>CM060399.1:150585653-151835653 GCA_030545235.1 Helianthus tuberosus
TGGGGATCTTCAATGGAGGCTTGCATCCCTTCCGACCCGTTTTGGGGGTTTGGGTTTATGTTCGACTGAGGATGTATCTACGTATGCCTTCGTGGCCTCGAAGGCACAATCTTGGAGTTTGCAGGACCACATTCTTCGGGACTGTGGTATTGTCGGGTTAGATTCTGATTATGTGTGTGCGTTGGATTGCATGCATATGTCCCTTCCGGATTTCGATCTTGGCGATTTCTCTAATAAGGACACCGCCCCTCCTAAAGCCCAGAATGCTTTGGCGAGTGCCCTATTTAGTAGAACTGTCCAAAGTTTGGGAGAGAAGTTTAGTCTATCCCCTCATCAGAAAGCCGTGTTCGATTGTCTCCGGGATCCTCATGCTCAGGATTTCCTGACAGTCATCGCCATTGAAGGACTAGGCCAACACATGTCGGCAGTGGAATACCGAGCAATTCTTAAGTACCGGCTAATGATCCCTCTGTTTCCGGTTGATGAGCCTTGCCCAGTTTGCCGCAAGGTTTGTTTAGATACTTTTGGCGAGCATGCGGTTCATTATAAGGAGTTGCCTGGTTTTAAATACAGACATGATTTGGTAAGGGATATTCTGTTTGATGTTTTAAAGCGGGCAGGGATTTCGGCAAAAAAGGAGACTCCGGTGAACTTTCTGACGGATCTGCTCGATGGAGGTCTACTCTTCGACCAGCTGATATTCTTGTGTTTGGGTGGGCCAGGGGAAAACACGCTTGTGTGGACCTTACAAGAGTGTCCCCTCTTGTTGGGCTCAGGGATAATGGGTTTGTTATTGGCCAAGCTGCGTTGAAAGCGGAATCAAGCAAAGTCGCTAAACACGAGAAGGCTTGTATTGAGAATCAACATGTGTTTATCCCATTCACTTTTGATACATTTGGTTCCCTAGCCCCAGAGGCTGTGGAATTTCTAAACAGGGTCCAACAGGTTATGAATAGTAATCTCTCAACCTTTAAGGGTGATACGTGGTCGATTAACGATGTTTAATTGTGTCTAAGTTTGAGTTTTTACTTGACTTTTTATTCCGAATAGCCTACTTTTAATTAGATTTGTGTTTTGCAGATTTAATGGAGTTTAAGGTGCTTTTCGAGAGCTTTACAGGCCACCGGGAGCAAACGGGATCAACCGGGGATGTGAAATGAACAAAACCGGGTTAATCACGAAGTTTGGATGTGTTTGGGGGATGTTAATGGATTTAAAATGAATATATTGGAAGATGGCATGATAGAGGGCTGAATTACGAGTACGTGGGCGAAGACGGTGAGTAAAACGGAGCTAAAACGAAGAAGTTAAAGTGAGGTTTATAGGCACCGTCGGCGACGCCCCTCAGAAGTGTCCGTCAGCAGATTTAGTCCGTAAACAGCCGTTTAAGCCGTCGGGTTATTTTGGCACTTCCAGGGGCCGTCGGCGACGCCCAGGGGGACGTCGCCGACGCCCCTCACTGCTCTGATTCGCGAAAATTGAGTTTTGGGTTGTTGGGGACGAGTTATAACATCAATTTTGACCAAGAAACGGGGGTTACACTTGTTTTTGAGTTTGAAACTTGTTCTTGGAGCCTAATATCGTCACCATCATCATTCCCAATCATCTCCATTCTAAACCCTAACCATTCAACCCATCCATTCATTCTCATCACCATCACTGACTACAAACCCTAATCACCATTTATTTCCATCATCAAGCTTCAAGATGTCGGGATTCAAGCTTTCGTCATCCGGTGATCAAGTTCCTTCAACCATGAGCGGCTAATCACCTTGGTTTCACCCCGGTGTAGGTAGTTGTATTATCTAGCGTTTCGATTTGTGTTTAGTTTTGACTTGTGTGGCAAATTGTGGTTTGATTTTGAACACCTTTGATAATTGTTGTGTATTTGAATTGGATTTGCAAATTGTCGAACGATGATAAAGTTATGACTTTGTGAAATGAATTTGTGCACATATGCGTTATCTTGGTTAGGATTTACTTGTGTTGATTACAAAGTGCATTCTTGTCCGTTCTTAGGAATGATGATAGTTATTGGCACCTAAGTCACGGTACAGTAAATCCGTTAATCATTTATCCAATTAGGTCAATTCTAAAACTTGTAGGAACCTAGGTTTGCAATTACCGAAACCGGGTGTGAATCCTTTCTCTCATTATTGTTTTGTTTATCTTGTTTACACAATCAATTACATTTCTTGCATTTGCTAATTCCTAGTAGATAATCAATTCAATTTAGTTAATTTTGTTCAACATCTTTTCAACAAACAAAAACTATAAAAAAATATTTTAGCAAGCTTCATAAAAGTGACAACATCTACAAATCATTCAAAGTCCATTCGCAAACCACATACTCTTCGTGGTTCGACCCCTTGCTACCACTAGCTATTTGGTAAGGGTAATTAGGGCTTATAAATCTTATCTTTGACCGGAGCGCGATAATCCGATCAAATTTTGGCGCCGTTGCCGGGGAGTGCGTGCGCTTTGTGTTTGGATTATTGTTTGAATTTTGTGATTAACTGTTTAATTTGCATAGTTCTTTTCTTCTACTTTGTCTTTTTCCTTATTACGCGGGTTGTGTTACTTGTGCAGATTACAGGTAGTGCATGCATACAAGGAATTCTGGGAGGACTTCACCATTAGTCTACGAACCGAAAATTGAAAGAGTTGCAAGAAGGAATCTAGCAAGCAGGTTAGAAGCAACTCTTGTTTCTAACCAAGTCACCCAAACACCCCAATTTACACCATCCATTGAAACCGATTCAATGGCAAACCAAAATTCCAACCAAAGCCTCAATTACCCAAACCTCAATCAAAACCAGTTCCAAACACGAGGAAACTTCAACCCCGCCTAAAATGTCCAACCTATACCTCAAGAGCAACCGGGTGGTAATAACAACTCTAGACCACCCACCCCACCTTTCCGAAACCAAAATCCCAACAACACCCAAAGAACACCCCAACAACAAAACCTTCACCGACATAACTCCTTACCCAATAACCTTGATGATCGGACTGTTAATTCCGACCGTAGAGGCAACCGAGATCGTTGCTATCCTGCGAATGAAGACCCGTTCTTTAACATAGACGATTTGAGAAATGCTATCCCCGATGATGGGCCGTTTAGTGTTCCTGGTTACCAATCGTCGGAACATGTGAGTATTCACTCGGAATACTCGGATGATGGGGGTAACTATGATGATCGGGTCGATGATGACGGTTGGGGGTATGTGAACCGGGGGAATGTGTACAACGCGAGAGGGTTCGAAGATGATGAATTTGGCTATCAAAATGCCAATTTCGTGGGGGATAACAATTACGGGTATGGGAATGTGAGAAATGACGGTTACAGGAACAACCGCCAACCACGAAACAATAATCAAAGGAACCGGAATGATGGGTTCTACAACAACAATAACAACAATGGGAACCCTAATCGGATTCCTCGTTTCGTGTGAGGAGGTAACCAAAGAGGAAATAGAGGAGGTGATCGAAGGGATAATCGAAGACCGGTTGATCAAGAAGTAAACGGCCCACATCGTCGTCAACAACCTCCACGGGGAGTGAATGACCGTTTTAGGCCGGTGGTCACCGATAATGACTCACCAATCGTATGCGAGAGAAGAATGTTCGACTGCAAGCCTCACTACATCAACATCCTTCCCCAATGATGAACCATACACTCATTTGGCGGAGTTTTCGGTCATATGTAGCACTATCGGGGGGCATGATTTCGCATTGGAAGAGGTCAAACTTTGGTTGTTTCAGTTTTCGCTTAAGGATAAGGCGAAACAATGGTTCCTTACACTTCCGGAAAATAGTATTCGTACATGGGGCGAGATGCAACAAGTCTTTCTTGACGAGTACACTCGATGGCGAAGACCGATGATGCTCGAGATGAAATAAGGTCCTTCCATCAACTATCGAGTGAACCGTTGCATGAAGCATTCACTCGGTACAAGGAATTGATTCGGAAGTGGCCACATAATCAAATAGAAAAGTGGGAATTGGTTAAGTGTTTTGTGAGAGGGTTGGATGACGAGACATGGAACCACCCCGAGTCAACGAGCAACGGAACATTGTTGAGTAACCATGAAGATGACGATTGGGAATTTCTTGAGCGGATGAGTAAGCGGTCAAAGTAAAAGGAGTCGGCCGATAGAGCTAAAAAATATCCCAATTTTCCTGGTCACTTCCCGATCTTGACTCTAAGGATCGGATTTCTACTCTAGAACGGGAGTTGGCTCGTATGAAGAGGAAAAAGGTGAATGCGGTACAATTTACAGTTTGCGAAGATTGTGGGGAGATTGGTCATCGGACCGATCAATATCAAGTGGGACCTAGTGACTACACTGAAGAAGTAAATCAAGTGTTCGGTGATAGAAAGAACAATGATATGAATTCAAACACTTATCATCCCGGATTGAGAAATCATCCCAACTTTCGATATGGGAATGCCGCAAATCAAATGAACCCGAACTTTCAACCGGGTAACCAAAGCGGGTCATCATATCAAAATCGCCAAGGTGGTAATCAAGGGGGTTACCAACGTAATTACAAGGGTACCAAGGTCGGGACAATAATTAACAAGGTGGGTACCAAAGGAATTACAATAATCAAGGTGGTAATGGAATGTCACACCCCGATATTTCCACGTGTTACCGGTGGGCCCGGTGGGGGAGTATCGTGAAGTAGTTGATATCGTCATAGTCAAACAACACAATATGTAAATGCACAGCGGAAGCAAAAGATAGATTCATTTCAACCAAATAAAATTGTAATATCAAGTATCACAAATAGTTGGGAAAAAATCCACAGGTGGATTAAAATAAAGAGGAAACATTGTTCAACAGTTTTATGTCATCCAAGCTTGCGAGACTTATTGTGGATGCTAGGAGAAAGCCAGCCTATTATGAGTAGTACCTGCACTTAACCTTTTTGGGAAAATACGTCAGTTTACACCGGTAAATACAAATAACTGACTCATTTAAAAAGGTTTAATAAAATTGATTTGAATGCACGTGGCACAAACTTTTTATAACTTGGGATAATTATTTGAATATAATACTTGTAAACGAATTACATGTTTCTTATGCGTTCAGTAGCCCAATTTGTGCCGGGTTAATTAAGCCTAAACTTAGACCGGTTTAATAAAATTGATTTGAATGCACGTGGCACAAACTTTTACCGGGTCTCCTATTCTGGAACAAAGGTTTATAATAACCTATTAGAATCCTAACGGGTCTTTAATTAAGCCTAAACTTAGACCGGTTAGTTTTAAACAAAGATACGGTTCGAACGCATGATTAAGTGAAGACCGGAATAGAATGTGATTTAGACCCAACAAGTTTGAAGACTTGTATAATATGGGTAAACTAAACCCATTCTGGATTTTGAGATAAAAATGATAAGGTTCGACCCGTTTCGGCTAATTTATGCAAACTAGCTACATAAACCAAACCAAACCGAACGCGAACAACGCATAACGGGTAACCGAATGAGTCACTAACAGGTTTCCTAAGTTAATATGCCTTAAATATGTTGTGATATCAGAAGGATACCTTCCATGATGCCCAAAACGAGTTTAATCTCAATTTAAGCCCCGTAGGGGTATTTTGGTCATTTTAGAGATTATAAAAGAGATTAATTATAATTCTGAGACTCGGGTCTGAAATAATCAGTAAAACAACTTAATTTAATAGGTTACATCAGTTGGTGATAAGTCTTGTTTGACAAAATGGTTTTAAACCTATACTATGCGTTTAATACGCTTAAAAAGCCGTTTTAAGCGATTTCCGGGTTTAACAGGAAATCTGAGTTTTCTGATCAGGTTATAAAGTTCAAAATACTTCATTTATCATATAAAATCAGTAGCAATTGAATTGGTATCAAAATGTTATGTAAAATTCATTTTACAAGCAAAAAGGGTATGATCGGTAATTACCGAATCAAGGCAATAACCTTAGGTTATGATCAGGTTAAAATAATTAAAAATCTTCAAAAATCCCAAAATATTATATCACATCAGTGGGTAAAAGGTTTGGTGTCAAAATTTGGGTTTAGATAGGCCTTACGCTAATTACGCCGTTTAATTCATAAGAAGCGTTCTAATTACGCTATTAAGCATAACTCCTAATCTAGACCTCCAAATGATGTGAAAATTTAGGGACATGTTTATAAATCAGTAACAAAGATTATTGTCCTCTCATGTTTCCAAAAATCTCGTTTTAAGGTCAAATGGGCATTATGGTCAACATTAAGCAATTAACGAAAACGTGTAAACGAGTCGGACAATTAATGAACCAATCACAGAGGGTTATACCAACATGTAACCTGGTCCTAAGGAAGCTCTAAGGCATTTCTAAGCCTATCTAAATCGGGTCAGAACTGAAGTCAAAGCAAAAGTCAAAGTTTTGCGACTTTCGGTTCCGAATCGAGCTTAAACAGAAAATTGTCGGATCAAACAAGCTTAGATCAGTTCTTATACTAATTACCAAGTTATATGAGTGATAAAATAGGTTACACGTCTTCTACATTGCTAATTACATGTTAATTTGCAAATTAAGTTTCTGTTGACTTTTTATAAACAACTTTGACCCGACAATTGCCTTAGTTAGGACGGGAATCAGAGGGTGCCCTTTTAAGGGTTTAATGCCCACATAATTACCAACTTATAACTGCTCTCAATTTTACTAATCACTGGACCATTAGTGATTAATCAATAAGTCAAACCTTAATTACGACGGTTTGACTTTTAACCTAATAACTAAGCAAAACATGATTAGGGAAGGTTAAGGAAGCTTACCAAGGTCCTAATTACGACTAGAGATGCTTAGGGTCTGCACTTGAGCTCCAGAAGTCTTCAAAAGTGAAGTTATGATTGTGTGATCAAAAGTTGCAAACATGAAGCCTTTATATATGCATTTTGATTGCCCATGATTGTGCCAAACAAGTCTACAAGTGATCATGGATCATTCACTAGTGTCCCTATACTCTAAAAACAAGTTTAGGCAACTCATGGTATTGAGAAAAGGCAACATAAGTCGGTTACATGGGCTGTACAGACACCTGTCTGAGTTTTCTGCATCTGGGCGTGCCAGGCGGCCCGCGTAAGGCTATGCCTGGGCTTACGCGGCCCGTGTGATGCTTGGTGTCAGGTTACCAAGTTTTCATTAATTGCAGTTTTGGTCCTTGGTCCTCCTAAAAGTTGTTTTTACTTCTTGTTTTGCACAATGAGCCCTCTAAATTGATTTATAAGGGTTTCATGACTTATACCAACCTTTTTAAGTCCTCGGTTAACTTTTGATTACCCGAAAAGTCATAAATTTCATTGTTGACGCTTTTAACCCCTCGTGTACGAATTCTATCATAACTTTCTCATACGATAACGAAACTTGGTGAAATTTTTATCATGCATTCTAGTGAGCATAATTAATCGTTACAAAGCTTCGGGTTCGCTAAAAGGTCACTCAGAGGTATAACTTAAACATGCTGACACATTTAACCCCTGTAGTTTGTATTCTCTCACTTTCTTTCACAGTTAGCTTCGTATGATCCATGATTCATTCGTTTAAGGGTATAAACATCATGTAGGGTTATTGTAAAGTATATTTATTCATTGTTGACATTTTGTACCCTTATATTCACATACTTTCCTTGTTTGTTAACTTTAGTCCTTCTAGAGTATTCTTTCACACGTTCAAAGCTTATGACATGTGTCAATACATTATTGGACATGAAATTTCGAGGTGTTACATCCTCACCCCCTTAAAAGAAATCTCGACCTCGAGATTTACTGAAATAAATGAGGGTACTTTTCTTTCATTGTGGACTCTACCTCCCACGTGTACTCGGGACCTCTACGGGCATCCCATTTAACCTTTACGATCGGTACATGCTTTCTTCAAAGCTTCTTAACCCGTCGATCCTCAATCGACAAAGGTTTTTCAACAAACTTTAAGCTCGCGTCAATGTGCACATCCGTATGTGGTATGACTAGTGAGTTATCAGCTAGACATTTCTTCAGATTGCAGATGTGGAATACGTTATGAATAGCACTGAGCTCTTCAGGTAAGTTTAACTTATAAGCAACTGATCCGACACATTCGATGATCTCGAATGGTCCTATGTATCTTGGGCTTAACTTGCCTTTCTTACCAAATCTCATTACTCCTTTCCAGGGTGATACTTTAAGTAGTACTTTGTCACCTATCTCGAATTTCAGAGGTTTACGCTTTAAATCTGCGTAGCTTTTCTGCCTATCTCTGGCAGCTTTCAGACGATCATGAATCTGGACAATATTTTCCGTCGTTTCAAAGACTATTTCAGGTCCTGACAGTTGGACATCTCCAACTTCCGCCCAACAAACGGGCGTTCTGCATTTTCTACCGTACAAGGGCTCGAAAGGCGCAACCTTAATGCTGGTATGATAGCTATTGTTATATGAGAACTCGATTAATGGCAGGTGGTTATCCCAACTACCACCTAAGTCAATCACACATGCACGAAGCATGTCTTCCAATGTTTGGATTGTACGCTCACTCTGCCCATCCGTCTGAGGATGGTAAGCCGTACTGAAATTTAAGCGCGTGCCCAAAGATTGTTGGAAACTTTTCCAAAAGTGTGATGTGTATCTAGTATCTCTGTCAGAGATAATAGACACTGGTATGCCATGTAGAGATACAATCTTATCTACGTATAATTGGGCCAACATGTCGGAGCTATAAGTCTCCTTAATGGGTAGGAAATGTGCGGACTTAGTCAGTATATCTACTATCACCCATATAGTATCATTTCCTTTCCTTGTCTTTGGTAACTTGGTGATGAAATCCATTGTCACCATCTCCCACTTCCAAGTGGGAAGTTCAGGCTGTTGTAGCAAACCTGACGGCTTTTGATGTTCAGCTTTAACTTGTGGCACGTCAAACATTTGGCCACATAAGTGGCTACAGATTTCTTCAAACCTATCCACCAATAGTTTGCCTTTAGATCCTGGTACATCTTATCAGTTCCAGGATGAACGGAATATTTAGAACTATGGGCTTCCTGGAGAATAACATCCCGAAGTCCTCCATAAACTGGAACTCATATTCGTCCATTTAGCCTTCGGATTCCGTCTTTGCCACAGGATAACTGTTCTTCAGTTACTCCTAGCTTTTCAGCAGGATAGTTAACTTCCAATACAACTTCCTTCTGTGCAGCTAACAACTTTTCATTCAAACTATTCTTTATTTCCATCCTCTTGGCGTTTATTCTAATGGGTTTAACTCTTTCCTTTCTGCTTAAGGCATCAGCGACTACATTTGCTTTGCCTGGATGGTATCGGATTTCACAATCATAATCATTCAACGTCTCCATCGAACGTCGTTACCTCATGTTCAAATCCTTTTGGTTAAACAGGTGCTGGAGGCTCTTGTGATCAGAATAGATCACACACTTAATACCATACAAATATTGCCTCCATAGCTTTAGTGCAAATACAACGGCACCCAACTCCAAGTCGTGGGTGGTGTAGTTCTTCTCGTGCACCTTTAACTGTCGAGAAGCATAGGCAATAACCTTGCCTTTCTGCATAAGCACACATCCCATACCAGTGTGCGATGCGTCGCAGTAAACTACAAATTCCTCGACTCCTTCAGGCAATGTCAATACAGGTGCATTGCTTAGGGGTGCAGCAATCCTTGAAAAATTTTCAATGAAACGCCTGTAATATCCTACCAATCCCAAGAAGCTGCGAATCTCTGTGGGCGTCTTCGGCTCTTGCCAATTCATGACAGCTTCAACCTTAGCGGGATCTACCTGGATTCCGCGTTCACTAACCACGTGTCCAAGAAATTGGACTTCTCGTAGCCAAAATTCACACTTAGAGAATTTGGAGTAGAGCTTTTCTCGATGAAGCAGTTTCAGAATGCAACGGAGGTGCTTCTCATGGTCAGCCTGACTCTTTGAGTAAATAAGAATATCATCGATGAAGACGATGACAAATTTATCCATGTAGGGCTTGCAGACGTGGTTCATGAGATCCATGAATGCGGGTGGTGCATTAGTGAGTCCAAAAGGCATCACTAAGAACTCGTAGTGACCATAACGAGTCCTAAATGCAGTCTTATGTACGTCTTCATCATTGACCTTCAGTTGATGATATCCTGACCTCAAGTCGATTTTGGAAAAGTAACTCGCTCCTTGAAGCTGATCGAACAAGTCGTCGATCCTGGGTAATGGATATCGATTCTTGACAGTAACTTTGTTAAGTTCTCGATAATCGATGCACAGACGCATCGAGCCATCCTTTTTCTTCACAAACAGAATTGGTGCTCCCCAAGGAGATGAGCTAGGTCTAATAAATCCTTTGCTTAACAAATCATCCAGTTGTGTTCTCAACTCTTTCATCTCCGTTGGTGCCAATCTGTAAGGTGCTCTTGCAACAGGTGCTGCTCCAGGAATAATGTCAATCCTGAACTCCACTTGCCTATCTGGGGGTAAACCAGGTAGTTCTTCAGGGAATACCTCTGGATATTCAGAGATAATAGGTATGTCTTCGATCTTAGGCTTTGGTTCATCAATGGTTACTTGCGCCATGTAAATAACACAACCCTTCGTCAAACACCTTGATGCCTTGAGCATGGACACTTGCTCAGGCATTCCATACTTAGTATCTCCTTGGATTGTCAAAGGCTCGCCATGAGGAGCTCTGACAACCACTTGCTTCTTAGCACAAACGATCTGGGCTTGGTTGCGAGACAACCAATCCATGCCTATTACTATATCGAAACCGGCTAATTTCAAAGGAAGTAAAGACAATAGAAAAGAGTGGTTCCAAATTGATATAACACATCCATCTAACACGGTTGATGCGGTTTCTATGGTTCCATCGGCTAATTCAACCTCATATTTCACACTTAAGGTTTTAACAGGTAAATTCAGCAACTTACAAAACTTATTATCTACGAATGACTTATCAGCTCCTGAATCAAATAGAACTCTTGCATAAACATCATTTATGAGGAAGGTACATGTGATCACATTGTCGTCCTGTACTGCCTCCTTAGCATCCATCCTGAAGACCCTTGCATTGGTCTTTTTACCATCTTCTGGTTTCTTGGCATACTTTGGGCAGTTCGACTTGATGTGCCCTTTCTCATTGCAGCTATAGCATGTAGCGTCCTTGATTTTCTTACAGTCTAATGTCTTGTGTTCAGAAGACTTACAGATTCCACATGCCCTTGGCTGTGATGATGATTTCGACTCATATCTGCACTTCCCGAAGTGTTGTTTCTTACAGATCTTACAATTGGGTTTATCACCCGATTGACGACCATCTTTCTTAGACCCAGAACCCTTCTTGTGGTCATTGTTTCCCTTATGTCTCTTATCTGATCATCGTGAGCTATCATCCTCACGCTTCCTTTTCTCAGCATCAGTGTTTCTCAGCGACCTCTGCCTGGCCGCGTCCAGAGTAAGAGATAATGCTATATCAGCTGCAGACCGAAAGGTAGCTGGTCTAGAGGCTTTCACACTGGCCTTAACTTCTGGGGCTAAACCCCCGATGAATCGAGCTATCCTCTTGGGTTCCGGTGTCACAAGGTAAGGAACCAACCTTGACATTGTGTTGAAGCTTGTAAGGTAGGCTTGACAATCCAGGTTTTTCATAACCAGAGACAAGAAATCAGCTTCAATCTTCTCAACCTCATGCTGAGGGCAGTAGTTCTCCCTGATCAATGACACAAACTGTTCCCAAGTCATATTATACAATGGGATTTTCCCTGTAGCTTGGATCAAAGACCTCCACCAAGCTAATGCCTCACCCTTGAATGACTGAGACACGAATTTCACCACATCCTTATTAGCGCAACCACTGATATCCACCACAGTGTCCATTTCATCCAACCATGTCATGTAGTCTATAGCTCTTTTTTCCCTAGTAAAATCCCTGGGTTTGCATGAAACAAAATACTTATAGGAGCAACCCTTATCACGGGGTTCCTGATTCGGTATGATCCTTTGAGATGGAACACTCCTTTGGTTTGATGAATGACGGGAATTACTGTTGTGAGTAGTATAAGTTTTAGAGGGTGGTTTAGTGTGTGGTACAGATTGGGTCCTTTCATGGGTACCACTGGATTCATGGAACTGTCTCTCCAAAGCTCGAGTAATGGCATTGTCTATCATTGCCTGCAGTTCTGCACCCGCTACGTTAATTCGGGTATTATCATGATTCTCCCTTGGGTGACTGTTGATCTCATCCGAGTCAGCCATGTAGTTTGCACTGTTACATAAGATATTGACAATAATTTATTTGGGAGTCTATTATGGAATTGTCTTTTATGGCAATTCATTAACCATGGTAAACACAGACCATATTTGGTTAATTTGTTAAATCATATTTATTTAGGATTTTTATTATAATGTATCCTAATTATAAAATAATAAAAGTATTATTAGTGGCACATAAGGCCTAGTCACAGGGACATTTTTAAATCATAAGCCATGATTTCAGAGTATCAAGGCATTAAGGTTTGAACATAGTTCTTTACCTTTTTCTGACAGGGAGTCGTAGACTACTACTGTCTTTTGTCTTATATGACAATGGGTATGGCCCGTAGGCACTACATTACCTATGGATGTTTAATATATGATCATCTTAATTGATGATTTAAACCCATGATTTATAGATCATCAGGTTAGGATAGGAATCTTTTGAAGAATCCTATTATAAGAATGACGCGTGTGATTTTAACGAATCACGTCTGCCAGGAGCGTTAACATGTTTTCAGATGTTAACAGGGATTTGAATCTTTTTAAACAGGTCTTACCATTTTGGCCAATTTTTTTTAATGATATGTAGGCTAGGTTACACCTTTAAGATTCTTATTCAATATTTAATAGGCATATTATTTTTAAAAGGAATAATTTTTAATTTATTTATTTCATGTATAATATTTTATGTAAAAATGAAAATTTTAAAACTTAACATTCCATTAACATTAAAAGGAGTACATATTGCCCTAAACGGGACTTTTTAACAGAAATAACTTGCCCACGCAGGGGCTAAACTGTACATACAAGTCCTCGCAGGGACTGATTACTAAGATAGATGTCCACGCAGGGACTAAAAAGACAAGTCCACGCAGGGACTAAAGAAAGACAAGTCCACGTAGGGACTAAGTACTTAGATAAATGTCCACGCAAGGACTTAATTGAAATAAGTAAATACAACAATACATATAGGGATTCAATGATCCCTCTTCTTCTTTCCTTTTAACAAGCTTGCTAGGCCCTTGAGGAATCCCCGGTTGTTCCTACACTCTTCTTGAAATTCTCGCTCTACCCTGTTTAGCCTGTGGAGGATTTCCTCCTGTTCCGGTGGGGAAAACCGTGGTGGCTGCGGCTGCTGCTGAATCGGAGCTCGAGCAGGTATTTGATACCCGTGAGTTGGGTATCCCACTCCCCAGGGAGCTCCATATGGTCCTTCAGGATGAAGGGCGTTGTAGTTCGCTGCCACAAGATACGGGTCGACTTCAGCATAGTTATAGTGAGTATGAGCCGGCTGCTCAAACGGATTGTACGCCGTCGAACCGGCGTAGGTAGGAATCGGGTTACCAAAACCCATTGGTGGCGGTGGTGGTGCAACTGGTGCAGAATTCACCTCTGAAACTGGGTTTGAAGGCCCACCCATTTGTGGGTCTTCATGCAGTGGCGGATAGTGACTGCCACTTGAGTGATGAGGGGTGCTAAAGTGAAAACCCCCTTCTCGCGCGGATATCCGTGCTCCTGTTCTTCTACGCCTTGGTGGTTCTGGAGGTGCTTGATGAACTGGTGGTGGTGGTGGCGGTGGCGTGACTGCCACGAAACGCGAATCCTCGGAGGGATCCTACTGCTGCTGCTCATGAGGCGATGAATGGTGAGAGGGTGTAAAATACCACTCACACTGGTTGAACCTTGCTTGGTAACTGTCTGGACCACGGTAAGGTGATCCATGGAAAGATGATCCATCAGAGACTTCAATAGGGTGCGTGGGGGTTCCAGTCGGTGGTTCAACAGGGTCAGTGTCCTCATCCATATCCGTGGTGTGATCGCCGGAAAAATGATCCTCTGGTCCCAATGGGTTAAAACCCACTGGTTCTTGAATAAAGTTTGCCGGGTTAAACCGACCCTGAAAGACAGGAGTAGGGTCGCCAAAGGAATGGTGTGACATGGATCGCTGCAACGGTATGTAGGAGTGGCGTGACCCTTCAGGCTCGTTTTTCGATTGCGGCCCAAAGGAATGGCGGTAAGGAGGCGTTGAGCTATACGAAGTAGATCGCCTAGCAGGCTCCAAATAGTTCCTCCATTCTCCTTGAGGAACGACGCTCATAGTTGCAGAAGGAGTTCGCCGGTGTGAAGGCCCGGCCTCGTGATCATTGGGGGCATGGATTGGCCCCTTGCCTCTTCCTCCTCTCCGAAATCTCGGTGGCATGTTTCCTGTCAAACAATTAACAGATGCAACAAAGAAATATAAAGGACAAAGTTAAAGTTAAAACAATTTGGATTATTCCTAAGTTCTTGTCTAGACTCGAAAATTTAAGAATGTGCAATTGTGTAACTGAGATTAAACACAAAAGGCTAGTGTTTAATTCACTCAGTGTTGGCTCTGATACCAACCTGTCACACCCCGATATTTCCACGTGTTACCGGTGGGCCCGGTGGGGGAGTATCGTGACGTAGTTGATATCGTCATAGTCAAACAACACAATATGTAAATGCACAGCGGACGCAAAAGCTAGATTCATTTCAACCAAATAAAATTGTATTATCAAGTATCACAAATAGTTGAAAAAAAATCCATAGGTGGATTAAAATAAAGAGGAAACATTGTTCAACAGTTTTATATCATCCAAGCTTGCGAGACTTATTGTGGATGCTAGGAGAAAGCCAGCCTATTATGAGTAGTACCTGCACTTAACCTTTTTGGGAAAATACGTTAGTTTACACTGGTAAATACAAATAACTGACTCATTTAAAAAGGTTTAATAAAATAGATTTGAATGCACGTGGCACAAACTTTTTATAACTTGGGATAATTATTTGAATATAATACTTGTAAACGAATTACATGTTTCTTATGCGTTCAGTAGCCCGATTTGTGACGGGTTAAAGATCAATAGACACACCACATTATTTATTTAGGCACTGACGGGTGTACACCTACACCCCGTGCTTAGGTCGTGGCCATTTCGTAAAATGATGCCAAGGATATCCGGGACATGGTCATTAACCCCCCAAAGGAGTTTAAGCAAACAAAACATATTTTTAAACGGGTCATCTCGATAATACTTAACCACCAATCGATTAAGGTCGAATGCCCGACCAAGCGGTATTTTAGATACCGTACCCCAAGCCCGTATAAGGGAAAATAAGTTAAAAGTATTTACCTGAGCAAAGTATAATCACAACAGCAAATGCAAATAGCTTTTACCGGGTCTCCTATTCTGGAACAAAGGTTTATAATAACCTATTAGAATCCTAACGGGTCTTTAATTAAGCCTAAACTTAGACCGGTTAGTTTTAAAGAAAGATACGGTTCGAACGCATGATTAAGTGAAGTCCGGAATAGAATGTGATTTAGACCCGACAAGTTTGAAGACTTGTATAATATGGGTAAACTAAACCCATTCTGGATTTTGAGATAAAAATGATAAGGTTCGACCCGTTTCGGCTAATTTATGCAAACTAGTTACATAAACCAAACCAAACCGAACGCGAACAACGCATAACGGGTAACCGAATGAGTCACTAACAGGTTTCCTAAGTTAATATGCCTTAAATATGTTGTGATATCAGAAGGATACCTTCCATGATGCCCAAAACGAGTTTAATCTCAATTTAAGCCCCGCAGGGGTATTTTGGTCATTTTAGAGATTATAAAAGAGATTAATTATAATTCTGAGACTCGGGTCTGAAATAATCAGTAAAACAACTTAATTTAATAGGTTACATCAGTTGGTGATAAGTCTTGTTTGACAAAATGGTTTTAAACCTATACTATGCGTTTAATACGCTTAAAAAGCCGTTTTAAGCGATTTCCGGGTTTAACAGGAAATCTGAGTTTTCTGATCAGGTTATAAAGTTCAAAATACTTCATTTATCATATAAAATCAGTAGCAATTGAATTGGTATCAAAATGTTATGTAAAATTCATTTTACAAGCAAAAAGGGTATGATCGGGTTAAAATAATTAAAAATCTTCAAAAATCCCAAAATATTATATCACATCAGTGGGTAAAAGGTTTGGTGTCAAAATTTGGGTTTAGATAGGCCTTACGCTAATTACGCCGTTTAATTCATAAGAAGCGTTCTAATTACGCTATTAAGCATAACTCCTAATCTAGACCTCCAAATGATGTGAAAATTTAGGGACATGTTTATAAATCAGTAACAAAGATTATTGTCCTCACATGTTTCCAAAAATCTCGTTTTAAGGTCAAATGGGCATTATGGTCAACATTAAGCAATTAACGGAAACGTGTAAACGAGTCGGACAATTAATGAACCAATCACAGAGGGTTATACCAACATGTAACCTGGTCCTAAGGAAGCTCTAAGGCATTTCTAAACCTATCTAAATCGGGTCAGAACTGAAGTCAAAGTTTTGCGACTTTCGGTTCCGAATCGAGCTTAAACAGAAAATTGTCGGATCAAACAAGCTTAGATCAGTTCTTATACTAATTACCAAGTTATATGAGTGATAAAATAGGTTACACGTCTTCTACATTGCTAATTACGTGTTAATTTGCAAATTAAGTTTCTGTTGACTTTTTATAAACAACTTTGACCCGACAATTGCCTTAGTTAGGACGGGAATCAGAGGGTGCCCTTTTAAGGGTTTGATGCCCACATAATTACCAACTTATAACTACTCTCAATTTGACTAATCACTGGACCATTAGTGATTAATCAATAAGTCAAACCTTAATTACGACGGTTTGACTTTTAAGCTAATAACTAAGCAAAACATGATTAGGGAAGGTTAAGGAAGCTTACCAAGGTCCTAATTACGACTAGAGATGCTTAGGGTCTGCACTTGAGCTCCAGAAGTCTTCAAAAGTGAAGTTATGATTGTGTGATCAAAAGTTGCAAACATGAAGCCTTTATATATGCATTTTGATTGCCCATGATTGTGCCAAACAAGTCTACAAGTGATCATGGATCATTCACAAGTGTCCCTATACTCTAAAAACAAGTTTAGGCAGCTCATGGTATTGAGAAAAGGCAACATAAGTCGGTTACATGGGCTGGACAGACACCTGTCTGAGTTTTCTGCATCTGGGCGTGCCAGGCGGCCCGCGTAAGGCTATGCCTGGGCTTACGCGGCCCGTGTGATGCTTGGTGTCAGGTTACCAAGTTTTCATTAATTGCAGTTTTGGTCCTTGGTCCTCCTAAAAGTTGTTTTTACTTCTTGTTTTGCACAATGAGCCCTCTAAATTGATTTATAAGGGCTTCATGACTTATACCAACTTTGTTAAGTCCTCGGTTAACTTTTGATTACCCGAAAAGTCATAAATTTCATTGTTGACGCTTTTAACCCCTCGTGTACGAATTCTATCATAACTTTCTCATACGATAACGAAACTTGGTGAAATTTTTATCATGCATTCTAGTGAGCATAATTAATCGTTACAAAGCTTCGGGTTCACTAAAAGGTCACTCAGAGGTATAACTTAAACATGTTGACACATTTAACCCCTGTAGTTTGTATTCTCTCACTTTCTTTCACAGTTAGCTTCGTATGATCCATGATTCATTCGTTTAAGGGTATAAACATCATGTAGGGTTATTGTAAAGTATATTTATTCATTTTTGACATTTTGAACCCTTATATTCACATACTTTCCTTGTTTGTTAACTTTAGTCCTTCTAGAGTATTCTTTCACACGTTCAAAGCTTATGACACGTGTCAATACATTATTGGACATGAGATTTCGAGGTGTTACATGGAAGCGGGTCGAATACTCAAACCGGTGGTGATGATTTGAGTGCTAAAATGGACACCTTGTTGAATGTGGTTAAGGAATCTAACAGTGACATTAAGGAGATGAAGAAGACAAATGAGATTCGAGACAAATCACATGAGGCATTGGCAAAGCAAGTGGGCCAACTTGCGGAGGAAATGGCACAAATAAGGGGAAGTATAGGGAAGCTTCCAAGTGACACTACGATGAACCCGAAGCTTCAAAGTTCAAGCACGGGCAATGTGAGGAACGTGCACATTAGCGCGGTAAGTCTTCTTTCAAATAATGAGGTTTGTAGTAGTGTTGAAAACATTCCACTACCACAATGCGTTGATGGTGTAGTGAAAAATACAAGTGATGAGTCGGAAAGTAAAAATGAACAAGAAATGATTTCACAAATTAAAATTGAAAACATGAATAAATATTCTTTTTGTGAAAATTGTTTAAATCAAATTAACGCAATTAATGCATCAAAGCTTGACGAACGGTGCCCACCAAAGGATGAAAGGTGGGAAATTTTTAAACAAGCAAAAATTAATTTGCCGTTGATTGATGGCATTAAAAAAGATCCGGCTCATGTGGAATGTTTGGAAGAGTTGAGCGTTGAAAAACGGCACAACAAATTACCCGAAGCGGTTGATTTGATTTCTCATGTTAGTGTCGTTTTATCAAGTGCGCTCCCCCAAAAAGCTCAAGCTCCAGGAGATCCTCTTATTCCAATTCAGATTGGAACATTTAAAATTGAGAGGGCGCTCCTCGATCTTGGAGCTTGTGTGAGCATTTTACCCGGGACTTTGTATGACCAATACGATTTTGGTCCATTAAAAAAATTTGATACTCCCGTGGTATTGGCCGATCAGACTCCCACGCATCCAAGGGGGATGGTGGAGGATGTGATTGTTAAGGTAGATGATTGCTACTACCCATTTGACTTTTTGGTAGTAGACTATGTTAGGTGTGTTAAGGACACCCAACCGGTAGTCATACTGGGTAGACCGTTCCACGCAACTGCTAATTCCATAATAAATTGTGCGACGGGAACGGTAAGCATGAAGTTTGGGGACCGGAAATTAAATTTAAATGTTTTTCCAAATTTCACTAACCCGCTCGGTGAGGATAAGTGTCCTAAAAAGGACATAAATCCAAACAAAAAGGTATGTGCTATGGTTGGTAGGTTTGGAGAAACAAAGAAGAAGACAGTCAAGAAAAAGAAGGCGAAGAAGTCACCTCTAGAAAAGAAGAAGTAAGAGGAGGTGAGGAAGTTTGGACCGTTTGGTAACAAATGGTATGAATCACCAGTGGGTGATTTGGAGGAGTTCGTAGGCGGCAAGCACGCCATTCGACCACCATGAGGTGGTAAGTCAATTGTTGTTGTATATTTTATTTCACAATTCGTTTTAGTTTTTCTCCGTAGTCTAGTTGTTGTATAATTTTGTTATTTTGTTTCGTTTTAGTAGTTAAATGAACGTTGTGGGTGTGTTCCCTATATAACCCTCACGAGACCTACTCGTCCTCCCAAGCTATTGGGAGGTTTAAAAGGGCTTGTTGCATAAGCTAAATGCAACCGTGATTCCTACGAAAGTGAGTTAGCTTTGTTGTTATTGTAAATTAATTTTTCCACATAAATCAAAGTAAATTATCGTATGACTTGGTAATATTTTCATAAAAGTGGTAGAGCTAGGAAACTAACAAATCTTGATGGTTGTGAGAAGCATGCTTCTACACGAAGGTTGAGAATTGTAGGTACACCGTGTTCGTGGGACGATCGCTTTCTTGAAGAGAAGAAGAGCACACGAGGAATGAGCTCAAAAATCAGGTGCATACGTTTCTTTTTACTTTTGATTTTTAGTTAGCAAATAAGTGGAGTGTAAATTGTATTTTATTTTCCGGGTGAAATTTTGGGGAGGTTAGCCGTGTCACATCCCTTGTGCGATTTAAAAACTCTAGGTCTTACACATTGGGGACAATGTTTACCTCAAGTGTGGAGATGGGGGATTAGTAAAAGTTTTTCAATTTTGACCCGATCGTTTAAACACTACACATTGAGGACAATGTTTACCTCAAGTGTGGGGATGGGGGGAAATTTCAAAATTTTTTCAAAAATGTCTTGTTTCGAAAGCGATCTCAAAAGCACAAGTAACTAAGTCAACAAGGGATGACACAACCCATTTGGTCTTTTGTCATGGTCAAGTTCGAATTAATAGCATGACGGGTATTTAGCGGGTGGTTATTTGGGAATAATCCGCCTAAGAAACTATCATACCCTTTATTTATGTGAGGTTTTGAGCCACTTTTAGATCATAGGATTATATATTTATGTTTCTTTGTTTGAGTGGACCATTAGTCACGTATTGTAGAACTTGCGACTTTTGATACGTTTGAGACCATAGACCGAATACAAGCACAAGAATGATTAAGGCATTAGGTAAACCTTTTTCTTTTACACTATTTATCCATCCTTACCCAAAAATTTATCCCTTAGTAGCCAACTTTGAGCCTAATCCATTCGTTTGACAACCCTTCACCCCATAACCTTAAACCTTTTCTTTTAAACCCGTGTGATGGAAATTCGATTATAGAAGTTAAGCTTGTATAGTTGTAAATTGTTTGCTTACGAAAAAAAATCAGAAAATGTTGCGAAAAAAAAAGAAAGAATGAAAAAAAAATATATTGAGAAAAGAACAAAAATATGCGTTTCTAGTTTGTGGAATAAAAGGCGAAAATTGTTGCCTTCTAGTTTGATGTTGGTATTTAGTCGTGTTTAGAATAGTTGTTTTGTAATAAAAATCGAATTTTCATCACCTTAGCCACTTTAAATATCCTATTTCCTACCCTTAGCCTAGCCCCGTTACAACCCTTACAAAGACCTTATGACTTGTGCTTAGTATTCGTATTCGGTGGTGGAGAATAATTGAGTTGCAAGCCTATGCGGGTACGTGTTCTAATCGGTTTTGAGTGATTACTTTTTGAAAGTGCTAATACATCATGAAAATTAGCCAATTTATAAACCGAGTGGAGAGAATATTGTGAGGGATGTGTATGATTTATTGGTTTCAAGGGCGGGTTAATCTTGGATAACCATTTTATATGTGATTATTCACTTTACCATTAGATATTTTGTAAATTGTAAGAAGTTTAAACCGGGTATGACTTTGGACCTTAACCTTCGTCTCGGGAATGGGGAGTGTGTTTCTTGTTCGACCCACGTGAAAGTGAATTACAGATTTGCTTGAGGGCAAGCAAAAGACAAGTGTGGGGATGTGATACGTGGTCGAATAACGATGTTCAATTGTGTCTAAGTTTGAGTTTTTACTTGACGTTTTATTCCGAATAGCCTACTTTTAATAAGATTTGTGTTTTGCAGGTTTAATGGAGTTTAAGGTGCTTTTCGGGAGTTACAGGCCACCGGGAGCAAACGGGATCAACCGGGGATGTGAAATGAACAAAACCGGGTTAATCACGAAGTTTGGATGTGTTTTGGGGGATGTTAATGGATTTAAAATGAATATATTGAAAGATGGCATGATAGAGGGCTGAATTACGAGTACGTGGGCGAAAACGGTGAGTAAAACGGAGTTAAAACGAAAAAGTTATGAAGAAAACAAAAAGTGAGGTTTATAGGCACCGTCGGTGAGGCCCAGGGGGCCGTCGGCGACGCCCCTCAGAAGTGTTTGTCGGCAGATTTAGTCCGTAAACAGCCGTTTAAGCCGTCGGGTGATTTTGGCACTTCCAGGGGCCGTCGGCGACGCCCCTCACTGCTCTGATTCACGAAAATTGAGTTTTGGGTTGTTGGGGACGAGTTATAACATCAATTTTGACCAAGAAACGGGGGTTACACTTGTTTTTGAGTTTGAAACTTGTTCTTGGAGCCTAATATCATCACCATCATCATTCCCAATCATCCATTATCGCCAACCATCATCCGAATCAAAAATCATTATCACCAATTTCACCATCATCTCCATTCAAAACCCTAACCATTCAACCCATCCATTCATTCTCATCACCATCACTGACCACAAACCCTAATCACCATTTATTTCCATCATCAAGCTTCAAGATGTCGGGATTCAAGCTTTCGTCATCTGGTGATCAAGTTCCTTCAACCATGAGCGGCTAATCACCTTGGTTTCACCCCGGTGTAGGTAGTTGTATTATCTAGCGTTTCGATTTGTGTTTAGTTTTGACTTGTGTGACAAATTGTGGTTTGATTTTGAACACCTTTGATAATTGTTGTGTATTTGAATTGGATTTGCAAATTGTCGAACGATGATAAAGTTATGACTTTGTGAAATGAATTTGTGCACATATGTGTTATCTTGGTTAGGATTCACTTGTGTTGATTACAAAGTGCATTCTTGTCCGTTCTTAGAAATGATGATAGTTATTGGCACCTAAGTCACGGTACACTAAATCCGTTAATCATTTATCCAATTAGGTCAATTCTAAAACTTGTAGGAACCTAGGTTTGCAATTACCGAAACCGGGTGTGAATTCTTTCTCTCATTATTGTTTTCTTTATCTTGTTTACACAATCAATTACATTTCTTGCATTTGCTAATTCCTAGTAGATAATCAATTCAATTTAGTTAATTTTGTTCAACATCTTTTCAACAAACAAAAACTATAAAAAAATATTTTAGCAAACTTCATAAAAGTGACAACATCTACAAATCATTCAAAGTCCATTCGCAAACCATATACTCTTCGTGGTTCGACCCCTTGCTACCACTAGCTATTTGTTAAGGGTAATTAGGGCTTATAAATCTTATATTTGACCGGAGTGCGACAATCCGATCAAAGGGTCGTTTCGTCTTTAGTAGGATTGATTTTGCAATTCAAAAAGGGATTGCGGCGCAGCTTGTTGCCCGTTTACCTGCCACTTGTTTGTAATTTGCTACTTTGGTATTTTAATGTGGTAAATTTAAAAAAAATTGTTTAATATGGATTTGAGTTTAGCTAATTTATGATATTCTCTCAAGAAAATCTTCGTTAGTGATGACAGTTTACCCAACTTTAAGATATAAGAGAATTAAATTATCTTCAATCCCTCGGCTAATCCAGACCCTCGAAAGGATTTTGATGAAGTTCTGTTAGCTTTGTCAAAGCTAGACTTAAAAACTAGTGGCAATCCGAGTCTGCAAAATGCAAGCAGCAGATGCATTATACACGAAACTTGAGGGAAATAACTTAAAATATGTTCTAACATGCATTCATCGAGCATACCGTTATAAACCCGCTAATGGTGGTGGAGGTAGGTGATGGCGGCTGATGGTGGTTTAGGCGGGAAAGGTTTTTTTTCTGCAGGGGTAAGATTTGCAAGAACTATTTAACACCGGGGGGTAATATTGCAGAGTACAACAAATCATAGGGGGTAATTAGAAAGAACAATTTAATCATTTTACACCAGGGGTAATATTACAGAGTAGAACAAACCATAGGGGGTAATATGAAAGGGTAAGATAGTCACTTCACATCCTAGTTAACAGATCTGTTAACTTATTTGATGGCAGTGGGTAATTATGCGACATAACAACGTTGGAGGGGGTAAATTGTAATTATTTCTATGGAGGGGGTCAGAGTGCCAATTGACTCTAACCCCAGAAGATAAAATTACAGTTTACTCTTCAAGTTATAGCTAATGTCTTCTAAGGCTAGGTAGGACCAAAGCATTCAAATATTTAACTATCACAAAAGACGTTTTTCATTATTAATGAATTGTAGGGATCAAATTTAAAATTTTAGTCAAACTATATGGCCGTAAATTGCATTTAACTTAATTAATATTGAAACTGGGTTTGTGGGCCGAGAACTGTGATGAAATCTGGCCCATTTTTTAGCTTTATAAATTATAAGCCGAGAAAAAAACAACACAACGCAAAAGGAACTTGGTGAAGAAGGGGCTGCAACAATTCGTTATTGTGGTAATTGCTTATTATTATTATTATTATTATTATTATTTTTCTTTCATTATTATATACTTTCATCCGATTAGGGTTTATGATATTCAAAACAAACACATCTCTGTTATAATTAATATTAGAGTAAATTACAAGTTTTGTCCTTTATGTTTGTCCAAAATTGCAGGCGCTGTCCTTTGTTTTTAAAATTGATGAGTTTTGTCCTTAATGTTTGCAAATCTTGCACGTTATGTCCTTTAGGCCAAACCCAGTTAGATTTTTTAGTTAAATCTGGTCATGTGCAAGGCACATGAGGGCATTCTTGTCATTTGAGCTTTCCAGGGGCTAGTTTGTAAATAACTTTTATTAAAGGGTCATTTTGTACAATTTAAACCCCAATTCATCTTCAACCCCAAACCCTAATAACACCCCTGATTCATCTTCAACCCCAATCTATGGGTCGGTAATCTGGCCGCCTGTGTTACGGATTCAGTCCCCCTATTCATCATCATCATCTTCTTCTTCTTCACCATTTCAACTCTTACGCTCATGTTGCATAGTTGGTTCAATCACAAATGGTTTATGTTTTACCTAGAAACTGGCAACTCAAAATACACAGCTCAAAGCTTTATTTTTTGTTTCACGAAAAATCAAAATTAAATTTGTAATGTTACACAACATTAACTTGCACACTTTTCTATGTTATTTTCTTGTTGTCGGTCAATCCAAACTGGTCTCTTTTGCAGGTCACTGGAGAGCTTCTTGATGAATTAAGTACTTGGGACGCACTTCGTGCTGCTTTACCAGTCGGAACAGGGGCCCCTAAGGTTTCTAAGTTCTAACCGTTCTTCATTTCTTCTTATAAAATAGTCCGTTCTTCATTTCTTCTTACAAGTCGGAACAGGGGCCCTAAGGATTTTTTATTTTTGGGGGGTTCTTCCACCACTGCCGCCACCACCGCCCCAGATCTACGTCCTGCAACAACTTTTATGGTTAGATTCCATGTTTAGCGTCTCCGTGTCTCCAGCAACGACATTATATGGTTAATCGACAGATCTGGCATCCAAGGCTCGAGACAGGTGTTCCGCGACTTTGGTTTAAAAGTTGCAGGTTTCGATTTTGATTTTAGGCTGGTGGGTTACCGTTTGGTGGCAGTGGTGGCGGTGGTGGCGGCAGTGGTGGAAGAAGGTGGTGGCGGCAGTGATGGAAGGAGGTGGAGGTGGAGGTGATGGTGTAATTAGGTTGTGGAGGTTTTAGGAAAGAGATGAGAGCAGATATCTTAACAAAAGAGGTGATGGTGTAATTGTTAATATATATTATTTTTATATTTTCTTTTAAGATATTTATTTAAATAATAGGGTAAAATGACAAGAATGCCCTCATGTGCCTTGCACATGACCAGATTTAACTAAAAAATCTAACTGGGTTTGGCCTAAAGGACATAACGTGCAAGATTTGCAAACATTAAGGACAAAACTCATCAATTTTAAAGACAAAGGACAGCGCCTGCAATTTTGGACAAACATAAAGGACAAAACTTGTAATTTACTCTTAATATTAATATCTCCAGATATATGTTGCATGCTCATAAACTGATAATTTGAATTCTGGTTTCAGTTGTCACTCATCATCAATGGCGGAAGAATATCTACCTGAGCATCTGCTCTACCACATATTACTTCGAATGCCTACAAAATCGGTAATAAGATTTAAATGTTTATCAAAGCAATGGAATCGTCTGATTTCAGATCCTTCCTTTATGGAGTCGAGAGCACGACGGATGAACTTTCTCCCTAGCCTACCTTTTCATGTTATAGACGACAATGTGACAGGCGACGACGACATGGCTCCACCGACGATCAAGCTTTTCTCTCCTCTAATTAACTCAAAAAAATATACAAAGATCACTGTTGTTGGGTCGTTCAACGGGATAGTCCTTTTAGTCCTAGAAAATCATAAGACGCGCAATGTGTGGTACAATGATCATGATATGATGTTATACAATCCATTATCTGGAGAGTTCAATGTAAGATTAAATATTTATTTATTTATATTTAATCTTGTAGCCATCATTATCATTTATATAATATAGATCAAAATATATTAATAACCTATTAATAATTAGTTGGTAATTGTTGATGGACCATATTACCCTTATTAACTAATTGGGTTTCCTCTTGGGTGTATAAATAAGGAGCTTATTAGAGAGTTAAAGGGTTAGACAAATTACACAATCACAAAACCCTCACTAACATCAATTTCGTATCTCTCTCTCCCTCAACCGATTCTGCCCTAGTTTCGGTTCATCATCATCATCACTTTACACCCTAAGGAGGAACCAGATCAAACTGACAACTATGTCGAACTCCGTTGCTGCGTCTTTGACTGGATTCTCTACTGATGCAATCAAAGGTATGTTATTTCATGTTTTCCATTATGTTTAAAACAGAACTGATCAACATGTGGTATCAGAGCATATGTTGATAAATCAGTTCTGTTTTTCGTATCCATCATTCTCGGATCATAATCTGGAAAACGGAAGTTTTAAAGCCTTAAAAACCAAAACTGTATTCGGGTTACATTGAGGCCGAAATCACTGTTTTCGGAATAATATGCTTAATTTTTTTTTACTCGAAACCATAAAGGGGATAATAATATCCGAAATCTGTTAACAAAAGGTCTTAAAAAATTAGATTTCGGATCCCATATTATGTTTTATTTTTCTTAGGGTTCATCAACTGTTCTAAATAAAAACTCGAAAATTCCATTATTTTGGAATCTAATTTGGATTGATGGGTGTTTTTTAATGTTTTGATCTTAATTTTATCTATTAGAAATTTCGAAAACTGTTAAAAATAATAATCAGTTATTATTTCGAAATCTTTTGATAAGTATAGATCAGAAATAAAATAGAAACACTATCCCACAATCCCTTAAAAATCGAGTTTCTGTTATTATCACAAAACAGCTGTTAACAGTGGGCTCGAGACTAAGGTTGCGACTCGCAACCACAATCATCACAACTCGAGACTAAGGTTGCGACTCGCAATCACAATCATCACAACTCGAGACTAAGATTGCGACTCGCAACCACGATCATCATAACTCGAGACTAAGATTGCGACTCGCAACCGCACTCATCACAACTCGAGACTGAGATTGCGACTCGCAACCATAATCATCACAACTCGAAACTAAGATTGCGACTCGAGACCTCATTTTTGTGCTGTTTAATGTGACCTAAAAAAAAAAAATTGGTTTTGTTTATACAGGTGGTTTGCTATTAAATACTTGGTTTTGTTTATACTTAATTAATTAATAAGGATCAAATAATGTTTTACAAAACCAAACTAGCTTAACTTGAATGAGCTTCTGATGTATTAATTCTGGCCAAAGCTGATTTAATATATCTCTTTATTGTTCAAGTATTATAAAAAGCTATGTTAAGTATGCATTACAAACGTGAAATGTCTTAATTCTGGCCAAAGCTGATTTAATTCATTTATGTTTAGCATGTTTGACAAGTGCATAACTAAAGTGATTGTCTCATTTCTGGCCAAAGCTGATTTGTCACGATTGCTTTGCACACATACTTAAATGATTACACTTCTGGCCAAAGCTGATTTGTCTTTGTTTAAGTAGAATTTTACTAAGTCTATTATTTTGATGTTAGTAATAGACATATCACAATTTCTTCACATAATGATCCTTATATTAATGATCCTTAATTAATTTTATGATCATTTCGTCTGTCTTATTTTTTTTTAGTACCCATAATTTTTTACTCACTATAATTCACTTCTACATATATCTCATCCACTTTAATTGCTAAACCTAAAATGTTTGCTTTATTTAAAGTTTCTATTAGAATTAGCTCTTAAATTAAATCCTTGATTATTTCTTAAGACACAATAATCCTATTGCTCTCTTCTGATAAAGATTATAAAGAAGAAAATTAGAGCATGATGATTAGGACAAATCGAACATGATGTCTCTTATGATAATCAAGAACTCTCTAACATAATGTTATCACTAAAGTTATTTCAGATTAAGTCTTTCCTAAGGCTAATCTCTTATATATATGGAATAATCACTAGAACTCCTAAGATGCATGCCTTCTTTTAAAATTCTAAACTATAAAGTTAAGTGGTATATGTGAATACATAATAATGTACAATACCATGACCCATTAAGTTAAGGGCTTACGCATGGAAATAAGTACATTTTCCAGTACATTACATATTAAGATTTTCACTTGTACATTTTGATGCCTTATAAATCAACTATAACACTCAAAATACCAAAGTATAACGAGTGTGTTGATAAGCAACATATGTACAAAGAAATAAATGTTTGAAGCTGGAAAATAAGTTGTTACTCACCTTACAACCACTTAAACCTTAAAAGAGGATTGTTCTCAGGTCCATAGACAAATTACAACTGTTAATTCTACCTCTAAGGTTCTTCAAGGGAAAATCTCACTGCATCATTATGTCATTAGACTAGACATAAGCAACGAGACTATCCATTATTCTAAAGAACAGTTGGATGAATTAATTAGATAGTCACTTATTAAAGATATTTAAGTCTACTAATTGTAATATTCCTATTAATACATGATTAGTTGACTCTAGTTTTAAATGTTTCCTTACCAGAAATCAACAAATAATTAACATAAGAGTTAGTGACAAAATTAAATGTTAAGGCTATAAAAACCATAATAAGCAGTCTTCTAACAACGTCTTTCGATACCTTATATACTCTGAAGATTAATCAGAATATAGTATCATAATTAAGCAATGTTATGAAGGTTGTGAGGTTTGCATAGTCAACATAAAGTCACACTTACCTTAAACTCTCATTTTATTTGTTCTAAATATCTGGATTGAAACATTATTAAGATAAAACTAGATGATACCTTACACTTTCACAACTTTTGTCATCATGCAAATGAAAAATTTGACAAAAGGAAAATGAGACTTACAAATTTCATCCATTATAACCAAAAATTCATGAGAAATCATGACATGGTTAATGAGGATGATTTCTTATCTAATCTCATTCTAAGTGATTTTAAATCATGACGTTATAGCCCTAAATATTACTTGGCTTAAGGAATAAGTATGGGTCCATCATAAGTCATTCATTGACATTCGTGGAACTTATTCCAAATGGAATATTCAGACATAATTCATTTATCAATTAAAGACTATCTGCTTGTATCTACATTAGTCTCATATGGCCCACGGTCTTATAAGAAATCTATTCATATATGTGCTTAACATGATTTCTATTAAATATGTCCCTAAGTTTCTTATGACATCTGGACATTAAGGAAATCAAGTAAAGTCTAACATATATATATATATATATGATAGGTTCCCACGTCACATACCTAATTGAAACTTCTCTTGTAGCATTCTAGAGATATTAAAATATCAGTGGGAGCATTAAGTGTTTTAGAACAACTTGCAATAGTTGCAAGAGGTGGGGGAGTGAAAATTTCACATTACCTCAATTTGCACCTCTTGAACAAGACACTGCTCCATCTTGACACTGTTCTATCATAACTTGTCTCCTTAAAATCTAAAGCTACTTTTACAAAAGTTTCATTGTTGCTTAATTGTGGGCACACTTAGTTTTCTTACCTAAACTAACATAATCCTCAACAAGAGAAACTACAATGACTAATGTCACTAATATGTTTTCTCTATTATATGTCTCTCTATTACAATTTGTTTGGTCATTAAATATTGACCCTAAGCATGCTGAGTTCCTAAAATTTTCTAAGGTCAGTGGGAGCAGTCAAAGTCCTTATCATGACTTGCAAGGAATACAAGAGGCGGGGGGAAGAGTGTCATTAAATTTCACTCAAAATTTAACTCCGATTACACCTCTTGTACACCATACTGCACCAACTCTTACAAACTTAGAATCCTGAAAATGATAGCAACTTAAACAAGAGCTAATCCATAAAACTGAAACTTCTAACAAATCCTATAATCAACTCAGGAGGTCATCTAGGTTTAAAACCTACTAACTTTGATGATTACATAACCTCCCTAATTTGGAGTTAAAATGGATTTTGGAAAAGTTTACTGATCCTATCTCTTCTAATTAAGCCATTAGTGTCAATCAATCTTCTGAATGGAATAAAACAGTTTTCTAGTAAAATTGATTTTATGTGTTCGCATAACGTTTGGGATTTGATTGAATAACCTAAGAGTGTTCATAACTAAACCAAATCCTGATATAAACGTTAAGACACAAAGAAGCATGATTGATTGTCAAAGGTTGTACTCAGGAAGAGATAAATTATTAAAGAATCTTTATTACATATCTAACAAAAGATTTCTTTTAGGATCATCACTGTTCTAGTAGCTTATAAAAGTTTTGAGCTACATTAGATGAACATTAGTAGCTTATAAAATTTTTGAGCTACATTAGATGAACATTAAAACATTTTTCCCTAACAACTGGCTGACATATTTACATGTTCATAAAACAACCTGAAAGTTCTAAACTTAAGGTTAAAGAACAGTTTGTCTATAAGCCAATAAAATCCATGTATGGTTTAATGCAAACATCATAATGTGATGAAATCTTAACGCAATTATTTTCATCAACAACCAAGTGGATTAATGTACCTACCTCAAGATGAGTGGGAGCAACTAAGATAAACTTGTCTATGTAGATGATATTCTTTTGACAAGTATATGTTACATAAGTCAAAGTATTGTTAACACAAACTTTGATATAATAGATCTCAGAGATATCTCTTACATAATAGATATCATAACATGTTGAGATAGACCAAATGGGACATTACTTCCGTTCCATAAGTTTAACCTTAAATTGGTCCTTACATATGTAACAAACATTACTGCTCTCCTTTAGAGGATAATAGTATAAATGAGATTATTTACTTATGCTTCATTAATTAGAAGCCTTATGTAAGTTTAAGTCTATACTCGTTTAGATATTACTCTCATTGCAACACACTAGACATGTCTAGATTAATGTGAAGCATTTAATAGAGTATTACAATATCTTTAAAAGAAATGAGAGGCTATAATTTAAAGAAGAAGTGAGAACTCAAACCGGTTTATTACTCTAACTTTGAGATATTCAAAGATGACAAAATGTAATTTCGGGTATATCTTTATGTCAGCAGACAAAACCTATTTCATGGAGGAGTCATAATAAACTGATAATAACAACATAAGTTATAACGACATAATATATTGTTGATCACAAAGCAATAGTTACTAAATGTTGTTGGAAATTTATCAGTGGACTCATAAGTTTATTAACTCCATATAATTAATATTTTGAAGACTTATTGTGATAAAGTCAGCTACCATGTCTCCTTGAACAGTAACAGTTCGAGAGGTGCTGCATTAAATTTCGATACACAATTAATTATTCGTTTATGAACGAATTGAGGAAACTAAATCTTTGTATCGAATGCATTCGTGATATGCTTAAGGATCCTATAACTAAAGGTCTATTACCCATAAGTCTTATTAAGAGTGCACATAAAGGAGAAGGGTTTTAATTGATGACCATGTACAACTGCATATCGTACTATGAATGACTAACTATCAATTTTCCTCATCAGTTTGATTTTGTATGTCTCTTACATATGTTCTGCCGGTGTAATGACATATAGACAACTATAAATACAAATCAAACGTTAAAGGGCTTACATATTTTGATCATAACTGTTAGGTTTTAAATTAAGGCTATAGTATGACTAATGGGGGTCCTGAGTCGCATAATGATTCAACGGCTGTATTTCTCTGCTATAGTACTTGTTTAAGGCTAAAATGAGTATTAACTTCTGATCAGACTTATCTAATACTCATGATAAATGATTATTCGGCTAAGTGGGAGAATGTAAGATTAAATATTTATTTATTTATATTTAATCTTGTAGCCATCATTATCATTTATATAATATAGATCAAAATATATTAATAACCTATTAATAATTAGTTGGTAATTGTTGATGGACCATATTACCCTTATTAACTAATTGGGTTTCCTCTTGGGTGTATAAATAAGGAGCTTATTAGAGAGTTAAAGGGTTAGACAAATTACACAATCACAAAACCCTCACTAACATCAATTTCGTATCTCTCTCTCCCTCAACCGATTCTGCCCTAGTTTCGGTTCATCATCATCATCATCACTTTACACCCTAAGGAGGAACCAGATCAAACTGACAACTATGTCGAACTCCGTTGCTGCGTCTCTGACTGGATTCTCTACTGATGCAATCAAAGGTATGTTATTTCATGTTTTCCATTATGTTTAAAACAGAACTGATCAACATTCAAGACACTTCCTCATTCAGGAACCTTTGATGGATATTGTAACTATGTGTATGGATTTGGTTACAGTACAACCGCAGATGATATAAAGATTGTTAGATTAAAGGAGGTTTCGTACCGTTTAGAATCTAGTGAGGTTTTCGGTCTTAAAAATTGGTCATGGAGCAGACCTTCAAAGGTCGGTTTAGAATCTAGTGAGGTTTTCGGTCTTAAAAATTGGTCATGGAGCAGACCTTCAAAGGTTAAGGGCTACTCGACTTATGGAAGGTATTCAGGTACATTTGTAAATGGATTTTTGTACTGGGTTGTAAAGGACAGGACATGTTACATTCCATTGATACTGGCTCTTGATATCAACACGATCAGGGCCGGCTCAACCATTTTGGTGGCCTAAGGCGAAGTAAAATCTTGTGGCCTTTTTCCCAAAAAAATGTATGTAATTGAAAGTTAAACTTGAAGGGCGCAAGTGTAATTATTTGAAAGATTGTGTTAAAATTTAAAAACAAGAAAAACAAATGGTGAACCAGGGATTCGAACCCAGGTCTAACCAACATCCATACACACACAAAACCACTACACTACCAACCATCAACCTATTGATAACCCACACCCTAAATCTTTTATAAATGGACTGTGGTTTCATCAAATTGTTGAGGCCCTATAGTTTTGGTGGCCCAATCAGCAACAATTGAATTCATCATCTCTGTTTTAGCATTCATACCTATCATAACCCCCACACACTTAAAATCGTGTAATCTGAACACGGCCCATTTAACCCGTTTATTTAGACGTGTCAAATGGGTTGGCGGCTAATAATTAAGTTATAAACGTGTTAATCGGTTTGGTGGGTTGTAATAATGGGTTAAAAAGGTTAGCGGGTCTACCTGTTTAATTAATCGAGTTAAATAGGTTAACCCGAACACGATCCGTCTAATGTAGCAATCATTATGCAGTCATTGTACGCAACAAAGGTTGAAGTTGACGATTACACAGTATTGTGCATTGCCAAGGTTGAAATATTAGATCAGAAGTACACTCTACTGGGAATTCTGGGTGGCTGGTGGGTTTTTGAAATTACATCTTTGCGAACTGCTCTTTCTGGATTTAGAAGCAGAACTCTACAAATACTAGAAACTGCTGTAAGTAGTGAAGTCTAATTGTTCTACTCATTTGCTAATGTCATCGTAATTACTTTTCAAATCATAGATTATTAGTTTTGACTTTTTGATTATTGGGATGAAACTGTGAAATAGTTGGATTGAAAATAGCTTATACAGACGTGTATTCTCAGAACGAGCAATCAATTTAATACATGATTCCAGTCTAGGTGTTTGTTGTCTTGTTCGGCTATTTGATCGAAATTCTAGGCCGAACTACTAGTGCGGTTTTGAAAACTGGCTAACCAAACCAAACCGGCTGGGTTGGTTTTGTTGGCCAAACCGGCCAAAATGGTTCAGTTTGACAGTGCAAACCAACTTTTATAGCTTTTTTTTTTTTTTTTTTTTTTAAATCTTTAGTTTGTATTATACTTAAATAAATGACATAGACGATTCATAAATATTATGCGAATATACGTGTACTGTAAGTTTTAAACCGTAAAGCATGGACCAACCGTATAAATCTCAAACTGGTCGATTTGTTTATGATTCTGACGGTTCCTTTGGTTTTAAGGGGTGGTCGGGTCATGTAAAGCCATATTCCAAACACCGCTAATGGATCTTTTATATTACACACAACTATAGTATTGGAGACGACAATAATATGTCATACATAATGTTGGGTGAGAGTTGAGCTGTGTTGTGCGAAGTCGGTGCCTTCGTACGAAGTCGGGGTTTCGCACAGAACAGTCCAGCTCGCAAACGTGGCTATAAATACCCATCTCGAACCAGGTTTGAGAAAAAAAACTAATCTGCTCTCTCACAATTACTACTTAATACTTATCTTGCTTCCAAAGCAAATACTTATTCTCACGCCGGAGGGTGGTAACAAGGAGCAACCCCACCTCATTCTTCTTGTTGCGAGTCACGGTGTAGGTGACAGACGACCAAGCCATCGATCGAGGAAATGAGAGATTCACCCTACTTGACGAGACTCGACCCGTGGGCTAACCTTTCTGTTAATCACTGTTTCATCAGTATCATTAGCTTTTTAGTATGACTTTAGATAAGTTAGTATAAGCTTTTTAGTATGACTTTTGATAAGCTGGTATAAGTGATCTAAAAATATTAGATATTTCAAAATCCTTTCGTATATCACAAAATAATCTCAAATCTCTTCATGTCATTCAATGATATTACACGTGATTGTTGGTCACATACCTAGATCGGAACTCTTAGAGCACCCACAACAATGGACCAAGTCCATCCAATCTAGATAAGAGTCAAAAATCTTATACGTTAGAGCACCCACAACAATGGACCAAGTCCACCCACAAAAATCTTATACATTAGAGCCTAATTAGCATGTCACATCATTTCAAACTCTATTTTTTTCTTAACAAAAGTATTGTAAGTGGGTGGTCCTCAATCAATCCAAACCACACCCGTCCGCTTGAGCGGACCAGCTCCTCCAAACCGGTCCTAGTCAAACGCCTCCAACAAGCCTCGTTCGGAATTGTGCTCGTCCGATGAGCGGACCATCTGCTGTTATTGCTCTTAGGACCGTGCAAATTTATAAGAACACAACCTTTGGGACCTTTTAGGCCGGCTACTAAAAAACTTGGTGCTCAAGGATCTTAGTAAATTAAATACCCATAGCAAACATTGTTATCCGGTATAAAAATCAATACTAGTTTAGGTGAGGAGTAAACTAGAAACACATCCAAATTCAAATATGATAATAATCGAGATAAATTTACACATAAAAAGTGAAATTCTAAAAACGAGGCTGGCTTTTATGTAAGTTTGTTTACAAGTCACCAATTCAAGGCCAGCTCGAGCTCAACTTAAAATTGAAATTGACTTTGAGACTTAAGCTCAAGCTCGGCTTGCTTTTAAACCAAACCACCTCGGCCCGACTCTGCTTGTTTGGCTCAGTTAAAAAATTGACTCATTTAGGCTCGATTTCAGCTAGGGGTTGGATTGTTAGAGCTTCGAGTTAGAAAAAAATATTTAATATTATAGGGAATTGCGTTTAAAAGTTTGAATATTTTTTATTTAAAATATAATATAATATACTAAAAGTTGACATTAATTTATGTGAGGTTAGTGACCAGCCATACTTAGCTCAAGCTCGACTCGTCTACAAACAAAGCTCGGCTCGGTTTTTTCAAAAACTTAGTAAGAGTTGAACTGGCTTTTTTTTTTCAAACGAGCCAAAATGGATGCAGAGTGTCACCCGCCAAGACAACTAAATTAATATATCCCCAAACGTTTTCCTTCCTCATCTCCCCTACTCCATTTCAACTTTCTTCCTCACCGTTCTCTCTCTCTCTCTCACACACACACACACAATCTTCATGATCGAATCGTCTAGATCTGAAATCACGCCATAGATCCTTAACGAGCTAGTAAAATTTCGTGTTCAGTTCAGGTAAATTCCTCTCACATGCTCTGATTTGCTTTTGAATTCCACAAATCTTACTCGTTTTTGTGTATTCCTATCGATCAATCAGGATTTTATACGATAGATGTTCAGGAGAACGTAGTTGTTGCTTATGTTGTAGAATGTAGATTGATATACTGAATTTAGGAGTATACATTGATATTTATGCTTTTAGCAGAGATATAACTTCGATTATTAACCAATTTAATAGCTATTGTTTGTTGCAACGTGAAATTTCAACTCGTTTATAGTTCTGATTGCAATCTGATGTTTGTTTAGCAGTTCAGTTACGATTGCACTCGTCTATGGATTCATACTCGCTTAAATCTGTCTCGGATCTACCGGATCCTTTCCGTTCAACTTTTAGTTTCAGGTAAAGCTGAATTTACTACCTGAAATTAGTCGTTTAGAGATCTGTGATATTTTAGCCACAAACTGTAATTTCATGCTTGATTGGTACCTGACATTATCACATAGAGAAATGAATATAAGCACAATTTATGATAGCTATTAAGTTGATCGTTTGTGCTTCATTTTGAGCTATATAGAACCTTAATTCTACCTTTTGTGTTTGTACAACTTTGATAACCTAAATACTGGTTTAACTAATTATTACAAGCAGCAGTGAGATATTTTAGTTTTGAGGATAGACTTCATGCCAAATCTACCGCCAAAAACAGAATTTAATTACTGTTTCTACATTACCAAGCCTCATATAAGTGGTTTATGGTCTTTACATGATGCTTTACTACTTGTTTTGGCGCAAATATCTCTTTTATGCAGTAGTGATGTTTTTTGATCTGACGTATCCTTTGAAATACAGGTATTTTAACTCGCTGCAGAGCGAATGTTTTTCTGCTTGTTTTCACTCGGACATCAACATGGTTATCTCCGCGCCAACCGGCAGTGGCAAGACGGTGCTCTTTGAGTTATGCATCTTGAGACTTCTATCAAAGTTCATGTCCCAGGAAGGAAAGTTTGTTCATACAAAGGGAACTCTGAAAACAGTAGGCTGCATACCAACTTTTGCCTTTCTGCTTTGAGAAATGAATTCTTTTCACAATAATCATCAAAACATTTCTCAGTCTAGGGCTAGAAAATTATTGAGATGTTTAGTTTCAAGTTTTCATTCTGGCATCATTGTATCACCGATAGTAGTTAACAAGTATATTGCTTATTCACACTGATTCAAACTCTGCTATGATTTATATATTGAAAATCTATTGTCATCACCCCTTACACTAGTGAAACTCTACCCTATGTGATTATTGTCCATATTGTGTAAGACTTTATAGGTTATGGCTGTAAGGAGTGACGGCTTTACTTTATTTAGCTTTATCTTCTTTTGTTGTGAAGATATATATATCCCCATCGAAGGCTTTGGTACAAGAGAAGCTCAGGAGTTGGAACCAGAAGCTCGGATCATGGGGAATATATTGCTTGGAGTTGACTGGGGATAATGAATCTTACAATATAAGAAATATACAAGAAGCAGACATTGTCCTGACTACTCCTGAGGTCGTATATGCTACATAAAGTACGTTCATATTTTCCTTTTTCAACATTAGAATAATACTTAAAGTTGTTTATCCGCAGAAGTTCGACTCAGTGACTAGGTTTGGCATCAAAGATGGTGGCCTAAGCTTTTTTAGTGATATATCACTAGTACTTATCGATGAAGTCCACTTGTTAAATGATCCTCGCGGAGCTGCTTTGGAGGCAATAGTTAGTAGAATCAAAATGATTGGCCGCAGCCCTCAAATGAAAACAACTCCACTTGCGCATGTGCGTTTCCTTGCTGTTTCTGCAACAATCCCCAATACTGATGACCTTGGTAATGTTAATTGTTCCACTGTGACTTTAAATTAGTGGAGCCTTTTCTGGTAATTAAGGCCATAAGATAATTATTGATCATGTTTGTCTCTTGCAGCTGAATGGCTTATGGTTCCTACCCAAGGGATTAAAAGGTATATGTGATGTTACTTGATGGGTGGATGTCAAATTTTGTTATTGAAACCCACTCTTTTATCGTGTTGTGTAGGTTTGGTGAGGAAATGAGACCTGTAAAGTTGACTACCAAGGTTTTCGGTAATTGCAATCATCCTAATATCTTCGTGATTGTTCTTTTAAGCACCTTTAGTTAATTTAAAATCTGAAAATACAAATTAGGGTATGTTAATTGGTTGAGCCACGCCAAATTTTAACATACACGTAGTTCTTAGCTGTCCTTTTGTTTGGCATTTTACTTAATGCTGAAGTTTTCGCTTGCAGGTTACACCCCAGCGAAAAATGACTTTCTTTTTGAGAAGGTAAGTGCTTCTTGCTTTTCTATTTTTTAGTTTCCTTGTCAAGGTTTTAAATATTCAATCTTCTTTGAAGGATCAATCTATCTTTTAGTAGAATTAACTTGAGTACTGAAAAGTTAATGACCCTTTTCATTTTTCTTTTTCTCTGCTTCAGAGGCTTCAAAACTACCTATTTGGTGAGTGTATGTATGCTTTTGGCTCCATTTGGTCAGAATAAAGGAATACACAGAAATCTCTTGATTTCCAACTTATGAAATGCAGATCTCCTTATGCAATATTCTAGTCGCAAATCTGCACTAGTATTTTGCTCAACAAGAAAGGGGGCACAAGAAGCAGCACAAGTGCTGTCCCAGACTGCTATGACTCATGGTTATTCAAACCCTTTCATCAAAAGCAGGGACCAGCAGGAAAGGTTAAGGGAAGCTTCACTCTCATGCGGTGACAAACAGATGCAGTCTTACATCCTTTATGGTGGCAAGTGTTCATTTATTTACAATTACAGAACTATAAAATCTTTCTTCAAAGCAGTTTGCACAATGTCCATTCGGTCTGAGATTTCCTTCATCATTGTCATTCTTCAGTTGGTTATCACAATGGTGGACTGTCCCCTAAGGATCGCAGCCTGATTGAAGGTCTATTTCTCAATGGTGATCTTCAAGTTCTATGCACCACAAACACTCTTGCTCATGGAATTAACCTACCAGCACATACTGTTATAATCAAATCCACACAATACTAGTATGTCTAGACCTTTTTTTACTTAGCTTTTTGGTCAACGTTCTTTTCACCTGACTGGCTGAGTGCTTCTGTTCATGGTACCTTCCTTTTTTCTTCAGCAACAAGGAGAAAGGGATTTACACAGAATATGATAGATCGATGATACTGCAGGTTTGACAATTATTTATGGACTTCTTATACCTATGGAAGTGGGAACTAGAATAAAATTGCTATAGAATAAAATACTATTATCGTCCCTGGGGTTTGACCAATTTTGCGACTTTCGTCCAAAGGTTTGTTTTCCGCATCTGGGTCCAAAAGGTTTGAAATCTTGCCATTTTCATCCGGCTTGTGAATTCCATTCATGTTTCTTCGTTAAGTCAGGGATATTTTCCTCTTTTTTGTTAACTTAATACGTAATTCGGTCTTTTCACTTTCTGTACATTATTCTAAATGCTTGTGAGTTGTGCATAAAGAGGAAAACAACCGAATTGCCCTTTAAGTTAACAAAAGAGACGGAAATACCCCACTTAACGGAGAAAAATGGATGGAGTTAACGAGTCGGATGAAAATGGCAAGATTTCAAATCTTTTGGATTCAAATGCAAAAAATAAACCTTTGGATGAAAGTGGCAAAACTGGCCAAACCTCAGGGACGAAAATGGCATTTTACTCAAGACCGTAAACATTTTTACATATGGTGGGTCAATTAGGTACCCGTTCACTGTTATACTGTTTGGTTGTAGCATCTATCTCCAAATCATTCTAATTTGCAGATAGACTTCCCAATGAGAAAATAATAAGGCTATTTTTGGCTGTGCAGATGTGTGGGAGGGCAGGGCGTCCACCATTTGATGATACTGGAACGGTCATAATAATGACAAGAAGAGAAACGGTACTGTCCCTCTCTTTGTATGCATATGTGTGTGTTCATATAACATATATTTATATGTATGTATACATAGAGAGAGTGAGAGATAAAGAGAATGAGATAGAGACATGAATCTCAGCATCAGACAATGATCGTTATTAAAAAGGATGATCTAGTTCATTTCTTCTGATAGATTATATGTTCTCTTAACATGATAGGCCCATTTGTATGAGAATCTGCTAGGTGGATGCGAATTGGTGGAATCTCAGTAAGTCTGCAAATTCTTTTTAGCTAATCTTCAAGTTCTTTCCAGTCTTTGAAACTTTTGTTGCTTTAGTGCATGCCAGTTGACTAGTTGATATGGTCAAATTTCTGTTCAGACTGCTTCCATGTGTTACTGAGCATCTAGCCGCAGAGATGGTTCAGTTGACCGTACCAGATATAACTAGGGCAATAGAATGGATGAAATGCTCATATCTGTATGTGAGAATGAAAAAGGTTTGTTAATCTAATATACACAGAAACTATCAAATTATTTTTTGTCAACAGATATTTCTGAGACTTCTTTGACATCAGAACCCTCAAAACTATGCAATAAAGAAAGGACTATCGGGTACTCATATAGAGAAGCATATACAAGGTATTCCAATACAAAGATTAGCTTTCCTTTCATGCACTGATGCACATCTCAATTTTATTTATTCATTTTATGTACATACTGCAGAGGTCTGTGTTCAAAAAGTTAAGGAATTATCTGACTACCAAATGATCTGGACTGATGAAGATGGTTTTGTCTTGAAGCCTCTCGGTATCCTCTAGCCAAAAAGAATTTTATAGTTGTACAATTTCCATGTATTAACAAATACCCACCTTCTTGTGCCACAGAACCTGGAAGGTTGATGACAAAGTATTATCTGAAATTTGACACAATGAAACACATTATGAAAGCTCCATTAAATTGCAGCATAGAAGACGCTCTTCATATTGTTTGTCGTGCTGAGGAAATTTCCTGTATGTTTATGTTTAACTATGGTTTATGTAATGAAAAATAATATCATGCTGCTGACTTTGTTTCCTGGAATGAAGGGATACAGCTGAGGAGGAACGAGAAGAAGCTTTTAAATGACATAAATAGTGATAAAGATGGCAGGCTTCGGTTTCACATACTTGGAGATAAAGGGAAGATTAAGAAGCGCATACAATCCAGAGAAGAGAAACTATTTATTTTGGCAAACGATTGCTTGACTGGAGATCCTTTAGCCCATGATTTGTCTCTAACACAGGTCAGAATTCCTTGTTATAATGTTACAGAGGTGGAACAATGGACATGTCAGGCTCGATAACGGGTCAAAACGGCAACCTTTTAGTCCATGTGAAAATATGTCTAATCAACCCCCAAACACTTTTTTCTGATCTCTTCTTGACATTCATAAATATCGAAGTAGCTGAATATGACTTTAAAAAATAGAGTAAAATGTGATTTTCGTCCCTGGGGTTTCGTCAGTTTTGCGATTTTCGTCCAAAGGTCTGTTTTTCCGAATCTGGATCCCAAAGGTTTGGAATTTTGCCATTTTCATCTAGCTCGTTAACTCCATCCATTTTTCTCCGTTAAGTCGGGGGTATTTCCGTCTTTTTTGTTAACTAAAAGGGCAATTCGGTCAGGGGTATTTTAAATGCTTGTACATAAAGTGAAAAAGACCAAATTGCCCTTTAAGTTAACAAAAACACAAAAATACTCCTGACTTAGCGGATAAAACTGGATGGAGTTAACGAGCCAGATGAAAATGGCAAAATTCCAAACCTTTTGGATTCAGATGCGGAAAAACAAACCTTTGGACGAAAGTCGCAAAACTGGCCAAACCTCATGAACGAAAATGGCATTTTACTCTTCAAAATATATATATTACAATAAAAGTCAGATTGGAAATAAAATAGTTTAGGAGGTTTTTTACACTAAGAATGCACTACAGGTGACTTTTGATCTGTTTGACACATTTGACCTGTTCAACCCATTTTAGCTAATTTGTGATAAAATAAGTTATTTAACCCGTCAGAAACAAGTTATAGCCTGATCTGACTCACTCACAGATAAACTAGTTGAAGTTTCCACTATAAAGTTATGTTGGCTCTCATATCAGGACTTCATATAACAATTAGTCACATACAGGACATGAACTCTGTTTGTTCAAATGGGTGTCGAATCGCAAAATGCATGAAAGAGTATTTTATATATAAAAAGAATTACAAGGGAGCTTTGAATTCAATTCTTCTAGCAAAATCTTTACATCAAAAACTCTGGGATGACAGTCCATATCTGCTGAAACAATTGCCCGGGATTGGTATGGTGACAGCAAAGGTCTTTTATGCTCTCTAAAACTCTCAACATCTGCACAACTAATTTAATAATATTTATCCTGTGTATAAACAAAATAATAGGCTAATAATCCAACTACCTATTGGTTATGTTCAGGCATTACAATCTATGGGAGTAAAGTCATTTGAATCCCTTTCTGAAGCAGACCCGAGGAAAATTGAGATGGTTACTGGTCGAAAGTTCCCGTTTGGCAACCACATTAAGGAATCATTGCTTTCGCTTCCACCAAAAGTTGATATGAAGGTTGAAGAGATCACGTGTCCAAATTATGGGAAGTCGAAGCTGGTTGTGACATTAACCAGACTGTCACAGTCGCCACAAACTAAAAGACATTACGCTGATATGGTATGTGATATGAACATATATATTTTTTTTTTACTTTTTTAGAGGTGGAAATGTCGACCTGTTGACTAATGAACTGGTGGATTCAGGTTATGTTTTATTTCTAATGGGTCAAGTGAGTAAAGTCCACAAAAGGTTAGCTAGAAAGGAAATGGGTCAAGCGAGTTGAAAGTTAAAGTTGACATATAAGGCATATAACCTACTAAATCGCTTTATTTATAAGTTAAATTGATAGTGTAGCAATATATTTTTATAATCATATTTAACAAATGAATATATGAGCAAAATTGTCCAAAAAATACTTGTTTTGACCCGTTACCTAATTCACCCATTTTGCCACCTCGAATATTTTTATAAGACAATACTTGTTAAAGACTACCTTTTAGAGAACTATTTTCCACAGGTTGTTGCTGTAGAGGAAGATAACTTGATAGTTTTCCATGAAAAAATAAGGTAATACTACAATGGTTAACGTTTAAGGTGCTTTGAGACATTATATTACAATAGTGACTTGACAACATTTTCCAATTTGTTTCTGCAGAGTGGAAGAATTCACTAGGTAAGTAGATGTTTCTTTTCAACCAAGGCACCAAATAAAAAAGTTATGTCTTAACTATTATATTGGCTGATTTTCAGCTTTTATTAACAGTTATTGTTATTCATTATATTTGTTTACAAATTCGATTTTTGCTCATCTAAGTGCAGCCCATATAGTGCAACAATACTTGTTACAAGCCCTCTGCAAGGAAAGCTGACTGTTAAAGCAGATCTGATTTTTGAAGAATTCAGTAAGTTTTATAGATCAATTCAACTTCTTAATCATTGTTTTTGTGTAATTTCAATAATTCTACTTTTTCTGTTCATGCAGTTGGTATTGATGTACACCAGAAAGCTATACTGATGAAGAATATTATTAACTATGATATCCGCCATATAAATGCAACAAAGAAAATTTCCTTGCCCCAGCCAACCGATGTTTGCATAATTGACCCTGAATGCGATTATGCACCTAACGTCTCAGCTGACAAGCCATCAAATTCCAAAAACGAAGAAGCTTTCATGTATGCTTTTAACTTTCAACAACCTCATTCTCGTCCTTTACCTATAAAGCTTGTTGGTATCACGTAGTTTGACCCATTACTAATAAATGGGTCGATTCTGGTTGTCTTTGATTTTTAATGGTCAAATGGGTAGAATAATAATAACAAACTTTAAAAAATGGGTCGAGTGTCGTCCAAAGTAAGTTTTTAATGCGTAAACCCTCCTACAACGTTTTATTTAAATACTATATGTTTCTTGAAAATATATGATATTTTTGTAAACATGTTTAATACACCAGCTATATTAAAAAAAAGAGTGTGTATTTTCAGTTTGACCACACCTACACCTGTTGATTAATTTTTCTTTTGGTGATCAGGCCTAGTTTCAAACTCTTGGATGAAGATTCAGATGAAGGTAAAGTTTGTGACTATCTATACTAACCACAAAGACACATAGGCATTCAAGGCAGACTTTATAAACATCAGTTATATGCTTATATTTCAAGTTTAGCATCATTTTCAATCTGTTTATACAGGCGAGCCTCTTGTTGAGAACAACAATGATGATGATGATTATGCTGCTGATGATGATGATAATGCTGCTGCTGTTGCTGCTGATGATGATGATTGCAAAATCGTTACTGAAAGAACCGTTTTCGACCACATACGTGAAAAAGCCAAAAGCTTACCTTCTTTGGCAGCCAAACCAACCGCCGAATATCCTCCATCTGAAGAGACATTAAGTCTTATAAGAAAGCGTACACGTGATAGGCAGCTTGCACTCAATGACACTGAAGAATTTTTAGACCTGACTGAAGATTTTAATCCATGTGAAGAATCAAGTGAGCCAGACAAACACATTCGGTCCAAAATACCAACTGGAGAGAATATATTTGAACATATAAGAAAGAAAGCAAAGAGCTTCCCTCGAATTGATGAAATTAGGAGTATAAGCTCCATGCCATCCAATACTAACTTTGACTTTGACTTATTTGCAGATGCAAAGTCAAATTTAATCATTTTAGATCCAGAACCTGTGAAACCGCAACGCATAGAGAAGTCGCAAAAGTCTCCAAGTTTAGGAAACAGGCAATGCTGCTCATTGGCAACAGCAGCTGAAACAAGGGAAGGCACAGATCCATTTCGTGGCTTCAAGAGTGTATTTTCGTTTCTGTAACTACTTCTACACTATAAAACGTAGCTGCATGCCTTGGACTAAAAATCTGCATTCATACTTGGTGATTTCTGGTGCGTACTTTAACTGCTATTTTTCTTTCCTGTAAACACCATCACCGGCTAGTATGCAAAGTTGATTAAAAGCCATTTGAAAGGTGTTATAAAACAGGTGTCATTTTCCAACATGGTTCAAGCTAATGACCAAGTGTACCATTCAAATGCTCTTAACTTAATTAAAAATGAGTGCTTGGAAATTAATCCAAAGTTGATCACTATTATGGGATATGCAATATTGAAAAATGTTTTTGAAGACTTAATCAGCCACGTCACTCCGACATTCAAGTCACTCGTTGATGAAAAGAAAGTACATGTATCAAAAGCATATAGTTTGAGAATAATCTTCGTAAGAAAAGGCGAAGAGTGACTAGCGCAAGGGGTCTAATTAATCCAACATGCAACATATAATTGTAATAATCGCCTCTAAGATTTCTTTAGTGTGACCCCTATAAGATTTTTTTTTTCAATGACCCCTATAAGGGGAGGAGGGGTGGTAACTAGTGATAGATTTCTATCACTCCCACTATCCAATCAAATCATGTCATGTCATCACCCAATATTCTATCACTAGTGATAGAAATGTAGGGGGTGGTATCACTAGTGATACAATTCCATCACTCACTAATTTTTTATTTTAAATTCCATTTGGATAAAAGTTAATTCATGATGTTTGCATGTGATTTAAAAGATTGTCAGACTCACATCACAAGAATTGGTCCAATTAGAAAATAGAATGCTTTAAAAATTGTCGGCCATATACTGTTTTAATAATAAAATAGAAGTAAGTTTGCATGTCAAAAACAACAACGTTTGAACTTTTTCAAGTTTTCAACGCGTTAACAATTCCACGCGTTACAAATATAACGTGTTAAAGTATAGGTGGCGGCGGTGTTCCGTGATGGATTAACGAGTGATCGGGGTGGTATAACGGACCACCCTGTGTGCCCTAAGATATTTTTTTTTCAGTTAGGATATGTCGGCTAGCGTATTATGGGCTAAGTTATTACTTAGGCTTTAATTATATATCACTAAGCAACACAACGTCATCAGAGTAGAGATCTATGGGACTTCCTAAGTGAAGTCCAATGTCCATGTTACGGGAATCCTGTCCTTACATATTAAATGTAGCGCTATAACGCTTGCCTAGGTTAGGTCCGACGATATTTAACTTACATTTTGATAATCTAATACTGAGCTAGATGTGGGTGCATCATTAAGTAAATATGTTAGGTTTAAAAATATTGGGTCTTTTCATTTGTTGTATATTTATATGTAACAAACAATAGTATATGTTGATTTATTCAAATTTCAACAAAGTTGAAAATGGAGAACAAAAGCGTGAATACAGTTATACAAACCCACTAAGATAAGAAGGTAAAGAGATACTCATGCTTTTAACACCTAATTATGAACTTGAGTCCACCACAAAGACCTTAAAAACCCAACCGCAATACTATACTTTATCCGGTCAATGATTCAATGAAATCGTCAAGAAAAAAATATAAAAATTCATTGACTAAGAGGTAAAGATGACAACATTTTCACCTAATAGTCCTAAAACGCTTTAGGTATGATATTTTATGTCAGTTTACTAGTCTTTTCTGTTTGTTCTTTCACTTGAATTTACGTATAACAACATTAACAAATTTCGTGGTCATTTGTTTAACTTAACCGAACAGGCGAACGGGCATGAACACTCAGACAGTTTGATATTATGTCTGTATTCGTTTAGTGCAACAATAAATATGGTCAGTGGCGGAGGCAGAAACTTTTTCTTCTGGTGTCCTTTTTTATGGATACCCCGGTTTATAGTAACACAGAGTCGAACTTTTTAGATCGGTTCGGATCTAGTCGGGTCGAATCACATAATAAAAACAAATATCACAGTAAAAGTACAATGTCAATGAATAAAAACACATAAAATTACAAATTCATTTGAAATATATAAAAAATTTCATTTAATAGTTGCTCTCTACACATTTTCATGTTTTGAAAACGATTCATAATGTTTTCAACTAGTATTCGAGCATTCGATTTGCGGCGGGTCGTAGGAGGTTGATAATGAAGATTGGAGCCCATGCTTCGCGGCGAGGTGAGGTTGATGGCGAGGATGTATATATTTCATGGTGGTAAAATTAAGCAATCAACACGTTAAGTAAACAATTTAGAGTTAAAAGTTCCATTTAACTATAATAAGATAAATAAGAAATGATAATATTTGTTATCTTGTATATTTTATATTGAAAGGTTAAAAAACAACATGATTAAATAACCATATCTAGAGTTAAAAGCTAGCTTTAATTATAATAAGTAAAACAAAAAAAAACTAAACCTATAAAAAAGGATAAAGGAATAGATATTTTTTAAATATGTTTTATAAAAATAAGAATATGACTTAAGATGTAATTTTAAGGAGAGAAAAATTATTATTATTTAATAGGAGAGAAAATGCAGGAAATCAAAATATAAAATTAATCAGAACTCAACTCATGTATTACACGAGGTTTTTTAAAGATATAACTTTTTGTTATTTACTATATGAATTTACATTTATTCAACCCGTGTAATACACGGGGTTTTTAAAGATTATTATTTACTATACAAAATTACATTTATCCAATCCGTGTAATACATGAGGTATTTAAAAATATAACTTTTTTATTATTTGATATATAAATTCAACCCGTGTAATACACGGGGTTTTTTAAAGAATAACTTTTTTTTTATAAATTACTATACAAAATTACATTTATCCAACCCGTGTAATACATGAGTTTTTAAAAATATAACTTTTTTATTATTCAATATATAAAATTAGATTTATTCAACCCGTACAATACACAGGGTTTTTTTAAATTTATAAATAATTTATTATTTATTATTTTTTCATTATTTGATGTATAAAGTTATATTTATTCAACCTGTACAACAATACACGGGGTTTTTAAAGATATAACTTTTTATTTTTTAGTATATAAAATTATATGTATTTAATCCGTGTAATAAACAAAGTTTTTAAAGATATATTATTTTATTATTTAGTATATATAAATTTACATTTATTCAGCCCGTGTAATACACGAGGTTTTAATCTAGTTAAAAGTAAATAACAATATCCAAATTAAAGTCTAAATGACATCATATAATTCAATAAAATCAATCACCCTAAAGTAATACAAAATCCATAATTTTCATATGGATAACCAAGGGCTTGATTCTAAGATTTGGGTGGGGTTGATGAGCTAATGTAAGGTGGGTCAATTAGTATTACTTATAACCCAAACTAAATTTAAACGAGGATGTAGAGAAAAAAAAAACACCCCGAATCTTCACGAACATAAATGAACGAAAAAAGATGTGTTCATAAGAAAAACCGAAACATAAATGAACAGAAAAAAAGATGTGTTCATAAAAAAACCGGATATTCATGAACATAAATGAATGAAAAAAGATGTGTTCATTTTCATTTAGCACCAAATGGTAGAGGTGTTCACTGATTCAATTTCCTTAGTTTTGATTATTTTTTATGTTAAACCGAAAATCAAACCAAACCGAATTCAAAATGGTCAAATCCGAACTGAAAACCAAATTTGAATTTCGTACGGTTTTGGTTTCAAACAGAAAAAAACTAACAAATAATAACAAGATGTGTATTCATCGATTCGGGTATTTCCTTATGAATTTGGTTTCCTCAGTTCAACCAAATAAAATGCCTTAAAACCGAAGACAGATTAACTAATTTTGTTCTGTTTAAAATGGTTTGGAATCAGTTTGGTCTTTGCTTTACTCAGTTTGTAACTAAACATTAAACACCCTCTTATTGAACGGTTCATTGAAAGTTTAACATCACATCACGTGAGTAGCGGGTCATATGAAAAGTGATTTTTTGTTGAATAATCGCATATAAAGATAGGCACCCCAACTGTAGAATTGATTTCTGGAATTAATTCAAAAAGGTTATATTTGATAGATAATGACCCACACCAATATTTATCCGTCCACAATAACTTTTGTTGGACCGGTTTCCCTTTCATCACAAAAATGTGTCTTTTGTAGGGACACAATAGAGATGGCCAAATCGGGTTTTTTTATACTTGGAATCGGTTCCTACTCGTACTCGGTTCTTGACTGAGTTTGACTGGACCCGATTCTTCTAGGACCCGGTTCCGGTTAGTGCCCGGTTTCAAACCACAATTACCGGAACTGTTCCTAACCGGTTCAGGTATTTTGTAACCGGTACCGGTTCCTCCGGGTATCTTCCAGAAAAAGCTGCAATAAAGCTGCCGGAACCGATTCCTAACGGCTTTATATCCGTTGGAATCGATTAATTGCCATTAAATTTTTGAAATCGGTTTCTAGTATTTATAAGAACATCACCTTCAACCAAAACTTAATCCCACTCAAATCGGTTTCACCCTACAAGTTACAACTAAAATCAGTTATGGCATGCAACGACGAAGTGGTAATGGTTTTGGAAACCAAAAGAAACCTCCAAGTTTGGAAACACTTTAATCTGTGCCTGATGTCTGATCAAGGGCGGACCCAAGCCCAACCCAAGGTGGGCGGGCGCACCCCCGGGGAAAAAAAATTTAGTGCTAAATTCCGTCGGAAATCCCGTCCGCACCCCTTGAAATTTTCCGTCCGCACCCCTTGGAATTTTTCGACCGCACCCTTGAAATTTTTCATCCGCACCCCTTAAGTAGAAAGTGTTATCAATTTATAATTTATTTTTTTTAGCAAACTCTTATTTAAAAAAAAATACTAGCTAAATTATATAACTTTTAATACCTAACTAACTAAACCTAAATACCCATACCTTTACCCGCTCTCTCTCTCTCTTGCGTCCCTACACTGCCAACGAACAACATCACCCAGCGACAACAGCCCAGCAGCCGGCGACCACCGTAATCAGCCACCATACCACCGTCGTTTGACACCAAATCTAACCGGAATCTGAACACGGGTAAGTTTCTTTGTTATTTTGATGATTTTGGTTGATATTATAGGAGAAAAAAAGGGTAATAAAGTTGTTAAATTTGTTTGAAATTTTGTGTGTTTTGACCTTGTTTATGGTTGTTTAGATGATTTTTAGGGTGATTATATTGTTTATATATTTTTAGGGTGATTATGTTGTTTATATATTTTTAGGGTGATTACAACTTACGTTATGATTTCTAGGGCTTGAATAGTTGAAAATTAAAATTAAAATTGAAACATTATGTAATGGAGTGATAGAACTTATGTTATATAGAGAAATAATTGCTTAAGAAATTAGTTTTAGATGATGTTTTGGATAGATTTCAAAAAATGAAAACCCGTAGGGCGTCGACGTTTTAATTATGTTTGTAACAAGGTTTGACATGTTTTTGATGATTATATAAATTTAGTTTGATGTTCGTTTGTTTTACATGACCCGACCCGACCCGATACGAACCGATTTTTTTACTTATATATCTAAGGGCCTAAAATTTTTAAAAATGTTCCGCACCCCCATGGAAAAATTCTTGGGTCCGCCACTGTGTCTGATAGCCATGAAATGGCACGTTGCAAAGGTTGTGGGAAGTTCATGAAGGCTACAGCGAACTCGACCCTTAAAAAACACACCGACCGTCATTGTCCGGTGACAAAGGCTGCGGCGAAGAAAAGTGAAGGCGGCGAATCATCCGGAACCGGTTCTTTGAAGGTTTAGTGTGTTTATGTGATGTTAGTTTGGTTGTGTTTATGTGTTTAGGTATAATGTTTGGTTTTAATGTATGGTAGGTAAGTAATGGTTTGTGATATTTGTTTTAACATATTTCACAATAGGTAACACTATACGTCCCAAATAGACCTCAATGATGGGTACATACGATGCCCATTCAATATTTACTAATTATTACGAATTATTCATAGGTCACGCAAGTATGTATCGTGTTTTTTCGGTTTAGTTTATATCAAACTAGGTTATAACCCCGTGTATTACACGGGGTTGAATAAATAAATTTTATATACTAAATAATAAAACAATACATCTTTAAAACCTCATTTATTGTACGGGTTAAATAAATATAATTTTATATATTAAATAACAAAAAATTATATCTATAAGAACCTTATTATACAGGTTGAATAAATGTAATTTTATATACAAAATAAGAAAATTATATCTTTAAAACCACGTGTATTACACGGGTTAAACAAATGTAATATTGTTTATCAAATAATAAAATAATACATCTTTAAAACCCCTCATTTATTACACGGATTGAATAAATGTAATTTTATATACCAAACAATAAAAAAAATTACATCTTTAAAAATACGCGTATTACACGGTTTGAATAAATGTAATTTTCTGTACTAAATAATAAAAAATATATATCTTTAAAAACCCCGTGTATTGTACGAATTGAGTAAATCTAATTTTATATATCAAATAATAAAAAGTTATATATTAAAAAACCTCATGTGTTACATGGGTCGAGTAAATGTAATTTTATACAGTGAAAATAAAAATATTTATATATTAATACAAAGTTTGGTTTTCGTGATAAAAATAGATTATTCTGTTGTTGCAAAATTTGTTAACGAAGTCTCAATCAATTTAACCCTTTATTTAAAACTCCGTAAATGTATAAATGATAAATAATATTAGTTAATTTTATTTTAAGTTTCATAATATTTATTTTATACCAAACTAAACAAAACCTTCAAATATAATTAATTCAAATAAATAATATTATAAATGAGAAGAAGATTAAACTAAATAATAATTATTCATAAGATATTAAACTAATAATATTTAGTAGAAGAGTTATCGATAATATAAGATATTAAATTAAATAATATTTTGTAGGGGGATTATCTATAATTAATTAGAAGAGATTAAATTAAATTAATAATTATCTATAAGAGATGACCTAATATGATGACACGTGTCCCTAAAGTGGCTTCTTTTGAGTAAAAGAAAACGTAAAGTACACTTAATGCATTGTTTTCCACTTCCACATGTAAAGAGTAGGGTAAATGGTTATATAACCGTCCTTACTCATTGTTAAAACAAAAGATAGAGTTGTTTATGTATTATCATAGTTTCTACTTAGAGTTAGTTGGGCAAAACGTCCATCTACACTTGTAATATTGTATAGATTCAATTAAAAACTATAAAAAATAATTTATGACACTTCGTATAGATTCGATTAAAAACTATAAAGAAAATAAATTATAACACTTCACTTTCAACAATATCAAGAGAAAAAAGAAAACATATGGATTTCATTCCCAAGCATAAACAACTTTTATTATATTTCAACTTTTTTTTACGTATATGGTTACATTTCTTATCTTTACTTTATCTAAATTTTTATTAATAAAATGTTTTTGTTTAACAATTTCAAATCAAAATTAAATCCATAAATTATAGATTAGATTTAAAACACATTTTAGACTTTAGATTTACAATCAAAATAAAATTCTAATATATTATTTAAATCTTTTTAATTTAAAATTTAAAATTTATTAATAAATTATTGATGCCCTCATTGAATGACATGTGTATTAAATCAGGTTTCTTTTATTATATAGTATAGATTTGCTTGAAGATATAATGACTATATTTCATCATTACTATTCAAAAAAATTATACAACCATATATAGAATGGTAATAAAAAATACTTTATAGGTTGTAACAACTTCTAGCTTATTTATATTCCTCCAATTTAGGTTGTAACAACTTCTAGCTTAGACTATGGGGTATGGGGCGGGGGTTTGTGCGTGGGTTGGGGGAAAACGCCCAAGCCACCATCCCGGGTGCGTTTGGGTTGGGGCGTGGCCCTTGGGGCTTGGGTTTCAAGCCGGGCGTGAGGCGGGTCTAGCAAGGTGACATAGCGGGCTGTGAATGGCCAAACCAAACTAGCTGTTGGGGGCTATTTAAAAAAAATCATTTATAAATACCTTACCATATTTATCATTTTTCTCACACAATATCAAACACATAAAACACAATCTTGCCATGAGTTCTTCAAGTTATACTGAATCATCATCATCATCTGACGATGGTGCGGAAATATTTCTACAAACGATCGCGACGGTGGTGAAAGCTATCGTGGAAAACGAAGAGGAGGAGGAAGAGACTCAACAACCTAAACGCAGGAGAAGGTACATCGCTCGTGAACGGCTCACCGCTAACGATTTGTTGGTAAGCGATTACTTCTCAGCGGAACCTAAGTATGATGAAAAAATGTTTAGACGTCGTTTTCGTATTAGTAGAAACTTATTTTTAAGGATATCTAGAGATCTTGAGGAGAAGTATGTTTATTTCCAACAAAAACCCGATGTAGTCGGGCAATTAGGATTTAGTACGTGGCAAAAGGTCACGGCCGCACTTAGGCAGTTAGCGTACGACAATAGTTCGGACATTATGGATGACTATTTAAAAATGTCTGCACGTGTATCTAGAGAAAGTCTTCACAACTTTTATTCGTGTATTCTAGAACTTTATAGGAAAAGATATTTGAGAAAGCCCCCGTTCAGTGACATGCAACAATTATTGAAACATCACGCAGATTATCATGGGCTACCCGGGATGCTAGGTAGTTTAGATTGTATGAAATGGGCTTGGGAACTTTGTCCTACCCAATGGCAAGGCGCTCACACGAGTGGATTTCACGGGAGTCCAGCCATCATGCTTGAAGCGGTTGCGTCCCAAGATCTTTGAATACGGCATGCCTTCTTCAGTATGCCAGGTTAACATAATGATATTACCATCATAAACCACTCGCCCCTTTTCAATGATCGGGTAAATGGTATAGGACCAAAAGGAACTTTCTTTGTAAACGGGGTTGAGTACGTGTATGGGTACTACCTAGTTGATGGGATTTACCCAGAGTGGGGGGGTTTTGTAAAATCGTTCACAAAACACGGTACCACAGATCCAAAGAGATTAAAGTTTAACAGGGTCCAGATGGTTGCACGTAAAGACGTCGAGCGAACATTCGGTGTTTTGAAGAAAATGTAAGGACTCTCTGTCACACCCTGGCTTTGCGGAAGCGTGGTTAACTTTTGGTGTGACTTCTTAATACCATAGCTTAATCATAACAAAGCTATATGAATTAAAAACCATGCAAGTCATCCATTAAGTTTTGAAAACAACATACAGTACCATTGTTTTAACATACAACCATAACCTTGTTCAGTAGACATTACAACTTATAACATAGCATAAACGTGGGTTAAGGACTGTGTCTTGTCCAGGAAAGAGACACATCCCCTAAACCATGATGACTCCATGACAAGTGCAGCGGAAAACGTTCCATACCGTGCCAGATCCGTTTTAATTTCCTGAAATACATGTGAGTTGAAAAATCAACAATAATGTTGAGCGAGTTCATGTGCAAGTGAGTAAGTAAAACACTTGTAAGTATAAAAGGTTCCTGGTATGTAGCAGTGTAAGAGGACTTGTGATCACCAATGGTTTGCAAGGCCACTGACATATGTGAAGTGCAAATAGGGAGACTCAAACCTAGCAGATTTCGCCACGGCAAAGTATGTGGACAAAGTCACCCCACGGTCCGTTTCTAGTTTGGCCGGGGGCTGGGCTCGCTGCACCCAGATAGATCTACCGCTCCTGTCCCTCGGTCCCTCCATGAGGACTAATGGCCCCATGTTGTTCCTATCCACTCACATGATCGTATAACACCTCCTTACGTTAAACATACCGTTGTAAAGTACTCGTAAATCATAGTAACATGTATTTCACCCCCACAGTTAAGTAAACTGAAAACAGTTAGAGAAAAGGGGGACATGAACTCACAGTGAATGCGCGTCTCTACCAAGTGTCTCCAATACAGTAAGCTGTGCAACGACCTACAAGTGCTAACTCTATTAGACGGACGGCCGTGCCTTAGCTTTTCAGTTTATGTCTTTGGGAAATAGTTAGACAACTATTTCGTGTTTATGTTCCGTATACACTTGGTAGTTATTCTTCTTCCCAAGGATGGTATTACGCCCATATTCGTATTTGACAAAAAGTCGCAGCGGAAACACTAACCATAAAATTTCTTGCATTAAAAATATCTCAACTTATTTAAACTTTTAACTTTAACTTGATTCTTAATCAAAAATCTGTCATCCTCTTATTTGTTAACTGAAAACATAGCTTTCACTTATTACATTTTACATTCAACGTCCCCGTACAATCTCTTCAAGTGACTCGGTCTTCGATCCCTAATCCTCGTGGTAACCGCTCATCATCCGTACAACCTGCATTCACCACATACATTCATAACATTAGTACACATTAAGGGAACAAAGTTCATTCGCATACACTTCACACTTCGTCATCTTTTAAGCTTTAAGCATTTCATCCGCATACCCATTTCCTGGTGAGGCTTCAATGATGTACCTGCATTACTTCTCATTCTCAAGGTACACCGTTAGTACCATTAACACACAATGTGTCTAGATCATGCGTACACACGTACTTACATACATGCACATTTGCATACATCCATACCTTTCCTACAACTTTACATACGTGCAAACACTCATACATACCTCCATACGTACCTACATACACAACTACATACGTACGTACCATTCCTACATCTTTACATACAGACATAGGCTTGTACATATCCTTATACATACCTACATACACTTCCACATACGTACATACCTATCTTACATCATTACATTCATGTATTCAATCGTACATACCCTTAAGCATACATACATACACATCTACGTACAAACATACCTTCCCTACAACTTTACATACGCGCATATACTCATACATACCTTCATGCGTACTCACATACACAACTACATACGTACATATCATTCCTACATACCCATATACAAACTTACATACTTCCATTCACATATATATGTATATGTTCATACCTACACACACGTATACCTTCATATTTAATTACCTAGAGCTCATACTCATACATATTACTTGATTTCATGCATACATCAATACTTACATATAAACATACATGCATACATAACTACACGCTTACATACATTCAATAAATTAACGTAGCGATACATATACATGCTCTCACACACACGTACATATACTACGCACATACCTAATCACAATCATACATAGATATCATCTCATACAAGGTTAAGGAGCCTTTCGGGAGTGTTACGGGTCAACCGGAGATGCGTGACGCGAAAACAGAGAAAACATCAGGACAAGCCGTCGGCGACGGGCTAGGGACCCGTCGGCGACGGGCTCGGGAATTACCCGTCTCGTACATCAACCCGTCGGCAGTAAGATAAGCCGTCGGCCAAACTTGTGATTTTGGGAGCCCGTCGGCGACGCCCTCTCGAAACCTCACTTTTCTGCAGATCCATTTCGTCGTCCGTACGCACTAAAACGCGCGTAACTTTCGAACCGTTTACCCGTTTAACCTCCCGTTTCTTCCTACATGCTTGTAAATTCATATTCTATCATACGAACTTAAAATCCCACATCCGGATTAATAAAATTCTTATCTTACGCCCTATCGGCTTATTGTCACTTTCTAATTATTCGACCCGTTAAGGGCATTTGCGCATTAATTGATTTGTGACATTCCAAGACCATACTCTCCGCTCCCATACTTGTTCAACATTATACTCAACAACTAACTTGTTCCTAAACCACTTTGTAATATCGTTTGCCCAAAATACCCATCAAGGGCATTTTGGTCAACATCTCTTTATCCTTAACAACAAAGGAAATCCCTACATAATTAACCCATCCTTCTACTTAGCTTAAATTCTTAAACTCACATTCCTCACTTGGATCAATCTAAGATCCGTTTAATGCTTCATTGACATCGCACCATTCATTCCTATTTAATCTCAAATTATCATATTTAATTCAAATGCACATAAATCTACTTAAACAACTTGGAAGTGATTACGGAATCACTTACCTCATGCATCCGTGTTCACATCCGTTTCCACGCCTCTTCTTTACCCGTTAGCCTTCCGCGCTTGAGTCCATCTCCACATGATTCCTATGCTTTCATGTCATCGAAATCACGCTATCATTAGCATACTCATTTGTACATGATAACAATCGTATCAATCCCATATTTCACACTTAACTTTCATTAATCATTTCTAACAAACATAACTCATATAATCATGTCCGTATACGTATAACTCATGTAACTCATCATGTCATTACATTTAACACGGATTGTTATTACATGTACCATACGACTTCTCATCAACCTATATTTACGACAAAGAGTCAAATCATGTTTCTTATACTTAGTTGACTTTTAAAAGTCAACTATCAACCATACATAACTATCGATTTATCAACATATTACCGTATCATCATAAACGACTATACGGGCGACACTATATACATTTTATCATTCACTTGATGTACGTACTACCTTTTAAGCATAACGTACAACTTATTCATACACAATCTTCTAAATTCATACATAGTTCATCAAATGCTTCTACAATCCAACATGGGGTATTTAGATTAAACATCAAACATGTTATCATCACACTTTATTCTCTTCATCTAACAACAATTCATCATTTCTTATCCCATATCTTTAATCTTTCACACACGTGTATGATTCCAAACATTATTAACATAAGTGAATCATCAATTTACATTACATCATCAAAAACCCACTTCATAACTACTTGTTAATCACTTACAAGTGATCTAATCTTAAGTTCTTCATAACTCATCATACTTTTGATATGTGTACTACCTTGTAAGCATAGTGTACAACTAGTTCATGCATATCATTCTAATCTCATACACAGTTCATCAATTTCTTCCTCCTAATCAACATGATTCATACATGCATAACATCAAACATACTAGTATCACATTTCTTTCAATTCTTCTAACAAGAATACATCATACAACTCAAAATACATCAATATTAAGCAAGAACTTAGACATAGATGATTTACCCATGTCATCATCTTCACCATAACAAATGGGTTTCACCCTTAAACATCAAATTAACCTATTTCATGCATAATCCATGTTCCAAATGATAAATCTAACACATACTCATGCTCAATTTCATACAAATTCGTGATCTACAACATAACCCATTTCGTGCATCATCACCAATCTAGAATCTAAGACATACCTTACGATCCCCTCATGAAGGTGATCATTAATCTATGCTCGTTTATGAATTTGAGCTTCGTTTGACTCCTCAATTTGATGATTATGTTAGAACTAGGGTTTGGTTCATGGGGGTGTTTCCCCTGATCGATCAAGAACACACACGATGTGTGTGTTGTGTGTGTGTTTGTTTTGTTTTTAAAACATAACTTTCCCCTTTTACAACTTTGGCCCCTCATGTTTATTACTTACTCATAATATTGGCAAAACTCTTGTCTTTTCATACTTCTAAACACACACTTAACTAGGTTAAATAGCCTAGTCATTTATTTCATGACGTGTCATATCATAACATTTAACGAATATAAACATTCGGGTTTTGGGGTGTTACAAGTCTACCCCCCTTAAATAAGGTTTCGTCCCCGAAACCTTTCTCATTTCCTCTACACACACACACATTGATGTTTGACTTAACACCCTCATCACATTCATAAGTAATCATCCTAACTCATCTCATAATCATTAATACCCTTGACTTATTCCTCCTAACAAGTCTATACTTTCCATAGCATACTTTCACATAACATTTTTATTTCCTTTTTGACCCGTTAATAACAGGTCAATATACATACTTACTCAGACTTACAATAATGCTTACACTCATATGATCCGTTTATATACTTTCATTTCTTTCACGCATTCTATTACCCACTTAATTGGGTAATAGCATATACTCTCATAATGAGATTTAAGCATACCACTTACGACCCGGTAACATCGGGTTAATTACTTTCAACATAAATCTTCCGTTCTATCCATATAACGGATTGAACTTCATACATTCGTTATTGCATTCGCGACCACTCGTTCTAAACGGATGGTACCTTATCCTCACTCGACTTGTTCAACTTGAACCGGTCGACATGCCTAGCTTATTACAGCTTTCGCTTATCATAACCAAATCCGCAAGGAATTTGCATCATTTATATCTTTCATTCCTTGAATCCGTCTTGCGGATTCAAACATTGCATATACGCTTTTTATCCCTTGAATCCGTCTAGCATTGCATTCATACTTTAACCTCTTTCATGTTTCGAATCCGTCCCGCGGATTCTAGCTTAGCATTTTATGTTTCGAATCCGTCTCGCGGATTCTAGCATAGCATATCATACTTCGAATCCGTCTCGCGGAGTCTAGCATAGCATATCATATTTCGAATCCGTCTCGCGGATTCTAGCATAGCATATCATACTTCGAATCCGTCTCACGGATTCTAGTATAGCATATCATCTTCCGAATCCGTCTCGCGGACTCTAGCATAGCATTTCATGTTTCGAATCCGTCTCGCGGATTCTAGCATAGCATATCATACTTCGAATCCGTCTCACGGATTCTGGTATAGCATATCATCTTCCGAATCCGTCTCGCGGACTCTAGCATAGCATTTCATACTCTCATTCTTGAGAGTCTTGCATTTCTCTTCACACTCACGTCCACCTACTACTTAATTCTAACAGACATACCTGTATCAATTATCACGGTCACACGAACGTCATATGCTTTACGTGTACTGGCCAGGTACACAATCCACATACTAGTTTCGTGTCTTCGTGTAATTGTCACCTTATGTCCGAAGAGTTTGGTTTCGGCACGTGCATCATTTTTTTTTTTAAAACATGTTTACTATACCATCATGGTCCTTCATTTAGCATTTTTCTTCCCTTAATGCACTTTACCATTTCATATACCGACATATTAAATTTACGTACCTTAACTTTATCTTATTTCATGCCTTGGTGTCGGTAGTTGACCGCACTCGCGGATCATCCTCTTCAAACGCTTATACTTACCTTGCATATACAAAACCGTCAGTTTCTTTATGCGTATACATAAGTACATACTTACATTCTCTTTTACCTTTGGATCTTGACCGAGTCTTGGATTGTACGGGTTTCTTAACACAAGAGCACACAGGTTTGAGTTCAAGCACTTACCTTCTTACACTTGATTCTCTCAAACCAGGGCTCTGATACCAACTTATTACGCCCATATTCGTATTTGACAAAAAGTCGCAGCGGAAACACTAACCATAAAATTTCTTGCATTAAAAATATCTCAACTTATTTAAACTTTTAACTTTAACTTGATTCTTAATCAAAAATCTGTCATCCTCTTATTTGTTAACTGAAAACATAGCTTTCACTTATTACATTTTACATTCAACGTCCCCGTACAATCTCTTCAAGTGACTCGGTCTTCGATCCCTAATCCTTGTGGTAACCGCTCATCATCCGTACAACCTGCATTCACCACATACATTCATAACATTAGTACACATTAAGGGAACAAAGTTCATTCGCATACACTTCACACTTCGTCATCTTTTAAGCTTTAAGCATTTCATCCGCATATCCATTTCCTGGTGAGGCTTCAATGATGTACCTGCATTACTTCTCATTCTCAAGGTACACCGTTAGTACCATTAACACACAATGTGTCTAGATCATGCGTACACACGTACTTACATACAAACATACATGCACATTTGCATACATCCATACCTTTCCTACAACTTTACATACGTGCAAACACTCATACATACCTCCATACGTACCTACATACACAACTACATACGTACGTACCATTCCTACATCTTTACATACAGACATAGGCTTGTACATATCCTTATACATACCTACATACACTTCCACATACGTACATACCTATCTTACATCATTACATTCATGTATTCAATCGTACATACCCTTAAGCATACATACATACACATCTACGTACAAACATACCTTCCCTACAACTTTACATACGCGCATATACTCATACATACCTTCATGCGTACTCACATACACAACTACATACGTACATATCATTCCTACATACCCATATACAAACTTACATACTTCCATTCACATATATATGTATATGTTCATACCTACACACACGTATACCTTCATATTTAATTACCTAGAGCTCATACTCATACATATTACTTGATTTCATGCATACATCAATACTTACATATAAACATACATGCATACATAACTACACGCTTACATACATTCAATAAATTAACGTAGCGATACATATACATGCTCTCACACACACGTACATATACTACGCACATACCTAATCACAATCATACATAGATATCATCTCATACAAGGTTAAGGAGCCTTTCGGGAGTGTTACGGGTCAACCGGAGATGCGTGACGCGAAAACAGAGAAAACATCAGGACAAGCCGTCGGCGACGGGCTAGGGACCCGTCGGCGACGGGCTCGGGAATTACCCGTCTCGTACATCAACCCGTCGGCAGTAAGATAAGCCGTCGGCCAAACTTGTGATTTTGGGAGCCCGTCGGCGACGGGGTGGGAGCCCGTCGGCGACGCCCTCTCGAAACCTCACTTTTCTGCAGATCCATTTCGTCGTCCGTACGCACTAAAACGCGCGTAACTTTCGAACCGTTTACCCGTTTAACCTCCCGTTTCTTCCTACATGCTTGTAAATTCATATTCTATCATACGAACTTAAAATCCCACATCCGGATTAATAAAATTCTTATCTTACGCCCTATCGGCTTATTGTCACTTTCTAATTATTCGACCCGTTAAGGGCATTTGCGCATTAATTGATTTGTGACATTCCAAGACCATACTCTCCGCTCCCATACTTGTTCAACATTATACTCAACAACTAACTTGTTCCTAAACCACTTTGTAATATCGTTTGCCCAAAATACCCATCAAGGGCATTTTGGTCAACATCTCTTTATCCTTAACAACAAAGGAAATCCCTACATAATTAACCCATCCTTCTACTTAGCTTAAATTCTTAAACTCACATTCCTCACTTGGATCAATCTAAGATCCGTTTAATGCTTCATTGACATCGCACCATTCATTCCTATTTAATCTCAAATTATCATATTTCATTCAAATGCACATAAATCTACTTAAACAACTTGGAAGTGATTACGGAATCACTTACCTCATGCATCCGTGTTCACATCCGTTTCCACGCCTCTTCTTTACCCGTTAGCCTTCCGCGCTTGAGTCCATCTCCACATGATTCCTATGCTTTCATGTCATCGAAATCACGCTATCATTAGCATACTCATTTGTACATGATAACAATCGTATCAATCCCATATTTCACACTTAACTTTCATTAATCATTTCTAACAAACATAACTCATATAATCATGTCCGTATACGTATAACTCATGTAACTCATCATGTCATTACATTTAACACGGATTGTTATTACATGTACCATACGACTTCTCATCAACCTATATTTACGACAAAGAGTCAAATCATGTTTCTTATACTTAGTTGACTTTTAAAAGTCAACTATCAACCATACATAACTATCGATTTATCAACATATTACCGTATCATCATAAACGACTATACGGGCGACACTATATACATTTTATCATTCACTTGATGTACGTACTACCTTTTAAGCATAACGTACAACTTATTCATACACAATCTTCTAAATTCATACATAGTTCATCAAATGCTTCTACAATCCAACATGGGGTATTTAGATTAAACATCAAACATGTTATCATCACACTTTATTCTCTTCATCTAACAACAATTCATCATTTCTTATCCCATATCTTTAATCTTTCACACACGTGTATGATTCCAAACATTATTAACATAAGTGAATCATCAATTTACATTACATCATCAAAAACCCACTTCATAACTACTTGTTAATCACTTACAAGTGATCTAATCTTAAGTTCTTCATAACTCATCATACTTTTGATATGTGTACTACCTTGTAAGCATAGTGTACAACTAGTTCATGCATATCATTCTAATCTCATACACAGTTCATCAATTTCTTCCTCCTAATCAACATGATTCATACATGCATAACATCAAACATACTAGTATCACATTTCTTTCAATTCTTCTAACAAGAATACATCATACAACTCAAAATACATCAATATTAAGCAAGAACTTAGACATAGATGATTTACCCATGTCATCATCTTCACCATAACAAATGGGTTTCACCCTTAAACATCAAATTAACCTATTTCATGCATAATCCATGTTCCAAATGATAAATCTAACACATACTCATGCTCAATTTCATACAAATTCGTGATCTACAACATAACCCATTTCGTGCATCATCACCAATCTAGAATCTAAGACATACCTTACGATCCCCTCATGAAGGTGATCATTAATCTATGCTCGTTTATGAATTTGAGCTTCGTTTGACTCCTCAATTTGATGATTATGTTAGAACTAGGGTTTGGTTCATGGGGGTGTTTCCCCTGATCGATCAAGAACACACACGATGTGTGTGTTGTGTGTGTGTTTGTTTTGTTTTTAAAACATAACTTTCCCCTTTTACAACTTTGGCCCCTCATGTTTATTACTTACTCATAATATTGGCAAAACTCTTGTCTTTTCATACTTCTAAACACACACTTAACTAGGTTAAATAGCCTAGTCATTTATTTCATGACGTGTCATATCATAACATTTAACGAATATAAACATTCGGGTTTTGGGGTGTTACAGATGGGGGATACAATACATGTGCGTAAGTTACGTTTTATCAATCTTGTGGTAATGTAATTACCGGTGTAACTTATATGTTTGTGGAAGCGTTCGTAAAGTTTTGGAATCATTAACGCTTGTAAATATTATTTTCACTCTAAAATAATATTTATGTATTTCACAAAATAATCATAAACAGTGTTGTGAGCAATATATTTATCACGTTAGTCTTTGTGAAAATCCCACCTCCGAATATTTAGTAAAATATAGTGCCGGCGAAATTTATGTTTTGAAAGTATGTCCAAAAATAGTTCTAACACTTGTTGTGTAAAAAAAAATTCTAAGTGTTAGGTTTTTAGAAAATTTCGCCAGAGTTTCCTCTGTAACTGGAGGTGGCCACGCTTTCAAGCGTATCATTTTCTTTTAACAAATCAATTCAACAACTTCTTTATTCAACCAAACAATTTCCGACACATCAAACTAGTCGACAAGTATGTAAATCGCATAATCGCATGAACTTGCAGTTTTTTCCGAATCTATAGTGTAAATCCCCTTTATATATGTAGATCTTTATATAAAGTAACTTTGACCTCGTAAAAACCTTGTGACTAGAGAAATCCGTCTTTACAACTTCTAGTCATTTTTCCCAAAAATAGTTATTTGTCGGATCTTTTCATTTCACAAGTGTTCACACACTTGTGGTTTATAAAACCATGTTTATTAGTACAAGATTTATTCTTTAGAAAACACGATTCTTTTAAAGTGTGGTCCTTCAAAGATACCACTTGCAGATACGTAGATCCGCTAGTTTTAAACACCATTGTACCGGTTAAATCACTTTTACACAAGTAAAATATTTTTACACAAGTTCATGTATCTTGTGTGGTAGAGTTTCGCCTTTTAACCCTTGCGGTAACCAAAAACGAGCTTATGTGAAGATACATGATCTTACAAAGTCAGGTTAAACGGAGATCCGAGCTACCACATCATAGATCGGGTCTCGATAAACACATATTTCAAGTCCTACAACTTTTACACAAGTTATAAGCTATTATCCACCCTTATTGTGATTTTACTAGACTTTAATGCATCAAAACTCATGTTTTCGATATTTAACCAACAAACTTCCTTTTAACCACTTTAGATACGTTCAAGAACAAGTTTTAAACAATATACCTCTAGCTCGGGGCTAGGGAAGAATCTTGGCGAAAAGTGGGTGGATAAAAGCTAACGGTAGAGGTCCTTCGTGTTCCGCTTGCACCAAAGCTCCTAATACGCAACCTCTAACACTTGTAGCACCTTGGAATGATGAAGATGAAGTCGAATATGGGTGTATGGGGCTGGGGTGGTTCGGCCGAGAGTGGGAGGGCAAGAGGGAGAGAGTTTTGATGAGTGGTGTTTAGTGAAAATTATGGTGTGAAATCTCTAGTATTTATAAGTCAATCAAGTGTTATTACCCAATGGGTTTTATGTCTTCATGATATTAAACAAACCTAGATTATGATAATCCATCTTGTACTTGCATGTTCCCCTTCTAGTTACAAAGAGACCGAAATCGGTTAGGGGGGGGGGTCTTGGTTCGATTATAACCAAGTAATTAGGAGGGTAGTTATGTTAAATAGGTTAACTAAGTATTTAACTTAGTTAGTTGTCTGTTATGTGTTATGACGGGTGTTAGGGTAATCAGAGACCCTAACTGGCTCAGAAAAATATAATTAGTGAAAATAGTAATATTTTCATGTTCCGGGTAAAGTCCGGGTGTCCAGTTGGATAGTAATCCGTTAAAGCGTTACAAAAGCTTTAAAGTGTCGTTATTGTTATTTTTAGTGACACAATTTGTTTTCCCGACACTTTAGAAAGTGTCTAGTGTTAATTTCTCATTTTCTGGCACTTTACTAGTCAGCTAGAAGCTGGATTAATTATTAAAGTGCTGTGTTTGGTACTTAACGTACGTTTTTGGCACATCCGAATCAGTGTATCTTATTCCTAGAGATGCGGTACCACAACCCTTATATTCCTACACTCACTACCAGTGTAGCCAAAATATATGAGGCTCTTAACAGGCCTTAGAGGCAGTGTCTGCCCGATGCTGGTCATATCAGCATGTTCGCCGTGTATCCGTTTAGTGCTACTGTGCTTTTTGTGCATCATGTTTGTCACTAGGGTTCAGTATGTAATTAATGTAGTGACAACAAATAAAGTATGATGCAAGTAAGTGCATGTATCAGTATGCAGGTAGCAGTTTATCAACTAGTTCAAACAAGCACAGTAATCAAGTAGTAATTAATCATTAATTAAGTTGTACGGATACCTGGTTTAGTGCGGGTTGTCACAATCTCCCCCCGTTAAATAAATTTTGTCCCGAAATTTAAGTTCTGCTTGTAGAAGCAGAGTTCTTAGGAAATAGGTGGGGGTATTTCTCTTTCATCCGGTCCTCACGTTCCCAGGTAAATTCAGGACCATGTCTGGCATTCCAACGAACCTTGACGAGCTTGACACTGCTCCGGCGGGTCTTGTTAACTTTCCAATCCGTGACCTCAACAGGTTCTTCAACGAAGTGGAGCGTGTCGTCAATATGAATCTCGTCGATAGGAATGGCAACGTCAATTTGAGTTGGACTTTTCTTTAAATTGGATACATGAAATGTATCGTGAACACCATTTAGTTCAGCAGGTAGGTCCAACTTGTATGCTACTGTCCCAATTCTTTCCAGAATTCTGAAAGGACCAATGTAGCGCGGATTCAACTTCCCACGCTTTCCAAAGCGTGCCACCCCCTTCCAGGGTGAAACTTTCAATAACACCATTTCTCCAACTTGGAAATCCACATGCTTCCGGTTTGGATCCGCGTAGGCCTTTTGTCTGTGGCGAGCTGCTTCGATGCGTTTAAGTATTTGCGCGATCTTGTCTGTCGTCTCTTGGACGATTTCGGGACCAGCAAGCTGCCTATCACCTGCGTCAGACCAACATAGTGGTGATCGGCACTTGCGTCCGTATAGGGCCTCAAATGGCGCGACACCAATACTGGTGTGGTAGCTGTTGTTGTATGAAAATTCGACCAAAGGTAAGTGTTTATCCCAGCTACCGCCTAAATCCATAACACATGCCCTCAGCATGTCTTCCAAAGTTTGTATCGTTCGCTCGCTCTGGCCGTCAGTTTGCGGATGGAACGCAGTGCTCAGATTCAATTGTGAGCCAAAAGATTCTTGGAAAGATTGCCATATTCTTGACACAAACCTTCCGTCTCTATCAGAGATGATCGAGAGAGGTACTCCATGACGTGCTACGATCTCTCTCAAGTAAATTTCCGCAAGTTTACTAGTACTGTCTTTCTCCTTGATTGGCAGAAAGTGTGCGGACTTTGTTAGGCGGTCAACAATCACCCAAATCATATCATGGCCTCTTGGCGTTCTTGGCAGTTTTGTAACAAAATCCATTGAGATTTGTTCCCATTTCCACTTGGGAATCTCAGGTTGTTGCAGAAGTCCCGAAGGCTTCTGGTATTCCGCCTTGACCTTAGCGCACGTTAAACATTTGCTCACGTAAACAGCAACGTCGCCTTTCATCCTAGGCCACCAATAGTAATCTTTGAGATCCTGGTACATCTTATCCGATCCAGGGTGGATAGAGTACCGTGACTTGTGCGCTTCGTCGAAAATAACTTCCCTTAATTCACCAAACAGAGGAACCCAAATCCTTTTCTCAAAACATAATGTTCCTTCCTCGTTTGGTACCAAAAGCTTCTCCATTCCACGGAGATATTCTTCCTCAAGGTTTCCCTCCTTGAGAGCTTCCTTTTGTGCAGCACGAATGCGCAAGGAAAGGTCGGTTCGTATAATCATTTCCAAAGCTCTAACCCTTATGGGCTTGATTCTTTCCTTACGACTTAGGGCATCGGCGACTACATTCGCCTTCCCTGGATGATATTTTATCTCGCAGTCGTAGTCGTTTAACAATTCAACCCATCGTCTTTGCCTCATATTCAACTCCTTCTGGTTGAATATATGCTGTAGGCTTTTGTGATCTGTGAAGATTGTGCACTTCGTACCATACAGGTAGTGTCTCCAGATCTTTAAAGCAAAAACCACTGCGCCAAGCTCTAAATCGTGTGTGGTATAATTCTTTTCGTGCACTTTCAGTTGGCGTGATGCGTAAGCAATGACCTTTTGGCGTTGCATTAACACACAACCCAATCCTTGACGCGATGCGTCGCAGTATACCACAAAGTCATCAGTACCTTCTGGTAGAGCTAAGATTGGCGCGTTACAAAGCTTACCCTTTAATATCTGAAACGCTTCATCCTGTTTGATTCCCCAATCAAACGTCTTGTCCTTCTGCGTGAGGAGCGTCAAAGGTTGAGCGATTTTCGAGAAATCCTCGATGAACCTTCGATAGTAGCCAGCCAACCCCAAGAATTGTCGAATCTCGGTTGGCGTTGTAGGCGTTTCCCAATTCTTGATTGCCTCGATCTTTGTGGGATCAACATGAATTCCATCCCCATTAACCACATGTCCAAGAAACTGGACTTCGCGTAGCCAAAACTCGCACTTGGAGAATTTGGCGTACAGCTGTTCCTTCCTTAGCAGCTCCAGTATGGTTCTAAGATGCTGCTCGTGTTCAGCCTTCGTCTTTGAGTAAATCAAGATGTCGTCGATGAATACAATCACGAACTTGTCCAGGTATGGCTTGCAAACCCTATTCATTAGATCCATGAATACCGCAGGCGCGTTTGTCAAACCAAATGGCATAACGAGGAACTCGTAGTGTCCATAACGAGTTCGGAAGGCTGTTTTCGGGATACTTTCCTCCTGTATCCTTAATTGATGGTATCCAGATCGAAGATCGATCTTAGAGTAACAGCTTGAACCTTGAAGTTGATCGAACAGATCATCGATTCTTGGCAGAGGATACCTGTTCTTGATCGTCAGTTTGTTCAATTCTCTGTAGTCAATACACATGCGGAAACTTCCGTCCTTCTTCTTGACAAACAGGACCGGAGCTCCCCAAGGCGAGAAGCTTGGTCGGATAAAACCCTTGTCTAACAACTCTTGAAGTTGTGTCGACAATTCCTGCATCTCAGACGGAGCAAGTCTGTATGGTGCCTTAGCCACAGGCGCGGCGCCTGGAACTAAGTCAATGTGAAACTCCACTTGCCTCTGAGGTGGCAGTCCAGGTAAGTCTTCTGGGAAGACTTCTGGATACTCCCTTACGACAGGGATGTCCTCGATTGTTGGCTCAGCAGCCTCCTTATCTACGATGTGTGCCAGAAAAGCAACACATCCTTTCTGTAAACACTTCCTTGCTTTCAAACAGCTGATAATCCGCAACGGCGTCTCACGCTTCTCTCCATGAACAACAATTGTCTCACCATTATCAGTTGGGATACGAACAACTTTCTCGTGACATACTATCTCAGCCTTGTTTCCGGATAACCAATCCATTCCTACCACCACGTCGAAGCTTCCCAATTGGACTGGTAGTAGATCCAGAGTAAACTCGCGTTCTCCCAATTCTATCACACAACCTCTGATTACTTCGTCGGCTCCAACTAACTTTCCATTAGCTAATTCGATCGAGTAGGGAATGTCTAACTTATTAGCAGCTAACCCAAGCATATTCTTAAATTCTAACGATACGAAGCTATAATCGGCACCAGTATCGAATAAAACGGATGCATAGCGTTGATTGATAGGGAACGTACCCGTAACAACATTTGGATCTTGGCGTGCTTCCCTAGCTTCTAGTTGGAACACTCTACCACGGGCCTGATTCAACGTTGGGCAGTTCTTCTTAAAATGCCCGATTTCCCCGCAGTTATAGCATCCGAGTCTCTGCCCGTTTCCATCCCCGTTTCCAGCTGGGGTGTTGTTCTGGTTGGCATTGCCAGCCTGATTTGCATTGTTGCCTCGGTTTCTGTTTCCTCCAAAATTTCCTGGTAGGCGGTTTCCATTTCCACCACGGTTATCATTCCTATTTCCATATCCTCCCTGGCCTCCGCGGCCCGCACTAGCCCAACATGATTCCTTTGAGTGGCCCGGTTTTCCACAAGATTCACAAACTCTCATGTTACAATGGCCAGTATGGTGGCGTTGGCAGTTGTTGCATTTGGGCTGGGTGCCCTGGTACCCTTTTCCTCTCTTGGTACTGCCAGCTGATTTTCCTTTCTTTACTGCCATACTGACGCCTTGTTTGAAGTTCGAAAACTTCCTTTTGTTATCTCCTGAGGACTCAACGTGAGTCTCTGTCTTCTTTGCCTTGACTTCATCAAACTTGTTTAGACGAATCGCCTCCTCGGTGAGAGCCACGCTCAAATCGATGGCTTCAGTGATAGTCGCTGGTTTGGAGGAGGTTACCATGCTTATTATTTGGGGAGCCAAACCCCAAATGAAGCGCTCGATTCGCTTGTATTCTGGCGTAACCATGTAAGGAACCGCTTGAGATAAGTCGTGAAACCTCTGGACGTATTCCGCAATCTTTGGTCCATCCATCTTTAAGTGCCAAAATTCAGTCTCCAACCTTTGAATTTCTGCGCGTGAACAGTACTTTTTGCGCATTAGTTCTTTCAATTCGGCCCAAGTCAGGGCGTTGGCGGCAGCTTCGCCTAGTGTTTGCACTTGTAGGTTCCACCAGGATAGGGCTCCATCTAGAAACAGCCCTGAAATGTATGTGACTTGCTGATCCTCTGCACACTTGCTCATGCGTAAAACAGAATCGGTTTTCTCAGCCCAGCGGGTAAAGGCAACTGCACCTCCTGTGCCATCGAAGTTAACTGGTTTGCAGTCTAGGAACTGCTTGTAGGTGCATCCTGCACGTATGTTAAAACATGTGTTTGGCATTAGCATCACCGCTAAAATCTCCAACTAGTTCATGGTAGGTTCGAATGGCGTGGTATTACCGTGAGGTGGATTGTTATTGCCTTGGTTAACACTTCCGCTTGCTCCTGGCTGAGATGCTGCGTACTGTGCTATGGCAGCAGCAATAATCTGCCGGAGTTCTGCCTCATTAGTTGGCATGTTTGGTTCGCGTCTTAGCGGCATCTTCTAAAAGATGGTTTAAGTTGGTTAGGCCATAGTAAGGCTCCGTTGTTATAATACGTAAATCAGTTCGTAATATAGTGTACGTATATAACGGTAGTAATAGTATAATCACATAACATCTCATGTTATCACACATCACAAATATCAATCACACAACATCCCATGTCATAAAATATAAACAAGTAATCAAGCGAATCCAAATATGGTGAGAAAACTGCGATTGCCATATAAATGAGACCACATCGTAAGTGTATACATACAATCATCAATCACTAGGGGCTACATCACCCCTGTCACAAGCTACATCAGTATCAATACAACATCAAGTACATAACAAAAGTCAAGTCATAACGTAGTCTCCCCAAAATGCTGTGCAGTCAAAAAGCAATCGCCGCCTTCTCACTTCGCCTACCCAAGTGGCACCGATGAGCTCTAAGCAGATGGTGGTGGAGGAGGAGGAAAACGGGTATAAAACAAACGGCGCAACTGTAACCAGTCCGCCTCCATCGCCTGCTGCGTGCGAATAATGGAAGCACTCTGCTGCTCCAAAGTAGTAAGACGAGCAGCATAGGCAGGGGGTAAAGGTCGAAACGGCTGTAACGGAGAGGGTGCCCGGCCATGGCACTGACATGGCTGCAGCTGGGCTCTCTCCAACTCCTGTAGTCGCTGCTCGTGCGACTCATGCTGGTATACAAACGACATCAAAACATCCTCAATGGTGTGTCCCACGTAGGATCGGTGGTATGGATCAGTGGGTGGCATAGGGGAAAATGGTGCCCACAGCAGTGGCTCACGTGTGGGATCAAAGGGTGCCACACCAAAAGGGGATGTAGTGGGTGGAACAAAAGGAATCTGAGGCATGAAAGGCATGGGCATCGGTACATGCCCATCAGGGTGAGCTGAAGAACCCTCTCCAGGCCCTGCTGGAGGTATAAACATAGGAACCTGGAATGAAAAGTCAACATGTGGTGCAACAGGAATCTGTGGAGGAAAAGGTGGAACATCCTCATCAGCCGGTATCCAACCGTGCTGTGCGGACTCATCCGGTGGATCCATATGTGCCGCGAACAGTGCATGTCCGGGCTCTAGGGGAACGGGATCAAATAAGGGAGCAACAACAGGGTGAACGGGTGCAAAGTGCTCTATAGGGTGGTCAGCAGGTATATCACCAACGGGCAAAGGAACAACGGGATCAACAGCAACATGATCGCCCTCAATCACAGGATCATCTACAGGGAGATCAGCAACAACAGGCTCAAAAGGGATATCAGCATGTACTAGGTCATGCTCTGGTATAGGGTCTAGAGCGGCTGCCTGCTCAGGGGCAACGGCAGGCTCGAAGTCATCAAAAGCCATCTCAAACTCAAAATCTGGGTCAATAGGATCAAATAGGTCAACAGGGTCTGCCGGATCCTCCATAAACTGGTCCATGGGAACAAACTCTAAGTCACGATCTGGGTCGAACCCTGGGGGAAACATAGGATCGGAATCCCCCTCATCATCATGGTCAAAAGCGAAACTGGGGATAGGGGCGACAGAAGATGCATGATCAGGATCTGATCCATAAGAGAAGTGATGTGCACTCTGAACATGTGAGGGTACAGAGGCCACAGACTCAAAGGAGTCCGCGACTGGGGAGTGAACAAGTGACTCCGCGACGGGTGCGTCTGCGATCAATAAGGGATCGGCAGCAGGAAGGGCCTCGCCCTGAGCATCCTCCTCGAAAGGCTCCTCATCAAACATATCGATATCATCCTCCTCATCGTCGATGGGTAAATCGTAAGCTGGGTACGCAGCCAGCGGTATAGGAGTAGGGATCAATGCCAGTGGTAGATCCCCTGCGATAGGACCATCTGCGAGCTCGCCAGCACCGTCAGGTAGTGCAAAAGGCTGAAAATCGTCCTCATCTGTGCTAGTGAAGTCGGACGTGTAAACCTCGTGCTCCGATGACTCAATGTCGTCTGAAACGATAGGCCTCGGGCCTGTGGTGCCTGAACCACCAGTGTCTGCAGAATCCATGTGTCTGTAACATATACACAAACATGCACAAATAGTCAATCATAAATCAAGTAATCACATAAGTCATCAAGTAAGGCATCACATAATCCTCCTAGTCTTACTAGCCAATACCATCCAGTCTACAAGACTGCTCTATCCTTCACTTAAACCAAACCTCGATCCTCCAGATCGATCCTCAGCCCTCCAAGCCGAGCCTTTTCTTCCTAGCCTTGCTAGCCCACTACCTCGGTCACCTAGACCGAGCCTCGATCCTCCAGATCGATCCTATAACAAACCAACGTGCTCAACTACCTTAATCACCTCGATCCTCCAGACCGATCCTCAGCCCTCCAAGCTGAGCCTATAATTAATAAAATGTGCTCAACATTTGTTTGTAAAAAGTTTTGGATCTGGACTTAAGTGGTATGCAGAAAAATGTTTTCGTGAGAGCCCTAGTGATCATAGTCTAGACTCGAGAAAGAATCCTAGTTCGCTATGATCAGAGCTCTGATACCAAGCTGTCACACCCTGGCTTTGCTGAAGCGTGGTTAACTTTTGGTGTGACTTCTTAATACCATAGCTTAATCATAACAAAGCTATATGAATTAAAAACCATGCAAGTCATCCATTAAGTTTTGAAAACAACATACAGTACCATTGTTTTAACATACAACCATAACCTTGTTCAGTAGACATTACAACTTATAACATAGCATAAACGTGGGTTAAGGACTGTGTCTTGTCCAGGAAAGAGACACATCCCCTAAACCATGATGACTCCATGACAAGTGCAGCGGAAAACGTTCCATACCGTGCCAGATCCGTTTTAATTTCCTGAAATACATGTGAGTTGAAAAATCAACAATAATGTTGAGCGAGTTCATGTGCAAGTGAGTAAGTAAAACACTTGTAAGTATAAAAGTTTCCTGGTATGTAGCAGTGTAAGAGGACTTGTGATCACCAATGGTTTGCAAGGCCACTGACATATGTGAAGTGCAAATAGGGAGACTCAAACCTAGCAGATTTCGCCACGGCAAAGTATGTGGACAAAGTCACCCCACGGTCCGTTTCTAGTTTGGCCGGGGGCTGGGCTCGCTACACCCAGATAGATCTACCGCTCCTGTCCCTCGGTCCCTCCATGAGGACTAATGGCCCCATGTTGTTCCTATCCACTCACATGATCGTATAACACCTCCTTACGTTAAACATACCGTTGTAAAGTACTCGTAAATCATAGTAACATGTATTTCACCCCCGCAGTTAAGTAAACTGAAAACAGTTAGAGAAAAGGGGGACATGAACTCACAGTGAATGCGCGTCTCTACCAAGTGTCTCCAATACAGTAAGCTGTGCAACGACCTACAAGTGCTAACTCTATTAGACGGACGGCCGTGCCTTAGCTTTTCAGTTTATGTCTTTGGGAAATAGTTAGACAACTATTTCGTGTTTATGTTCCGTATACACTTGGTAGTTATTCTTCTTCCCAAGGATGGGGGATACAATACATGTGCGTAAGTTACGTTTTATCAATCTTGTGGTAATGTAATTACCGGTGTAACTTATATGTTTGTGGAAGCGTTCGTAAAGTTTTGGAATCATTAACGCTTGTAAATATTATTTTCACTCTAAAATAATATTTATGTATTTCACAAAATAATCATAAACAGTGTTGTGACCAATATATTTATCACGTTAGTCTTTGTGAAAATCCCACCTCCGAATATTTAGTAAAATATAGTGCCGGCGAAATTTATGTTTTGAAAGTATGTCCAAAAATAGTTCTAACACTTGTTGTGTAAAAAAAAATTCTAAGTGTTAGGTTTTTAGAAAATTTCGCCAGAGTTTCCTCTGTAACTGGAGGTGGCCACGCTTTCAAGCGTATCATTTTCTTTTAACAAATCAATTCAACAACTTCTTTATTCAACCAAACAATTTCCGACACATCAAACTAGTCGACAAGTATGTAAATCGCATAATCGCATGAACTTGCAGTTTTTTCCGAATCTATAGTGTAAATCCCCTTTATATATGTAGATCTTTATATAAAGTAACTTTGACCTCGTAAAAACCTTGTGACTAGAGAAATCCGTCTTTACAACTTCTAGTCATTTTTCCCAAAAATAGTTATTTGTCGGATCTTTTCATTTCACAAGTGTTCACACACTTGTGGTTTATAAAACCATGTTTATTAGTACAAGATTTATTCTTTAGAAAACACGATTCTTTTAAAGTGTGGTCCTTCAAAGATACCACTTGCAGATACGTAGATCCGCTAGTTTTAAACACCATTGTACCGGTTAAATCACTTTTACACAAGTAAAATATTTTTACACAAGTTCATGTATCTTGTGTGGTAGAGTTTCGCCTTTTAACCCTTGCGGTAACCAAAAACGAGCTTATGTGAAGATACATGATCTTACAAAGTCGGGTTAAACGGAGATCCGAGCTACCACATCATAGATCGGGTCTCGATAAACACATATTTCAAGTCCTACAACTTTTACACAAGTTATAAGCTATTATCCACCCTTATTGTGATTTTACTAGACTTTAATGCATCAAAACTCATGTTTTCGATATTTAACCAACAAACTTCCTTTTAACCACTTTAGATACGTTCAAGAACAAGTTTTAAACAATATACCTCTAGCTCGGGGCTAGGGAAGAATCTTGGCGAAAAGTGGGTGGATAAAAGCTAACGGTAGAGGTCCTTCGTGTTCCGCTTGCACCAAAGCTCCTAATACGCAACCTCTAACACTTGTAGCACCTTGGAATGATGAAGATGGAAGTCGAATATGGGTGTATGGGGCTGGGGTGGTTCGGCCGAGAGTGGGAGGGCAAGAGGGAGAGAGTTTTGATGAGTGGTGTTTAGTGAAAATTATGGTGTGAAATCTCTAGTATTTATAAGTAAATCAAGTGTTATTACCCAATGGGTTTTATGTCTTCATGATATTAAACAAACCTAGATTATGATAATCCATCTTGTACTTGCATGTTCCCCTTCTAGTTACAAAGAGACCGAAATCGGTCAGGGGGGGGGGGGGGTCTTGGTTCGATTATAACCAAGTAATTAGGAGGGTAGTTATGTTAAATAGGTTAACTAAGTATTTAACTTAGTTAGTTGTCTGTTATGTGTTATGACGGGTGTTAGGGTAATCAGAGACCCTAACTGGCTCAGAAAAATATAATTAGTGAAAATAGTAATATTTTCATGTTCCGGGTAAAGTCCGGGTGTCCAGTTGGATAGTAATCCGTTAAAGCGTTACAAAAGCTTTAAAGTGTCGTTATTGTTATTTTTAGTGACACAATTTGTTTTCCCGACACTTTAGAAAGTGTCTAGTGTTAATTTCTCATTTTCTGGCACTTTACTAGTCAGCTAGAAGCTGGATTAATTATTAAAGTGCTGTGTTTGGTACTTAACGTACGTTTTTGGCACATCCGAATCAGTGTATCTTATTCCTAGAGACGCGGTACCACAACCCTTATATTCCTACACTCACTACCAGTGTAGCCAAAATATATGAGGCTCTTAACAGGCCTTAGAGGCAGTGTCTGCCCGATGCTGGTCATATCAGCATGTTCGCCGTGTATCCGTTTAGTGCTACTGTGCTTTTTGTGCATCATGTTTGTCACTAGGGTTCAGTATGTAATTAATGTAGTGACAGCAAATAAAGTATGATGCAAGTAAGTGCATGTATCAGTATGCAGGTAGCAGTTTATCAACTAGTTCAAACAAGCACAGTAATCAAGTAGTAATTAATCATTAATTAAGTTGTACGGATACCTGGTTTAGTGCGGGTTGTCACACTCTCAAAATTGTCATAAAAATACCTGTAAGTAAAAACCCGGACCCCTGAAACCATACTGTGCATAAAAAAACTAAGAAAACAAGAAATATGGTTCTCAGGCGGGCCGCGTAAGAGTAAGCCTTGTCTTACGCGGGTCGCGTCAAGACCTGTTTGACCGGATAAGTGTTCTGGATCCACGTGGTGTCCACCTGGCTAGCCTACTCGTGACCAATCAACCCTACTCGTAGACTAGGCGGCCAGGCGGGCCGCGTAAAGGTAAGCCGAAGGCTTACGCGGGCCGCGTGAGGCCTCAATTTCAGCTATAAATAGCTAGGCACCTGCACAGTCCACTGGTGTCGAAATCCAAACACAAAAATGAATTTCTACTGCTCTAAAGTTGAAATTTCAATTTAATTAGCGAGGCGCTGCTCCGATACCGGGTATTAACTCGATCGCTGCTACGATTCAATGTCCGATCGATTAAACTATCCAATGGATGTTTAAGTGTTGCCCACATTAGGGTTTATGCTTTGTCATTCGTCGTTAAATCGATGGATGTTTAAGTATCGCACTTTGTCATTAATTGTGAGGGTTTAATCTCGTGAGTTATCGTAAATGTTGTATTAGTTACTAACCGAGTTCGTGTGCATGTTATTAAATATAGGTTAAAAAGGCTAATCAGTAGGCTAAGCTCTGCTCATATAAAATCTGCAATGTGAGTCATTATCTTTTTATCAACTATTTTACAATACCTCAAATTATTTTCAAATGTTATAATTACAGGGAGTAAGTCGTGGTAATCTTAATCAATGGCTAGTGGGGTATTGTGCACATTACTAATTTCTCACGGGGTCAGGCTAATAAGCCCTAACATAGGTTAGGCAAATAAGCCCTAACAGTGATAATCATCATTACTTGGGTGACAGGACCCAATAGTGGTATGACCATCGTCACCATTGTGACAAGGCGCCATATAACAATAAGATAGAATCCATTGTAATCGCTCTTATGCTGTAATTTATAACTGTGTCATTTTCTCAAATTGAGTGACTCGCCAGCATTTCCCCGCTGATAAAATATTTTTAAAACATGTTTCAGGCGACCTGCTATAAATCAAGGAAAACATGCTATGTAGCACTATCAAGTTTGAAGAGGTGGCTCAGTTAAAAATGAATAAACATGTTTTAATAAATCAGGGAATTTCCTAGTTAAAAGATCCTGTTGAAAATCTTCCGCTGTCACATCATTGATACCACGGGTTCCTGTCCCGCGGTTCCTGACCGGGTCAAACCGGGGCTGGGGCCGTGACAGGAAAAAGGTGGTATCAGAGCCACACTAATCAAGCCACTGATTTAAGCCAATTAAGTATTTAGAAAATACTTAATTTTACTGATTGCTATTATGTGATTATATGTTTTATTTGAATAATTGTTTATAGCATGGGTAAACAAAGACTTTCGGCTATCTATCATAAATTAGATACTACACCAAAAGAAAAAGGATCATCATCCTCAAATCACTCTGCAATTCCTGAAGAAGGAATATTTGTTCGAAAGGCACAATATGAGGAACCACTTTCTCCTAATAAAAGAAGTTTGATTATTAGGAAAAGTCAGGAGAAAATAAAGAAATCACAACCAACAGAAAAGAGAGTTAATCAGAAAACCCAAGAACTAGGCAGTAACCCACCATGGGAAGATAAATTAAATGAAAAATGGGCAGATCTCTATATGTTAGTCACTGTAGCATTAAATGCAAATCTTTAAATACCCTGACTCCGTTCTAGTACCCATATCACCTACAAGCTAGAAACTTTACCCAGTAAATAAATAAGTTACAGTAAACCCTAATATGTTTTAATTATCAGTTGTCTTTTGTATTAATCACACGGTATGCAATAATATTTTAAAGTTATATATGAAATTTGTTTATAAAATTTTAACTTAGCATTTTGTGTGTATTTTTTCATATATGCTAAACAGCATGAATGAGTTATCTGAAGCCCTTCAGAATCTCAATCTCTATCCGGTAAACATAGAAGTTTCCAGAGATTTTACTGGTTATATACCTGATATAGAAGAACCTATTGAATTCAACGCTCCACCTCCGGAGAAACCCAAGCCTAAGAAAAAGAGAAGATTTGTAGGATGGAGGCATGTGCGCAGGAGGAAACCCGCAACTAGGAAGATTCCCAAAATAGAAAATCCCATAGACAAAGGAAAGAATATTGAAATCGGGGAAGGTTCTAGGCAGATAGAAATGGAGATTGGGGAAGGTTCTAGGCAAACAAAGATGGAAATTGGGGAAAGTTCTAGGCAGATTGAGGAGTTGCCATTTCAGGAGGAATTGGATTGCGCATTGGCGAGCTATGATATCATCAGGCCTATTAATAATAATCTCTACCCTTATCCTGCTGAAAATCAACTTCCAATAAACTTGGAACCAGCAATTCCAGAACCTATAATCCATACCCAACCTCTAGGAATAGACGAATGGTGGACTAATGATTGGCAGTTTCAAAACCTGCTCAACAATCCTTATATCTTTCTCCCTCAGTTCGACCCAGAACCGATACCAAATCCGCCAATGAACAATGAAAACTTAGCTGAACTCCGCCACTTTGGCGAGGAGCTGGTGGATGCAGTAAATAGTGTCACACCCCGGATTTCCACGTGTCACCGGTGGGCCCGGTGGGGAGTATCGTGACGTAGTTGATAACATCATAGTCAAACAACACAATATATAAATGCACAGCGGAAGCAAAAGATAAATTATATTACATTCCGAATATAAAGTAATATCAAGTATTACAACGGAAAGTAAAGAATCCACAGGCGGATCAAATAAAAGATAAACTATTCAATAGACTTCAGGCATCTAGAACTTGTAAGATTCCTTATTAACGCCCTGAGCTTCCAGCCAATTTCGTTCAGTACCTGTCACTTAACCTTTTTGGAAAATACGTCAGTTTACACTGGTAAATACACTCAACCGACTCATTTGGAAAAAGTTTAAGAAAATTGATTTAGATGCACCAGGCACAAAATATCTTGACACATTGATTAAAATGCACAGAGGCAAAATTAATCTTTTATAACTTGGGAAAATCTTATTAATAAAAATCTTGTATCCGATTTACATGTTTGTCCAACATTTAGGGCCGGTGATTATACAATACAAGCCGGTCTAGATTAATCGACACACCACAAATATGATCTCACAAGAAGATACCCTTACGAGTGAGTATATGTTATACATATGCAACAGGAGGTGTTATGTCTACACCTTGTGCTTACATCGTGGCCATTCACTTTTTAAAATGAGCCAAGGATATCCAGGACACAGTCATTAACCCCCAATGTTATTTGTTATCAAACAATACAAATTAAAACTGGATTATGCAATTTAATCATCTCCGATTAAAAGGTTTCTACACCCGACCAAGCGGTATTTTTATAATACCGTATTCCAAGCCCGTATAAGGGAAAATAAGTTAAAAGTATTTACCTGAGCTAGCAATGCAATTTATACTCAGCCGTATATTCTAATCAGCAAGCACAAGTACTTCTACTGGGGCTCTCAATCTGGAACGAAGGTTTTATTAACCTATTAAATTCCTAACGGGTCTTATTTAAGTCGTAACTTAGACCGGTTAGTTTTAAGGAAAGGTTTACGGTTCAAAACGCATGATTAAGCGAAGACCGGAATAGGATGTGATTTAGACCCGACAAGTTTGGAGACTTGTATAATATGGGTAAACTAAACACATTCTGGATTTTGAGATAAAAACGATAACGTTTGACCCGTTTCGGCTAATTTATGCAAACTAGTTACATAAACCGAACCGAACGCGAATAACGCATGACGGGTAATTATGAGAGTCATATATAGGTTTCCTAAGTTAATTATGCCTCAGATATGTTGTGACATCAGTAAGATGTCTTTCATTATGCCCAAAACGTATTTAAACACAAACTAGGCCTCGTAGGGGTAGTTTGGTCAATTAAAAGGTTATAAAAGAGTTTAAGTATTTACCTGAGTTACAGGTCTGGTATAATCAGCGAAAATACTTATTTTGATAATTTATAATAGTAGGATAAAGTATATATGTGAAATTTATCAATTATAACCAAACTATGCACCGAAGGGGCATTTTGGTAATTTCACATAAGCCGTAAAGCTCAAAACTGAAGTCTGAGTTTATCAACCTTTGCTTACTGTTAAAATATTATAATTTGCCTCAAATATCAGTAGGTATCAACCCTTGTATGTTTAAAATAGTTTTAGTACATACTATGCGTCAAAAACGCTTAAAAAGGCGAGTAAAGGCCATTTCCGGGTTCGATACTTAAATCTGATATTTTTATATTTCCAGAAGGCTTAAAATAATTTATTTATCATATGTGATCAGTAGCAAAAGGTTTGGAGTCGTTTAGATATGTAAAACTCATTTTATGGCCCGTAAGGGCAAAACCGACATTTACCGGATTAAGCCTACGACTATGAGTTATGCTCAGCTTAAAATTAATTAAAAATCTTTAAAATTCCCAAAATAATATATTACATCAGTGGGTAAAGATTTGATATCAAAAAGTAGGCTTAACTAGGCTATATGCTAATTACGCCATTTTATTAACATAAAGCTTTCAATTTGCGTTAATGAGCATAACTCTCAATCTACACTTCAAACTGATGTCAAACTTTGCATACAAGTTTATATATCAGTAATTAAAGTTTCTACTCTTTTACATTTCCAAAAATCACGTTTTAAGGCAATAAGGGTATAATGGTCAACATATGAGCAATTAACGGAAACGCGTAAACGAATGGGTCAATCAATGAACCAACCACAGAGGGTTATGCTAACATGTAGCCTGGTCCTAAGGAAGCTCTAAGGCATTTCCAAATCATACTAAAGCGGGTCAGAACTGAAGTCAAAGCAAAAGTCAAAGCTTTGCGACTTTCGGTTCCGAATCGGTTCAAAACAGAAAGTTGTCGAATCAAACAAGCTTAGACAAGTTCTTATGCTTATTATCAAGTTATATGAATGATAAAATAGGTTACACGCCTTTTACATCGTTAATTATGCATTAAACGAAAGATTACATTTCTGTTGACTTTTTCTAGTCATCTTTGACTCGACAAATGACCTAGTTAGGATCGGAATCAGTGGATGCCCTTTTAAGGGTTTAAAGCCCACATAATTACCAACTTATAACTACCTTGGATTCGACTAATCACTGGACCATTAGTGATTAATTTTAAAGTCAACCGTTAATTACGACGGTTTGACTTTTAAGCTTAAACTAAGTAAAAACTTAATCAAGGAAGGTCAAGGGTACTTACCAAAGTCCTAATCACGATTAGGGATGTCTTGGGTCTGCTCCTATGCTCCAGAAATGCTCCACAAATGCAGATGAAGGTGTGATCAAAATTGTTGCACATGAGGGCCTTTTATAGTGATCAATTCACCACAAAATGTTGACACATGGATCTACAACTGACCACAACTGATCAACACATGTCTCTAGTGTTCTAGGAGGCATTTAGGGGCCAAGGAAGATGAGGAAAATCGTTTAAAGGTCGAAATTCGCGTTTAAACAGCAAACAGAAGGTTCTGTTGGAACTGGGCACTGCTTGCGCACCGTAAGCATAAGCCTTGCGGTGCGCAAGGCTTCTGATCAGCTTCTAAACTTTCCATTTTTCGCATAAATGACTCTTGGCCCTTCCGAAAGGTCAAGTAACCTTTATGTATTGCAATTTAACCCCTTCTTATTTATCTACAAGGGCTTTAGGACTTGTACTCACTTTATTTAGTCCTTGATCACTCGGTTATTACCCGAAAAGTCCTAACTTTCAATGTTAACGCTTTAACCCCTCGCATACGAATTTGATCGTAACTTTCTCATACGATAACGAAACTTTATGAAATTTATATCGTGCATTCTAGTGAGCATAATTAATTGGTACAAAGCTCCGGGTTTGTCAAAAGGTCACTCAGTGGCATAACTTAAACATGTTGACACATTTAACCCCTGTCGTTTGTAATCTCTCACTTTTAGCTTCGTATGATCCATGATTTATTCGTCTAAGGGTATAAACATCATGTAGGGTTATTGTAAAGTATATTTATCCAATGTTGACATTTTGAACCCTTATTTTCACATACTTTCTATGTTTGTCAACTTTAGTCCCTCTAAAGTATACTTTCTCACGTTCAAGCTTATGACACGTGTCAATACATTATAGGACGTGAATTTTCGAGGTGTTACAAATAGTATTCGGGAAGTCGGAGAACAGATCTCCTGGAAGTACGACGAAAGGGAACGTCGTTACTAGATTACCAAATGATGAAGGATAGTGGGGTTGTAAAACTGTGATCGTATAATAATAATAATAATAATAATAATAATAATAATAATAATAATAATAATAGTAAAATATAATCTTGTAAAATAACTACAAATAAAACTTTGTAAGATAACGGTGTGTATTGATGCATATTATAAAATATAAAAATGTGAATCGAGAAATCGATAATTTTGGCTATAGGTGTGTTGTGAAATTTGTATGATTGTTTTGTGTATGATTATTATTTGTTTGATACTAATAAATTATATATATTAATTATCAGATGGAAAACGCTAATAATGAAGCAGTTAACGAGGTACCCCAATCTGAACAACACCCGGAGGATCAATTTATGACTAGGCAAGATATAGAAAATATCGTTGCTCAAGGAATAGCCAATGCTATTCCAGCAATCCTTGCTGCTACCCAGAAACCTGTTGAACCTCAACAAATCATTCCTAGCAAACGTATTTCTGAAGATAACTTCAGTAATAGCATAAACGGAGGCGGTAATCATACTAATCACGATAATGATTCACGGCAGGTTACGCTCCCTAAGAAAATGAAAGCTGCAACGTCTGGTTGCATTTACAAAGAATTTCTTGCCTGTAAACCAGCTGAGTTTGCAGGTAACGAAGGGGAAACTGCACCACTGCGTTGGTTAGAGAAAACCGAGGCAGTAATTTCCATAAGTAAATGTGCTGAAGAAGACCAGGTTATGTATGCGTCGAATCTTTTCAAAGAATGGGCGCTAGAATGGTGGAACTCGGTGTTACAAGCAAAAGGAAGGAGAATGGCGTATGCTATGAACTGGGAAGAATTTAAGAGTCTTGTAGAAAGAAAATTTTGTCCCGAGTATGAAAAGGAACAAATGACAAATAAGTTCCTGACACATCGAATGGTGGATGTAAATTGTCGAGTGTACACTTCAACATTCTTCGAATATGCGAGAGTAGTACCAACCCTGGCTTCGCCAGAACCAGTACTTATTTCCCATTATATTTGGGGATTGATTAGTGAAATCCGTAATATCGTCAAGGCTGCGAAACCTCGCACGATTGATGATGCGGTGGATTTAGCCAACACACTGACTGACGAACTAGTACGAACGAGAGAAGAAAATAGAAAGAATGAAGTAGCTCAAAAGATTACCCAAGGATTTCGTATGAGTAACCGTAACAATTTCAAGCGAAGGGGAACCGGACCATCTTCCACTGGTCCATTTTGCAATTCTTGAAAAAGGAAGCATTTTGGAATATGCAAAGTATATTGCAATTTTTGCAAAATTCCAGGGCATCAAGAAGAAGAATGCAGGAGAAAGAAATTCACAATCTGCTACAACTGTGGAGAAGCTGGACATCTTAAGCCAGACTGCCCAAAACTGAACAAACCAGCTGACAATAAAGCTAAACCTACAGAAGGAACGAATAAGAAGAATGTTAGAGCTTTCCAACTGACGACTCAGGAAGCCGAACTGATTCCTGATGTGATAGCTAGTACGTTTCTAGTTCACAATGTATATGCAAAAGTATTATTTGACTCTGGTGCAAACCAAAGTTTTATAAATACTTCATTTTGCCAAGCACTTAATTTACCCTTAACCCAACTTAGACAAATCTTCACAGTCAAAACGGCAGACGGAAATTCTGTCAAAATAAATAAGGTTGTGCAAGAAGGAAAGATAGAACTGTTAGGCTATAAATTCTCTGCAAACCTGTTACCTATGAAATTAGCCGGATTCGATGTTGTGTTAGGAATGGATTGGTTAATAGCCAACCATGCTCGAATTCTTTGTGATAAAAATTCCATGGAAATTCATACACCTACATGAGAATTAGTGACGATTACAGGAGATAAGCCACGAAAGCCAATGAAATTCATTTCAATAATGAAATTGACCAGTTATTCAAGAAAACAAGAAATGGTATATATGATTTCAGTAATCATTACTATGAAAAGTAAAGAGCTTAAAGAAATTCCAGTAGTATCAGAATACTCGGATGTATTCCCATAAGAACTACCTGGATTACCACCTGATAGGGAAGTCGAATTTAGAATTCATCTAATTCCTGGAACTACATCTATAGCTAAAGCACCTTATCGGTTAGCACCTACCGAAATGCTAGAATTGAAAAAGCAATTAGATGAATTACTAAGTAAATGTTTTATACAACCTAGTTCATCCCCGTGGGGAGCACCAGTGTTATTTGTGAAGAAAAAGGATGGTTCGATGAGAATGTGTATTGATTATAGAGAATTGAATAAGGTTACAATTAAGAATCGATACCCATTACCTAGGATTGATGATCTTTTCGATCAACTTCAAGGAGCTAGATATTTTTCTAAGATCGACTTACGCTCCGGATATCATCAATTAAAGGTACAAGAAGAAGATATACCTAAAACTGCTTTCAGAACTAGGTATGGTCATTACGAGTTTACAGTCATGCCCTTTGGACTAACTAATGCACCTGTCGCATTCATGGACATGATGAATAGAATCTGTAAACCGTATTTGGATAAATTTGTAATTGTCTTCATCGACGATATACTTATTTATTCCAAAAGTCAGGATGAGCATTGTGAGCACCTACATGTACTCTTAACTTTGTTAAGAAAAGGAGAAGCTTTATGCCAAATTCTCGAAATGTGAATTTTGGCTACAGGAAGTGCAATTTTTAGGTCACATGGTGAATCACGAAGGTATTCACGTAGATCCTGCTAAGATAGAAGCAATTACCAAATGGAAGGTTCCGCAATCAGCAATGGAAATTAGAAGTTTTATAGGTTTAGCCGGATATTATAGACGGTTTATTAAGGATTTTTCCAAGATAGTTGTACCATTAACTAAGCTAACCTGTAAAGCAGTTAAGTTTGAATGGGGACCTAAGCAAGAAGAAGCCTTTAGGATTCTAAAGCAAAAGTTAACAAATGCCCCAATCCTAGCCTTGCCAGAAGGAACTGAAGATTTTGAAGTTTACTGTGATGCTTCAAAATTAGGATTAGGATGTGTGCTAATGCAACACAAGAAGGTAATTGCGTATGCTTCAAGGCAATTGAAAAAGCACGAAGAAAATTATACAACTCATGACTTAGAATTAGGAGCCATAATTTTTGCCCTTAATATTTGGAGACATTATTTGTATGGAAGTAAATTTACTGTCTATACAGATCATAAGAGTTTAAGATATATATTTGGGCAAAAAGAGTTAAACATGAGGCAAAGGAGATGGATGGAAATCCTAAGTGATTACGATTGTGATATTCAATATCACGAAGGAAAAGCAAATGTAGTTGCAAATGCCTTAAGTCGTAAGTACCATGATAAACAACGACGGGTTCGTGCTCTTAGATTAAATCTTCAGTTAGATTTAATGGAACAACTAAAGCAGTTTCAAGAAACAGCAATCAAGGATGATGCTGAAGGAATGAAAGGACGAATAAAAAATTAGAACATGGAGCTGATGGAATTCGGAGATTCCACAAAAGAAGAATTTGGGTACCTAAGCAGGGAGAATTAAGAAATAAGATTTTAGAAGAAGCCCATAAATCTAGGTATACCATGCACCCTGGAAACAATAAAATGTACCAAGATTTAAGAAATAACTTTTGGTGGATAGGAATGAAAAAGGACATAGCTCGATATGTTTCTAAGTGTCTTACTTGTTCACAAGTTAAGGCAGAACACCAGAAACCTTCAGGTCTACTACAACAATTAGAAATACCTGTATGGAAATGGGAACTCATAACAATGGATTTTGTTACCAAGTTGCCCAAAACCAGAAAAGGTAATGATACGATTTGGGTAATTGTGGATCGATTAACCAAATCAGCTCATTTTCTACCAATGAAAGAAACCTTTAGCATGGAAAGGTTGGCAAAGTTGTATGTAGATGAAGTAGTATCCTTACATGGAGTTCCACTCTCCATTGTATCTGATAGGGATAGTCGTTTCACTTCCCATTTCTGGACAAGTTTTCAAGACGCAATGGGAACTCGACTAAATTTAAGCACTGCATATCATCCTCAAACAGACGGACAAAGTGAAAGAACGATCCAAACTCTGGAAGACATGCTTAGGTCATGTGTGATAGATTTTGGTGGAAATTGGGACGATCACTTACCTTTGATCGAATTCTCCTATAACAATAGTTATCATTCAAGTATTGAAGCTGCCCCATTTGAAGCATTGTACGGACGAAAGTGCAGAACTCCAGTTTGTTGGACAGAGATAGGAGAAAATCAATTATCAGGTCCCGAGATAGTGCAAGAAACTACCGACAAAATCACACAGATCAAAGAAAGATTAAAGATTGCTCGAGATCGTCAAAAGAGTTATGCAGACAATAGACGGAAGCCACTCGAGTTTCAAGTTGGAGACAAAGTCTTATTAAAAGTTTCACCTTGGAAAGGAATAGTTCGATTCGGTAAGAAAGGAAAGTTAAGTCCAAGATACGTAGGACCATTTCCAGTAATCCAACCTATAGGACCAGTTGCTTATCGTTTACAACTACCAGAAGAACTAGCTAGAGTACATGATGTATTTCATGTATCCAATCTCAAGAAATGCTTATCTGACGAATCTCTGGTAGTACCCCTTCAAGATATAGAGGTAAATAAGAAGCTAAAATTTGTGGAGAAACCACTACAGATAGAAGACAGAAAGATTAAGTTTCTCAAACACAAAAGATTGGTGTTAGTTAAGGTCAAGTGGGATTCAAGGAGAGGACCTGAATATACTTGGGAGCTGGAATCAGAGATGAAGAGAAAGTATCCTCACTTATTCCAATGAATCTCGAGGACGAGATTTTAAATAAGGTGGGGAGGATGTAAGGACTCTCAAAATTGTCCTAAAAATACCCGTAAGTAAAAACCCGGGCCCCTGAAACCATACTGTGCATAAAAAAACTAAGAAAACAAGAAATATGGTTCTCAGGCGGGCCGCGTAAAAGTAAGCCTTGTCTTACGCGGGCCGCGTCAAGACCTGTTTGACCGGATAAGTGTTCCGGATCCACGTGGTGTCCACCTGGCTAGCCTACTAGTGACCAATCAACCCTACTCGTAGACTAGGCGGCCAGGCGGGCCGCGTAAAGGTAAGCCGAAGGCTTACGCGGGCCGCGTGAGGCCTCAATTTCAGCTATAAATAGCTAGGCACCTGCACAGTCCACTGGTGTCGAAATCCAAACACAAAAACGAATTTCTACTGCTCTAAAGTTGAAATTTCAATTTAATTAGCGAGGCGCTGCTCCGATACCGGGTATTAACTCGATCGCTGCTACGATTCAATGTCCGATCGATTAAACTATCCAATGGATGTTTAACTACTGCCCACATTATGGTTTATGCTTTGTCATTCGTCGTTAAATCGATGGATGTTTAAGTATCGCACTTTGTCATTAATTGTGAGGGTTTAATCTCGTGAGTTATCGTAAATGATGTATTAGTTACTAACCGAGTTCGTGTGCATGTTATTAAATATAGGTTAAAAAGGCTAATCAGCAGGCTAAGCTCTGCTCATATAAAATCTGCAATGTGAGTCATTCTCTTTTTATCAACTATTTTACAATACCTCAAATTATTTTCAAATTTTATAATTACAGGGAGTAAGTCGTGGTAATCTTAATCAATGGCTAGTGGGGTATTGTGCACATTACTAATTTCTCACGGGGTTAGGCTAATAAGCCCTAACATAGGTTAGGCAAATAAGCCCTAACAGTGATAATCATCATTACTTGGGTGACAGGACCCAATAGTGGTATGACCATCGTCACCATTGTGACAAGGCGCCATATAACAATAAGATAGAATCCAGTGTAATCGCTCTTATGCTGTAATTTATAACTGTGTCATTTTCTCAAATTGAGTGACTCGCCAACATTTCCCCGCTGATAAAATATTTTTAAAACATGTTTCAGGCGACCTGCTATAAATCAAGGAAAACATGCTATGGAGCACTATCAAGCTTGAAGAGGTGGCTCAGTTAAAAATGAATAAACATGTTTTAATAAATCAGGGAATTTCCTAGTTAAATTCTTCTATTGTAAATTACGGGGTTTATCTCCAAATTTATGAAGAAGAAAAAAATAATTGGACATTTGAGTTTTAAAAAATCCTGTTGAAAATCTTCCGCTGTCACATCATTGATACCACGGGTTCCTGTCCCGCGGTTCCTGACCGGGTCAAACCGGGGCTGGGGCCGTGACAGAAAATGTGGCGAATATTGGCAATGCCTTATCGACTATGGGACATGGATCAGATTGGAAACGTGATGTAAACATGTATCATTCTTCACAACATGATTTTGGAGGATGAAGGTATAGCGGTCGTTACCTACTATGATGACGATGACCCACAACCAGGTAACGTAACATACCAAGATAAAGCGGCAAATGAATTTTTTATCAAGTCAAGGGATATACATCACAACCTTCGATCTGATTTGGTGGAACATGTTTCAACGATTCCTGGGTTCGAAACCGACGAAGACGACGAAGAATGATTGTTTTTTATTTTGATAATTATTATGTATGTTTATGTACTTTAAAAAAAATATGTATGTTTATTACTTTTATGTAGTTATAAATATAAATATATATATATTTAAAAAAATTTGATGTGGCTAGGCCATGCCAGCCCAGCCACGCCCAACCCAAGCCCCACCATACCCCTTTAAAACTTGGCTTTGGGTTTGTAATATTCAAGATCCACGTGTCAACAAATGCTCCAACCCAAGCCTCACCATACCCCAAAGTCTTATTTATATTCATCCAATTTAAAAGTAGTTTCGATAGTTTACTAAAGTTATAAAAAGGTTAATTAGTTAAGAGACCTTTTTATATACATTCTCTCTAAAATATATATTCTTTCTAGTTTTATCTATTTAGCCATTTAGGAACTAGCACATCAAAACTATAAATATGAAGCGACTCACTTTAAATACTTTTTTTTTAAATTATAACATTATTTTTTTAATTACAATTAAAGCCAAATGTAATTTACTTCAATATCAATCAATCTATATCAATTAAGATTATTTGCAAAAAAAAAATAAAGTTTTTTAGTTACAACTTAAAGCCAAATGTAATTAACTTCAATATCAATCAATCTATATCAATAATTAATAAATAGTTATATAGAAACAAAACGGTTTACTCTCCCAAGAAGCCTAAATCTATTACTAATATTTATATTTATATTTATATTTTATATTTTATATTGACAATGACAATCCAAACCCGTGATCTAGACTTTCTAGAAACCTAACAAACCATCTAGAAACCCAACAACCATGCACACATTATCAATTTTGATTTTTTGTCGAAATGTGCTAAAAATATACACACTTTTACATGTAGTAAGACACTTTCCTTAAATTATTCGAATCCAAAAGTTTAAAACTTAGAGCATATTTGAAATAAATTTTGTTCAAAAACGAGTCGGCTCAAATATAATATGTTTTCATTAGACGGTAAAAATTTGAGTTACTTTACGTTTCGATGCCGCCGCAACGCGTCGTATCATTCTTTAACTTAAAAGACATAATTTTCTTACGTGCTTATTTTTATGTACGTGTCGTTATAAATTCAAGTTGGTTCACGTTTCGACGTAAATTTCATTCGCAAATAAAGCGGGTCAAATATAATATGTTTTCGTGCTTATTTTATTTATGTTTTCAGTTGTTCTACGTTTTAACGTAAGTTTTGTTAAGAAACGAGTCATGTCAAATATGATACGTTTTTATCAGACAATATAATTTCAAGTTACTTTACGTTTTGACGTCTCCACATACGGGGAAATTTACTACTTCCATACATATGTCAAATGTTCTTTTTCTAAAAGCATTTTAAATCTATATTTGTTTGTTCACTATCAATAAATCCCTTCCCCGTGGCCCAGTGGTATCCCCACTTGGGTTATGTTGGCCGGCTCCTCCTTTGGGAGGTCACCGGTTCGACTCTCACTGTGGTCTTAGGGGGGACATCCCAATGATGGATCGTATCCTACCGAGGCATGGTGCGGTCTTGAGGGCAACCCAGTTTTACCCAGCTGTTACCCCAGCGAGTCTCTCGTGTGGGGGCAGTATGGTTTCCGGGCAGAAGTCAGCTTGCGCAGCGGCCGGGGCCCGATCGAATATCGCGTCCAAGAGTGCGGGGCTGACGGGGGAATGTCTTCGACATGAACCCGGTGACCAATAGATCCAGTACATAGAAAGTCACCTTCCAAAAAAAAGTTTGTAGCAATAATAGCATTATTTTGGATAAACTTATTGTTATTATTATTGTAAAAATGAAAATAAAATAGTTCATATTTTAAACATGCGTCTAGAAGGTTTTATTTTTCATTTTTCCTATATTTATTTACTTTAGCTATATGCCTGTCCCAAATCACGTATGGACATGTGTCAATAGACCATATCACTCCAAGCTTGCGACCTCGTCATGCAAAAGCATCCAGAAGGTTCTAGAAGGAGACACCTGGCGACAAAAATATACTCTCAACAGACAGAAAGAACGACATGTGGCACCAATAGTGAGACGTCAGCGCCAATCGCAAAATCTTCGTGGGACAAATCGACAACCAGTTCAACGCGATGACGTAGCACCTTTTAAAATTTGAACACTTTATGCGTATATGCATAAACCTTTCAAGAATTTGTTCTCTTCCACAAATATTCTCACATACACGAATGGGGTCCTAATCATGCTCCAAGTTTGAGGCCCTTCATTGGGGAATTCTAAATCGACCCTATCCACCCAACTTGTGGCTAACCCGATATCCTTTGCCTCGGTCCAACGACGTGCCATTGCGATAAAAAGGTTTGAGAGTAAAAAAATAGGCTGAGGGTGTTAAAAATTGAGACGATGCATAGGTTGTTTGTGAAAAAAAATAAAATAATTGAGTGTGTGTTTATATATAGAGGAGAGATTTTTTTTACTTTGGAAATATTTCTTTTTAAATTTGTGTCGTTGCTTCAACGACTATATGGCACAACAACCCATAAAGCAAGCTCATGAACGCTCGCTATTGCGTTGGCGAGACAACAATAGCGCACACGGTATGGGGGTGGAGGGGCTATTGTGGGTTTTTAGCTGAGGTGGCAATGGGGATAGCGACCATACTGCACAACCTGAAAGTTATCCTACAAAGTCTCCTAAATCTAAGAAGTGTACAAAGATACAATGGATCGCATAATATAATACAACGTCGAAGAAAAAAGACACAATGACGCAAATATAGTGTCACACCCCAACCGATGGCGGAAACATCGGGGCGTGGCACTGAGCGAAACAGATTGTCCAGAAGTTTCCATAACAACTATAATTATCGATTATTTAAAGCATCATGTCCCATACCATGACATAAAAGATAACATAATTATTACAGACAAGTTCTAGTCAAATTGTTCTGTTCCGACAACTCAGATTTCAAACACAGACAATTGTTTATTTGTTTCTAGACCTTTCCTAGCCTCAATTTCACAGCAAGCCACGCATATAAACATCCTAAGCACATGTCACATACGTTAAAGAAAAAGTCAATACACATAGTGTAAAGGTGAGCATACAAGTTTAATAGATATAATAGAGTTCGAAATCGATTACGCATAACCAGCACGTACACAGTGTAAAGTGAGGCATGTTAGTTATCGACATGAACCTATTGATACCAATGACTGCGGGTTGACTGCCCAAGGCAGTTCGTAATACACACTCACCACTGTGAGCCATGTAACAAATTGTCCTTAACAACCCCTGAGTGAACAGGTGCTGAGTCCAAACTATAGTACTATCGTTGCTAAGGCAGGTAGACAGCATTCCATGTGTAAACATAACAAACAAGCATTCATTAAGTCACGTATAACATGCGATAACGGTTAGCGTCTAAAGTATTGCGTAGTGTGATCGATGTGATTTAGAATAAGTAACGTATGTAACACCCAAAAGTGCGTAAAGCAAAAAGGGATCGAGTATACTCACAACGATTGATGGATTGAAGGGAGCGCTAGAGAGTAAGGTTAGCCTGATCAGAACGATAGCATAAACGATAAGTGGCGCGTAAAATGATACAAAGTGTCAGTGGATCGAACAGCAATCCGATCGGGTGGCAATCCGATCGGGTGGCCGGTCGATCGGATGACAATCCGTTCGGGTGATCACTCGATTGGATAGTCACCTCGTTTGGGATGGATGTGTTTTTGTATGATGTCTTATCTTTTGAAGTTTTCGTTGTAGCATTTTGAAAATGGAGAAGTATCTCTACCTTTCAGGTCGGTCGATCGGACGGTAGTCCGATCGGACAGCAATCCGATTGGCGAGGCTTCTCAGGTTGAGAACAAATTCACAGCAGGACGGTCACTCGATCGGATGGCAATCCGATCGGGTGGCAACCCTTGCGTATTGAACATGTTGAAAATTATTAAGTCCCTAAACGTCACACGATCAGACGGTTACTCGATCGGATGGCAATCCGATCGGGTGGTAGTCCGTTTCAACGTTCAGATCCTTAAATACTTTGAGAAAATGCTTTAAGTATAGAACCAAGTGCAGCCCGATCGGACAGCCGGTCGATCAGGTGGCAATCCGATCTGGTGGCAACCTGATCGGACGGTAGTCCGTTCCGACGGTCTGATCGTCTAACACTAGTTTCTGTTTGGACTGTTGTAGTTTTGAATGAGGCGTTTTGATGTCTTATTCGTACAACGGAGCCCTTATCTCGTCCCAAGTGAGCTGGCCGAACAGGAATCACCATAGTCTGAATAGTTCCCGGTTCGAGTCGGTTGTTCATGTTCAAACCCAAAATCAACATCTCGTGGATAGAATCCAGATCTCGAACCAACACATCAACATGAAAGAGTAGAATGTTAGAACAAGCTCCGATTCTATCGGTTTTGAGTGCATTGAGTGTAAAAGAGTTGAAAGAAAATTGGAAAACCATCTTTCAATCCTTTTCACCATGAATATGTTCAGATCTATGAAAGATCTTTGTTTATTTGTGTGGAGATCGTTCAGATCTAAGTTGTTCTTGGTGGATTGAAGCCAAAACATGAAGTTCATAAGAACACCATGATGACATCATCCTAGAAGGAGAGAGAGCTGTCAACATCAAATGATTTTGACACAAGGGGTATTTATAGGGTTTCCATAAAAGGAAAGGGGCATAAGTGGTTGGTCGATCGGGTGGCAGCTCGATCGAGTGGCACCTCGATCGGGTGGCAACTAGATCGGGTGGCAACTCGATCGGGTGGCAACTCGATCGGCTGGCCACTCGATTGGAGTGGTTTGCGTGGTGAGTTTTGCGATTTCGATTCACGTGCAAAGCGTTGCGATGCGATAGAGTTTCCTATTCAAATTACTTTGAATCCCAACTACTATATCAACATACAATCATCCTAAATTAACTTGCGTTTAGCGTTTGCGATTCGATTGCGATTGAGTTTCGATTGCGTTTTGATTAATCAGAACATATAAACATAATTAAACATGCACAAGTAACACATAAGGCACACACACACATAAGAACAGTGTCCAAAATTTCGTAATTCGAGTTGCGAGTGCGATAAACGATAAAGTGATAAAACAATAAAACATGCGATAAACATCGATAAACCTCGATTAGTAATAGATACTCCACATAATACAACTAACGTAAAGCATAAAATAGACTATCTACAAGTCAAAGAAGTCAAAACATGATTTGAGCAAGGAGTGACAGATCGCAATTAGCAATCTTGTCTCCCTTTGACTTCAATCTTGACTTTGACTTTGACTTTCGAAACGCGGGGTGTTACATATAGAACCGACACAATGCTAAATAAAAAGATACAATCATATAAACAAAAAAAATTAAAATCTACAATCTATAAATCCAAAAGTCGTCGTCATCATCATCATCATCATCATACTCAGTAAATCCCACTAATAGCAAAGCAAAGCAAAGGTAGGGTCTGATGAGGGTAAGATGTAGACAGCCTTACCTCTAACCCGTAGGAATAGAGAAGCTGCTTCCAGTGAGACCCCCGGCTCGATAGTAGTTTTGCATCAAGCCTTGGACATAAGGCACATAACACTCAGCAATCGGGACAAAGACCGATTAGTGCATGTACCCTTTTGTCTTTCAGTTGCCCGTAACTCCCACGAGAATGTGTTTTTTCGACCGAAAATCTGAGTCCTTGTCACGACGTGCTCCTCGTTTCAAGCTTCGATTTGACTGGTCAACCACCTAAAACGGAGATCAGTAGCCAAAGTTATTGCCCTTTTGATGTGGTGTGTACGGTCTGCTTTTATATTCAAAAGACTTTTATGTTTTATGAATCGTGTTGTTCAAAAGCCCTGGTTTAAAAGCTTGATGTGGATGTTGCTTATGCGTTTATAAATCGCTTACAAGTTTTAAAAATGGAATCGCTAACTAAACCACACATAAACGGCAAGTGCACCAGTCATAATGTAGTGTAGATGGCAAGACCGGATATCAATCCGTGGACACTATATGCAGATTTTAGACACTGAACCTCTATCGAATATAAAGTTGAATTTTGAAGTTTGATTTAAATTGATCTTTGATTTTTAAATATTATTTTAATTAATTACAGAAAAGAAGACAGGAAACGAAAAGTAAAACAAATAAACAAACACAGTGAAACAAATAAACAAACAAAGTATAACAATTACAGAAACAAAGTTTGACAAATACAGAAATAAAGTGTAACAAATATATATATTAAAAGGACTACCTGGGTTTTGAATCCCTAGAATCATGCAATGTTAATTTGACAATAATAATAATTAAATATCTTTTTCCCTTGATTAACCTCCCGTTAGAGATGTATTAAACAAAAGATTAAGACGAAATGTGAAGTGCTAGAACGAACCGGCTCGAGCTATCGATACCAAATCCTACGAGAATCCGACCTTTGGAACCTCAGAGACTAAGTTGTGAGAAGATCTTTTAAACCCGCAAAGCGAACAAATCTTTGAAAATTAAAATTCTAGGAAACCTTAACCACGATGTAATAATAAAGCCCGAGTTATCGGTTACCCAATTTACCCACCAATGATTAGCTAATAACCTAGCTCACCCTAATGTCTTTCGAGCCATAAGGTGAGGATGCAAGTTTTAGTATATTGATTGGAATTAGTATTAGACTTGGACAATTTCTCAACACAATATTTAACCCGAAAATCAAAAGATAAACGAATCAAATTAAATTCTAAGTTTAAAGGGAATTTCTTCATGCTTAAACCTCTGAATTTATCGACAAATAATTTAATCAAAATACACCAACATGCAATACCAAGATTAATTACAAGAATAAGTTCTTTAAATCACATCAAATAACTAAAATTACGTCAAATATGCATTACAATCATCTAGTTCATCATAACCCAGGTAGTTTATAAGTTTAAGCACACATATTATACAATAATACAACTAACCAAATCTTGAAAACTACTGAAAGCATAATACAAAGCTTATTGAAATTGAAATTACGAGTATTTACCGAACCCGGAAGCTTAAAACTCGAACCGGAAGCTTCCTCGACTCTTGTATAGCTCCAAGATGCTCCAAGATCGCCCAAAGTGATTGAAACCCGAAGGTTTTGAGTGATGAATGTTTAGAATCGGAGATGGGCTATTTATAGTAAAATTTTCGCAAATATCGAACCTCTTACGGACCGTAAGAGTCATGGCTTACGGTCCGTAAGCAGTTAGGTCACCTTTTTGCTTTTCTGCTTGTCTGCGCACTAAGTCTTTACGGACCGTAAAGGCTAAGACTTACGGTCCGTAAGCTGTTTGGTCAGTTTCCGAGTTTACCTAACCCTTTACGGACTGTAAGGGTTGGGTCTTACGGTTTAAGGGGTCTGGATCAGCAATTTTTTTTATTATTTTCTTGTTTTCCCGACACGTCTTTTCTGTGCTTTCTTCGCTGAACTTGTTCCCTTCGTTTTCCTCGCGAAATATACAGTTTTCTTATCAAATCCTGCAAATCCATTATTTATCCAAATCAGTATCTAAATCGCGAGAAAAATAATATTCAAATAGATTAAAATATAAGGAATTTGATGTATAAAATGTGTATGATTTAAGACACATCACCTTTCCGTAAATCACCATTGGTAGCTCGATCATGGGCCTCCAGAAATGTTATGGCTTGATCTTCCACACTTGAGCCTGCATTAGAGACTTTTTATTTGATTCTAACCGTATTTATGAAATCACAAAAAGAATAATACCCTGTATACTTTTTAATCAATTAACATTAAATTGTTGTGAAATATTTGTAGGAATCGTTTGTATATGAATTAAAATGAATAAATTTACTAAATTATAAAATAGAATTTAAAGGAGAACTTTAAATTACAATACAAAATTACGACCGAAATAAGTAAATTACAAGAACTACAAATGCAAGACAGAAAATTTTTAGTTAAGGGTTTTAATACGGGTCCCTTAAAACAAATTTCGAGTCTTCCAAGAGAAATCATTTATTTCCCAAGGTGGTAGGGTACAACAACGGGAGCAATTAGTACTACCGGAGAGGACTCTAAAATTGGAAGGTATACCTAGTAAACAAAAGACAGTGGTAGAGGGCAATCGTAGGGGATGGCGGAGACAAGAGGTGGAGGTGGTATATGGCGACGGTGGTGGTATGCGGAGGTGGAGATGATGGTGGTACCTTGGAGGCGACGATCGGAGAAAGAAGGAGAGGGGGGGCGGTGATCGACGGTGAAATGGGGCCGGTGGTGGCTCTCGGTGGTGGAATGGTTGTGGTGTTGTCGGAGTGGTGCGGCGGAGAGACGGTGGCAGTGGGTGGAGTGTGATGGCTTGGAATCGAGGGCGAAGGTCCGGTGGTGGTGATGGCGATTTCCGGTGGTGATGACGGTGGTTTTGTTGTTTTGAGAAGATGACCCCCGAAAGGGGGTTTTTATTTTCGTTTCTGGCAAACCCTTACGCACCGTAAGGGTTATACCTTGCGGTCCGTAAGCCTTTAATTTTTTTTTTTAACTGAAATTATTTTGCAATAATTAAAAATAAGTTTTATTTACAAAAACTCACCACTAAAAATTTATTTACAAACCAAGGGATTTTCGTAACGTCTGTTTATCAAGACCAGTTTTTTTTTTCCGAAAATGTGTGTGATGTCTTCCTTTATCCAATAGTGTACATAACTCCCAACTCTAATGGACCGTTCGACATTAAGCCTAATAGCGCCCACCCTCATTAGTTGTATGTACTTACCTTGGGATTCTGTTGGACTTCGTTTACATTTTCCAGTCTCTGGTCTTGTCGACGCCATTCCTTCCTTACCTAGATCACACGCTTGGAGATGTTGTTGAATTTGTCAGCAGTTTCGAAATCACCCGAATGGAGATTGAGTAAATGGGTGGTACGATCCAAACCTGCATATACAAAAACAAGCAAACCCAAGCGTAGAATAAAAGACAATAAAACCTAATATTTACACTTCCTACTACTCACAATTTACTTTCAAGTTTCCATTAAAGGGAGGTCCAACTCCTCCACCAACTCAGGACTTGTCTTTCAATGTAATGCTTTAAACGGTGACCATTAACCTTGAACTTTTTTCCATCCTTATTCTCCAACTCTACCGTTCCATATGGAAAAACTTGTGTGACCAAAAATGGTCCTGTCCATCGGGATTTGAGTTTTCCTGGAAACATCTTCAATCGAGAATTGAAAAGCAATACTTTCTCCCCACACTTGAATTCTTTCAAACTCTTGATGTGGCGATCATGCAATTGCTTTGTCTTTTCCTTATATGCCCAAGATCTTTCATATGCAATGTCACGAAGTTCCTCTAGCTCATGTATTTGGAGAAACCGTTTCTTGCCTGCTGCATCCATATCAAGATTTACTTTTCGTAAAGCCCAATATGCTCGATGTTCCACTTCAACTGGAAGATGGCACACTTTTCCATAAATCATCCTAAAGGGTGTAGTCCCTATAGGAGTCTTGTATGCGGTGCGAAAAGCCCAAAGTGCATCATCCAGATTATCAGCCCAGTCAATGCGACTTTGTCCAACAGTTTTCTCCAAAATACGTTTTATACCCCTGTTTGCATTCTCCACTTGTCCACTCGTTTGTGGATGATAAGCAGTTGAAAGTCTATGGGTTACCCCATATCGTTTCAATACCTTCTCCATTGACGAGTTACAGAAGTGGGTACCTCGATCGCTAATGATCGCTTTAGGTGTGCCAAATCTTGCAAACAACTCTCTAAGGAATTTCACTACAACCCTAGCACTGTTGGCGGCCAAGGCTTTCGCCTCCACCAATTTTGACACATAATCAATGGCTACTAGGATGTACCGATTTCCTCGTGACATTGGGAAAGGTCCCATGAAATCAATGCCCCAAATGTCGAAGACTTCAACAGCTTGGATGGGATTTTGAGGCATTTCATTTCTGGATGAAATGTTTCCGGCTCTCTGACATGCGTCACAACCACGAACATACTCATGAGCATCCTTAAAGATGGTGGGCCAATAAAAACCTGCATCAAACACTCGTTTGGCAGTAAAATTTGCTCCGTAATGGCCTCCTGTCGGTCCTTCGTGACAGTGTTTAAGGATATTCATGGTTTCTGGTGCAGTTACACATCGTCTGATGATTTATCCGCACCTACCCTGAACAAGAAAGGATCTTCCCAAATGTAGAATTTAATATCAGCAAAGAATTTCTTCTTTTGTTGATAAGATATTTCGGCTGGAAGATCTCCTGTTGATAGGTAATTCGCAATGTCTGCGAACCAAGGAAAACCTTTAGTTTCTATGAACATCAACGACTCATGGGGAAACTCATCCCTTATTCTTTCCTCCCGAGTTCTTTCCAACTCGGGGTTCTCTAATCTGGACAGATGGTCAGCAGCAAGGTTCTCAACTCCTTTCTTATCTTTGATTTCGAGATCAAATTCTTGAAGTAATAAGATCCAACGAATCAGCCTCGGTTTAGCATCTTTCTTTGCAAACAAGTACCGAATAGCTGCATGATCAGTAAATACAATCGTTTTTGAAAGCACAAGATAAGAGCAGAACTTATCACATGCGAACACAACGACAAGTAACTCTTTCTCAGTTGTTGTGTAGTTTTCGTGTGCATCGTTTAGGGTTTTGCTAGCGTAATATATCGGATGGAAATGATTTTCTTTACGCTGCCCTAACACGACACCGACTGCAAAGTCACTTGCGTCGCACATGATCTCAAATGGAAGGCTCCAATCTGGAGAAATTAGAATAGGTGCTTGAACTAATCTCTCCTTTAGTAACTCAAAAGCTTTTAGACACTCGTCAGAAAACACAAATGGCCTATCTTTTTCTAAAAGTTGAGTCATAGGACGGGCGATTTTAGAGAAATCACGAATGAATCTACGATAAAATCCCGCATGTCCTAAGAAACTTCTGATTGCTTTCACTGAAGTAGGCGGCGGAAGTTTGGAAATGGTTTCAATTTTTTCTTGGTCAACCTCAAGCCCCGCTTGTGAGATCTTGTGTCCTAAAACTATTCCTTCACGAACCATAAAGTGGCATTTCTCCCAATTTAGCATAAGGTTTGTTTCTTCACAACGAGTCAGCACTCGATCTAGATTTCGCAGGCAAATATCGAAAGAACTTCCGAAAATAGAGAAATCATCCATAAAAACTTCCATGGAGCCCTCGATCATTTTATGAAATATTGCCACCATTCAGCGTTGAAACGTGGCTGGAGCATTACATAATCCAAACGGCATGCGTCGATACGCAAAAGTACCGTAGGGACAAGTAAACATGGTTTTTTCTTGATCCTCAGGTGAAACGGGGATCTGGAAATAACCAGAAAAGCCATAAAGGAAACAATAATATTGTTGCCCTGATAATCGTTCCAACATTTGGTCGATGAATGGTAAAGGAAAGTGACCCTTTCTTGTGGCATCATTCAGCTTGGGGTAGTCTATGCAGACTCTCCAACCGGTGACAGTCCTGGTAGGTATCAATTCGTTCTTCTCATTGACAATTACAGTCATTCCTCCTTTCTTAGGAACTACCTGTACAGAACTTACCCATGCTGAATCAGAAATTGGATAAATAAGCCCTGCATCCAGTAGCTTAATTACCTCTTTCTTTACAACCTCTTGCATGTTCGGGTTTAACCTTCTCTGTGGTTGAACCACCGGTTTATACTCTTCCTCCATCAGAATTTTATGCGTGCAGAAAGACGGGCTTATGCCTTTGATATCCATGAGTTTCCACACAATAGCATTCTTATGCTTTTTAAGAACACTCATTAATTCTTTCTTCTCATCCTCCGTCAGATTTGTCGATATGATGACGGGTAATTGCGATCCTTCACCTAAGAATGCATATTCTAGGTGAGACGGTAGTTCTTTTAGCTCCAAAGTTGGCGGTACCTCAACTGACGGTTTTTCTTTTGGATTATCTTTATCGATAACTTCAAACACTTCACAATCCTTAGATTCAGAGGAAGGTTCACTATCGGATGATGGTGTATCTTCTGAATCTTCAGAAGTATCAGAAGTTTTACTCCCACATACCTCACTAAGGAGATTTCCCATATGTGTCATGAGAGTATCAATAAAGTAAGCGGTATCGTTATGTTGTTCGGTGTGCCTCATTGATCGTTGAATATCAATTGTGACTTCATCTTCATCGACACGAAGAGTCAACTTGCCATCATACACATCAACGATTGCACGTGCAGTAGCAAGGAATGGACGTCCTAAGATTAACGGAACTTCGGAGTCCTCGTCCATGTCGAGAATAAAAAAGTCAACCGGGAAAACAAACTTGTCGACTTTTACTAGCATATACTCTACAATGCCCCTTGGGTATTTTATTAATCGATCTGCAAGCTGAATACTCATTCGTGTAGGAGATGGTTCTCCCAAGTTAAGCTTTGCAAATATTGAATAGGGCATAAGATTTATACTAGCTCCAAAATCGGTAAGTGCATTGCTCACAGTAAGACTTCCTATCAAACATGGAATGGTAAAACTCCCTGGATTAGCAATCTTTGTTGGCAATTTATTCTGCAAGACAGCATAACATTCTTCATTCAGAGTGATGGTTGAAAGATCTTCTAATTTCCTTTTGTTCGTTAAGAGATCCTTTAGAAACTTGGCGTACTTTGGCATTTTAGCCAAAGCTTCAATGAACGGGATGTTAATATGCAGTTTCTTCAGCATTCCTATGAATTGATTATACTGTTCTGCGTCTTTTGCTTTTATCAATCTTCCTGGATAAGGTGGTGTTGGTTTGTATACCCTCATCGGTTCTTTCTTCTCTTCTGGAGATTTACTGGGTTGTGCTGTACTTTCTGGGCGTAGCCTAGATTGTACATTTCCAGATGGTGTCTCCATCTCTATCTCCTCGTCAACTTCTGGATCTTCATCGTCTACTTGTTCGATCTCAACAGCTCCTCGTCCGCTCCTAGTGGTGACAGCCTTTGCAGTGGCATTTGGATTTGGAGTGGTGTTACTAGGGAGACTACCTTGCGGTCTCTGGTTCAGCTGATCGGCCAGCGAACCAACTGTCCTTTCCAAGTTTTGTAGTGCAATGCTCTGATTCTTCATGAAGGCCTCATGCTCCATGAACCTCGACTGTGTCTCCTGATGTCGAGTTTCCTGATGCGTGACGAATTGTGTAAGTAACTGCGTCTGCTTGGATAATGTCTCTTGGCTTTGCTTCAACATCTCCTCTATGGTCGGGTTCTTCGTTCCTGAACTTGGTCCTGCTTCTGCGTCTAGAAATAAACTCTAAGGCGGCTGAAACCCTGGTGGGTTGTTGTTCCTCCAGCTAAAGTTCGGGTGGTTCCTCCAATTTGAATTGTAACCACCTCCGAAATTGTTCTAATTTCGGTTACCTATGAACTCTACCTGTTCTGGTGACTCAACAGGGGCAATAGGACACGCGGTCGTGTCATGCCTCCCAGTGCATATCTCGCACAACTGCTCCTTCTTCAGCTCCATATCATTCAACTTTTTCTTCAGGGCGTCTATCTGTGATTGCATCAGGGTGTTATCATCGACCTTATGCACTCCTCTATGTGTAGCGGACGAATTCCTAGAATCAGGGAATTAGTAACTACTCATTCCGTAAATCATCCTTGGTAGCTCGATCATGGGCCTCCAGAAATGTTATGGCTTGATCTTCCACACTTGAGCCTGCATTAGAGACTTTTTATTTGATTCTAACCGTATTTATGAAATCACAAAAAGAATAATTCCCTGTATACTTTTTAATCAATTAACATTAAATTGTTGTGAAATATTTGTAGGAATCGTTTGTATATGAATTAAAATGAATAAATTTACTAAATTATAAAACAGAATTTAAAGGAGAACTTTAAATTACAATACAAAATTATGACCGAAATAAGTAAATTACAAGAACTACAAATGCAAGACATAAACTTTTTAGTTAAGGGTTTTAATACGGGTCCCTTAAAACAAATTTCGAGTCTTCCAAGAGAAATCATTTATTTCCCAAGGTGGTAGGGTACAACAACAGGAGCAATTAGTACTACCGGAGAGGACTCTAAAATTGGAAGGTATACCTAGTAAACAAAAGACAGAAAGGAACAAAATGTTGAAGTGCTTTTGTGTATGCAATATGTTTTTCACCTTGTTAAAGTGCTTTTGTGTATGCGATATGTTTTTCACCTTTAGTAGCAAAATACACTTGGTGAGCTGGATTGAAACAGTTCTGTTAAGATTTGAACAAAAATTAAATGTCACTGAACGTTTTCAATGTATTTTACTTGGTTTAAATGTTTGATTGCAGATTGAATTCTTTTTCAGCTCAAAAAGCTAGACTGTGCGAAAATAACTGATCGGGAAACAACTGATCTGAACCACCTGATCAGTGGAACTACTGATGAAAAACAACTGATTAGGGAACCATTGATGGCTAGAACAACTAATGAGTGCAAAGTACGCCACATTGCGCCCACGCGCACGCTTGCGTTTGCGAGTTAAGGGGTAGCACCCTTCGCGAACCAATTGGTGTATGGCTCTAGGGAAAAAAAAATAAGAAAGAAGGGCTCACATATATAAGCCACTCCATGTTATTCTCTCCATGTATGGGGACAAGATTTTAAATTTTCACTTTTTTCCAACTTTTTTTTTTTTGCAGCTTTCACGGCTTCCATGTCCCAACTTCAAGCATTAATATCTCGTTCATTTTAGATCTGATTTGAACGTGTTGATTCACTTATGTTTAATCATAATGGAAAACATGAAAACATACCTGTTACAGCAGACAGTGCAGTGGAGAATCCAGTAATGGAGTTTGACATGCTTGTCATCGTGATCTGGTTCCTCCTTAGGGTGCTGACTGATGATGGGGACTTAGAAAACCGAAAAGGGTATCGGCTGTAGGAGAAGAGGTCGAATTTGATGTTATGCTTATGGGGTGTTTCTAATGTGTAATTGTCTAATCCTTTAACCTCCACATAATTCTCCTTATATAAGCACCCAGGAGGAAACCTAATTAGTTAATAAGGGTAATATGGTCCATCAACAATTACCAACTAATTATTTAATAAGTTATTATATATTTTGATCTATATTATGCAAATGATTATAATGGCTATAGATTAAATATTAATACATAATATATTTAATCTTACATTCTCCCACTTAGCCGAGTAATCATTTACTATGAGTATTAGATAAGCCTTTTGGGACAATCCTAAGATCCCTTTGTGTCTATCTCGGTGAATTTCGATGCCAATGACGTAAGAAACATCTCCAAGATCCTTCACGTCGAAGTTATGCGAGAGTAACCGCTTCGACTCATGCAACATGTCTAAACTATTACTTGCCAATAGAATATCATCTACGTAAAGGACAAGTATAGTAAAGTTGCTCCCACTCATCTTGAGGTAGGTGCATTGATCCACTTGATTCTTCATAAAACCTTGTTTCTTCATGACTTCATCAAACTTGAGGTACCACTGACATGATGCTTGTTTTAACCCGTAAATGGATTTCTTCAACTTACAGACTAGATGCTCCTGACCTTCAGGTTTAAAGCCTTCAGGCTGTTTCATGTAAACATCTTCGTCCAAATCTCCGTTAAGGAAAGCGGTTTTAACGTCCATCTGATGTAACTCCAAATCAAAATGAGCTACTAGGGCCATGACGATCCTTAATGAATCTTTACGAGAGACAGGTGAAAACGTCTCTTGATAATCAATTCCCTCTTTCTGAGTGTAGCCCTTTGCAACCAATCTCGCTTTGTAGCGTTCAACGTTCCCATTCGGATCCAGTTTTGTTTTGAATACCCATTTACATCCTACGGGTTTGTCTCCGTTGGGTAATTCTACCAAATCCCAAACGTCATTTTTCTTCATGGATTCAAGCTCTTCAATCATTGCTTTATTCCATTCAGAAGACTGATCACTGCTAATGGATTCATTGTAAGAGATAGGATCATTGAGCTTTCCGGGATCCATTTCAGTCAGGTAGGTAACATAATCATCCCAATTAGTAGGCCTTCTTTGCCTAGATGACCTCCTGAGTGGATTATCGGGTTCAGCGTTGTCTTGGTTTTGAGCGTTTGATGTGCCTTCGTCATGAGGTATAATGGGTTCTGATTGTAGAGGTGAATTTGGAGTTGGTGCAGTAGCTTCAGGTACAGTAGTTGCATTGGGTACAAGAGGAGTAATCGGAGTAATGGTAAGCGACGAGTCTCTCCCCCCCATCTTGTACTTCTTGCAATTCTTCGTAAGGGTTAGTACTGCTCCCACTGACCTTGAAATCCTCCAGGAACGCGGCACGCTTGGTTTCAACAATACGGGTGACATGGGAAGGACAATAGAAACGATAACCCTTAGAGTTCTCAGGATACCCGATAAAGAAACAGGTAACTGTTTTAGGGTCAAGTTTCCTTAGGAAAGGATTGTAAAGTTTTGCTTCAGCAATGCAGCCCCATACTTTCATATATTTAAGACTCGGTTTCCTTCCTGTCCAAAGTTCATAAGGAGTTTTAGGGACAGACTTAGAAGGAACTCTATTGAGTATATGAACAGCTGCTTTTAACGCTTCAGTCCAGAGGAATAATGGTAAATTAGTGTTGGCTAACATACTGCGCACCATGTTCATAAGGGTACGATTTCTTCTTTCAGCGACACCGTTCTGCTGAGGTGTACCAGGCATAGTGTATTGGTTCACAATCCCCTGGCCCTTACAAAACTCATAAAATGGACAAGGAGCTTGACCCACATCAGTATGTCTTCCATAATATTCACCGCCTCTATCTGATCTCACAACTTTAATCTGACGATCTAATTGCTTTTCAACTTCAGCCTTATAATCTTTAAAAGTTGTAAGAGATTCAGATTTCTCCTTAATAAGATACAAGTACATGTAACGAGAATAATCATCAATAAAAGTGATAAATGAAGTATGTCCTGTTATGCCAGCGATTTGGTAGGGACCACTAATGTCAGTGTGAATGAGTTCTAATAAATTAGAGCTCCTAGTGGCACCTTTCTTATTCGCTAATGTCATTTTACCCTTAAGACATTTGACACATGTTCCAAAATCAGAGAAATCGAGAGGAGGTAAGACTTCATCCTTTACGAGACGATTTAATCGTTCTCTTGAGATGTGGCCTAAACGCTGATGCCACAACATGGATGAAGTTTCTAAGTCTCGTTTCTCTTCCATCTTTGTGAGTGATTCATTAATGTTATATGACAACAAAGATTTGGAAAAGTTATCTTCTAGTTCTAATCTATAGAGACCACCATCCAGAATACCAGTACCATAAAGAACAGAATCATAAAGGATAGAGAGTTTGCGATGACCATGGGAAACAATAAAACCGTCCATGTCTAACTTTGGTCCTGATACAAGGTTCCGAGTTACCTCAGGAACATATAAGGTATCATAAAGTTTAATACATAAACCAGTTTTCATAACTAATTGTAATGTTCCAATGGCCTTCACTTCTAATTCTCGATCATCCCCAACCTTAAGCGTTCTTTGGTTTCTTTCCAGCTTCCGGATTGAAAGGAATCCCTGAGTTGAATTGGTAACATGAACCATAGAACCAGAATCAAACCACCAAGAATTAGCAGGAACATTTAAATTATAGGACTCAAGTATCATAAAATAATCGTTACCTTTCTTAGCCAGCCACTCCTTAAAGTCAGGGCATTCATTCTGCATGTGTCCTGTCTTTTTACAGAATTTGCAGCGGATACTGCCTAAGGAGTTCTTAGAGCTGGAAGGTGCACTTGTATTAGGATTAGGATTAGGCCTTTGGACTTTTGAAGCATCCTTCCTCTGATAATTGTTCTTCCTTTTCTTAGAGTTGGAGGTAGTGAAGTTGGCAACATCAGTATGGCGATCCATCCTCATACGCTCTTCCTCCTGTACGCACATAGCGACCAGTTCACTCATCGTCCATTTGTCCTTCTGAGTGTTGTAATTGATCTTGAATGCTTCAAAGGATGAAGGAAGCGAAGTGATGATAAAATGAACGAGGAAACCATCACTGATTTCCATTTCCAGCCCCTTCAGCTTATTGGCCATGTCATTCATCATCATGATGTGCTCGCGAATGCCGCTCCTCCCATCATACTTAGTTGTCACCAGCTTGAGAATAAGAGTACTAGCGTGTGCTTTAGACGTCCCTTTGAATTGCGCCTCCACATGTTCCAAATAGGTTTTAGCATCTTCAGAATCAGGAATAGCTCCTCTGATTGCATTGCTGATGGACTGCTTCATAAACATGAGAGACATGCGGTTACACCTAGTCCACTTATCATGAGTTAACTGCTCAGCAGCAGTACTTTGAGTGGTAAGGTCCGCTGGCTTATTCTCTCTTAGAGCATAATCAAAGTCCAGCAGCCCAAGAGTAAGCATGAGAGCATCCTTCCATGCAGCAAAGTTATCACCAGTCAAAGGTGGAATCCCGCAATTTGGTGCTGATAGTGGAAATAAGATGAGCAAGTTATGATACTAATGAAGAAGTCCTAATGTGATCTAAGGGCACGTTAAACTAAGGCAGGCATAAATAATGACCATTTTACATTATGAAGTTGTGATATTGTCTATTACTAACATCAAAATAATAGACTTAGCTAAAAAATTATACTTAAACGAAGACAAAACAACTTTGGCCAGAAGTGTAATCATTTAAGCATATGTGCAAAGTGGTTGTAACAAATCAGCTTTGGCCAGAAATTGAAACAATCACTTTAGTTATGCACTTGTTGAGTATGCCATCTATGAATGAATTAAATCAGCTTTGGCAAGAAATTAAGACATTCATGCTTATGATGCACACACAACATAGCTTTCGTAATACTTGAACGATAAGTAGATGTGTCAAGTCAGCTTTGGCCAGAAATGATACATCAAAAGCTCATTCAAGTTAAGCTATTTTGGTTTTGTAAAACATTATCTGATTCTGATTAATTAACTAAGTAATTACAAAACCAATTATTTAATAGCAAACCACCCGTTAGCGCGGATCGAACTTCCTGTTAACAGCTGTGAATGTGGAAACATAACTGAAAATTCGAAATCTAAGGGATTTTGAGGTATTGTTTCCTGTTTTAGTGATGATCTAAATTTATCAAATATTTCAAAATTATAATCTGTTTATCTTTTAACAGTTTTCGAAAAATCTTTAGAAGACAAAATCAGATCAAAACAGGAAAAACACTTAATAATCCGAATCATATTCCAAAACATAATAGAATTTTCGAATTTTCCTAAGAACATGATGAACCCTAAAAAATAAAACATAAATTCTGGAACCCGAAACCTGAATTTTAATAGCTTTTCTAAACAGATTTCGGTTAAAACATAATCCAGTTAATTTCGAATGAACATATGATTAACCTTTTTTCCGAAAACAATGATCTCGAGTGGACATGACCGACGCGAAACCGGCTGTTAGATTCATAAGGTTTCAAAAAATTCCGTTTTCCAAGTTTCAATCCCAGAATTATGGATACGAAAACAGAACTGACTAATCAACATACACTCTGATACCACATGTTGATTCAGTTCTGTTTAATCATAATGGAAAACATGAAAACATACATGTTACAGCAGACAGTGCAGTGGAGAATCCAGTAATAGAGTTCGACATGCTTGTCATCGTGATCTGGTTCCTCCTTAGGGTGCTGACTGATGATGGGGACTTAGAAAACCGAAAAGGGTATCGGCTGTAGGAGAAGAGGTCGAATTTGATGTTATGCTTATGGGGTGTTTCTAATGTGTAATTGTCTAACCCTTTAACCTCCACATAATTCTCCTTATATAAGCACCCAGGAGGAAACCTAATTAGTTAATAAGGGTAATATGGTCCATCAACAATTACCAACTAATTATTTAATAGGTTATTATATATTTTGATCTATATTATGCAAATGATTATAATGGCTATAGATTAAATATTAATACATAATATATTTAATCTTACAGAACGTGGTTTGGTTCGTTGCGAAAGACTCACAACATGGAACACAAACCTAGTAAAAAGTACTTATATTCACATAAGTATAATATCAATTTGTGTATCCGGCGAAAATACACTTTCATACTTGGTGAAAAAGAACTCTTTTTCACTAATTTTCCCAATCTTTTCACTGCTGAAGTCGTTTCAAACTTGTAATTTTGAACGATGAAAACACACTTTGCAAGTTTGCAGGTTTCTTGCTTTACATCCAGTGGCGGAGCCAGAAAGTTTTTCTTATGGTGTCTTTTTTTTATGGATACCTCGGTTTATAGTAACCCGGAGTCGAACTTTTGGATCGGTTCGGATCTAGTCAGGTCAAATCACATAATAAAAGCAAATATCACAGTAAAAGTACAATGTCATTGAATAAAAACACATAATAAAATTACAAAGTCATTTTAAATATGTAAAAAAATACATTTAATAGTTGCTCGGTAAGCGTTTTCCTGTTTTGAAAACGATTCGTTATGTTTTCAATGGCAACTTGCAAAAAAAAAAAAACTTTTTCATTATAACAAACAAGTGCACGCATCATTCAAATGATCATCAAACATCCTGTTAGGTTAAACAATTGAAACAAAACCAACTAGACATGGGGCTATAATGCTTACTGGATTAGAAAGAAAATAAAAATTAAGCATGGACCTTTATTGATTTAAACTATACTAATTAAATTCAAGTAACTAGGCTTAATTTTTGAAATATAAATTTGTTTATTATGTAACTCTTTTAGAAGAAAACAAAAAAATGGTGTCGTTTGTAAAAAACACATTGGTGTCGCTCGTAAAAAAACAATGGTGTCGCTCGAATTTTTCCTATTATACGTTGTATTTGCTACACAAAATTCATTGGTGTCGGACGACACCGTTGTTCAAAGTGTGGCTCCGCCACTGTTTACATCTCAATCAGTGTTCCATTTGTGATTATAAATTTATGAATTTGTGTGGTTTTGAACAACTTGGTATTGTTTTTTTATTATGATTTAGGGGATTAATATTCAATTTTAATAATATGCATATGTGCCTATCTGGTCACACTATAAACTACACACTTTTTTTTTATTAACAATATAAAAATTTGTTCCGGTTGCTAAATACAAAAACTCGTATGTTCCTTCATGTCTGGCATTCTAAAACATCAACATTAATTAAACATTAAAAAACCAAACAGTTAAAATATGGACCAAACAAAACAAGTGAAGTAATTGAAAAAGGTAAAGAGGTAGAGAATAGAAGTACATGCTAAGGGTGTTATAACAATAGGTTTTTATATAATATGATACAAGGGTTTTTTCCTTGTATTTTATTTATATAAGTAATATTGTCTTCGTTATCACGATTTTATGTGTAAACATGGCAAACAGTCATGAACCACAACGTGGACAATCTTGAACCATATCTAAAGTCACATCGTAAATAAATCAGAAATTTTCATCAACTTCAAAGTGTTCGAAAACAATATAAACATATTGGCTCTCAATATTCGCACGTTCCTAAATCTTATTCTCACATCCGTTTACACTCTCTATATATATAGGTGTATCTTCTAAATAAAAAATCATTGCATAAATACTAGAACTACATTTTCCCAAATAGTAACATGGTACCTTATGGCCATAAGTCATTACTCAATTGATAAGGTTAAATTAAAATATAGAGTTAATTGCCAAAATCATCCCTGAGGTTTGGGCACGTTTGCCATTTTCGTCCAAAATGACACTTTTGTACCAAATTGTCCCCAGCGTTTGTAACTTTTTGCCATTTTCATCTAGTTTATTTTTTCTGTTAAGTTGAGGATATTTGGATGAAACTGGTAAATATAAAACCACAGGGACGATTTTGGCAATTTATTCAACCCTTTTTAATTTCTTTTATTTAATTATTTTGGTTACGTATATAATAAAAAAGAATATACATGGAGTTTTTAGAAAAAAAATTAATAGTTTTATCACATAATTTTTATAAATTAAGATAGAAATTAATTTACCGCTTCTTTATATAAGTCAGTTTTATAAAAAGAAAACGTCATTGGTGTGCAACACATAACAATCGATTACAACTTTTAGTATTTTTCAGTTTCTAGAGATATAAAAAAATTGTAAAATGTTACATATTTTTTAAATGTGTTGAGCACTTAGGAAATATATTGGTAGAAATAAAATATTTATTTAATTAAGATTATGAGGGTAACTAACGAATACTTATTCTGAGTGGCTTGAGTAAAGAAACTTTTGGTTCATAGCATTATAATTACAATTTGGTGGGTAATTTTAAGGTTTGGTAACGATACGTTGTTTGATAGGGGGGCACTGACTTCTGTTTTTCCTTAGGAGCGAATTTAAAAGAGTAGAAGATGAATTACGAACTTGGTACATATGATAAGATTTTTTTATTTAACCTTTTTCAATAAGGTTATAAAATTTAGAGGTTTAAGTATATTTTATTTTTATAAAACTGTTAAGTTTATTTTATTTTTATGCCTTAGTTTATAAACATCCTTCGCCTTAATAGAAAATTAACTTAGTTAGTGGTTGGATGAAAATTTATAAAAATTATGTGACAAGGCTATTATTTTTTTGGGATTTTTACATATTTCCCCCTCCTAAGCAGCTTTATTACATATTTCCCCAACTCATAAATTTAATTACATATTTCCCCTTCCTAAAGAAGCCTTATTACATATTTCCCCAATCTCTAAATTTTTATTACATATTACCCCAATCTCTAAATTTAATTACATATTTCACCTTTCTAAACCACATATATTACATATTTATCCATTTCATTAAAAATACTCTTATAGAATTACTATTTTACCCCTAAAGAGTTTATTAAATAAATAACTACAATATATTTCCTAGCTTCACCTTTGAACCCGGATATTTTTATCTATTTTTAAATTAAAAAAATAAAATAAATAATATTAATTATTTGAGAACAAACCTTTCGTTTGATTTTTTTATAATTTGTACAACTCTTTCATGTGGGGTTTAGACTTTGATACAACTGAATTTGCTAAGAGGAATGAGCCCATGATATCGACAACTTATGATTATAACAAAATCTGGGGTGCAATATAACGAAAGGTTTGTTCTCAAATAATTAATATTATTTATTTTATTTTTTTAATTTAAAAGTAAATAAGAATATCCGGGTTCAAAGGTGAAGCTAAGAAATATATTGTAGTTTATTTAATAAACTCATTAGGGGTAAAATAGTAATTCTATAAGAGTATTTTAATGAAATGGATAAATATGTAATATATGGGGTTTAGGAAGGTGAAATATGTAATTAAATTTAGAGATTGTGGTAATATGTAATAAAAATTTAGAGATTGGGGAAATATGTAATAAGGCTTCTTTAGGAAGGGGAAATATGTAATTAAATTTATGGGTTGGGGAAATATGTAATAAAGCTGCTTAGGAGGGGGAAATATGTAAAAATCCCTTTTTTTCATATAAAAATTGCAAGTACATTCTTTTTTATTATATATGTAACAAAATTAATTAAATAAAAGAAATTTAAAAGAGTTTGAGTAAATTGTCAAAATTGTCCCTGTGGTTTTATATTTGCCAGTTTCATCCAAATATTATCAACTTAACAGAAAAATAAACTAAGTTAGTGGTTTGGATGAAAATGACAATAAGTTACAAACGTTGGGGGCAATTTGGTACAAAAGTGTCATTTTGGACAAAAATGGCAAACCTACCCAAACCTCAGGGATGATTTTGGCAATTAACTCTAAAATATAACTAATAACTAAATCCATATCTTTAAAAGATTGAAAGAGAAGTTAACGTGCGCATGATTACACATGCACATAGCCACTTTACAAAAGGATTTTTATTTAGTCAAAAAGGATACTTTCTTTTAAGGGGGTGATCATTTAATAATATTAATTCATGTATAATTTTGATTTTAGTCTACCTACTTTATTTATAATTTTGTTTCAAACAAGGATAAACTAGGGATTTCCATGAGTTGAGCCGATTTGAGCGGACTTTTGCTCATGCTTGACTCGTTTTTATACCGAGCCAAGCCGATCGCCTCATTTACAACCGACCAGAAAATCGAACATATATTTACCCATAATGGGGCGATGGACATAGAGTCCACATACTGTTAGGGAAATATGAACAAAAGGATAAATGAATTAATTGGAAGATCCTTTGACTTACGTCAAAAGTATTACATAGAGTGCAAATGTGGAGTCTCTGTAGATGTAGTATACTTTTGTTTTAATTTTTCTAAAACATTTTTTTTTTCTCTTCTACTCATTCTTTTTTTTCATCACCCCCTTTTGAATTGCAAATCATTGGAAAATACATTGGAAAATAATAATTTCATAACTAAAATAATATCATTGGAAAATACATATACGACTTCATTAATGCTTGGATGTCAAGAGATTAGAGGCTAAAAACATGTTCCTTTAAATTTTATATAGACAACCAAAGAAATATAAACATAACCAAACTTTTTATTTGATTAATTTCTTAATAAAATTCACAAAACTCCCTTACAAAGATATGCTAAATATTTGCAAAAGAAAAAATAATCAAAAAACAAGAAAATGTGAACCTAGACTTTGTCATAGAATATGCACAAGTTCCCCCCCAACCCCTCACAAGATTTACCCTCAAATCCAATAAAAAAATCCTCTCTTTTTTTTCGATATAAACATATGGGCCGAAAAAAGAAGAGCTAACTCGAGCTCAATTCATCGATTCGTAACGGCCATTCTGAGCTTGGCGTAGTAGACCGTGATGTGTTGGTGTTGGTAAACGACAACCCGACCTTGGTCAACGGGCCAGAAGTCGAGTTGGTTAGCCCTTGAGACATGAGAGACCGAGCATTTAAAAATGGCGGTTGATGCGGGATCGGGATTGGGGTCTGCCGGTCTTCGGGTTTTGTCGTCAAAAACTCGACCACTTCGGGCATTGATGGCCGTAAGGCCGCAGACGCTTGTGTGCACAGAAGCCCGATCTGCATCACTTCCAACGCTTCGTGCTCAGGAAATTCACCTTTTAGTAACGGATCGATGGCTTCCGACACAACGCCTTCTTTGTATAGCTTCCAAACCTGTTCAGCCATTACGCGATTAATATAACAATGAAATGAGTTAATAAGCTTATAATGTGTTCGTTTTTTAAGACGTACGGTTTGCAAAAGCGAGCCAGTATCTTCTACAAAGGCATTGTTTCTTTTACCACACGCGATTTCAAGAACCACGACTCCAAAACTAAAAACATCGGCTTTTTCGGTAAGTTGTCCTCGGACTATGTATTCAGGTGCCATATAACCTCTGAAATTATTGACATGTTCACAAAAAAGGTCATTAATCTGCAACAGAAAAAAAGAACATGTTAATGAGAAAATTTAGACAGGTTTCCTTACAAAGTTCCAGCGATTCCGGTGGTAAGATGACTCCTATCAGCCCCGAAAGTTCTCACGAGACCAAAATCCGCGATCTTAGGAGAAAAATCTTTGTCAAGAAGAATGTTGCTGCTTTTAATGTCCCGATGGATGATTCTTACATGACACCCTCCATGAAGATAAACTAACCCTTCGGCTGTTCCTAGAATCACCGCCATCCTCTGCTTCCAGCTTAAAATCTGTACCTTATCCTTGTCTGCAATGAAAGAATTCAATCATATTGAAACCGTCCCATATATTTTTCAGTAAACCATGAGAACCCATTACCGGAAAACTCACAAAACCCCACCAATACCCTGCTAACCAATGGGATCAGGTAAAACGTAGCTTTCGCTGGACATGTGGCATTCAAGGTGGTTAAAAGCAGATCCATTTACCGATAAATTACTATCGTAGCACCATATATTGTTTATTTCGGTTAACATTGCAAATCCACACCAAAATATAAAAAAATATTTCATTTTTTGTTTTAAACTAGGTGCATATATGTATATATTTTTAAAACTTTAGATCATTTATAATGTAATCCAATTTGTGAAACATGTCCCACAAGTGGACCAATAAGGCATCAGGCTCGATGACCGGTCCAGTTATGAAAATGCTGGTAAAAAACTAATTAACAAAGTCAAAAGATAAGGAAATTACCGAAAAGGAAATGATCAAGGCTCTTATTTGGAACATACTCATAAACCAAAAGACTCTCGGGGCCTTCGATACTACAGGCCAAAAGCTTGACAAGATTCTTGTGTTCAATTGCACTGATCAAATTGACTTCATTAAAGAACTCGTCCACCCATTGTCGCGTATTGAAAAACAAACGCTTCACAGCAACAACATCTCCATTCGGAAGAGTTCCTTTGTAGACTGAACCCGCTCCCCCTTGACCTAACTTATTTGAATTATCGAAGTAATTTGTTGCTTTCTCGAGCGTTTCGTATTTGTACTTCAATCCGGACTTGTTAAATGAATTCGACAGCATGCCCATGTTTTTCCGCTCTGTAAATGCAAGTCAAGATTTTAATTATCCGGTTGATTTTCTGTTAATTTCGGTTGAGAAATAAGATTGAAGTTTACCTTCTCTAATCTTTGATATTCTTATATATGCTGCATAACCAGCAAAAGATGTGATCATGAGGAAAGCAACTGCAGCCAATACAACAGCTACTTTGGCTCCTGGACTAGAAAGCCCTGAAAACATGGATAATAAGGAGTTAAAATTACCATTATACCCTCTAACCAAAGTCCAAAAAAAGTCGATGTTTCTGGTCACGAAACCATTCGTAAAAAGTTAACAAAAACAATGTTCTAAGACTTCCTGACCCGTTCAAGCACAAGAAGCCATGATACAGAAGATTCGTCTTATGGTGAAAAAACATCATGTTATTTTGATCACTCTCAAGGTTAAACCATCGAAAACGATTTTTAAATTAAAATAAATACACTTAATATGATTGATTGAGAATAAAGTCATGTTTAAATTTTTATGGAATATCAAACAACCTACCAAAAGGGGCATAAATAAATGGTCCAAAGACCAAAAGTCAACAAAATAAATTTGGAAATTCACCAGGTAGGTTAACCAGAACAAACACCAATATTTCAATTGATCTGAGTCTAATAATTTAAACAAAGCCAACAACCTTGCACATGGAGGTTCATAAGCCCAAAAAAAAGTTTGACTTTTGAGTATCAAATCATTTGAGTTCAATTATTTGTAAGGACATGTTATAGTTTAGATCCTTTATAAAAAGGGTTATTATGTTAGAACTATAACATGTTACAATAAAAAAAAAATCGGAACTGAATATTGAAGATACCCATTTTGATTATGAGTTTGAAATCTACAATGTTTGAACTTTGAACTTGGAAAAAGTCAAAAAAGAAACAGAAGCCATTATATTTGAAAATTGGCCAATCTTGAGAATCATGAGCACAACTTGCCACGAAAACAAAAAAAAAGGTAATACAAGACTTGAAATACAAAATGTTTATAAAATATTAAAAAGAAATCAAACAAAAACATATCACAATCCAGAACAAATCACACAAACAGCAAAATATTTTATGTTCACTTCTAGTTTGCCCTTTGTTGTTCCAAAATCAATTTTAAAATATTTTTTTCTTGTTACCATGAGAAACCGTAACCGAAAAACTCATGAAGCCCCATTGATACCCTGCTAAGGGGTTGTTTGTCAACTTTTGAATGGGTGAGTGCTGAACCAGTAAGAACCAGTATAATGCTTAACCATTCAGAGGCAAATGTATGATATATTCCGACAAGAGGTCTTAAGCATTCAGACTCGGTATAATGCCTAAACATTCAGAGGCAAATGTCTGAATCATTCAGACATCTACTCGTGAAACAAAAACTCTAAATCAATAAGTGCTAAACTAGTAAGAGGCCCAAACCATTAAGAGCTGAAAGAAACAACATCTAAGTGTTAACGATTGGAAATGAGATCAATCGATCATGTAACCATTGAAAACTGGATTCAAACCCGAGATCTCATTTGCCAGCCACCAATTACAAGTAAAGTATAAACATGTCCGTTTACCTGCTTTTCCTACCATCCAATATTATTATGATGTCAAAAGTGCAAAATGATGAACAAGCATGAGATCATAGAACACAATCATATTAAACTAATATAGAAGCTTCTGGGCATTGGGATCACAGTTGAAAAAAGATATAACAAAGTTGCCAAACTGATCCAAAAACCTAATCCATTTCCAACAAAATAAAAAAAAAAACACAGAAAACACATCAAAATTCAAGAAACACAGAAACCCATAAACAAAATCTAAAAACCCACCCTTCATTTAAAAAAAAACAAAAAAAAAACAAAAAACAACAACTTTTTGCAGAAAAACCAGATGATCTTGATTCACAAAACAAAACCCATAAAAAAACAGATGATTGTAAGAAGAAAAAAGGAACAAGTGAATTACCAGAAGTACCCCCACCAGCATCTTCACCATCATTGTAAAACTTATGTGTAGAATACCTCAAGAAACACCCAGCATTCATACTCCTCCCTTCTCTACTAGGCAAACACCCCACCACTTCCCTTTTCCCCTTATCCAAACACTCCCTACACTCCTTCTTACTCAAACTCTCCCAACACTGTGCCAATCCATACACCCCATTCACCCCTAAAACCCCAAACCCACTATTATTCACCGCTAATTTCGTCACATTCTCCACCAATTCCCCCACACTCCTATTAAAATCACCCCAATTATTATTTTTATTACTAGCACCCACCAAACTGGAACTACTACAATTTCTGGCATCTGTAACTGGGTCCACAGCTTCTTGAAAAAAACTGTAATTATCGTACCGAACGAAGCATCCGTCGAGGAAGATTCTGCCGGAGGTACGAGGAAGGCAGGCGGGGACGGCGGTACGGCTGACGGCGTAGCAGACGAGACAGTCGGTGCGGGAAAGATCACGGTGGCATTGGATTAAGGCGAAAAACGGGGGTGAGTTGGGTTCGGTTACGTTAGTTACGGCGAAGTTGTTGTTGGAGTTGTTGAGGTTGCTGGAGAGTCGTTCCATTGCTCGTACGAATGTCGGGATGAATCCTACGGTTGTTGCTCGACCGGTCCCGCACGTGAGGTTGCCGGCGGGAGTGGCACGTGAGTCGGAGTTAACGGTGGGGGTTGAGAGAGTTAGGAGGAATAAGATTGAGATTTTTAGCCATGTTGTTGTTGAGAGATTGTTGGATCTTGATTTTCCGGTGAACATGTTTTGTTTTTGTTTTGTTTGTGGGGGTGGTGATCATGTGGGGGTTGTGTTTAAATGGAGTGAAGAAGGTGAGAATGTGTAGGTGGGGTCAAAGGTTAAGAGCCGGTTTCACACGGTTTTTCTGTGGGGTTTTCACGCTCGTTTTCTCTCTCTTGATGACTGCTGAGTGATGCCAACGCATTAAAACTAGGGAAGATTGTTTTAAGTTTACTCCTTTGAAATGGGGCTTTTTTTTTTTTTTTTTTTTTCATACCTTTGTTAACTTGTGATGCGTTCTTTTCAAATTGTTTTTGAGTGATTAATTGAATGTTGTTTACTTGTTTAGTTGTAAGAAAAAGAAAGAAACAAATAAATGGATTAGAGGAGTGGGTGTGGTATTGGGAGAGTGATCGAGGAGCTGATATTGATGGTTTCCGTGTCGGGGAACACCACTTACTCCTGTCTGTCCCGATCAACCCCCCTCTCTCTTTATTAATATTATTGGAAGGGAAGGATGGGACGATCATTTCTTCTTGATGGGGAAGAGGATGGGAAAAAGGAAGGTGGTGAGGTGGAGGTGATGTGAAGGTGGGGAAAGGGGACCATACCCCCTCTTTCTTAGTGTTCGTTAGATTGGAATACATGTGGTTTAAATGTTTAATTGAATCAAAGACAGACCGAGATCGCCAAACCATGAGAGAATGGAAGATCGAATTAAAACAAGTACGCACTTAAATACACCTAACGCGACATTATTCCAATTTGAAAAAGGAATCCAACTTTCTAGTTTTGAAGTGGATAGAAGTGTTCTAAGAAAAAAAAGTTATAATTTTTTTTTAAGTGAGGGATGTCAAACATGATTGGTTATCGTCATGTTCAATCCAAATACAATTTGATTGTTTAGTATGTTAATTTAGAGTGAGTTTTACATGGGTTTAGTTTGTTAATTTAGAGTGAGTTTTACATGGGTAATTCATGATACTTTTTATGGAAATTTTAGTTGGGGTAAACATCACACTTAAATGTAATGACATCGACTGGACGATAGTACTACAACAAATGGCATAAGCCAAAAGCATGTGTTTTTAAATTTAATTTGGGTGGCAAGGCGGGTCCAGTGTATATGAACATCGGGTTCTGATAATACTAGATTTTATTTATGTCATTTATGGTACCGAAAGTCGAATGACCTCGTAAGTTTTTGCATGATAACTCGTATAAATAATTTACTTGATACAAATAACAAAAGATATATGGTGCAATGGGTCTTATTACCCCTACTTGAAACCACACGAGTTCAAACTTTGTATTAATTTTTTTGTTGTTTCAATAAGCAAAACAAAATTCGAGTTCTTTTGCACGCAGAGAATTATAGCATAAAATTCTTGTACACAAATTTGAGGGCTTTTTTAGATTGTATGTTTCATAATCACTAAAATCTTATAATCACTATAAGTATATATTATATGTTGAAATAAGTAAAAAAGAAAAAAAGTGTATTCAGACTTTTTGTTTCGCGAGCAGATGTCTGAATGGTTCAAACATTTGTCTTTGAATGGTTAAGACCTCTAATCTGAATTGGTCAGATTTGCCTCTAAACGGTTAAGGATTATACTGGCTCTTAATGGTTCAGACCTCTTACTGATTCAGCACTTAATGGTTCAGACCTCTTATTGGTTGAGCACTTAACCATTCAAAAGTTGTCAAACAGCCCCTAAATACATGATATGTGCTTACTTTGTGTGTGACCATATATGTTGATGTGTTATTGGTCGTGTCATCAGTACTCTATCTTCAAGAATTAGCAAGAATTAGAATAAAATAAATCTTTAACTTGTACAATTTTAAACTGGTCGTGTCATCAATATTCTATCTTCAACAATTAGAATAAAATAAATCGTTGTCTGGTACATGAGAACTAAACCAAAGTCACCATCCTCAGCAACGACAACATGAGCTTCGGTAATTTTATCATTTTTTTCTTAACTTAACTTAGAGGGATTCTCGATCAGAGTCACCATCCTCAAGTGAGATTCCATAGACTTCGTTATTTTCTATCTAGTTCATTTATTCTATTTTTTTCACACAATTAATAATTCTAGCGGTTTTAACTTATAACGGTGTTCCTTATACTATTATCAGCGGTTTCAATTTCCATATTTATCCTACATGAGTACCCACAAGACTTAATTATTTAAATTAATGATATTCTTAAACAATCTAGAGAACCTTTTAAGCCAGCTAGGCCTACAAGTACATCCCGGAAAATACGTCTTACGATTACTATTAAATAAATTAAAATGATTTTTGATATACTATATTTGACCCAAATATAGTTGGATTTGTTATTGGATCAGTTTCTTAACTAAAAATTGTTTGATTAATTGATCAAAGATTTTGCAACAGGTAATTGTTTAATCAATATACTTGAGAACAATGGCGAAATTTGAGATTTTTTCGACAGGGAGGGCGGAAGTCGCCGGACCTAAAAATTTCTATAAAACCGGGGGTCGAAAACGTATATACCCAAAAATTTCTATACGAAAACTACATACTCTCCACTACTGAGCGAAAAGTTCGGGGGTTCGGCCGCCCTCTCCCGCCCCTTAAAAGCTTCGCCCATGCTTTAAAACACAATTCTAATCAAATATCAAGAGTACAATGAACACATAAATCCCCGAATCACACAACTGGATTAATCTTCAAACGAGTTTTACAATAAGAGTTTTGATTGCATTGAACTTATATTGCGATTCCTAAGCTAAAAACCAGCTAAGATTCTCTAAAGTCTAAACAATTTAGAAGACACTTGCAAAGACTTGATAGAGATATCAAGATAATTTTCATATTTTTACTTGAATTCACATGATATTATTCTATAACGCTTACAACTTCCTCTTACTAGTAGGAATAATATCCCATCAATATTAAGTTGCTTAGCAATAAAAAAAAAAGCTTGATCTCCGTTAGTAGTAAGATCATCAACTTACTGAACCAACCAATGCCCACCCCTTATGTGATATATATAATATAAAGATTAAGGATATATTTTATTTTTTTGTGTTATATATGTTATTTAGGTTGTTTCTTCCATACTTCATAAACAAAAACCTATAAACTCAAATAATGATTAAAGTAACTTGCAATACATAAAATTACAAAGAAAATCAACAAAGAAGACAAAGACACACAACAATGTGAGAAAAGTAGAAGTGTGAAAAACTAGAGATATCATCAAAGTATGTATGATCCATCTCTTTTATATATAACAATGCTCCACTTTGGTCCCTTAATTTTAGCCTAGCACACAATCAGCACATCTACTTTTTATAATGACATTTTCAACATGAAACTTTAAAACAAATCAAGTTAAATCCCAAACTCAAATTTATTTATAATTTTTGTTTCTGATACAAAATCTTTCCTTAACCACAAAAAACTAGCAAGCCGCTAGCACGGACTCAACATACAACAAACACAACAATACAAGTATACAACAAACAAAATTACATAATAAAATCGAAAGTCCTCCATTTGACCCAATCAATCCTGAGCGATTCCTAACCCAAAGGAAGCTAAGGGGTCGTTTGGTTCATGAAATTTGAGGGAATTGGCATTTGAAAACTTTCCTTTAGAAATTGTGTTTGGTTGGTTTTTAATGGAATTAGAATTATAAAACATTCCTCCAAATTCTATCAATGAAAGGAATTCAACAATCCTTTGTATATGGAAAGGAATTATAAACTTTCCTAAGAAATGTTTCAAGATTACCAAATACCACATCTTTCCATTATTCACCTTTTTACTATATCTAAGGCTATAGGGTGTGGTCATGACCCTCATGGTCACCATGATCCTCCACATCGGCGACATGTCATTCACTTCTAATCTATCATTCAAAACCACTACCCTAAGGGTGTGGTCATGACCCAAACCACTATCTTCCTATTTTAATTTATTTTTGTAGAAAAGGAAAATGAATCATTGAAAAAGGAAAGTAGGCTCATGGTTGCCATGGTTTAATCCATGCCAACCATGGTGGATGAAAGAATGGGATGGTGTAACAATCTATTAATGATCCTATGTGGCATTAATGACCCAACTCATGCTCCCCATACCCTTTAGCCTAAGAATGAGGTTATACATGGTATTTTGTAAATAATTTCTTTTTGCATTCAACTTCCCTTAACAATTATACAAACTGATTTCTATTGGAATGAATTCCAATCCCTTTCAAACATTCCAATTCCATCGTAGATATTCCATGAACCAAACGACCCCTTAAGAGTCTTGATCTCTCCCACTATATTTAGGATCTTCATCGGTCATTAGGAAAGACACACATGTTTTTTGCCCACCAAAGACTCCAATAAGACACCAACATAATGGCTTGAAAAGTCTCCTTTTATTCTCATTTCCTGGCACGAACTTGTTGGAAATTTTAGTGAAAATGAGTTTTTCACTAAATATTTTGGACATCAATAATATTTATATATGTGTTGTATAAATAATTAGTGATGGTTTGTGTTCAAACTATGTCCAAATAGAGCTAAGATGAATGAGATATCGAAGCTCGAAGTTGTATGTTTTGGATTGAGATTTGTCATCTTGTCCTACATAGGTGGAATGACAAAGCTTAAAGTGGTATAGAAGGAGGAGTACTCCTTGAAGGCAAACACTAGTGGGAACCAAAGGGTGCGCCTGGTATGCACAGTGGCATCTATGTGGCGCGCGACTCCATATCACATATGCGCGCATAACATGGGCTATAGGCCTAGTGTGGTGCAATTTGAACTTCGCACACTGTCTTTGTATTTTTGTCTATGAGCGAGTGGTCAGATACATGGCGGGTGGCTGATCTGCCTATGGCGCACCCTTGGGTGGCATAGGCGGATTCCATGGCATGGCGCAAGCTCCTTAGACACGCGGCTAAGACGGAAGTGCATATGGCGCGTGGGCCTGAAAGACGCATGACCAGTCAGCGTCCTGGTATGCGTAGTGATTTCAAATTAGCGCGTGGCGTAAGAAGGTGTGTCTCTGCGGAAGCGTAGTGCAGGTTCAACTAAGGCACGCTTGCATGCGTGCTCTGCTCAACCGGTCAAACCAGTCTACTTACTAGAGAATTAATGTTAGACGGTTTCCACTAGTGCCATAAGTTAAATGACAGTTTCTTTTTACTACCACTTAATATCCATTATGTTAGAGTTTAACCCTTTTAATTACAAGATTAATAATCTTGTTTATGACATCATTAAGAGGGTTTAATGAGTATCTCATTATAAAAATGAATATGGTTTATTCATTTGAATATGGAGAAAAACATACTCAATAGTGTTCTCTACATTTCATGAAACTTTAGAGAAGAGTATTCTCTAAAGTATTCACAACTTCATTCTTTACACCAACATTTCTAAACACCAAATTATACCCGATGCTATCTCGGGCTTGAGAGTCATCTCCGGCAGTACACATACTGTTCCGGTTGTTGTACCCTGGGAGACAGACCGTCTGAGAGGAGGCGCGGAATCTGTTTTAAGGGAAGCGTGTCGAACACGTGCCTCAACCAAAAGCGTCAACCATATTTTGCTTGTCTTGCAGCGGAGTTTCGTACAAGAAGGTGCGGTTGCAGTTCTTCTAAAGACATCGACTTGAATCAAGATTGGTACAATTAAATTGTATATTACTTTTATTTACTTAGTCTATGTAACCGGTATTGTACTAGAATAGTTTCCCACAAATAACGAGAGTCTCGTTATTATATATTTTGTAATATATTTCAATAAAACGTGAACCTAGTTCCTACAGAACTTGTGTGTTTGAAAAACATCACCAATAGATAAAACATATATTTGAGGGATTTTGCACCACTCACTAATGTGATGCTACACCACCGAGGCCATAAACACACGAGGTGAGAATGTTGTCAGTATTCTCCAACTCACTTTTGCACATACAAAACCAAGAAGGGCTCTGGATGATGTCGCTTTTAATTGTAACTAGTAATAAGACCCGCGCATTGCGACGTGGATATTTCGCAAATATCGAACGGATTAGTCCAAGCGTTATGTGATGCGTTAGCCATATGAAAACGCGCGTTTTGACATATCCGATTGAACCCAATGTATCCTATAGTTGCATTGCGATTGGATCAAAATGTAATGTAAACCGAATTTATATCGTACAATCATAACGTATTATACGCGACCCGACTAACTCGAATTTACATCGTCAAGCCAAAAACTCTCGAGGGGGACAAAGTGGCATTTACAAAGTTCATAAAAAGTTAAGTGGTTAAAAACTACATTTCCTAAACTTAAGGGCTAAGAAAGGGTAAAAAGGAAATTTGATAAAGTTTTTGGGGAAGAAGGAAACTATAACAAAGTTGGGGCTCAAAAAACAAAGTTAGGGTGTCAAAAGCAAAGTATTTGTAAAATGGAGTAGTGGTTTAGAGACTAAAATTTGTTATTTTATGAAACTTTAAAGGTATCAAAGTTAAGGGGCTAAATTTGCAATATTATAAAAGTACGAATAAGGAGAAGGCAAAACCAATAAGATTTCCACGAACTTTTTTCTTTTACGAGTAAGTATAATATGTGTTTTAACACATATAAAAAAAAGTAAATATGATTGAATATATGATGTTGCTTTTAATGCAACTCCACTAGTCGCATTTCATCTAGATTGAATATAAAAGTATTATGTTTATTCAATTTTCTATTTCTTTCAAGGAGCTATAAATCTATACTATATCTAATGAATAAGGTTGGATATTTTAAGATACCTAAAAGTTAAATAATTTTTTTAGTTCAATGCATAAACTCCAATCATAAAATAAGGGTAAACTAGTCTTAAGCCCCTGCGTTGCTGGACAGGGGGGGTGCAAAACCGTACAACCAGTGTATCTTTTTTTTTTTTTTTTTGGGGGGGGGGGGGGGGGGGGGGGGGAAGACGGGGCTAACCGAACAATGACCAAAACTAGTAAAAATTGTAAATCAAAAACACGAATTTCTATTACCAAGTGACTTACGTGAACTAACACGAATTTCTATTTCTTTCAAGGAGCTATAAATCTATACTATATCTAATGAATAAGGTTGGATATTTTAAGATACCTAAAAGTTAAGATATTTTAAGATACCTAAAAGTTAAATAATTTTTTTTAGTTCAATGCATAAACTACAATCATAAAATAAGGGTAAATTAGTCTTTTAAACAATAACTACTTTAAAATTCTCATTTTATTACACTTTAATCACTCATCTTTAACCAAATTCTTATTAATTAATTATTAGTTACATCTTGTTCCCCGATGAAAAACTTATTACCCCTACGATTTTTAAACAACAATAAATGTTTCGTACATTAATATATTTTTTTAAGTACACCATAAAAGTGACCAATTTATTCTCTTTAATTTGAGTATAGTATTGCTATAACCTTTTTTAATTAAAAATTGATATGTTATGTGGATAACAGTAGGGTGAGCAATAACTGAATCGTTAACCGAAACCGAACCGAAACAGACTAAATCAAACCGAAATCAACCAAAAACTGCATTAACTGATAACAAGTTTACCTGAAAACCGAACTAACCAAAAACATTTATCGGTTTTTTTGTACATTCGTTTAACCAAAACGAACCTTTCATATTTTCATATATTTATAGATTTTATGTCCCTAGTTCATGTATTTCATATTTTATACCTTCAATTCATGTATTTAGACTTTCATTTCAAGTATTTATACATCCATTCCATGTATTCAAACTTCAATTTCATGTATTTCTAAGCGAAACTAAATGAACCGAACAAAAAATCATTAATCTAACTTAATAAACCAAACTGATTAACCAAAAATCGATTGGTTAATAAAATTGACTAACCGATATCTTCGATTTTGGCTTCGGTTGAGGGTAATAGTCAAACCAATCGAATGATACACACCCTGACAATTTTTGTATTTCCCGTTGTATCGTATGGGCACCCTTATAGTGTTACTACATACAAATATTTATATATGAGGATAAACTTAAACAAAATTCACCGGTTGAAAATTGAGATGACTAAACATGACAACTTAGTGTTATATTATAATAAGTCAATGATATTGTTTGGTTCAAAAATCAAAGTAGCACAACAATGATGTTTGAAGTATCTTGACTTGATACATAAATAATTTTCAGAAAACAACTACGAAGTAAACCTTGCCTCCAAACATCCCACTAAAAATCAAAACTACTAGAAGTTTGGGAAAATGTTGATTCTTAATTTCGTATAATTCATGTTAAGTGTGACATGTTTATCAATAAACATTTTATAATTTTCAAACATGATTGGCAATTTTTTTTTTAATTTGTCTTTAAGGCATTGCAAATAATAGATGAAAACCGAAAATATGGGTTGGATAATATTTTTAATATAGAGTAAGTTACAAGTTTTGTCTTTTATCTTAATATCAATTTTCAGCTGGTGTCCTTTGTCGCAAAAGTTGACGAGTTTTGTCCTTAGTGTTTCAAAATCATGCACGTTATGTCCTTTAGCCCTAACTCAATTAGATTTTTTAGTTAAATCAGATTGTACAAGGGTATTTTAGTCTTTTTACCCATTTATTTAATATTATTTAAAAAACTAAAACAAAATATTTTTAAAAAATTATCACCACCACCGTTAACCCATCATCACCCACCAACCCACCACCACAATCGACTCTCACTCTCTCCTTCACACACCACCTCCATCACCATAACCACCGCCATAACTACTTTCTCTCTACCAGACCACCACCATCATCACCCCCACCAGAACCCTAATCCCAACCTGCAACAACCCAAATCAGCAACCAACACCATTAAACCCACCACCCCATCCACTATCACAACCCGCCACCGTCTCCACCATCCACACCAATACTGGAACCCTAACCCCATGAACCTGCAAACCACCCAAATCAGCAACCACCACCATTAAACCCACCACCCCATCCACCATCACAACCCGCCACCATTTCCACCATCACCACCCCCATCGAAACCCTAGTCCCAACAACCTGCAAACAACCTAAATCACCAACCACCACCACCACATCCACCATCACCCATCACCACATCCACCATCACAACCTGCCACCGTCACTATCCATAACCCCTCAACCGTCACCATCCACCACCCACCACCGCTAAACCCACCATCCACTATCTCAGATTCGGATTATGTGTGATAGAGAGAGAACAAAATGTGTGATATATAAAGAAAGAGAATAGATAGGTTGAGAGAGAAGAGAGAGAGTGGGAGTTTAGAGAGAGAGAATAGAGGTTTTATTCTATGTATATATTTTTTTATTTTTTCTACAAATAGTCCCTTGATATAATTTATTTACTCAATAGCCCCCGGGAAGGTGAAATGGCAAGAATGCTCTCATGTGCAATACACATGACCAAATTTAACTAAAAAATCTAATTGAGTTATGACTAAAGAATATAGCGTGCACAAATTTTGAAAAGTTAAGGACAAAACTCGTCAACTTTTACCCCCAAGGACACTGTCTGAAAATTGGTTATTATGAAGGACAAGAGTTGTAATTTACTCTTTAATATATTGATACGTCAACTTTATTTTATTTCTTAATATTAATTAAGATTTTAACCTTTTTTATTTTTTTTTATTTTTATTTCATCAATGTCAGGCAATGGAACCTATAATTTTTAGTTGTTCTTCATCATCATCTTCTTCTTCTCTGTTGTTGGTGGTGTTGGTGGTGGTGGTGGTGGTGTCGGTGGTGTTGGTGTCGGTGGTAGTATTAAATAAAGTTGATTGAAACTTTAAGAGTTAAATCGTTATTAATTTTGTGATTGTGTTTTAACATGCGATATAAGGTAAAAAAGGTTATTTGAAGTCTAAAACGAAACTATATAAGAAGTATTACAAGCAATTGTTAACTCACATCTCTGCATTAAACAATCGTCTGTTCATTAAAGCGAGCGTTTAATGATATATTATGATACTTTTATAATTACATACAAGCCACTTAGGGGTGTTTGTTTTTTCAGAAAAATCTCTTCTGACCTCTTATGTCTGCGCCGCGCAAACGTTTAGCTCTGCAGACCGTTTGTTTTTTAGAAGATATTTCATTAAAAAATGTCTTCGAACCTCTGTGCGTCCTCTTCCCCACGCAGTGTAACACCTCGTAAAATCACGACCAATGTTATAAAGACACGTGTCATGGAAGGTAAACGTGTTATAAACCCGGATCAAATTGAAAGATATATGGTAGGATTAAAAGTGTCAACATGTTAATTAATACCTCTGAGTGACCTTTTTATTAATTCCAAACCTTTGTAAAACATTAAAATGTTTTCATAAATATCTGATAAGAATTACACAAGTATCCGGTTAAATTTTTGTGATGATAAATTCCACATTCAAATAAATGGGATCCTATGTGCATTTACGACAATTTTACTTCACAAGATCTTTTCACAAGATTCCAAGACCTCCATTTGCATGGAAACACTTCCTAGAGCATGCAAGGTGTGATTCCATGGCCCCTCTACTGGAAAAAGACATGAGATTCGAAGTTATAAAGATTGCATGCTCAAAATCTAAATTTACAAAAGTTTGTCTTCTGGTCATCGGATACGGACCGTATGGGCTTTAGCTTACGGTCCGCAAGAACTGTAGCTGGGCGATACAGTTCAGGGTTGGTTACGGACTGCATCAGTTTGGACTTAAGGTCCGTAAGAGGTGGATGCGGACAGTAAGGGTTTTTGCTTACGGTCCGTAAGGCTGTCGCTGGCAGTAAAAATGGACAGTTGCCTGTTACAGCAGGTTGCACCGCCTTAAAGGTCTGGTTTTCGAAATCAGGAGCTGCACCAGTGGTTTTTCATGCATAGGGGACACTTGGATTCATTAGGGATCAATGGTAGACTCATGTGGAATGATCTTGTGCAATTAAATTTCCTATATATAGAACTTGAGTTGCAACATTAAACTTGCTCATTTCAAAATCATTTCAAACCCCTCTCTGGAGCTCTCTGGACTTCAAGCAAGCTTCCATCAGCTCTTAATTCGTGCTAAGGACCATTGTGAGTGTTCGTAGCCTCTCTAGTTCATTTTTTATTAGTCTAATGACCAAAAGTCAAACTTATCGTAATTAAGCTTTGACTTAGTGATTAATCACTAATGGTCCAGTCATTTCTCAAACTAAAAGTGGCTATGAGTTGGTAATTATGTGGGTAATAGACCCTTAAAAGGTGTCGCAACCCCTGATCCCAAATCCCCGAGAACGGGCGGACGCGAGCCAGTTTCGGTGGTATCGCGTATTGTCTAATTTGGCAGCGGAAATTTTCATCAGGACCGTAGTTAGGAAATATTTGATCAGAGTAAAATACTACATTTTCATAATATTAAACACATGGGATAAACCCAAGTTCGCAGTACACACGTTTTCATAGGAATAAATCATATTTTATTTTAGGTAACTTTATTTCAACTTTTCCAAGCCTTCAGTGCTGTCAAGCTGGCTTCTATTTAGCTTTCACAGTTTGTTACCTGAAACGTGTTTTAAAAACATTTGTCAGTGGGAAATACTGATGAGTGAATCCCAGTTTAATCAAGTTTAAATAAAAACCATTGTACAGTATTGAGGGCGATCTCGCAATTATATTTGTTTCCAAGTTATAACAATTAACATCCATGGTACTGTCAGACCCGACTTGTGGAAATGTTACTCCTTGACCAGGTGGTAACAAATTTTGTATACAAAACCCCAACATACTCATGATAATTGTATTCTTACAAATACTCAATAGCTGCTTAATATACATTTGATTGTATGTGGTTTTGTAAAAACAATTCACAAAAAGGTTTACAAAAACACGGATCAACTCACATTGTTGTCTTAGATTATCCTTTAAGGTTTCCTGGTGACAATCTATAATTTACACAAATGCACATGCTTTAGTATAATAACCCATTTTAACATTAGTAATACCCTCCCCGAGACGACATTCCAACGACTACGTCGGGCAGAACCACGACAGCCGTTACGGAACCCTAGATCAATTGGGCAGCGTATCTAATACGAAACTGGGGTTATAATACTTACAACGGAGCAGAACTTCGCTAATTAGGGGGTATAACACTTGAATATTATGCCTATTATGATAGAATTTCGAGATACAGAAAGAAAATGAACGATTTGAGTTGAAACCCGATGCCTGCTATATATAGTGCTGATTTCTCACTTTGTCGCGACCCGCGTAGATGTAAGCGAAGGCTTACGCAGCCCGCGTCAAACCAGGTCAAAGGCGTAGGTGATCCGGGTCACCACAGAGGTTCAACACGCGTTATGACACGTGTCAACACAGGGGTTCGCTGGACTTTTAAGTTGTCGCGGCCCACGTAGATGTTAACTAAGGTTTACGCGGCCCGCCTGAAATCAATTTTCTTGGTTTTTTATTTATTTTAAATGTTATAATGTATTTTGGGCTCCGTTTTCACATACGGGATGTATTTTAAGACATATAGGGGTATTTTAACATATACTAGGGTGTCGAAAAAAATTCAGAAGGGTTGTTATAAAAGGGCACCCTCTGATTTCCACTCTAACTAGGTCAATTGTCGGGTCAAACTTAATTATAAAAAGTCAACAGAAAGCTATTTTGCAAATAAATTCATAATTAGCAATGTAGAAGCTATGAAACCTGTTTTAACACTTATATAACTTGATAATTAATGTAAGAACATGTCTAAGCATGTTCAACCCGACAATTTTGAGTTTAGGCTCGGTTCGGAACCGAAAGTCGCAAAAAGTAGACTTTTGCTTTGAGTTTCAGTTCTGACCCGATTTAGCTTAGTTTAGATATGCCTTAGAGTTCCATTAGGACCAGGTTATAGGTTAGTATAACCCTATGAGATTATACAACTTGGTTCCTAATTAATCTGATTCATTTGGATGTTTCCGTTAATTGCTTAAATGTTGACCATTATGCCCTTTTGACCTTAAAATGAGATTTTTGAAAATGTGAGAGGACAAAAACCTTTATTACTGATTTATAAACATGTCCTAAAAATTTGACATCAGTTTGAGGTCTAAATAAGGAGTTATGCTCAATATCGTAATTTGAAAGCTTTTTATTAATTTAACGTCATAATTAGCATAAAGCCTATCTAAACCCAAATTTTTACACCAAAACTTTTACCCACTGATGTAATATAATATTTTGGGATTTTTAAAGATTTTTATGTAGGTCCGGCTAGGGGAGGATCTAGTCGCCTAATCCTTGTATACTAACCACTCCGGTTGTGCGGAATCCAACCGAAATAGCAAACCGAGATAGAACACGCAATAACACGACACGCAAGTTTCAACGATTAACACCACTTGTATTAAATGTATGAAAGGTCCAGTTACAGCTCAATGTTTACAAATCAGTCTTGCAAACTCTCTCTAGTGTGTGTGTGTTCTCTATCTGTCATCTCCCGAAATGAACACAACACACGGGTATTTATACCCGAACACTGCAGGTCTGGTCGAAGGATCATGCAGACCGGTCGAAAGATCATCTTTCGACCAGGAACAGCTCGAACGATCCAGATGTATCACGAAAGATGTGATCTTTCGTGGTCCATCCATCGAAGGTCCATCTTTCGAACTCATCATCATCGAAGGATATGAGTGATCCTTCGATGATCATCCTTCGACTCAAACACATTACAAACATAATGTTGACTGTTTGGCCAAGTCAAACCAGGAGGATGGTTGACTTTGTCAAACTTACAGACTAACAAAGACATCGTTTTACATTGTGACCGAATACAGACAAAGTGCAGACATAAGTGCACCAACAAACTCCCCCTTGGCTGTAGCTTTGTCTGGCTTATCAACAAACAGCTATTGCTTTGTCTCGATCTTCATTCTTGTAAGTTCCCGTGTCTTCAAGTCTTTGACTTCTATTCAAGTCTTTAATGTCGGAGGATCTTCAAAGTCTTCACGTCTTGAAAGCAGAAAGTGTATCAACAAACTCCCCGTATCACGTAGGAAGTGTGTTGACAAACTCCCCCTTAACATAAGCTCCCCCTTGAGTTATGCTCGTGAAATACTTGATCTTTATGAAGTGAGATCCTTGTGGTGTTGATGATGGTCAGCGGCAACTCGATCATCTTCATCATTTGAGTGCCTTCACGTCGTGTCTTCATTCCGAAGCTTGTCATCGACCATGTTCTCCTAGCCTTTAGAATCTGCACATGCAAGAAATCTAAACGCGTAATGAGAACAACCGCCTGGAATATCATAAGCAAACGACACACATGTGACCATTGTTTAAACAAACACCGTCCGACAGTTTGAAAGTTTAACAAATTTTATCAATTTCAATTTTAACTTTCAAAACTTGCAAATTTCGACCGTTTATGAAGATTTAGTCGTTTTGGTTTTCGTTCAGGTTTCAGGTGACGAAGACTCGAGCTCCAACATCGTACGATCGAAAATAAAATAGAAATAAAATCTTTTTGGCTTTTATAAAGTTTATATTAAAACACACTTAAAATCTTTTTGGTATTTTTGAATATTTCGAAAGTAAAGACTGAAAGCAGTAAATAAATATATACAGACAATCTTTTTGCGAGTTTCGAGGGTAAGAGAATCATATCAGTGTACGGTCATGCCAAAACACTCTCTTTGTTCAATTAGTTAACATTAAGATAAGCATCCTATAACAATTATCGGTATTGTTGTCCACATAAGCTCAACTTATCAGATGTAATCATGGCGAGGGGATACGTTAAGGTATGATTTATACTTACCGACCGGTGTTCATCCACATCACGACACATTCCCGTATCAAGGTATGCACGAGGGTTCATCTTACCGGTGAGTATACCGATTATCATCTGTTTGACCGTATATGATGTGAGATTCTCACTTATTTTGATTTGAAAACCAAGCCCTATGTGATAGAATCACTTATTGATGAGGAACTTGGTTTTCGATGCATGAGGGCACAGGAGCAAGTCCGTGAACAGGTCAGTACTTTCGTACAGCAGAGAGACGAACTTGACACCCGGAAAGAATTTGTGATATTTTATCACTTATTTGTTTGGACATGTGATTGTTGATCACTTATTGAGGTCGTATGCAATATGTACACGTATGTATAGTATCATGGAAGATCTAGACTTGCGTCCCCGTTATTTTTCGGTAAAAGATACAACCATGATACCCAGATGATAAGCAGCATAAAGACCGAATATCTCAGAACCTCGGCAATCTCTCAAACGAAATTTCGGTACTAAGACCATATGCCAATGAATGGTTCCCACCCAGTCTTCAGTCGATTTAAGTTTATATCACCCTGCACACTTTAAAATGATTGTGAGCCTACCGATACATCTTATATAGAGCTGCTTATCGCTTTTCAGTTAAGGTTTAAAGAGGTTTAGACAGACCACTGATGTACTATCATTTTCTCTTTTGCTCGCCAGGAAACTCATTTTTGTTTTTCTATTGTTTTTGTGTTTTTGAACTTTTTCAATGTTTTTGGATTTTTAAATTTTGATTTACTCCCCCTAAAATCAATAAACTAAGACAAATTTAAAACACAAAGGTATTTACAAAAATGATTTTCCGATGTTGGTTTTACTCTTGCTTGACCTTAATGCCGTTTACCAATAAAAGATAGTCAAATCTTGATTTGTCAAAAGCTTTGGTAAAAAGGTCGGCACGTTGGTCATCGGTGTGGACCATGACAACATTGATGAGTTTCATAATGAAACAATCACGTGTGAGGTGATATTCGAGATCAATGTGTCTGGTCAAAGAGTGCTGTATGAGATGATAATAATTCATAAAGCAGCTAAAATATCGACAAGTATAGGAGAGATTAGAAATTTAAAACCGTATCCTGCAACTGCTTCGTGCATTGCCAGGAATCTGAGCGCTCTCCCAAACTGGATATCCACCCGGTGTGGATTTCAAAGTCGATTTTGTAGCTACTGAAATCCCTTCACAGCAACAAGATCATAAACCTCCGGGTCCGGCTGGTCTTCCACATTGTACCAGCAAAGGTCTTTGTCTTTCTCTTTGAGGAGTAGTGTGCGGTTGTTCAATCCACGCCAAGGCATCCGCACACCCAGTGTAGTTTGATCAACCAACATAGTTTCTTCAATCACACCGTAGAGAAAAGTACCCTACACGTTCATCTTGTGGACTTTGAACTTCTTGTGGAAGAAAAATCCATGAATCTTTGAAAAGCTTCAGACGTGCTACAGGCGCGTACTTTTCATTTGAATCTTTCCTGAGGACCCGATCAAAAACCATAACAACCAAATTTTGGCACATTTTTCAACTGGTCGAATTTTATTTTTTTTTAATTTCATTCAACAACATTCTTTCATCAGACATTTTTGTCTTCTTTTCTCCTCTCTCCATCAATGGCAACAATTTCTTCTGTCGCCTATCTTATGTAAGGACGCTCCACTATCAACAATCTTACGACTATCGAAAGTTCCTCCTGGAACATCCTACACACTCACTCAGAGATTAGTTGGAGAGGGGGACCCAAGCCTTCACAGACTTGGGTCGTCCGTCATCATCGAGGATTGTAACATCCATTTCCCGATGATTCGGAATTGATGTGGCTCCCCCTGAAACAATTTCCAATTTTGGTTTCCAAATCTGTTTTTGGTTTTCAAGTTTAACATTTGATTCAACAGATTTTGTTTGGACAACGTTCGGTTTTAAAACCTTTTCAACATTTTTCCGTTGTTTCTTTCTCTGTTTCACTTCTTGTTGTTTAACAAGACGAGGGTCCTGTTTTGGTGAAACAAATCTCTTATGGTAACTGTTACCATGGGGGGCATCGACTTTTGCTTTCAACTTATGAAGATACGGGCAATTTCGAATGATATGCCCGATTGTACCACATTCAAAACATGATCTTCGTTCAACAAACCCCGAAGTATCATGTGGTCGTCTTGCCGATGATGAACTTTGTGAACCCGAGGTACTAGGTTTTGAACTACTTGGTTCATTCCTTTTCATCACAGTTGCTTTTTGGACAAAATTTAGGTTAGATTGATTTGCAAACTTTTCAATTTTGTCCGTTCCCTTCGATTTCACAAAGTTCACATTCTTCTTCTTCTTCTGATTCGGCTTCTTTTGACTTTGAGTCGGTGCCTTACCCTTGGGTTTGGTATGATTTTGCTGGGTTTGCACTGTTGGTAATTTCTTATTTCCAAATTGTTTTCTAACTTCAGCCTTTGGGATAGGAGGACACTGTGTGACTGTAACATGTGGTCCTGTCTTTCCCAAAAACTTACTTGTCGAATTTTCAAAGACTTTACTTATTGAAGATTGATTAACATTCTTAATAGGAAAATCTTTGTCTGAGTAAATTTTATCATCACCAACAAGAGTGTACAGCAAATCCACACTCTCCGACTCTTTTGCTGATGTGGACTCGGTTGGAACAGTCTTAGCAGGTTTTGTGGGAGGATCACATAGGATATGATTCTCAAGAGGTATGTCCTCTTCTTTGATTACTGCATTAGACTTTTCCGAATCAGTATCATCAGACTCATCATCAGAAGAATCAGCATCCTCAATCACAATTGGAGGATCCTGATTCTGTTCAGCAGTTACAAATGTATCCGCTGACACATCTGAATCGGATGATACTTCTTTCTTGTATCCGAGCCCTGTTGCAAATTCCTCAACGTCCAAAGGAACAGATGGCTCAAAGTGAGTCCTATACTCCTCATCAGGCAAAGCATCAAAATTGTTTCTCATGGGTGGTGGACATTTCTTATAGCCTATGCATGTGACATCCTTTTTCTCTTTTTGAACATCAATGATGTGATCCAACACATAGCTAGAACTCAAATAACTGTCTAACTTGAGTCGGATCGCCTCACTTTCTGTTTTAACACAAGCCATTTCTTTTTGCATCACCTCAAGGCGAGTGATATACAAGTTTATGTCGGTTTGTTTTCTGGATACCATTTTAGTCAACTCAGTTTTATCTTTCTTTAATGTTTCAATCATTGACTTAAATTCCTTTTCATGGTTTCCATAAAACATGTTGGCTTCAGTGCACTTTGAAAGATCCACTGTTAATTTCTGATTGTGAATGAATGTCACATCATATTTCTCTTGCAAAGCCTCGTGTTTGCTTTGCAATTCACACCACCTATCATTCACAGAAACATGTTTGTCTTGCAATTCAAACAGACTAGCTTGTAAAGCATCGTGTTTGCCTTGCAACTCAGACATGCTTGCTTCCAACTCAGCACATCTCACATGCAAACTATCACAGTTATTACAGCTAACAGAAGTGGGTTCGTCGACACATACCTGACTTGATGAACTGTCGACATTCGCCATAAAGGCTGAATGGAGAGAAGACGAAGAATAAGCAGCTTGATCCACCAAAATAGATCTTCTTTGAATTCCTGCTGCAACTTCATCCAAAAGCTCATCAATATTTGCATCGACTGACGCACTTGATGTGTCATCCACATGATCATCGCCTGAAGCGGAGGACTCTTCATCTGAACTTCCACTATAACCGGAAGAGTCTTCATCCTCAGAAGATTCACTGCCATTGGTGGAAGATTCTCCACCACTGGCGTGCTTAAGACCATTAACCACTTCAGCAAAACAGGCTGTTCCATCTGGTGCATCATTTCCCAACTGGATTGACCAATCACAGCCTTCATCTACTTGAACCACAAGTGCCTGGTTGGCATTTGATGGTCCTGCTTGGGTCTGGTTGTTGACAGGCACCAGTGTGCGATCATTGTTCCTCGCTTGGTTCTGATTGGCCCTGTTTCCTTGACCTCTGAAGGGATTCTGGTTCCCATGCTGAGCTGGTCTTGTACATTCACGCTTGAAATGACCACGTTCACCACAATTGAAGCATTTAACAGCTTGTTTATCGAACCCATACTTGGTGTCTTTCTTGCTTTCCAAGCTGGTTCGGCCTGTTCTTTCCATAAAATCCTTTGCTCGCCTAACAGCTCTGGCAAAGGCCCACTTGATATCCATCATCTCCATCTCCTCTTTATCTATCTGCTGATAGTCTTCTTGTGTCAGATTAATATTACCAATCTGACCCTCCACTAATCCACAGTATGCGCTCACCACAGTGTTTAGCAGCTCCATATGTTCTTTTGCTACTTCAACACTGACTTTAGAAAAGCTTGAAGTGTCGAGCCGTACTGTATTTGGCTTTGGTTGTTGACCAGCAGATGATGTACTTCCATAACAAGCTTGCTGTTGAGGAGGAAGTGGATTCCCGAAAATATCAGTTGTTCTGATTTGCTGTTGCTGTTGTGGTGCTGGTTGAGGAGCTGGATTAAGCGGATTTCCAAACATATCTGTTGTTGGAGGAGGAGTACCATACAAGCTCGTGCTAGACACAAATGCTGTTTGAAGTGGAGCGTGTGAAGATGGTTTTGCAGAAGTGCTAGAAGTTCCATAATAAATTTCAGGATTTTGTGGCACTGCAACTCTTTTTGCCTTTAGAGTTTCTTCCTGATTCTTGTTTTCCAGGAGTTGAGCAAAATCACCGAAGCTTGTTGTATCCAAAGTGCCATTGTACTTCATGATTTCTATGAAATTACTCCATTGAGGTGGCAGTGCATCTGCAAACTTCTTCACTATCTCTACTGAAGTTGTTACAACCCCAGTATTTGCCAATTCAGTCAGCAAATGGGTAAATCGACTTGTCAAATCTCCTAGAGATTCATTTTGCATACAAACAAAACCATCAAACTCTTTCTTTAGCAGATCTTTTCTTAATTGACGTGTTGCTTCATTTCCTATGCCCCTTATCTTCAATGCGTCCCACAACTGCTTCGTTGTCTTGAAACTGACGAATTGATGATAAATATCTTTGTTTAATGCCTGAGTAAGAATGGCATATGCTTTCTTCTCCAAATCATAGACTTTCTTTTGATCTTCGGTAAGATCTGCAAATGTAGCAGCAGATGATGCAGCAACCTCTATTGTTTGATCAAAATCTGTGATGAACCGCAACCACAACTCTGTATTTTGACCAAGGACATATGTATGAAATCTGTCAAACCATCCCGGATATTCACTTAAATGCATCAACTTTGGAGGCCTATTCAAACTTCCCGTTTCACTTTCGCTTAGTAAAATGCTTTGAACACTTGGAGCTTGATTTGATACGAATGCCCATTGACCGGTAGATGTAGCATTGGCTTGCGAACCCGAATCCGGAGTTGGAGTACCAAAATACATCTCTGTATTTACCGGAACACCCCACATCGAATTCATTTTTGATCAGCCGAAGGATACTTGTCGAAAGACACTTGAAAAATACAAACTGTTAAATACAAACAGACTGATGATCGAAAGATCCACACCTGTTCGAAGGATCAACAGGGTTCAAAAGATCTCTGTTGAGTTTCGAGCAATGTTTTCGAAGGATTCTCCAACCGAAAGATCCTTATCCTTCGAAAAAGTACTGTAGACCGAAAGATACACACGAAAGATGACTTCGAAAGACTCCCCAGTCGAAGGATCCTAGTCTTTCGAAAATGAGCAGTGGACCGAAAGATATATGTTTCGAAAATATTCCTTGGACCGAAAGATAAGTCTCACACTTCGAAGGATGCTCGAAGGATGACTATCTGTCGAACCTCCTTTGGTCGAAAGATGATCTTTCGACTTCGAAGGATATCTTTCGAACTAGCTCTGACACAGTTGACAAATCGGACAGTTTGGTGAAAAGTTGACGGGTTGGTGAGAACTTTCGGCAGAAAGTATGTTCAGACCATATCTTTCAGGTCTGAACATGCAGGTTTTTCACCAAACAAGTAATGATCAAATATTTTAATCAGTTTACAACTTCCAACACACAAACACTTCTCAAAATTCAATTTTAAGATCAAAAGTGTAGTTTTTATGAAGAACACTATGAAGATTTCAAGAACACTTATAAATTTTCGGTGAAATATAAAGTTCCAAACACAAGATTTTGCTAAAATGTTTAATGAAAACCAAAAACAACAAGGTTTTCAACAAAACACCAAGCAAAAACAGTCCGGTTTTCCAGAAAATATAAACTTTAAAACCCGAGAAACACCCGAAAACACTCGGTTTTAACAAGGAGAAGAGCCAAGGCTCTGATACCACTTGTAGGTCCGGCTAGGGGAGGATCTAGTCGCCTAATCCTTGTATACTAACCACTCCGGTTGTGCGGAATCCAACCGAAATAGCAAACCGAGATAGAACACGCAATAACACGACACGCAAGTTTCAACGATTAACACCAATTGTATTAAACGTATGAAAGGTCCAGTTACAGCTCAATGTTTACAAATCAGTCTTGCAAACTCTCTCTAGTGTGTGTGTGTTCTCTATCTGTCATCTCCCGAAATGAACACAACACACGGGTATTTATACCCGAACACTGCAGGTCTGGTCGAAGGATCATGCAGACCGGTCGAAAGATCATCTTTCGACCAGGAACAGCTCGAACGATCCAGATGTATCACGAAAGATGTGATCTTTCGTGGTCCATCCATCGAAGGTCCATCTTTCGAACTCATCATCATCGAAGGATATGAGTGATCCTTCGATGATCATCCTTCGACTCAAACACATTACAAACATAATGTTGACTGTTTGGCCAAGTCAAACCAGGAGGATGGTTGACTTTGTCAAACTTACAGACTAACAAAGACATCGTTTTACATTGTGACCGAATACAGACAAAGTGCAGACATAAGTGCACCAACATTTTATTTATTTTTAAACTGATCATGGCATAGGGTTCTTGCTATAATTCGGTAATTGTCGGTATTACCCTTTTTGCTAATAAAATGAGTTTTACATAACATTTTGATACCAAAATTTTTGCTACTGATTTTATATGATAAATAAATATTTTGAACTTTATAGACTGATCAAAAACTCAGATTTCCTATTATAACCCGAAAATCGCTTAAAACCGATTTTTACGTGTTTTAAACGCATAGTATGGATTAAAACTATTTTTAACATATAAGACTTAATACCTACTGATGTTTTAAGTAAATTTTTATACTTAAACAGTAAGCAAAAGTTTTGAACTCAGATTTCCAAATTTGACCTTTAAAGCTTATGTGAAATTACCAAAATGCCCCTACAGTGCATAAGTTTGGTTATAAATGATAAGTTTCACATATATGCAATACCCTACTGATATAACTTATTAAATTAAATATTTTTACTGATCATTTCAGACCTGAACCTTAGATTAATATTTAATCTCTTTTATAACCTTTAAAATGACCAAAATACCCCTACGGGGCTTAGTTTGAGTTTAAAATCATTTTGGGCATAATGGAAGGTATCCTCCTGATATCACAACATATTTAAGGCATATTAACTTAGGAAACCTGCTCATGACTCATTTGGTTACCCGTTATGCATTTATCGCGTTCGGTTCGATTTATGTAACTAGTTTGCATAAATTAACCGAAACGGGTCAAACCTTATCATTTTCACTTCAAAATCCAGAATGTGTTCAGTTTACCCATATTATACAAGTCTTCATACTTGTCGGGTCTAAACCACATTCTAATCCGGTCTTCGCTTAATCATGCGTTTTGAACCGTATACCTTTTTTTTAAAACTAACTGGTCTAAGTTTAAACTTAAGTAAGACCCGTTAGGAATCTAATAAGTTATTAAAACCTTCATTCCAGATTTAGGAGCCCAGTAAAAGATAACTGCATTTGATGATTTGTACGTCTGGGATAAATTTGTACAATTTGCTCAGGTAAATACTTTTAACTTATTTTCCGTTATACGGGCTTGGGATACGGTATTATAATAATACCGCTTGGTCGGGTGTGTACTTATTTAAATCGGATTGTGAATGATATATTTACATAACCCGTTTTAATCTGTTTTGTTTGGTATATGGCCTTTGGGGGGTTAATGACCATGTCTTGGATATCCTCGGCTCATTCATTGAAATGGCCACGACTTAAGCACGGGGTGTAGGCATACACCTGACAGTTGCGTATGTATAAATGGTAATCCACAATTAGGAGTTCTCCTTGTGGGCATTATACCTGTGGCGTGTCAGTTAATCTTGTCCGGCTCTTCTAACCGGCCCTGACGGAGGGCAAACATATAAATCTGTATACAAGAATATTATTAATATAATTGTCCCAAGTTATAAAAGATATTTGTGCCTTGTGCATCTAAATCAATTTTCTTAAACATTTTTAAAACGAGTCAGTTAATTGTATTTAACAGTGTAAACTGACGTATTTTTCCAAAAAGGCTAAATGCAGGTACTAGACGGAATAGGTTGGCTACTCCTAGCATCAATAAAGAGTCTTGCAAGCTTAGATGTTTATAAATATGTTGAACAATGTTCCTTTTAACTCTTGATCCGCCTGTCGATCCCTTACAACCGTTTTTGTAATAATTGATATTACTTTCATTCGGTTTGTAATATTATTATCTTAGCTTCCGCTGTGCATTAAACTGTGATAATTTGACTATGATGATATCAACTACGTCACGATACTCAGACATGGTCCAATGTCTTCCCACCTCTTCCAACCCTCCCTCCACCTCTCTCCTTATCATCCATCCTCTATAGAATCTCAAATTGAAAACTAGTTTCACCCAAATCCCCTTAAAACTGAGCATACATACCCAGTACCTAAATTGCAAAATCAGACACAGATCTCACATCGACAAACCCTAAAACCCAAATCCCTCAGAAGTTGTATATAAAAGCAAAGAATTTGAATGACAGAAAAGTAAGAAATATGATTATACATTGGAAGCCATGATGAGGCGAAAGAGATTGTTCATATGATGAGTGTTCTCATCCCGTCGTTTTTTCGTGCCTTGATTTGCCATACCTCCCGAAGTTGCAATTAACGGCGTAACAGATGCAATTGTTGACCTGTGACTCAAACCGGTAGTCATAACTTGTGTAGACTATTAATTTGTTGAGTGTAAAGTGGTGACATTGAGATAGGGTTTTGTCAACGTAGGAATAGAAATCGGTTTGTGGATGATTGTGGGTTTTGTGATGTGTGAAGATGAGAGTGTGAACAGAGGTCCAGAGATGTTGCCAGCGTTTGGAGAGTGTGGTGGTTGTAATGGCGTTTTTTGTGGAGAGTAAACGAGAGAGGATTTCGAGAGAAAGGGGTTTGGGAGAAGAGAAATGGAAAAAAACAAACACTCTTTTTATTACACTCCGCAGACATTTGGTCCACCTCTTCTCATGCAGACGTTTGCAGATGTGGTCCACAGACTGTAGACCTTTTGCATCTGAAAAAACAAACACCACCATAATGATCTTTTTTTAGATGGCCACATTTTTTCAACTTGGAGACGAATAAGTCTTGTTGAGTGGCAGACAGATAGGATTGTTCAGAATCAGGGGAGTCGTGGGTACAACTAGGACTGGGTCAGAGCACCGGAGTCGGTAACTGAGTTATAGGATGGGAGGAGTGCCAAGATACAGTGACACTGGTGGTTTTGTCTAGCGAAAGTGACTCATGGAAGTGGTTAGGAGAGAAATCGGGTATTTTTTCTGTCAAAACGGAGAAAAAACTTAAGAGTGAAGATAGGGAGGAGATTCAATTGCCAAAGTTTATTTGGTGCAATTGGGTCCCCCTCAAATGTAATATTATGACATAGAGAGCGAACTTGGATAGATTAGCGACTAGGAAGAATCTCATAAGAAGAAATGTGAATATTTCCTCAGATGTGTGCCCGTTCTGTGAGGATTACAAGGAATCGGTGGATCATATTTTTACGGCTTGTATGATGGCAAACAAGGTTTGGATGGGTTTTAGTGAGTGATGTAACATTCCGCCGCTCTTCGCTTTCGGGGTCAAAGATATTATGGAAGCTCACAAATTTTTATAGCTAGGAAAGAAAGCTAAGAAGATCATCTACGACCTTATTATAATCACAAGCTGGTGCATATGGAAGGGAAGAAACAAGACGGTTTTTCACAACAGTAAGAAGTCAAATCTAGAGGTTTTGTGTGGTTAAAAAATAGGTCTTTCTTAAGAAATCTTCAATGGGAGGACTGGTGTAAATATCCGTTGTACATACTGTAGTTTGTTTGTCTTTTGCCCGTTTGGATCGAAGGCGTTTTTTGTTTGCATGTTTGGCTTCTTACCCGTTTGGGTTGGAAGTGTGTTTTATTGAAGTTTAGTTTAAAAAAAAATTCATGATATTTTTATTGGTTATGATTAGGGCTGTAAACGAACCGAACGTTCAGCGAACAGTTCGTGGACCGTTCGGCGGGAAGTTCGTTTATGTTCGTTCGTTTAATAAACGAACGAACATGAACAAGAAATTCCGTTCGATTAGTTAAATGAACGAACATGAACAAAGGTCTCGTTCGTTCAATTGTGTTCGTGAACGTTCGGTAAGGTGTTCATGAACATTCGTTCATTTGCGTTCGTTTATGTTCGTATGTTCGTGTTTTAATTAAAGATTTTTATACTTTCATATATTTTATCTATACCTTTTATACTATTAAACTTTTATTTATATCATTACCTTAACAATTAAACTAGGAAACCCTCTTTCACCTTGTTTATGCACAATTTTCCTTTCTTTTCTCATTGTTTACATCGACGAATATGATCTACCTCCGTTCCACAATAAGGGATTCAAGTTCTAGTGCTACTCTCTGGGCCATCCACCTTTATCCGTCATCGCGTTCGCCAAATTTATTTGTGTTCGTGAACACGCTCATTTCCTTAATGAACGAACACGAACATAAAATCTCGTTCGGTAAGTGTTCGTGAACCGTTCGTGAACACATTTATTTCCTTAACGAACGAACAAGGCCTCGTTCGTGTTCGTTCGGTTCGTTTACAGCCCTAGTTATGATCGTCAATATCTACTCCCAATATATCACCTTTTAGGAGTTCCTACTTCCTAGCAAAAGCAATGTTATTTCCATGCGCCTTTGCATTACTTTTTTTTTAAGATCAAACATTTCCATGTGCTTTGCATTACTAGGACACAGTCCGATCCTGATAGGGGTGTAAACAAGCTTAAAGGCTCGAGAGCTACTTGTTATCGGCTCGGTTAAAAGCTCGAATGAGCCGAGCTTTAACGAGCCCGAGTCTGAGCTCGTTTAGTTATCGAGCCCGAGCTCGATCCTGAAATACAAAGCTCGTTTAGGTTCGCGAGCCTAAACGAGCCTAAACAAAAATTTATTTATTTTTGTATAATATAATAATAATGATTGTAACATTGGCGAGCCGAGCTTTGACGCGTTTAAGCGATATTGAAGCGAGCTCGAGCCGAGCTTTTAGCTCGTTTGAGGTTGTTCTCAAAATAGCTCGAGCCGAGTCGAGCCGGCTCGAGCTTTGGGTTTTACTTGCGAGCCCAGATCGAGCTCCAATAAGTAGGCTCGAAGTGAGCCGAGCTCGAGCTCGAGCTTCATAAAAACATGACGAGCCGAGCTCAAGCCCAGTCGAGCTTGGGCTCAGCCCGACTCGTTTACACCCCTAGACATTGATATTAAAATTTGCGGCGAAACCAATGGAAATCAAGAGGGTTTGTTGGTCTTGTAATCATCATAATTTGTTAGATTCATCTATATAATATTGGGATTTTTTTTAAACATGAGTTGGACTCTCTAGTTGTAATCGGTAGAGAATAAAATCTTATAATGACCATATGACTGTAAGATTCTGGTTTTGTCACTGATTACAACATAACGACTAAAATATGTTGTTTTTAAAATGGAACAACTATGAGAAACTATTGGGAATTTGTGTTGTATAAGAGGAATGTGGAACCCCGCATAGGTTTATAAGGGAGAGCACTTCTTAGATATTGTTTCCTTAACAATAAGAAATCAATGGACCGTAAAGGGTGCATCGTCACAAGCATGCATCATGATTGTGGACTATGGGGGTTTTGATAGCCCATTTTGCACCTTATTTTTAAGGTTTGTTCAACATCAGCGCGAACTTGTTGCTGGCGACAATTAATGTTGATAATAGTTTACCATTGATCGAACGTTGTACAATGAATGAGCGCATGTTACTACTCTGAGCTCATCTAGGCTGGAGGGTGTGCGATAAAGCCCCTAGGGGCTTTATCACGCCACGTCAGATCCACGTCAACGCCACGTCATGTAATAAAGCCCTTTTAACTTGCATGGTATGGTATAAAACCCCATATTAAACAAAATTTAAAAAAAAAATTATTCGTTGAAAAGATGTGGCCCCCACCTGCACACACCTTTGTCCTCTGCTATCACCTTGGCTAACAAACAATGGCACCCCCTTTTAATTCGTTAGGTATGGACGGTGGCGCCCCTCTAGCGCTTTCGGAGGTGAGGTGGCAGGGGTGGCTCTCTCCACACCCTCCGGCCTTACTGTTAAGGGTTGTTGCTGATTTTAGGTTGCAATAACTCGATTTCTATTATGACTTCGTAACGAAGACATAAAGTTATTGTTATTGGAATGGGAAGAAATCATTTTCATGCTTTGATTAATTGTATCTTAGGTGTCTTAATTTTTTTGTGAAATTACAATGGAAGACAAAGAAATCCTTTTGTATAGTAATAACTAGCGTGAAACCCGCGATTCGCTAAGAAGGACTTAACAATTTTAAATCAAATTAAAATAAAAACATAGATAGAAAACTTCTCAATGAAAACCTAGCATGCACGTTGCGTGGCGGTTTCATTTTGTTAAAAGCACTTCTAAACGTAAACTTTATATAAGAAAAAGCAAAAGGTAACACGCACTTTGTAAACCTTTTTATTTTGTTAAAATCAAAGTTAACCTGTCCTGGAACGCCACCCCCACTCGCGTGGTAGACATTATTCACTTAGACCATTATATTAATAATTAAAATACAAATGGAACCCTCTTAATTTGATTTGTTTTCACTTAGGCCTTTATATTAATAGGTAAAATACATTAATCCTTCTTGTTTTAAAATAACTATCACCTAAAGTTATAAAATCAAATTTATTTCATACATTTTTGTTATAAGTATTATTATTATTTATTGGTTTGTTTATTACTTGATGTTATTTTAGGTTTTTTTAAATACATTAAAATATTTAAAATATTATTTTTCCTCAACATTGTTAAGGAACTCAACATATTGTTTTTATTCACAAAATGGCTGGTAACACTGATTTTGGAGCTCGGTAACTCAACAAAAAAAATTCGGACAAACCTCACGGCACAGACCTTATAACAACTCTCCTGAAACCCTTAAACATGTCCCTACACGCCCTAAAATACGCTCCGTATACGAAAAGTGGGCCTCAAATACTTTATTTTAATAAAAATTAAATAAAAACAAAATTCGAGGGGCTCTGGCGGGGCGCGACAGACCCCCTTGGTCCGTCGCGGGACGCAAGCGAATGAAAGGTGGCGAAACCCTAGCGTGCCACGTGGCACGACACTCGGACGACCTACACCGGTGACTGACCAAGGCTAGGCCCTCACCAGCCTAGCTCGCGGGCCGCGAAAGCCCCCTTATCTCCGTCGCGGGGCGCGAGAGACCCCTGGTCAGGCCCTATAAATTGCAAATTCGAGATTCAGTTTTCGTCGCTCAATTCTCACAACTCTCTCTCAATTTCTAAAGTAGTAAAAGTAATTCCCGAGTATTATACCCCCCTAAAATAGCGAAGCTCTGCCTCGTTGTAAGTATTATAACCCCCGGTTACGTATTAGATACGCTGCCCGATTGATCTAGTGCTCCGTAACGCATGTCAAGGCTCTACCTGACTCAGTCGTTGGAGTTCTGTCTCGGGGAGGGTATAACTAATGTAAATTTTTGGGTTATTATACTAACGCGTGTGCATTGTTTAATTTATTAGATTATAACCAAGAAGTTACAGGGAAATACCTAAAATAGCAATGTGAGTTAATCCTTCTTTTTGTAAACTGTTTTTACAAAACCTCAATTGTTTTAATTTATATTTAACAGTGATTTAGTATTTGTATTCTACAATTATCGTCGGTATGTTGGGGTTTTGTATACAAAATTTGTTACTACACTGTGAGTAGTAACATTACCACAAGTCAGGATTGACAGTACCGTGGGTGGTAATTAAAGTAGATATAAACAAATGTAATTGCTGGATTGCCCTCAATGCTGTAAAATGATAAAACCTGTTTTGATTAAACTGGGATTCACTCGCCAGTATTTCTTGCTGATAAAATGTTTTTAAACGCGTTTCAGGTAACAAAATGTGAAAGCCAAATAGAAGCCAGTTGGAGAGCACTGAAGGATTGGAAAGTGACTATAAAAGTTACCTAAATAAAGAAGAAGTTTTATTTAAATAAATTAGGGTTTATCCCTAAAAACATGTTTGTAATGGAAACTTGGGTTTATTCCAATATATTTATTATTATAAAAATGTTTACTCTGATAAAATATTTCCTAACTATGGTCCTGATGAAATTTTCGCTGCCAAATTAATGATAAATACCGATACCACCATCTCGGGGCAGGGGTCGGGGGTTGCGACAGACCTCGGCTATACAACCTCTTATATCAACATTTGAAATAAACCTCATCCAACTATCAACAACAACCAAGAAAATAATGACCGAGACAAAAAAAAAAAAAAAAAAAAAACCTTGAATAAACAAAATTCTAGTCCGAAAAAATAAAAAAATAAAGCAAGAACGAAACAACCTGATTGTGCTTCTTTTTCTGATCAAATGGTTGCTCGAACGGAAAGGAAACATGTCTCTTTTATTCTTCAAGCTTTTTTTTTTTGAACAGTGTACTTCATTAACACAAAGCCGACCCAAACCGGACCGGCGCGAAACAAACTATAGGACTACATAAAGGAACCTTTACACCAGCTATCCCAAGAACATTCTTTATGTTTCGATCTAGACGAAAACCACAAAAAACCTACCACCTTAATCTCTTTAATAATGTTCTCCACCTTGACCGGAACAGACTCGAAAACGGAAGCGTTTCTGGCCTTCCAGAGACACCAACAGCCAATCAAGATCAGGCCTTGAACTAACTCCCTCCTACTGTATGGAATGCCATAATCGGAGTGAAGCTCAAGGAGGTCCTGGAACGAGAAAGCGAAGAAACTTGGAACTTTACACCAGAGAGAAAGATGTTGCCAAACAGACGAAGCAACCCAACAGTTGGTGAACAAATGTTCGGCCGTTTCTTCACCGAAGTCACACAAAGGACAAGACACAGTGTCGATGCCAATATTTCTTTTTCGAAGGGCGACCCGAGTCGGGATCTTTTCCATCTCACAACGCCAAGCGAAGATGTTACATTTGAGGGGGACCCACTTGCACCAATTCATAACAAAACTGATACTCGAGGAGGGACCTGACGCGATGAAATCACGCACCGCCTTGACCGAAAAATCCCCTTTAGAGCCTCCGATCCAGCACCACTTGTCAGCACCATCAGAAATAACCACGTCCGCTAGGAGGGCTCTCAGTTGCTGGAATTCGGGGCTGAGAAAGACCGAAGCCTGGTTCTTCCACTCCCAACGAAACTCTCTAGTCAAACCAATGTGGAGCACCCGATCACTGACCTTACATTTCTTGTGAGCTTCATTCTTGAACAGATCCGGGAACTTGTATCTAAGCGGTTCGTTTATAATCCACGGGTCCAACCAAAATGCGATATTGTTCCCATTACCAACCACGCCTTTGAAACAATTCCGAATCGGAGTACCCTCTACCTTGGTGTTCGAGATGGTTTTAGCTATATTACTCCACGCCCCGCTTAGCATTTTTTGAACTGAATACATTCCCATCCCACCCTGCTGGAGTGGAAAGCATTGATAACTCTACGCCACAAGCTGTCCTCTTCGGTTTTAAACCTCCATCCCCATTTCACTAAAAGGGCGACGTTAAGATCTTTTAGTTTGCACAAACCAAGCCCCCCCCCCCCCCATTTTTTTGTGAAGAGTAACCCGATCCCATGCGACCCAATGCATTTTCCTTTCCTCCGACGAGCCACCCCAAAGAAACCTTTTTATCACCCTTTCCAAATCGTCAGTAACGAGCATTATATTGACCCATGGTGTGGATGGGGTAAAAAGTTTCCTAATTGGCTGGATTTAGATTTTAAACCCTAGATCTTGTCTCCTCTCGCGATCGTGTTCTCCGGTATGTAACGAGCATGTGCTCTGATATCACTTGTTAAGATTTGATGTCTCAAACAACACCCACAAACACGGACAATACTGCAATAGAAAATTAAACGAACAAACAACACATGAGATTTACGTGGTTTGGTTGGTTGACCTACGTTCACGGGCTGCAACTAGGGTAATTCTTTTATTGCTCTGCCTCACTCGTGAGAAGTTACATATATAATATAAGATCAATAGATATAGAGATACATTAGGGTTAATAACGTACTGCATAAGACAAACTAAATAGGCTTAAATAAAAGAATTAGGTCCGGCTCCAAAACCTCCTGATCGATTCTTCATTAACCGTGTGACCATGTCTTCATTAAACCCAGCCCAATCAAGACTCTACAAACCCAACACAACAACCTTGTCAAGTTATAACACAAAGTTATGATCAAGTTTAGAAAGTAATAAAAGTAGAGTTGGGGAATTTTGTATACCATGGAAAATCTGAGAGGCGTGTGATCACTTTAAGATAAATTTATTTCGATAGTTCTCCCGAATAATTCAATTGAATACAACTCAGATTGAGAAATCGAACTACAGTATGTGTGTGTGTGTGATGAATTCGAATGAACCAGAAGAATGAGACCAAAGAGAGATTTCGAACTTAGGGATAATCCACTAGTAACTGCCTCATAGCAGTTATAATTTTAAAATTAAAATTGCAATCAAAATTGCCCTATTTTTCCATTATGAAAATAATGGTATTTTCCAGAAAAATAATTATTCTAATGCAATTTTAGTATAGCAATTTAATTAAAATTTGACCACAGTTAGTGGCTCTATCCCTTGGACCCTGTTCCCAGGGGCGTTGCCCTCGGACCCCCTTGGAACTATCATTAGGGGATCCACCCGAACACTTAAAATTATAACCACTCAAACAAGCATGCACTCATGTATCTCCTAACTTACTTGATGTGTATGATAATTTATTTTGGTCACCAAATCAATCCCGATTACACTAAAATATACAAGTTGTTCGGAATTAGTTTAGTTAGTTTATCCTCCAATATCCTAGCTCACTTTCTATTTCAAGTTTTCAACGTACTCAAGTTTAATAAATGTTTTGTTAATGGTACAAAAAGACTATTTATACTAAATAAACAATAAAAAGTTAGTCACACACTTTTAGAAGTAATTAACACTCCCTGTGTAATCATTTTCGCAATAAGGTTAAATTTGAATACTCGAAATATATATTAGTGGGGTTTTCAACGGAGAGTCGGTCAGACAACCATATGACTTGCATTCTCAAACATCCATTTTCGAACATCCACTATTCAATACCAACGCCCGTTTAGTTTGACTCTTATCGACATTGGTGGATTCGGCCTTTCTAAGTTCTAACTAACAAATTAAGTATTTTTATTTTTATGTTAATGTTAATGTTAATTTTTCATTCTATAACTTTTATTAAATTTTTAGTGTTTCAAATAAGTATGTTATACTAAATCAATTTTATGTAGAATATCATAAGAACTTCATTAAGTATTTACGTAACATGTAAGTATTTATACGATTCTCGTAATTCTTAATTTAAAATAATTGTGTAACAATTGACATTTATAATATATTATTATAAGTCTTAGAAGGTAGGAAGGAGTGTGTACGAGGCGGTGCAATCAGTGGCGAAGCTTGACAATGAAAATGGGGGGTCGAAAACGTATATTCAAAAATTTGTATACGGAAGCTACATATATAACACTACTGAGCGAAAAGTCCGGGGGGTCGGACGCCCCCGGCCCCTTCTAACCTGCGCCACTAAGATAAGGTTAAACATGGAAGGGTAAGGAAGTGTACAAGAAAAAGTTGGTTCTTTTCTGGAGTGTGACCATTGCCTTTGTATTTATAGTTTTTAACAATTCTAGAAGATAGGGACCTCAATCTTTGTCTTGCTTCATGTACTTTATTATTGTTCGTTCACTTTATTCAATAGGTGTACATTTCATCTTTATATAAGTTGTGAATGTGAATGTGAATGTGAAAGAGTGAAATGTGTGATGTTATTAGGAGTGAGCGTAAAATTAAAATAACTGAATCGTAAATAATAAAAAAATTGAACCGAAATAACCGAAGGGTCGATTACTTATTTTTTTATAACCGAGTGTTGCGGTTCGGTTATGGCTATTTTTATTTTCATAACTGAAATAACTAAACCGAACCAAATGTTTTATACATGGCGGAATCCATAGGACTATAGATTTTTAAGTCAGTATTTAAGTGTTTAACCACGTGACAGTGAAATATAATTGATAATTCTACAAACTTTAATTGTGTATATTTATCGTTCGCACATTAATGTTGCATGACCCACACATTTAAAGTTCAACTTTAAAAACAAGGCAAATTGGAAATAAATAATCCCAACTCACTGTTATTGGCCAATAATAATCCCAACTCATTTAATCACCAATAATAATCCGAACTATTCACTTTTGTTTGTAAAATACCCCCACGTTAAAAAAACACTAACTAGGTTAAAATATTGCTGATGTGGCTTAACATGTGTGGACTGACGTGGCTGGTTAACATCTTACCCGTGTATAAAATGATTATCAGCCTCATTTGCACACTCAATCGACTGAATTTGCCCAATTTGTAGAATTAGGGTTTTGAAGGAGAGTGCGATTGTGTGTGCCAATGAGGCTGATAATCATTTTATACACGGGTAAGATGTTAACCAGCCACGTCAGTCCACATATGTTAAGCCACATCAGCAATATTTTAACCTAGTTAGTGTTTTTTTAACGTGGGAGTATTTTACAAACAAAAGTGAATAGTTCGGATTATTATTGGTGATTAAATGAGTTGGGATTATTATTGGCCAATAACAGTGAGTTGGGATTATTTATTTCCAATTTGCCTAAAAACAATGAAAAACCTGTAAGATTAAATATATTACGTATTAATATTTAATCTGTAGCCATTATAATCATTTACATTATATAGATCAAAATATATAACAATCCTATTAAATAATTAGTTGGTAATTGTTGATGGACCATATTACCCTTATTAACTAATTAGGGTTTCCTCCTGGGTGCTTATATAAGGAGAATTATGTGGAGGTTAAGGGGTTAGACAGTTACACATTAGACACAACCCTAATAACACATAACATCAATTCGACCTCCATCTCCATACCGATTCCCTTATCGGTTTTTCTAAGCCACCATCATCAGTCAGCACCCTAAGGAGGAACCAAACCAAGATGACAATCATGTCAACCTTAATGGCTGCGTCTCCATTACTGGATTCTCTGCTAACCTGTGCTGATGCAATCAAAGGTATGTTTTCATGTTTTCCTTTATGTTCAAACAGAACTGAACCAACAAAACCAACCAATAACCGAACCGAAACCGGATGAATCGCCAATAACCGATTAGCCGAAGCCGAACGGTTATGATTTTTTGATAACCAGAGCGTGCGATTTTGATTTCAGCTTGAGGCAATAACCAGATCGAACCACACCATCTCACCTCTAAATTGTTAATGTAAAAGTTGTTTTTTACGAACCTATACGTAACTAAGTAAACAACTAATAAAATAATCACAACAATAGTATACTATATGTAATATTTATCAATTTCTTATAAACTATATGGATTCGTTAGACAAAAATAATTTGTTTACAAAATATTTTTAAGCATGCAATTTAAAATATTAAGTTTGAGATTAATAATTTTTATGAAGAGAAATTAGTCGTTCAAAAAAACTAGTATCTATGAATAGTTTATTCGGTTACAGTGATCCAATCTTGTGTAGAAACACGCAATCGTATGAAATCAGGACCATGTCTGTTTGTCCTGAAAATTTAGTACAATAGGATGTTGATTCAAAAACCGAACGTAAGGTTTTCTGATTAATTTTAATTAATAATAAAAAGTATGTTTTATTTATTTATATATTTGTTTGTTTAATAACAATTATAGTAACAGTAGTAATAATATCCACTAAATACACATGCTTGTAATTTTCATGGAATCCAAATCAAACAAAATGTTTGGTAGAAATGTCGTGTGATGCATCATTTCACCATAAAGTTTAAGTGTGATCATGAACTTCTTTAGCATTTAATAATATTAGCTATTAAATAATGGTACTCTTTCTTGTACGCCATATGATCCATTCCCAACCAGAAATCACGTAAAATATATATTTCACAACTGAAACTTGAGCAATAATTTAACATTATTTTATGCAAAAAAGTTGAATTTTAAAAAATCTGGAGATATCTCCCAATAATTGAAATAAATGTACATGTAGATATCTCAATTAACTATTGATCAATAATGCCATTTTCTTCCACAACTCTGATCCCACTTATACTTTATAATAAAATATCAGATAAAGTGTTCGATATTCTAGCTATGTTTAGGCAAATATAGCTATGGACCTGTAACTTTTTACGGAAAAATTATAAAAATAAAAATAAAATAAACTTATAAAACCAAAATGAAGAAATAAACTAAAGTTAAAAAAATCAAACACAAAAAACAAAAATATGTTACTATTCATCAAGATGTGATGAATTAATAGATATATATTAATATGTTTGGTGTTATTATAATACATGTGATTAATCATGGCATTCTTCGTATACACTAAAGTGGTTAATCGTGGCATTCTTCGTATACAGTAAAAAAAACGAGTATTAGCTACTAAAAAACAAGAAAGAAAAATTCTTTAGGATTACTTTACCACGACACGTAACACTTGGATCCTCCTCTAACAATATTGTTTGTTCTAAGTATAGGTGACTTCACCTTTATAGTTAGATTGCGATTAAGAGTCAAATATTCATAATGGAAATTACATCGAAATAGAAGACAAACAGGCAACAAGGTGTGTCGCAACCCCCCTTTTTAATAGAAAAACCAAGTCTTTTAAAAATTACATATATAGATTTGGGGGTTCATAACATTGCTATGCATGACCCTTTGGGCTCGACTAAGTAGGTCTACAACCTCTGGCGCAAGGAACCCAAAAGTATCAAAAGCAAATGGGATAAACACATGTTGGTTGTCAAGGCATGCTTTCTCGTGTTTGGTCACTTTAACTGAAACAACTTTTAAAGCAACCTGACCCACCGTGAAAGCACTACCCACAAGCGGGGAACCCCATGTTAGATACACACAAGTATGTTTTCCTCCGGTCCATCCAAAAACCAAAATGTCGGCTGGTCTAAAGGTAGATCTTCCCTCCAATGGATCCGTTAAGAAATTCACTAGTGCCTCTTTCTTAGCTGAAATCTCAGTACGCCTGAATATGTCAAAGAGGACATCCTAACCAAATCATGTGGTACTTGAACCCCGAGAGCTCTCTACAATACACTACATGCTCCCCAAAGGAGTCCAAACACGCGTTATGACAAACAAGACATATCTCATCAACCAGAAATAATGGAATCATAAGGCGTTCCTTAAGGAGAGTACGGTACTTCAAAGACGACATATGTTGGCCTAACCTATCTATTTGTATAGCAAGAAGGAAATATTAGGTATGCGGTGCTCATAAACATTTAAAAACGGCTTTTTATCTAAGGAACCTGTCAATTACCTAAAAAAACGGATTATAGGCTTCAATTTTAAAGAGCCACTAACTGTTTTTCAAATCTAAATATATATACATCATTTTTATGTTTCTAGAAGCAGGAAAGAACAAATTGTCGCAACATAAAAAGCTGCAGGTGATAATTTATGTTTTTTGTTCGGGAGGAAAGGTTTTGAGTGGTATAGAGAATGGTACTTTTTAAGCCTCAAAAAACAACAAGGAATGTCCGGACCACGGATAACAAATAATATTGAGATTTTTTTTTTTTTTTGGCTATGTATTGTATTCAAAATATGATTTTGTTTTTTCAAATTTTAATGTATGCTGTTTATATAAATTCAGATTAAACGAATTATAAAGTACGTATATTTTAGTCTTGAATGTATTTCGAGACGAAAAAAATATACTTTTATAGACAACTCAACTTGGAATAAATTTATATTAAAATTTAGATTAAAAAATATGAACAATCAATATTTTTAAAATTATATCAGGCTTACTTTTTAAAATTATATCAGGCTTACATGTTAGAGTATGTCGGTTAAACCCAAATATATATGTTAACGGAAATTAAAAAAGGAAAAAAAAAATCATTTTTGTGACTGCTTGATTGAGCTAATTACGTTAGCTTGGGTTTTAAAAAGCATCAGGCCCTTGTCCCATATCATGCTGCTTGGTCTGTAAGTTATGGCCCAATCACACACCTATCTAGGCCCAGCATCACCTGTTACACTCCTTGAGTCTTTTTTGAGTCATATCAATTTTTCAAAATGAAGAAGCATTCAAAGTTTTAATATTGAATTATATGAATGATCAGGTATCTTTTGTTAGGGACTGTTTGTTTACCTTTTAATGAGGATTTTAATAGTTCAAACCTCTTACTGGTTCAGCACTTAATGGTTCAGACTGTTTGTTTCATGAGCAGATGTCTGAATGGTTCAGACATTTGCCTCTGAATGGTTAAGGGGCTGTTTGGTAGCCTCTTAATGACCATTCAGATGCTACCTCTTAATGGTTTAAAACCTCTGAATGAATAAGAGGTAACCTCAAGTCTGAATGGTTAAGAGGTAACCTCTAAATGGTAAATCATCACATGTAACATTCTTCTAGCTTCTCATTGGTAAAATTCTTAATGGTTCCATTAAGAGTTAGCCTCTTAATGACCATTCAGAGGCTACCAAACAGCCCCTAAGATTTATACAGAGTCTGAATGGTTAAGACCTCTAATCTGAATTGGTCAGACATTTGCCTCTGAATAGTTAAGCATTATACAGGCTCTTAATGGTTTCTGACCTCTTACTGGTTCAGCACTTAATGGTTCAGACCTCTTACTGGTTTAACACTTAACCATTCAGATGTTGCCAAACAGCCCTTTAGTCTCCAATGAATAAGTATTTTCAATTATTAAAAGAAAAAATGTTATTTTTGTTTTATTAAAAAAAGTATATTGTATAACAAGGTATTCACATATAACCAAATAAAATTTCTTTAAGAGTAAATTGCTATTTTAGTCCCTGATGTTTGACCAAAATTGTCACTTTAGTCCAAATAGTTTTTTTCTTGTCATTTTAGTTCAAACAGTTTTGTTTTCTGTCATTTTAGTCCCTGACTTTTGTCATTTTTTGTCATTTTCATCGACCAGCACCAACACCTCCCACCACCCACCCCATCACAACCTTCTATCATCGCCACCACCTGCCTGCACCGTCACCCCACCACCATCACCACCCACCATTTCCACCATCGCCAGCCACTTTTCTTACACCCACGTCATCAACAAACACCACCGTCATCATCGTAAAACCAACAACCACCGCCATCTTCTTCACTGTAAACCGGCACAACACCATCCCCATACCATCGCACTTGCAAAAAAAGAAAGAAAAATGTGGTTTGACCAAAATTCACCTAAGTTAACTAATTTTTTTAATGGAGTTAGTGGGTTGGATGAAAATAGCAAAAAATGACAAAAGTCAGGGACTAAAATGGTAGAAAACAAAACTATTTGGATTAAAATGGCAAGAAAAAAACTATTTGGACTAAAGTGGCAATTTTAGTCAAACATCAGGGACTAAAATGGCAATTTACTCTTTCTTTAACAAGTTATTGTAAAATGACACAAACAAACAAGGAAAAACAATTTAAACTTAGCTAAAATAAATTATTTAAGTGTTTATAAGATGTTATATTTTGTTAGTGTAAAAAACTATCTTATCGTCGTAAATTATTGTTTTATGCTAATCTATACATATAATAAAAGAAACCAATTAATGGACACATGTAGATATGAGGGCCATCTACTTTTTAGTTTTCCCGCCATATATCTAAGTTTATTTTTATCTTAAAAATTACAAGTTTTAAAATAATTTATCAAGTTATCCTATATTTTAAGTTGACTTTTATCTATAACTGTATCCATATATTTATATTTATCTTTTATATAATCTTTATACTTATCTTTATTTTATTATTTTGAGGGTAAATTGCACAAAACGTCCTTTATGTTTCCTCAAACTTGCAGGTTCCAACCTTAATGTTTAAAACTTGCTAAAAACATCCTTTAAGTTTATTTTTGTTGTTGGTTTAATCCTTTATGACTAACCAAGTTAATTATCTCAGTTTATTTTCCTCACATGCCTAACATGTGAAGGTCCCACTATCGTTTGATGACCGACATCAACTGACTCGCAAAATGTGTAACAACCCTCGGTAAAACCAATACCCTCATAATATGTCTGACACTCTTATATATTTTGGAATATCCTAATATGTCTTATATTACACCCCGTATGCGAAAACCGAGCCCATACTATGTTATAACATATAAAAGAAAATAAAAATCTGAAAACATAAGCTGAGGCGGGCCGCGAAAGACCTCACCTCAACTTTACGCGGGCCGTATCAAGACCAGACTTGACTCCGCTGACTTCTTTAGTTCATGCGGGCCGCGTAAGGGTTATGCTTAGTTCATGCGGGCCGCGCGGACTCATAACACACGATCGCACCAGAGGCCGACACGTGTCGTAATCGTGTCAAGCCTAGTGATGACCCAGCTAAGCTACTTCGTTGACCAAGGTTGACGCGGGCCGCGTAAGGCTTAGCCTTACCTTACGCGGGCCGCGTGAGGACCAGATTACACAACTATAAATAGCAGGCATCAGTTTTCAGTTTCCGTCGCTCACATTTCATTCTCAATCTCGAATTTCTGAAGTATTAGGCATATTTTGCAAGTATTATACCCCTAATTAGCGTGGTTCTGCTCCGTTGTAAGTATTATAACCCCGGTTTCATAATAGTTACACTGCCCGATCGATTTAGGGTTCCGTAACAACTGTCGTGGTTCTGCCCGACGTAGTTGTTGGAATGCCGTCTCGGGGAGGGTATTATTAATAATTTCAAAGGGTTATGGTACTAACCAATGTACATTTGTATAAATTATAGATTATATCCAGGAAACCCTCAAGTGAAACCTAAGATAGCAATGTGAGTTTATCCTCTTTTTGTTAATGTTTTTGGTAATGTTTTACCAAACCTTAAATGTTTTACTATGAAATTAAGCGGTGATTGAGTCTTTGTAGTTCTTCAATTACTGCCGGTATTATGGGGTTTTGTATACAAAATTTACTACGAGTAATAGTAAGTCTGAATGACAGTGCATTACCATTGGACGACGAGTTAGCCAATGGGTAATTTGACCATAGCCATAGATCCGGTCGAGTGGCAAATACTGAATGAGTAATTGTGTAGACATAAACAATGTGATCGCTCTCAATACTGTTTTAATTGATAAAATGTTTCTTGATTAAACTGGGATTCACTCACCAGTATTTCCGACTGACAAATGTTTTTAAAACACATTACAGGTAACACAATGTGAATTAGTGAAAAGCCAGCTGGAGAGCACTGAAGGCTTGGGAAAATGTGGCTATAAAAGTTACCTAATAAACGATGTTTTAAATTCAATAAAATAGGGTTTGTCCCTATAATGTATTGTAATAAGAAACTTGGGTTTTGCCCATGTTATTATTAATATATAAGAAGGTGGTTTTACTCTGATAAACATTTCCTAACTACGATCCTGATGTAAATTCCGCTGCGAGACTAAATACAAACCTGATACCACCAAACTCTGTGATCACGTCCGCCCGTTCCCGGGGAACAGGGATCGGGGGTTGTGACAAAATGGAACGGAGATGTGGTGCAAACGCAAAACTGCCTAAAACCCAAGCAAAATTGCCTCTGTTTTCACCGTAGACGTAGTCCAAACACAATTGGATCTCTTAAATTTATGGGGCCATTCACATGGAGCAAGCCCTTTTTTATTCCGAGCTATCAACATCCACTCGGATGAGAGATCCAGCCCACGTTTCGCTGACTAAATGCCAAACAAGCCATATTTGCAAGTTGATAGCCTCACGTTAGTTCTATATGTGATTTCAAATTGAAAAGTGCATATCATTTTTTGTAATTATTTTCCTCTTTAGTTTTGATTACTTGATTGAGATTACATGTATTAAATAGGGAAGAATAAAAACTAACATTTAGGTACAAAGCAACGAGTCATGAGTCATGAATGGGGAAAGAAGAAATAAGTAGATTTAATGGACTGAATGTATATTTGGGTGCAAAATTTGTGTTTCTTTGAATTGTGAATAGATTCATCTCATACTCAAAAGTCTCTAATGGCGGTGGCTGAGGGCCAGAGGTTTTTTATTTTTTATTTTTTACACTTAATAATAATAACTATTTAATATTTTATTGATTCGACCACATGTAACACAGACGTTTTTAACCTGTTAATAAATTAAAAAACAACAGAGTAAAATGTTATAATTTTTGTAATACACAAGTTTATAACCTAATAATAGAAAAATAAAAAACAAAGTAAAATGTTCTAATATGTAAATAGCATAACAAAGTTCTTTACCAAAAACGTATTATGACGACTGTGTGTGTTAACTGATTACATTATATTTATTCAAGTCGCGTAGTACAAGTGCTTATTCAACTCATGTTATACACGGGTAATTAAAGATGTAACTTTTTTATTATATAAAAATATATTTAATCAACTCGTGTAATACACGAGGTTCTAACCGAGTAACTTTTATAAGTGTTTGATTGTTTAATTTACTTTTTTTTCTCATTAGGTTATTGATTGTAATAAATATTATATACACTGGATTAGAAAATATCACATATCATAATCCCTTTTAAAAGCTATATTAAAAGCTATATCATTACAATAACTTATTATATATTATCATTATCATTTTGTAAGATGTTTGTGCATGGTTGATTTGTACTTTATGCTTTAGGTGTATTTTTGGTTTCTTTATTGTTTATTTGTTGGTCATTGAGGTTTTTTTTTCTTTGTTTTGTTGTATTTTCATCTGTATTGTGTTTGTACTTTTTCCTTAGCCTGTTACGTGTAGTTTATTTACATATTATTTTGTAACATAAGTATACAGCCAGGAGTTGTACAATTTGCTTAAATGATGCTTTATGTTTTAGTTGTTTATATGGTTAGTCCATGTGATTGTAAATTGATATTTACATAATATAAATTTATAACAAGTTGAGGCATTGGGTGTTGGGATTGTACCCCATGTTTTGGGTTTTTTTTTAAATGACATTTCACTTTAAACCCAAAACTATTTGATTTTATAGTTTTAACCCAAAAGTTTTTAGTTTTTCCAATTTAACCTTACAACCTTTTTACTTTCAACTTTGATCCCCTATGTTTTGTAAAAATTTTCATTTTACGTTTAGATCTAAATTTTGCGACTTAACACGGCACAATGTGTGTGTGGTTCAACGATTTACGTTTTGTTATACGCTTCGTTCTAAATTTTGCGAGTTAACATGAGGTAACGCACGTGTGTGGTTCAGTGTGTTTACGTCGTCTATTTTTTCCCGTTTAATAAGTTCGTTACAACGCGCGAGTCCTAAATCGAGTTAGTTATTATTTTCTATGTTTTATATGTCGGTCTAATTTTTCCACGTTAAGACGCCGCAACTTCAATGTTGGTGGTTGTTGGCTATAGTGTGGCATTAGTGCTATTTGTCACGGTTTTACGCCCCGCCGCAACACGGGCAGCTTAATACGATAGGTTATTTATATGGATACAAGTCATGTAACGTGGTAATTATGATACCATTAATTGTATTGAGCTTATTTTGTGAATTACTTATTTGTATAAGATAGTAATACAGACTTAACCGACAAAAACATCTTTAACACATTGTAAATGTGAATCTGATCAACATGTCAATTTCGTTGGCCGCGACGCAACGCGCGCGGGTGAATCTTCTAGTTTATAATTAAAAAGAAATGCACGAAGTGTGGTAAACCCAAGCCACGTATCTAGCCATTGAGTCTATGCAACCTCTTGCAACAGGTTTAGTACCTACTTTGACCCATTTTAAGTATTAAAACAAAGGTTTTGTCGAAATTGTTGCAGGGGAAAGGGTTGAAGGAGTGTGGGGAGGTGTTCAGTGGCCGGATTTGGTGGTGCCGGAGATGGATGGTGGAAAGGTGATGGTGAGTTGGTGTGAGGGTTAGGGTTTCTTAAAAGAGAATAGGTTGTAGAGGATGGGGTGTAGGTGTCTTGGGGTATGATCTGTACAATGAAATTACCAAACTGCCCTAATACTATTCACAAACTTGGTTTATTAATATATAGGATAATGTTAACACTTTATTTTATTAATAATAATAATAACAAGACAAACGTTTTATAAAAGTTGTTCCCATGGATTTGGTAAAGAAATGTGTGCTAAATATCTTGGTGTAAGCATGTCATAATCATGATGTATGCATGCATATAGGCACAACATGGTTTTGTAAGGCCGGAGGGTGTGGGGGCGTCATCCCCCGCCATGTCATACGCTATAGCGCCCGGGGCGCTATCCACCCACACCCAGCGAATTATGGAGGGGTGCCATACTAGCAGCGCTAACATGGTAACGAAAGGGAATTGCATGGATCGAGGTGTGCTTTAACTTTTTGACCTTCAAATGGTCACTTTTAAAAAAATAATAATAATTTTTCTTTTTCAAAAATCAAACTTTATAAATAAAAAATAATTAGGTAATGATGACGGGGCTCCATCCTACACCCTGCAAATTAAAGGGGGGGTTATAAAGCCCCCTGGCTGATGTGGCGTCTAGGTGGCGCTGATGTGTCCTTTATAACCCCCAAGGGGCTCCATCCCACACCCTCTAGCCTAATAACACGACATTTTTAACTTTCTTAAATCTTATTTTTCTATTTTACTTATGGTTCGTCAATAAACGATTCGGTTTCATTTTATTTTTTCATACGAATTTTTGTTGTAAATTCTTCATTCAATAAATAAATTATTATAAATAATCACTTGTGAACTAATTATTTTTATACTAAACAATTTTAAAATTTTAATCTTTAAGATAAGTTTTATAAACGTTTAAAGATTATAAGTTAAGAAAACACAAGGGACCAAAGTTGCCATTTTTAGAAAGTAAAAAAAAAAAAAAAACTAAGAGTTAAATGTCACTTTAGTCTCTGTGGGTTGGGTCATATTGTTTGTTTAGTCCAAAGGTTCAATTTTTCGCCTTCGAGTCCAAAAAAGTTTCACTGCTGCAATTTTAGTCCATTGAGTGATTATTTGACATGTGTGATTATGTTTTTCAACATCCGTGTAACGCCCGACCCGTTAAAAACAATATTAAAATACTTTGCGAAGATAGGCCCAGATTGTTTTTATCTTACTTAATAAAGTTTATTATTCCATAAATATATAATCCACATATTCGGATTAATAAAACATTTACAAATGCTCATTTAGAAAATTTCGCCATGACCCGTTTGCAAAACGACCATTCCTTACGAAGACAAAACCTGCTTAATAACCAAAGTTTTTATAAAACATAACCAACTACTACATTGACATACTAGTGCTTAGCTAAAACAAACATTGAAGTTAAACTCCAAAATGTAAATAACTAGGTCAATTTGACCCGATAAGAAAACCCATATACTTAGTGAACAAATCATCACTAAATTTTTCCATAGTTGACCAGCTTCCAAGACTTTATCACTTTCGCCTTTCTACCACCTGAATCTGCCATATAACATTATCATATCATTAGCCTCGACCGAGAAATTATATACATATTCCTATGGTAAACATAACAATGGCAAATATATTGAGTGAACCGGATTATTGGTGAACGACTTTTGAGTTCTTTTCTTCTTCCATGTTACCGGTTCAAGCCACCCCATTGTTTCTCATGAATTATCTATTCGTTTATTGTTTTCAAATATACCACCTACATTGAAGATACCAAAAAATAGCTTTTGTTAACTGAGGACTCGTAATATTTTTTTTTTTAGTATCAAACATAAAGGAGTTTTCAATGCTCATGACGCTCAATAAAACAACATCAGGCCACTACTTCATTATCTCAAGTCACGCATTTTGTGACTTTTTCCATTCTAATCCGGAAGCCCTTTTTATTCCACATCTAATGTGTATCTCTGCTAATATAGAGTCAATGATACTTCAAAGTAAACCATTATTAAAGCAATTCAATCAATACAAATAAAATGCTAAACCGCCACATAACTATGTTGTAATTCATTAAACAACATATACGATTATCAACGACCGTTATTACTTAACATACTCTTAATAATTCATATATGCATTCATAACTTACTCAATTAGGTTATATAATTTTAACGACCCAAGTGTCATTCATTCATAAGCACTACACAACGAACACATGCATTTGCACATACGGGTCACAATGCCCATAACTTTTTAGTTTAGCATACACATCCCATATTCATGAAATCACTCGCTTCAACTCATGTAAATATATATAATTATGTTGATCTTTGAAGCAATAATAAAATCACCTCCGACGGGTTCTTTATAAAATCCCCAAGATTATGCAAGTGTTATAAAATTTATGTTTTTCATTCAGCTTTGCGTTGTTGTAGTAATTCAGTATATTCCCCTCTTTACAGAGAGTATTTCAGTTCAAACTAAAATTATTAGTGACGGCGTCTCAGAGACCTTTCCGTGGATATAAAATACGCCCGAACGGACATTCGGTTGATTTATTATGAATTTTTAAAGATCAGCAAAAATCTGTAAATAAGCTGAATTTCAGCACTTGGGTCTCTCGACCCATTAACAATTTGCTTCTTTTCAATGAGTTTAAACACCCAAAACATCACAAAAACAATACGCTATTGTTAAATCAAACCCTATTCAATAATTTGTATTAAACCGTCCACCTTAACTATAAAATTTCAAGTTAACAAGAATACTATTTAATTCAATACAATCCAAACACATTCGATTCACTCACCTTTACCCGTAGGAGTGTTGTCAATCATTTCATTCGTTTTGACCTGTTGTCTTACATTACAATCCATGCCATTCCTACTTTAACACAAGTCAAACTTGCAAACTATTAGAACACATAACGGGTCATTCACTCACAATACCTAATTACTTATCCAACTCATGATTAAACATGTGTTCTAAATCATTCTTTTACCCCAAACTTGTAAATTGATTTATCAGCACCCATTTGACCCGTTATCACGCATTTGTGTTTAGGCATAACATATGGGTAATTTTCACCATAATTTCATCAATTAACCAATAGATATAAGCTTTGGTTATAATCCAACCCAGTTAACCCATTCACTCAAGTGACCCGTTTGGGTGACTAAGTGAAAATAACATTTACATATGTACTTTATGTTAATCTCGTTCACCATTAGATTCACCAAAGCTTTATGTTTGCAAAACACCAATTTATTATTAGCAAATCATTAAAATCAAGTAAACATGGCGAATATTTCAAAATCTCATTTTTATTTTGGTTTAGGGATTTAATCAAACACCTTGTGGGCATAAACTAAGATTCACCATTTTTATACTCATGTGAACTCCCACACCCACAATTCACTCCCAAGGATGTCTATTTTCTTTGTAATTCCCAAATTGTATCATCTTTCATGTTTTTAAATAAAATCAACATTGTTTGCGGATTGTCAAATTCTACTCAGATTTTGGTCAGCAACTTCACCCATGATTTTTATATATTCCTACACTAATCACCAAATCATGAATTTGACCCAAAATCGTAACATCAACATGAATCCATAACTCAAAAGTTATAATCAACCAGTTTAGCATAACAATTAGGGTTTCTAAGCACCAAAATCACACACCATTACCCACCAATTTCGTGGATTTGAACAACCATGAAGAATCATAACTTTTGAGTTTTATTAAGATAATCTTAAGAAACCACTTACCAAAGCCCTAGAAATCGAGCAAGGATGATAGAATTGAGACCTTAGCCTCCCAATCTTATGATTTCCATGATGAATTTGACCTCCCCCTTCCTCTTTCTTCTGGACTCGCATTGCACAGGGGCGACCTCCTGGTCACGCCCCTCTTTTTTTTTTTAGTTTATTCATTCATTCGTTTAAACTATTTAATTTCCCTTTATCACTACAACTTTTAGTTTTAATCAAGTTTAACCTCTTGTAATATAAATCAATTTTTATAAAACTATTTCATAGTAATATTTTTTTATAATAAATATACTATCTTGCCAATATAAACTCATTTTAGAGATTAAATATTTACATTAAAAATGTATTTTAATCTCATAAAACAAAATCGAGATGTTACTGTTGGACCGTGTTGAGACCCTAAATGTCAGTAAAAGTAGTTCATCTTCATTTACAGAGGCGGAATCAAAGTAAACGGAGTCACAACAACTTGTATCCTTTTAATCTCTTCTCTATTAACAATTTCCGAGACTTTACAAGTGTTTTTAACAAGATTTTGGCAGAACCTCGTCTCACAAGTAATGACCTGATTTCGCTCCAATGTTTTAAATGAACAACAGCTAACCCCTATTTATAGATGTCCTGATTCCGCTCCAAACTACACCTACATTACGAGCGGAATCACAATGATCATCAGGAGCGGAATCACGATGATCATCAGGAGCGAAATCACAAGTATACATGAAATCCTGATTTCGCTTCAAATGGCATGTATGTCATTTGGAGCGGAATTACAAACTAAAACCACTTTTCATGATTTCCAACTCCGAACAACCTATCTAGACCTAAGACTCAACTAAGACGTAGTTAACAGACATTTAGTGAACCAACAGACTCCCCCTTGGATGTTGACAAAGTCTTCGGCATTGAGTCTTCAATCTTGGTCTCTTTCCAACTCTGTCTTCTCATTGCAAAAACTCTTTCTTCACACACGTTCAGAAACTCAATCTGGCACCATCTTTAAACTCCCCTTTGATTGTTGATCCAGAACTCTAGACTCCCCCTTTCACAGACTCCCTCTCTCGGAATGCTAGGGCTCTGATTCTGGTTCAAACTTTTGTCATTTTCATTGCCATGGGGATTTCTGAAACCTGCATAAACTCTACCCAAATATAAGATATATGATAATAATAGTTTCAATCCAAACTTACCTTTTAATCTTCAGTGTTAGAAATCCAGTTAAGTATTCAGGTTCAAATTAATGACCCTGATTACTCAATTAATCTACCAAGTCTAATTTAATGACCTTGGTTGATCTGAGACAAATCACACTGACATTTTATTCAATTTTAATTTCTGAAAATTACAAGTTTCAAATTAATGAACTTGCTTTAACTATTCAACTTCTCAAACTTACCCAGATTTAGCTCACGACTCATCCTCCAGTCTAGAAATCTCTTGCATCTGCTTTCAATCTTTCGAATCCGAAGATCAACTCTCCACTTTGGTTTGTCAAAAATAAAGCAGAAATGTAAAATCTTTTTGGATTTTTAATAAAGCTTCTAAACTAGAAATGAAATACAGAACTAAAATGTAATGAAAGTAAACTATTTACAAACATATTTTTGATGAACGTGTTAGGGAATCATATCAGCTCTCCAACAAATCACAAGTACCGTTAAGCTTCAATTACATACTCAGAATTAAACAATTCGCTTAGATTGTCGATATACTGATCCACTTAAATTTCTACACAAATTTCAATCTATTCAGGATACAGAATTAGTATTTTAGAGACTTAAACTTATACGTGTGTCCCACCTCTTGAATATACTCCCGTATCCAGATCCCGATATTCAGTCTTACAGGTAATTATAACACAAATGATATCTGTAAGGGGTTAATAATTTATGAAGAATCATGAGAGCTCAGGTCAGAACTACCGTTCAGCAGAGAGATCATGACTCAACTTTTGGGTGTGTCCCCTTTAGAGGATCTTTTATACAACAGCATTGCTAAGCAATTTTATTGTCTTATCATATATGCTGAGGGTGATGCTATGTTTCAAGCATTGCGAAAAGTATTATTCGAGGACTAGGTCAGAACTTCCATTCAGCAGAAGTCCCGGAATAATACACCAGATATCACTGAGTATAAAAACCTAGTATATCAGAAAAAGGAATCTTTCAAACAAGATTTCAGGGGTTACCTATATATCCAAGTAGTGTTCCCCACGAAATAAGCAAGTAAAGATTTAAGTTTATATCCCGAACAAACCTACTAAATGTGCAAAAACCTATCGGCATATCATCAGCGAGACTGTTTAATCTTTTAAACATTCCATTTCTTTAGCATACTGTAACTGTCAAGCCGATGTACTATCATTTTCCCTTTTTACACAAACTCTTTTTCTGGTTTTCTATTGTTTTTGAATTTTAAAAAACATCTCATGTTTTTGTATTTTTGTCATTTTTTATTGTTTTTGTATTTTCTGAAAAAAAATTACCCTATACTCCCCCTAAATACCAAAACATATAAAAAATCGACAAACCATTGCAGATTGCTTCTCAACATCATCTACAATATCTCCTTCATCAACGCCAATGATCTCCTCCAACACCGATAAAAGCTTCATACCATTCAGTTTTAGCAAATATTGAAAACGTGTTTTATCAAATGCTTTGGTATGTAAATCAGCTTTTTGTTCATCAGTGTGGATTTTCTCAATTCGTATCAACTTCTTCTCGAAACAATCTCGAATGAAGTGATGGCGAATCTCTATATGTTTCGTTTTAGCGTGATGTACTGGATTTTTCGTAATGTTAATTGCTGCCTCATTATCAACAAAGATAGGGGTGTTTAGAAATTGCAAACCGTAGTCGCGCATCTGTTGCTGGATCCACAAGATCTGTGAGCAGCAACTGCTAGCAGATACATACTCCACTTCACATGTGGATAAAGCCACAGAGGTTTGCTTTTTGCATTGCCAAGTAACCAATCTTGATCCGAAAAACTGGCACCCTGCTGTTGTTGATTTAGCATTAACTTTGCAGCATCCGAAATCGGAATCGGAATACCCTTCGAGCGTGAAATCGCCTTCTCTTGGATACCACAACCCCAATGATGGAGTTCCTTTCAGGTAGCGTAATATCCTCTTCACAATCACCATATGCGATGCTCTCGGGTTAGATTGAAATCTTGCTGCGAGGCAAGTTGGGTACATGATATCGGGTCTTGAAGCTGTCAAATACATCAGCGATCCGATCATGGAACGATACATCGTTTCATCTACTTTCTCTCCGGTGAGATCAGGGTTTATCCCATGATTCGTTGCTAATGGGGTGGAAGCTGTAGTAGAACCTGACATCCCGAATTTCTCCAAGATATCATGAACGTACTTCGTTTGATGTATGAAAATTCCTTTGGGTAGTTGTTCAACCTGCAAACCCAAAAAAAAATTCATCTCACCCATCGATGACATTTTGAATTTCTGCTTAATAACTTGTTCAAAATCTTTGCATAGATCCTCATTTGTTGACCCAAATATGATGTCGTCCACATAAATTTGAACAATCAGAAGATGTCCGTCGACCTTTTTGGTGAAGAGAGTGGCATCCACTTTTCCATGAATAAAACTGTTGGCTAGTGGGTGTTGAGACAAAGTCTCGTACCAAGCTCTCGGGGCCTGGTGTAAACCATACAGCGCTTTGTCTAGTAAGTAGACCTTGTCTTTGTGGATTGGATCGGTGAAGCCCGGTGGCTAACCGACATATACCTCCTCTTTTACCTTCCCGTAAAGAAACGCCGATTTTACATCTAACTGATATACTTTGAAGTTTTTCCATGATGCAAATGCTAGGAAGATTCTGATAGCTTCTAGTCGAGCTACTGGAGCATACACTTCGGTAAAATCTATCCCCTCCTGTTGACTGAAACCCTGGACTACGAGTCGAGCTTTGTTGCGAACCACAACTCCTCTATCATCTCTCTTACACTTGAACACCCACTTGGTGTTTATCTTCCTCTGACCATCTGGCAAATCCACTAACTTCCACACTCCCAACTTTTCGAATTGGCTCAGTTCCTCCTGCATTGCATTGACCCAAGAATCTTCAGTAAGCGCCTCTTTGTAAGTCCTTGGTTCAACCTGCAAGATAAAACAACTCAATGAGAATTCAGTTTGCAAAGGAGCAAATTTTGTATAAAAACATGTAAGCCCTTTATCAATCTGTCTTTGAGTGCGGACTCCTGTCTGCAATTCTCCAATGATCAATTCCTCTGGATGATAAGAAAGGGTTCGTGGCATTACTTCGGCTGGAACATCTACATCACCTTCCAGATTAGTAACATTCTGATTTGCATCTTGTTCACTGACTGGGTTTGTTTGACTTGAGATCTGAATTTGCTCCCCCTCAGAATCTGAATCACCACGATCAAATACTGGCATGTTCTTAGATTCTTGATTATCATTCTATGCCGACTGATTATCTTGAGCAACTTCATTTTGTTGGACATCATCATGTTCACCAGCATTGCTTGGACCTGCTTCATCATCATTTGAAGCTCGTTGCGGTCTTCTTGAATACTCAGCTGGAAACCTTTCCTGCGATTCTTCATACTCTCTTAGAATATCCAACTCATCAAAGAAATATTCTTCTTCCTTTTCTTCTTCCATGTCAAACGAATCCCATAATTTATCGTAATTAAAACGCCATGAGTCACCGGGATTTTGAGGCGGCATAGTATACCCCTGACACTCAACATGATGTGCTTCGATGATCTGCTTCATACTTGGAACAAAGACACGTCTTTGTGGACTTGAGTAACCCACAAATATTCCTTCGATACTCTTTGGACCAAACTTACCAAAAGGCTCTAGAACTGTACAAGGAGACCCAAACGGTTCTAAAAACTTCAGGTTCGGTTTGCGGTTATTGATCAACTCAAAGCATGTCTTGTTGAATTTCTTTACAGTGAGAACCCGGTTGAGTGTATACCATGCGGCGGAAACTGCTTCTGCCCAAAAATTTATCGGTAGCTTTGAATCAGCAAGCATTGTTCTAGCCGTTTCGATTAGCGTCCTGTTTTTACGTTCTGCGAATCCATTCTGCTGCGGAGTGTACGGAGCACTAAACTCATGCAATATACCTCTTTCATCACAATATTCTTCCATCTTGTTGTTCTTGAATTCAGTACCATTATCACTTCTAATTCTTCTGATACGCCTTTGGTACAGATTTTCAATCTTTCTGAACAACGCCATCAAACTATCAAACGTTTCATCTTTCGACTTCAAGAATGATACCCACGAAAATCTGGAATAATCATCAGTAACCACAAGACAGTAGAGATCCCCTGTAATACTTTTAACGTTTACTGGACCAAACAAATCCATATGAAGTCTCTCTAACGGTCTGGAAACTGAATTGACTTGCTTTTTAGGGTGTGACTTTTTCTTCTGCTTGCCTTTGATACAACTAATACACTCCCCTTCCAGATGAAAACCTTTGATATTAACTCCAAGAACCAAATCATTGTGCACCAAGTGATTCTTTTTTCTAAGATGTATATGCCCCATCTTCCGGTGCCACAACTTCGATTCTTTCTCTGTTGATCTAGACACAAAACAATGAGCCTGACCCGTGGTTGTAGTAGCTACGCTCATGTCCAACACGTACAGATCATTGACTCTTGGTGCCCGCATTATAATCCATTCTTCAGGAATAACAAATCATGGCTTCAAGATCAAACATTCTTTGTCTGTGAAGTGAGTAGTATACATCCTGTCACAAATCTGCGAGATACTTAGCAGATTATTCTCCAGCTCAGCAATGTAGTTAACTCTTTCAAACATAACAATCCCATTGGTTAACGTTCCTTCACCAATAATTCTACCACCTTGATTTCCTGCAAATCCCACATAACCTCCATTGAAATTTCTAACATCATACAACAATGCAGTCTTTCCTGTCATATGTCTAGACGCTCCGCTATCCATAATCCATCTTGAAATAGCTCTCGGAAGTTCCTGCACATATCACAAACAATTCAATAAAGATGCCGATTCATGCTTCACGATTACCAACTAGGAAGCTCCGGCAAGTCCAAAATCTTTAGTGAGATTTTGATGCCACCCAAGCCTCTTTTGACTCGGGTAACTTGACTTTAATGTGAGTTTTAGCAGTGTAAAGTGGCGGAAAATTTTTATCATTCATTTTCAAGCTTTCATCTGATCCAACCTCAACCTTTTTGTATAAGAAAAACTCATCTATTTTAAGTTGACCGGTTGGTTGATTTTTCTTTTGAACATTCTTCTTCTCTGGTGGAGTAGAAGATTGTTTCTCCAACTTTTCATAATAATCCAAAGGAACATCCATCTTTACCGGTGTGGTATAAGATGATTGTTTTTCTGACACTGAAACCTTTGGTTTATCAACAACTTTTGGCTTCCATGTTTGTTGAGATGATGCAACCCGTTTGTAAAATTTGTCATTTTTAGTTACCACATTCTTAACAGGTTCAATTTTGACTTTTGTTTTATCACCTTTCAAAATTTTCTCAACAACCATTGGAGCTTTGCCTTTTGAATCATCCTTCTTCTGTCGATTCTTAACAACTTCAGTCTTAGGCTTGAAGTTGGTGCAATTTCTTGCAATGTGACCAACTTTGTTGCATCTAAAACATGTACGAGTATCAACTACCCGACTTGTGCCTTCAGACTGAGGTTGTGAAGCCCTCTTCTCAAAAAATTCTTCATTTGATTTTGAAAAGATTTCATTTTCCTCATCAGATAGTGAACTTGAACCGTTCACAAACACCTTCTTTTCAGCAAACCTTTTGTTTTGAAAACTCCTTTTCTGATAACTCTTACCACCCTGATATCCACCCAACCAATTGTTTCGATTGTTGTTATAAAAACGTGGTGGAACTACAGGTTTCTTGTAGTAAGCTTTATCTTTCTCAAAATTCATTTGCCTTTTTGTTTGTGTTAAACTCTTTACTTCAGACAAATCGATTTCAACCATTTTGAACACATTTGTCAATTTTGAAACATTTACATTCTTAAGAGGAAACTCAGAATCCGAATACAACTTATCAGATCCAGCCATCTTGTACATCACAAGACCCGGTTCATCACCTAAGTTGTTTTTGGATTTTGGTTTTTGGTTTCTGAATGTACTTGTCCAAGAAACATTCATCATCTCCAGCTGAATCACTATTCAAAACACTTTCAGCTGTGCTTTTAACAATCTCTGTCTGAACACTATCATCAGATGATGAAGAAGAAAATGTAACATCAATTGAATCAGGAAGTTTCACTTCATTTTCTTCCTCAAGATTAACCAACCCAGATTGCTTTTTCGAATAATTGTCTAGAACTGGTGGTGGAACTTGATGAAACCCAACCCCAGTTCCATCACAGTATACATCTTTGCCTGCTTTGTCTTTCCCAATGGGTTTGGGAATAATGTGTTGCAAAGCAAAGCTTGCAAAGCTGTAACTGTTCAATTTCAAATTGATACGCTCATTCTCAATCTTGGCTTCTTCAAACTGAAGTTTCAATTTAGCAATCTCATCCAATTGTTTGTTGATTAATTCTTCTTTGATTCTCAAAACACATTTCAATTGGCAATTTTCTTTGTAAGTTTTACCGTTTCTATCATCATTATCTTTAATCGTGCTTTTAAGCTTCTCAAATTTTTCAGTGATCTGACGATTTTCAAGAACTAACCTTTCATTTTCTTTCCTAACCTTTTCCTGATCAATTTTATCAGTTTCAATTTTGTTAGTTAATTCTTTTAACCGTTCAGTTGAAGCTTTCACCATTTTGTCACGATCAAGGATTTGATCCTCAACACTTCTGACTTTAGCAGTCAGATCCTCAATCTTCTTACCTTTGAGATAAGTGTTTGTACTACAAACCTTGCATTCTTTGATGCAATTTTTGCAGTCAACATCACCACTGACCTTCTTACCTGACTCAGTCGTTGACGCGTTTGAACTGACTTGGCTTTTAGACTCAGAAACGGATTTAGAATCTACCTCAAGTGCATTAGCAGCCAGCACCTTGTCAGCCATCTTTCCCATGTTTTCAGCATTCAACTACTGTGTCGTGTCAATGATCCCAGTGTCAATCTTCTTTGACTTCTCTTTCTCTTCTTTCTCCTTCTTCTCTTTCTCTTCATCTTCTCCGCTTCCCCACCATTTCTTCTGCCAATAATCATCTTCAACTTTATACTCTTGGATTATGGTTTCCATATCAAGAGTGTTATGATCAATAGCAATGTTTCCATAAGGGTCAAGATAACATTCTCTGTCTGGATCCCATCTATTTGCTCTTTTTGCCTCAGAAAAGATACCAGATATTCTGATCAATTTGTTTGTGGCCAACATCTTTTTGTGTTTATACTTCTGTTCTTCAGTTCTGTCATCTTTCCAAGGAATAGGTTCAGTTTTTGCCATGAAAGCATATCCAACCGCATCCTCTTCAGGTAACAACTCACTCCAGTCGTAACCTTCATCGTCGTGAATCACCGCAAGAGCTCTAGATTTTTCTTTGTTATCCTCAAGCTGCTTCATTCTTGGTGGTTCTGATTTATTCTGATGATAAATCGCCTTCTTGTAGTAATCTTCTCTGAACGGGTTTTCAGATTCATCAGCATACGCGTTTCTGCATTCACGCTTAAAGTGACCTTTCTGTTTGCACTTGAAGCATGTCACCTTGGACTTATCAAAGCCCAACTTGGTAGATGGTCCACCAATTGACTTCCTTCCGGTTATCTCCATGAAACGCTGTGCTCGACGAACTGCACTGGCCATACACCACCTTATGTCGATTAGTTCCATCTCCTCAGGATCTATCTGATCATAATCTTCTTTCGTCAAGTTGGTGTTACCTATCTTCCCTGCTACAAGACTTTCATAAGATTCTAGCACAGATGCTAGGAAAACCATCTGTTGTTTGGTAGACTCCTCGCTGAAGTTCTGGGCGTTCTTTAAGTCTACAGCGATGTTGCATTGAAATAAGTTATTTGCATCAGACTGGTTTAAATTTGATGAAGACCCACTGTGATATCCACTGCTTTGACTTTCTTTGCTTGTTGTGGAGACATTCTCAGCAGAAAATGCAGTCTTGGGGATGTACTCTTTGGCATCATGCTCTTTGGATAATACAAATCCAAGTTCTGCTGATAAGATGAATGATTGACTTTGTGTGTCTTCTTTAATTCCAACTCGTGACTCTCTAGTCTCTCAATCAACAAGTCTACTGTCAACTCTTCTGGTGGCTTGATAGTATTCTTTAGCATCAACGCATAATATTGCCAATCCATCTCATCTGGCAATGCATCAAACAATTTGTTGACTAGCTCTTCTCGAGAATAGGAAATATCATGTCTCGCCAGTTCCAACTTCAGATGCCCAAACCTCTCAATCATTTTACAAACTGATTCATTCTTTAAACACCCAAACAAATCAAACTCTTTTCTAAGTAGTTTCTTTTTGTTTTTCACAATTTCTGTGCTTCCTATACATTTGTTTTTCAATTTGTTCCAGAGATCTGTAGCACTAGAGTATTCAATCAAAGATATTATATCTTCTCGAACAGATTGAAACAGCAACGCAACACATTTCTGCTCAGCAACAAACAAATCTATCTCCTCATTTGTTGTTAAGGTTTCACCTTTTTTGTTTCCATTATGGTATCCATGTTTTAGACTCTTCCAACTAGGAAAAGCAAAGGCCATCAACCAATCTTCAAACTTCTTGGCCCACCGACTGTATTCTTTGATAGCCATCAACTTTGGGGGTTTGTTGTAGGTTCCGAAAGCACTTTCAACCTCCAATGCATCCGATAACTTTTTCTTTGTATTCGGCGAGTTCTCATTGGTGTTACTCGAAGATGTACCATTTCCACCATCTCCAGCAAACGCAAAGACATCATAAAACGGATTGAAATCATCCATCTTGTACGTATCTGAAAAATCAGCAAACACTTAGAAAAATTTCGATATTTTTGAAACACAACTAATTCGAGCGGAATCAGCTTTTGAACGAAATCACAAAATGTAACTCTCGAGCGAAATCAGCTAAATTCTGATTTCGAGCGAAATCAGAATGTAACTCTCGAGCGAAATCAGAACTGATTTTCAGGCGAAATCAGAATCAATCTCGGGCGGAATCAGACTTTATCTGATTACGAGCGGAATCTGATTTTTATGTCTTTACGAGAGGAATTAACTTTTTAAAGTGAAATTTGCGAAGATCGTTACGAGCGGAATCAGATTCTTAGGTCATTTTTACCATTTTTAATCCGAGTTTTAAACTGATTCTTTGTAGGCTTTGTTAAAACTATGTTTTACACAATATACTCGAAAATCAGACCATTCCGACCGTTGGAACTAGTTCAAATCAGAAAAATATAAGAAGAAGTGAGTAGAAATGAGAAATTCTAGTAGAATCAAGCTGCTATGGTATGAACTCCTCGTCCTGATCTCTGATACCACTTGTTGGACCGTGTTGAGACCCTAAATGTCAGTAAAAGTAGTTCATCTTCGTTTACAGAGGCGGAATCAAAGTAAACGGAGTCACAACAACTTGTATCCTTTTAATCTCTTCTCTATTAACAATTTCCGAGACTTTACAAGTGTTTTTAACAAGATTTTGGCAGAACCTCGTCTCACAAGTAATGACCTGATTTCGCTCCAATGTTTTAAATGAACAACAGCTAACCCCTATTTATAGATGTCCTGATTCCGCTCCAAACTACACCTACATTACGAACGGAATCACAATGATCATCAGGAGCGGAATCACGATGATCATCAGGAGCGAAATATCAAGTATACATGAAATCCTGATTTCGCTTCAAATGACATGTATGTCATTTGGAGCGGAATTACAAACTAAAACCACTTTTCATGATTTCCAACTCCGAACAACCTATCTAGACCTAAGACTCAACTAAGACGTAGTTAACAGACATTTAGTGCACCAACAGTTACAATGCGTGATTAAGTTTTTGAGTTTTATAATGTGCGTAGTTTGATCTCGTATGTTAAGGAATATTGTACGTTAACCTCCCTATATATATATATATATATATATATATATATATATATATATATATATATATATATATATAGGGGATCGCTAGAATGAGAACCACCTCCAGTTATGAGAACCATGAGAACCACTTTCTAGCCATTGGATCAAGTAGATGAATGGATGAGATTAAAAGTAACAAAAATTAATATTAAAAGCTTTTTGTCTTATTATGTCTTTTATATTTTAATCAAAAAGGGTAGTTTAGTAAAATAACATTTTTTTGTCTTTTTCTCTTTATTAATTTTTAATTACTTTTTTGATTTATTATATTACTTTTTATTTTTATTATATTACTTTTTATTTTCTAAAAAGATATTTTTATTAAAAACGTTTTTAAATTCAGATTTTTTTAACAAAAGACAATTTTTTTTTGCGCGCCGGTTTTTGCACGCGTCGTTTTTTCGATGCGTCGTTTTTTAACGCGCCGCGTCCCGTTTTTACGCGCCGATTATACGGCCTGTTTTACGCGCCGTTTATACGGCCCGTTTTTACGCGTCGCGCCCCATTTTTTACGTCCCGTTTTTACGAGCCGTTTATACGGCCCGTTTTAACGCGCCGCGTCCCATTTTTTACGTCCCGTTTTTGCGCCCCAGTTTTTACGTCCCGTTTTAACGCGCCGCGTCCCGTTTTTATGTCCCGTTTTTACGCGCCGATTATACGGCCTGTTTTACGCGCCGTTTATACGGCCCGTTTTTACGCGTCGCGCCCCATTTTTTACGTCCCGTTTTTACGAGCCGTTTATACGGCCCGTTTTACGCGCCGTTTATACGGCCCGTTTTTTCGCGTCGCGTATACGGCCCGTTTTAACGCGCCGCGTCCCATTTTTTACGTCCCGTTTTTTCGCCCCAGTTTTTACGTCTCGTTTTAACGCGCCGCGTCCCGTTTTTATGTCCCGTTTTTACGCGCCGATTATACGGCCTGTTTTACGCGCCGTTTATACGGCCCGTTTTACGTTTTTTGCCGTCCCGTTTTAGCCATCCCGTTTTAGCCGTCCCGTTTTTTTAAGAAAAACTGTTTACGTTTTATGTTTTACGTAAAACTTTTTACGTTTTACGTTTTACGAAAAACCTTTAACCTTTTACGTTTTTACGCGTCGCTTTTTAACGCGTCGTTTTTTAACGCGTCGCTTTTTAACGCGTCGTTTTTTAACGCGCCGCTTTTTAACGCGTCGTTTTTTAACGCGCCGCTTGTTAAAAAATTTATGTTTTACGTTAAAAAGGTTTACGTTTTACGTTAAAAAATTTACGTTTTTACGTTATAAAGTTTACGTTTTACGTTAAAAAGTTTACGTTTTATGTTTTTACGTTTTACGTTAAAATATTTACGTTTTACTTTAAAAACTTTACGCGCCAAATATTTACGTTTTACTTTTTAACGCGTCGTTTTTTAACGCGCCGCTTGTTAAAAAATTTATGTTTTACGTTAAAAAGGTTTACGTTTTACGTTAAAAAATTTACGTTTTACGTTAAAAAGTTTACGTTTTACGTTAAAAAGTTTACGTTTTATGTTTTTACGTTTTACGTTAAAATATTTACGCTTTACAAAAAACTTTTTACGGTTTACATAAAACTTTTTACGTTTTACGAAAAACTTTTTACGTTTTTACGTTAAAAAAGTTTACGTTTTTACGTTTTACGTTAAACTCTTTACGTTTTACGTTTTTACATTAAAAAAATTTACGTTTTACGTTTTACCTAAAACTTTTTACGCTTAACAAAAAACTTTTTACGGTTTTACGTTTTTTACGTTAAAAAAGTTTACGTTTTTACGTTTTTACGTTTTACGTTAAACACTTTACGTTTTACGTTTTTACGTTAAAAAAATTTACGTTTTACGTTTTACCTAAAACTTTTTACGCTTTACAAAAAACTTTTTACGGTTTACATAAAACTTTTATTACGTTTTACGTTTTAAACTTTTTACGTAAAACTTTTTACGTTTTACGTTTTACTTTAAAACTTTTTTACGTTTTACGTTAATTTTTTTAATCTTTTTACGTTTTACGTTAAACTTTATTACGTTTTACGTTAAAATTTTTACATTTTACGTTAAACTTTTTTACGTTTTAAGTTTTAAACTTTTTACGTTTTACGTTAAACTTTAATTTTTTTAATCTTTTTACGTTTTACGTTATACTTTATTACGTTTTACGTTTTAAACTTTTTACGTAAAACTTTTTACGTTTTACGTTTTACGAAAAACTTTTTACGTTTTACGTTTTACGTTTTTACGTAAAACTTTTTACGTTTTACTTTAAAACTTTTTTACGTTTTACGTTAATTTTTTTAATCTTTTTACGTTTTACGCTAAAATTTTTACGTTTTACGTTAAAATTTTTACATTTTACGTTAAACTTTTTTACGTTTTACGTTTTAAACTTTTTACGTTTTACGTTAAACTTTTTACGTTTGATGTAAAAGTTTACGGTTGAACTTTTTTTTCACAAAGACTTTTTTACACAAAAACTTGTTTACGCAAGACGAACGCACCCATAAATCGCAAAGTCGGTAGGTGTCTCGGATAGATTTTTATCGTCATCGACTGGGGAAAAGAATATAAAAAACCAACAACAACAAAACAAAGCGTATCTCGAAAAAAGGGGGTTTGGCTCAGATTTTCCGATAATAAAAAAGGCTGCAAAATGGGGTTGCAGGTTCAAAAAACCTACCATCCGCCGTCTTTGCCGCGCCATCGTCATTAAAATCGACTTTTTTTTTTCATCATCACAGCCGATTCAAATAAAAACCCAGATTCAAAGATTAAACCCACATATCATTCAACCATATTCAAACATTCAAAAAGGACCAAGATTCAAACATATTCAAACACTTTCCACAGAAATCAAACATATTCAACCCCAGATTCAATATAATTAAAACCCAGATTCACATAATTAAAAACCCATATTCAAAGATTAAACCCACATATCATAAACCCAGATTCAAAAGATTAAACCCACATATCATTCAACCCACATACCAGATTCAAAGATTAAACCCCCCAACATACCACCATCAAATTCAAAGAACAGGAACAATGTTTCAAACCAGAAGGAACATGAACATGTTTCAAACCAGATCATTCAAACCAGAAGGCACCATGTACAACCGATTTAAACATCCAAAACCACCATGAACATCATTCAGACATATTCAACAAGATTCAAAAAAGCACCAGAATCAAACAGAATCAAAACCCAAGATTGAAGCAGGTAAAAACAAAACCATCAAGAAGGTCAAAACCAACAAGTGGTGACAAAGGTCCAGAAGTTCAGATCTACAAAGAACTAAACGATATACACCTTTACTTACACATTCGTAACAAACCACCGCCATCACCGATCTCTGCCCAAAACCCCCATCGGTCTCCCACAAACCACCACCGCATTTGCCGAACTCCCACCAAACCACCGCCCCACCACCGCCTTCCGCCTCTGTTTGGGGCCACCAACATCACGAGCCGCCACCACAGTTGGGGTGGCCGGCGATTTCTTTTGGGAGACGGAGGGGGGTGTTTTGCTTGGTGGTTGCCGTCGGAAAACAAGGTGGGTTCAGTCGTGGTCATCATCATCTTCGATTTACAGGAGACAAGAGAGAGTGAGAATGAGAGATGCTAATGGAGATGGGAGTGGGGTTTGGAATTTCAAGAGAGAGAGTCTGCAACTATGGATATAAAGGAAAGAGAGAGAGATGAAACATTAAATGAAAGACAGAGGAGAGAGAGGAATGATATGATATTTGGTGTAAATGACTAATATACCCTTATTGTTGTCAAAATCTGATTGGGGGAGACTGGTTCTCATAACTGGAGGTGGTTCTCATTCTAGCGGCTCCCTATATATATATATATATATATATATATATATATATATATATATATATATATATATACACGCACTTCCCCAATGGTGCAGCCAATTTACGATATTGCCCTGTTTAAATTTATAGCTTTGCCATTGGCTTTATTTTTTTCCTCTCCCAGCCAAATTACGATTTTGTCCTTAATTCAAATTTACATTGTTGTCATTGTTTTTGTCTTTTTATTCTTGTGAAATTACGATTTTGCCCACAATGTAAAATTATAGTCATGCCATATTTTTTATTTTATTTTTTACAAAATTATGGTAGTGTATTGTTTTGTTTTATTTTTTTAGAAAACTGTGGTAGTGTTTTGTTTTAATTAGTTGACTCGGTGTAATTTTTATTCGTGGTAGACAACACGCTCATTTGTCCTGAAAAATTACAATTTTGCCATCAATTTAAATTGTAGTCTTTCTATCGTTTTAGTTTTTTTTACTAAAAGTTCTAAAAAAATATTTCAACTGGGCATGTAGCTACACGACATATACGACCATAATGCTAAAACGACCATTTCAACACTAAAATTTTTGAAAGAATTTTGTGCATAAAGAGGTTGTGCTTATGGCTTAGGGTAGTTTTCAAAAAAAAAAAAAAAAATTTCACTTTTAACCTAAAGGTTTTATTCTTTGAATTTTGACCCAATGACTTTTTAACTTTTTATCCAAGGTTTTTCATCTTTTGCGATTTAACCCCAATACTTTTTTATTTTCAATTTGGTCCCTCATACTTTTCATCTCTCGCAAGTTTTTTGTTTTACGCTTCGTTCTAAATTTTGTGAGTCAACACGGCGTAACATGCGGGTGGAGTTTAACGTTTTTCGTTTTTTTTTCCCGTTTGACAGTATTTTTCTCCGTTTGACAAATTCGTCGCAACGTGCGGGTCCTAGATCGACTTAGTTATTATCTTCTGCGTTTTACGTTTATGTCTAACTTCTTCGCATTAACACGCCACAACGAGCGTGCGTGGTTCAACGATTTTACGTCGGTTTTTCGTTCAGTGTTAGTTTTTACTTTTTTAATTTTATTTTTTTGAGCTTTTCTGATGTCGGTGATCGCTGACATTGGCGTCACATTAGTGTTACTTGGCACGATTTTACGAACGTATTTAACTTATTAATTTTTTTTACTAATACTTTATTTGAAGTTTACCGCTAATTCTAAATAAAAACCAATTTTAAAAGAAGTAAAATGGCTAAAAAGCCCTCACATGCAAAGCATGTGAGGTAACTTAACTGAGTTTTCAGACGACGTTAGTTGTAAAAGTTATAGAATGTAACAAAACATGAACATAAAGATTGGGTTTTTGCTGATTTCATAGTGAAAGGTATAAAGTGCAGTTTAGGTATAACAGAAAGGTTGATTTATGCAATTTAGTTTAAGAAAATTCATTTTTTACGTGCATATTTTTATATACGTGTCGGTATAAATTCGATTTCCTCTACGTTTTGACGTAAACTTTTTCTGGAAACGAGTCAGGTCATATATAATACATTTTCGTTAAAAAAAACATTTTTCGTGTATGTTTGTAACACCTCGAAAAAATTCACGTCCTATAATGTGTTGACACGTGTCATATGATTGAACGTGTGAAAGAATGTTCTGAAAGGACTAAAGTTGACATACATGAAAAGTATATGAACATACGAGTTCTAAAAGTTAACAGTGAATAAATATATTGTACAATAACCCTACATGATGCTCATACCTTCAAACGAATAAATCATGGATCATACGAAGCTAAATATGAAAGAAAGTGAGAGATTACAAACTACAGGGGTTAAATGTGTCAACATGTTTAAGTTATACCTCTGAGTGACCTTTTGACAAACCCGAAGCTTTGTAACTGTTAATTATGCTCACTAGAATGCACGATATAAATTTCATGAAGCTTCGTTATCGTATGAGAAAGTTATGATCGAATTCGTATGCGAAGGATTAAAAGCGTCAACGTTAAAGTTTAGGACTTTTTCGGGTAACAATAAAGTTAACCGAGGACTAAACAAAGTGGGTATATGTCTTAAAGCCCTTATATGTCAATTAAGAGGGTTCAAAGTGCAAGAAATAATGTCGTTGCAAAGTCTTGAAGAGCCAAGGATCGAAACACAAAAAATCAAAAATTGAAGATCTTGTCAGAAGAGGCCTCGCGCCACACGAAGCCCAAGGGGGGGTCCTTCGCGTCACGCGAGGGTCTGTCTGATCCAATTTTCTTGGGTTTTTTTGCTGCAAAGTGCTTTCTAATCGACTCTTGAACGATTTTCCTCATCTTGCTTGACCCCTATGTGCCTCCTAGAACCTTAGGGACATGTGTTGATGATTCATGGTCCATGATAGCTTGAGTTGTCAACAATCTATGGTGATTTGAGCACTATATAAAGGCCTTATGTTGCAACATTTCAACCACACCTCATTTCTGCATTTTGGAGCATCTCTGGAACTTTAGTGCCTTCCCAAGACCTTCCTAATCGTGCATAGGACTCTTGTAAGTATGCTTAACCTTCCCTAATCGCGTTTTAGCTTAGTTTTAGCTTAAAAGTCAAACCGTCGTAATTAACGGTTGACTTCAAGATTAATCACTAATGGTCCAGTGATTAGTCGAATTGAAAGTAGTTATAAGTTGGTAATTATGTGGGTAATAAACTCTTAAAGGGGTTCCCCCTGATTCCCACTCTAACTAGGTCAAATGTCGGGTCAAACTTGCGATTAAAAAGTCAACAGAATGTGTATTTTCTAATTTAAGCATGATTAGCGATGTAGAACACATACAACCTGTTTGATCATTAATATAACTTGGTAATTAGTGTAAGAACATGTCTAAACATGTTCAACCCGACAATTTACTGTTTAGACCCGGTTCGGAACCGAAAGTCGCAAAACTTTGACTTTTGCTTTTACTCCAGTTCTGACCCGTTTTGGTATGTTTTAGAAATACCTAAGAGCTCTATTTGGACCAGGTTACATGCTAGTATAACCCTCTGTGATTATACACCATGGTTCATTAGTTAACCAATTAATACGCATGATTCCATTAATTGCTCATATGTTGACCATTATGCCCTTTTCACCTTAAAACGTGATTTTTGGAAATGTAAAAGTGTAGAAACCTTAATTACTGATATATAAACTTGGATGCAAGGTTTGACATCAGTTTGAGGTGTAGATTGAGAGTTATGCTCATTAGCGCAAAATGAAAGCTTTATGTTAATTAAACGACATAATTAGCGTATAGCCTATTTAAACTCACTTTTTGGTATCAAACTCATTACCCACTGATGTAATATATTATTTTGGGATTTTTAAATATTTTTAATTAATTTTAGGCTGAGCATAACTTATAGTCGTAGGCTTAATCCGGTAATTGTCGGTTTTGCCCTTACGGGCCATAAAATGAGTTTTACATATCTAATCGACTCCAAACCTTTTGCTACTGATCACATATGATAAATAAATTATTTTAAGCCTTCTGGGATAATAAAAATATCAGCTTTATGTATCGAACCCGGAATTGGCTTCTAATCGCCTTATTAAGAGTTTTTAGCGCATAGTATGTACTAAGACTATTTTTAAACATACAAGGGTGATACCTACTGATATTTAGGGTAAATTATAATATTTTAACAGTAAGCAAAGGTTTTTTAACTCAGACTTCAGTTTTGAGCTTTACGGCTTATGTGAAATTACCAAAATGCCCCTTCGGTGCATAGTTTAGTTAAAATTGATAAATTTCACATATATACTTTACCCTACTGTTATAACTCAGTAAAATGAGTATTTTTGCTGATTATATCAGACCTGTAACTCAGGTAAATACTTAAACTCTTTTATAATCTTTTAAATGACCAAACTATCCCTACGGGGCATAGTTTGTGTTTAAATTCGTTTCGGGCATAATAAAAGACATCTTACTGATGTCACAACATATTTGAAGCATATTAACTTAGGAAACCTGTATATGGCTCTTATGAATACCCGTTACGCTTATTACGCGTTCGGTTCGGCTTATGTAACTAGTTTACATAAATTAGCCGAAACGGGTCAAACCTTATCGGTTTTATCTCAAAATCCAGAATGTGTATTAAATACCCATATTAAGCAAGTCTTCGAACTTGTCGGGTCTAAATCACATTCTATCCGGTCTTCGCTTAATCATGCGTACGAACCGTATCTTTGAAATTAACCGGTCTAAGCTTAAGCTTAATTAAAGACCCGTTAGGAATCTAATAGGTTATTAAAAAACCTTCGTTCCAGATTAGGAGCCCAGTAAAAGCTATCTGTACTTGCTGATTTGATATACGGCTGGGATTGAATTTATATTTAGCTCAGGTAAATACTTTTAACTTATTTTCCCTATACGGGCTTGGGTTACGGTATATAGAATACCGCTTGATCGGGCATCAAATCTTCCATCGTTGGGTGGTTAATTTGATCGGCTCGTTTAAACAGTCTTGTTACTTAAAGCCTTTGGGGGGTTAATGACCATGTCCCGGATATCCTTGGCATCATTTTACGAAATGGCCACGACTTAAGCGCGGGGTGTAGGCGTACACTCGTCAGTGCACAAAAGAATAATGTGGTGTGTCTATTGATCTTTAACCCGGACACGATCCGGGCTACTGAACGCACAAGGAACATGTAATTCGTTCACAAGATTATATATTTAAATAATTCTCCCAAGTTATAAAAGATTAATTTTGCCTCTGCGCATTTTAATCAAATTATAAAAGATATTTTGTCCCACGTGCATCCAAATCAATTTTATAAAACCTTTTCAAAATGAGTCAGTTGAATGTATTTACCAGTGTAAACTGACGTATTTTCCAAAAAGGCTAAATGCAGGTACTATACTTAATTGGCTGGCTACTCCAGGCATCAATAACCAAGTCTCGCAGGCTTTAGATGTTAAAGTCTGTTGAACGATATTATCTTTTTGTTTAAGATCCGCCTGTGGATCCATTTTACACTCCGTTGTGATATTTGATATTACTTTGAATCGGATTGTAATATATTTATCTTTTGCTTCCGCTGTGCATTTAAATATTGTGTTGTTTGACTATGATGATATCAACTACGTCACGATACTCCCCACCGGGCCCACCGGTGATACGTGGAATTTGGGGTGTGACAATATTTTTATGTGTGTTTTGGTATAAATTCGAGTTGGTGTATGTTTTGTTGTAAACTTTTTTGGGAAACGAGCAAGGTCAAATATAATATGTTTTCGTGGTTAATTTCATGAATGTTTTGTAAATTTTGTTTCGAACCGAGTGGAGTCAAATTGTGATTTCTTTTTCCCCTTTTTTCAAAAGATCTAATTAATCTCTTTTGATTATATGTGTCAGCTTTTTCGTTATACACGTTACATTTTCTATGTATGACTCGAGTCACATATAATACGTTATTATTGTACGGTATAAATTCGATTTACTTTATGTTTTGATCTAATCGCAATGCTTATATAGGTTACATTAAGTTCAATCAGATATGTCGAAACGCGTGCTTTCATATGGTTAACGTATCACATAACGTTTGAACTAATTCATTCGACGTTTGCGATGTATCCGTGCCACAATGCGCGCGGATCTTATTGCTAGTTAATACAAATTATCATAAAAAAACCTTAAAAAATATTTATTTAGTTAAGTAAAACATACATTTAAATAATTATTTAAGGGCTATTTGGCAACTTCTGAATGATTACTTAATCATTTAGTGCTGAACCAATAAGAGCCAGTATAATGCTTAACCATTCAAAGGCAAATGACTGACCAAATCAGATAAGATGTCTTAACCATTTAGACTCAGTATAATTGTTATCCAGAGGCAAATGTCTAAATCATTCAGACATCTGCTCGCGAAACAAACTGTCTGGCCCATTAAGAGTCTCATTAAGAGCTAAGACCGTGGGGTATGGTGGGGCGGGGGTTTGGGGCATGGGTTGACACGTGTAATTTCAAAAATCAATTCACAAACCCACTTTGGATGGGGTATGGTGGGCGTGGCTTGGCTGGCGTGGCCAAGCCACATCAGTTTTTTTTATAATATATGTATATATAGGGGAAGGTTCTATGCAGAACACTAAATATTGCGAGAACACGCAGAACAAAATGAATCACTCATTTTTTCAATCCTAAAAACCTAAAAAGTAAATGAAAACTTTATAAATGTAAGATTTATTGTTTCTCACACTATAATTTAAAACAAAGTATGAAAAATCTTTAGTTTTTAAATAACCTACACACATGTAGGTTATGCGTAGGCTAAATTACCTACATGTATGTAGACTATGCGTAGGAAAAAATATATTATTTTTTGATATATATATATAATACACATATGAATGTAAGAAATATAAAATTTAAGAAATATGTGCCTTAAATTCCAAAATTTAGTGATTTAGAGTTGTTCTTTTTGTTCTCGTAACAATTAGTGTTATGTAATGATCCTTATCCTATATATATATATATATATATAGCCATTAAAAACTACATAATCATACAAAATAATTATTAAAATAAACATACAAAATAATTATCAAAATAAAAAACTGTCATTCTTCGTCGTCTTCGTCGGTTTCGAACCCAGGAATCGTTGAAACATGATCCACCAAATCAGATCGAAGGTTGTGATGTATATCCCTTGACTTGATCAAAAATTCATTTGCCGCTTTACCTTCGTCTGTTACGTTACCTGGTTGGGGGGTCATCGTCATCATAGTAGGTAACGACCGCTCTACCTTCATCCTCCAAAATCATGTTGTGAAGAATGATACATGTGTACATGTTAGGATCGGAGGCTCTCATGATTTTGTTTGTTTGTAATAAATGAACAATTAATAAACATGATTCAATGAGATATGCAGCGGAAATGAATACAAACTTTGTAAACACAATCAAAGAGGAAGATGGTTTTGATAAACACATGCTTTTCATCAATCAAAAGGTTACAAAGCAAATCAAAAGATTACAAAGCAAGCTTACAAGCTAAACTCCCCCTCAGCCTAATACTCCATGGTTGATTGCACACAAGATGAAAGGATTGGACTAGAGGAGAAGAACTCGCTCAGTCAATCAAATGTAACAGTACAGGGTACTGCTCCATTTATAGGCAAACCAAACCACTGAAGCATCTCAGCTGACGTCACCATGAAAGCGACATCTAACAAACTAACAACCTGTAACCACTGTTCCTATACAAACACTGCTAATCTTAACCACTGACTTTATACAATACAAGTGACACACTAAACTACTGCTTTCTCCTTTCATCAGTGTTTTCCTCAAGCTTGATCAGTCCTTGAGTGGGCAGTCATTTAGCATCAGTAGATTGAACCAGCAGTGTTTACTTCTTAGCAGTCTTCAGGGCTTCATCAGCAGTTTGAAGGACAGCAGCTGTTGTATACGAACAGTGGATTAGAGGACCATCAGATGTTATAATCACTTTCAAGAGGAAAGTCTAATGTAAACAACTGCTTATTATGAATCCACTGTTGTGATCCGGTTTTGGCTCTTATTATCTGTTCCTCTGATAAGGTTCAATCCCAACAATCTCCCCCTTGAACAGATAATGCCAAAACCCTTCATTATTCTGGATCTTTATTGTCTCATCAGAAGTTCCTTAGCTTGTCTTTTAAATTCCACTTCAAAGTCCTTGGAACTTGAGTCATCCTCATCCATGCACAGTGTAAGTTCAAGGAGATCCTGTAGATCTTCAACACCAAGGCCTAGTGCTTGTTTCCTTGATATGTACTTCACTTCACCATTGGATTTGAACAGGGTCAATACATGGGTCTTTTGATTAGACATCCATTTTAGTATTTTTGAACCCAATGGGTTTCTTGGGAGAGGTTTATTTACATATGAGTTGGGAGATTTTGGCCTTGTAAATATTTGTGAAGCAATATCCTGAGCTTTTGCTAGCTCAGAATTTTCAGACATTTGTTGGAAAGCCATTTGTATGACATCATTTGCTGCAGCTATATCTTCTGCAACTTCTTTGTCAATCTGCTCTTGTCTCTTTTGTTGATCTAGCTCAATGTCTGATATTTCTGCTGATGTGTTTGGTGATGATGGTTTGTTTAAAACCTTTTTGGCAAGGTCTTGAAGCTTTGCTGATCTGTCTTTATCTAAAGCCATTTTCTTGATGGCTTCTTCAAAGTATTCAGCTTCCTTTTCCTTTTCTTCTGCAACAGTCAGATGTATCCTCTTTTCTTGGTTTATCACAATGGTAGAGGTATCTGCTGATGTGAACTGTGGTTTAGGATCAATGACCTGTTTTGGCTCTTTGTGTTCAGGCTTCTTTGGTGAATTAGGATCTGTCATTTTTCTTCTTTTCAGCCTTTCATAAGCCTCATCTGTATACTGTTTTGTCCATTTTGCTATGGCTTTAGCAGTATCCACCTTTGCATCCACCAGCTCCTGCTTCTTTCTTTTGTACTCAGACGTAAGGTCAGCAATGAGCTTTTTGTATTTGCTCTAGTTTGGAGCTGTCCTCTTCTTGCTTGGATCATTTTTTATTCTTTCAATTCTGTTTGCCTCATGCTTTAAAGCAACTATTGGCCATTCTTCAAATTGTTTTTCTTCAGCTGTATAGAATTTTTCTTTCATGATGTATGCAAGATATTCTTTTCTCATTTCTTTTCATAGATCTGCTTTGGGTGGTAAAGTTGACATTTCTTTGCTCAGATCTCTTGCATAGTCTTCCATCTATTTGACTTTAGTAAGCAAGAATTCCATTCTTTCAGAAATGGCTTTGTCACTTTGATCTTCACATTCAAGATTGGCTCTTATCTTAGCCTGCCTTGCTTTGAGCTTGAGATATTCATCCATATTTTCTGGGACTATGAAGCCTATGAGAGAAGGAAATCTTCTTTTTGAAGGATCATCCTCGGTGTAGAATTGTCTCATCTCATTTTTTACAGCTTCCAGTTCCAGTGGATATTTTGCAGCAATAGGATCATATTTGTCCTCATTTGCCTGAGTTGTTTTTCTTTTTCTGGTGTAAGTTTTATTCAGTGAAGGCGTGCTTTTGGGTGATTTGTTGATTGTAGTGAAGATGGCTTGAAGTGAAGTGAGGGTAGTGGTGGATGGTGGCTGACTAATAGTTGTTGAAACAACTGGTGTTTCAACCTCTGTTGTCATTACAACTACTGATGTGTCAGTAGATGTCTTCTGCTTTTGAGCAGGGGTTGAAGGTGGTGAAGTTGTTTTTGGTGGTGGTGATGGAAAATCATCATCAGGAATGAAAACCCTTATTCTTTTTATTGTAGGAGAGGCTGATGATGTCTTGGGTGGATCAGTGGTGGTGATTTGAGTGGTGGAAGGTGATAAGGCAGTGGTTGTAGTATGTGTTGGAGTGATGGTTTTAACAACTGCTGAAACTACTGATGTACCAACAGTTGTTGAGACAGCAGGAGTTACATCAGCTGTTTGGATAGAGGTTTGCCCCTTGGAATGTTTGGGAGATGATTTAGAGACATGTTTTTCTTTTTCTGGTTCAACATGAAGGCCATCCTCTATTCCCTTTTTCTTCCATTTCATAATTCTCTCCCCCTTTTTGGCATTATCTGGGGGAAATTGATCTATAAAGAGAATATTGGGAGGAACAGCACCAGTGGTATTCAACATCTGGGCTTTTATAGCCTTGATGTCTGCTTGGGTGTTTTTGAACCTTGACTCAATCATATTTTTCAATTCTTGCACATATGTTGTGTGTTGCTGATCTGCCATCTGTCTTTGTTTTTCTAGCAGGGGTTGAAATAAATTCCATAGCTCATTTGTAGCAGGTGCTGGTTGTGCAGATGCTTGAGCTGGAACGGCAGTGGGTTGTGTATTTTGAGCTTTTAACAGCTGTTGTACCATACCCTTTATTTCAGCAACATAAGTTTCAAGGTTTTCGATTCTGCCCGTCAATTCCTGATATTTTGAATCATCACCCAAATTAATGGGATCATCTGATTCCCCACCTGGAGTGGTTATATCAATGTGTGATTTAGGAACAGAATTCCAAAAATCATCCATTGATGCCCCATGTTCTCGGTACTGGGGACTTCTTTCTTCAGCACTTGATAACCCTTTGATTGTACCAGTGGTCAAAACAGCTTCACTAGTGTAACACCCCGAAAACGGGTTTGGTAATTAAACCCCGTTAATACTAAAGACGGGGAAAATACCGTTAGTGGTAAAATTTAACCCGGTGAATATTAGGACTTGAATAAATAATCCTAATATTTACTAAAAGGTGAATAAAAGCTTTTAAGGAAATAAAAGGGATGAAAGGCCCGAGTTAACGGGACCTAAAATAAACTTAGTCATAAATATTCACGAACCCACTAAGTTCACTAGGAATATTAAACCTAGTTAATAAGTGGGAATGTTATTGAAAATAATTAGGTTGCGATCTAATTAATAACTAACCAAACACGAGGGACCAAAGCCGGGTAACTTGAAATTTGGATTATTAAACTTGAAATAAAATAAAACACACACACATCAGTGTGGTGCGTGTTCTGGAGCGACCAGGAGAAAGCTCTCATGAGCTCAAACCCTAACTCCAACAAATTGGTCAAATTGAAGCTCGAATCAAGATCCAAATCAATGCATGAACGCGTAGAAACGATCACCAAGTCAAGGGGATCGTAAGGTATGTCGAAATTCTAACATTAGTGAAGTTGTAAAAATTTGATAATCATCCTAATCGCGAATTAGGCATGGATTATAGAAGCTATGGCTAGATTAGTGATGAATACTTGCTTAGGAACAAAACCCTAAGTAGAAATCATGCATATGATGCTATGACTTGAATGATTTGGTGATTACTTACATGTGTGTTAAATGGGTTTGTTGACAATATGATGAACACTCGGTTAGGGTGTTAAACTGATGAATATTGGTTGCTATGATACTAGAACTAGATGTTGTTCATGAACACTAGACATGGAGGGTTGAATTTTGATGTAAATCTTGGTAAAAATAACTAGTTACGAACTAGTTAGTAAATATGTAAAATTATGCCCGCTAGGTGTTTGTTAAAATGCCTAAACGAAGCTAAAATGTAGAAATTCCATGTGAAGTGTGCATTTTAGTATGTTGATAGATCAATTGGCTTCTAGGAAGTCAAACTAACCAATGATTTAATCAAGTGATAAAGTCGACATAAGACCCGTTAGATGGAGTAGTCATAATTGATAATGACTAATCTAACCATCTTATGAATTATGATGATAGTAGGCGCTTAACAAGCTAGATGAAGCTTGGGGAGAAAGCGGGTCGATCGAAGCAAGTGAGAAAAGAAAAGCGTAATTCGGATGCAAGGTAAGTATAGCTTACACTCTAGTTATTTGATACCTATTGGTTTGATAGGTCGTGAATAGTAAGTCTTGTTTTAAATTATGATGTTCCGACACGGCAAGTGCGGTCCGGAACAAAAGACAATGGTCATAAATCATGTTTAATAGATAAAAAGGAGCTAATGCGGTTAATTAGTCAGGAAATGACTAAAAGATAATGAGTTTCTAAATGGTTACCTTATAAGGTGAACCATTGCAAATAATAAGGGTAAAATGGTACTTTGGTCACTTGTTGACAATAACCGTTAAATTGGGGAAAAGACACATTATAGCTTGGGTTATAATGGGTCAAAGAAATCGATAGATGATTTACAAGTAGAACGACTATACGGTGTAAACCGAAGTTAGTCATATAGATAAGATGGTAATAAACATCATCTCATAGAGTTTCATGGTCCTTTAGACCAAACAGGTCAAAAGGTGAAATTATCACCCTTTGACAATATCGACTAATAGTTTGTTGAGCTATGTGATCATAGAAATAAATATCGGATGGATATGTACATCGCTGTCGCTTAGCGGCTACTAGGGCAAGGTATCAAAACGAATCAATATATTGATTCGAGCCATGTATGTATAATTGGTCAAATCATCATTAGAACTTGAAGTTCAATGAGGGCTAAACAAGTTAAAATGGACATTGGGTCATCTTTTAAGTAAACCGAATGATTTAAGTTATTGTCATTGTGTTTTAAAAACATAATGACTATTTAAACAAAATCCTAGTCTAAAAAGTGGAATTTTGGTCAATTACGACATGAAAAGTACTTTGTTGTAAAGAAAGGGTTTAAGATGACCAAAACGCCATCGTAAGCAAAATCGAGTAAATGAACCTTAAGAGTCGTTTAAAAACAAGTTATATGATCAAGCAAATACTTTGAATAGGTATAGAGAATGAAAAGGGTAAATCTTGGGTCGAAAGACTCAATATGGGTCTTTGCCGTAAAATGATAGTCCGAGGGATAAAACTTGGAATATATATCTCCATATTAAATCCACCACAAATATAGTTGTGGTGGAAGCCTAATTGGTAAGAAATGTGGAAATATAAAGTTAGATACAAATGAAAGCGATTTTAGACTCGAAAGTGCTTAAATACCCTTAACGGGTCAAAATAAGCATACGAGCGAAAACAGGTTTAAATTGTGAAATAAACTTGTGATTAGAACCTAAAATGGTAGTTAATAACAATTTGAGAAGTGTAGGTGATGTAGGAATCAAACAAATATGTTCGTTTGATAAAATGCATAACGGGTCAAAAGTTTGGTAAAAGGGCGATAAGCCGAAGACTTAAAAGTCTGAAATTTTATTATGAAGGTTGTTGGATTTTAACTCCATAAGATGGAGAATTAAATTACGGACGCGTAGGAAAAAGAATCGGGTAAAACGGATCAATAACGAAGAAGTTATGGCCGTTTCCGTGAAATCAGATCGTACATGGAATATGCAGCAACATTCTGCTGAAAAGGGGGCCTAGCGTCACGCGACGCCCCTTGGCGTCACGCGACGCCTCCAAACTTGGAAAAATGATATTTTTTGTCATATTTAACCCCTGTACTTGTTTGAACTTCATATTTAACCCCTGTACTTGTTTGAACTTCATATTTGACTATCAAAACTAACTTTTAAGTTGGTTTTGATCATAGGTGATTGCCATGAATGCCCGGATGAAGATCAAGCGACGAGCAAGAACCGAACACGATCACGAAATAAGCTTCCGCACTATGTATCGTTATTATGTTAAATGACGAATGTCGTTTCATTGTTTCTTTTAAGTGACGAACTTAATTACATTATGTTCTAAACTTTTAAATTGTAAAAGGTTTTAGTAACACCGTTTTTCCGATGGGTATGTAATCTTAATTACATGATTAATTTCGTAAATAATACGCTAAACCTTGATTTATAAGAACGGGTGTTACAAGTTGGTATCAGAGCCTTGGTTTAAGAGATTCGAGTATGGTGGGGAGGAACCATGCTTGGACTTAAACCTTATGCTCTTGACAAAGAATAGTGTTCGGTTCGAGGCTTGATCGCAAATCCGGTAAGTACATGTATACCAATGGTTTAGTATGATTAAAGTGTTGAGAACAACACATATGGTTATCGTGTAATACACGTTACACCAATAAAAAAAACGATATAGAATAGATATAGTCAACGAAATTACACGCGTTGATGCGTATAGTAGAAAAGCCTTGTATTATAATACGGGCATCCTTTAATGTTGAAATTACTAATTGTTCTATATGTTTTAATTGAAGGACACTCGCATATGAGGATAGCGAGAGTTTAACAAATCGCAGATTTGATAGATGAACGGTCCAAAGAGTATGCTCACCGAGGACTAAATCGCGTAACGACCGCGAACAAGGTTAATGGCAAGGAACGCCCGTTGGGGCAAACATTACCAGGTGCACTTTTTAAATAATCGCACAAATAGTAATATGCAACAAACAAGTAGAAATTGAAAGTTGCATATGTAGATTAAAAACTTGGCAAAACCCGAATAGAAAATGTATTCGGGATATTGTTTCCAAGAGAAACAAATAGAGGCGTTACTTACATAGGGCGTGATGTGAAAACTATAAAAAGATCATGTGTGTCATGTGTTAATCGCTTACTCTGGCCAAGTAAGTAGTGGCATATGATACCATGAACTTCTTATGGCGGACACGTTTACATCCGATGTAGTAAGGACGGGGTGAATGGGACTAACTTAAAAGTACCCAAATGAATCAGATAAGCAAAATATTTGATAATAATGTAAACGCACAACCGGGGACGGAAGCGTATTACATCAGAATAATGAGCCCGAGTGAAGGGACAAAGAAGCATGTAAAATGATTTAGACAAGTATTGGGAAGGAGTGTATTTACACTCGAACCCAGAAAACGCAAGCACGTAAAATGATTTAGACAAGTATTGGGAGGGAGTGTACTTACACTCGAACCCAGAAAACGCAAGCATGTAAAATGATTTAGACAAGTATTGGGAGGGAGTGTACTTACACTCGAACCCAGAAAACGCAAGCATGTAAAATGATTTAGACAAGTATTGGGAAGGAGTGTATTTACACTCGAACCCAGAAAACGCAAGCACGTAAAATGATTTAGACAAGTATTGGGAGGGAGTGTACTTACACTCGAACCCAGAAAACGCAAGCATGTAAAATGATTTAGACAAGTATTGGGAGGGAGTGTACTTACACTCGAACCCAGAAAACGCAAGCATGTAAAATGATTTAGACAAGCATTGGGAGGTAGTGTACTTACACTCGAACCAGGAAAATGCGAATATGTCCCTTAACGGGTCGTTTTTGTAAAACGTCCAACGTAAGGACAAAGTCAGAAAATTTCGCCCGGAAATAAACAAATGAAGCCTTAGACTACGATCAAGGTCAACTAAAGCTCATAAGCGAAAATATACGATTTTAAACATAGCAAGACATGCTTAGAAGTTATATATGAATATATATATATACATTTGAATGTAGATACAAATAAAAGATGATTTACGGGATCATCATAACTTACGGGATTAAACACAGTGTTAAGGTCTACGGGACCAGAATGACTCTTGGGTCACGAAAAGAAAAGGAAATACACCTTAGTGTTTTCAGTAAAAAGGGGGTGAAGACCTAAGGAAATAGCCTACGAGGCTACGTGAAAGAACCTACGGGTTATTTAACCAGCGAGAGAACCAGTTGAAAATCCCCGCATAAAACCAAGACTGTAAAAGAATAAATTACAGACTGCCAATGTCCTGTTACGGATAATTGACGAAAGATAAAGAGAGGATCCTAAACTAAAACCTTGGTTTTAGTAAGAAATAACGTTTTTACGAATCAGAATCCTGATAGGAAAATTGAATATTAAGCATGAAAGGTTCAAGTCTTGACACCGATAGGCGCAAGACGTTATATTCAAAAAGTGGTATTTTCGAAAAATGAAAGGTTGATATAAACTAAACATGACGTGACACGATCACGGTCAAGAAATGCAATGTGAAGTGGAATCACATTATAACCAAGCGAGCGGTAAAAAGCAACTGGACTAATAAGTCTAGTCAGTGAGACCGGTTAAGATCATTTAAGTAAAATGGTAGCTTGTAAGTAGTGGATTCGGTATAACTGAACCGAATAAATGAATTTGAAAACAAAAGAAATAGTTGCTAAAATTGAAAGATTTCACTAAAGATCTTTAAACGGGTCAAAATAACGGATTCATAAGGAATTCGATAGTATATGAAAGCGATGGATATCACTAAGTTAACTAAACTAGTGGAAATAACGAGATTACGTTATTTCGAAGTTACACTATGTCGTATGAGATATGTAGACAATTAGCAACCAAAAAGATGTTACCACACTTTTCGGGTAATACTAACGATTGGTTAAAAAGTATAAGTAATTTCTCGAATAGAATACATTGAGTTTAAACTCAATGAATTATGTAAGAACAGGTTTCGAGGACGAAACCTCTTTAAGGGGGGTAGACTTGTAACACCCCGAAAACGGGTTTGGTAATTAAACCCCGTTAATACTAAAGACGGGGAAAATACCGTTAGTGGTAAAATTTAACCCGGTGAATATTAGGACTTGAATAAATAATCCTAATATTTACTAAAAGGTGAATAAAAGCTTTTAAGGAAATAAAAGGGATGAAAGGCCCGAGTTAACGGGACCTAAAATAAACTTAGTCATAAATATTCACGAACCCACTAAGTTCACTAGGAATATTAAACCTAGTTAATAAGTGGGAATGTTATTGAAAATAATTAGGTTGCGATCTAATTAATAACTAACCAAACACGAGGGACCAAAGCCGGGTAACTTGAAATTTGGATTATTAAACTTGAAATAAAATAAAACACACACACATCAGTGTGGTGCGTGTTCTGGAGCGACCAGGAGAAAGCTCTCATGAGCTCAAACCCTAACTCCAACAAATTGGTCAAATTGAAGCTCGAATCAAGATCCAAATCAATGCATGAACGCGTAGAAACGATCACCAAGTCAAGGGGATCGTAAGGTATGTCGAAATTCTAACATTAGTGAAGTTGTAAAAATTTGATAATCATCCTAATCGCGAATTAGGCATGGATTATAGAAGCTATGGCTAGATTAGTGATGAATACTTGCTTAGGAACAAAACCCTAAGTAGAAATCATGCATATGATGCTATGACTTGAATGATTTGGTGATTACTTACATGTGTGTTAAATGGGTTTGTTGACAATATGATGAACACTCGGTTAGGGTGTTAAACTGATGAATATTGGTTGCTATGATACTAGAACTAGATGTTGTTCATGAACACTAGACATGGAGGGTTGAATTTTGATGTAAATCTTGGTAAAAATAACTAGTTACGAACTAGTTAGTAAATATGTAAAATTATGCCCGCTAGGTGTTTGTTAAAATGCCTAAACGAAGCTAAAATGTAGAAATTCCATGTGAAGTGTGCATTTTAGTATGTTGATAGATCAATTGGCTTCTAGGAAGTCAAACTAACCAATGATTTAATCAAGTGATAAAGTCGACATAAGACCCGTTAGATGGAGTAGTCATAATTGATAATGACTAATCTAACCATCTTATGAATTATGATGATAGTAGGCGCTTAACAAGCTAGATGAAGCTTGGGGAGAAAGCGGGTCGATCGAAGCAAGTGAGAAAAGAAAAGCGTAATTCGGATGCAAGGTAAGTATAGCTTACACTCTAGTTATTTGATACCTATTGGTTTGATAGGTCGTGAATAGTAAGTCTTGTTTTAAATTATGATGTTCCGACACGGCAAGTGCGGTCCGGAACAAAAGACAATGGTCATAAATCATGTTTAATAGATAAAAAGGAGCTAATGCGGTTAATTAGTCAGGAAATGACTAAAAGATAATGAGTTTCTAAATGGTTACCTTATAAGGTGAACCATTGCAAATAATAAGGGTAAAATGGTACTTTGGTCACTTGTTGACAATAACCGTTAAATTGGGGAAAAGACACATTATAGCTTGGGTTATAATGGGTCAAAGAAATCGATAGATGATTTACAAGTAGAACGACTATACGGTGTAAACCGAAGTTAGTCATATAGATAAGATGGTAATAAACATCATCTCATAGAGTTTCATGGTCCTTTAGACCAAACAGGTCAAAAGGTGAAATTATCACCCTTTGACAATATCGACTAATAGTTTGTTGAGCTATGTGATCATAGAAATAAATATCGGATGGATATGTACATCGCTGTCGCTTAGCGGCTACTAGGGCAAGGTATCAAAACGAATCAATATATTGATTCGAGCCATGTATGTATAATTGGTCAAATCATCATTAGAACTTGAAGTTCAATGAGGGCTAAACAAGTTAAAATGGACATTGGGTCATCTTTTAAGTAAACCGAATGATTTAAGTTATTGTCATTGTGTTTTAAAAACATAATGACTATTTAAACAAAATCCTAGTCTAAAAAGTGGAATTTTGGTCAATTACGACATGAAAAGTACTTTGTTGTAAAGAAAGGGTTTAAGATGACCAAAACGCCATCGTAAGCAAAATCGAGTAAATGAACCTTAAGAGTCGTTTAAAAACAAGTTATATGATCAAGCAAATACTTTGAATAGGTATAGAGAATGAAAAGGGTAAATCTTGGGTCGAAAGACTCAATATGGGTCTTTGCCGTAAAATGATAGTCCGAGGGATAAAACTTGGAATATATATCTCCATATTAAATCCACCACAAATATAGTTGTGGTGGAAGCCTAATTGGTAAGAAATGTGGAAATATAAAGTTAGATACAAATGAAAGCGATTTTAGACTCGAAAGTGCTTAAATACCCTTAACGGGTCAAAATAAGCATACGAGCGAAAACAGGTTTAAATTGTGAAATAAACTTGTGATTAGAACCTAAAATGGTAGTTAATAACAATTTGAGAAGTGTAGGTGATGTAGGAATCAAACAAATATGTTCGTTTGATAAAATGCATAACGGGTCAAAAGTTTGGTAAAAGGGCGATAAGCCGAAGACTTAAAAGTCTGAAATTTTATTATGAAGGTTGTTGGATTTTAACTCCATAAGATGGAGAATTAAATTACGGACGCGTAGGAAAAAGAATCGGGTAAAACGGATCAATAACGAAGAAGTTATGGCCGTTTCCGTGAAATCAGATCGTACATGGAATATGCAGCAACATTCTGCTGAAAAGGGGGCCTAGCGTCACGCGACGCCCCTTGGCGTCACGCGACGCCTCCAAACTTGGAAAAATGATATTTTTTGTCATATTTAACCCCTGTACTTGTTTGAACTTCATATTTAACCCCTGTACTTGTTTGAACTTCATATTTGACTATCAAAACTAACTTTTAAGTTGGTTTTGATCATAGGTGATTGCCATGAATGCCCGGATGAAGATCAAGCGACGAGCAAGAACCGAACACGATCACGAAATAAGCTTCCGCACTATGTATCGTTATTATGTTAAATGACGAATGTCGTTTCATTGTTTCTTTTAAGTGACGAACTTAATTACATTATGTTCTAAACTTTTAAATTGTAAAAGGTTTTAGTAACACCGTTTTTCCGATGGGTATGTAATCTTAATTACATGATTAATTTCGTAAATAATACGCTAAACCTTGATTTATAAGAACGGGTGTTACAACTAGTGGTTATCAGAGGTGCTATAGAAGAAATTGCCTTCAAGGGAGTCTGACTGATGAAACAACTGTCCAAATGTAGATCTGTTGATCCAACATTTGTAGTTGCTGCTCCACTTGAACTACTGACAGGGGTTACTTGTAACTCCTGTAGTGTAACCTCCTCAAACGTTGCTGGGATAGCAGAGGTATAAGCATCAGACCCAGTCACTTGTGGGAGTGTACTCTCAGTGATAGGTGATAGAGAGGAACTGGTTTGTGTCTGAGCTATATCAACTGCATGCAACAAGGGTATTATGGATTGTGGTAGTGTGAGGGGTGAAGATAAGGGTGTTGAAAGAGACATGTCCTTGGGATCAGGACTGAGGAAGATGAATCCAATGGGGTCCAGAGCTTCATAATGTAGGGTCCATGTGTTTACAACCTGATCCTTTTATGAGGATACAGGAGGAGTTTGAGGCAATGGTGGAGATCTTTCTTCCATCTGCTGTGAGGAAGTAGTAGCAGTGGTTGTAAGTGACAATTGTGTTGTCACTGGCAGTGGCTCTGGGATCTCATCTTCCAGAGTTGCCTTTGTTTTGGGTTTGGAGGGCTTTCTGGATGTTTTCTTTTTGGTCTTTTTGGTAATGGCAAGTGTGGGTTTCAAAGCAGTGGTTGTGCTGCTATGATCACCTGGAGCAGTGGGCTCAGCAGCTGATACCTGAGGAGCAGTGGTAACTGCTAAATTCTGCTCAGGCACCTCTGCTTTTGTTTTTAAAGGTGTTAACATTCTAGTGAATGTTTTCAGGTGTTAAACCTTTTATTTGAAAATAAACACCTTGTTTGAGCAGATTTTCATTTTCCTTTCCAAATTTTTGTTCAAAATAGTAGCTTAGAAACCTTGGAAAAAGTAAAAATGATTTGCTATCAACATTTTTCACCAAATCATCAAAGATCTCCTGGGAACAGTTATAATTTTCATTATGTAAAATGGCATAACCCAGACATTGGATCTTTAATGGTATTTCGTTAAAAGCAGTTGTTTTATTTGAAACACACATCAAGAGTGTGTGAAATATAAACCTAGGTGCAGAAGGGAAGAAAGCTTTTTGTAAGGTATCCCTTTTTGTCTGTTCTGCATACCCCCTTCCCAGAAAATCAGTTTTCAACTCGTTTTTAGGAAAAGAAGTTTTACCTTGCTGATCATCGAGTTTAAAGACTTCTGAAATGGACTGTGGAGTGATTTGAATCGTTTTTCCCTGTATGGAAGAGTTAATGGCTATGACATTCTCGCCTTGTTTATCAAGGATAGCATTTTTCCAAAACTCTCTCTGGGTTTGTTGGTAAATTGGAGCATCTGCTGTAAGCAAAGTTTTGTACTTTGACGCAGACATGAGGTCGATGATGGAATCGAAGGTGTGGTTGTTGGTGGGTTTTGTGAGTAGACCCAAGTAATTGTGAGGGGATTTGTAAGGGATTTCAATGGGTTCAGCGGCCGTTTGAGCGACCTCTTTGGAAGATGATGATGATTTTGACTTTGATTTTGATTTTGATTTCGTCATTTTGATGAAGAAAGACGAAGAATGATTTGAAATGGAAGGTTGGAAACTGCTTTAAGAAGAGAAGTTTTGGAATTCAATTCGACAGTGTAAAACCCTGTTTGGGGTTTTGATCAGGGTTTTATTTAGGTAAAAAAATGAACGCTGATGTGGCAGCGGTTACAAAGATCTGAAGGCTAAAAACTGACCACGTGTCAACTGCTGATGAAGAGATGAATTATGGAGGCCAGTTGTTTAGGAATCCACTGATGAAGCAAGTACCAGTGGTTGCAACGGTCAAAGTGAAGACAGTGAGTGATTTTTACTATCAGTGGATAGCATATCAGTGGTTAAAACACTGATTTTGAACAACAGTGATTACCAAACATAATGAAGAAATAGAGGTTGACTTTCAGTAGTGGACAGTGGTTAGGAAACAGATGTTTGAACAACACAGTGTTTAGGGGTAAGGTAATGGTAAGGATTTGAAAGGTTAGTATCTCTGCAATTTTTAGTGCAACATTGGATAAGCTTTTGACAAAATTCTTGATCATCTGTTGTTCAAATTAAAGGAATGATTTTGTTTTGTGTAACCACAATATCATGTCCAGTCATTTGAAGATGATTATAAAATATCTGCAAGATTTCTGTCCTTAACAAAATACATTTTAGATGCATATCGTCAAGTTCAATATGTCAGCAGCTTTTACAGGAATTTGCATTCAAGGTTTTGCCACATGTCACTTCAAGTCTTGAAAATTTTATAGATTCCTGACAGTGGTTTAGTACCCCAGATGATGGAAACTTTTTACTATGGCTACTCATTTTCGTTATAATATTTGAATTAAAACATGAGTACCCAAGTATTTTTAAGATCTGTTTAACAATCAATCTTTGATCAGTGTTCAAAGCAAACCTGAGTTAGACATGACCTTGACATTTGTACCATTTCCTTTTGATCCATTTATAAGGATAATTTCACAAAAAAAAATGATGGCTCAACATCCTGACAGGAGTTTGAAACTTTTGCCAAAAAAACAAGCAAAAGTTCAAAATATATCATTCTTAAAAAAATAAAGAATGATATACCTTGTTTATTTGAGAAAACCTTTTTTTTTAAATGGTTAAAGGTTTTTCTGAAAACAACATCAAAAGGATTTGGTAAATTTCCCTATAAAACACGCAATCACATCATTCTCAAGTTTTATGAAAAATGGTCAGTGGTTTGAAATACATTGTAATAACCACTGTTTGAGACCTTTTTCTTGTTGATTGATTGACAGTAAAAATGAGGACACATGTTCACATGAGTTTTTGAAAACCCTGTTATAGACTTTGTTACCATGTGATGATTCTGAAAATTTGTCTAGTCCTCTTGTAAGTTTATTCACTGGAAATACTATTTTTACCTGAACCTTTTCCTGAACCAATGAATGCACACTATTGCTAAATGACCATTGTTACCCCAATTTTTGACTCTTAAGTGTTTTATATTTATCCTCTTTTCTTTTGACTTCAAAAGTTTTGAGATAAACACACTTTTGAGTTTTTGTGATTTTCCTTCTTCCCTTTTTACCCTTTCCCATTTATCAGTAATGAAATACTTACTGGGAGGTCTTTATTGAGGGAATACTTAATCCAGAATCATTTTGTGGTAATGTTTTGAGAGATCTGGCCACATTTGTACACGTTCCGTTATCAAATCTCACATTACATATGATTCGGACTATTTTGACCCCTGATTTTCTTAATGTATTTTAACAGGGTTGATTTGGTCCTTTTGAGGGTTCTCAACCTGTTTTTCAACACATAAGATCTAATGACTAAAGTTTTAATTTCCCTCATTTTACGTTAGCAAAAACACTAATGTTTTTATGAACATAGGTTTTTGTTAATCTGAGGTTCATACTTTAGCATCAAACATGATGAAACCATCACAAATTTCATAACAACAGTTGAGATCAATTTTGAAAAGAAATGATTATACCATAGTTACCAGACATGTTTTCAGATCTGAAAACTATGGGTGATGATGCGTGTGAAGTGTCGTATATTTTAGGTGTATATTTTAAGCCCTTTTTAACACTTATTTTAGCCAAGTTTTAAATTTATAAAACACGATATTTCACTAACACTAAACACACATATGGGCAAGTGCACCCATCGTTGAGTGTAGTATAGCGTTGGTAAGATACCGAGGTCGTCCAAGGACACAAGAGCTTTTAGTACCGGTTTATCCTCAACGTCTAACCAAAACAAAAGTTTAGAAAAATGTTTTAAACTAAGAAAAATAAAACTAACTAAAATGCTGAAAATAAAAATAAAAGAAAAAAAAACAGATAGACAAGATGAATCACTTGGTTCCGACTCGTATCTAGTATAACCTTTGATTATTTCCGCACTTTTGCACACAATTAAGAGATTATCTTAGTTATTGTAGTAGGCCCCTCTTTTGAAGGTGACGTTACCCTCACCCCAGTAGTTTGAGTCAGCAGGGATACAATCCTAAAGGGGTGGATTATTGGAAGATAATGAATTAAGTTATTAATGCAGTATTGTGGTAGGCCCCGCTTTTGGCGGTGACGTTACCCTCGACTAAGTAGTCTGAGTCAGCAGGGATACAGTCCTAAATAGCCGGGTTATAGTATTAATAGTAGTTAACTTATGAGGGGATCAAAGAGTTTGGACCCCCGCCATCCAATACCGTGAAGTATTGAAGGAGGTCCTACTAAATTTGACCCAGGTCCATTGCAGGACCTCTAAACGCTGAACAATGGCAAGACCTTTACCAAACCGTTCCCTTAACCCCCTACCAGGTAGCCAACATACCTCCATATAGACCGTGGAGATATGAATGGTGAAAATCCTTTATTTTATATAGACAGTAAAATAATGCCAAGACACCACGGACAAACGATAAGGAAAGATCACCTTCAACATAAGTAACTAGTTATTAAAGTCATTAATACAAAACCAAATAAAAAGTGCAAAAGATTAGAAATAAAAAGTATTATACTAGACACTTTGTCTTCACCAAGTGATGTAAGAGACTTAGGCAAACATGGCCTTGATTGTCAAGAACTCTTACGATCAATCTTGGATCCCGAGACGACTCACACACTCTACGATGGACAATGGATGATGGTGGTGGATGATGGTGTTGTGATGGTGGTGGGTGGTGGATGAAGTGTGAGAGAGGTGGTGTGCCAAGGGATGGTTTGAGCTTGAGCCAAGCACTCCTATTTATAGCCTGTACAGAAGCCTGGACACGGCCCCGTGTCCGCTGGACACGGCCCCGTGTCCACCCTTTTCTCTTTCTTCATTAATACAGTTTGTCTTTATTAGCTCCACACGCCCCCGTGTCCGCTGGGCACGCCCCCGTGTCCGTCTGACACTCTCTCTCTTCATTAATTGTAATTCGCAATTACAATTAATGCGCCTGCTGTACTTTCGCCACGCCCCCGTGTCCGCTGGGCACGGCCCCGTGGTGGGCAATAGAAGCTTCTAAAGGTTTGTCTTTTGTGCCAGGGCTGACCATTCAGGACACGGCCCCGTGCTGAGCTGGGCACGCCCCGTGTCGGGCTGGGCACAGCCCCATGCTCAGCTGGGCACAGCCCCATGCTCAGCTTTCTTCTTGTTTTTGCTTTGGGAGTTGTTGTCGAGGGGTCAGGCATGCCACGTTTCTTTCTTTTCTTTGTATTTATGTTGGTTTTGGCTGTATTTTTGTTCCTTTTGTTCGTTTAAGCTCATTTGACCCTGTAAATTCAAAAGGAAGACAAAAACACACTTTTTCCAACATTAGTACTAAAATAGGGTTAGTTTTATGCCTTATTTGATGTAATTTATATGTTGCATTTTACACACATCTAATACCCCCACACTTGAATCTTTGCTTGTCCTCAAGCAAAACTCTTTATAATGTGGCTTTATACTCCCAAATGGATTTGGAAGAAGAGAAGGTTTTTGGGCTTGTCATAGAGTGCCGGGAATCCAAGATTCTTTATTAGGCTTTATTTTTATGTATTTACAATCCTATTCGTCATGATTTATTTAAAACTTTTCATAAGATAAATTACTTATTAGGGCATAACATGCCTTTGTAAAATTCTATTTATATACAAGTTCACATACCTCACGGGGATCACTCAACACTCGGCCGAAGATGTATTTTTGTGAAACACTCGAGAGCGGCATGGAACTTACTCATACCATAAGCTTGCCAAGCAATCAATCCTCCTCCTTTTTAACTATACACCTTTGTAAATATCAAGAGGACTTTTGGGTGAAGGGTTAGGCTTGGGTTAAAGGTATGTGGTTGGGTTAGTGGTTAGTGAAAGGGCGAAATGCGTAACAAGCATCGGTTTTCGTAAGACTTTTTTTTTTTTTTTTTTTTTTTGCAATCTTTATTTTGATGAAGCTTTCATTCAAACCAAGTTATTTTTGATAAACTTGTTTGTTTATTTTTCTTTCGCTTCATCATCATCATTTTTTTTTTTTTTTTGATCATCTTACGAAAAACTGAACTTGTTACTAAAACAAAGGGTTAAAAAGGTTTTGGTGGGTAAAAGGGTTTTTGGTTTGGGTGATGAAATGAAAAGGTTTAGGCTCAAAGGGGTTAACTAGGGGGATTTTTGGGTAGGTGGTAAAAGAAAAAGAAAAATAATGGTGTAGAAATAAAAATGGTTAGTCCTAATGCCTCTATCATTTACTTATTCGGGTTTAAGTTGATAAGGACCGGGAATGTATCGTCATGGCAAGTTCTAGAGTCGTAAGAACCAAGCGGCTATTCACACAAGAAACGAAAAATGAGCATTTAGTTTAATGATATGTAATTGTATGCTCAATAAAGGCTCAAAACTCACTTTTGTGGGAATGGGTTTTTATGTGATCAAGTATATATAATTAAATTTTAACTAAGCTTGTCATGCCTTTTCATAATTTCTTATGTTGGTTCTTTTTATCACGACGCTATCGGTTGTAAATTCGTAAAAATATAACCTTTTTAGAATTTTGAAATTCCCAAGTTAAACCTAGACAAGTAAAAAAAAATGAAAATTTTTGAAAAAATTTGGGGTGATTAGCGGTTCCAATAGAGTTTTGTGTAAGGCTTGTATTTAGGACTTGCAAGATTCAAGGTTTTAGCATCCCCCCCCCCCCCACACTTAAATTACACATTGTCCTCAATGTGTCTCAAAAATAAGTTTTTAGGCTGATTAAATGTGTAAAAATAGGTTAAAAACAAGATTTTATGGTACTGGGTAGCTGAACACGGGGTGGTGTTGGCTGAGCACGGCCCAGTGTCCAGACTGCCAGTACCAAAAGTAAACAGAAGGCTGGGCACGGGGGCGTGTCCAGTGAGCACGGCCCCGTGTCCAGGTACCTGAACTGGGCATTTTCTACAGAACCTTGGGCACGGGGCGTGTTGGGGTGAGCACGGCCCCGTGCTGAACTTGCTGTAATGAAGAAAAATCGTAGGGAGGCTCTGTTTTTGTGTATGGGGTGTTGGTTCAAGCTTCCCTTGTCATCCTTCACCATCCCGAGTGTGTTTTATTCCTGAAAAATAAAAACTAAACTAGAAAACATAAAAGTTAATCTAATCTAAAATTAAGGATAGTTCCGCGGAATGCCTCCGTGGTGCGCCACGTTTATAAGGGTCCTTGGCTAGACCCTCCTTATCGGGTGGTTCTGGCTCATCTTCAATTAGGGGGTCATTATTGCCGAATGGATATTTCATTGACCGCTCAAGATCGACACTCTTTTTAAATGCCCCTAATTGAAGAGGTAGATTGTTGAACTTCCGGTTTTTCAAAGCTTCGTGAGTTTTTACAAATGGTCGTCCCAACACTAGAGGAGCGTCATCGAGGATGATAAAGTCGGTTGGGATTACCATTTGATTTGTTTGAACCAATACATCCTCAACTACACCGATTGATTTTATTACTTTCCGATTGGATAGAAAAATGGGTATTTGAAGTGGAGAAAAATCACTAATACTTAATTTTTCGAAAATGTAGTTAGGCATTATGTTAACACAAAGTTCTTTATTGATTGTGATATTACTAATAAATGAATTTTGAAAGAAACATGGAACCGGTGTAATGTTAATTTCAAATGGGTCTTCTTTTATTAGCGAAGTTTGATCATTAGTTAACTTAACACTTACCGTTTCGTCAATTTTAGTGTTAGTGTTTAACTCTTTTAAAAACTTAGCATGAGTGGGTACTAAACAATGATTTTCGAAAGAAGGTGTCAAGAGATTAATTTCTTCAAAATTAGACTCTTCTTGGATTTTAACGTTGTTGGACTCACCTTTTTCGTTGTTTAACTCATGTGTCGGTTTTTCACTTATTTGTTCTTCCATTTTAACACTTTCAGTTATCTCTTCCCTTTTTAATCCTTCTCTTGCGCGGGACTCCTCTTCCCTTGCGCGAGCTTCTTTTATACATCGATCGATAACTCTTATGTGTTCTAATATCCTATCGGTTACTTCGGTTATAGAAAAAGAATCGGTATTTTCTAAGCTTGAATCCGGTTGTTCGATCCTTTGTTCCTCATAATACCCATATGAAGTAGATGGTTCACACCATTGTTCTTCATTGTAAGCATATGATGGATAAGGGTCGTAATTTTGTTCTTCGTAATACTCATATGAGGTGGGTTGTTCACGCCATGGTTCCTCATAATAAGCATATGAAGGTGGTGGCTCATATCTTGGTTCCTCAAAGTATGAGTATGAAGGCTCATACCTTTGTTCATCAAAATATGAGTATGAGGGAGGAGGTTCATACCTTTGGTCTTCATAGGATGTGTATGAAGTTGATGGCTCGTACCTGGGCTCCTAATAGTAGGTGTATGAATTGGATGGTTGATATGAGTGATTATTTTGAACCGATCGTGCGTTACGACAATTAGTGCAATAATTACCCCTATAATCATCCTCCTCATAGGTGTAGTTGTACCCTCCTGAGTATTGATCCATAAGAATCACTCAGCAGACCACAACTGAGTCTCGAGATCAGAAAACAAAAAGAAAAACGGAAACAGAGGCTGGACACGGCCCCGTGTTCAGTGGACACGGCCCCGTGTTCAGAATCTGTATCTGGGCGTTTTAATTAAATTTACTGATTTCGTTGAGCACGGGGCGTGTTCAGTGAGCACGGCCCGTGTTCAACCTACTGTAAATGCAAACCTAAACTAAAATGCAGAAAAATGTGGGCCCGTTTTGAAAAGGTTTTGAAAAACTGATTAGGCCGTCGATTTTAAGCTTTCCTAAAATCCTTGTGTCCCCGGCAACGGCGCCAAAAACTTGATGCGTGTGAAGTGTCGTATATTTTAGGTGTATATTTTAAGCCCTTTTTAACACTTATTTTAGCCAAGTTTTAAATTTATAAAACATGATATTTCACTAACACTAAACACACATATGGGCAAGTGCACCCATCGTTGAGTGTAGTATAGCGTTGGTAAGATACCGAGGTCGTCCAAGGACACAAGAGCTTTTAGTACCGGTTTATCCTCAACGTCTAACCAAAACAAAAGTTTAGAAAAATGTTTTAAACTAAGAAAAATAAAACTAACTAAAATGCTGAAAATAAAAATAAAAGAAAAAAAACAGATAGACAAGATGAATCACTTGGTTCCGACTCATATCTAGTATAACCTTTGATTATTTCCGCACTTTTGCACACAATTAAGAGATTATCTTAGTTATTGTAGTAGGCCCCTCTTTTGAAGGTGACGTTACCCTCACCCCAGTAGTTTGAGTCAGCAGGGATACAATCCTAAATGGGTGGATTATTGGAAGATAATGAATTAAGTTATTAATGCAGTATTGTGGTAGGCCCCGCTTTTGGCGGTGACGTTACCCTCGACTAAGTAGTCTGAGTCAGCAGGGATACAGTCCTAAATAGCCGGGTTATAGTATTAATAGTAGTTAACTTATGAGGGGATCAAAGAGTTTGGACCCCCGCCATCCAATACCGTGAAGTATTGAAGGAGGTCCTACTAAATTTGACCCAGGTCCATTGCAGGACCTCTAAACGCTGAACAATGGCAAGACCTTTACCAAACCGTTCCCTTAACCCCCTACCAGGTAGCCAACATACCTCCATATAGACCGTGGAGATATGAATGGTGAAAATCCTTTATTTTATATAGACAGTAAAATAATGCCAAGACACCACGGACAAACGATAAGGAAAGATCACCTTCAACATAAGTAACTAGTTATTAAAGTCATTAATACAAAACCAAATAAAAAGTGCAAAAGATTAGAAATAAAAAGTATTATACTAGACACTTTGTCTTCACCAAGTGATGTAAGAGACTTAGGCAAACATGGCCTTGATTGTCAAGAACTCTTACGATCAATCTTGGATCCCGAGACGACTCACACACTCTACGATGGACAATGGATGATGGTGGTGGATGATGGTGTTGTGATGGTGGTGGGTGGTGGATGAAGTGTGAGAGAGGTGGTGTGCCAATGGATGGTTTGAGCTTGAGCCAAGCACTCTTATTTATAGCCTGTACAGAAGCCTGGACACGGCCCCGTGTCCGCTGGACACGGCCCCGTGTCCACCCTTTTCTCTTTCTTCATTAATACAGTTTGTCTTTATTAGCTCCACACGCCCCCGTGTCCGCTGGGCACGCCCCCGTGTCCGTCTGACACTCTCTCTCTTCATTAATTGTAATTCGCAATTACAATTAATGCGCCTGCTGTACTTTCGCCACGCCCCCGTGTCCGCTGGGCACGGCCCCGTGGTGGGCAATAGAAGCTTCTAAAGGTTTGTCTTTTGTGCCAGGGCTGACTATTCTGGACACGGCCCCGTGCTGAGCTGGGCACGCCCCGTGTCGGGCTGGGCACATCCCCATGCTCAGCTGGGCACAGCCCCATGCTCAGCTTTCTTCTTGTTTTTGCTTTGGGAGTTGTTGTCGAGGGGTCAGGCATGCCACGTTTCTTTCTTTTCTTTGTATTTATGTTGGTTTTGGCTGTATTTTTGTTCCTTTTGTTCGTTTAAGCTCATTTGACCCTGTAAATTCAAAAGGAAGACAAAAACACACTTTTTCCAACATTAGTACTAAAAAAGGGTTAGTTTTATGCCTTATTTGATGTAATTTATATGTTGCATTTTACACACATCAGGTGACTTGTGCATGACATCACTTGTTGTGTGAAATTTGTGTATCTTATGACATCTTGGTTGTTTTACAGAGTTTTTGAATAGCAATTTTGAACGTAATTACTTGTTACTCTGTTTTTCAACAGAATACAATCAACCTTAGTATCAAATGAATTTTGAGCTGAACTGTTATGTCAAATTGATTGTTAGATCGAATTTGATTGTCCGAGCTCTGATACCAATTGTTAGGATCGGAGGCTCTCATGATTGTGTTTGTTTGTAATAAATGAACAATTAATAAACATGATTCAATTATATATGAAGCGGAAATGAATACAAACTTTGTAAACACAATCAAAGAGGAAGATGGTTTTGATAAACACATGATTTTCATCAATCAAAAGGTTACAAAGCAAATCAAAAGATTACAAAGCAAGCTTACATGCTAAACTCCCCCTCAGCCTAATACTCCATGGTTGATTGTACACAAGATGAAAGGATTGGACTAGAGGAGAAGAACTCGCTCAGTCAATCAAATGTAACAGTACAGGGTACTGCTCCATTTATAGGCAAACCAAACCACTGAAGCATCTCAGCTGACGTCACCATGAAAGCGACATCTAACAAACTAACAACCTGTAACCACTGTTCCTATACAAACATTGCTAATCTTGACCACTGACTTTATACAATACAAGTGACACACTAAACTACTGCTTTCTCCTTTCATCAGTGTTTTCCTCAAGGTTGATCAGTCCTTGAGTGGGCAGTCCTTTAGCATCAGTAGATTGAACCAGCAGTGTTTACTTCTTAGCAGTCTTCAGGGCTTCATCAGCAGTTTGAAGGACAGCAGCTGTTGTATACGAACAATGGATTAGAGGACCATCAGATGTTATAATCACTTTCAAGAGGAAAGTCTAATGTAAACAGCTGCTTATTATGAATCCACTGTTGTGATCCGGTTTTGGCTCTTATTATATGTTCCTCTGATAGGGTTCAATCCCAACAGTACATCACGTTTCCAATCTGATCCTTGTCCCATACTCGACAAGGCATTGCCAATATTCGCCACATTTTCTTCAAAACACCGAATGCTCGCTCGACGTCTTTACGTGCAGCCATCTGGACCCTGTTAAACTTTAATCTCTTTGGATATGTGGTACCGTGTCTTGTGAACGATTTTACAAAAACCCCCCACTCTGGGTAAATCCCATCAACTAGGTAGTACCCATCGTCTTCGTCTTCCACGATAGCTTTCACCACCGCCGCGATCGTTTGTAGAAATATTTCCGCACCATCGTCAGATGATGATGACGATTCACTATAACTTGAAGAACTCATGGCAAGATTGTGTTTTATGTGTTTGATATTGTGTGAGAAAAATGTTAAATATTGTAAGGTATTTATAAAGGATTTTTTTTTTTAAAACATGCCCCCAACGGCTAGCCCAACGACTAGTTTGAATTGGCCTTGTGTGAGAAAAATGTTAAATATTGTAAGGTATTTATAAAGGATTTTTTTTTTTAAAACATGCCCCCAACGGCTAGCCCAACGACTAGTTTGAATTGGCCATTTACAGCCCGCCATGACAGCTTGCTTCCCCCGCCCCACGCCCGGCTTGAAACCCAAGCCCCAGGGGCCACACCCCAACCCAAGCTCACCCGGGGTGGTGGCTTGGGCGTTTTCCCCCAACCCACGCCCCAACCCAAGCCCATACCCCATAGTCTAAACAAACAGCCCGTTAGTTTATGGTTATAAATTGGTTAAGTAACGGCAAAGTTGGAAAATAGTTATATTGAATTTAGTTAAATTTGAATGTATAAAAACAACTTATATTATTTAATTTTAATAATATGAATAAACTGGGAAAAACCGAAGAAATTTATTAATAATATTAAAATAAATACAATTTATTTCAAAGGTATGATCTAAGAGCTAAAAGTAAATAAAATAAAGAATACTTTTACGATAATGATAAAACTTAAAATTCAATCTATTATATAATAACGAAAGAAAATAGTATATTATACCCGTTTTAAATTATGTTTTTGCTCCTATTTAAAATTACCGTTTTGCCCTAGCTCAAAATAAAATTACGCTTTTGTCCCCATCTCAAAATTACGATTTTGCCCTTAATTCAAAATTACGATTTTGCCTGGCACTCCCCTATTGGACCAACCAGTTTATTATTTTATATCCATTTTAAAATTACGTTTTTGCCCCTCTTTAAAAATACGGTTATGCCCCCAGCTCAAAATAAAATTACGCTTTTGTCCCAGCTCAAAATTACGATTTTTCCCTCTATTCAAAATAAAATTGTGGTTTTGCCCTTCAGCTCAGAATTACCTTTTAGCCCCCAGTTCAAAATAAAATTTTGTTTTTGCCCCCAGCTAAAAATTACGATTTTGCCATCTGTTAAAAAATGTGATTTTTCCCCGTTTAAAAAATTATGATTTCGCCCTTAGTTTAAAATTACGTTTTTTCCCCAGTCCAAAATAAAATTATGTTCTTGCCCCCAACTCAAAATTACAATTTTGCCCTCGGTTCAAAATAAAATTGTGATTTTGCCTCCAGCTTAAAATTACGATTGTGCCCTTAGTTCAAATTTATATTACGCTGTTACCCCAAGTTCAAAATTACGAATTTGCCCCTATGAAAATTTACAATTTTGAGCCTGGTTCAAATTTATAGTACTACCATCACTTTAGCTTTTGGCAAATTACAGTTTTACCCCAGTAAAAAAAATACAACTTTCCCTCAGTTAAAAATTACAATATTGTCATTGTTTTAGGTTTTTTTTATCAAAACTATAAAAGTTTTTTGTTTTAATTGGTTGACTCGATTTAACTGTTTTTCGTGTCAATGAGGTGCCTAACACTCGCTCATTATTCGGTCATCGCCCCGCAACGCGGGCGAGCGGGGAATAAACTAGTTAGAAACATATATCAACGTCCGGCTCTCAAGTCTTGTTTGAAAGTCCGGAATTCCGGACACCATTTTTGGACTAAATGTACGCTCCCATTAAATTCTATGATTAAAACTAAAAAAATCACACCAAAAAATAATTTAAAAAAAACTCATATTAAACATAAGATTAAAAAAAACCTACCTAATATTTATTAAAACATAAAAACCTAAATAATTAAACATAAAAAACATAAAATGTTAAACATAAGACTGTGTGTAGTGGGGCGGTATGCAGCCCCATAGCGCCGTATGGCGTCGCTGCACACCGCCACGAAGGGCGCCATGCCCCAAAAAATTTCTCCGGCGCCATCCTCATAGCGGCGTTATCTTCTTTCCCCCCACTCACACACATATATATACATACATATGTATGTATAATTGAAGGTTTATGAACAATTGGTCCCTGCAAATCGAAGAAGAAGACAAAGCAGAAGGCGGAAATTCAGTCGGAAAGTTGGCCGGCGAAGAAGACACAGAAGAAGACAGGAGGGCCTATTATATTTTTAAAATTTTACATATTTGGTCCCTGCATTTTCTTAAATATCTAAAATTGGTTTTAAACTTGTTTTTCTTTTATTTTAAAAAAAAATCTGGCAGTTTTTTTATTTAATTTTTATTTTAAAAAGTTAGAAATTAATTAAAAAAATTGAAAATTAATTAATTGAGTAATGATGAGGTAGGGGCTTTATGACTACGGGCTCTAGTGACATAACGCCCCATAAAGCCCCTATGTGACGTGGCACGACACGTGTCGCATAACGCCCACAAAGAGGCTTTATGACTACGGATGGCCTAACTAAAGATGTTCAATTGAATCAAACGAGCAATCTGAGTCTGTTGAGTGATTGTCTTCCCATGGGTTAGGGAACCTTAAACACTCGAAGTCAGATTCATTGACGTTCATGTCCTCTGGATGTGGTATGTATTCCTCTTTGGGGTTAGTTACGTACCTGTCATCTGAATTGGGGTCATATCGTTAGCACTTGTTTATATAACCATTTCAATTCTTTGTCTGTCGATTCCCACTCCTCAATTGTTAGTTGGCTAAACTGTTGCTCATAGCGGCCTCTCAGTGGATTGGATTATGATCCGATCTATTAATGATCCAACTTAAATGGATCATGATCTGATCCATGATCCAACTAATGGATCGTGATCCAATCCAAATAATTTTAAATGGATGGATCACTATCCGGATCGATCCATATTAAAAAAATTAATAAAAAAGTCTAAAAAATAAAAGAAATCACAAAAAATCTAAAAAAATAAAAAAATCGTAAAAAAATTCAAAACTGGACGAGACGTCGCGACAGAGGTCGTAGTAGTTTTTCAGGCGGAGCACAAGCGCCAAAAGAAGTGATTTAACTGGAACAAGGTTGTACCACACGTCTTATGGGAGTTGTATAGTGGAGATAAGCTTGTGGTGTTAACAATTAGTGACGAGAAGTCAGTCATAGTTTAGTCTGTATTAAATGTCTCTACACCTTAACTGGTGATTTTAGATTTCTGCTGTTGGTGGTTCCTTTGTCAGGCTTTCTTGATCATAATGTTTGCCGACGACACCACACCGTGCTCTCACTCAGGTTTTGTTCACTGTTAAGCTGGTTTTGATATGAACATGACAAGACCAGTCCAATCCAGTCCTTGGTAGATAAGAATATATTTTCAACGTATAAGAGCTTTTCCAATGGTCCCTTTGACGGGTGTCATGGTTACCAGCTCTTGATAAGGTTGAGTTTGCTTTAATTGAACTTGTTGGTGATGCATATACTATCTGGATTACTTGACAAAGTATAGATTTAGTATTATTAAAACTAGTAGTGATACAATTTATGTAGCATTTTAATAGCAGGGTGATTTGTCAGTCGGTATGCACTCTTGTCTAGCATTTATTTTGTAACTTTTTTTAAACTCTTTTCAGCAATTTATTTATGTTTTATGAAGTATTTTATTGTAAACTATTAATGGGTTTTTTTTTTTTTTTTTGTCACGATCTGAAAGTAGCAGCCCTAATTTAAAATTAGAAGCCGTAATTTACCTTAGACGGAGGTCGGAACTTGCGATGGACGAGGACTGGACGAGACGCCGCGACAGAGGTAGGAATCGGCGACGCCGTGAAGGAGGTGGACGGAGGTTGCGAACTTGCGTTGAAAGAGGACTGGACGAGAGAGAACTGGAGGAGTATGAAAGAGGATCGACCTGGAATAAACAAATGAGATCTTTGAAATTAAATCTGAAAATGCAATGTTTGAAACTGGAAGACCCTCACCAACTATTTCGTTTATAGTAGTTGAAAAATAGCCGTTGGAATATAGCCATTGGAATATAGTCTTTGGAATGTTTAAAAATAAGAGTAAACTGTCAAAATGGTCCGTGAGGTTTGGTCACTTTAGTCCAAAACTCAAAACTTTTGAATCTGAGTCCCTATGGTTTCAATTTTGTTGCTATTTTCATCCAAAAATCAAAATATGGTCAGATTTTTCAGTTAACATCATTTTTTTTTTGTCTTTTTCCTCTTTTTTAACGAAGGGCAAATGGTCTTTTAACGTTTTATTATAACAAATTTAAAAAAAGAGTAAACTGCCATTTTGGTCCATGTGGTTTGGGCACTTTTACCATTTTAGTCCAAATCTCAAACTTTTTAAATCTGGGTCCCTGTGGTTTCACTTTTGTTGCCATTTTAGTCCAAAATTCAAAAACCCCCTTTTTTGACTGTTGAAAGCTGCCTATTTTATCTTTTTGTGCAGGGGTTTTTTGGTCCTTTTAATTTTAATATAACATGGTAGTTTATTAAAATGGCATGTTTACTAAAAAAAAACCCTATAACCCTTCATTCTTGAGCCAGCGCCCCTGTTCTCACCAGTAAATGATCACACACTCACCCACATAACTCTCTCTCTCTCTCATTCAGTTCCGGCGAAGACAAAGGCAGCGCCGCCTCAGGCGGCAACGGTTGTTTCCCGTTCTCATTCTGGCAACCACACCATCACCTAATCCCCCTCTTCCTCCCTTCTCTCCAAGCAGAACTCCGGCACGGAGGATCACCTGTGGGTTCTACGTACCCACCACCACCGTACACCCACACCACCTCCTTTCCACCTCTACCTATCTCCGCCACCGTCAAACCACCTGCAACAACCACAGCAACATCCACCGTGTTTAAACCATCGGCAACCACCACCTGTCACCTTCCGTTATTCTCCCACAACCACAAAAACCTAGAGAGAGAAACACCTCAAAACCCCCAATCTAGAGAGAGAAACCTCTCAAAAATGTCAAAACCTAGATAGAGAAACACAGCGTTCTTCGTCGATGTTTTGTTGTTGTTGTTCATCGAATGAATAAAGATCTGAATCAAAAACAAAAGTTGTGGTTGTGGAGTTCCTGGATCGGGTGGTGTTATTGAGAGAGAGAAAAGAGAGAGTCAGATGTTTGTTTAGAGAGAGAGAGAGAGAGAGTGCAGAGACTTTATAGAGAGAGAGATGTGTCTTGAGTTTTTTTTATTTGTTATAATAACTTATAAAATGACCAATTTGCCCCTGAACAAGAAAACAAAATAGGCAGCTTTCAACAGTAAAAAAAGGGGGGTTTTTAAATTTTGGACTAAAATGGCAACAAAAGTGAAACAACAGGGACCCAGATTTAAAAAGTTTGAGATTTGGACTAAAATGGCAAAAGTGCCCAAACCACAGGGACCAAAATGGCAGTTTACTCTTAAAAAAATCTGACCATTTTGCTCTTCATTAAAAGAAAGGAAAAAGACAAAAATGTTGGATGTTAACCGAAAAATTTGACTACATTTTGCTTTTGGATGAAAATGGCAAAAAACTGAAACTACAGAGACCTAGATTCAAAAGATTTGAGTTTTGGATTAAAGTGGCAAAAGTGACCAAACCTCAGGGACCATTTTAACAGTTTACTCTAAAAATAATTATAATTTTACGTTTTATTTAATGTTTGATTTTTTGTTTCTTTAGTGAAATATAATTTTAATTTAAATATATATTATTATCTATTTATAAACGAAATATAAAATAAGAAATAATATAAGAGTATTATCATCATACTCAGTAAATCCTACTAATAGCAAAACTAAAGTAGTGTCTGAGAAGGGTAAGATGTAGATGTAGACAGCCTTACCTTTACCCCGTAGGAATAGAGAAACTACTTCCAGTGAGACCCCAGCTCCAGAACATACATAAATAAATATATAAGAAAAATGATAGTTTGGACTATCTGGACTATGAAAGGAAGGATTAGGATCAAATACAAAGGATCCTAATTGTAAGAAGTGTAAGAAGGATTTATAGAGTGACAAGTGTCCAATAACCTAAAAAAACCCACTACACAAAAAAACCCACTAAAAAAAAAAAAAAAACTTAAACATCCACCACCACCAAAACACCCCCACCCCCCACATCACCCTCGCCAAAAAAAAAAGAAAAAAAAATTTTTTTTTTTTGTCCGAGGGGGTGGGGGTTTAGGTTTTTTTTTGGGGTGGGGGGGGGGGGGGGGGGGTTAGGTGTTTTTTTAGGTTTTTGGGGGGTGGGGGGTTAGGTTTTTTTGGGGTTTTTTTTGGTGAGGTATAGTTTTTTTTTTGCGGGGGTGGGGGGGGGGGGGGGGGTTTAGGTTTTTTTTTTTTTTGGGGGGGGGGGGGTGGGGTTAGGTTTTTGGGTGGTGGTGGGTGTTTAGGTTTTTGGTGGTGATGTAGTGGGTTTAGTTTTAGGTTATTGGACACTTGTCACTCTATAAATCCTTCTTACAATTAGAAGCCTTTGTAGAATAACTTGACCCATGAAAGGAAATATGATCTAATTTAACATGACACTATAGAAAACCAAAAATTAATTGCAACTTTGGAGCGTTACAAAGCAATGTGAACAACATGAGTTACAAATATGACAACAATACACAAGTGTTCTTCATCCATGTTTAAATTGCATCAATATAAACCAACTAGGGTAGCCCAATTGGCCACCGACACCCACCTCTTCCCAGAGGTACCGGGTTCGAGTCTTGGGAGTGGCATATGTCGCCCAGGGTAAGAACTTGGCAAGGGGAATTCACCACGGAGCTAGTTTGGTCGGGTAGCGGGTCCCAGAGTGGGATCACTCCGGCGGTTGGGAGGATCGTGCACTATCCCCCCCCCCCCCCCCCAACTGTATCAATATAATGATACTTTTGACAGAAAAAACAACATATTAAGAAGCTATATCAACATATGAAACTATCAAATATTCAAAAACCAAAATGGACATCAAAGGATGAACTCAAATCCAAAAGGGTACTTATTAAATCTACTTGGCGGATGCTTATTGAAATGAGTCGAATTTGAGTGATCCAAACTGGGTATCGAGAGGTTCTCTCATATCCAAATAAACAAAATAAAGGAAAGGTGTATTCAACTAAACTATAATTAAAAAGCTTCAAAATTTATTACAGAAAACCTTTTCTAGACATACTTGGTAGTTGGAACATGCTATTTGTAAAATCATGTCAAGTTGGATATTCAAAAAAGATGATCTCATATCCAAAAGAGTACTTACGAAAGCCACTACCGAGAAGCTTGCAAAATAAAATGAACTGTTCACCCACTTGTCTAATGCTAACTGTGAAAAACAGAATGACTTCTTAACCCCACTTGGCGGATGCTAAATATTAAAGATGAGTTTGATCTCTACGACAAAAACTAGGTATCAGAAGATGATCTCAAAACCAAAAGGGTACTTAAGAAGACCACTATTAAGAAACATGTAAATCACCATGAATTCTTTACCCCACTTGGCAGATGCTAACAGTGGAAATGAGTCAAATTTCAATGATCAAAAAACTGGGTATGTTAAATGTGTTATCATATACAAGATGATATTAGAAAAATCCAAGAAATCAAATTAAAAACATATAAAACAGGTGGTGGTAACAAATACACAAATAAAATAGACAAAAATAATGAAAAAAAATGTTTTAAAGTAATTAATAACCAAAAAACTTATAAGATATTTAAAAAAAAAAAAACTTTTACCCTTACTTGGCAGATGCTATTTTTGAAAATATGTCAAACTTTCATAGATGGAATTGGATATTGAAATTTATATAAAATACAAAAAAGGTATATCAAGAAATCCATTGTTTGCAAAAAAAATGAATTCTTAACCCCACTTGGCAGATGCTAACAGTGGAGATGAGTCTGATCTCTATAATATCAAAAGAAGATCTCAATTCCAAAGGGGTACTTAAGGAATCCATTGTTAAGAAACTTGCAAAACAAGATGAATTCTTTACCTCACTTGGCGGATGCTAAGTAGGGGAGTGAGTTAAATTCCAAATTGGGTATAGTTTATTCTCATATCGGGAATGGTATTAAAAAAATCCCAGAAATCAAATTGAAAACATATAAATAAAAGGCGGGTAACAAACAAAATAGATGAAATAACGAACAAAATTGCAATCAAAGAAATTCATAACTAAGAACTTATAAAATATTTAAAAAAAAGAACCATTTACTGATACTTGGCAGATGCTATTTTGAAAATATGTCAGATTTTCATAAACTGAATTGGATATCGAAAGTTATCTCACATCCAAAAAGGTATATCAAGAAATTCATTGTTCAAAAGCTTGCAAAATAAAACTAATTTTTAACCCCACTTAGTGGATGCTAATAGTGGAAATTAGTGTGATCTCTATAACCCAAACTGGGTATCAAAAGAAGATCTCAAATCCTAAGGGGTATTTAAGGAATTCACTACTAAGAAACTTGCAAAACAAGATGAATTCTTTACCTTGGGTATAATGTGTTCTTCGGTATTAAAAAATCCAAGAAATCAATTGAAAACATATAAAACCAAAAGTAGTAACAAACAAAATAGACAAAATAACGAAAAATAAATAAATTTAAAGAAATTCATAACTAAAAAACTTATAATTTTTTAAAGAACGTTTTCCCATACTTGGCAGATGCTTATTTTTAAAAATGTCAAATTTTCATAAACTGAGTTGGATATCAAAAGTTATCTCACATCCAAAAAGGTATCTCAAGAAATTCAAAGTTCAAAAGCTTGCAAAACAAAACGAATTCATAACCCCACTTGGCGGATGCTAATAGGGAAAATGAGTCCGATCTCTATAACCCAAACTGGGTATCAAAAGAAGATCTCAAATCCAAAGGGGTATTTAAGGAATTCACTATTAAGAAACTTGCAAAACAAGATGAATTCTTTACCTCATTTGGCGGATGCTAATCACGGAAATGAGTTAAATTTCAATGATCCAAAATTGGGTATAATGTGTTCTCCGGTATTAAAAAAATCCAAGAAATCAAATTGAAAACATATAAAACCAAAAGTAGTAACAAACAAAATAGACCAAATAACGAAAAAAATAAATTTAAAGAAATTCATAAGTAAAAAACTTATAAATTTTTTTAAAGAACCTTTTCCCATACTTGGCAGATGCTATTTTTATTAAAAAATGTCAAATTTTCATAAACTGAGTTGGATGGCGGCGCAGTTTGTTGCTCGTCTACCTGCTATTCTTATGTAATTTGCCCTGATGATTGGAAAAAAAAAAGTTATCTCACATCCAAAAAGGTATATCAAGAAATTCAATGTTTAAAAGTTTACAAAACAAAACAAATTCTTAACCCCACTTGGCGGATGCTAATAGTGAAAATGAGTCCGATCTCTATAACCCAAACTGGGTATCAAAAGAAGATCTCAAATCCAAAGGGGTATTTAAGGAATTCACTACTAAGAAACTTGCAAAACAAGATGAATTCTTTACCTCACTTGGCGGATGCTAATCACGGAAATGAGTTAAATTGCAATGATCAAATTGGGTATAATGTGTTCTCCGGAATTAAAAAATCCAAGAAATCAAATTGAAAACATATAAACTCAAATTGAAAACATACAAACAAAATAGACAAAATAACGAAAAAAATTAAATTTAAAGAAATTCATAACTAAAAAACTTATAAATATTTTTAAAGAACGTTTTCCCATACTTGGCAGATACTTATTTTTAAAAATGTCAAATTTTCATAAACTGAGTTGGATATCAAAAGTTATCTCACATCCAAAAAGGTATCTCAAGAAATTCAAAGTTCAAAAGCTTGCAAAACAAAACGAATTCTTAACCCCACTTGGTGGATGCTAATAGTGAAAATGAGTCCGATCTCTATAACCCAAACTGGGTATCAAAAGAAGATCTCAAATCCAAAGGGGTATTTAAGGAATTCACTACTAAGAAACTTGCAAAACAAGATGAATTCTTTACCTCACTTGGCGGATGCTAATCACGGAAATGAGTTAAATTTCAATGATCCAAAATTGGGTAATAATGTGTTCTCCGGTATTAAAAAATCCAAGTAATCAAATTGAAAACATATAAAACCAAAAGCAGTAACAAACAAAATAGACAAAATAACGAATTTTTTTTTTTAAGAAATTCATAAATAAAAAACTTATATATTTTTTTAAAGAACGTTTTCCCATACTTGGCAGATGCTATTTTTATAAAAATGTCAAATTTTCATAAACTGATTTGGATATCAAAAGTTATCTCACATCCAAAAAGGTATCTCAAGAAATTCAATGTTCAAAAGCTTACAAAACAAAACGAATTCTTAACCCCATTTGGCGGATGCTAATAGTAAGAATGAGTCCGATCTCTATAACCCAAACTGGGTATCAAAAGAAGATCCCAAATCCAAAGGGGTACTTAAGAAATCCACTATTAAGAAGCTTGCAAAACAAGATGAATTCTTTACCTCATTTGGCGGATGCTAATAATGGGAGTGAGTTAAATTTCAATGAGCCAATATTGGGTATAATGTGTTCTCATATTGGGAATGGTATTAAAAAAATCCAAGAAATTAAATTGAAAAACATATAACTGATGTATTGCAAAATACATACTTATATCGTGTATAGTTTGTACGTTCTTTCGTTACTTTTAGTTTAGTTTTGCTTTGAATTACGTACTATTGATGAAAGTTCGTTTTTCCAGGTCTTGATACGCTAATTGGCTAAAAATTGAGTGGAAACGAGCTAAAGTCCTGAAACATTGCATCCTGGAATGAGTCACAAAGAGTTAGAATTATTTTGAGGAGTTTTGGGATGCTAGAGCTGAATTTCGGAGTGAACATTCTGTGAAAAAACACGCACTCGCGTAGCGCGAGCATAAAAGGTTCTCCAGTCGCGCTACGCGACCATGAAACAAGAATTGCCGGATGATCATACGCGCGCGGCCCGCGTCAACTTACCCTTAACTTCCAAGCGGGCCGCGAGAAGGTGGGTTACGGGCACAGATTCGTAACAGTGACGGGATTTAAGGTTTTGAAGGTAAAAATCATCATTATCGAACATTGGAACCCTAATCACGAATAAGAGAGATTAGAGGCGATTTTGGAGCCGTCTTGGAGCATAATCGGAGATCTTGAAGGCGCGGAATCATTGGATCAAGTTCAAGACAAAGAATCAAAGATTTCTCGGGTTTTTCAATCCCTTGTTTGGTTGATTTCTTTCTTGAAACTTTTTACCATGAATTCTAGTTTGATTATCTTTGATTTGTTTTCGTTTATAGACATGCTTGGCTAAACCTTTAAACCACCTAGACTAGTTGAATGGATTGAATAAAGATTTTACCTTTTTCGTTATTTGCACGATGTTTATGGATTGATTGTGTTTAGTAAAAGGTTTGATTTAATGATTTGATGTGTATGCGTACTTTGATTAGGTTTATTATTGTTACTTGCTTCATATGATTCTTAGTGACGGTCTATATCACAACATAGAGTCATATTAGGGTTTAGGGTTTCGGTGAGTGTCTATATCACGTTAGAAAACCTTCACTCTTTAGGGAGAATCGGCCGATAACCTCTAGAAGTAAGTGGTAATAATTTGCTAAGTCTTAGTGTTCTACTAGTCCTAATAACTGGGAAGTGAGGGGCTATTGGTAGGTCTTACCCGACGAATTGCTTTAGATAGGCCTTGGGAAAGGTTATGTCTTGGTTTACCTGTCGGTCTTATTAGTCTATCAAGTCAAATCTATTACTTCAAACTACCCTAGACCTAGGACTGGGAAGAAATAGGTCAACATTAGGGTACTTACACAATAATTAGAGGACTGGGAAGAAATCTAATAACCGGTAGGATTAACGGCCTAGGTAGTGTCACAGGTTTCTCCTTGAGAAGGGTCGAGGGGCCTCGTTGGTTCTTAATAGGTTTAGTATCATATGATCCCGGTTCCATAACTCGTGCATTTAATTTAATTGGTAATCTCTTAAAAACAATCCAGGATTCTTGTCTAGGTGGTCTCGTTCTCTCATAAGAAAAGTTCACAGTCTTAGTTCGTGTTTAGTCTAGTTCTAGTTATTTTAGTAGTTAATATAGATTTCCTCAGTTTTCAGTAACCCCCCCCCCCAAAAACAATTAAACAAGTTTAAGTCGCGTCAGTCAGTGTCTGTTAGAGTCTAGTTTACGTAATACATAGAGTCTTTGGGTTCGATACTCGGACTTGCTTAGGTTATACTACATTGACCGGTACACTTGCCGGTTGTGTGGTTTAGGTTTTAGAGAGTCCTAGTCTATAAATTTAAAGCTTTATAGTGTCTAGAATAGAGAGTCTAATTTAGTTAGTTTTTATAGTCTGTTTAGCACACATCAAGTTTTTGGCGCCGTTGCCGGGGACTCTTGGCAATTGCGTTCATTAGCTTTGATAGACTTAATTGACATCGTACGTGCTACTTGCTTTTGTATATTGAGTCGTAGGGGTCTAATTTTCTGTGTATTTTATTTTTGTTGATTCTTGTAAATATGTGTGAAATTTGTGGAGGACCTCATTTTACTGTTAAGTGCCCACAATTTGAGGGGTCCTCTGCACAATGTTACACTAACCCTTTTGTGCAGTCACAACCATATTTTTCACAGGGGTATTCTTTGAATTATTATGATAATCAGCCTTTTTATGATGATCCATATCAGCAGCCACAAGATAACGAGGGTCAGTCTTGTAACACCCCAAAACCCGAATGTTTATATTCGTTAAATGTCCTATTATGGTACATCAAGAAATAAATAACTAGGTTATTTATCCTAGTTAAAAGTATGGTAGAAACAAATAAAGGATGAAAGTTGTGTCAATTTTGTTTAGTGACAAACTTGAGGGGCTAAAGTGGGGCAAAATGAAAGTTGATATTATTAATAAAAATAAATAAATATATACCCACATACACACACACAATCGTGTGTTCTAGAATGAGCAGGAGCTCCATGAGCTCCAAAACCCTAAACATGGAAGATCATCAAATTGGATGGCTAAATGAGGTTTAAATTCATAACCGAGCATGGATTAATGATCACCTTCACAAGGGGATCGTAAGGTATGTCTTAGATTCTAGATTGGTGATGATGCACGAAATGGGTTATGTTGTAAATCACGAATTCGTATGAAATTGAGCATGAGTATGAGTTAGATTCATCATTTGGAACATGGATTATGCATGAATTAGGTTAATTTGATGTTTAAGGGTGAAACCCATGTGTTATGGTGAAGATGATAACATGGGTAAATCATCTATGTCTAATTCTTGCTTAATGTTGATGTATTTTGATGTGTATGGTAGATTCTTGTTAGAGGAATTGAAAGAGATGTGATACTAATATGATTGATGTTTATGCATGAATGATTTATGTTGATTAGAAGTAGGAATTTGATGAATTATGTATGAAATTAGAAGGATATGCATGAACTAGTTGTACACTACGCTTAAGGGGTAGTACACACGTTAAAAGTATGATTAACTTATGATGAATTTGAGATTTGATCACTTGTAGGTGATTAACAAAGTTGTTATGAAGTGGGTTTTGATGATATGATAAGAAATGATGAATTGTTGTTAAGATGAAGTGAACAAAATGTGATGATAATATGTATGATGTTTAATTTTAAATACTACATGATGATTAGTAGTTGGTCTTGATGAGTTATGTATGAGTTTAGAAGATTTGAGCATGAAATAGTTGTACGTTATGCTTAAAAGGTAGTACTTGCATCAAGTGTATGATGAAATGTATATATATAGTGTCACCCGTATAACCGAACATGATGTCACGAGTATATGATGATAAGTCGATGGTTAAATATGGTATATAGTTGACTTTCAAAAGTCAACTAAGCATAAGAAACATGAATTGACACGTGGTTGTACATGCCGGATTATAGGAATTCGTATGGTACATGTTAGGTCAATATGCGTCGTTAGTGATTATATGATGATTTACATGAGTTTATACGGATATGAATATAATCATATGAGTTATGTATGTTAGAAATGACTAGTGAAAGTTAAGGGTGAAATATCCGATTGATATGATTGTTAACATGTGCGAATGCATATGCTAATAGGAGCGTGACCTTGATGATAAGAGGGTATAGGAATCATGTCAAGACGGACGCAAGCATGAAAGGATAACGGGTCAAGAAAAGGCGAGGGGTCGGATATGAGCACGGACGCATAAGGTAAGTGATTTCTGTAATCACTTCATATGTTCTGTTAGGTGATATGGTGTTTTAATTAACTAAACAGGATGATTGAGGTCAATTATGTGTCGTAGCCCTATGTCGTAAAGGATGGGGTTTAAAGTTGACCAAAATGCCCTTGATGGGTATTTTGGGCAAACGGTCTTAATAAGGGGTTTAGAAACAAGTTATATGATTAATGTAATGTTCTGGACAAGTATGGAAGTGGGAAGTATGGTTTTGTTAGTCTTAGATCATTTAATGCGCAAATACCCATAACGGGTCAAATAATTAGGAAATGACAATAAGACGATAGAGCGTAAGATAAGAATTTCCTTAATTCGGAAGTGGGATTTTAAGTTATTATGATAGAATGTGAATTTACAAGCATGTAGGAAGAAACGGGAGGTTAAACGGGTAAGCGGTTCAAAAGTTACGCGCGTTTTAGTGCGTACAAGCGACGAAACGGATCTGCAGCAAAATGATCTTTCTAGGGGCCGTCGCCGACGGGCTCCCACCCCGTCGCCGACGGGCTCCCAAAAGACCTTTTTGGCCGACGGCCTAACTATCTGTCGACGGGAAGAATTTGGGCGACGGGTATAAGGAGAAGCCGTCGCCGACGGGTCCCCACCCCGTCGCCGACGGGTTGTCTACCCCATTTCTTCGTTTTTCCTTATATTGCACATCCGGACGACCCGTAACGCATTCCGGTATGTCGTTTTTCGATAAGATGATTGTTTAAGCACGGTATGTAAGAAGTATGTAGGTAGGTATATATGTATGTACGTCTTAAGTATAAACGTTTATATGTTTAATGAGTGTACGTATGTATGTAGATGTGGGAGTACGCATGTAAGGGCAGGTGTATGTCTGTAAGAATGTACGATTAATATAATGTTAATAACATGCTTGGTGAATATCGTAGACTGTAATTACGGTTTATAAATCAAAGCCTAAGTCCCGGGTAAATAGTGTATGAGTATGTAGGAAGTATGCAAAATCTTGTACGTATATGTAGATGTGTATATATGTATGCGTATAGATATGCACGAGTGTATGTATGTATGAAATGATGTAGGAAAGGTTGTATGTATGTGGATATGTATGTACGTATGTGTTAAGATAGGTACGAGGGTATACATGTATGTAATGATGTGGGAAGGGTTTGTATATATGTAGATGTATATGTATGTAGATATGTATGTATAAGGGCACGTATGAGTGTATGCACGCATGTAAGTTGTAGGAAAGATATGTACGTAAGTAGAGGCGTATGTATGTAGGTATGAAAGTATGTATGCATGATTTAGACATGTCGAGGGTTAACGTTATTAATGGTGTACCTTGAGAATGAAAAGTAATGCAGGTACGTTATCGAAGCCTCACAGGAGATGGATACGCAGATGAGATGCTTAAAGTTTCTTAAAGATCTAAATGTGAAGTGTATTCGAATGAATCTTGTTTATATAATGCGTACTAATGTTATGAATGTATGTGGTGAATGCAGGTTGTATGGATAATGAGCGATTAGCACAAGGATTAGAGATCGAAGACCGAGTCACTAGAGAGATTGTACGGGGACGTTGAATGTAATATATAGTTAATGTAAGCTATGTTTTTAGTTAACAAGTAAGAGGATGACAGACTTTTGATTAAGAATTAAGTTAAAGTTAAAAGTTTAAATCAGTTGAGGTTTTTATAACGCAAGAAATTTTATGGTTGGTGTTTCCGCTGCGACTTTTTGTCAAATATGATTTAGGGTGTAACAAGTTGGTATCAGAGCCCTGGTTTGAGAGAATCAAGTGTAAGAAGGTAAGTACTTGAACTCAAACCTATGTGCTCTTGTGATAAGAAACCCGTACAATCCAAGACTCGGTCAAGATCCAAAGGTAAAAGAGAATGTAAGTATGTACTTATGTATACGCATAAAGAAACTGACGGTTTTGTATATGCAAGGTAAGTATAAGCGTTTGAAGAGGATGATCCGCGAGTGCGGTCAAGTACCGACACCAAGGCATGAAATAAGATAAAGTTGAACCCAGGTACGTAAATTTAATAGGTCGGTATATGAAATGGTGAAATGCATTAAGGGAAGAGAAATGCTAAATGAAGGACCATGATGGTATAGTAAACATGTTTTGAAAAATGATGCACGTGCCGAAACCAAACTCTTCGGACATAAGGTGACAATTACACGAAGACACGAAACTAGTATGTGGATTGTGTACCTGGCCAGTACACGTGAAGCATATGACGTTCGTGTGACCGTGATAATTGATACAGGTATGTCTGTTAGAATTAAGTAGTAGGTGGACGTGAGGGTGAAGAGAAATGTAAGACTCTCAAGAATGAGAGTATGAAATGCTATGCTAGAATCCGCGAGACGGATTCGAAACATGATATGCTATACTAGAATCCGCGAGACGGATTCGAAGTATGATATGCTATACTAGAATCCGCGAGACGGATTCGAAGTATGATATGCTATGCTAGAATCCGCGAGACGGATTCGAAACATGAAATGCTATGCTAGAATCCGCGAGACGGATTCGAAACATGAAAGAAGTTAAAGTATGAATGCAATACTTGAATCCGTGAGACGGATTCAAGGGATGAAAAGCGTATATGCAATGTTTGAATCCGCGAGACGGATTCAAGGAATGAAAGTTATGAACGATGCAAATTTCTTGTGGAATTGGTTATGATAAGCGAAAGCTGTAACAAGCTATGCACGTCGGCCGGTTCAAGTTGAACAAGTCGAGTGAGGATAAGGTACCATCCGTTTAGAACGAGTGGTCGTGAATGCAATAACGAATGTATGAAGTTCAATCCGTTATACGGATAGAACGGAAGAATTATGTTGAAAGCAATTAACCCGATGTTACCGGGTCGTAAGTGGTATGCTTGAATCTCATTATGAGAGTATATGCTATTACCCAACTAAGTGGATAACCGAATGCGTGAAAGAAATGAAAGTATATAAGCGGATGAAACCAATAATGTTGGAATGGGCACGGCGTAATATGGAAAGCTTGGTTCTAATAGTTGACGTAGGAATGAAAACTATGTCATTAAGAAGTGAAATTTTAATGTTTTGAGTAAAATATACGAGTATTAGTTAAAATCTTGTATGGTGAATGTGCATGATGCGTATACCTATGTAACTTAAGTAAATGCGCGAAATGAGAGGGATAGTAATGTAGAAAGGTGTTAACTATGGAGTTAACCATGTAGACGTGATTATGGAATGAATGAATAAACATGTAGTGATGATCATCACTAAGAAACTATCATGAGGCAAGAAGTTGAGGTCTAAAGATATATATATTTTAGAAGCATGTTATTTAGGAGGGATGGTAATAACCGGTAAGTAAAGGATTATAGTCCCGTAAAAATGAGCAAGGTTTCGGGGACGAAACCTCTTTTAAGGGGGGTAGACTTGTAACACCCCAAAACCCGAATGTTTATATTCGTTAAATGTCCTATTATGGTACATCAAGAAATAAATAACTAGGTTATTTATCCTAGTTAAAAGTATGGTAGAAACAAATAAAGGATGAAAGTTGTGTCAATTTTGTTTAGTGACAAACTTGAGGGGCTAAAGTGGGGCAAAATGAAAGTTGATATTATTAATAAAAATAAATAAATATATACCCACATACACACACACAATCGTGTGTTCTAGAATGAGCAGGAGCTCCATGAGCTCCAAAACCCTAAACATGGAAGATCATCAAATTGGATGGCTAAATGAGGTTTAAATTCATAACCGAGCATGGATTAATGATCACCTTCACAAGGGGATCGTAAGGTATGTCTTAGATTCTAGATTGGTGATGATGCACGAAATGGGTTATGTTGTAAATCACGAATTCGTATGAAATTGAGCATGAGTATGAGTTAGATTCATCATTTGGAACATGGATTATGCATGAATTAGGTTAATTTGATGTTTAAGGGTGAAACCCATGTGTTATGGTGAAGATGATAACATGGGTAAATCATCTATGTCTAATTCTTGCTTAATGTTGATGTATTTTGATGTGTATGGTAGATTCTTGTTAGAGGAATTGAAAGAGATGTGATACTAATATGATTGATGTTTATGCATGAATGATTTATGTTGATTAGAAGTAGGAATTTGATGAATTATGTATGAAATTAGAAGGATATGCATGAACTAGTTGTACACTACGCTTAAGGGGTAGTACACACGTTAAAAGTATGATTAACTTATGATGAATTTGAGATTTGATCACTTGTAGGTGATTAACAAAGTTGTTATGAAGTGGGTTTTGATGATATGATAAGAAATGATGAATTGTTGTTAAGATGAAGTGAACAAAATGTGATGATAATATGTATGATGTTTAATTTTAAATACTACATGATGATTAGTAGTTGGTCTTGATGAGTTATGTATGAGTTTAGAAGATTTGAGCATGAAATAGTTGTACGTTATGCTTAAAAGGTAGTACTTGCATCAAGTGTATGATGAAATGTATATATATAGTGTCACCCGTATAACCGAACATGATGTCACGAGTATATGATGATAAGTCGATGGTTAAATATGGTATATAGTTGACTTTCAAAAGTCAACTAAGCATAAGAAACATGAATTGACACGTGGTTGTACATGCCGGATTATAGGAATTCGTATGGTACATGTTAGGTCAATATGCGTCGTTAGTGATTATATGATGATTTACATGAGTTTATACGGATATGAATATAATCATATGAGTTATGTATGTTAGAAATGACTAGTGAAAGTTAAGGGTGAAATATCCGATTGATATGATTGTTAACATGTGCGAATGCATATGCTAATAGGAGCGTGACCTTGATGATAAGAGGGTATAGGAATCATGTCAAGACGGACGCAAGCATGAAAGGATAACGGGTCAAGAAAAGGCGAGGAGTCGGATATGAGCACGGACGCATAAGGTAAGTGATTTCTGTAATCACTTCATATGTTCTGTTAGGTGATATGGTGTTTTAATTAACTAAACAGGATGATTGAGGTCAATTATGTGTCGTAGCCCTATGTCGTAAAGGATGGGGTTTAAAGTTGACCAAAATGCCCTTGATGGGTATTTTGGGCAAACGGTCTTAATAAGGGGTTTAGAAACAAGTTATATGATTAATGTAATGTTCTGGACAAGTATGGAAGTGGGAAGTATGGTTTTGTTAGTCTTAGATCATTTAATGCGCAAATACCCATAACGGGTCAAATAATTAGGAAATGACAATAAGACGATAGAGCGTAAGATAAGAATTTCCTTAATTCGGAAGTGGGATTTTAAGTTATTATGATAGAATGTGAATTTACAAGCATGTAGGAAGAAACGGGAGGTTAAACGGGTAAGCGGTTCAAAAGTTACGCGCGTTTTAGTGCGTACAAGCGACGAAACGGATCTGCAGCAAAATGATCTTTCTAGGGGCCGTCGCCGACGGGCTCCCAAAAGACCTTTTTGGCCGACGGCCTAACTATCTGTCGACGGGAAGAATTTGGGCGACGGGTATAAGGAGAAGCCGTCGCCGACGGGTCCCCACCCCGTCGCCGACGGGTTGTCTAGCCCATTTCTTCGTTTTTCCTTATATTGCACATCCGGACGACCCGTAACGCATTCCGGTATGTCGTTTTTCGATAAGATGATTGTTTAAGCACGGTATGTAAGAAGTATGTAGGTAGGTATATATGTATGTACGTCTTAAGTATAAACATTTATATGTTTAATGAGTGTACGTATGTATGTAGATGTGGGAGTACGCATGTAAGGGCAGGTGTATGTCTGTAAGAATGTACGATTAATATAATGTTAATAACATGCTTGGTGAATATCGTAGACTGTAATTACGGTTTATAAATCAAAGCCTAAGTCCCGGGTAAATAGTGTATGAGTATGTAGGAAGTATGCAAAATCTTGTACGTATATGTAGATGTGTATATATGTATGCGTATAGATATGCACGAGTGTATGTATGTATGTATGAAATGATGTAGGAAAGGTTGTATGTATGTGGATATGTATGTACGTATGTGTTAAGATAGGTACGAGGGTATACATGTATGTAATGATGTGGGAAGGGTTTGTATATATGTAGATGTATATGTATGTAGATATGTATGTATAAGGGCACGTATGAGTGTATGCACGCATGTAAGTTGTAGGAAAGATATGTACGTAAGTAGAGGCGTATGTATGTAGGTATGAAAGTATGTATGCATGATTTAGACATGTCGAGGGTTAACGTTATTAATGGTGTACCTTGAGAATGAAAAGTAATGCAGGTACGTTATCGAAGCCTCACAGGAGATGGATACGCAGATGAGATGCTTAAAGTTTCTTAAAGATCTAAATGTGAAGTGTATTCGAATGAATCTTGTTTATATAATGCGTACTAATGTTATGAATGTATGTGGTGAATGCAGGTTGTATGGATAATGAGCGATTAGCACAAGGATTAGAGATCGAAGACCGAGTCACTAGAGAGATTGTACGGGGACGTTGAATGTAAAATATAGTTAATGTAAGCTATGTTTTTAGTTAACAAGTAAGAGGATGACAGACTTTTGATTAAGAATTAAGTTAAAGTTAAAAGTTTAAATCAGTTGAGGTTTTTATAACGCAAGAAATTTTATGGTTGGTGTTTCCGCTGTGACTTTTTGTCAAATATGATTTAGGGTGTAACAAGTCTTATGATCAATATTCTGGTAGCAACTATGATGGGGGTGATGCTGCTGCTTGGGGCAGGTTAGAGGAGTTGTTTGTTCAATTAGTTGCCCAAAAAGCCAATACCCAGAAAATCCTAGCAGAGCAAGATAATATTATGAGAAATCAACAGTCTGCTCTATTAGATCTTAAACGTACAGTAGATGACATGGCTAGGAGATTGGAAGAAGAGGAACAAGTGCAAAAAGTCCAACCAGAACAGCCAACGACTGGCTATACATATGATGCGGACGGTAACTATCTCGGTTACATGCTTTCTACTGGGGAATTAATCCCAACATTTCCAGAACTGGGGAAAGAGCTGCCATATGAAGATTGGTTAGATGAAGAGATCACTTCAGTCACGGAGACGAAAATGGACGCTGAAGTCCCACCTCCGGTTCCACAGGTTCCAATCATTAATTACTGGAGTGACTCCGATGATGAAAAAGATGAAGAAGAGTGGGCTGCTTATCAAAGGTCGTTAGTGAAGACAGAAGTGACTGAAGAGGAAGTGGAATTAGGAGATTCAGTAGGTTTTATGTTTGGTGTAGGGGACGAAATTGAAGAGGCTGAAACTAGGTCGTCTGGGGAGGATGAGTTTTTAGAGTTAGAATTAGATGGTTTACCGATCTATGAAGAGGTAGGAGTGTTGGATCCTGATGGGGATATAGCATACTTTGATGCTCTACTTGAAGGTGAACCAACAGAGGTGAGCAACCCTACACCAGACGAAGAAACTAAGTATCGGGATCATTCTGTGAAAATGGTGGTAGAGGAAGAACACCATAGCTGGCCTGTGGTATTAGTGATAAATGAAACTTCAAAATCAACAAAACCACGGGAGAGGGCAAAGAAAAGAAAGGGAAAGGATCAAAATCGGAAGAGGATTGAAGCTTGGTGCAAGATGGGGAAGAAGAAGAAGACATTACCGTTTACGCACGTTCAATCTTCGCATTACATGTCGCGCATTCGGTTTCTTCCAGGTAAGTACAAATTCTGGTGGTCTGACTCGTTTAAGAATTTTAAAATATTTTATTATTCCACCATTAAATGTTTAACTGTTTTTGAGAACCGGGTGGAATTGAACGGGTTAGATAGGGTTCAAATCAAAGAAAAACCTCCTGATTAAGTTCAAGTGTGGGGAGGTTTTGTAGAGTTTGTTAAATTTTCTTTATTCGTTGGATTTTCGGTAGTTTGTAGAGTTTGTATTTTTGAGTCTTTTATTTTGTACCATGAGTCTAAGTAGTAGTTTTTGAGTCTTTTCGTTTCTAGAGTCGGTACTTGCGTTGGGTTTTGTTTTGTTTTGATTATGCAGGTTTGGATTGTACCACCCGTACTCAATTGCCATTCGGGTGATTTCGGACTTGCTATATTGATAAACTCAAGCAGACTAGTCAACGATCGCGAATGAAATGCTATACGATCGTTCGGGGGATTCAAGATTCGTACGGCTGGCACTGACTTTTGTCCTAACCAGCTAAGTCGTTTCCCTTTTGTTGTTGTTGTATATTTTTATTTATTTCGTTTGCAGTTTTCTTTTCGTAGGTAGTTGTTGAGTCGTATTTTCGTTCTTGCATTAGGGACAATGCAATCTCTAAGTGTGGGGATGGGATACTTGTAAATATTTGAGTCATAAATTAAAAAAAAAAAAACACAAAAAAAAAATTCAAAAAAAAAAAAAAAATTGAAAAATTAGAAAATGTCTTTCGAATAAAAAAGAAGTTTGCAAATTAAAGCGGAAAATGATAGAAAAGGTGATTTGTTGCTTGGTTTGAATAATAATAATATGAGATGATAATAAATCGAGCTTGCGTCTAGTTTGGGATATGTGGATAGGCCCGGGTTTGGTTTTAAGTCCCTTTGATCTAATATACCTTAAATTGTCGGTCTGCTAGTGGGTTTTCGCCTGGGAAATATGGGAAATCAAAACTGTCAATAAGAGTATAAGGGGCACCGTTATAAGTTAAAACTGTTAGAGTTTGTGATCATGCGAAAAAAAAAAATGAAAAATAAAAAAAAATAGAATAAAAGTGAGCTAGAAACTAAATGAAAGTAACACAGGCCTACGTATTCCGAGTTGGGGATAGCGACTCTACAGCCGGTTTGCCTCTGGGATGTGTGAAATCGATTTGCCGAATAAAAGTACCGAGACCTATGTAATCTGTGATTGGGGATAGCGACTCTACAGTCGGAATACCGCTGGGTTAAGGGAAAGCATCGTCTAGTCTCACGAATTAGAGGAAAAAAAAAAGAATTGGTTGTTTACTCTCTTGGTTTTGATATAAAACGGTTAGGAATTGATCCAGTGATCGTTCTTTTAGTCCTATAAGCTTGAGGTGGGAGTAGATGGACCGTAGATTCTAGTGTGAGACCCTAGGTGGATTGACCGCACCTAAATTAAATTCACATGATAAGGGCTTAGGATTAGATTCGGGTTTAAAAGGACCAGTATATTCGCAATGGCAGCTAACGCAAGTCTTGGTTTTAATAAGATATAAATAGTTTTTAATCCAAGTGATGATTTGTCTCTGATTCCGTTGCACAATTCTTTTTCGGGGACGAAAAAAGTGTAAGTGTGGGGATATTTGATGTATTGCAAAATACATACTTATATCGTGTATAGTTTGTACGTTCTTTCGTTACTTTTAGTTTAGTTTTGCTTTGAATTACGTACTATTGATGAAAGTTCGTTTTTCCAGGTCTTGATACGCTAATTGGCTAAAAATTGAGTGGAAACGAGCTAAAGTCCTGAAACATTGCATCCTGGAATGAGTCACAAAGAGTTAGAATTATTTTGAGGAGTTTTGGGATGCTAGAGCTGAATTTCGGAGTGAACATTCTGTGAAAAAACACGCACTCGCGTAGCGCGAGCATAAAAGGTTCTCCAGTCGCGCTACGCGACCATGAAACAAGAATTGCCGGATGATCATACGCGCGCGGCCCGCGTCAACTTACCCTTAACTTCCAAGCGGGCCGCGAGAAGGTGGGTTACGGGCACATATTCGTAACAGTGACGGGATTTAAGGTTTTGAAGGTAAAAATCATCATTATCGAACGTTGGAACCCTAATCACGAATAAGAGAGATTAGAGGCGATTTTGGAGCCGTCTTGGAGCATAATCGGAGATCTTGAAGGCGCGGAATCATTGGATCAAGTTCAAGACAAAGAATCGAAGATTTCTCGGGTTTTTCAATCCCTTGTTTGGTTGATTTCTTTCTTGAAACTTTTTACCATGAATTCTAGTTTGATTATCTTTGATTTGTTTTCGTTTATAGACATGCTTGGCTAAACCTTTAAACCACCTAGACTAGTTGAATGGATTGAATAAAGATTTTACCTTTTTCGTTATTTGCACGATGTTTATGGATTGATTGTGTTTAGTAAAAGGTTTGATTTAATGATTTGATGTGTATGCGTACTTTGATTAGGTTTATTATTGTTACTTGCTTCATATGATTCTTAGTGACGGTCTATATCACAACATAGAGTCATATTAGGGTTTAGGGTTTCGGTGAGTGTCTATATCACGTTAGAAAACCTTCACTCTTTAGGGAGAATCGGCCGATAACCTCTAGAAGTAAGTGGTAATAATTTGCTAAGTCTTAGTGTTCTACTAGTCCTAATAACTGGGAAGTGATGGGCTATTGGTAGGTCTTACCCGACGAATTGCTTTAGATAGGCCTTGGGAAAGGTTATGTCTTGGTTTACCTGTCGGTCTTATTAGTCTATCAAGTTAAATCTATTACTTCAAACTACCCTAGACCTAGGACTGGGAAGAAATAGGTCAACATTAGGGTACTTACACAATAATTAGAGGACTGGGAAGAAATCTAATAACCGGTAGGATTAACGGCCTAGGTAGTGTCACAGGTTTCTCCTTGAGAAGGGTCGAGGGGCCTCGTTGGTTCTTAATAGGTTTAGTATCATACGATCCCGGTTCCATAACTCGTGCATTTAATTTAATTGGTAATCTCTTAAAAACAATCCAGGATTCTTGTCTAGGTGGTCTCGTTCTCTCATAAGAAAAGTTCACAGTCTTAGTTCGTGTTTAGTCTAGTTCTAGTTATTTTAGTAGTTAATATAGATTTCCTTAGTTTTCAGTAACCCCCCCCCCCCAAAACAATTAAACAAGTTTAAGTCGCGTCAGTCAGTGTCTGTTAGAGTCTAGTTTACGTAATACATAGAGTCTTTGGGTTCGATACTCGGACTTGCTTAGGTTATACTACATTGACCGGTACACTTGCCGGTTGTGTGGTTTAGGTTTTAGAGAGTCCTAGTCTATAAATTTAAAGCTTTATAGTGTCTAGAATAGAGAGTCTAATTTAGTTAGTTTTTATAGTCTGTTTAGCACACATCAATAACAGAAGGTAGTAACAAACAAAACAGACAAAATAACGAAAAAATAATGTATTCAAAAAAATTCATAACTAAAAAACTTATAAAATGTTTTTTTCATTAAAGAAAGTTTTATCCATACTTGGCAGATGCTATTTTTGAAAATATGTCAAATTTTCATAAACTGAATTGGACATCGAAAAATAATCTCACATCCAAAAAAGGGATCTCAAGAAATTCATTGTTCAAAAGCTTGCAAAACAAAACGAATATTAACAGTGGATATGAGTCTGATCTATATAAAATATCAAAAGAAAATCTCAAATCCAAAGGAGTATTTAAGGAATCCACAATTAAGAAGCTTGCAAGACAAGATGAATTCTTTAACTCACTTGGCGGATGCTACTTAGGGAATTGAGTTAAATTTCAATGATCCAAAACTGGGTATAATGTGTTCACATATCCAGAATGGTATTGATAAAGAATCCCAGAAATCAAATTGAAAAACATATAAACAAAAGGAGGTAACAAACAAATAGACGAAATAATGAAACAAAAATGTATTCGAAGAAATTCATAACCAAAAAACTTATAGAATATTAAAAATACGAAAAGAAAAAAAAAGATAACTTTTAACGATACTTGGCGGATGCTATTTTAGAAAAAAATGTCAAATTCTCGTAAACTGAATTGGATATTGAAAGTTATCTCAAATCCAAAAAGGTATCTCAAGAAATTCATTGTTCAAAGCTTGCAAAACAAAAAAAACGAATTCTTAACCCCACTTGGCTGATGCTAATGGTGGAGATGAGTCTAATCTATATAACCCAAACTGGGTATCAAAAGAAAATCTCAAATCCAAAGGGGTACTTAAGAAATCCATTATTAAGAAGCTTGAAAAACAAGATAAATTCTTTACATTACTTGGCGGATGCTAATCAGGAAATTGAGTTAAATATCAATAAACCAAAATCGGGTATAATGTGTTCTCCGGTATTAAAAAAAATCCAATAAATCAAATTGAAAAACATATAAAATAGAAAGTAGTAACAAACAAAATAGACAAAATAACGAACAAAACTGTATTAAAAAAATTATAACTAAAAACTTATAAAATGTTCTTAAAAAGAACCTTTACCCATACTTGGCAGATGCTATTTTTGAAAACATGTCAAATTTTCATAAACTAAATTGGGTATCGAAAGTTATCTCAAATCCAAAGAGGTATATCAAGAAATTCATTATTTAAAAGCTTGCAAACAAAACGAATTCTTAACCCCACTTGGCGGATGCTAACAGTGGAGATGAATTTGATCTCTATAACCTAAACTGGGTATCAAAAGAAGATCTCAAATCCAAAGGGGTACTTAAGGAATCCATTGTTAAGAAGCTTGCAAAACAAGATGAATTCTTTACCTCACTTGACGGATGCTAATCAGAGATGTGAGCTAAATTTCAATGCTCCAAAATTGGGTATAATGTGTTCTCCGGTATTAAAAAACCCAAGAAATAATGTTGAAATCATATAAAACCAAAAGTAGTAAGAAACAAAATAGACAAAACAACGAAAAAATATATATTCAAAGAAATTCATAACTAAAATACTTATAAAATATAAAAAAGAACGTTTTACCCATACTAGGCAGATGCTATTTTTTTACATATGTCAAATTTTCATAAACTGAAATGGATATCGAAAGTTATCTTACATCCAAAAAGGTATCTAAAGAAATTTATTGTTCAAAAGCTTGCATAACAAAACGAATTCTTAACTCCACTTGGCGGATGCTAACAGCGGATATGAGCCTGATCTCTATAACCCAACTGAGTATCAAAAGAAGATCTCACATCCATAAGGGTACTTAAGAAGCTTGCAAAACAAAATGAATTCTTTACCCCACTTGGTATATGCTAATCGGGGAAGTGAGTTGATTTTCAATGATCCAAATTGGGTATACTAAAGTTGTTCACATATCCAAAATAGTAGTAAAAACAATCCAAGAAATCAATCGACAACATATAAAACAAAAGCAGGAAGACATTACAAATCACATAGACAAAATAATTAAAAAATGTATTCAAAGAAATCCATAACCGAACAATTCGATAAGATTATGCAAACCAGTACGTCAAGTAGTAATTCAAGCCAAAATCAATTACACCAATCTCCAAAAAAAAAAAAAAAAAAAAAACGGGTTATAAATCCAAACAGGCTCTAGAAAAAAAAAACTGAGAGCGAAGTTAAACTTTCAAGATGAAATAAAACGTAATTTTGCAACTAAAAGAAAACTGAGAAAGAAGTTAAACATCCCAAAGGCTTTCAACAAACCAATTAGTAAGATATTCCAAGATGTTACACACATATTGATCTAAAAAGTAAAAATAACCAACGAAACATTACATTTATAAGTCAAAGGATTATAAACCAGATTAAGAAACTCAGTAAAAACATGTCAGCAAGTATTCAAATAATCATCAAAACGCAGTGACGTTACAAGAACATGAAAACAAAATTAAAATAATAATTGAGAAAACCACCGTAACCCTAAATCCCTAATCAGGACAAATATTTCCACAAGAATCACATAAGATCATGAAACAATCAAATTTTCTGAAAAGAAACAATAGGTATCGAAGATAATGACATCAAATTCGGACATTAAATAAAAAAAGTGAAGAAAAATTTACATACCTTTGCACCAAGATCAACGGCAATGGCCGTCGTCTTCTTGTTTTATCAATGCCAAATAACGGTACAATATATTATAATTTGTAATTGCGAAATATACACAAAATCGTTCGAGATTCGTCAACGGATATATAATCTTGATCAAATCTTTTATCACCGGTAAAATATGCCGGTTCATTCCGTGCGGTTTTATTTAGTATTATTATTTTAAGAGTTAAATGCCATTTTAGTCCCTGTGGTTTGGGCAATTTTGCCAGTTTAGTCCAAAGGTTTCATTTTTAACCTGTGGGTCCAAAAATGTTTCACAGTTGCCATTTTAGTCCACAGGGTTAACTTCATCCGTTTTTTCTGTTAACGAGAAGGACAATTTGGTAATTTTGTTTGTAATTCTGTTAACTAAAAGGGTAATTCAGCCATATAAAATGACCGAATTGGCCTTCCCGTTAACAGAAAAAACGGATGAAGTTAACCCAGTGGACTAAAATGGCAACTGTGAAACCTTTTTGGACCCACAGGTTAAAAATGAAACCTTTGGACTAAACTGGCAAAATGGCCCAAACCACAGGGACTAAAATGACATTTAACTCTTATTTTAATATATTTAAAATAAATGTAAAAGTAGGTGATGAGGTAGAGTGTGATGTGGAATTCGTGGAGGATTGTTAATTGTGAGAAAAGTTAAGGCTCTTAATGGAAGTATGAAATTTGACATGACGCTAAGACAAGTTTGTGGAATCATGGAATTTTGTAACACTATTAGGGATGACCAAACAAACTTGAGTCCGACGGGTATATCTGAAATTTAAAACGTAATGCATATACACGAAGTCCAACGGGTATGTGCCGGGTATGAGATTAGTTTTTTAAAAAATTGCGGGTATGTGATTATGTGATACCCGACTTGATTACCCGAAACCACATACCAGCTTTTGCCTAGACGCACATTTTTAAATCAAGCTTATGCTGTTTGTTATTTCACCATCTGAAGGCTAGACATTTAATGATTCAATTTACAACAATCTTGCAGCTGACTCAAATGAAGAGGTGGAACCCATTGACTTATGGGAGGGGCGTAGCATTTAAGGGGCCGGGAGGGGCGCCCGACCCCCCGAACTTTTCGCTCAGTAGTGTTGTACATGTAGTTTTCGTATAGAAATTTTTGGGTATATACGTTTTCGACCCCCGGTTCTAGAGAAATTTTTGAGTATATACGTTTTCGACCCCCCGGCGAAAACTTCAAGCTTCGCGAGAGGAAGAAGATGAAACTGAGCCTGAGGTGTGTTCTCTCACCTTTGCATTTCATCCATTAGCCATCTGTTGTTGTTTAGTATGCTTTAAAATTTACAGATTGGAGATGGTGGAGATGGAGGTGGTGTTGTTTTACAAAATTGCCCTTGGGGCGTGAAAGTTCTATCTATTGCTCAAGATGTGTTGCTACAGTTTGGTGATGATATAGAGATCTTTGCTTTTAAAACCTCCCCTGGAGGATACATTTATGTGAGACTAGATAGACTCTGTATCTGTAATGAGTAAGATTTTGTATTTGATCTCGTTAAAATTAAAAATGTACCAATTTTGAACATTTTTATTTTCATACAAACAAATTTGTATGAAAATTATTTACCTCAAAGTTTATATTTTAAGTTATAAGTGATTAGTGATATCTAACACCGACTTGTTTAGAGAAATAAACCCGGTTTAATCACCATCCTCGGTCTTACCGTATCCCCACGCTATCAAACAAACCCCCGTTACATACACCTACACCCGCAATGCTTGCTCTATCCCATCGCCTGACCACCATGTCTGCCGCCGTAGTCACCATGTTATCTTCTTCTTCATCCTCTCTATCCCTCAGAAACCCTAGGTCACCACTACCATCCCCTTACAACCTCCTTCGCTCCACCAACACCCTCCCTTTCTCTCTCTCATCCAAACTCTCACTTCGTTGTCTCGCTTCCGCTGCAATAACCGCCACCGATAAAATCGCCGTTCAAAATCCAATCGTTGAGATGGACGGTAACTACTTAACGATCGTTGATTCAATTACGTGTAGATTGTTGTTATTGATTACTTTATTATTATTGCATTTTCATTCTGTTTTTTAGGTGATGAAATGACGAGGATCATATGGCAGAGGATTAAGGATAAGGTTTGGAGATTTTTTAATTGTGAATTTCTAATCGTTTTTTGTGTTGTCTAGTTGACCTAATTGAGTTATAGAGTGTTTTTTTTAAACTTATGGTTGCTGTTATTGTTGTTTCAGCTTATTTTTCCGTACGTAGATTTGGATATTAAGTATTTTGATTTAGGAATTTTGAATCGTGATGCTACAGATGATGAAGTTACTGTTGAAAGTGCTCATGCTGCTTTGAAGTAAGTGTTGCTGGTGGTCTATTTTTGTTTGCTTTCGGTTTACATTTTGTATATGAGTATGTATGACTGATATCTTGCTTGTTTAATGAAATATTGCCTTGATATTGTAACGTATTTGTGAATCATTGTTGTGTATGGTTTCAGTTTTTGGTGTATGGTTGTTTTAGTGGCTGGTAGTTAAGTTGAAGCTCAATTTACGGTGTTACATGATTCACGGTCTACTAATGCCTAGAGTACCAAACTCCCTATGTCAATAATATGTAGCCAGCATGAACATTTTCATTAGATTACACGAACCTATTCGAAATATCACTAGTTATTGGAAGCTTTCATAGACATTTGGTTCAGAAACTCGATTCTAGGTTGTATTGGAAGCTTTTTTGTTGTGGTTGTTTACAAACGGGAACACCTTGACTACACTGATGATTGTTGTAGATAGAAATATAGAATAGATGCAAATGCTAATATGAATTTGCATAGCACAAGCCACAGAAGTTAGGCCAGGCCTGGGTGTTCAATGAGGTTAAGTGAACTATATATGCGGTAATTTTGTGTTTAGGGGATGCAAATTAGAGAAGGAACTGCATTTTAAGTCTAAAATTGACATTAAAATCAATTTTTTGTTCACTAGTCATCCCGTGAAGTTTGTCTTCTATAAATAGCTCCAGAAATTAAGTGAGGAGTGATGATTCAAGTGTTGTCTGTCTATAGACTTTTTTTTGCTTTATTTCTTATCCATCATACTTCTTTACTGTTACTTGAAGTCTTACGCAAATTGTTCATGCTTCACAGGTATAATGTTGCTGTAAAATGTGCTACAATCACACCTGGTTAGTTACACTATGTAAATATACTTCTAGTGTGTTATAACTCCAAAATTGAGTGGCTTCTTTACTTCTGCACAATTTTTCTTCGAACAACCAACTTCTTTATTTGCAACAGATTCTAATAAATGTTCTATGATATTTGGTGTTAATCCTTTATTCCGAAATCCTAGTAGACTTTGAGAATTCTTAATTTCAGTTTACTGTTTTATTGTCTTTCACTATGCTAGTTAAATATCAGATTTTGTAGCTTGTTTCTAATGTTGCAGACGAGACAAGAGTCAAGGAGTTCGGGTTGAAATCCATGTGGAGGAGTCCTAATGGCACGATCAGGAATATTTTAAATGGTTTGTATATGATACTTTTGTGTTTGCATTTCACATTTAACTATCTCATAATACGAGTTGTAGTTGTAAAATTTTTCTAACTAGTTAGAATCTGTTGATGTTAGGGACGGTTTTTCGTGAACCTATTCTATGCAAGAATGTTCCAAGGATAGTTCCAGGTACTATCTAATTCCAACTCACAGCATATGTTCAGACTTCGGTTAATTGGAGGAAACCTAATTCTATCTCTGGTGTTAATCTGCAGGGTGGAAGAAACCGATCTGTATCGGCAGGCATGCTTTTGGTGACCAGTATCGTGCTACAGATACCGTTATCAAAGGACCAGGAAAACTCAAGATGGTTTTTGGTATTTAAAATTTTTTTCCCATTCTAAACTAATTTGTACTTGAAAACGTAAGATATATTTTTATAAGGTGATCCTTTCATGATTTGCTCAGTTCCGGAGGATGGTGAAACTCCCACGGAGCTTGACGTTTTTGACTTCAAAGGTCCTGGCATTGCACTTGCAATGTATAACGTTGATGAGGTTTGGTCTTGTACCTTTTGCTTGGTATCCCATTTTTATGACGTAAATTGTTTGGAATCTTACCATGAGAAATTTATGCGTTTTGGTAGTCCATACGTGCCTTTGCTGAATCATCAATGGCAATGGCACTTTCAAAGAAATGGCCTCTATATTTAAGCACCAAAAATACTATTCTGAAGAAATATGATGGCAGGTAACACTATAACAATATCATTTTTTTTTCTGATTAGCAGCTTACTTAATATTTTACCATATTACTGGCATGTCTCATTGCAGGTTTAAGGACATCTTTCAGGAGGTATATGAGGAGAATTGGAAGGAGAAATTTGAACAACATTCCATATGGTAATTTCTTATATTGTTTAGAAGTGGGTTTATTCTTTTTTCTTGGTGGTGATTGTTGGATGATAGATGTGTGTATGTATTAACTGATGACTTGTTGGTTAATTAAAGGTATGAGCATCGGTTGATAGATGACATGGTGGCTTATGCACTGAAGAGTGACGGTGAATACGTCTGGGCATGCAAGAACTATGATGGAGATGTACAGAGTGATTTACTTGCCCAAGGTGATGTTTCATTCTGATGTTGTGCTTAGTTGTATGATCAAAAGATAAAAGAAAAGCAATAGTTTATTAATCAATACAATTAAGTAATTGTTCTCAAATGTAGAGGTTGCATAATAGGCGGACTCAAATTGACCCTTTTTCTTTTTAGCTTAACCCATTTGGCCCATATGACCCATTTGAGATGAATCACAATCCAAATTGACCCATTTGTAGGTTGCATAATAGGCGGACCCGAATTGACCCTTTACCTTTTTAGCTTAACCCATTTGGCCCATATGACCCATTTGAGATGAATCATAATCCAAATTGCCCCATTTGTAGGTAAACGGGTTTAAATTGACACTTATACTCGGATGTAATTCTATCATCTACATATGAATTGGATGATTAGTTAATATGTTAAATCCTAACTAGTGGGTTACTACCAATGCTCCGCAGCGGGTTTGAAACATAGCTAAAAATAAGCAAAGGTCTAAATAGTAACTATAATAAAGTGTAATGGTAAATAATGAAAATTAAAAAAAGGAAACCTTATTAAGTTGAGGGGCTAAACATGTAGTTATTAAAGTTAATGGGCTAAGTATGTCATTATCAAAGTTGAGGGGCCAAAGTTGGTTGATGTTGACAAAAGTTGAGGGACTAAATATGTCATTATTAAAGTTGAGGAGCCAAAATTGGTTGATGTTGACAAAATTTGAGGGGCTAAGTATGTCATTCTTAAAGTTTAGGGGGCTAGGGGCTAATTATGTCATTACCAAAGTTGAGGGGCTAAAGTTGGTTGATGTTGACAGAATTTGAGGGGCTAAACATATCATTATCAAAGTTGGGGGGCTAAAGTTGGTTGATGTTGACAAGATTTGAGGGGCTAAACATATCATTATCAAAGGTGGGGGGCTAAAGTTGGTTGATGTTGAAAAGATTTGAGGGGCTAAACATATCATTATTAAAGTTGAGGGGCAAAATATATCATTACCAAAGTTGAGGGGCCATATATGTCATTGCCAAAGTTGAGGGGCTAAAGTTGATTGATGCCAACGTTGAGGGGCCAAAGTTGGTTGATGTTGACAAAATAGCATTTTAAGTATATATAGAATGTGCTGATAACTCGCTGTTAGCACCCTTTGCGAGTGAATGACTCGTGCATTTGCACGCTCTCTGTTTTGACTAAATTTTATTTTTTATTTGCAGGGTTCGGTTCTCTGGGCCTAATGACTTCTGTTTTGGTCAGTAAGCCTTATATATCTTTATTCTTACCTGAGAAAGTTATGTGGTTCTAGCCTTCTAGGATTTCATGTTAATTCTATACAACATTTGGTCTGCAGCTATCATCGGATGGGAAAACATTGGAAGCAGAGGCAGCCCATGGGACTGTAACGCGTCATTATCGGCAACACCAAAAGGGAAATGAAACCAGCACAAACAGTATTGCTTCTATCTTTGCATGGACAAGAGGACTTGAACATCGGTATGTTTCTATTATCAAATCATGTTAATAATGTTCGTTTTAGTTAAAATTTCTTTGCTATACAGTGTAAATGTTGTTTCTATTGTTATTGTATTATCCTGAGTTTGTTTATACCGCGTATTATTGTTCAGAGCCAAGTTGGATAATAATGAGAGATTGGCGGATTTTGTTCAAAAGCTTGAGAGTGCATGTGTTGATACAGTTGAGTCGGGAAAAATGACCAAGGATCTTGCCATTCTAATCCACGGACCCAAGTGAGTACTGCTAAAATTATTTTCTTGATTATATTTCATTTATATTTATATTTAATGCACTAATTTTTTATTACAAAATGGGCAAAAATGTGTTTGTTATAGCCCGATCTGACCCATACACTAAAGTATGATTTTTTTCATCTATTTCTGATTTCCCCGACCCGCTCATTTAACCACCTCTATATTTCATGCATTGACGCTAGTTCTGGAAAGGGTTTTAGTGTATATAGAAATCCGAGACAAATAGAAAATAATAAAGGAAATTGAGTTTGTATGAAAACACCAACTTGTGAGTCATTGACCAACATGGTATCCTTCTTTGACCTACTAGATATATTTATATTCTGAGATTATTAAATGTGTACAGGGCATCAAGGGAATCCTACTTGAACACTGAAGAGTTCATTGATGCTGTTGCTCAGAATCTAGGGTCAAAGCTTCAACCTCTTGCAGTTCATTAAAGCAGTAACATCTTGTTTTTGATTGAAGTGGTGATGAATATGGATTACAGACAACAACAAATACATACTACAGGGAAGCTCTTAAAATTACAAGTCGTTGACTTTCTTTCCAAAATAATATCCTTTGTTTCACAGGATTGGTCAAAGGTAACACCTTTTGAATTACTTCCTTTAGGGATGGTGAATTTGGCCAAGTTAGTTTTTGAAAGCTTTCATTGTTCTGATGGTGGATGTTTCGTGCGTTTGTTTTTTGGTACCATGACTTCGGGTATTTACCGCTTGTGATGCATTGAAATAACAGTAATCTTGATGGATGTGACTAGAGCTAGCAAAATGGGTGTCAGAGCCTCGGGACTAGGGATGTAAACGAACCGAGCCGCTCGTGAGCAACTCGAGATCGCCTTGCTAAAAGCTATAATTGTGCCGAGATTGGGCCTAAAAATAAGCTTGTTTAATAAACAAGCCTGAGCTCGATCCTCACTTATTGAGCTTGTTATTTGTACATTTTTTGTTTAATATTTAAAATCCATAATTAGATATTTATTAATGTGGTATATAAAATATGTAGAAGCTTTACCTGTAGAGCTCCTATAAGTTAAATGGGGCTGAGCTTGAGCCTTGGCAAGCTTGGGTTCGGTTTGGCTTGTTTATGCCTTTGTCCGGGACATATTGGGTCAAATAGGGTATAATCTGTAAGAAAAATTATAATGGATATACTTTATACAAGTTTCTCAATTATGATCACAAAAATCATTATACTCGAGCAATGATCTGATTATTGAATGAATTGAGGTCTCGCTAAACTCATTCAAATTGAGTAATGATCTGATCATTAACGGATATAGTTTAATGCTTTATCTAGAACAAGACATTAAGCCGAGATGGCAAACCTACTTTCGTAATCTTTTCAATGGAGGGAAGGAAGCCGAAGAAGAAAGCGACCACAACAGCATTCAAGGAAGACAACGGAATAACTGCTATTGTCGGAGTATTACAATGGGAGAAGTAAGGACAGCACTCAAGAAGATGGGAAGAGCTAAGGCAGTTGGTCCTGACAACATACCGATAGAGGTGTGGAAGTGTTTCGGAGAGGATGGAGTTCGATGGCTAGCTAGTTTGTTTAATCTTATTTTCAAATTTGGAAAAATCCCGGACCAGTGGAGGAGTAGTGTCGTAGTGCCCTTGTATAAGAACAAAGGAGATGCCCAGTGTTGTGGGAACTACAGAGGGATCAAGTTACTAAGCCATACTATGAAACTATGGGAGCGGGTAATTGAGACTAGGATTAGAAAAGAAACTCAGGTTACGGTAAACCAGTTTGGTTTCATGCCAGGGCGCTCAACGACAGAAGCGATCCATATTCTACGGAGACTAATGGAAAAGTACAGGGAGAAGAAGCGAGACCTACATATGGTGTTCATTGACCTTGAAAAGGCATATGATAGTGTGCCACGTAGACTGATTTGGGAAAGCTTGGAGGGTAGGGGAGTTCCTGGAAAGTATATAGACTTAATTAGGGATATGTATGATAGGACTGTGACTACAGTCCGTGCGCCTGTAGGATTTACAGAGTCTTTCCCCGTGGAAATAGGACTCCACCAAGGGTCCGCGTTGAGTCCTTTTCTTTTTGCGGTGGTCTTGGATGAGTTGTCCAAGTCGATTCAAGAGACAGTTCCGTGGTGCATGCTTTTTGCCGACGATATAGTGTTGGTTGCTGAAACGAGACAAACCCTAAATGCGAGGCTAGAGGAATGGAGAGCAGTCCTAGAGGGCAATGGTCTAAGGATCAACCGCTCAAAGACTGAATACCTTTATTGTAATTTCGGTGGTGCAGATGACAACGAGGACTCCCAGGTTACCATTGAGGGTCAAGTGGTCCCACAAACAACTAAGTTCAAGTACTTAGGATCGTTTGTGCAAAGGGACGGGGAGATAGACAGTGACGTATACCACCGCATCCAGGCTGGGTGGTGTAGGTGGAGAGCAGCCACTGGGATTTTGTGTGATAGGAAGTTCCCAACTAAATTAAAGGGAAAATTTTATAGGGTAGCAGTTAGACCGGCTATGTTATACGGGACAGATTGTTGGGCCATCAAGAAAACACAAGCACGCAAGATGGAGGTAGCGGAGATGAGGATGTTGAGGTGGATGTGTGGCCACACGATGTTAGACCGAATAAGAAGTGAGGTTTTTAGGAAATGGTTAGGAGTGGCTAGTATATCGGACAAAGTAAAAGAGGGGAGATTGAGATGGTTTGGGCATGTGAAGAGGAGGCAGTTGACAGAACCAGTTAGAGTAGTGGAAACCATGACAGTGGAAGGAAGGAGGAGTAGAGGCAGGCCCAAGTTGACTTGGGATGAACGACTTAGGCAGGATTTGGTAGAGTTGCACCTCTCCGAGGACATGGTTCAGGATAGGAGTTCATGGAGGCGTAGGATTAAGGTTAAGGACTTGTAGGGGAGGGTATGGACGTGTCCTACCTTTGTCTTGGGGGGGGGGGGGGGGGGGGATAGATTTCTTTCTCACTTTAGGTAGACCTCATATATCATGACTTTCTTGTATCTATGACTACATGTTATTTGTTGATAATATATCTGACTACTGCTACGCTATATACTTATCTCTCTTTTGTCTATATGGTTGTTTGTTGTTTTTGAGCCGGAGGTCTCTCAGGAAGCAGCCTCTCTATTCTAAGGATAGAGGCAAGGTTTGCCTACATCCCACCTCTCCCAGACCCTACCAATAGTTCTAGCTATTTGTGGGATTTACTGGGTATGGTTGTTGTTGTAGTTTAATGCTTTATCTCTATGTAATTGAGGTGTCTCATTAAACTCATTCAAATTGAGTAAAGTTCTCTTCTAAAGGAAAGTGTAGTGGCCTTCCCAAGGGTTAAGTTCTCTTTCAAAGGAATCTGGAGTGGCCTCCAAAAAGAGTGATAGCATTTGGATGTATTTTGACCTATTTGATCGATCTTTTAAGTTGCAACTTTTTGTTTAGTTTTGCGTGTTAGAGATGAAATATTACTTACTCAAATCAGCTTGTTCATAAGTTGATGGGCCAAGCTTGGCACCTATAGATATTGAACAATTTTTTACTTTTCGGGATGCCTTAAAAGAGTGGATTATGCTTTATCTGAATGATTTGTAACTGGGAGTTCGATATTTTCATTTCTTGCTTAGAGCAATTGCAATAGGGTCCATGGATGTCAATGCAGACGATGGAGGGTTGAGGTGGAAGATAGAGGGCGACGAACATCACTAGTTTCGTGAGGCATGCTTTAGTGTGCAAGGACATTTATGAAGATGTTTGTGAGAAGGGTGGGAGGTCCATGGAAAGGTGCGGCGTGTAAGATTTCCGTCAGCAAAGAGACGGATGTCCTTGGCTTTCCGGTGCATTGCCAATGCTTTTTAAGATGCCTGGGTTGGAATATTGGATATGCCAATGGCTACCCAACACCAACTAAATCTAATCTATAAGATCATGTGAAAATAATTACATTGTTTGAAAAATAATTAAATAATAATAATAATAACGTTTTGGTAAGGTATACCTAATAGATTATTGGGCAAGAAGTAAACACAAGATTTGAGTTGGCTTTAAATAATGTACGAACATTAAAATAATAATCTTTGGTATAAAAAAAATATTATTCATGTACGCGTTTACAACCAGAAAATGGGAGAGGCAGTATGAAGTTTACAACCAGAAAAAAAGAAGAAGCAAAACGTTTGGTTTTGGGGAGTAAACATCTTCAGGTGCAAAACATTTACATTAACCTCAACAATGTGGATGTTGATATTAGAGTGAACGACTTTGAAGTGGAGGCGTTCGCATTGCCTCGTCCAATAGACGCAAAGGAGGCTAAGGTGAAAAAAGTTTTAAGAGATAATTTGAACCACTCTATAGTCTGCTTAGGGAATAAATGGATATCATGAAGAAATTCTATGCTAGAACAGAAAGGTGCTTGTATTAGAACAAAAGCTTGTAGCTCAAACTCATCAAACAACCCTCCAGGAAATGACTATTCGTTATGCGGATACAAACAACATGATACCTGAAGTTGTGATTTCATAAAAAATGTTGTGCGCTTAGTTTGAAAGAATAAGACGACGCCGAGCCCTAGACGAGTATCACTTACTCTTCGACAATTTTATGATAGTTTTTGTAACATTATTTTTAAACATTTGAATCTCAAATTTTAAAATTTCCTTCAATATTGAGTATTTAAGAATATATCATTTTTTGTTTAATGTAAGTAAGTTTTTTTATTTGCAAAAATGTCAGGGACGATTTTGGCAATTTACTATTTTTTTAATACAACCATACCAAGTAAATCTCACAAATAGCAAATCTATTTGTAGGGTCTGGAAAGGATGGGATGTAGGGATAAAGAAACTGATTCCAGAGAGACCATCGGCTTCAAAACAATCAATAGACCAACACACCGAGTCAAAGAATATAGAAATAAGAAGTTACCAATACAAAGAAAGCGTTGAGAGAGTAACCAAGTAAAAATGTAAAACATGTATAACATCATATAGGCATAAACACAAGAAGACAATCACTAGTAAAGTCCCCATAAAGAATAAGAAAATTTTACGCCCCTAAAACACACCCTATACAACATTCCTAGAAGTCCTTAACTCTAATCATACGCCTCCACGAAATCCTATCTTGGACTATGTTCTCACAAGAGTTTCCAATAGGGATGAGCACGGTAACTGTTCGACACTGAAAGTACCGGTGCCGAAAAACGGGAAAACTTGGTACCGGTATCAAATATAACGGTTTGGTATTGGTATTTACCGGTGTTTTACCCGTAAATACCGGTACCAAAAATGGGGAAAATGGGTACCGGTACCGGTACCGAATATACCAGGTACAGTACGGTACCGTTTCAGTATCGGTACCGGGTACCAATGTTCATCCCTAGTTTCCAATACTATTTTTTTTAAATAGCTTAGAGGGTAGGAGTGCTCCACTTTCCATCACTCACCACACCCAATCATTGTCCGCCACGTCATTGAACTTAATTCCATCACCAACGATGGATTTTAGTAGGGGTGCCCATCATTAGTGATGAATTTTTTTAATTTTTAAATAATATATTAACAATAACAATTTCATTTAAATAATTATTACATTAAAAAATTCCTAAATTACAAAGTAAAAAAAACAACTAAACATTGCAAATTAAAAAAATCTAAAAAATCTACGGTATCGCCCAACCCCACTTTTCACATATTTCGCGTTTGCGTTGAATTAGGATCGACTTAAAGGGTTCGTTAAGAGTGTCATGCAGTTGAAACATGACGTTTAAATCACTATTTTTTCGTTTGCGGTCAAGTGTTTAATATACGCTTCGTCACGTTTAAGTTTTGAAGTCGCAAGTTTTTTTTCTTTCTTTGGTTTCAGCCATTTCCACCAACCTAGCCGCTTTGAATTCGGTGATGGAGTCCGCCACCGCTTCCTTTCCTCTGCTTGACGAATCACCACTTTTCTTGCGATGCGGCTTTGTGGGTGTATCATTGTGTTCGGGTTCGTTGTTCAGACTCATTTCGGGCATGTTGCTGGACTCGGAAGTAGTTTAATTCCCGGACTCGGAAGTTTTTGATCTTTTGGAACCTCCTCTTTTCTTTGGAGCTGTTGGCCCATCCATATCGACCAACGCAACCGGTATCCACTTCGAGTGACGTCTCGCAACCTCCTATGACGCCAAGTGTGGAAAAGATTTATGTTGTGTATGTCTTGCAATACTCTTCTAGGGCGTTTTTTATGATAGTCGCCCCACTCACTCCGCTTTGTGGATTTCGGTTCTATAAAAAATAGAAAAAACACTATTTTATAACAAGATAAAAAATAACAAAATATAGTAATAACTTAAAAAAATTACCAATTGAATGAAACTAGCGTTAAATTTACTCATTTTTCGGTTCAAATCTCCTCACTTTGTAGTCATTTGATCCATGTTTCGTTCGGTCGAACTGGGAAGTTTGGAAAAATGTGCCATAACTCGTCTCCAAAACAAGTATATTCTTTGTTCATTTGAATGTTTTTTGTTTTCGGAGATGTGCAAGTATGCCTTGGTCAAGGCGACCTCCTTCTCACTCGTCCAAGCTCTCTGACCAGATATTGGGATGATTTCAACTTCTTCATCGTCTTCTTCTTCTTCTTCTTCATATTCTTCTTCTTCTTGAACTAGTTCACTATTATCATCATCATCATCATCATCATCATCAAGTTGTTGTGGTTCGCGATATGCACAGGCGAATTGGTGGATGAGATTGTTATTTTCTAGTGGGTCGAGTGACATTTGATTAAAAGGTTGGGTTTGAAACGGTTGGGTTTGAAATGGTGGAATAAAATGTTGGTTTTGATACGGTTGGGTTGGTTGGGTTTGAAACGGTTTGGTTTGAAAGTGTTGGTTGGGAAACGGTTGGGTTTGAAATGGTTGGATTGGGTTGGCTTTGTCATGCAAGCGAAATCTCGCCGACTCGCCAAGATTAGTTCGAACCTTTGGTCGTGTGGGTTTTTTCTTCGAACCCGAACCGCGTTTGCTTGAACCTTCCATTTTTCGGTTTACAATGTAGAGTGTAGAGATGTATTTTTGTGGGTTGAAAGGTTGTATTTTTTTGTGGGTTTTATGATTGTGTATATATATATCATCAGATCAGATGGTAATTTTTTTTTATATATCTCCTCCAAACAACGGTAACATAAATGGTAACATTCATGAACAATGGTAACAATTTTTCAAATTCAACGCGTGATGGCTATAACGAGTTGTCAAGTTCACACGTGATGGGCTTATGTGGCGGCGGTGTATCACGCTAAACAACGCGTGGTCCTTGGGCCACTACGTAACGCCCCAAGTGCCCTTATAAAAAAAACTAGTTTTTCTGAACGGAACCAGTTGGGCCTTGTTGTTGACTCGTATATGTCACCCGTATCCAAGTTAACCGTCCATGCGTCCTCCCATCAACCCCCGTTTCTTAACCAAGTTCATTACTGTTGATGCAACAAACAATAGGCCAAGGATAGTAGCTGGGCTGGTTAGGCAAAAGGGTTGAAGGGTTCAACTTTGCCCCCCACGTTTGCAAGACGTGGAGAGAGGTTCACTAGCTTAACTTTGTTGTTTGCTCGAGATCCTCCACTGAAATGTGTTCAGTTTCGGATATGGGAGCAAAGGGAATGTGTGTGTTGAATGTGAAAGAAAGTGACTTGCATGAAGCAAGCACTCAAGAACAATGACTAGAGATTCGCCAGGAATCAGAGCTGATCTTGGAATGTTTTTCACACTTAATGAAGTGTCACATTTATAGGGAAAGCCATCGCTCAAAGAGGAAGCTGTTTGACTAGTGAACATGCTTGCAGTGGGGGTTTTGCCCTTTTGGGGGTTGAAGCCTTTTGACCTGCGGATAAAAGGCTGTGCTCTGTGGACTTATGTTACTTTTGCGGCTGGAGAAGTTGGTGAAGCAATCAGAGATGTGACTACCTACTGTTCACGTATTATTTCATCTAAACTCCCGGATTTTCAGCCTTTCAACCTTTTAAGCTTTACTGTGTCTAAGTCATTTTATTTGGTCTTGCGCTACCCCCGTCATCAGCCCCCTAAGTCAGAGGTTTTTGGGAATAAGCTCAAAGACTTCTGACTTTTGCACATTTACTTTTATTGCTTAAAGGCTTGAAAGCTTGAAGGCTTGGAGTTAGTTGAGAATTTTTGAATTTTAAAAACTGACAACTGATTTGATTGATGTGTGGCAGTTTATAGGTCGGCGGTTTTTGCAGAGAGTAGGTTAATGACTGTTGTGCAATCATAACTTCTATTTGGGCTTTATTTTCATTTATTATTCAAGGCAAACAACAGTTTTTCATTTTCTCTTCAAGTTTTCTCCACATTTCCTTTCCATCTTTCAGGTTAGTTCCGGTTTCCTCTGTTTGCTTTACTTTGTTCTTTATTTTGATCATGGGTGCACGGAAGGATCTTTCCGTTAGTTTTTCACGCCTCACTCAAGAGGAAGTAGAGAACTTTTGTATTGATTGGGGCATTGGTCTTAAGTTCAATCCGGTTGCACCGGCTTGTGATAAATCTGTTGATCAATGTCCCCCTGGTTCGATTGCTCTGTATTGTCGGCACTTTGAATTTTCCAACCTTCGTCATCCTTTTTCTCTTTTTGTGTTGAATGTTTTGGAGTATTACCGTGTTTCCTTTGGCCAAATTCATCCGAAGGGCATGGCTAGGGTTTTACACTTCGAGGTTTTATGTCGTGCCCTTGGTTATGATCCTTCATTGCTGCTTTTTCGTCAGTTTTTTCGTTTGGCAAAAAACAGTGATTGGTTCACCTTTGAAACATCCAAGGTTGATACTTGTCTCATCTCTTCCATGGTTACCACACTTGGTACTTGGAAAATCGTTTTTTCTGGGTCTCTGATTCTATTATCCCATTCAAAATGATGTGGAGACACCCGGATGCTGTTCTCAATGAACCGGAGCCTTCCGACTCTGATTTGAGTGATGCTTTTCTTAAAGCCATCCGAGAGTGCCCTTCAAGGGTTCGTCCCTTCCCTGAACATTTGCTAGTTCTGTTAGGGGTTAGTAAATTGTGGGAAAAGGCCAATCGGGATCCTGTTCTTATGAGGAATGGCCAGGGTATGCTTTTTCCTTGTTTTTGCCTTTTTGAAATGTCTTTGTTTGGTGACTTATTTGTTTTTGTAACATTTTGCAGTTATGTCTGCTTTGGACTTTATCAAGAGTGACGATACATCTGACGTTGTTTTTACGGATGCCCAAGCCGCTGAAGGGGATGATGATGTTGCTAGGGGTATAGAACAGAGGTTTGAGGATGCTGGGTATGTTAGTGTCTCCAATGTTAAGGGTTTTTCTAAGCTTGCTGCTCCCAAGGCTTCAACCCGTCGATCTACTCGCCGTTTGCTGAAAGGTGTTCCTCAATCCACTTCTTCTGAACCAGTGGAATTGAGTGATGATGTTGAGGTTTCTGAAGATCAAGGTGTTGATGTGGATGTTGAGAAAGAAAAGAAATTGGTGGTTCATGGCAAGAAGAAGACTCCAGCCAAGAAGGTTATGGCTACTCCCGTTCATGGTTCTTCGAGTAGGGACGTTGAAGGGTTGAATGATGAGGTTTATGTGCCTGGTTGGTCTGTGAAGGTTGATGATAGTTTTAAGGATGCTGTTGTTTGTGAGGATGTGTTGAGCCATATTGCTCCTCCTTCGGTTCATAGTACCATTGTTGAGATGGATGATGACATGATGTTGTCTCACATGATTTTAAGTACTTGCAACATTGTATCACGGCTCCCGCGGGACAGAAACCCGTGGTAATTATTAATTGAGTTGACAGCGGAAGATTTAATAGGATCTTTTAAAACTTGAAATGCCCGATTATTTTATTTCATAATTCGGGATAAACCCCGTAATTTACAATAGAGGAATTTCACAAGGAAATTCCCTGATTTACAAAACATGTTTATTTGTTTAATTGAGCCACTACTTCAAGCTTTGTTAGTGCTCCGTAGCACTTTTCCTTGGTTCACAGTAGTCACCTGAAACATGTTTTAAAATATTTTATCAGCGGGGAAATACTGGCGAGTAATTCAAATTTGATAAAACGACACATAGTTATAAATTACAACATAAGAGCGATTACAATGGCTTCTATCTTATTTTTATCTGGCGCCATGTCACCTCCTGGTGACGATGGTCATACCACTATTGGGTCCTTTCACCCAAGTAGTGATGATTATCACTGTTAGGATTTATTAGCCTAACTGTGAGAAATTAGTAATGTGCACAATACCCCACTAGCCAGTGATTCAAGATAACCACGACTTAATCCCTGTAATTATAACTTTTGAAAATGGTTGGAGTATTGTAAAACATTATTGATAAAAAGAGAATGACTCACATTGCAGATTTAAACGGGCAGAGTTTAGCCTACTGATTAGCCTTGTAACCTAATTTAAATAACAATGCACACGAACTAGGTCAGTAACTAATACAACATTTACGATAACTCACGAGATAAAACCCTCACAACGAATGACAAAGTGCAATACTTAAACATCCATCGAGTTCACGACGAATGACAAAGTATGGCCCTAATGTGGGCATCACTTAAACATCCATTGGATAGTTTCAATCGATCGGACATTGAATCGTAGCAGCGATCGAGTTAATACCCTGTATCGTAGCAGCGTCTTGCTATATTGAAAGTGAAATTCGAGCAGTATAACTTTGTTTTTGAGAATTGTTTTCGACACAGATGAACAGGCCATGCAACAAGCAATTTATAGCTGAAATTTGGGGTTTACGCGGCCCGCGTAAGCCCCTTCTTGATCTTACGCGGCCCGCGAGGGCCTCCTAAACGTAGACTAGGGCTAGCGTGTCACACATCGGACTGCCACGTGGCCCTGAACGCTTATCCGGTCAAACACACTTTGACGCGGCCCGCGTAAGCTTCCTTTATGGCTTACGCGGCCCGCCTGAAACCCAAAAACCTTGATTTCTTAGTTTTTCATGCACAGTAGGGTTTCAGGGGTCCAGGTTTTCACTTATGGGTCGGTTTGGGACATTTTTGAAGGTCCTTACATTCTCCCCACCTTATTTAAAATCTCGTCCTCGAGATTTACAGAAATAAGTGAGGATACTTTCGCTTCATCTCCGATTCCAGCTCCCAGGTGTATTCGGGTCCTCTTTTCGAATCCCATTTGACTTTGACTAATACTAGTCTTTTGTGTTTGAGGAACTTGACCTTTCTGTCTTCTATCTGCAGTGGCTTCTCAACAAATTTTAACTTTTCATTTACCTTTACATCTTGAAGAGGTACTACCAGAGATTCGTCCGATAGACATTTCTTGAGATTGGATATATGAAATACGTCATGTACTCCAGCTAGTTCCTCTGGTAGTTGTAAGCGATAAGCAACTGGTCCTATTCGCTGTATTACTGGGAATGGTCCTACGTACCTTGGACTTAGCTTTCCTTTCTTACCGAACCGAACTATTCCTTTCCAAGGAGAAACTTTCAATAGTACTCTGTCTCCTACTTGGAATTCCAACGGCTTGCGTCGATTATCAGCATAACTCTTCTGACGATCTCGAGCCGTTTTCAGTCTTTCCTTGATTTGAGTGATCTTGTCGGTAGTTTCTTGCACTAATTCAGGACCTGATAATTGGCTTTCTCCTATCTCTGCCCAACAGACTGGAGTTCTACACTTTCGTCCATACAGTGCTTCAAATGGGGCAGCTTCAATACTTGTATGATAACTATTGTTATAGGAGAATTCAATTAAGGGTAGGTGGTCATCCCAATTTCCACCAAAATCTATCACACATGCCCTAAGCATGTCCTCCAGGGTTTGGATCGTCCTTTCACTTTGTCCGTCTGTCTGAGGATGGTATGCAGTGCTTAGATTTAGTCGGGTTCCCATGGCTTCTTGGAAACTTGTCCAGAAATGCAAAGTGAAACGACTATCTCTATCTGATATAATGGAGAGTGGAACTCCATGTAAGGATACTACCTCGTCTACATACAACTTTGCTAACTTTTCCATGCTAAAGGTTTCTTTCATGGGTAGAAACTGAGCTGACTTGGTTAATCGATCCACAATTACCCAAATAGCATCATTACCTTTTCTGGTTTTAGGTAACTTAGTAACAAAGTCCATTGTTATGAGTTCTCATTTCCATACTGGCATTTCTAATTGTTGGAGTAATCCTGAAGGTTTCTGGTGTTCTGCCTTAACTTGTGAACAAGTAAGGCACTTAGAAACATATCTAGCTTTGTCCTTTTTCATTCCTATCCACCAGAAGTTATTTCTTAAATCTTGGTACATCTTATTGTTACCAGGATGCATGGTATACCTAGATTTATGGCTTCCTCTAAAATCTTATTTCTTAATTCTCCCTGCTTAGGTATCCAAATTCTTCTTTCATGGAATCTCCAAATTCCATCACTTCCCAGTTCCAATTCCTTTATTACTCCTTTCATTCCTTCAGCATCATCCTTGATTGCTGTTTCCTGAATATTCTTTATTTGTTCCATTAAGTCTAATTGTAAACTTAATCTAAGAGCACGAACTCGTCGTTGTTTCTCATGATATTTACGACTTAAAGCATCAGCAACCACGTTTGCTTTTCCTTCGTGATATTGAATATCACAGTCGTAGTTACTTAGGATCTCCATCCATCTCCTTTGCCTCATGTTTAATTCTTTTTGCCCAAATATGTATCTTAAGCTTTTATGGTCTGTATAGACAGTAAACTTACTTCCATACAAATAGTGTCCCCAAATCTTAAGGGCAAAAATTATGGCTCCTAATTCTAAGTCATGAGTCGTATAATTTTCTTCGTGCTTCTTCAATTGTCTTGAGGCATACGCAATTACTTTCTTGCGTTGCATTAGCACACATCCTAATCCTAGTTTAGAAGCATCACAGTAGACTTCGAAATCTTCTGTTCCTTCTGGTAAGGCTAGAATCGGGGCGTTTGTTAGCTTTTGCTTTAAAATCCTAAAAGCCTCTTCTTGCTTAGGTCCCCATTCAAACTTAACTGCTTTACAGGTTAGCTTAGTTAATGGCACAACTATTTTGGAAAAATCCTTAATGAATCGTCTATAGTATCCGGCTAACCCTATAAAACTTCTAACTTCCATAGCTGATTGCGGAACCTTCCATTTGGTGATTGCTTCTATTTTGGAGGGATCTACGTGAATACCTTCGTGATTCACCATGTGTCCCAAAATTGTACCTCTTGTAGCCAAAATTCACATTTTGAGAATTTGGCATAAAGTTTCTCTTTTCTTAACAAAGTTAAGAGTGCATGCAAGTGCTGACAGTGTTCATCCTGGCTTTTGGAATAAATAAGTATATCGTCGATGAAGATAATTACAAATTTATCCAAATACGGTTTACAGATTCTATTCATCATGTCCATAAATGCTGCAGGAGCATTTGTTAATCCGAAGGGCATGACTGTAAACTCGTAATGACCATACCTAGTTCTGAACGCAGTTTCAGGTATGTCTTCTTCTTGTACTTTCAACTGATGGTATCCTGAGCGTAAATCTATCTTAGAAAAGTATCTAGCTCCTTGCAATTGATCAAAAAGATCATCAATCCTAGGTAATGGATATCGATTCTTAATTGTAACCTTATTTAATTCCCTATAATCGATACACATTCTCATTGACCCATCTTTCTTTTTCACAAACAACACTGGAGCTCCCCATGGGGATGAACTAGGTTGTATGAATCCTTTGCTTAATAATTCATCTAATTGCTTTTTCAATTCTAGCATTTCGGTGGGTGCTAACCGATAAGGTGCCTTGGCTATCGGTGTAGTTCCAGGAATTAGATGAATTCTAAATTCTACTTCCCTATTGGGTGGTAATCCCGGTAGTTCTTCTGGGAATACATATGGGTATTCTGCTACTATAGGAATTTCTTTAAGTTCCTTACCTTTCGTGTTAATGATTACTGAAATCATATACACTACTTCTTGTTTTCTTGAATAACTGGCCAACTTCATTACTGAAATGAATTTCAGTGGCTTACGTGGCTTATCTCCTGTAATCTCCACTAATTCTCTAGTGGGAGTATGAATTTCTATGGAATTTTTATCACAGAGAATTCGAGCATAGTTGGCTACTAACCAATCCATTCCTAATACTATATCGAATCCGGCTAAATTCATAGGTAACAGGTTTGCAGAAAATTTATGACCTAAGAGTTCTATCTTTCCTTCTCGCAAAACCTTATCTATGTTAACAGAATTCCCATCTGCCATTTCGACTGTAAAAATCTGCCTAAGGTTGGTTAAGGGTAAGTTAAGAGCTTGGCAGAATGAAGTATTTATAAAACTTTGATTTGCACCAGAGTCAAATAATACTTTTGCATAAACGTCGTGAACTAGGAACGTACCAGCTATCACGTCAGGGATTAGTTCTGCTTCCTGAGTAGTCAACTGGAAAGCTCTTGCGTTTCTCTTGGTAGTTCCTTCTGCAGGTTTGGCTTTGTTATCAGTTGGTTTGACCAATTTCGGACAGTCTGGCCTAAAATGTCCAGCCTCTCCACAGTTGTAGCAGATTGTTGCTTTCTTCTTCCTGCAATCTTCTTCTTGATGCCCCAGAATTTTGCAGAAATTGCAATTCCCTTTGCATATTCCAAAATGCTTTCTTTTGCAGGCATTGCAAAATGGAACAGTGGAAGATTGCCCAGTTCCTTTTTTTCTTGAAATTGCTACGGTTACCCACACGGAATCCTTGGGTAATCTTTTGGGCCACTTCCCTCTTTCTATTTTCTTCTCTCGTACGTACTAGTCCGTCAGTCAAAGTGTTGGCTAATTCCACTGCATCGTCAATTGTGCGAGGTCTCGCAGCTTTAACGATATCACGGATTTCGCCAATCAATCCCTATATATAGCGGGAAATAAGTACCGGTTCTGGCGAAGCCAGGGTTGGTACCACTCTAGCATACTCGAAGAATGTCGAAGTATACCCTCGACAATCTACATCCATCATCCGGTGGTTCAGAAATTTATTCGTCATTTGTTCTTTCTCATATTCGGGACAAAATTTTCTCTCCAACAGTCGCTTAAATTCTCCCCAACTCATGGCATAGGCCGCATCGCTTCCCTTGGCTTGAAGTACCGTATTCCACCATTCTAGCGCCCCTTTTTTAAAAAGACGCGACGCGTACATGACCTTGTCTTCCTCTGCACACTTACTTATTTTAATCACCGTCTCGGTTTTCTCTAACCAACGCAGTGCAGCAGTCGCCCCTTCGTTGCTTGCAAATTCAACTGGTTTACAGGCAAGAAACTCCTTATAAGTGCAACCAGGTGTTGCAGCTTTCATTTTCTTAAGGAGTGGGGCTTGCATTCCATCGTTGTCGTTATTAGTATGGTTGCCTCCTCCGTTTACACTATTACTGAAATTGTCACCGTGTGTACGTTTGCTAGGAATAATTTGTTGAGGTTCAACTGGATTTCGGGCAGCAGCAAGGATTGCTGGAATAACATTGGCTATTCCCTGAGCAACGATATTCTCGATATCTTGCCTATTCAGAATTTGATCTTCACTGTTTTGCTCAGATTGATTAACTTCGTTAACGGGTTCATTACCAACGTGTTCCATCTGGTAATTAATATATATATAAGTGATTAGCATAAAATAATTAACAATCAAATAAAACATTCGCACATAATTACAACGCATGTATAGCCAAAATTGTCGATTTCTCAACTTCCATTTTTATAGAGTAAAATGCACGGATAGTCCCTGTGGTTTTGCAAAATAACATCTATAGTCCTCAACTTTTGGAAATTACACCGGTGCTCCATGTGGTTTGACAGTTTGTTACTCGGATAGTCCCTGGAGTGGATGACTGTTAGTTTTCTCCGTTAAGTGGATGTGAAATGACAAATTTACCCTTCATCTTCTCCACTCTATAAAAAAAACAACCTCACCCCAACCCCACCCACCCCCTAGCTTTCTCTCTTCTGTTTCCCCCACCATTAACCACCAACCACCTCCCACCTTTAACCACCTTCACCGCCTTCTTTCTTTCTCTCATTTCTCTCTCTATGGTAAATAGAGAGAAAGACTCATAAACTCAGACTCGATGGCTTTGTACAAATCACCTACGCCTGTTGGAACAACCAACAGCCACCTGAACATGTTAGTAGCCGCCAGATCTCCGGTGACCTCACAAGTCATCAACTTGAACCAGACTCAGCGGTTTGGTGGATTGGAGAGCAATGAAAGAAACATGACGTCTCAACCTCCTGGATATGCTGCCTTCTAGTTGATCATTCATTACTGTAGGTGCTGTGTTGAATTTTGTTATAGTAATTGGTTTTGGCTATTCCATTTTGGAGTTCTGATACATATGATTGATTTAGATTTGAACTTTTTAGGAAATTATCGAACGTCTTGAGCATACTAATGTGGTTATTGGTCTAATTCACTTGTGGTTCCACCGCCTATTGCCTGTTGCCGGATGAGAGAAACAGCGAGAGAAAGAGAGAAGGCGGTGAAGGTGGTTAAAGGTGGGAGGTGGGTGGTGGTTAACGATGGGGGAAACAGAGACAAAGGTTTGGGGTGGGTGGGGTTGTTTTGTTTTTATGGAGTGGAGAAGATGGAGGGTAAATTTGTCATTTCACATCCACTTAACAGAGAAAACAAACTGTCATCCACTCCAGGGACTATCCGAGTAACAAACTATCAAACCACAGGGAGCACCGGTGTAATTTTCAAAAGTTGGGGACTATAGGTGTTATTTTGCAAAACCACAGGGACTATCCATACATTTTACTCCATTTTTATATATTATATTATGCGTCCGTACACACTTGTTATCTTACAAAAGTTTTATTTTTAGGTTATTTTACAGGATTATATTTTACTACTATTATTATTATACAACCACAACCGTGCCGTCACACCATCCCCGTCAGCTGGCATCTCAGAAGCGACGTTCCCTCTCGTCGTACTTCCAGGAGATCTGTTCTCCCACCTCCCGGATTCTATTCCCTGCATCCACCAGCTCCTCACCAAAATGGCGGAGTTCAGCCAAATTCTCATTTCTCATTGGTGGGTTTGGTGCAGGCTCTGGGTCGAACTGAGGGAAAAAGGTATAAGGGTTATTGAGGAGGTTCTGAAACTGCTAGTCGTTGGTCCACCATTCTTCTATTTCTCCTAGAGGTCGGGTGTTGACAAGGGGATCTGGGATGGCTGGTTCCAAGTTTGCTGGAAGCTGGGTTTCGGCAGGATAAGTGAAAAGGTTTTCATTAACAGGCTTAAGAATATCACAACTTGCCAGTATGCAATCTAGCTCTTCCTGCAACGGCATTTCCTCGGCTCGCCTTGAACTTTCTCCAGTCTCTATTCCTTTTCCTTTATCTATTGGATCCTTCGTCTTTATAACTTTTCGTGTCGCTGGTTTCCTCCTGCGCACACGTCTCCAGCCCACAATTCTTCTCCTCTGCTTTGGCTTGGGTTTCTCCGGAGGCTGAGCTTGAAATTCCATAGGTTCCTCCACGTCAGCACAATAACCAGTAAAGTCTCTGGAAACTTCCACATTAACAGAATAGAGATTGAGATTCTGAAGAGCTTCAGACAACTCATTCATGCTGTTTAGCAGATATGAAGAAACACACAAAATTCTAGGTTAAAATTTTGTAGATTGAATTTTCACATAATCACAGAAAGGCAATCCGAAAAATTAAGTATTTATACAAACAGATTGATTAAAATAAAATATTGCGAATTTTATATATCTATTACAAATTACAACTGGAATGTAAAATATACTAGAGATTGTGCCTTCATAATTTATTTTAGTCTATCTTTTCTTACTAAGTTGTTTATTTAATAGGCAAGTTTCTTTAAAGTTTCTGGCTTATGGATGATATGGGTGCTAGTACTGGGTCAGGGTGTTGGCAGTTTAACTTAATTAAAAGTTAACATTTACTGCTGTAGTGGCTAACATATAGAGATTTGCCCATTGTTCATCTACTTCATTTTTCCCTGGTGGTTTATTGCCTATTTCCTGAGTTTCCTTAGTAATCACCATTCCTTTTGGTTGTGACTTCTTTATTTTCTCTTGACTTTTTCTAATAATCCAACTTCTTTTCTTAATAGTAAGTGGTTTCTCAAACTGTGCCTTACGAACAAATATTCCTTCCTCAGTATCTGCTGAGTATTTTGAGGAATTTGATTGAGATGAAGTTCCCTTATCTTTTGGTGAACTATCTAATTGACGATAGATATCAAGGTCTTTGCTTACCCATACTGTAACTAACAAGTAGTCAGTTAACAAAACACATAATCACAAGATGGCAATCAGTAAAAATTAAGTATTTCTAAATACTATATTGGCTTAAATCAGTGGCTCTGATACCACCTTTTTCTGTCACGGCCCCCGTCTCGGTTTTACCCGGTCCAGGATCCGCGAGACAGAAACCCGTGGTAATTATTAATTGAGTTGACAGCGGAAGATTTAACAGGATCTTTTAAAACTTGAAATGCCCGATTATTTTATTTCATAATTCGGGATAAACCCCGTAATTTACAATAGAGGAATTTCACAAGGAAATTCCCTGATTTACAAAACATGGTTATTTGTTTAATTGAGCCACTACTTCAATAGAAGAAACACGGAACTAATTACGGGGCTAATCAGTTTGGTTTATGTTCCTACCATAATGGTTAATCTTCTCATGGCTCTCTGAGCTTCGTAATGATCGTCTAAGTCCTGCAAAACAGAACACCGTTACTCGTTAAGAGGGGAATGTGGGGGTAAGAGTGAGAGTAGAGGGAAGGGTTAACCGGGCTCCTGCGTGAGAATAAGCGACTGTTTTGGGGAGATAAGTATGTGTTAAGAGTGAGAGTAGAGGGAAGGGAATGAATTAACCTGTGAAGTGAGGTCTCTATTTATAGCCGGAGAGGTGTAAGAGGATGTGGGCTGATGGGCCTTGGGCCTGAAGGCGACAACATAAGGGATATGCTCCTTGTCTCATTGGTGTCGACCGTTAGTGGTTAGCAGGAGCTCTTGGGAGTTGGCGCAATGTGATTGGAGCCACGTGTCACTGTTGTCGGCCTAGCCGCCCTTCTGCCATCAGCAGGTAAGTGGAGATCGTGGGGCAGTTGTCTCTGCCCTGTGATTGGTGCCATGTAGGCGTCCTTAAGTACTTCTTGTCTCCTGCATGTCAGATGATCGTGGAGCACGATTGAGCAGGGCCAGAAGGACTCTGATTGGCCCTTTTCTTCTGCCACCTGTACCTTGTGTACTTTCTGGAACAACCTTGCGCTGCTGCCCTGTGCGGTTCTTACTGGGCACGTAACTAACTCGCGCAGGGTATGGATGACTGAGTGCTCTTTCAGAATGCTAAGTGTTGTGATTGGAGCTTTCTATTGTCCAGGACTCGCGCCGGTTAAAATAGAGTGTGCTATAACCCGCGCGAGGTTGCCAATAAGAAATTTGTTGGATAAGGAGTATGGTCACGCGCGCGACCCTGACGGAGTTTTGCGCGGCTTTTTGGGACCATACCCCTTCAAGTCCCCCCAGTCCAGTGCTGCACCATGCGCGGGGCAAGTGGTTGGAGCTCTGGACTTAGAAAAATAAAGTTGTAGAAAAATGCTTCCTTGAATTGGGTAGACGGCGCGCGTGTAAGCTTCTGTTGGTTACTACGGCGCGGCTACCAGGTTTGGCTCCAGGTGGTTTACTGCCTTTGGTTGTAGGCGCGCAAGGTTATTGATTCATTCTTAAAACTGCGCGACCCTAGTAGCTTCTACATGACTTTTTGTAGTAATTTTAGGCGGGAAAACTCTTGAAATTTGAAATCTGACAAGTTGGTGAGAAACGTCGTTGATGGTGACGTTTGAGTTGACCACTTACACGGCTGTCATCAAGTTGTCTCTGACGGTTGGTCATCTCGTAAGGAGAGTGAGCTCCACGCGCGCGTGGTAACCGTCACTCTGGGATTCTCACCTTACGTGTCGTCTTCTGATTGGTCACGTGCGCGGCGATCCCGGCATGTTTACCCATCGCATTAAATGCGATGGGTATATATACCTGATGAGATGGAGAGAAGAAATCACTTTTCGTCTTCTGTTGTATTCGTTTTCCTATTTGCTCTCGAATTCTCTTTGAATCTTCAAACTTTTGAAGAACGTAGTAGCAGATCTTCAAGCTTCTTAAAGAAATATTCGAACCTTCTTCTATCATCTATGGCTGAAGAACATCAAGAGGATATTCCCGGAGAAGAAGGCCCTGTTCCCGTTCTCCGGTGGGACTTAGGACTTTTTGAACAGATAGTACGGGGTTTCCGGTTCCCACAGGAATGGGATGCCAAGTACCCCGGTCAGAATCAGACGGCCGCCGATGCACCACCGGGGTATATCACGTTGTATGAAGATTTCTTCCATCAAGGAAACTTCCGGTTGCCGGCGACGAATTTCATGGCACATATCCTGCAGTTCTATGGATTTCATGTCTCCCAGTTAAGTCCTCCTGGGATGGTTAGGGTTCGACACTTCGAATTCCTTTGTCGATCTCATGATATAGAGCCAACTGTGGAAAGATTTAGGGTCTTCTATCAGTTGATCCGGAACATGGGTTTCTTCTCGTTTGCCAGTCGGGGAGCTGCAAAGAAGATACTTCTTAACCCTCCCAAGAGTTTCCATGACTGGAAACCAAAATTCTTTTATATTCGCGAGGAGGTGATTTCGATCACCATGACATTTCGCGCCTGGTCTGAGCCGATTGTGAAGGAAGATGTGGCGATCCCCAAGGCTGAGGCTTGGTATAGGACGCTTACTGCCACCCCAAACCGAGTGTTTGGTGAGAACGTCTTGGTGGCGGCGCGGATGAGTGATCTATGGCTGCCTGACAGCAAGGAAGTTCCCATTCTGATGATCGACGATAGAGGTTAGTAATTCTCTTAGTTTTGTTCATTCCCTGTTTCGTACTTGTGTTTATTTTTATAATTTATCGTGTAGAGGCGCATCTGTATCAAGCTGCCTTTCCCACCTTTGGTGGTTCCATGGGCGTGCGCCCGCTCCAGGTTGGAGAAGAATACTGGTATGACCAGATTAAGGGTAACTTCATGTACCCAGTTGCTGATGCATTCGCCGCTCCGCCTACTGCAACTGAAGGTGCGCACATACCTAAACCTCGTCCTTTGCGCTCTGTGACTTCTGCTGGGAAAGAGATTGTCTATCTTTCCAGCAAGGAGTCTGTTGGGTCTTCGAATGGGGAGCTAAGTTCGTGGTCTAACGTCTTTGCAGGTGTGTTGCGCGACTTGGGTATCGACCCCGAAGAGAAGAAGAAGAAACCCTCTAGGAAGAAGAAGGTGATCAACCTTGAGCCTGAGGTGATAAGCAAAAAAGGCGGGAGTAGCCGCACAGCTTCTGGTGCTGCTGATAAAGGTACTCTTCGGCTTCGTCAGAGTGACTTGAAAGCTTATGTGATAATTAGTGACTCACTTGAAGGCTTGTCGCGTATAGGCGAGAAGACTGGAGCAGGTGGCTCAAAAAGTTTAGGTAGCGCGGGTTCTCGCAACCCAGATGCTGTCGCGACTCCTTCCTCTGTTGCGCATGAAGAAGAGGAAGAAGAAGCGGAAGAGGAGGTTGCTGCAAATTTAATAAGCAGGAAAAGAAATAGGAGTGAGACCACCGCTGTTGCTTCCACCGTGCCGCAGGGTGGTGAGGTTCCTTTGATTGGGAAGCGGAGCAACCTTCGCTCTTTATACAAGTTTTCTCCTGGTAAGTTCTTACTCTCTTCTTTATGTTGCTTCCTCTTTTTGACACTTGCTCCTCTGCAGAGACCAAGAAGAAAACCCCTGAAAGGAAGGGTGTTGTGTTTACGGAACCTTTAGAGCCGGCGCATAAGAGGCCTAAGGTTACCGTTAAACCTTTAAAAACTGTGGTGGAGTCTGATAAGGCAAAACATGTTGTTGAGGTCGAGAAGGAGAAAGCTGCTGCGACAGAGAAGGATAAGTTGAGGAAGACAGGAAGAAAGCTGATGAGGAGCGTAGAAAGAAAACTGATGAAGACCATCGGAAGAAGGCTGAGGAGGAGAAGAGAAAAGCTGATGAGGAGGAGAGGAAGAGAGCTGCTGAAAGAGAGAAGGAGAAGGAGAAGACTAAGGAGAAGGAGAAGACTAAGGAGAAGGAAAAAACGGTTGCTGACAAGGCTGTTCATCGAGACAAATCCGCTGGTGTAGGAGGCGCGGGTGCTGGTTCCGCAGCTGGCCAGGCGGGTGTGGGAAAACATGGCGCGCCGCCTCGCTCTCCAATAGGCCCCCGGGATACTTTGGGGGATCTTTATTACAAGTCTTACACGGAAGAGAGCCGTGGTGACGCTCCGCACCAACCGCCATGGGGCTTAAAGCAAAAAGATACTTTCCTCGAGTTCGCGCCTTGCCGCGACTGGCTTCTGAGTTCCATTCCTCCTGGTGAGGTTGACCGTCAAAGGGCGCGAACCCACAACGGGTTGTATCACGCCTATGTTGTTGGTGAGGCCAACACCCGTGCTGCTAATCAGGAAATTGTACGCGAGTGGCGAACCATGGTTAAGGAGAGGGACGATTGGGAGAAATACCGCGAACGGATATTAAGGCGTGCTAATGACTTTGAAAAGTCGAAAGCTGCTTTTGAAGAAGAGAAAGCAAAATTCGAAGCTGACCGGAAATCGGAGGAGTGGGGGCGCGAGGGCCTGAGGGGCAAGCTTCGAGCTGCCGAGGATCTACTGGCGAAAGAGAAGGCCGAATGGAAGAAAATTTGCGCAAAAGACAACGAGCGTATGTATGCGGCTCGAGCTAAAATTACCGATCTTGAGAGTCAAGTTACGGAGTTGAAAGGGAAGGTTGAAGATGCGCAAGCTGCTAAGGAGCAGGCTGAGGTTCGAGACTCTTCTCTTTCAATTTATACTTTTGTTTAGCAGGTTAACTGAATATTTTATCCCTTGCAGGTTGAACTTGCTGAGGTGAAGGCACAACTGTCTGGTAAAGACAAGGATTTGATTGCCAAGGACGTCGAGATCGCTGAGCTGAAGCGCTGTTTGCAAGAGCAGGTTGACAAAAGCGAGTCCTTGGAGATCGATCTTGAAGCTGAGAAGGTTAAGGCTGCCACTGCTGAAGAGGCCAAACAAAAAGCTGAGGAGGCGCGAGACATTAGCACCACTGCTCTCAATGTGACGCAAAACAACTACTCCGAAGCTCAAGGTATCGTTGATACTTTGGTCTCTAAAGCCGAGTGGTTGCGTGGGCGTGGAATAGTTCTGGTATGATTTCTCTTAACTTTGGCTTAATTCATTAAGACCTGCTGTCTTACGTGTTGGGTTTTTTGTAGATGGCCAACTCCATCTTGAATGCTGGAGAGCTAGATAAGGCTGTTGCAGCCGTTATAGATGCTTCCCGTGCGGTCGGCCATCGTGGAGGTTATCTTGAATGTGCGCAACATGCTACAGCGATGCTTGGACAGGAGTTCGACACTAGTCACTGCTCAGTGACTGATCAAGCTGAAGCGGAATTAGCTCGCGCTGAACATGGTTATGACCATCTATCAATACTTGTGATGGATTTGGTTACTGACGCGCCGAAGCATGATGACTGGTGTCAACGGTTAAAGATTATCCTTGACCCACCGAAGACCGTTGAATTATCTGATGAAGAGGAAGCTGCGGGTGATGATGGCGATGGTAAAGGCGATGGTGATGGCGACAAGCACGACGATGACGACGATGGTGATGGATTCGAATAGATAGTGTTTTCAGGTCGCGCCTTGTTTTAGGTCAAATGAATGATAGGCTGTGTAACCATTGCGCGTTTGCGCTTATTTAAACATGAAGTTTATGCTTGTGTTGTCTCGTTACAATTATTGCATTGTTGTTAGAAACTTTGGTTAAGTTAGCGCGAATAAATGTAAGTGTAGTTCTGGTCTCGCGCTATGTTCGCGGAGAACCTCGGAGGCATACCTCAAGAGCTCGTAATTCACTGAAGTGTTTTCGTGCTAATCAAAAGTTTAACATGCATTTGTAACTCAAGAAGCAATATGATAAAAGAAAACATGTCGTATGCTTTCATTAATTGGGAAACAGGCGCATAGGCCAATCATATATTGCAGATAAGTAACATAGGGGCGTTTAGCCAACATAGGAAATTTAAATGGCGTGTGGCCAGCATGAACTAAATGGCGCATGGCCTAGAGTAGTTATATATAGCACTTGCACAATTGTTGTGCATTCCATGTGCGGGGGATGATGTGTCCATCGAGGGTGCGCAATTTGTATGCCCCTTTTCCTAGCACTTCGTGGACCAAGTATGGGCCTTCCCATTTGGGTGCTAGCTTCCCGGGGCGTTCAGCGTTTGAAGCTTCGTTGTCTCGGAAGACGTATTCTCCCGGAGTGAAAGTACAAATGCGGACTCTCGCATTGTAGTACCTTGCAGTTGCGTCTTGTATTTCGCTTCTTTAATACGCGCAATCTCGCGTCTTTCTTCCAGGAGATCCAAATCGAGACGGCGCTCTGCTTCATTATCAACTGTGTTGACTGCTGTCAAGCACGGTGAGGGGAGTCCAACTTCCGCCGGGATAACTGCCTCCGAGCCGTATACTAGGCTGTAAGGAGTTTCGCCGGTGCTCGTCTTCAGCATGGTTCTATGAGCCCACAGGATGCTTGGGAGCTCATCTACCCAGCCTCTTCTCTTTGTGCCCAGTCGGGCTTTGATCCCCTCGACGATACTTTTGTTAACGCTTTCCACTTGACCGTTGCCTTGAGGATGCGCAACGGAGGAGAAGGTATGCTCAATCTTCATCTCCTTCATCCACTTCTGGAGGTCTTCGGAAGCAAAGTTAGTACCGTTGTCTGTGACAATTTTGAGTGGGAGACCAAACCTACAAATGATATGCTCCCAAATAAACTTGCGCACCATCATTGCAGTGGTTGAGGCGAGAGCTTTGGCCTCCACCCACTTAGTAAAATAATCAACGGCCATGATTATGAACTTGACGGCGCCAGGAGCTTCTCGGAAGGGTCCCACCATATCTATTCCCCACAGTTGGAAAGGCCAAGCAGTGGATACAGGAATAAGATTGTTTTTTGGGCGCAGGGTTTTTGGAGAATGTCGCTGACAGGAGTCGCATTTGCGCAACTCCTTCAGGGCGTCGACGTGCATCCCTGGCCAATAATATCCAGCATTCATAATCTTCGCGACAACCATGCGTGGTCCTGCATGGATGCCGCATATCCCTTCGTGGATCTCCCTGATCAAGTAATTCGCATCTTGGGGGTCCACACAGCGCAACAGTGGTCCCAAGAAGGATTTGCGGTATAAGATACCACTATTCATCTCATAATGCAGAGCTTTGTTCTGAATCTTTCTCGCCTCTGCCTTGCTCTCAGGGAGTATTCCTTCTTGCAAATACTGAATTATAGGGGGTCATCCAGGATGGCTGCCCTATTTCGATCACATTTACCTGGCGCAACAGGACTGATGGATTTTTGAGTAATTCAATCCTTACATCTTTCGCTAAATGTTGAAAGGAAGTTGAAGCAAGCTTGCTCAAAGCGTCAGCTGGTTTGTTTTCGGAGCGATTGATGTGGACTACCTTGTAAGACTTGAACTGTTGAAGCAACTCTTTTGCTTGCTCTAAATATAGGGCCATAACTTCGCCCCTTGCATCGTATATACCGTTAATTTGGCTGGCTATCAAGAGTGAATCAACGTGTGCTTGTAGATTTTTAGCTCCCATTTTTATGGCGAGGCGTAGGCCTGCCAGAAATGCCTCGTACTCTGCCTCGTTATTAGTATTCTTAAAATCCAACTTGATGGCGTACGTAAATTCATGTCTTTCAGGGCTCACGAGGCGCAAGCCTGCTCCTGCCCCATCCTCGTTTGAGGCCCCATCTGTGTACAGTAACCACAACTCATCAGATGTATCTTTCAAAGGAGTTTCGACAATCTCGCAATCCTTGATTTTTTCTGCTGGGACTTCCGTGATAAAGTCGGCGAGCACCTGACCCTTGATGGCTGGGCACGGCCTGTACAAGATGTTGTGGCCCCCCAGCTCGATCGCCCATTTTGCTAACCGCCCAGATGTTTCTGGCTTTTGCAATATCGTGCCAATGTGGAAATTGGTAAGTACGGTGATCACATGCCCTGTAAAATATCTGCGCAGCCTCCGGGAGGCGTGTAGCAGCGCAAGCACCAATTTCTCCATCGTAGAATATCTCGTTTCTGGATCCGTTAGCACTCTACTGACGTAATAGATAGGAGTCTGAACTCCGTTTCTTTCTACAAGCAATACCGATCCCACTGCCTTGTCCGATGATGACAAGTACAAGATGAGCGGCTCCTTTTCGAATGGTGCAGTCAGGGTAGGGAGTTCGATCAAACACTCCTTCATTTGCTGAAAAGCCTTTTCTGCTTCAGGGGTCCACCTGAACTCTTGTTTCTTCACACAGTTGCGCAGAGTGCTGATAAAAGGGTATGACTTCGCGGCGTGATTTGATAGAAAGCGGTTAAGCGCGGCTAGGCGGCCGGCCAACCTTTGCATCTCTTTGATTGTTCGTGGTGATGGCATTCGTTCTATTGCCTGGACCTTTTCTGGATTCACCTTAAAGCCGCCGTTTGTGACTATGAAGCCTAAGAACTTCCCTTCTTCCATACCAAAAGAACACTTGGCTGGATTCAATTTCATGTTCACGCTGCGCAATGAGTTAAATGTTTTTTCGATGTCCTTCAACATTTGGTCCTCTTCAGGACTCTTAATCACCAGATCATCGATGTAAACTTTGATATGCTTCCCGATATCTCCAGCGAAGGTCTTATCCATCAGGCGTTGATACGTTGCGCCAGCATTTTTCAGGCCGAAAGGCATCTTTGTGTAGCAGAAAATCCCTAGATCGGTTCGAAAAGCTGTCTTGTCTTCGTCTTCTAACTTCATTTGAACCTGATGGTACCCTTTATAGCAATCTAAGAAGCATTTCCATCTGTATGGCGCGAGAGAGTCTATCTTTTTGTCGATCTCAGGCAAAGTGTAACAATCTTTAGGGCATGCCTTGTTGAGATCGGTATAATCAACACACATTCGCCATCCTCCACTGGACTTCTCCACCATCACTGGGTTCACGACCCAACTTTGATAACGTACTTCTCGTAAAATTCCAGCTTTGAGTAGTTCGCATACTTGCTCATTCATTGCTTTGGTTTTGTCTGCTCCTAAGCTGCGCCTTCTTTGGTCTTTCGGCTCAACCGAGGGGTAGGTGTTTAAACAATGCTCGGTAATGTCGCGCGGGACACCGGTCATGTCGGCCGGAGTCCAGGCGAGGATATCCATATTCTTGAACAGGAGTTTCTTGAGATGCGTTCTGATGTTTGGTGAGATTACATGGCCTATCGTCACCGTTTGCTCTGGGTACTTGCGGTTTAACACCCATTTCTCTGGCTCGGTTGTTGAAACCTTCGCCGCTTTTGTTAGGCGCATCTCTTCTGTGGACATTACTTCTTTCTTGGCATAGATAATCGCCACCCCTGTCCTGGTTGGAAACCCTATTGCTGAGTGGGGCGTGGAAGTTACCATGTTTAGTTCGGCTTGGGTTTCTCTCCCGATTAACACATCATGCCTCGACTTGACATGCATCACCATGAAGTTTACATTTGTTGTTCTTGAATGCTTCCCGTCAGAGAGCGTGATGGGGAAACTGATTTGGCCTAGCGGGAAAAACATTTCGTTGCAAAATCCAGACAGTGGATAATCAACTGGCTCAAGTCTCGCTTTGTCATCCTCATCAAACTGGTTAAAACACTGCTCGTAGATGATATCAGCCGTACTCCCTGGGTCAATGAAAACATACTCCGTTTCGTAATGGCCGATAATGCCGGTAATGACGACGGGTCGAGTGGCACGAGGGCCGCCGCGCACTACCGGGAAAATGACTTGTTGCTCTTGCCATGAGGGTTCGTAAGGGCGCTTGCCTTTCTCTTTTGCGCTATATCTTGGCCCGTTGACCATATGTGTTTCTAGGCGTCTGACTTTCTTGTGATTCCCGTCATCGTGGCGTTGGAGCTGTCTAGTTTCTTTGCTCACGTTTTTCACCAGGTGGCTTAGCTTCCCGTTTTTTAGCGCTCTTTCGATCTCCAGACGTAAACTGTAACAATCGTCTATCAGGTGTCCCGTATCTTTATGGAAGTCGCAGTATAGGTTGGGGTCTTGCCCCTTCTTGTTTGTCATAGGCCTTGGAGCCTTGAAATCATGATTCTCCGTCATCAGCACCTCCTTTGGTGTTTTTATGAGCGGAGTCCAGTGCTTTTCTCGGTTGTCATCCCTGACTGCTTTCCGATAACCAATGCGATCGATAGTGTCTCGCGCGTCCTCTTTGTAACGAGACCGCTCTTCATAACGAGATCGTTCGCCATAACCGCTGGAGGGGTTGGCTTTCCACCCAGGGTTTTTGCCTTTGTTTCGTCTATTGTTGTCGCGCGAGTGGCCCCCTTAGAAAATCGATCCTCAGCATAATAATTCTTGTTTACGGCGAGTAACTCTTCTGTTTGCGCGACTATTTTTGCGGCTTCCATAAGCTTATCCCATTCTTTGGGCATCCCATCTTTCCCAGTGATAGTTCTGATGAGACTATCACAGCGGATGGCTTTCTTGAAGTGGCAACGCATGAGTTGTTCACTTACGCCACCGATTTCCAAGCACTCTTTGTTGAAGCGAGTGATGAAATCCTCCAAACCCTCGTTATCTCTGCGCCAGATGTCTTCTACCTCGGCTGTGTCGCGCTGGTAACGTCTCTGTTGACTGAAGTGGCTTAAAAACTGTGTCCTGAAATCAACCTAGGACTTGATCTTTCCCGGAGGAAGGCTGTCAAACCAGGCGCGAGCAGCCCCTGTAAGCGTTTGAATAAACAGATGGCACCACATGGGCATATTCCATCCTCCCATGCAACCCACACTTGTGAAAACTCTGACGTGATCATCGGGATCAGTCAATCCGTTAAACTTTCCAACTGTCGGAGGTAACTTTTCTCTTTTATGCGGCGCTAGCGCGATCTTTGGAATGAACTTTGAATGTTCTACAGCTTCAGCTGGTCGATAGGCTAGGCGAAAGTCACGCTCTGCCTTTTCGGTGTACCCGACGTGTTGTTGTGGTCTGTAATTTTCATGGTTCCTTTGTAAACGACTGAACACTGAAGATTCTTCATCGTCTTGCCAAGTTGGATCGTTCAGGTCAGTATCGTCCCATTCATTGTTCATGTTGCGCGGCGTGAGCCGACTATGAACTGGGCCTCTTTGGACGTTTGACGGATAGTCATAATAGCTTTCTGTTTATCCCCGTGTATCGCGCGTGTCCTGCACGCTTAGTCTTCGGGTAGGGGGAGGTCTGTTGGCTCTTCCTTGGATACTTTGTGGTGGTGGTATCTGGCACGCCCCGTGACTGGGGCCGGTTGGTGTAACCAAGGACGGTTCTGCCGTTAAGACTGCTTGTTGTGCGCTCAAAGATTGATATGCCTCGTTAATGGTGGCAAGTTGCTTGGCGTACCATGAGGCTGGGGTTTCTCCCTCTGAGGCTGGCGTCCTTAAGTACTTCTTGTCTCCTGCATGTCAGATGATCGTGGAGCACGATTGAGCAGGGCCAGAAGGACTCTGATTGGCCCTTTTCTTCTGCCACCTGTACCTTGTGTACTTTCTGGAACAACCTTGCGCTGCTGCCCTGTGCGGTTCTTACTGGGCACGTAACTAACTCGCGCAGGGTATGGATGACTGAGTGCTCTTTCAGAATGCTAAGTGTTGTGATTGGAGCTTTCTATTGTCCAGGACTCGCGCCGGTTAAAATAGAGTGTGCTATAACCCGCGCGAGGTTGCCAATAAGAAATTTGTTGGATAAGGAGTATGGTCACGGGCGCGACCCTGACGGAGTTTTGCGCGGCTTTTTGGGACCATACCCCTTCAGCTCCGTAGCAATTTTCCTTGGTTCACAGTAGTCACCTGAAACATGTTTTAAAATATTTTATCAGCGGGGAAATACTGGCGAGTCATTCAAATTTAATAAAACGACACATAGTTATAAATTACAACATAAGAGCGATTACAATGGCTTCTATCTTATTTTTATCTGGCGCCGTGTCACCTCCTGGTGACGATGGTCATACCACTATTGGGTCCTTTCACCCAAGTAGTGATGATTATCACTGTTAGGATTTATTAGCCTAACCGTGAGAAATTAGTAATGTGCACAATACCCCACTAGCCAGTGATTCAAGATAACCACGACTTAATCCGTGTAATTATAACTTTTGAAAATGGTTGGAGTATTGTAAAACATTATTGATAAAAAGAGAATGACTCACATTGCAGATTTAAACGGGCAGAGTTTAGCCTACTGATTAGCCTTGTAACCTAATTTAAATAACAATGCACACGAACTAGGTCAGTAACTAATACAGCATTTACGATAACTCACGAGATAAAACCCTCACAACGAATGACAAAGTGCAATACTTAAACATCCATCAAATTCACGACGAATGACAAAGTATGGCCCTAATGTGGGCAGCACTTAAACATCCAGTGGATAGTTTCAATCGATCGGACATTGAATCGTAGCAGCGATCGAGTTAATACCCTGTATCGTAGCAGCGTCTTGCTATATTGAAAGTGAAATTCGAGCAGTATAACTTCGTTTTTGAGAATTGTTTTCGACACAGATGAACAGGCCATGCAACAAGCAATTTATAGCTGAAATTTGGGGTTTACGCGGCCCGCGTATGCCCCTTCTTGATCTTACGCGGCCCGCGAGGGCCTCCTAAACATAGACTAGGGCTAGCGTGTCACACATAGGCCTACCACGTGGCCCTGAACGCTTATCCGGTCAAACACACTTTGACGCGGCCCGCGTAAGCTTCCCTTATGGCTTACGCGGCCCGCCTGAAACCCAAAAACCTTAATTTCTTATGGGTCGATTTGGGACATTTTTGAAGGTCCTTACATTCTCCCTACCTTATTTAAAATCTCGTCCTTGAGATTTACAGAAATAAGTGAGGATACTTTCGCTTCATCTCCGATTCCAGCTCCCAGGTGTATTCGGGTTCTCTTTTCGAATCCCATTTGACTTTGACTAATACTAGTCTTTTGTGTTTGAGGAACTTGACCTTTCTGTCTTCTATCTGCAGTGGCTTCTCAACAAATTTTAACTTTCCATTTACCTTTACATCTTGAAGAGGTACTACCAGAGATTCGTCCGATAGACATTTCTTGAGATTGGATATATGAAATACGACATGTACTCCAGCTAGTTCCTCTGGTAGTTGTAAGCGATAAGCAACTGGTCCTATTCGCTGTATTACTGGGAATGGTCCTACGTACCTTGGACTTAGCTTTCCTTTCTTACCGAACCGAACTATTCCCTTCCAAGGAGAAACTTTCAACAGTACTCTGTCTCCTACTTGGAATTCCAACGGCTTGCGTCGATTATCAGCATAACTCTTCTGACGATCTCGAGCCGTTTTCAGTCTTTCCTTGATTTGAGTGATCTTGTCGGTAGTTTCTTGCACTAATTCAGGACCTGATAATTGGCTTTCTCCTATCTCTGCCCAACAGACTGGAGTTCTACACTTTTGTCCATACAGTGCTTCAAATGGGGCAGCTTCAATACTTGTATGATAACTATTGTTATAGGAGAATTCAATTAAGGGTAGGTGGTCATCCCAATTTCCACCAAAATCTATCACACATGCCCTAAGCATGTCCTCCAGGGTTTGGATCGTCCTTTCACTTTGTCCGTCTGTCTGAGGATGGTATGCAGTGCTTAGATTTAGTCGGGTTCCCATGGCTTCTTGGAAACTTGTCCAGAAATGCGAAGTGAAACGACTATCTCTATCCGATATAATGGAGAGTGGAACTCCATGTAAGGATACTACCTCGTCTACATACAACTTTGCTAACTTTTCCATGCTAAAGGTTTCTTTCATGGGTAGAAAGTGAGCTGACTTGGTTAATCGATCCACAATTACCCAAATAGCATCATTACCTTTTCTGGTTTTAGGTAACTTAGTAACAAAGTCCATTGTTATGAGTTCCCATTTCCATACTGGCATTTCTAATTGTTGGAGTAATCCTGAAGGTTTCTGGTGTTCTGCCTTAACTTGTGAACAAGTAAGGCACTTAGAAACATATCTAGCTATGTCCTTTTTCATTCCTATCCACCAGAAGTTATTTCTTAAATCTTGGTACATCTTATTGTTACCAGGATGCATGATATACCTAGATTTATGGCTTCCTCTAAAATCTTATTTCTTAATTCTCCCTGCTTAGGTATCCAAATTCTTCTTTCATGGAATCTCCAAATTCCATCACTTCCCTGTTCCAATTCCTTTATTCTTCCTTTCATTCCTTCAGCATCATCCTTGATTGCTGTTTCCTGAATATTCTTTATTTGTTCCATTAAGTCTAATTGTACTTGGCCTCTTGAATTGCAGCTTGGTCTCGTGCTTCCTCTAGGAGTTGTAAGTTCAACATGGTCTCTTTTTGGTTTGTTTCGGGATCCATGTTGACAGTTCGTTGTGTTACAACTCCTACTTCAGCTGGAATCACGGCTTCAGACACAAATACCAAGCTATAGAGTGTTCTTTTGTGGCTTGTTTTTTCGGTTGTTCTTATGGCCCATAGAACACTTGGCAATTCTTCAAGCCAATTCCTTTCATACCTTCCCAATCTGGCTTTGATTCCTTCAACTATGCTTCGATTCATTCTCTCAACTTGACTGTTTGACTGTGGATATGCCACTGAGCTGAAAACCTGAGCGATTCTGAATTCTTTGCACCAAACGCTAAAAGGCTTCTCGGCAAATTGCTTTCCATTGTCGGTGACAAGTACTCCCGGTAATCCATAACGGCAAATAATGTTTTCCCAAACGAAGTCAATGACCTGTTTGCCCGTGATTTTTGCAAGTGGTTTAACCTCAGGCCACTTGGTGAAGTAGTCTATGGCTACCAGCAAGAACTTTACTCCACCTTTGGCTGGTGGGAATGGACCAACGATGTCCATCCCCCATTTATAAAATGGCCATGCTGAGGTTATCGGGACAAGATCATGCTTGGGACTTTTCGGGACCGGTGCATGAATTTGGCAGGCATCACACTTCCTTAGTTGCTCAGTGGTGTCTCGGTGCATTGAGGGCCAAAAATACCCAAGGTTCATTAGTTTAGCAACCACCGATCTAGCTCCAAAATGAGCTTCGCATATACCTTCGTGAACCTCTTTGACCAGATACTGGCTTTGCTCGGGACCAACACATCTTAGCAAGGGTGCAAGGTAACCCTTCTTGTAGAGGATTTCACCTTGCAACACGTACTGTCTTGCCTTGATCTTAACCCTTTCAGCCTCTGTTTGATCAGCAGTAAATTCACCATTTTTAAGGAATTTCTTGATTGGAGTCATCCAATTTGGATCTTCTTCGGTGATCACGTCTTGAACTTCCAACTCATCAATTGACGAAGCTTTTAATACTTCTACCAATACCTTTTTGGTAAGGTGGGCAAAAGTGAGAGATGCGAGTTTACTCAAGGCATCCGCTTTCTTGTTTTGAGACCTGGGAATTTGCTTGATGGTACATGTGTGGAAGGTGTTCATCAATTCTTTGGATTTTTCTTTGTACCTCTTCATGTTGGGCTCCTTTGCAATGTAGCTGTCATTCACTTGGCTTGACACCAGCAACGAGTTTGTGAACACTTCAAGCTTTTGGACCTTCATTTCTTTAGCCAACCTCAAGCCGGCTATCAACGCCTCATATTCAGCTTCGTTGTTGGTGGTCTGAAAATCAAAGCGAAGAGCATATGTGAATTCTAACCCTTCTAGGTTGATCAGAATGAGCCCAGCCCCTGACCCTTCAATGCTTGAAGCCCCATCGGTAAAAAGCTTCCAGGCTTCAAGGTTAGAGGGTTCAGTGGCAGCTGTGTTTACTTCAGTGATCGTTTGCTTTGGGACTTCTACAATGAAATCGGCCAAGACTTGGGCTTTGATTGCTTTTCTTGGGACATAGGTGATGTTATGTTCACCTAGTTCCACTGCCCACTTAGCTAATCGTCCCGAGTTTTCTGGTTTTTCAAGCACACTCTTAATAGGTTAGTCGGTGACCACTTGTATACGGTGTGCTTGGAAATACCTTCGAAGCTTTCTAGCCGTTTGGACTAGGGCTAGAGCAAGTTTTTCCAGAGGAGGATATTTGATTTCAGCCAATTTTAGAGTTTTGCTAAAGAAATAAACGGGTATCTGAACTTTGTCTCGTTCGATGGTGAGGACCGCACTTATTGCTTCTTCAGCAACTGAAAGGTATACCAAGATCAATTCTCCCATTTCTGGGGCTGCAATGTCAGGTAGGGAAGCTAGGTGTTGCTTCATCTGGTTGAAGGCTTCTTCAGCCTCCTCAGTCCATTTGAAGTCCTTCTTGTCGGAGCATCCCTTGAGCGTTTTGAAAAAAGGTAAAGACCTTTCAGCCAGTTTTGAGGTAAAACGCTTCAAGACTGCAAGCTTCCCGTTTAAGCTTTCTACCTCCTTTTTGCTTCGTGGTGGCTTGGTTTCAAGAATAACTTTCACCTTGTTTGGATTGGCCTTTATGCTTTGTTTTCCCACAATATGCCCCAGGAACTTTCCTTCCTCAAACCCAAATGAGCATTTCTCAGGGTTGAGTTTCATGTTGACCTTCCTTAGGTTCTTGAAGGTTTCTTGGATGTCATCGAGCATTTGATATTCTGTTTTGCTTTTGATTACCAAGTCGTCGACACATGCCTCCATGTTTCTACCAATTTGACTTGCAAAGGCCTTGTCAACTAGGCGTTGATAGGTTGCTCCAGCGTTTTTGAGGCCAAAAGACATCTTTTGGTAACAAAAGATCCCTTTGTCCGTGTGAAAGGCGGTCTTTTCTTCATCTTCTTCCTTCATGAGGATTTGGTGGTAACCCTTGTAAGCATCAAGAAAACACTTGAACGGGTAACCAGTGAGGGAGTCAACCTTGAGATCAATTTCTGGCAACGGGTAACAATCTTTGGGACAAGCCTTGTTAAGATCCTTGAAGTCTATGCACATTCTCCAAGAGTTGTCTGGCTTTCGAACCATGACCGGGTTTGCAACCCAGGATTGGTACTTGACTTCTCGGAGAATGCCGGCTGACACAAGCTTTTCAACCTCTTGGCATGCAGCCAAGCTTCTTTCGGGTGCTAGACTCCGCTTCTTTTGGACACCAGGCTTGACATCGGGTGGTATTTTCAACTCATGTTCAGCAATGCTTCGAGGGATGCCCGTCATATCTTCCTGGCACCAAGCAAAGACATCACTATAATGTGTCAACAACTTTTCAAGATATGAGAGAGTTTTTTTTTGTGAAAGGCTTGGATTGACCCTTATCCTCTGCTCAGGATACTTAGGGTTTATAATTAGCCTTTGTTTGTCTTCTTCACTTTTGGAACTTTCCCCTTCAACCATATAGGCCTCTTGAGTAGGTTGAAGGGTTGCGATTCCCCTCTCGGTAGGAAATTTGACAGTGCCATGGCCAACAGACACAGCCATGTAAAATGCACACTGCCCCGGCCTTCCAATGATCACGTCATAATTTGAAGGTATGTTGATGACTACAAAAGTGAGAGGTTGGACTCTCTTCTTCTGACCTTCGCTGAAACAGACATTAAGGGTCAGTTGCCCTAAAGGCTTAAGGGGTATGTCAGCAATACCTTTTATGGAGGTTCCCGAGGGTTGAAGCCTTGAATGTTCTTCATTGCTTAAACGGTTGAAGAACTTCTCGAACATGATTTCGGTGTCAGCACCGGTGTCTATGTATGCCCTGCTTGTTTGTAGTGTTCCCACAGTAGCTTCAACCACAAGAGGGTTTGAAAGTGGGTCTTTCTCTGTTGGAGGGAAACAAACACACTGAAGCTCCCAAGCTTCCAACCGTTGTCTTTTGTGAGGAACCATTCCATCAAAATCCACCATGTTAACTTCCTTGCCCTTTCATTCGACCATCTTTTCCCTTACTCCCTTCACCAAGTGAGCAAGTTCCCCGGACTTAACGGCCTCTTCAATCCTTTTCTTAAGCTGGAAGCAGTCATTTGTGTGGTGCCCCTTTTCTTCGTGAAATTCACAGTATTTGGTGGAATTTTCGTTCTTCTTGCTTTTAGGGAGAGGTCTGGGAGGTCGAAAGCTTTGTTTCACTTCTTCCGTGGCGAGAATCTCTTGAGGGGTCTTGGTAAGGGGTGTGAAGGTTGTGGTACTCTCCCTGCTTGGAGGGTTTCGGCCTTCAGACATTCGATGCTCTGATCCCCTTTGACGTCTGTCATAGGAGTTAAAGTTTCCCCTTTTTCGAGCTGGGCTGTTGCCTCGCCAGCTTGATCCCCTTTTTCTTTGTTCTTTAATGTCTACAGCCTCCTTTCCCTGGATGTGGGCCTCAGCCCTTTCGAGAGCTTCTTCCAAGGTCTTGGGCAGGGATTTGTTGAAATCTCTTGTGGGATATTTGGATGTAATGGCGTTCATAAATCCGGCCACCCTCATTTTCTCGTCTGCCCCTACGTATGTGAGACCTTCCTTCTTGTATCTTTCTATGAATTCTCGAAGGCTCTCATCATCCCTTTGTTTTATCTGGAAGATTACTATAGCATCTTTAACATATCTCCTTTGTTGGGAGAAATTGGCCAGGAATCCCTTGCTGAGGTCATCGAAGCTTCGAACGCTTCGAACAGGTAAATCATTGAACCATATTCTGGCTGATCCGACAAGGGTTTGCATGAACATTAGGCAACATTCAGCATTTGACCATTTCTCAATCCTAGCAGCACCGGTGAAGATCTGGAGATGGTCTTAAGGGTCTTCAGTCCCATCATATGTTTTGATGTGGGCCGGCATCTTGATCTTCGTCTGGAAATCATAATCAACAATTTGCTGAGAGAAACATGACAAGTTGCTTGGTTTATAGGGCTTGGCCAGGTCTTCCTCCACTCTTGCCCCTGTATTGCCATTGTTATTGTTGTTCCCTTGGGTGGCCAGCACCTGGTTAATAAAGTGTTGCCACGGGAAACTGGCCATCATCTGGGGCATAAGGTTGAAACCTTGAAGGCTTCCGGGTGCTGCTGGGCAACTAACTCCCATAGGAGTGCTTATAACGGCACTTCGGGCCAAAGGGAGTACCGACAAAGCTTGTTCCCATGTAGTTGTTGTTGAGGGTGGAAAACTTGTCACTGGGGATTGTAGGAGCTGGTCAAGAGTCAGCTCGTGTCCCAAAGGAGCACCGTTTGTAGCTGGTTGGGACGAAAAGAGAGGAATTGTTGTAGAATTTGGCCTCGCGCACAGATATGGGTTAGGGTTTGGAGGAGGATTACTGGGACCAGCCTCATCCCTAGACACAAAAGGTTGTGAGTTTGCAAAATGAGGGATGGGGGGTCCAGGAGATAGTCCTAATCGATTTTGCAATTTGCGCAAACGGTGGCGACAAAGAATATGTCCTAATCTGTCACACCCCGATTTCCACGTGTCACCGGTGGGCCCGGTGGGGGCGTATCGTGACGTGGTTGGCAACGTAATAGTCAAACAACACAATATAATAATGCACAGCGGAAGCAATTTAAAAGATATAATACAACCGAATTTATTATTGTAATATCAACTGTCACAATATTCGGAAGTTTATCCACAGAAGGATCGAAATTAAAATGGAAACAATAGTTCAACAGACTTCAGGCATCTTAAGCTTGCGAGACTCTTTATTGATGCTAAGGAGATAATCCAGCCAATTACGTTTAGTACCTGCATTTAGTCTTTTTGGGAAAATACGTCAGTTTACACTGGTAAATACATTCAACTGACTCATTTTGGAAAATGATTGAAAATTGGTTTGGATGCACATGGCATAAACATTTTTGTTTAACTTGGGAGAATTATTTAATATTATAATCTTGTGAACGAATTACATGTTACTTATGCGTTCAGTAGCCCGAATCTAGTCCGGGTTAAAGATCAATAAACACACCACTTCAATGAGTTATACACGGGAGTACGCCTACACCCCGTGCTCAGGTCGTGGCCATCTCGTAAGATGATGCCAGGGATATCCGGGACATGGTCATTAACCCCCCAAAGGCTGTAAAGTAAACAAGACTTTTTAAAACGAGCCGATCAAATTATTCAACTACCCACTAAGCGTGGAGATTTGATGCCCGATCAAGCGGTACGCTATGTACCGTAACCCAAGCCCGTATAGGGAAAATAAGTTAAAAGTATTTACCTGATGCAAAGTATAAATCACAATAAGCAAAATGCACGTAGCTTTTACTGGTTCTCCTAATCTGGAACGAAGGTTTAATATAACCTATTAGAATACTAACGGGTCTTTTATTAAGCTTAAGCTTAGACCGGCTAGTTTCAAAGATACGGTTCGTACGCACGATTAAGCGAAGACCGGATAGAATGTGATTTAGACCCGACAAGTTCAGAGACTTGTTTAATATGGGTCCTTCAAGCACATTCTGGATTCTGAGATTAAACCGATAAGGTTTGACCCGTTTCGGCTAATTTATGTAAACTTGTTACATAAACCAAACCGAACGCGAAATAAGCGTAACGGGTATCCGTAAGAGCCATATACGGGTTTCCTAAGTTAATATGCTTCAAATATGTTGTGACATCAGTAATATGTCTTTCATTATGCCCCGAACTAATTCAAACACAAACTATGCCCCGTAGGGGTAGTTTGGTCATTTTAAAGGTTGTAAAAGAGTTTAAATGTTTAACTGAGTTACAGGTCTGATGTAAACAGCAAACATACTCAATTTGATAAGTTATATCAGTAGGCTAAAGCATATATGTGAAATTTATCATCTTTAACCAAACTATGCCCCGTAGGGGTATTTTGGTAATTTCACATAAGCCGAAAAGCTCAAAAACGAAGTCCGAGTTAATCAACCTTTGCTTACTGTTAAAATATCATAATTTGCCTCATATATCAGTAGGTATCAACCCGGGTATGTTCAATATGATTTTGAAACATACTATGCGTTAAAAACGCTAAATAAGGCGATTAAAGGCCATTTCCGGGTTTGATACTTAAATCTGATATTTTTATATTTCCAGAAGGCTTAAAATAAGTTATTTATCATATGTGATCAGTAGAAAAAGGTTTGGAGTCGTTTCGATAAGTAAAACTCATTTTATGGCCCGTAAGGGCAAAACCGACAATTACCGGATTAAGCCTACGACTACTAGTTATGCTCAGCCTAAAATTAATTAAAAATCTTTAAAAATCCCAAAATAATATATTACATCAGTGGGTATTAAGTTTGATACCAAAAAGTAGGCTTAACTAGGCTATACGCTAATTACGCCATTTTATTAACATAAAGCATTAATTTAGCGATATTGAGCATAACTCTTAATCTACAAGTCGAACTGATGTCAAACTTTGCATACAAGTTTATATATCAGTATTTAAGGTTTCTACACTTTTACATTTTCATAAATCACTTTTTAAGGTAATAAGGGCATAACGGTCAACATATGAGCAATTAACGGAAACATGCATATTAATTGGATAACTAATGAACCAAGATGTGTAATCACAGAGGGTTGTTCTAACATGTAACCTAATCCAATTTAAGCTCTGAGGCATTTCTAAAACATGCCTAAACGGGTCAGAACTGAAAGTCAAAGTGAAAGTCAAACTATGTGACTTTCGGTTCCGAACCGGGTCTAAACAGGAAATAGTCGGGTTGAACATGTTTGGACATGTTCTTACACTTATTACTAAGTTATAACAATGATCAAACAGGTTGTATATGTTCTAGATAGCTAATTATGCATAAATGACATTTTAAGCATCCTATTGACTTTTTAATTATATGTTTGACCCGACATTTGACCTGGTTAGGGTGGTGATCAGGGGGAAACCCTTTTGAGGTTTTATTACCCACATAAATACCAACCTATAACTACTTTCAATTCGAGATATGACTGAGCCATTATTGACTAATCTCGAAGTCAAACCGTATTTACGACGGTTTGACTTTTAGCTAATTAAACAAGCTAAACTCAAATAAAGAAGGACTAGCATACTTACAAGAGTCCTATGCACGACTTATGATCAGTTGGATCTGCTTGGGAGCTCCAAAATTGATCAGTTATGCACTTGAAGGTGTGAAGAACAATGGTTGCATAACATGCCTTTATATAGTGTTTAATCCACCACAAATCCTTGACATGTGTGTCTACAACTCACCACAACTGATCAACACTTGTTCCTAGTGTTTAGGGGTTGTTTTAGGGGTCAAGAGATGTGGAGAATCGAGTTGGAATCGCGTACAAAGGAAAGGGCAGCCAAGAAAAACGATTGCTGGAACTGGCAGTCCCTCGCGTGGCGCGAGGGACCCCTCGCGTGGCGCGAGGCCTTCAGCCGCCAATCTTATATTTTTTGATTTTGCTAATTGATCCTTGGCCCTTCAAACTCCGGTTAGACACTTGATTCTTCAATGGTAAACCCTTATAATTGATCTAGTAAGGCTTTAAAATATATACCCACTTTGCCAAGTCCCCGGGTAACTTTATTGTCACCCGAAAAGTCCTAACTTTCAACGTTTACGCTTTAACACTTCGCACACGAATTTGATCATAACTTTCTCATACGTTAACGAAACTTTATGGAATTTTTATGGTGCATTCTCATGAGCATAATTAATATTTACAAAGCTTCGGGTTTGTCAAAAGGTCACTCAGAGGTATAATTTAAACATGTTGACACATTTGGTCCCTGTAGTTTGAAATCTCTCACTTTTAGCTCCGTATGGTCCATGATTTATTCGTTTGAAGGTATGAGCATCGTGTAGGGTTTATGTACATTATATTTATTCACAGTTGACACTTAGAATACGTATATTCACATACTTTCCATGTTTGTCAACTTTAGTCCTTTTATAATATTTCTTTCACACGTTAAACATTTGACACGTGTCTACACATTATAGGACGTGAATTTTCGAGGTGTTACATCCTCACCCCCTTAAAATAAATCTCGACCCGAGATTTACTGAAATAAGTAAGGGTACTTTTCTTTCATCGTGGATTCAACCTCCCACGTATATTCGGGACCTCTACGGGCATCCCATTTGACCTTCACAATAGGTACATGCTTCCTTCGAAGCTTCTTAACCCGTCGATCCTCAATCGACAAAGGTTTTTCAACAAATCTTAAGCTCTCATCTATATGCACATCTGTATGTGGTATAACCAGTGATTCATCAGCGAAGCACTTCTTCAGATTGCAGATGTGGAATACATTGTGAATTCCACTGAGCTCTTCCGGTAAGTTTAACTTATAGGCAACTGACCCGACACGTTCGATAACCTAGAAAGGTCCTATGTATCTCGGGCTTAGCTTGCCTTTCTTACCAAACCGCATCACTCCCTTCCAGGGTGACACTTTAAGTAGGACTTTGTCACCTACTTCGAAGTGAAAATCCTTACGCTTAGGATCAGCGTAACTTTTCTGCCTATCCCGGGCAGCTTTGAGACGGTCACGAATTTGGACAATCTTGTCCGTCATTTCGAACACTATCTCTGGCCTTGATAATTGGACATCTCCAACTTCCGCCCAACAAATAGGCGATCTACACTTTCTACCGTATAATGCCTCAAAAGGCGCAGCCTTGATGCTGGTGTGGTAGCTATTGTTGTAGGAGAATTCGATTAATGGTAGGTTCTTATCCCAACTACCACCCAAATCGATTGCACATGCACATAGCATGTCTTCCAACGTTTGAATAGTACGCTCACCCTGACCGTCAGTCTGAGGATGATAAGCCGTACTAAAATTCAAACGTGTGTCCAAAGATTGTTGGAAACTCTTCCAAAAATGTGATGTGTATCTAGTATCTCTATCAGAGATAATAGACATAGGTATGCCATGTAAGGCTACAATCTTATCCACGTATAACTGGGCTAACATGTCGGAGCTATAAGTCTCCTTGATGGGTAAGAAGTGTGCTGACTTAGTCAGTCTACCAACTATAACCCATATCGTATCATTTCCTTTCCTTGTCTTGAGTAACTTGGTAATAAAATCCATAGTTACCATTTCCCACTTCCACGTAGGAAGTTCAGGTTGTTGTAGCAAACCTGACGGTTTCTGATGCTCGGCTTTGACTTGCGCATATGTCAAGCATTTAGCTACATAGGTGGCCACAGACTTCTTCAAGCCTATCCACCAATAGTTTGCCCTTAGATCCTGGGTAGCTGATGGAAATTCTTAATCGTTGCCTAATGAGGGTTGCGGCATTTAATACGTAAGCAATATGAACCGTCTTTCTTATTTAATAATATAAAACCCTCAGAAGATTGAGTCAGGCTATATGTGCCTATGACTTAAAACCTACTAAATCAAGGTTTTGATTTTTCCATAACCAATATGGAGTTTTCACAATACTCCAGCCCACAGCGGGATGTTAATCTTAGTTCTACCTGTCTTCCAGGAGGTAAGCAGGGAAAACTTTTGAGAAGATAATTAAGATACAAGGAGGCTACAGAGATTTTCCATATCTCAGGCTCCAGTTCATCCATCATTGTTCGTGTCAAATGAGTGACACCTTTATGTTATAAGTCCACGAATTTCCTTAATCGGGAACATTTACTTGAAAAAAAAATTCCATTTTTGGATATCTTCTTTGAATACTACTAGTCGACTTTAGTACAATATGATCATTGGGATATCTTAGGGTTCCATGTATTAAACCTCCATGCTGATCAGACATGGAAATAATCTATGGGACACACTAGGATACGCCAATCCTCATATGACACTTTAATCAAACATAGTTTGGCATTCGCAGGCGATAGAAAACAATGAGAAAAATAATTAGGATAACATATGTTGTCGTACTCTATGCAAAGAAAGAGTGCTCTTAGATTTTCGGAAGGACTCCTTGCCGATCCATAAGAATCGGTTACTATGGTTTCCTTGGTAGTTATACCTTGTGGATGATAATAAAAATTTGCTAAGTTTATGGTTCATGAAGATTTATTATTGCCTGTATTAAAAACAGGACACTTAGCAGAAATTATCATTGATAAATGATAAGGAAGTTTATTGTACAAGTGCTTATATTTAATCAATAATGGAAGTTTCACAAACTAGGCACCTAGCTCAGTTGGCTAGGCGCGCGAAAGGGTGCGGCCGGCCTAGACCCAGGTTCGATTTCGGGGACGGCCAGTTCCACCATTTTTTTATGTTTAATATTAATTAATCGTACGGATACGTGTAATTATGAGAGTTGTCTCATAAGGAGTCTTGATAATTAATTGCTTCTTATTACCCCCAATATGGGCTTGATTTTATCACTAAATTGAGTCCTTGTATTTAACGGAACTAGGACATCAAAAAATGATTCCTAATGGATATAAAACATCCATCTATTAATGCTGAAGCAGTCTCAGAGGTATACCGGCTTCTTACCGAACTTTCGTTGCTTTTTATTAAGCCTGTACTTGCTCTCTTTCTCAGATTTCTGGGAGTTATTCTCCTTCTTTTGGTTCATCCTTCATATACGAAGTGTGAACAAAACCTCTTCTCACGAGTAATTGAACATGGTTTTTAAATGAAATTCAGAGCGAGGAGCATTCGGCTCTTTAGATTATTTCATGATCTTTCCATGGTCCTTTCAACTGCTGCGTCAACCACAGCTTGAAGATTAACTCCATTAATATTGAGGTTTACGTTTGTAGTTTTATTAACTTTCGTCGCCTTTTAGCATTGCGACTTTCGTCTACCTCATCCGAGTTTTCCATACTCGAAACTTGGTACCAATCACCAAGATTTAACCATTATTAGTCATCATCCTGATGACCTGACTTAGGTTAGCCACGACATTCATAAACCGTATGGGCTATTCTGTTCCGAACATTCATAGTGAATGTTATTTGAGCGTATTTCCATTATATTTAGCCTAGGTCACAACGGGACCATCAATGGCATGCAAAGTTTGGAGCGAGTCCAATACCTGCTTGACAGGGGACCATAATGTCACAACTGTCTTTGTCACTAGGACGATTATAAATAGCTCAAAGGCTTTTATTATATATATATATACATATATGGCATAGAAGCCTGTCTCGAGGGACGTAGAAAAATATGGCATAAAGCACAGTCATGAAGGACATAAGTAATCATATGGCGCGAAGGCCTTGTCGTGATGACATTTAGATATGGCACAAACGGCCTTGTTATAAGGACATTCATCAAATTTGGTACAAAGGCATGTCACCAGAAATGTTAACATTTAATATGTTAACTTGTCACGAATGACCAATTATAGCACATAGGCTTGTCCTGAAAGACTTTAAAACATAACTCAATGGTCTACCACCAAGATCCTTAATTTATTAGCCGCAATCTTATTAGATCAGGGCTTCAAGGTTTGAACGTCGTTCTTCACCTTTGGACAGGGAGTCATAGACTACAACTGTTTTCGTCTTTAAAGACGATTCATTTGGCAGAAAAATAAGCCAGTCAACATCTCTAATGGATGTTTATATATAACCATCGTATCTAATGATATTAGTCATGATCACATCGATCATATTGACTATTAGGTTTGGGTATAATCACACCATTTTGAACAGGGGGTCATAAAGATCACTACTATCTTTGTCTTACCGACACTAGAATAAAGTATAGCCCGTAGGCATTTCATCACGAGGGATGTTAATATTATGATCATCATACTGAGGATACTAGTCAGGATCGCACTGATAGTATAGACTATGGGAATTGAGTATAGCTCACCCCCTTGGCAAAGAATCACAAAAGATTACAACTGCCTTGTCTCAGTTGGACGATATAATATAATATAGCCCTTAGGCAAAACATCATTAAGGATGTTAAAATTTTTAACCATCATATTGATGATTTTTGTCATGATGGCATTGATCATATAGACTATTAGGCTTGAGCATAGCTCACTACCTTGGACAGGGAATCGTAAAGATCACATTGTTTTTGTCACACATGGACGATATAATATGGCCCATAGGCGAAACATCTCTAATGGATGTTTATAATAGGTTCATCCTATTAGATGATATAAGTCATGATTGCATTAATCATATTGACTATTTTGGCTTGAGCATAGCTCACCACCTCAGACAAGGAATCATAAAGATAACAATGTCAATGTCCCAAATGGACAATATATTATAGCCCGTAGGCAAAACATCACTAAAGGATGTTAAATAATGTGATCATCGTATTAGATGATATTAGTCATGATCGCATTGATCATATAGACTATTATGTTTGGACATAGTCCAACATTGTAGACAGGAGGTCAAAGACCATCACTGTCGTTGTCTTATCGGACAACAAGTTTAGCCCGAAGGCACTTCATCACTAACGGATGTTTATAATATGATCATCTTATAGGATGATATAAACCATGATTCCTAGATCACTAGGCTAGATTTGAGAATTGGAAGAATCCAATATAAGGATGACTGTTGTGATTTTCTCGAATCACATTTGTCAAGAGTGCTAACACATTCCTAGGTGTTAACAAGGATCTGAATCCCTTGAGTAGGTTTCACCATCTTGGCCGCGTAGGCTAGGTTTCACCTTTAAGATTCCCTTTCAATTGCATACTGACAGAGAAGGAATGATATTTATTTTATTCAGGATTTTTATCATAAATCCTTATTCATAAGTTAATAATAGCACCAATGGCCTAGTCGCGTAGACAAGTTAAATTTATAAGCCATGATTTCAGAGAATCGTGGCATTAAGGTTTGAATCAAAGTTCATTACCTTTTCTGGACAGGGAGCTGTAGGCTACCACTGTCTTTAGTCTCAGAGGACATTAATTATAGTCCGTAGGCACTTCCCTTATAAGGGATGTTTATTACAGAATTGCCCCTTAGGGAAATTCATTAACCATGGTAAACAGAGACCATATTTGGTTAATTTATTAATCATATAGGTTTAGGATTTCTATTATAATTTATCCTAATTATAAAACATTAACAGTTTTATTAGTGGCACCCAATGGCCTGGTCACATGGACATTTATAAATTATAAGCTTATGATTTCAGAGAATCAAAGCAACAATAACAGTTTTATTTAATAGCACAAAAGGCCTAGTCACAAGGACGTTTTTAAATTATAAACCATGATTTCAGAGAATCAAGGCCTTTAAGTATATTAGCACAACTGGCTTAGTCACAAGGACATATATAATTTATAAGCTATGATTTCAGAGAATCAAAGCATTTGAGGTTTGAACCTAGTTCATTACCTTTTTCTGACAGGGAGTCATAGCTACCACTGTATTTTGGCTCATGTAGAAATGAGCAAGGCCCGTAGGCACTAAATTACCACGTATGGTTTAAAATATGATCATCTTAATTGATGATGTAAACCCAGGATTCAGGGATCATTAAACTGGGTTAGGAATCCTTTGAAGAATCCCTTAAAAATGACGTGTGTGATTTTAAATGAATCACATCTGCCCGGAGTGTTAACATGTTTTAAGATGTTAACAGGGATTTGAACCTTTTAAACAGGTCTTACCATCTTGGCCCGGTCTTATAATTGACCCGAAGGCTAGGTTTCACACTTAAGATTCTTAATTAATGATTTGAATCTTTTTAACAGGTCTTACCATCTTGGCCCGGTCTTATAATTGACCCGAGGCTAGGTTTCACACTTAAGATTCTTAATTTATAATTAACGCAGAACAATTTTAAATTGAGGTGTAAATATGGATCTGAATCTAAATTGCGGAACTGCCATCTTGGTCGGTCTTAATATGACCCGAAGCTAGGTCTTGCCCTTTTAGATTTTGCCATTTTATTATAATGGTAGATCTTGCAAAAAGGAAATATTATTTTTCCATTTATTTAATATTTTTTATTTAGAATGAAAGTTTAAACTTAATCATTCCATTATAAAAAATAAAAGTATAAAGTTGCCCTAAGCGGGACTTAAAAGGAATAATGTGTCCTCGGAGGGACTGAAAAATAATTATGTCCTTATAAGGACTATTAAGGAAACGATCTTCAGTAAAAGGAGTTTCTTCTTCATTTTATTTCTGAATGCTTTCTCCTTGGTTGCACGTTTCATCCTGGTCGCGGTACTAAGCTCAGCATCTCAGGGCTCCGGGTGTGGAGAACTCCTATTACGGCTTCTTCGCTTGGCGACGTATTCAATAAAAATTTTGGAAGTAAAAATTTATAGATTAGGATTGAGAATATTCCTAAGTTAAGTCTAGACTCAGAAGTTTAGATATGTGCAATTGTGTAACTGAGATTAAACACAAAAGGCTAGTGTTTAATTCACTCAGTGTTGGCTCTGATACCAACCTGTCACACCCCGATTTCCATGTGTCACCGGTGGGCCCGGTGGGGGAGTATCGTGACGTGGTTGGCAACGTAATAGTCAAACAACACAATATAATAATGCACAGCGGAAGCAATTTAAAAGATATAATACAACCGAATTTATTATTGTAATATCAACTGTCACAATATTCGGAAGTTTATCCACAGAAGGATCGAAATTAAAATGGAAACAATAGTTCAACAGACTTCAGGCATCTTAAGCTTGCGAGACTCTTTATTGATGCTAAGGAGATAATCCAGCCAATTACGTTTAGTACCTGCATTTAGTCTTTTTGGGAAAATACGTCAGTTTACACTGGTAAATACATTCAACTGACTCATTTTGGAAAATGATTGAAAATTGGTTTGGATGCACATGGCATAAACATTTTTGTTTAACTTGGGAGAATTATTTAATATTATAATCATGTGAACGAATTACATGTTACTTATGCGTTCAGTAGCCCGAATCTAGTCCGGGTTAAAGATCAATAAACACACCACTTCAATGAGTTATACACGGGAGTACGCCTACACCCCGTGCTCAGGTCGTGGTCATCTCGTAAGATGATGCCAGGGATATCCGGGACATGGTCATTAACCCCCCAAAGGCTGTAAAGTAAACAAGACTGTTTAAAACGAGCCGATCAAATTATTCAACTACCCACTAAGCGTGGAGATTTGATGCCCGATCAAGCGGTACGCTATGTACCGTAACCCAAGCCCGTATAGGGAAAATAAGTTAAAAGTATTTACCTGATGCAAAGTATAAATCACAATAAGCAAAATGCACGTAGCTTTTACTGGTTCTCCTAATCTGGAACGAAGGTTTAATATAACCTATTAGAATACTAACGGGTCTTTTATTAAGCTTAAGCTTAGACCGGCTAGTTTCAAAGATACGGTTCGTACGCACGATTAAGCGAAGACCGGATAGAATGTGATTTAGACCCGACAAGTTCAGAGACTTGTTTAATATGGGTCCTTCATGCACATTCTGGATTCTGAGATTAAACCGATAAGGTTTGACCCGTTTCGGCTAATTTATGTAAACTTGTTACATAAACCAAACCGAACGCGAAATAAGCGTAACGGGTATCCGTAAGAGCCATATACAGGTTTCCTAAGTTAATATGCTTCAAATATGTTGTGACATCAGTAAGATGTCTTTCATTATGCCCCGAACTAATTCAAACACAAACTATGCCCCGTAGGGGTAGTTTGGTCATTTTAAAGGTTGTAAAAGAGTTTAAATGTTTAACTGAGTTACAGGTCTGATGTAAACAGCAAACATACTCAATTTGATAAGTTATATCAGTAGGCTAAAGCATATATGTGAAATTTATCATCTTTAACCAAACTATGCCCCGTAGGGGTATTTTGGTAATTTCACATAAGCCGAAAAGCTCAAAAACGAAGTCCGAGTTAATCAACCTTTGCTTACTGTTAAAATATCATAATTTGCCTCATATATCAGTAGGTATCAACCCGGGTATGTTCAATATGATTTTGAAACATACTATGCGTTAAAAACGCTAAATAAGGCGATTAAAGGCCATTTCCGGGTTTGATACTTAAATCTGATATTTTTATATTTCCAGAAGGCTTAAAATAAGTTATTTATCATATGTGATCAGTAGAAAAAGGTTTGGAGTCGTTTCGATAAGTAAAACTCATTTTATGGCCCGTAAGGGCAAAACCGACAATTACCGGATTAAGCCTACGACTACTAGTTATGCTCAGCCTAAAATTAATTAAAAATCTTTAAAAATCCCAAAATAATATATTACATCAGTGGGTATTAAGTTTGATACCAAAAAGTAGGCTTAACTAGGCTATACGCTAATTACGCCATTTTATTAACATAAAGCATTAATTTAGCGATATTGAGCATAACTCTTAATCTACAAGTCGAACTGATGTCAAACTTTGCATACAAGTTTATATATCAGTATTTAAGGTTTCTACACTTTTACATTTTCATAAATCACTTTTTAAGGTAATAAGGGCATAACGGTCAACATATGAGCAATTAACGGAAACATGCATATTAATTGGATAACTAATGAACCAAGGTGTGTAATCACAGAGGGTTGTTCTAACATGTAACCTAATCCAATTTAAGCTCTGAGGCATTTCTAAAACATGCCTAAACGGGTCAGAACTGAAAGTCAAAGTGAAAGTCAAACTATGTGACTTTCGGTTCCGAACCGGGTCTAAACAGGAAATAGTCGGGTTGAACATGTTTGGACATGTTCTTACACTTATTACTAAGTTATAACAATGATCAAACAGGTTGTATATGTTCTAGATAGCTAATTATGCATAAATGACATTTTAAGCATCCTGTTGACTTTTTAATTATATGTTTGACCCGACATTTGACCTGGTTAGGGTGGTGATCAGGGGGAAACCCTTTTGAGGTTTTATTACCCACATAAATACAAACCTATAACTACTTTCAATTCGAGATATGACTGAGCCATTATTGACTAATCTCGAAGTCAAACCGTATTTACGACGGTTTGACTTTTAGCTAATTAAACAAGCTAAACTCAAATAAAGAAGGACTAGCATACTTACAAGAGTCCTATGCACGACTTATGATCAGTTGGATCTGCTTGGGAGCTCCAAAATTGATCAGTTATGCACTTGAAGGTGTGAAGAACAATGGTTGCATAACATGCCTTTATATAGTGTTTAATCCACCACAAATCCTTGACATGTGTGTCTACAACTCACCACAACTGATCAACACTTGTTCTTAGTGTTTAGGGGTTGTTTTAGGGGTCAAGAGATGTGGAGAATCGAGTTGGAATCGCGTACAAAGGAAAGGGCAGCCAAGAAAAATGATTGCTGGAACTGGCAGTCCCTCGCGTGGCGCGAGGGACCCCTCGCGTGGCGCGAGGCCTTCAGCCGCCAATCTTATATTTTTTGATTTTGCTAATTGATCCTTGGCCCTTCAAACTCCGGTTAGACACTTGATTCTTGCATGGTAAACCCTTATAATTGATCTAGTAAGGCTTTAAAATATATACCCACTTTGCCAAGTCCCCGGGTAACTTTATTGTCACCCGAAAAGTCCTAACTTTCAACGTTTACGCTTTAACACTTCGCACGCGAATTTGATCATAACTTTCTCATACGTTAACGAAACTTTATGGAATTTTTATGGTGCATTCTCATGAGCATAATTAATATTTACAAAGCTTCGGGTTTGTCAAAAGGTCACTCAGAGGTATAATTTAAACATGTTGACACATTTGGTCCCTGTAGTTTGAAATCTCTCACTTTTAGCTTCGTATGATCCATGATTTATTCGTTTGAAGGTATGAGCATCGTGTAGGGTTTATGTACATTATATTTATTCACAGTTGACACTTAGAATACGTATATTCACATACTTTCCATGTTTGTCAACTTTAGTCCTTTTATAATATTTCTTTCACACGTTAAACATTTGACACGTGTCTACACATTATAGGACGTGAATTTTCGAGGTGTTACATAATCGATTTTGCAATTTTCAACTGTCCATGTACATGATGATGGGTGATACTATTTACACCCCCCTATTTACTAATTACACCCCCTATCAAAAACATCACATCCATCAACATTTGCTTTTTGTTTTTAGTCTTTTTTGTCTTTTTGTTGTCTTTTTTTATTATATTTTATTGTCTTTTATTATTATTATTATTTACTATTAGTAATGAATTATTATTATTATTATTATTATTATTATTATTAAGCTTATTACTTAGACCACCCGTAGTGGGACGGTATTTTTAAAAAAAATTGAAAAAAAAAACGCCGTAAAACGCCCCCCACCCCATTACACTAGGCGTGTTTAGGCGTTTTTTTTTTTTAAAAAAAATGTTGTTGGCGTTTTAAATAAAACGCTGAAGGTTACAAAGGTTTGAGTATGACATGTTTGACTGGCCAATGGGAGTGGTCCAAGTGTAATTTTTTTTTATCTATGTTTCGTGTACCATGTTTCATGTCCCACAATTTTTTTTAATCTATGTTTCGTGTACCAAGTGTAATTCAAAGACATCTTTTTTATTTTTTTTACCTATTAGGTAAAAAGAAGAGCATATTATTGGTGCATAATCTCAAAGTATAAGAAAGCAGGTCAGTGTATTAAACTAAGATTCGGTCGATGTGCTTGGTAATATTTAAAAGCTGACAACCTATGCTTTAATGCAGGTCAATCTATTCCTTTAGATTCGGTCAATGAATTTTGGAGGAAACTCGAGTTACCAGTATATTGTGAGGATATTACTTGTGACGTCGAGTTGGAAAGTTTTAAAAAAGCCTTCGATAATGTAACACCCTTAAATTTTTACTTGATTTAATCACTAATTTTATACATTTTTATACCAAAAGATAATACATTTACATAAGTTTCATAAGTAGCATCAACCTTAGTCAACTAATGTTGAAGTTAAAACATTTTAAAAGTTATTTAACAAGTGTTTACAATCCATACACAAAAGTACTAAATATTTAAAACGTTGCGGAAGCTTCAAAATGTAGTGTTCGGTTCTTCATCATTCGCTTGATCGCCATCCGTAAGGTCCACCTTGTTACCTATGGTCAAAACCTTTAAAACATTAGTTTTGACTTTGTTATATAATACCATAACATGAGATCAAACATCAAATTTTAAATAATAAAAAAAAAACAAAAGCTTTTCTGGTTCCACCGTAACTTACGGTATTACCGTAAGTTACGGTGAGTCCTGGAAACTTCCTAATCCACCGTAAAACAGGAGAGGTCTATCGTAAACACTTGACCACTACCGTAACTTACGGTAGTACCTGGAAATTCATGTTTTGTTTGTTTTGTTCATTTCACTCAAACCCAACTCTCGGATTTCGTTTTTCTAACAAACCAATACATCAAATTCTCGTATTTCTAACATGCTATATTTTAACCAATATCAAAGAACAATCCACCATATTTACGGAGCATTAACCATGCTTTACTTGATTAATCGACCCGTTTGGCTCGTCTAAGGAATCCTCCCATATGACGACTACCAACGAGTTCCAACCAAATTTGATCAATCATTCAATATAGCGACTTCACCGCTTAATTCAAAACAACTCTTATTCAAAAATTCAATTACGCAATATATAATCATCAAAATCTACACAATGTAACGGGTCAAGTTACATACCTTAGTGTACGCCCTTCAACCGCAAATCACTACCGGCTTGTCCACTTGACGTTCCGGTATCCTTTCCTATAGAGTTCAATTCAAGACATGTTTAGAACTCTATTTAAACCTTACTTCGCATAATACACCGAAACATCATAATTATGCGTTAAATCTTTAAATTTCTAATTTAAGCCTTCTTTGAGGCATTTTCACAAACACCTTAAGGGCAGATTTTTCACATGATTATATGACAAGTTTATAGCTTATCATTTAGCCCTAATTTCACCTCAATCAACATTTTACATGATTGTTAGCCTCTAAATTTCTGAAATCACTTCCAAATTGTCAAATTACACAAGATTAACACCCAATATCCTAGTGTTCATCAATTTATACATAACCCATTAATCACCTACAATGGTGATCATAGTTTCTACCAAAATTTCTTATGATTTCAACTTCTATTGGTCTAGGGTTTGTCCCTAGACACTATAGTTGTTCCTTAATCATCATAACATACACATGCAACCCTAGTTTCAGATTTTTCCCAATTCATGAGAAATTCAAGTTGAGAGATTTATCAAAATTTTACATACCTTGTAATCCTCTTGCGATGAGGATCACGATTCTAAGCTCGGATTTTCGTTTGGACCAGATTTGCACCTCCAATTTGAGAGTTTTAGCAGAATTCTAGGGTTTTTGAAAGTGGGGTGTCGCCCCCTGTTGTTCTGATCGACCAGACCCCCAAGAATGGGGTGTTTGGTTTGTTTTTATTTGTCTAATAAAAATCAGGTTTCAATTTTAACAACTTAAACCCCTCCACTATGATCAGCATGAAATTTGGTTGCTTTTTAACCTACTATAAGTTATTTCTAGACTATTAACTAACTAGGTTAAAATTCCTAGTTAGTAAATTCTTGTTTATTTATACCTTATAATTCTAATATAAAGTTTTATATTTTTCGGGGTGTTACAGATAATCGATCCAAGCCTGGAAAGAAAAGTTTACTACAAAAGTTAAAAGCATTAACCAATCCAAGTATACCTTTTGTTGAAGAACCTGATGTTAAAAAAAATACTCGTGGACGACCAACTACAAAATCCAAACAACAAAAAAATACCGAACCCTGCAATTGCTAAACCGCCCCTTCAACGAAGCTACTCTCAGAAGCCTCCAAGCACAGTCCGTTTGGGAACTCCCAAGATCATGATTACACTCAAGAGCCTGCAAGGCACAGTTCATTTACGAACTATCAAGAGCAAGATTACACTCAAGAACCTGCAAGGCATAGTTCATTTGTGAACTCCCAAGATCATGATTACACTCAAGAGCCTTGGAGACATAGTTCATTCGGGTATCTAGAGACTAATGATTATGTTGGTTACATCAGTCCAGACGTGAACTATCAAGTGCCTGGTGAAACAAGTCCGTTCATAAATCAAGATATTTACGGAAAAAAACCATTCAAGGACTATGATGATAATATGGGCTACTACGCCAGTCCATTTGTAAACTGCCAAGTTCCTGGTGAACTAAGTCCGTTCATGACACAAGATACAGACGGACAAGGTTTTTTTGCCAACCTTTTGAACACACCGGGATATGATTTCATGGGGTTGAACCAAGATATTGTCGGACAAAGTTCTTTCGCCAACTCTACAAGTGCACCAGGCTATGACTTCATGGGGTTGAACCAAGATCAAGCATCACATGTGATACACAACTATATTCATCTAATTCCAAAAATCTTCCATGCGTATGTTACACGCATACATAACGTGTTAGGTGATGGAAATTGTGGGTTTCGGGCGACAACTTCTGCTCTCGGGTACGGTGAAGATGAATGGTTATTTATCCGGAGGTCACTGATGGAAGAGCTACTCGAGTTTAGAAATAAGTACACTAAGGCTTTCTTAGGCTCATTTGAAGATGTGTTAACGTCCTTGGATTGGTCAGGATCGGGGGTTGCACCAGAAAAACACTGGATGATTATGCCAGAGACAGGATTCTTGATTGCGAACAAATTTAATGTAATCGTTCATTTTTTATCTCAAGAAAAAAGAAACAGTTCGACTTGTTTTTCGCTTTGGAGAGGCCCTCACCGGTTCCCAGAAAAAAAAATAATTACAATTGCACACGTGAATGGTAACCATTTTATAATGGTAGAATTGCAAGGAGAGCATCCAATTGCCGGCACAACCAACCTATGGAAATTATCGAGAGAAAATGATGCAGCTGGCTGGGAGAATATATTTGAATCACGTCAAAATATTTATAATTCTTGGATAGCCCAACCTGCTATATTTGGGGGGTGTATAGATTAAACCTCGGTATGTAAATTATTAAACCTCGATAATAATTTTGTAAAAAAGTACTTATTTTTATATAGCTTTTGTTACAGCTATAAATATAATTTGATAAATTATAACAATAAAAACTAATAACAAATAATATATCATTACTAATAATAATAATAATAATAATAACTAAATAAATAATAAATAACTAATAATTAAATAAAAGAATAAAAAAAAGACAACAAAAAGACAAAAAAGACTAAAAACAAAAAGCAAATGATTGATGGATGTGATGTTTTTGATGGGGGGTGTAATTAGTAAATAGGGGGTGTAAATAGAATGAGCGGATGATGATATTGCCGTGGTCTACACTCCCAAAACCATAACAAAAATTCCAAAACTGACTTTTTTGATGTTATCAACTTTTGACTGGGTTCTTTTTTAAAACACTTAAAACTTTATAACTTATTAAAATAAATTGGATTATAAACACAAGGTTATTGTATCCAGATTTAAGATTTTACATTTGTTTTTAATTGTCATTTAACATTATAATTTGGCTTATTCTATACACCCCCCCCCCCCCCCCTTATTACTTTCTACACCCCCCTCCTCTCACATACACTGTCGGTCCCACGCAGGCCCCACCTGTAAGTATGTGAGAGGAGGGGGGGTGTAGAAAGTAATAGGGGGGTGTGTATAGTAGCACCCTATAATTTAATTAGTTTTCTAACACTTCAGACTGAAATACAGTTTTGGCTAGCTTTTTTTCTTCTTTTTCTTGTATATTTAATAAAAAATCAAGTCATATCTGGTATATATTATCTTTTTGATAAATACAATGATGAATGTTAATTTTAGAACCAATAAGACTAGTGGGTATGGGGAGGATCATCCCCATGAGGATGGGCCGCCACATAGGCGCCACATCACCATCCCATGGAGGATGGACCTTCTTGTATTTTGAGGGGTGGAGGATGGGGCTACCCCACCTAATTATTTTATAATTTTCTAATTTTTTTTTTGTTAACTTAATAAAAACTTCATAAAAATTAAAAAAATACAACATAAATAATCCCGTTTGGTTGTTCCCTAAATTTAGAAAAAAAAATGCATTAGTAAAAATAAAAAATAAATCTTTTTAAATTTAAATTAAAAAAATTAAACTTTGGTTCATACCGATTATCGGGCAAGTAGAGGACTTAACAAACGCCATTGCTAGCGCCTCCTCCTCTATTTTCGTCCAAGGTCTCGCCTTTGCTCTCGAACCGCTTTTTAGCGCGGTTTCGGGTACGGTTTCAACCGTCTTCCCCTTCCCCTTGTTTTTTCTGCGCTTGAGCTCTTGCGGTGGCGATTCGGGGACGACTTCTTCATCATCATCGTCAACTTGAACCAGGGGTTGCGGTTGGGAAGTTGGCGGTTGCGATTGGAATTGTTCAAACGAGTTGCGTTGCATGATTTGTTGGAGTGCTTGATATTGTTGCATTTGTTGAACTTGGGACATTTGTGAGAAGACGTTGGATGATTGTTGGAAACCCGAAAACGTAAATTGTGGAGACACCCACGAAGGATCCATAGTTGGAGTGTAAGCGGGACTCGAAAAAAAGTTAGGTTGGTTCGGGTTGGGATTGTTCGGGTTGGGGTTGTTTGGGTTGAATGGATGCATGATTGGAGAAAATGGTATAAAAAAGAGGGAGTGTTTTTATAAAATGGATGAGAATGGGGGAAGAATAGGAGAAGAATGGGAGAAAATTGTATAAAAATGGATGAGATGAGGGTATTTATTTGAATTTAAAAAGGATTTTTTTTTATTAAAAAAGAGCAGTTGTAACGGCTATAAAATTGAAAAGTGACCCGTCCTCTCCGTCTGTGGGGAGTCGAACTTGCCGAGCCGAGCCCAGGGGGGCGGTTTGGGGGACCGGCGCCGGGCCTCAGCCGGCCCCCATACCCTCTAGTCTAAGATGTTTCGACACTTAATAACGCTTTAACCCTTATTTAATTCAGAAAAAGATGGCGGCGCAGCTTGTTGCCCGTCTATCTTCTGTTTGGATGTAACTTACCAAGTTTTTTTAGTAAAATCGAAAGTTTTATTTTAACTAAAAAAAATAACCGCTTTAACCCTTATACCATACATTTAATTACATTAATCAATTACAAATCATGTAGATTTTAATATGTTAATATAAATAGAAAAAGAAAAACATAGTATTAATATCCTCTGGTCTGGTCTAAATAGATTTTTTTTGAACGGCTAATTTATTTAATCCCCTGTCATCTGTGAGAATTGAACCCAAGAAGTTTCCCTTCTTAACTTATGTGTTTTTAAAGAATTTATTTTTTACTAATGGACTTCCACCCAATTCATTTCTGCTCTAAATAGATTTGTAGATGTACACTAGAGAGCACATTCCACCAATTAGCACTTTGATGCACTAATTTTTTAGAATGGTACAGGTCTCCATGAGCCCATTGTGGCTTCTTTGATATTCATAGATCATTCAAAATTGAAAGTTTGAGCGGGATAGAATCTTAACCTGTTCCTAAATTCCAAAATCAAATCACCATCAAATCTTGAAAAATTGAAGGCTTGGATAGACCAAAATTACTAATCAGCAAATCACATAATCTCAACTTGATTTTTGACTAAGCCAATTCACTTTCACGTTAACCAACTGTTTTTTAACTGATCGTCAAATGTAACACCACTACTAGAAAATCGGGCGTTTTTCTATACTAGTTTAGGATATTCGGTGGTATTGGAATTTCTTCATAAATATGGGACCTAATTTCCCACCAAATTTTGTTGGAAAAGTCCCTTTTATAACTCTGTATTGTTGTGAAAAGCAAGAATTATACAATATTTAGGGGACGGGGTGGTTCACTAGTGATAGATTCTATCACTCCTACTATCCAATCAAGTTATGCCATGTGTACAACCAATATTCTATCACTAGTGATAGAAATGTAGGGGGTGGTATCACTAGTGATGGGATTCTATCACTCTCAATTTTTTTAAATTTTTTATTTTAAATTCCATTTAAGTGATAGCATATTGAAATTTGTGAAGTAAAGGTCCAATTAGAATGCAGTGGGTGTTGCACGTGTCAAAAAAAGGTGGTCAACTTTTCTGTGCAATGTTCCAGAGCATAGGTGTCAAACATACAAACAATTGATACATTCAAGTTTCACTCGTTAAGTTTTCAACTCGTTTTTGTTTTACGAGTGATAGTTAGGGCGGCGGCGGTGTGCTAACGCGTGATAGAGTTTATCACGATGCTATAACGTGCCACCCCGTCCCCCCTTAGGGGGGAGGGGTGGTTCACTAGTGATAGAAACTATCACTCACACTGTCCAATAAAATCGTGCCATGTCATCAACCAAATTTCTATCACTAGTGATAGAAATGTAGGGGGGGTGGTATCACTAGTGATGAAATTTTATCACTCTCAATTTTTTTTTTTAATTTTCATTTTAAAATTAGAAATTAACAATAAAACACTAAAATATAAATTTCATTAAACTTAAAAAAGAAATTACATAGCAAACTAAAAAAACAACTAAACCTTGGAAAAAAAAACTAAACGAGTGGCATCTCCCAACCCCACTTTGCGCAAATCTCGCGCTTTTGTTGAATGACAATTGACTTAAACGGTTCGTCGAGATGGTTGTGCTTTTCACACAAGATTTTTAAATCATTTTGTCTTTCAACCGTTTTCAAGTGTTCCTTGTACGCCTGCTCGCGTTCAACTTTGTGGGACATAATTATATCTTTTCTTTCTTCGGCCTTCTTGTATCGATTGATTTTCTCCTCTTCGATTCTAAAGATAGAATCCGCCACCGCTTCCTTCCCTTTGCTTGATGATTCACCACCTCTCCTGCGGCGTGGCCTTGTAGGTGTATCTCCTTCAACGGGCTCGTCTTCTGGTTCGTCAACGGGGTCGTCGTTTAAGTTCATTTCGGGCAAGTTATCCGACGCGGAAGTCGTGTAGTTCCCCGAATCGGATGTCTTTGATCTTTTCGAACCTCCTCGCTTTTTTGGAGCCGTAGGACCACACATATCAACCAACTCAACGGGGACCCACTTCGGGTGATTTCTCGCAACTTCCCATGCGGCCACGTGTGGAAAAGTCCTCTTTTTGTAGAGAGTGCAATACAATTCGGTGGCTTGTCGCATGATTGTCGCCTCGCTCGCTCCACTTTGTGGGTTTCGGTTCTACAAAAAATATAATAAGTTATCTTTTTAAAAAAAATCTGTTTTCTGTTTAAAAAAAAAAAACTGTTTTCTGTTTTTTTTTTAAACTGTTTTCTGTTTTTTTTAGGATAAATTACACTTTTCGTCCTTTATGTTTATACTGGATTGCAATGGATAGCCTTTAACTTTAATAATTACAGTCACAATCCTTTATTTGAGAAACTCAATACACCTTAGGTCCTTTAACACTAACTTAGTTAAATTTTTTAGTTAATTATGGCATGTGCATTGCACTTGAGGGTAAGTTAGTAATTTTACTCACTTATTTAAAATACTTAATAAATAAAACAAATAGATAATGTTCTGCAACAACCATTTCATCTGTTCTCAAAACCCTAACCGCCAACCCCCACCAAAACCCATAACAATCATCTCAATTCTCCGATCAATCCTCGATTGGGCCGACGGGGTTCAAGAACGACGTTTGAAACAACCATGGCCACTGTACAAACACTCCGACTGGATCCGTCACCGGAGCTCCGGTTGTAACCACACCTCAAGATTCTGCAACAACCACTTCATCTCCGATAAGGTTCTGCAACAACCAATTCATCTCCAATAAATCTCACAAGAATCTGCAACAATCGGCTCCGGTTGTAACCACCCCTCAAGATTCTGCAACAATCATTCAACAATCATGTTCAAACCGCAAACTACAACAATCAAGCTCAAAATGAGTCGTCTGACTCTGTTTATTGCAACCAAGACTCAGTCGCTGGGTCACCGAGTCGCTGTAACAATCAATTTTCAATTTTATAAACTGCAACAATCAATTTTCAAACCCACCTGTTCCCCGTCTTCGCCGGTAAGTCCTGCGTCACTCTCCGTCGGCAGTTCGGTCCCTAGGGGTTATAAAGAGTATCGAGATTCTACTATTTGTAAGTATAGAGAAGATTGTTTCTCTCTATATAGAAATTAACATAGAAATTAACAGGAGAAAGTAGAGATGAGAAGAGTGATGAGAGTGATGAGAGAGAGATAGAAGAGTGGCCATGGCATATACCACCATAGATGGGACTTGCTGGCCGGTGGGTTTTTTTGGTGGCCGGCGACGGCCATAGATGGAGGTGATGGTGTTTTGTTCTAGTTGCAGAGAAAGGGGGAGAATTATGGATAAGGGTTTTTAATTTAAACATTATTATAAATATATTTTAAATAAAAGGGCCAAATGACTAATCTACCCTCATGTGCAAGGCACATGCCATATTTAACTGGAAATTTTAACCTGGTTAGTGCTAAAGGACGAAAGGTGTAATGAGTTTTCCAAATAAAGGATTGCGACTGTAATTATTGAAGTTAAAGGCTATCCATTGCAATCCGATACAAACATAAAGGACGAAAAGTGTAATTTACCCTTTTTTTTTAAAACTGTTTTCTGTTTTTTTTTAAAAAAACTGTGTTCTGTTTTTTTTTTAAAAACTGTTTTCTGTTATTTTTAAAAAAAGCTGTGTTCTGTTTTTTTTTTAAACTGTTTTCTGTTTTAAAAAAAAACACTGTTTTCTGTTTTTTTTTAAAACTGTTTTTAAACTGTTCAGTTTTTTTTTTATAAAATAAAAACAGTTTCTGTTTTTTATAAAAAAAAACATACCTTTTGAATGAAACAAGCGTTGAACTTGCTAATTTTCCCGTTCAAATCCGTCCATTTCGACGTCATTTGGTCCTTGTTTCGAATATTTGCACCGGGAAGTTGCCTAAAATGCGTAATGACCCGTCTCCAAAACGCATCTTTTCTTTGCTCGTTGGCATGTTTCCTGTTCTCCGAGATGTGCAAGTACGCCTGAACCAAGGACACCTCCTCCTCGCTCGTCCAATGTTGTCGGACGGTTTGTCGGACTTCTTGAACGTCATCATTTTCTTCTTCTTCCTCTTCCTCTTCCTCTTCTTCTTGTTCTTGAATGTAATCATCATCTTCATCGTCGTCAAGACTTTGTTGTGGTTCACGATACGCGTTTGAAAATTGATGGATGAGGGTGTTGTCTTCTAGTGGGTCGAGTTGGTGGGGTTGGGTTTGAAAGTTTGGAAACGATTGGGGTTGGAATTGGTGAGGTTGAAACGGTGGAACGAACGGTTGGTTTTGGTACGTTTGCGATTGAAATGGTGGATATTGTTGGGTTTGAAAGGGTGGATATTGTTGGGTATGAAAGGGTGGGACTTGGTCGGGTTCGTCTTGCAACCTAAAGCGCGTTGGCTCGCCAAGATTCGCTCGAACCTTGGGTCTCACGGGATTTTTCTTCGTACCCGAACCTCTTTTTTTCGAACCCCCACCTCTCTTGCTTGAACCTTCCATGTTTCTTGTAAAATTATTTAGATTAAGTTAGAGAGTTTTTTGATTTTTTGTATTGAGTGTGAGAATAGTTGGAGAGTTTGGTGATTTTTTGTATTGAAATAGGTTGGATTTATATAAAAAAAATGGTTCAAATATCATCCAAACGGTCAAAAAAAATAACCCAAACGGTCATTTCCAACGTTCCATTTTCAATTTTCAACGCGTGATATGTGTAACGCGTTCAAAAAATAACGCGTGGTGAGGAGCAAGGCGGCGGTGTTCCGTGATTTTTCAACGCGTTATGGAGCTCCATAACGTACCACCCCGTCCCACCGTTGAAAATTGAAAATGGAACGTTGGAAATGACCGTTTGGGTTATTTTTTTTTACCGTTTGGATGATATTTGAACCATTTTTTTTATATAAATCCAACCTATTTCAATACAAAAAATCACCAAACTCTCCAACTATTCTCACACTCAATACAAAAAATCAAAAAACTCTCCAACTTAATCTAAATAATTTTACAAGAAACATGGAAGGTTCAAGCAAGAGAGGTGGGGGTTCGAAAAAAAGAGGTTCGGGTACGAAGAAAAATCCCGTGAGACCCAAGGTTCGAGCGAATCTTGGCGAGCCGACGCGCTTTAGGTTGCAAGATGAACCCGACCAAGTCCCACCCTTTCATACCCAACAATATCCACCCTTTCAAACCCAGCAATATCCACCCTTTCAATCGCAAACGTACCAAAACCAACCGTTCGTTCCACCGTTTCAACCTCACCAATTCCAATCCCAATCGTTTCCAAACTTTCAAACCCAACCCCACCAACTCGACCCACTAGAAGACAATGTTGGTGCACACATCTGTCGTCTTCGTCTTTATATCGAGTCTCAGTTCGTTGCGGATCTAATCAAGGACTATGTCATCATCATTGATGATGACATCATCATGCTTACATCATCATATTACAAGTTCACGTGAGATTTAAAGTTTGCATGAAATCAGATACAAGGTTCGCTTGAAGACAAAAGATTTGTTTATTTGTCAATTTCGCTTGAAGACATGTAATCATGAAGATTTCGCTTCAAACTTTAGATTGAGATTTCGCTTGAGTCTTGAAGCGAAATCATGTGCTCTATAAATAGGTTGATAGGCATTTCATTTGGAATAGTTCGAAGAGTTTTTGGCCAAGTATACCGAAGTGCTGCCGGTTTCTCTTCTGATTGTAAAGGTTGTAATATCAATATAAAAGAGGGTTAAAGTGTATATCAAGCTGTTATCACGTCCGTTTCTTAGTTTCCGCCTCTGAAATGGACTAGAACTTTTCCGAACGACTCGTTTAGGTCGCAATCCGATCCTACAATTGGTATCAGAGCTCAGGACGAGGAGTTCTTGCCAAAAACAGCCGGTTTTCACCACGATTTCTGTTTCTACATCATTCTTTTTCGAAATTTCAAACTTTTTACGGATAAAATCGACTAAAATTCTCACATATCACGCATAATCTTGTTTTAACAGTTCCTGGAATGTTTCAGCATCAAAATCAGCCTAAAACTTGTAATTTTGTATGTTTTCGCTTCAATTGTTCGAACATATGATGACATCAGCAACATTTTGTACATGATTTCGCTTCAAGTTGATGATAATCTGTTGATTTCGCTTCAAGTTGAGAACATTATTTGATTTCGCTTGAATAGTTGAAGCGAAACTGATCTGATTGCATTTCGCTTGAAAATACATTGACATCTGATTGAAATCTGCAGTGCTGTCTTAACTGAATTTTGATGTTCATCGAAACTTGCTGTTCATTAAAAACTGTTTGTTTGCTAAGTTGAGAAACTGTTCTGAGTTGTGTGGAAATATCAGTTCACGTGATTAACATCAAAGATCAGTTTGATATTAAACTTTGTTGGACACCAATTTATAGTACATGTGAAGGGTTATTAGGTCTTTTGAATATTGTCTAGAAAATGTAATTTCACGTGATGTGTCAGGACCCATGTGATAATTGTTCGGTCAAATGAAATTCATTTTGGTATTAAAGTTGTTGACATATAGCTTTTGCTAATATCAATATGCATATGTGTTTGAACATTGAGTAGGGTGAACTGTGTAAATGTGCTTTGAATTGTGATACATAAATCATTTTGTCGGCTGCATATTAGTACAGTTTGCATGTGATTCTCATGATTTGTGATAGTTCATCGAATTATGTGAGGTTTATAGATCTGAATTATGTCGGTCACATGTGGGTGTGAAGTTCTAGAATTGTATGTAAGTGGTAGTGGTGTTCATTAGAATATATCGGGTCCTGTGTTAAAAGTGTCAGCTCACATTGTTTACATCAACCCACTAACTTGTTTTAAATAGATAAGTGTTGTTAAAAGCCCATGTGTTTGTTTCTAATTCTTGGCTCATATTAATGAAAAGCCCATATGTTGCATTTGGTCCAATGATTTTGTTTTGATAGGAGCTGCCCAATAATTTGTGTCCATTCAATATTGATAGAGTGTTTGTCGATTAGCAAGGTTTGTCCAGTACGGTTGTTCAGTCTGGTTGTTTTTTTTTTGTTGATCAAGTTGCGTGATATAGTCCAATTCGTACGATTTGAAGTTCAAAGATTTCAAAGAGTCAAGTCGCTTGATTTCGATTCGGGTCATATCAGTCCGCACAGTGTGTCAACCTTCAATCCGCTCAAAATAGTCATCAGTTCGAGTTCACACAGAAAATTCACCAGTCTAAGTACCAGTTTGTTTCAGTTAATTGAAAAATTTTTAAACTGATTGTGTTTGTGTTTGTTTGTTGTAAAGGTACTTGCTAGGTGTTTTCCGAAGTATTTGCCAATTATTGAAACATGGAAAGGGAATTGTTGAAGAAGTCATTTGACATGTTTGTAGCTTTTGACCATGAAACAACAACGATGACCATTGATAGATATTGTCATTTAGTCGTGGAAATGGAAAAATTGAAAATTAAGAAAGATAATGATGAATGGATTGATAAACTTGCTAATGCATTACCACAACAAAAATGGGGAAATTATCTGTTGATTGTAAAACATATGAGAAAAAAGGAAAATATGAGTCTGGCAAAATTTATTCAGAAGATTGAGGAGCATGAGTTGGATATCCAGAAAAAAGCAAAAGTAGAAACTGACAAAGCAGAAGTTGAAGAAAGTTCAACAAAGGAAACTGAGGGACAGAAAGCTGAAATAGAATCTGTTGAACCAGTGACTGAGAAAGTAGTTGAGAAAATTGTTGAAATAGAGAAACTCGTTGAAGTTGAAAAGACTGTCGAGGTTGAAAAGATAGTTGAAAAATTGGTTGAAGTTGAAAAACCATGTTCGAAGTGTTCAGAGTCTTGCAAAGCTTGTGAGGAGAAAGATACGAAGATTACTGAATTAGAGAAGATTAAAGAAGATTTACTGTCTGATGTGAAGTATGTGAAGGAGTCGTACGATGTACTGAACAGGACAGTTGATAGTTTGAAGAAGACGAATACAGAAACCGAAAAAGCAATGGATAAAATGAGTGCAACATTAATGACAAAGCAGAAAGTCATCAATAAGTACATCGAAGATTGTGCAAAGCTAAAGAAAGATGTGGAACTTGAAAAGATTGAGAGTGAAAGGATTAAACGATTGTTGCTAAGCTATACTACTTGTGATTATTTGATTGATCGTGTTTATCCTACTGTTGCAGGTCTGGAAGCGTTCATGGACAAAAAGACTGAAGATACTGATACTGGTAAGAAACCAAGTGTCAAGTATAACAGATGTCCGCCTCCGATCCATGAAACTTATTCTCCCAGGAATCCAAATGAAGAGCGTCTAAAAAAGGCAGTCAACATCAAGTTAAAGTCTGATATCATTGATGAATTACCAGACAATATTGATGTTACATTCACAGCGTCTGACACTGATCATGAGTCTGAGTTATTAAAGAAAGTTGTCGATCAGGTGTTGGATACGGATGAGGAGTCAAAACCGGAGTCTAAGTCTGAAAGTCAGAGTTCGTCAGAAAAGAGTCCGAGTTCACCGGTTAATAGGGTTTACAATAGAGAATTTCTGTTATCAAAATCTAATTTGAATGACGGATCAATCAAAGTGGCTTATACTTTGAATGATTCAGACAAATTATATTCTGATGAGGAATTTCCAATCAGAAGTGTAAAAACTGAAATGATCAAACAGGTTTTCAAATTAACAGAAATTAATCTTTCTGATATAAAAGATTTAAATCTTGATGAAAAACCTAAAAAATACACTTCAAGAGTTCAACAGAGATTGAACAAGAAAAAGGGTTATAGTTCTGGTTATGGTTATCGAAAGAAACCAAACTACAACGGTAATCTCAAAAAGAAAGGTTTAGGATTTATTCCTCCTGAAAATTATGAAAATCAGAAAACTTATAAACCAAAAACAAAATTTGTTGCAGGAGGAAGTGCTGAAGATGAGCAGAAGAAACCATTCTGGAAGCAGTCGAATCAAGAGTTTCTTGCTGAGGTAAAGAGGAATGTGAAGAAGTTTGCTCAAAGAGTTGATGGAAGAACTTGCTTCAAATGCCAAAAGGTTGGGCATATTGCTTGGAATTGTCAACAGTCCAACAATACAAAACAGGAAGTTACTTCTAACTCAAAACTGAAAGAAAAACTTGTCTTTGAGAAGAAACAATCAACTAAAAAATCGAAAGTGTTTGATAATTCTAGTTTTGAAAAAGGTGAAAGTTCAAAACGATTTTACAAAAGAAGAGGTGATTTAACCAAACAAAAATGGATTGTAAAATCTGAAAGAAGTTCTGACAATGAATCTGATTCCATAAAATCAGAGGAGTCATTTGTTGAGAAAAAGATTGTGAATTCCGTTCCTGAGGTGAACGATGAAAATTTTCCTTCATTGTCAAAGGAAAATTGGAAGTCGAAAGTTGGGAAGGTAGAGATCTCAAATCAATTCTTCGCTGATAAGGGAGAATTTGATGTTGAGAAGGCTTTCAATGGGAAAGTCAAACATATTTTCGGTAAGATGGTTGACAGAAAGGTAAAAGGTGCTCAAGAATTTTATAAATCAAAATGTTGGTGGGATAGATGTTTGCCATCAAAGTCATCCAAGGCTGGTGAGGCTTGGGTGGACGTTATGTTTGAGTAAAAACCGGACTTGCCGGAGCTCCCAGGTTGGTTTTAGTGGAGCAGGAATCGGCACATTTCTTGAGAAATTCACTAAAGTGATTTCGACTTACAAGTGGTAAATCAGGGACATTAAATTGTATCTGATTTTCTACAAATGATTGAGAAACAATGTGATGAAACCCCTAACCTACAATTGGTAAAATCAAACTTATTTTCCGGAAAAACCATTTGATTAAAACAAACTTAAATGTTTTGAAATCACAATGGGAAAATAGTTTGTTGTAAGGGGGAGTTCTGATTGTTTATGCCAAGTGGATGGCGATTTGAAGCAATTTGATATCAGTTGTCATGTTATTGTACAGTTGGTTTTTAAAATTTCCTAAAATGTGTTTGCATTTTAGGGGGAGTAAAAATTTTCAGAAAATCCAAAAACATTAGAAAATTTGAAAAAGCCAAAAACATGATAAAATCAAAAATGAGTTTTGTTGTACAAAAGAGGAAATGATAGTACATCAGTGGACGATCACGGCATGCTAAAGAAATGTAAAGTAAAAATGTGATAAACAATCTCACTGTGGATATGTCAGTAGGTTTTTGCACATTTAGTAAATTGTGACGAGATATAAACATAAAATTTACTTGCGTTTACGTGGGGAATACCTCCAGGATATATAGGTAACCCCTGAAATCTTGTTTGAAAGGTTCCGTATTTTGAGATACTAGGTCTTTATACTCAGTGATATCTGGGGTATTATCCCGGGACTTCTGATTTTGCGGAAGCAATGGCCTAGTCCCCGGAGAATACTTTCTGCTTGCTTGAAATATAGCACCACCCTCAGCTAAAAAATGATGAAACATTGAAAAATGCTAATCATGGCTGTTGTAATACAAAAGATCCTCTAAAGGGGACACTCCTAAAAGTCAACTAGGCTCTCTGCTGAACGGAAGTTCTGACCTGAGCTATCACGGTTGCATAATTTATTCCCCTTACAGATATCATCTAGGTATACTCACCTGTAAGACTGAATACTGGGGTCTGGATACGGGAGTATATACTGAGGTGGGACACATGTAGATGTTTAAGTCCTAAAACACTAATTCGTATCTCGAAGCAGTTGAACTTTGTGTGAAAATTTAAGTGGACAAGTATACTGACAATCTAGGTGAATTGTTTAGAACTTAAAATGAAATGAAGCTTAACGGTGTTGGTGATTTGTCTCATAAACTGATATGATCCTCTTACACAAACTCACAAAAATATTGTATGTAAATAGTTCATTTCTGCATTTTATTTCTGTTATTTCAAAAAATTCAAAAAGATTTTCGGTGTGTTTTAGCATAAATTTTGAAAAAATTCAAAAAGATTTTAGACGACTGATGTTGAAAAGCTGATTTTCAAAATTCCGAGTGCTGAACATGACGAACAGGTTTGGGAAAATTTGATTGAAAAGTTTTTCAGAGATAAAAAATTCGTTAAATGATCATTGTTAATGTTTGTTTGTATACTGATTGGAGTAGGATCAGTGTTGGTGCATGAAATTTGATAAATTGTTAAATATTTTATTCTTGTGAATCTTATTTTTGGGTAGAGGATGTGCAGGATAGCAGATAGAGTGCCAGGTTCCGATACCTGAGGATTCTGAAATTCTGTAAAAGCCAGACTACGATCCCAGCATGTTTTGAGGGGGAGTCTGTTAGAGAGAGAGAGAATTGGAGATAGAATAGAGCCAGGTAGAGATCCTGAAGGAAGATCAAAGACTGATAAAGACTGAAGATTGAGAAGACTCGACACTTAAGACTCGTCAACATCTGAGGGGGAGTCTGTTGGTGCACACATCTGTCGTCTTCGTCTTTATATCGAGTCTCAGTTCGTTGCGGATCTAATCAAGGACTATGTCATCATCATTGATGATGACATCATCATGCTTACATCATCATATTACAAGTTCACGTGAGATTTAAAGTTTGCATGAAATCAGATACAAGGTTCGCTTGAAGACAAAAGATTTGTTTATTTGTCAATTTCGCTTGAAGACATGTAATCATGAAGATTTCGCTTCAAACTTTAGATTGAGATTTCGCTTGAGTCTTGAAGCGAAATCATGTGCTCTATAAATAGGTTGATAGGCATTTCATTTGGAATAGTTCGAAGAGTTTTTGGCCAAGTATACCGAAGTGCTGCCGGTTTCTCTTCTGATTGTAAAGGTTGTAATATCAATATAAAAGAGGGTTAAAGTGTATATCAAGCTGTTATCACGTCCGTTTCTTAGTTTCCGCCTCTGAAATGGACTAGAACTTTTCCGAACGACTCGTTTAGGTCGCAATCCGATCCTACAGACAACACCCTCATCCATCAATTTGCAAACGCGTATCGTGAACCACAACAAAGTCTTGACGACGATGAAGATGATGACTACATTCAAGAACAAGAAGAAGAGGAAGAGGAAGAAGAAGAAAATGATGACGTTCAAGAAGTCCGACAAACCGTCCGACAACATTGGAAGAGCGAGGAGGAGGTGTCCTTTGTTCAGGCGTACTTGCACATCTCGGAGAACAGGAAACATGCCAACGAGCAAAGAAAAGATGCGTTTTGGAGACGGGTCATTACGCATTTTAGGCAACTTCCCGGTGCAAATATTCGAAACAAGGACCAAATGACGTCGAAATGGACGGATTTGAACGGGAAAATTAGCAAGTTCAACGCTTGTTTCCTTCAAAAGGTATGTTTTTTTTTTTTTATAAAAAACAGAAACAGTTTTTATTTTATAAAAAAAATCTGAACAGTTTAAAAACAGTTTAAAAAAAAACAGTGTTTTTTTTAAAACAGAAAACAGTTTAAAAAAAAAACAGAACACAGTTTTTTTTTAAAATAACAGAAAACAGTTTTAAAAAAAAACAGAACACAGTTTTAAAAAAAAACAGAAAACAGTTAAAAAAAAAACAGAAAACAGTTTTTTTTTTAAAACAAAAAACAGTTTTTTTTTAAAAACAGAAAACAGTTTAAAAAAAAAACAGAAAACAGTTTTTTTTTTAAAACAGAAAACAGATTTTTTTTAAAAAGATAACTTATTATATTTTTTGTAGAACCGAAACCCACAAAGTGGAGCGAGCGAGGCGACAATCATGCGACAAGCCACCGAATTGTATTGCACTCTCTACAAAAAGAGGACTTTTCCACACGTGGCCGGATGGGAAGTTGCGAGAAATCACCCGAAGTGGGTCCCCGTTGAGTTGGTTGATATGTGTGGTCCTACGGCTCCAAAAAAGCGAGGAGGTTCGAAAAGATCAAAGACATCCGATTCGGGGAACTACACGACTTCCGCGTCGGATAACTTGCCCGAAATGAACTTAAACGACGACTCCGTTGACGAACCAGAAGACGAGCCCGTTGAAGGAGATAAACCTACAAGGCCACGCCGCAGGAGAGGTGGTGAATCATCAAGCAAAGGGAAGGAAGCGGTGGCGGATTCTATCTTTAGAATCGAAGAGGAGAAAATCAATCGATACAAGAAGGCCGAAGAAAGAAAAGATATAATTATGTCCCACAAAGTTGAACGCGAGCAGGCGTACAAGGAACACTTGAAAACGGTTGAAAGACAAAATGATTTAAAAATCTTGTGTGAAAAGCACAACCATCTCGACGAACCGTTTAAGTCAATTGTCATTCAACAAAAGCGCGAGATTTGCGCAAAGTGGGGTTGGGAGATGCCACTCGTTTAGTTTTTTTTTTCCAAGGTTTAGTTGTTTTTTTAGTTTGCTATGTAATTTCTTTTTTAAGTTTAATAAAATTTATATTTTAGTGTTTTATTGTTAATTTCTAATTTTAAAATGAAAATTAAAAAAAAAATTGAGAGTGATAAAATTTCATCACTAGTGATACCACCCCCCCTACATTTCTATCACTAGTGATAGAAATTTGGTTGATGACATGGCACGATTTTATTGGACAGTGTGAGTGATAGTTTCTATCACTAGTGAACCACCCCTCCCCCCCTTAGAACCAGAATTTCAACATCTAACCTTTTCGGGGCAGGGGCGTACCCACCCCAAGCCGTGGGCGGGCGCACCACTTGACAAAAATAATTTTTAGTGTTAAATTTCGTCGGAAATTCCGATCGGAGCCCTTGAAAATTTTTACCCCACACCCCTTGAAAATTTTTAAGCGCCCTGCTTAGAAAAAAAATATTATGAATTTATAAAAAGAAAAATAAACACTGATTATTATTTAATATATATAAGTATATAACACAATTTATATAATTATTCTTTAACCACTTATTCACTTTATTACTTAACACAATCAAAGCCCAATCTACATTCTATTTTTATTAACCCAAACCCAACCCAATGAAACTTTTTGATTTTTTTTTGTTGTTCTAAACTTGTAGTTAAATGTATTTTTTTTTGTTTTTTTATAACTTTGTTTGTTTAATTGATTAGTTACAAGTAATCAACATTTAATACTATGGTTTGAAAGTTTGAAAATAAAATTGAAAATTATGGACTATAGTTGAACAAGATTGTTTATTTTGTTTAACTGTTCAGTGTTGTTTTATGAACTTATGAAGCGATTTATATGTGATAGGAACCATGAGAAAGAATGTAATGAACTTATGGTGTGTTTAATTTCTCTATATGATGTTTTGTAATGACGTTTGACGTGTTTTTGATGATTATATAAATTTTAGTTTGATGTTCTTTTGTCTTACATGACCCGACCCGATCTGACCCGTTATGAACCGATTTTTTTAATACAGTAAGGGGCCTAAAATTTTTAAAAATATTCCACAATCCCAAGAAAAAATTCTTTGGTCCACCACTGTTTCGGGATAAGTTAACTAAAGCTAAAAAACTACAACAACCCAGGATAGATCATAACCATTAACATTAACTGTATAATTTAATTTTCTAAATAATTATTAATTTTAGAGTTAAATGCCATTTTAGTCCCTGTGGTTTGGGCTATTTTGTCAGTTTAGTCCAAAGGTTTCATTTTTAACCTGTGGATCCAAAAAGGTTTCACAGTTGCGATTTTAGTCCACTGGGTTTACTTCATCCATTTTTTCTGTTAACAAGAAGGCCAATTCGGTCATTTTATATGGCTGAATTGCCCTTTTAGTTAACAGAATTACATACAAAATGACCAAATTGGCCTTCTCGTTAACAGAAAAAATGGTTGAAGTTAACCAAGTGGACTAAAATGGCAACTGTGAAACCTTTTTGGACCCACATGTTAAAAATGAAACCTTTGGACTAAACTGGCAAAATGACCCAAACCACAGGGACTAAAATGGCATTTAACTCAAAAAAAATTCTTTTCGTACTTTTAAATAAAAAAATTTTGCTAAAAAAATTCTTTTCGTACTTTTAATTAAACATACAATTTTGCTAAAAAAATTCTTTTCGTACTTTTAAATAAAAAAGTATGATGTATTGGTGTAATCTTTTTTTAATATATACTATAATCTCATGTATTACACGGGTTGAGAATTGTAATGTAATATAATTAGTAATTTCAAAGTTATGTTTAAAAAAACAAATGCAATGCATGGTTTAATAAACATGTGTATTATACTAATACAATAACATATAATGTATTTTTTATACGATATATAGTTGTCGTCATTCTTACCATCCAACCACAACTAATATTTGAAAATTATTAGAAATTACTCATAAAAACAATTATCTTATTATTGTTCGTTTTTTTTAGTATTTTAACCAAAATAATTTTGAACGTGGTGAAGTTTTTAATTAAAAAAATATAAGTTTATTTAAAAAATAATAATAACAAGTTTCATATTAAATTCATTTGGTTGATGATATAATAATTATTTTTAATTAAAAAGTAAGTATATATAATTAAGTTAAGAGAGAAAGACGGGAAAACTAAAAAATAGAAACCTCAAATGGATGACATATGTTCTCAATTACTTTTTTATTATATAAGGGTAGGAGTTGGCTACAAATCCTACTTTTCCTACAAAGTGTATGAAGCAATCTTTTTGTGACATGTGGCATCTAGTGTAATTTTACTAAAGGGCAATATGGTAATTAAATAATTACAACTATTTATGGAAGATTTTATATCATAACAAATAAAAGCTCTTTTTATGAAAACTTATGTCTATTAACTATTCAAAATTGACAGTTACATCATTCGTATCCACAATTAATTTATCCGAAATTCGAAACATAAAACAAATTCATCATTTCTTAACATTGTGTTTTATCAGTTTACAGTTTCTTCACACCGTGTTATATCAATTTTCACAATTAAACACACCCCTCATATATGTCGAAACATAAAACACATTCATTATTTCTTGATGTTGTGTTTTATTAACTGATTTCTTCACATTGTGTTATACCAGTTTTCACAATAAAACACACCTCTCACTCATAAAACACAATAGTTTCTGAAATGCACAATATAAAACACTCCAGTGAAATACACAATATAAAACACACTAATATCTGAATTACTTGAATCTTAATTTTTTAGATATGTGGCAATATGGTACCTATATTAAAGATAAAAAAACGCTCATTATTATTTTGTATAATTTAAAAAAAAAACAAATTATGTATAAAAAAGTTATTGATGTTTTAAAAAGATGGGGGGGGGGGGGGGAGGGGGGAGTTACATGTGAGTTGCATGTGATTCCTAAATTTAAGGCATACAAAATTTACTTTTATATTAAATTAATCAATTTAATTAAAATAAATATTATAAATTTGCCATTCATTTAGTCTTGTCCGTCAATTACCTAATATAATGGCCATAATCACTTCTTACACTTTTTAGACAAAACACACTTTATAGAGAAACCTCACCCTATGATATAATATAGATAGATATGGATATAGACAATGAAAAGAACGTTAATTTCGGAGCCATTAATAAACTATATGAATGGCAGTAACTGTTTTAACATTTATCTATACTATATTATAATGCATGAGAGATGGACACTTTAAGATACCCAAAAAATAGGAACTCTTTCCCTAATAATTTATAAATACATCCATAAAATGAAGGTAAATTGATCTTTTAAACAATAATTATATTTTAGCTCCCAATCTTATTACACTCAAATCCCTTAGTTTTAACATAATTATGGATAATTAGTTACACTTTTCCCCCTCCACAACAAACTGATAATTCTTTTACGTATTCTTGACATATCTTATAAAGGATCATGTTCTAAAAAAATCCAAAAGTATCGTAACGACCTACTCATTTTTGTCAACGTTTCGATAGTTATCTTGGTTAGTATCGACGTTTGGATTAAAAGGTACAAGTAGATGATGTCTTAGTATACAAGTAATTAAAGTTCAACGTACTTGGTCATTATCCCAGAATGTTTAATAGCTACAGAATGTCAAGTAATTAAATAACGTCAATTTAATCATCTCATCTGGATTACAATTTAATCCCCCATCGTTAACAAAATTATTGATAATTAGTTAGTAGTTACACTTTATCCCGTTATAAAAAACATTTTTTTTTAATTACACCATGTACATGAGTATTTTATTCTATTTAATTTGAGTATAGTATAGCTATAGTTTTTAATTAAAAAATTGATATATTACATGATGAACAGTTTCTAAGGGTGAATAATAACTGAATCATTAACCAAAACAGAACCGAACCGAAATAAATCAAAAACTGAATTAACTAAATTCTGATTAACCGAAACCCAAATTAACAAAAAACGGTTATTGATTTTTTGTACCCTCGTTTAACCAAAATTAATTGAACCGAACCATTCATATTTTCATATATTTCTTGCTTTTATACCTTCACTTCATGTATTTCATATTTATACCTCCATTTTATGTATTTATAACTTCATTTCATGTAACTATACATCCATGCGAAATACTCCACTTTTGGTCGATTGAATTCGCCTCTTCACTTTGCCGCTGCTAAAGGCCATAATGATGTATGAATTTATCGCTTTTCACCTGTTGATTTTGTGTTTAATTGTTTAATTTGGTGTTTATGCTGTTTTTTTTTGTGTGTTTTGTGGTTTTAGAATGTTGCATTGCTGCTTGATAATGGAGCTGATGTTAATTCTAGGAATTATTGTGGTCAGGTAATCATTCTTCGGTTTCGAAATCGACATGGACATCCAATATTAGCTCCGAAGATATGCTCACCGAAGTTCCGAGCGATTCTTTGTTCTTCGTCGATAAATCCAAAGGTTAGATTAATAGCTTAATTACTTGGCTTAATTACAGCTTAATTACTTGGATATTAACAGTTTAATTACTTGGACATTATTGTAAATTGAACGACGCACGCCAGGTGTTTGTTAAAATGCTCGACTGAAAATTAAGTTGGATTTCGATGACATAATTAACATAAAAAATAAAGTATAGGAATTACAATTACAAAGTATATCATCTTTAATTTTTTAACTGCCGATTAATCATAGTTTGTGTTACAATAAACTTAGTATGTATGACTTGATCAAAAATTGTTAATTATAGATCTGTTTTAATCTGTTTTAATCAAATCAGTGTTTGTTATATTGAAAGCTTAGTTTCAAAGGATTGGTTTTAGAGTAGGTAGTAATCGTTGATGATGGAAGTAAGGATGGAACAAAATCAGGGGCAGTTGAGTTTGTGAGGAAGTATTTGTGCTCCTACGCATGAATCATGGCAAATGAGAAGGTATAAGAAAAGTGACTTTAGTTTATATGATTTGGTTAAATCATGCTTCGTCTTCTATATTTTTTTAATTTTATTCAAGAAAAGTGATTAACACTCATAGTTTTTAAGTTAGTAAGTTAATGGTGTTCAAAGAGTGAAGTCGATAAAAAAAAGGGAAAGGTATAAGTTTTATGTACTTAATTTATTTTGGGATTTAGAAATGTGTTAGGTGTTGGTTCAGTATCTTTCTTTTTCCCCAATATTGAAATTGTGTCATTATATCATATTATTTCATAAGTAAGATTTTAGCGTTTTAATTATGGATATTGATTAATGAGGCTATTTACATACCACAATTGCATGATCATTTAATGGGGTTGTTTGCATACCACCACAATTTACGGTCGGATTTACTTGCATTGATTATTCACCGGTTTCTTTCTAGGAAGGTGAATGGTCTGAATTTCTATTATATGAGCTCCACCTTCCCTATTGTTGTAGGCCCATATTCAGACTTGCTACTCTACTATCATGGCTAGCTCTGTTAGTGTGAATACATCGAAAATTGGTGTTGGCAACCAAATGGTCCTTGCTGACCTCCGTGAAGGGAGTACCGGCCCCATCACGGTTATGGTTTGCAGAAAGTGGGACGTCACAAGTGTCAATGGACTCTAAATGAGCACCGACTATGTCGTCAGTGATATAAAGGTAACTCTCACCCTTTTAACGCCCGTACCCTTTCCCTTTTACGAGTTTCATCGTTATTGAAAGTCTGCTGTTTGGTTTGCACAGGGAGGTGTGATGCATTGTACCGCCCGGAATAACATTGCACACTACTTCTTTGACAAGCTCAAAGAGGGCGGGACATATTTACTCAAGGGTTTTATAGTCCAGAGCACCGATCAATACCGGATTCTAAAAGACAGCCCCTTTGTTATCGGGTTAAATGGCTCCACGAGTGTTAAGAGGGTTGACGATGGCAGTGGTTCATTTACGCGCTACCCGTTCTTACTTACGGCGTTTGAGGACCTCGAACCAACAGAGGGCAAGTATTTTGTAGGTATGTTTACTCTCCTCATGCTGGTGTAACGGTTGTTTGCTTTTCTTATATAAAAAAAATGGTCCAATAAAGGTTAGAGTACTTATTGGTTACTAACTAAACAGTCATGTTTGTAAATTGCATATTCCATTAGTCCCTGCACGTTTATATTTGAATTTTGAATAGTAGCATTTACAAAAATGAGTGTTAAAAAAACGTTTAACAATTTGGCCACATCAGATCGGACGCAATAAACAATACTTGCCCTACCGCATATTTTTGGACTACAAAGAAAGTTTTTGTCCAGCTTCGTTTTGCCCTTCATAAAGAAAATCTTGGTATCTCGTCGTCGATAAACCGGGTAACCGTCTTCGTCAATTGTCGTTTCTCGATAAAATGGTTTCGGAAAGTGTTTCATGCATTTCCATCTGTTGTACACGGAGCACTGCGCGCATCATTCCCATATGGACCATGCAACATGTAATCTGTTACAGCCTTATAGCCGGATGGATCGTAAATTTTTCGATGGGATCTTGGCTGAAATCAAATCATCTATACCAGCAGGCGTGCGAGACGCGGCAGAATGTTCAAGCCACAATAAAAGGTGTGCGCGCGGTAGGCCTCGTTTTTGAAACTCAATTGTGTAAACAACTGTATATAACCAGGGGGACAAAGATTCAAGACAGAGAGGGAAAAGGGGGAAAATTAGAAAGCTAAAAAAGGTTAGTATTTGTGGGAGAATTGATAGCAAAAGAAAGAGGCGAGGCATTACAAACTTTACCTGCTCTGCAGTTGCCAAATATTTGTTTCTTCATAATATCTTCAATCAAGAAGGTCAGCTTTAGCTTAAAAACGCATGATACAACATCTGCACGGTCATGAGACTTCTGTCCTGATATGAGAGACACCATGTCTTCGATTTCAGGCCATTTTAGGTTAGCTGTAAATGTTACAAACAGGTCGGGTTTCCCAAAAGCATGGCACAGAGCCATGGCGTCTTGGTAATTTTGGATCATATATCTTGGACTGCCCGTAAAGGTTGCCGGCAAAACTATACGTTGTCCGATAGCCTCAGCATTTGTATCCCCACGCGTCACAGCGTCACAAACATTATGATAGAGTTCAACGCGCAACTCATTTTGGTTATTCCTCATCCAGCGCAACCTTTGTTCTTCGATGGCCGCGTATGAGTCAACCAAATATTGTTGGAATAAACGACCGCCTCTTAATAGGGTGGTGCCTTCATTGTTGCAATAATGGATTCTGTAGCAGTAGTATTCCCGCATCGTGACACATTGTCGTTTAGTCGCCCGGCGTCCGGTGTTGTCATGGTAGCGTATTCGCTCGTGGAACCCAGTCTCTCCGTACGGAAACAACAACGGATACTGCAAAGGCATGTAAAGCTGATGTAATTCTGATATCCGTTGAAGCGCGCCGTGCTTTGTACTGACGATAACATCACGTGGCTCGGTGTTTTCCCCAAAGTCGTTTGTGATAAGAACAACAACTTCAGATACATTAGGGCGATTGTACTGTGGATTGTTTATTATTTGGCCTAGTAAGCGTAGCTGACAATTGTTGCTTTCATTCTGAGTGCACCAGTCGTGCGCCATTCGGAAGGCGTTAGCCAAAGAACTGTGGTTGTCTAACATTCTGATGAGGGACGCAACAATTGCTTCATCACATGTGTTGTGACAATGGGCCAGGCCAAACAAAGCAGCTATACGGTTTTTTACTTCGTTTTGCGTGTCGTAGAAATACAGTTGAGCATATCTGTGTTGTTCACCTTCAACTGGCAACATGGCTCCTATTCGGTGGTAGTTCTGACCACTTATTCGGAAGGTGTATAGGCTTCTACCACTGTTTATAGCATGATCAATCTTTCCCCCAAATGATGTGTGTTGATGCAACAAATATAAGACCAACGGTGGTAGCTGGGCTGGTTAGGCAAAAGGGTTGAAGGGTTCAACTTTGCCTAACGCAGGTCGTGGGGTCCCCCCACGTTTGCAAAACGCGGAAGGAGATTCACTAGTTAGTTTTGGTTATTTGCTAAAGATCCTTCTCTGGAGTATATCCAGATTCGGATGTGTGAGCAAATAGAATGTGTGTGGTGGATGTGAAAAGGAGTGACTCGCATGTAAGCAAGTACTCAATATGAATGACCAGAGATTAGAGAATCAGAGCTGGGCAGGAGATGTTTTCTGAAGTAAATGAAGTGTCAATTTGTAGGAGAAGACATCTCCCGAAGTAGAATACATTTGACTAGTGATCCTGTTTGCAGCGAGGGGCTTACCCGTTTGGGGGTTAAAGCCTTTTGACCCCTGGATAATAGCGTGTGTTTTGCAGACCTGCTTTGCTTTTGCGGCTGTGGGTTGGTGAAGCAATCTCTGGATGTGACTGGCTACTGTTTCCGTATTGCTTTTTCCTTCCTCACAGCTTTTTAGCCATTGAACCTTTTAACCTTTTGGGCATTTACGTATTTAGTCATTTTACTTAGTCTTGGGCTACCCCCGTCATCAGCCCCCCAAGTCAGAGGTTTTTGGGAAATGAGCTCAAAGACTTCTGACTTTTATACGTGTATTTTCTTGCCTAAAGGCTTTAAGGGTTCGATGCTTGAAGGTTTGAAGGGTTGTAGGCAGTTATCATTTGAATTTTAAATAACTGACAATTGATTTGATTGATGTATGGCAGTTGATAGGGTGGCGGTTTTGCAGTAGTTACTGTTTGCCATTATTACCCCTATTGTAGGTTATTTTATATTTACTTATCTCATTTATTTACACATTTTCTTTTCGAAGAACATAACTTTCTCTTTTATTTCTCCTAAGTTTCCCCCTTTTCATTCAAAATCAGGTCAGTTCCATATCTTTAATTTTCTCTTTAATTGTTCATAGTCATGGGTGCTCGGAAGGATATGGCAAAATCCTTCTCTCGACTGACCCAAGAGGAAGTCGATTTATTCTGTATGGAATGGGGTATAGGAACAAAGTATAAACCGGTTGCACCGGCTTGTGATAAATCTGTTAATGACTGTCCCTTCGGTATGATCGCCCTGTATTGTCGTCATTTTGAGTTTTCCAATCTTCGCTATCCGTTTTCAAACTTTGTGTTGAATATTTTGGAGTATTACCGGGTATCTTTTGGTCAGGTTCACCCCTTAGGTATGGCTAGGGTTATGCATTTTGAGATTTTGTGTCGGGCTTGTGGGTATGATCCGACTCTGTTAGCATTCCGTCGCTTTTTCCGGCTTGCTAAAAATGGTGATTGGTTCACCTTTGAAACCAGTCAAGTTGATACTTGTCTAATTTCGTCCATGGTTTCTACTCTTGGGGTTTGGAAAGATCGGTTTTTCTGGGTGTCGGAGGAAATTGTTCCTTTCAAACTTGTTTGGAGACACCCGGATGCTGTTCTGAACGAGCCGGAGCCCTCTGATTCCGAGATAAACACTTGTTTTTTAGAAATCCTTAGGGAGTGTCCTTCGAGACTTCGTCCTTTCCCTGAGCATTTGTTGGTGTTGTTGGGTATAAGTAAGGTGTGGGAAAATGCTAACCGGGACCCGGTGCTTATTAGAGATGGGAAGGGTATGCCTTTATTCCTTTCTTGCTTTTTTGTCCCTTTTTCTTTGATTGCTTATGTCTTTTTGTTTGTGCAGTTATGTCTGCCTTGGATTTTATTAAGAGCGATGACACCTCTGACGTTGTTTTTGATGATGTTGCTGCTACCCCTGGTGAGAATGCGGTTGTTAAGGGTGCCGATTATAGGTTTGAGGGTTCTGGTTATGTCAATGTTCCGAATGTCAAAGGCTTCACCAAGGTTACTGCGTCCAAAGGTTCTACTCGTCGTTCTCAACGCCATCTGAAGGTTGTGGATCAGCCCTCTGGCTCAGAGCCCATTGATGTTAGTGATGATATTGAGGCATCAGAGGATCAAACTGTGGATGTTGGTAAAGGCAAGGAAAAGGAGTTGATTGTTTCAAGGAAGAAAAAGAAATTGGTTAAGAAGGGTGCCATTCCTGCTATTCAAGGCTCGTCAGCCAAAAGTGTTGAAAGCTTCGAGGGTTCAGAGGACATTTACGTGCCTAATTGGGGGGTTAAGGTTGGTGACAATTTTAAGGATCCTACTGTGTGCGCTGAAGCCTTGGCTCATTTTGCTCCTCCCGGTGTTCGAGATGCCATATCTGAGATGGAGGGTGATCATCTTATCTCTAGGATGATGCTTAGTTCCTGCAACCTTTCTGCCCTTTTGGCTAAAGGTGTCACCCGCTTTGCTAAAGGGATGCGGGAATATGAGGAGACCTCCAAGAAGAAGGAGAAAATGAAGGCTTCAATTGCTGCCATGAAGAAGGAAATCGAGAGCTTTTCTGAGAAGGAGTTGGCTTGGAACAAGAAGATTGAGGAGTTAACTAAAAGGCACGATATTGAAATGGGTGACCTCAAAAAGAGCTTTGAAGCCAGCCTGTTGAAACTGAAAGCTGATCGGGAGACCTTGGCTGTGCAGAAGAAGGCTTTTGCTAAGGACAAGGATGGTTTGAAGGCTTTGGTTTCACAGGCTACTGCAGATAACCAATGGCTCATTGAGCAGGGTTTTCACCAAGTGGTTACTTATCTGTTGCATTCCAAAGAGTTTAACTCTGCTCTTAGTGATGTTTATACTAAGCTACTCAACCTGGGAAAACACCAAGGTCTTATTGCAGGTTACAAGCTTCACGAGTCTGGCAACCCTTTGGAGAAATCTCCTCTGTACCGTCCCGAGGCTTCTGACGTCTTTAAGAGTTCTGTGGAGCAAATGGAGAGGTTATCATACCCGTATGTAAGTCAAGTTGCCTCTTGTTATGGTAAACCTCTCTCTGCTTTACAGGAACTGAAGCCGGATGGTTTGAATGAAAAGTTATGCGCTGAACTGCTTGGCTCCCCTTCGAGGAAACGTTCCTTTTCGGGAGATAGTGAGGATACTTTTCCTGGGGAGGCCGATGCTCCGAAGGATGCCAGTTTGGAAGTTTCAGCTGTTGATGATCAAGGTCCGAAGGCCAAGAAGGTTAAGAAGACTAAGAAGGCCAAGGGTAGCATTTCTGGGGCTACTAAGCCTTCTGTTGATGCCTAAAATTCGTAGCTTTCTTAGCACTTTGTTAAAACAATTCCTGGTTTGTAACCCCTAAACAATATTAGGTTTTCAGGGACCCTTAAGGTTCCTTTTGGTTGTGTTGAAGGCCTGTATGGCCGCTTGAACAATGATTAAGCTTGCAAGTTACTAGGACTTGCCTTAACTTATGTTTGGAAGTCTTATGGGACTTTCTTTGTCATGGTATGATGTTTAACTATTTTCCTGTGTGTTATATTTTTACACTTGTACCTATTTTGTTGAGGTAGTTTGTTTGGCTTTAACCTTTCAAGCCTTTTGGCTTTCTGCTAATAAGTTGAAGCCTTTGACGTTTCGGGTTGCTACCCTGGTGGCTTGAAGCCTTGAAGGCTTCTGACTTGGTTTGTATCTTTGTGATTTTTGTCCAAGTGATTTTATTCTTTTAGATTTTTTTTTGTCTTTTTGTAACTTTGTCTTTGTCGAGTTTGTGTTGCCCTTATGTTTGTTATACCTAAAAGGGTTCAGTGCTGCAGACACTTAGCCTTGGAATTTTTAACAAGAAGATATAGCACCTATCCTTTTTATCATTTCTTTGCTTTTCACTTGATTTTATAAGCCTGTTTGTGGATAATGTTTTTAAGGCTTGGAGAACATTTGGTGTAGGCTGTTCACACCCGTCTATGAGACAATTTTATTTTTTCTTTACAAATCTCATGGAGTTGTATTGATCTAGGAACTCACCCCTTATATAGGCTCATTCAACCCTTGAACCTATTGAGCGATGTGGCCAGGGAGCTCATCCCCTTACATGGCCCTTGCCATGGAGTTTTTTGCTAGGTTCTCAACCTGATCTTAGGATAGAAAGACAAGTTTGATAAAACAACTTCATTCATTCAAGCAATACTTGATTTTTACAAAAGGTATTCATAGTGTTGTTTGAGATAAATTTTGATACAAACCAAACTTTCCTGTCTAAACATGGAACCTTTTCAGGGTTTTGCCATTCCAATGCCTTGGAAGCCTTTTGCCTTCTGAATCTGCTAGCTTGTAGGATCCACCCTTGTGTGCTTCGAGGATGGTGTATGGGCCTTCCCATTTCGGGCCAAGCTTTCCTTGATTTTCCTTCTTGCTAGCCGCATTGTTTCTGAGGACCAGATCCCCTGGCTTGAATCGTTCATTTTTGACTTTCTTGTTGTAGTAGGCTTCCATTTGTTGCTTGTATTTGGCTTCTTGGATTGCAGCTTGATCTCGTGCTTCCTCTAGGAGTTGTAAATTCAACATGGTCTCTTTTTGGTTTGTTTCGGGATCCATGTTGACGATTCGTTGGGTTACAACTCCTATCTCAGCGGGGATCACAGCATCGGATCCAAATACCAAGCTATAAGGTGTTTTCTTGTGGCTTGTTTTTTCGGTTGTTCTAATTGCCCATAGGACACTAGGCAATTCTTCAAGCCAGTTGCTTTCGTATCTTCCCAATCTTGTCTTGATGCCTTCCACTGTACTTCTATTCGTCCTTTCAACTTGACCATTTGATTGCGGATAAGCCACTGAGCTGAAGACCTGCTCGATTTTGTACTCCTTGCACCAAACGCTGAAAGGCTTCTCAGCAAATTGCCTTCCGTTATCAGTGACAAGTATTCCTGGCAATCCATAACGGCAAATGATGTTCTCCCAAACAAAATCGATGACCTGCTTTCCCGTAATCTTAGCAAGTGGTTTGACCTCGGGCCACTTGGTGAAGTAGTCTATTGCCACTAGCAAGAATTTTACTCCTCCTTTGCTTGGGGGGAATGGACCAACAATGTCCATCCCCCATTTATGGAATGGCCATGCCGAGGTTATTGGGACTAAGTCATGCTTGGGACTTTTTGGGATTGGTGCATGAATCTGGCAAGCATCACATTTCTTCAATTCTTCAGCTGTATCGCGATGCATTGAGGGCCAGAAATATCCGAGGTTCATGAGCTTTGCAACCACCGACCTAGCTCCAAAGTGGGCTCCGCATACACCTTCATGAATTTCTTTAATCAAATACTTACTTTGCTCGGGACCGACACATCTTAGCAAGGGATCAAGGTAACCCTTTTTGTAAAGGGTTTCTCCTTGTAGTATGTATTGCCTTGCCTTGATTTCAACCCTTTTAGCTTCCACCTGATCATTGGGTAGTTCACCATTTTTAAGGAACTTTTTTATGTGAGTCATCCAGTTTGGATCTTCTTCGGTAACTACATCTTGAACTTCCAATTCATCGATTGATGGGGCCTTCAACGCTTCTACCAGCACTTTCTTGGTAAGGTGGGCAAAAGTGAGAGATGCGATCTTACTTAAGGCATCAGCCTTTTTGTTTTGAGATCTGGGGATCTGTTTGATGTTGCAAGCTTGGAAGGTACTCATCAGTTCCTTGGATTTTTCTCTGTATTTTTTCATGTTGGGCTCTTTAGCTATGTAGCTATCATTCACTTGGCTTGAGACCAGCAACGAATCTGTGAATACTTCGAGCTTTTCAACCTTCATCTCTTTAGCCAGCCTTAGGCCAGCTATCAGTGCCTCGTATTCAGCCTCGTTATTGGTGGTCTGGAAATCAAAACGGAGAGCATATGTGAATTCCAGTCCTTTTGGGTTGATCAAAATTAGCCCAGCCCCTGACCCTTCAACGCTTGAAGCCCCGTCGGTAAAAAGCTTCCAGGCTTCAGGGTTGGAAGGTTCAGTGGTGGTAGCGTTTACTTCAGTGATCGCCTGGTTTGGGACTTCCACAATGAAGTCAGCCAAGACTTGGGCCTTGATGGCTTTTCTCGGGACATAGGTGATGTTATGTTCACCCAGTTCTATGGCCCATTTGGCTAATCGCCCCGAGTTTTCAGGCTTTTCAAGCACACTCTTAATAGGTTGGTCGGTGACCACTTGTATGGGGTGTGCTTGGAAATACCTTCGAAGCCTTCTAGCTGTTTGAACTAGGGCTAGGGCAAGTTTTTCAAGGGGAGGGTATTTCGTTTCAGCTAATTTTAAAGTTTTGCTGAAAAAATAAACGGGTACCTGGGCCTTGTCTCGCTCAATGGTGAGGACTGCACTGATGGCCTCGTCGGCAATTGAGAGGTACACCGATATTAACTCCCCAGTTTTTGGTGCCGCAATATCTGGTAGGGAAGCTAGATGTTGCTTCATTTGGTTGAAAGCTTCTTCAGTCCATTTGAAATCCTTCTTTTCTGAGCAGTTCTTGAGCGTTTTGTAGAAGGGCAGAGATCTTTCGGCCAACTTTGAGGTAAAACGCTTCAAGGCTGCAAGCTTCCCGTTTAACCTTTCAACCTCCTTCTTGGGTTTTGGTGGTTTGGTTTCGAGGACGGCTTTCACTTTGTTTGGGTTGGCTTTGATGCTTTGTTTTCCAACAATGTGACCCAAGAATTTTCCCTCCTCGAATCCAAACGAGCACTTTTCCGGATTAAGCTTCATGTTAACCTTTCTGAGGTTCTTGAAAGTTTCTTGAATATCATCGAGCATTTGATATTCCGTCTTGCTTTTGATCACCAAGTCGTCGACATATGCCTCCATGTTTTTGCCAATTTGGCTTTCGAAGGCTTTGTCAACGAGCCGTTGGTAGGTTGCTCCGGCATTTTTGAGGCCGAAAGGCATCTTTTGATAACAAAAGATCCCTTTGTCTGTGTGAAAGGCTGTTTTTTCCTCATCCTCTTCCTTCATGAGGATTTGGTGATAACCTTTGTATGCATCAAGAAAGCATTTGAACGAGTAACCTGTGAGGGAGTCAACCTTGAGATCAATTTCTGGTAGTGGATAGCAATCCTTAGGACAAGCCTTGTTAAGATCCTTGAAATCTATGCACATCCTCCAAGAGTTGTCGGGTTTTTTGACCATAACCGGGTTTGCAACCCATGATTGGTACTTGACTTCTCGGAGAATGCCGGCTGATACGAGCTTTTCAACCTCTTGGTAGGCGGCCAGACTTCTCTCGGGTGCCAGGCTTCTTTTCTTTTGGACCACAGGCTTGACATCCGGTGGTATCCTTAACTCGTGTTCGGCAATGTCCCGAGGGATCCCTGTCATATCTTCTGGACACCAAGCGAAAACATCGCTATAATGTGTTAGCAGTTTTTCGAGATATGAGAGGGTCTCTGGAGAAAGGTTTGGATTGACCCTTACTCTCTGTTCAGGGTACTTGGGGTTTATGATCACCCTTTGCCTGCCTTCTTCACTATTTGAGCTTTCACCCTCAACCATGTAAGCTTCTTGAGAGGGTTGAAGGGTTGCTATGCTCCTCTCTATAGGAAATTTGACTGTGCCATGGCCAACAGACACAGCCATGTAGAAAGCACACTGTCCGGGTATTCCGATGATTACGTCATAGCTTGAGGGGATGTTGATAACTACAAAGGTTAGTGGTTGGCTTCTTTCTTTCAAACCTTCGCTGAAGCGAACATTAAGTGTCAGTTGCCCTAAAGGCTTGAGAGGTATATCGGCTATACCTTTTATAGAGGTTCCAGAGGGTTGAAGCCTTGAACATTCTTCATTACTTAGACGGTTGAAGAATTTCTCGCACATGATTTCAGTGGCTGCCCCAGTGTCTATGTATGCCCTACATGTTTGCAACGTTCCCACGGTAGCTTCTACCACAAGAGGATTAGAGAGAGGGTCTTTCTCCGTTGGGGGGAAACAGACACACTGAAGCTCCCAAGCTTCCAACCGCTGCCTTTTGTGAGGAACCCTTCCATCAAAATTCACCATGTTGACTTCCTTACCTTTTCCTTCAGCCATTTTGTCCCGGACTCCCTTTACCAAATGAGCGAGTTCTCCGGACTTAACAGCTTTTTCAATTCTTTTCTTGAGTTGGAAGCAATCATTGGTGTGGTGACCTTTTTCTTCATGAAATTCACAGTATTGTGTGGAGTTTTCATTTTTTCTGCTTTTGGGGAGAGGCCTAGGAGGCCGAAAGTTTTGCTTAACTTCTTCTGTTGCAAGGATTTCTTGAGGAGTCTTTGTGAGGGGTGTGAAACTTATGACTTTTTCCTTGCCCGAAGGGTTCCGGCCTTCAGGCCTTCGAGGGTCTGAACCCTTTGACCTCCTGTCATAGGAATTGAAGTTTCCCCTTTTTCTAGCTGGACTATTGCTTCGCCAGCCGGATCCTCTTTTTCTTTGTTCCTTAATGTCTACCGCCTCCTCTCCCCGGATGTGGGCTTCAGCCCTTTCGAGAGCTTCTTCCAAGGTTTTGGGTAGGGACTTGTTGAAGTCTCTTGTGAGATATTTAGAGGTGATGGCATTCATGAAACCAGCCACTCTCATTTTCTCATCTGCCCCTACATAAGTCAGGCCTTCCTTCTTGTATCGTTCAATGAACGCGCGAAGACTTTCATCATCACGTTGTTTTATCTGGAAGATCACTGTTGCATCTTTAACATATCGCCTTTGTTGAGAGAAATTGGCCAGAAAACCCTTACTAAGATCGTCAAAGCTTCGAACGCTTTGGGCTGGTAAGTCATTGAACCAGATTCTGGCTGATCCGACAAGGGTTTGCATGAACATTAGGCAACATTCAGCGTTTGACCATTTCTCTATCCTTGCTGCACCGGTGAAGATCTGAAGATGATCCTGAGGATCTTCGGTCCCATCATACGTCCTGATGTGGGATGGCATCTTAATCTTCGCTTGGAAATCATAATCGGCTATCTGCTTTGAAAAGCATGAAAGGTTACTTGGCTTATATGGTTTAGCCAAGTCTTCTACAGCCCTTGCATCCACATCATTTCCATTGCCGTTATTTCCCTGAGTGGCTAGCACCTGATTAATGAAGTGTTGCCACGGGAAGTTGGCCATCATCTGGGTCATCATATTGGGCATGAGGTTGAAGCCTTGAAGGCTTCCTAGGGCAACTGAGCAGTTTATTCCAAGGGGAGTGCTCATAACAGCACTTCGTGCCAAAGGGAGCACGGATAGAGCTTGCTCCCAAGTGGTTGTTGTAGATGCTGGCAAGCTTATTGCTGGGGACTGCATGAGCTGGTCAAGGGTTAGCTCGTGTCCCAAAGGAGCACCACTAGTAATCGGTTGGGAGGAGAAGATAGGATGCACCGTAGGATTTGTCATTGTGGACATATAAGGGTGAGGATTTGAAGGATTACTGGGACCAGCCTCATTTCTAGTTGTAAAAGGAGGGGGAGGTGGTCCAGGAGACAGCGTTGGTTCAGGTTCGTCATAGTCTAAACGAATCCTCACTCCTTTTTCTCTTTCTCTACTCACATGTTGGTTGAGAAGGGACCTCAACTCAAGGAAATTGTTGGCAACCCCTTCAGGGGTAAGTTCAACACGCACCGGGGTGTCAGAGACACCAACATTGGGAGATGGAACCCCGGATCTGGACGGAGTTGGTGTGTTGAAGGTGAGGAACTCGGGTGTGCTCCCCGGAGTTGAGAAAGAAGTTTGTATAGCCACGTGAGCTTGGCTGCTACCCGGAGTAGAAGTGTTTGGAATCTGATTGACTTCTCCCGGGGATCCACTTTCAGACATGGTGATTTTAAGTGAAAAGAGCTACACTACTAGGTCTTTTTGAGAAGAAATAGCGGCGTAGCCCCACGGTGTGCGCCAACTTGTTGATGCAACAAATATAAGACCAACGGTGGTAGCTGGGCTGGTTAGGCAAAAGGGTTGAAGGGTTCAACTTTGCCTAACGCAGGTCGTGGGGTCCCCCCACGTTTGCAAAACGCGGAAGGAGATTCACTAGTTAGTTTTGGTTATTTGCTAAAGATCCTTCTCTGGAGTATATCCAGATTCGGATGTGTGAGCAAATAGAATGTGTGTGGTGGATGTGAAAAGGAGTGACTCGCATGTAAGCAAGTACTCAATATGAATGACCAGAGATTAGAGAATCAGAGCTGGCCAGGAGATGTTTTCTGAAGTAAATGAAGTGTCAATTTATAGGAGAAGACATCTCCCGAAGTAGAATACATTTGACTAGTGATCCTGTTTGCAGCGAGGGGCTTACCCGTTTGGGGGTTAAAGCCTTTTGACCCCTGGATAATAGCGTGTGTTTTGCAGACCTGCTTTGCTTTTGCGGCTGTGGGTTGGTGAAGCAATCTCTGGATGTGGCTGGCTACTGTTTCCGTATTGCTTTTTCCTTCCTCACAACTTTTTAGCCATTGAACCTTTTAACCTTTTGGGCATTTACGTATTTAGTCATTTTACTTAGTCTTGGGCTACCCCCGTCATCAATGTGAAACAGAACATGCTATTGTACACTCTAATATGTTCTCTGAATCTAACTGTCTCCGGGTCGTTACAATCAAGTAATGATCTTAATGGTTCAGGAGCATCAAGAAGGCGAGCAAGCAAAACCTTGCCATCCTGGCAGCACGAAGAGAAAGTCGTCCCATCAGATGACTTTGTATTTTTATTCCTCTCTTCATAGCACATGATCGCTGCACAATTATGGCATGTGAAGGTTGGACGGCCAAGGCTTTGGTACTTAACATGCGCACCTATAATATTTGTAGCAGGTAAACTTAGTACAACGCACGGATTGAGAGCAGCGTATCAAACAGCGGAGTAAAGTCAGATGCAAAAGGGAACAAAACGTGCATGGTAAGAAAATAGGGTTGGACAATACCTTTTGATGCAAACGCTGCCCTACGTGGGGTGCGAATACGAACACCTGGTAACATAATAAAATATGGCAATGTTATTCCTATGTTGGATGATAGACGGGTAAAAGCATAGTCGGGTACAGGGTAGTGATGGAGCTTTACCTTCTGTTTTTTTAGGGCGAGAAGGACGCAGACGCGATGGGCCCGCTACGTTTTGATGAGAATTCCGTGGCGTGCAGGAAATATGGTCTGCAAAAAACGTAATAGTTACGGAAATGGTAAAAGGATAGTAGTAAACATCGTAGATAACGGTGTAGACCTTGGGCAGATACGGAGGGAGAATATGTTGTTGGTGGACATAAAACAGGCCGCATCTGCACTGCATCGCTCCGCATGATGTTTTTACCTGTAACATATGTTAAGAGAACAACAATTACGTAGGGCTCGTAGTGGGATGAGGGATAATGTAAGTGTGCAACCCAAAAAGTAAGAATAGGCGTACTGCGTCCCAGAGGGACGTTGATGAGGAAATATGGGGACGACCTTTTATTGATTCTCATGTGCCCACTCTAGCGGTAGTACCCGTGGCCACTGTAACAGCTGGCGGTTGTATTTGAGTGTCACCTGTAACAGACACATAATATGCAGATAGAATAAACACAACATAGTAGGTAGAAAACGTATAAATAACTAACTATGAAAGTAAATTCCAATCCATTGAGCGCGGCTTGATAGCAGTGGCATCAAAATTGGAGGGCTTAAACTGTTTGCAGCCTAATTAGAGCTGTAATTTGTGCGTGCACGCATGTCGGTAAGCGAACATGATGGCTAAATGGTTTCGTTTTCACGAACAGTATAGCTAACCTGCATTGGGGTCAGCAGAGGAAGTAGATGCATTTATGCTAGATAGTGTAGGCCCACAGTATGTCACGGCCTTCCCACCAAGGCCCACATAATTACGACTTTGTATATGGATAGAATGTTTGCTACCCACGATGCTAGCATCGCTGCAGCTGTTAATCAATGTAAGACCGAAATATGTTTGTATCTTTCCGTCAGACAACGCATGGGAACAAAGGCGGGCTTGTATCGAATTACTAACCACACCAGGAGCAGCAGGCCATAACCTGCAAACCTCGTCTTTTATGAGGAAACAGGAAGGGGTAGAATTCAGTATTTAAAACTCCATATGTGGGGTCGGGGGTAACACTGCAATTAAAAGTTTCATACCTCTGTCTGTTCCAGCCTGGTCAAGAAGTTTTAGCCCACAAACGTATTGGATCAACCCGTTAGGCATAACACGTGAATGTGTATGAAAGGCGAAAGAGGCTTCGAGCATCACGAAGGGGCGCACAGGCAGCTGCATGTTGCATACAATGTTACATAATACATCGTCCAAAATGAAGCATTCATACATGTCCCCGCAGGGGGGGTGGTAAAACAAAGCAAGTAGATGTGAAGGAAAAGGCACAGAATATACCGTAAATAACTCTTAAAGAATGCATGTTAAAGCTGGTTTAAATATTAAATTTATTGTTGGGCACGCGCCTGTTTTTTTACCCAAATAACAGATGCAGGCATAGTCAGACGGAAAAGGTCATATGTTGTAAGGTATTTGTTTAACACAAGTCATAATTTGCTTATTTCGTTGTTGTTTGTAATGCAGACTTCCAGGTAGGTGTTCACGAAGATTGTAGAATGACACGGTTATTGCTTGTACATTTGCATTCATCTATATGCTTTATTCAACATCTTAGATAAAAATTCATGTAGGTCTTATATGATTCCAAAACTTATTTTATGTTGTTCATTGGTATTATTCTATTGGAGTATGCATCATTCTGAACAAACATTTATAGAACCCTTTTAGGGTGATTGAAAGTTATATGTGACTTTAAAGATGTAACAAAAGGGTTGGTTAAACGTATTTGGAAATGTATGTTCGTAGGTGGCATATTATGATCCTATTTGGACTCTACCATTGTTTTTTAGGCGGAGTATTTTCGTTCGTCGTAAATACATGGCTGAATTGTTTTAATAAAGCCAGAGAGACTGGTAAGGCGGAAAATAACATATATCACGCAATAGAAAAACATCACAGTTTTGGTGTGGGCACAACTCATAGGTGTCGCCACATTATTTGAATCCATAAAAGAGAAAGTCACAAGAGGGCAAACACTTAAAGAAGATAAAAAATAACCATCGCCATATCAGCGGGAACCCTTCTTAGCATCCCCACTATCGTCTACCACATCGGCAACATCCACACGGTCAACGGACACCCCATCATTATCGTCATCCGATTCTTCAACGTAGCTGCAAAGAAACATGGGAATGCATGTATTGGCGCAAAGTTCCAACATGTAAACATTCGAAACAGGGGACAATTGGTAGGTGTAACTTACAACTTTCTAAGTTTGCGTCCAGTTCCGGGGGTCGGGGGCGGGAGGTTCGAACCACGCTTTAGGGAGCCAGACGGTATTGCACCCAAATCCAACGCAACAACATTAACGCTCCCATCTGTATCATCCATACCAGGGCCAACAATCTTCGCGAAATTGAAGCTCTCATATTCTCCATAACGGTAGTATGTTTGGCTCTTAATCTCAAAAGTGTGTTTTGTTCCAATAAGGGCTTCGAGGGCGGAGGGTAGTATGGGAGCATCAATAGAAGTATCCTGCATACCAAATACAAACCAGAAAAGTTATCGTAGCAAATTCACATATGCTTCAAAACCACCTTACAATGAGTAGTGCGCATACCTTCAAATATTCCTCTACCAAGGATTTTGCGGTCCTCTTAACCAACTGCTCAGCAACTTCATCAAAGAGGATGACAACGGTGCTCATCGTTCCATCAGTTACATCTGCCTGAATCCAAAACCTAGCAGGGTATAGTAGATCAATAACAATGGTACGGTGGGGTCAAAATTCTTTGGCGGTGAAGGTAGAAGGACACCAAATCACCCCGGACAACAAAGAATCATGGCATCATATGGGAAGGGAACAAAGTAATGAATTTGTGCATGAGATGTTGAAGTATATACCTCGTCCTTGGATAGTCAACCTTGGATTTGCACGCCTTGCAAATGAAGTAACCGTCCTCTCTCGTTAGTCCCTTACAACACTGGCTACCGGAACACGCGAAAAGATACCGGTTGTTCTTGGTTCTAATAGACGTAATCTCTACAACGTTCCGGAAAAGGATGACCTACAACGAACAAAATACAAGGACTAGTTCAGCGAGGCAAACATGGTGTGGTAGAGGGGGTGTATGTACGGTGTTTTCACACATGGTAGGCCCATAGGCAGGTTATGTCGGGGAGGGTAATCCCTATTTCCGCACACTTGGTAGGTTAGACAGTTCTGTTTAGTAGTTAACAAATAACCACGTGATGGTATAACGTATTCTATGCGGCCACACGTGTACATGATGGGATGAGACGGGATGGCCCAGGTACAGGAGGCCCACACACACACCCCGGTTGGCCCAAACTGATTAAAGAAAGGTAAACAAACATCTTGTGTGCTTAACAATGCTGAAGATAGTACATCGGTTATAAAATTTGTTGTAAAGCAATGATTCATTTATCACTAAGGTTTCATACTGAAGTATAAATATAACTATAGATATATATTTTATACAATAAAAGGTCTGTAAAAACTTATTGGTCAGTTATATAGCCTCCCCCATCACTCGCCACGTAGAACCCTACTAACAGCGGTACGAATAATATTTTTGTATGTGTATAATATAATTTCTAAGCTTTTTCACATTATACAATCTCAAGTGTACCTAAAATTGTATAACACTGTATCACTAATCGCTTAATTAAAATGAATACGTTTAAAAGACTTCCACGAAGTATCCCGCAAAGATGGCGTACAATGTTGCCAAAAAGCAAATTACGTCTAAAAGCAGGCACGGAAGGCTATGCATCTAGGGGTGAAGGGCAAATAAAACGTACATAAATGCAAGGCCTTTAAATATATGTTTAAAAGCGCTTTTAATCCTACGATGCGGGCGAAAATAGCGGAACATTTTCCGGTAAACATGACTATACTATAAAGTTTGCTTTCAAATTTATATTATTGTGTACACCAGCATGATAAATGAGCCGGTCATACGTGGCGCGAGACTTTTTAATGCAGATCAAATGTAACATCAGGGGCAACATTTTTTTTTCTCCCAAAACCCAACCTTGTTCAAACTCTCTTATGTAGGTCTAAGGGGGGAGACGAATGCAAACAGCCAGTTGGGATACATACCTTCTTTTTGGATTTGTCGGCACGAACTCTGTCCACAAGCTCTTGTAGGGTACCAACACTGACCACATCCTCGGTGACTGGATCGCTAGTATCTCCAATAGCAACACAGCTGGGAAGCATAGTTTCATATTCAGCCAGAGCAATAAACGTATAAAAACAGATAATTAAAGTGTGCGTGACAAAGGCTGAACCAGTACCTAACAGACGACTTAAAAGTTTGCAGTGCGGGTACCTCGGAGGAATCAATGAGCATAGTTGACAATGAGCTGGACAAACCAAGGACGCCTGCATTGTGTTAAGTTAGGTAAAGAGTTTTGAAGTAGTACGCATAATAATTCACGTGTCGAAAAACAACCGTACCCAGGTAAAACTTTGCGCTCATGGAAGTCAGGATTAGAGAATAGACAGCCGGGTTTTCATCCTTCTTCTTAATCATAGCATCACCCAGAAGACCCCACAGCGTCACTCTAACTCGGCGATTGCTGTGAGAATAAAAAAAAGGGCTAAAAATTGAAAGACTTAAGTTAGGGAAAAAGAAAGACCAAACGGACAATAAGGATGAGGCACTTACCGTTCGTTGGTTAGGTTGAACTCAACCGCGCGAGCACCCGATGCTTTCACAGCCTGCGGCCCCACCTCAGTAATATATCCGATAACATCTGCAGCGCAACGAAAATAAGGCTGAATTAGAAATGTGTCTAATAGTCTAACCGAGCCAAATTCAACTGAATAAACTAATTTATTCGGTTCAGTTATCTGATCGAACCAGTTAATATCTGGTTTATTCGTTTTCATTCGGTTTGGTTATCCGAATAAGCAAGATTTGTGGAACCCGGTTTCTGAATTTATATTCGGATACGGTTAGGGACCGAACTAAAAACCGAATTTACCATTCGTTCGGTTATTTCTCGTATGGATATGGTTTGGTTTTTGGGTTTTCTGTTTGCTTGTACGTTTGACCACATATTTTTATCAGTAGCTAGTTAAAACACAGGTGTGAGAGATTGATTTCTACTTATTTAACACTCATTTTTGTAAATGCTACTATTCAAAATTCAAATATAAACGTGCAGGGACTAATGGAATATGCAATTTACAAACATGACTGTTTAGTTAGTAACCAATAAGTACTCTAACCTTTATTGGACCATTTTTTTATATAAGAAAAGCAAACAACCGTTACACCAGCATGAGGAGAGTAAACATACCAACAAAATACTTGCCCTTTGTTGGTTCGAGGTCCTCAAACGCCGTAAGTAAGAACGGGTAGCGCGTAAATGAACCACTGGCATCGTCAACCCTCTTAACACTCGTGGAGCCATTTAACCCGATAACAAAGGGGGTGTCTTTTAGAATCCGGTATTGATCGGTGCTCTGGACTATAAAACCCTTGAGTAAATATATCCCGCCCTCTTTGAGCTTGTCAAAGAAGTAGTGTGCAATGTTATTCCGGGCGGTACAATGCATCACACCTCCCTGTGCAAACCAAACAGCAGACTTTCAATAACGATGAAACTCGTAAAAAAGGAAAGGGTACGGGGGTTAAAAGGGTGAGAGTTACCTTTATATCACTGACGACATAGTCGGTGCTCATGTAGCGTCCATTGACACTTGTGACGTCCCACTTTCTGCAAACCATAACCGTGATGGGGCCGGTACTCCCTTCACGGAGGTCAGCAAGGACCATTTGGTTGCCAACACCAATTTTCGATGTATTCACACTAAGAGAGCTAGCCATGATAGTAGAGTAGCAAGTCTGAATATGGGCCTACAACAATAGGGAAGGTGGAGCTCATATAATAGAAATTCAGACCATTCACCTTCCCAGAAAGAAACCGGTGAATAATCAATGCAAGTAAATCCGACCGTAAATTGTGGTGGTATGCAAACAACCCCATTAAATGATCATGCAATTGTGGTATGTAAATAGCCTCATTAATCAATATCCATAATTAAAACCCTAAAATCTTACTTATGAAATAATATGATATAATGACACAATTTCAATATTGGGGAAAAAGAAAGATACTGAACCAACACCTAACACATTTCTAAATCCCAAAATAAATTAAGTACATAAAACTTATACCTTTCCCTTTTTTTTATCGACTTCACTCTTTGAACACCATTAACTTACTAACTTAAAAACTATGAGTGTTAATCACTTTTCTTGAATAAAATAAAAAAAATATAGAAGACGAAGCATGATTTAACCAAATCATATACGGACAAATCAATGACAATGAAGCAACAGCAGCAGTGTGCGATTACTCGGAAGGCAAGTGGTTCTACGATCCGACGGTCAGATCTGGACGGTATGATGAGACGTGTAAGGAGATATACAAAGGATGGAATTGCATTGCTGGTAATAGATCCGGTGCCAAGGAGATTCTCAAGTGGCGGTGGCAGCCCAGTCACTGTGCGCTTCCGCAGTTTGATCCCATTCGCTTTCTCCAATCGCATAGGGATATTAGTATTGGTAACTTATTATTCACTTGAATCTAGTTATTAGTAAGATTGCATAGGTTATAGATAGGATAGGATTGCTTTAGTTTAATAGAAAGTTTCTAATAATCACTATACGTTTACAGGTTCATAGTTTGACTTGTGTATTTGTTTGCTATGAAACGGGACCTACACATGGTGTTCATTGATCTTGAAAAGGCCTATGACAGTGTGCCACGTAGACTGATTTGGGATAGTTTGGAGAGTAGAGGGGTTTCTGGGAAGTATATAGACTTAATTAGGGATATGTATGTTAGGACTGACACTAGTGTCCGAGCGCCTGTAGGGGATACTGATTCTTTCCCGGCGGAGGTAGGACTCCATCAAGGGTCTGCTTTGAGTCCTTTTCTTTTTACTGTTATCCTAGATGAGTTGACAAAGTTAATTCAGGGGGCTCTTCCGTGGTGTCTGCTTTTTGCAGATGATATTGTGTTAGTTGCTGATAGTAAACAAAGCCTGAATGCGAGGGTAGAAGAGTGGAGAGCAGCTCTAGAGGGCAGAGGTTTAAGGATTAGTCGATCTAAGACTGAGTACTTGTATTGCGATTTTAGTGGAGTAGACAACGATGAGGACATTCAGATCACCATTGACGGTCAAGTGGTCCCGCAGGTGACTAAGTTCAAGTATCTAGGATCGTTTGTCCAGAGGGATGGGGAGATAGATAGTGACGTTGCCCACCGCATCCAGGTTGGATGGTGTAGGTGGAGAGCTGCCACTGGGATATTGTGCGATAGGAGGTTCCCAACAAAATTGAAAGGGAAATTTTATAGGGTTGCAATTAGACCTGCTATGTTATATGGAACCGACTGTTGGGCCATTAAGGAAGTACAAGCACGCAAGATGGAGGTGGCAGAGATGAGAATGCTAAGATGGATGTGCGGGCACACAAGGTTAGACCGGGTAAGAAATGATGTTTTTAGGGAGAGGTTAGAAGTAGCTAGTATAGCAGATAAAATAAAGGAGGGAAGATTGAGATGGTTTGGGCATGTGAAGAGGAGGCAGACGATAGAGCCAGTTCGAGTGGTTGAGACCCTCGAGGTGGAGGGGAGGAGGAGTAGAGGCAGACCTAAAATTACTTGGGATGAGCTGATTAGGCAGGATTTGCAAAGATTGCACCTCTCTGAGAACATGGTCCATGATAGGAGCTCCTGGAGATGTAGAATTAAGGTTAAGGATTTCTAGGAGAGGGTACAATTGTTTCTTTAGGTGTAGTGTATGGCCGTAGATATGTAACTATGTGTATATGTTGTTTTGTGTTGTCATATTTGTCTTGTTATACTCTTTCGCATCTCATGTTACATTGGTAGCTTCATACATACACACACACACACACCTCATGTTCTATTTATTTCTTTCCTGGGTGTTTTAGAGCCGAGGGTCTCACTGGAAGCAGCCTCTCTATCCCTAGGGGTAGAGGTAAGGTGTGCCTACATCCCACCCTCCCCAGACCCTACAAATAGCTTTGCTATTGGTGGGATTTTACTGGGTATGATTGATTGATATAAACTAAAGTCACTTTTCTTATACCTTCTCATTTGCCATGATTCATGCGTAGGAGCACAAATACTTCCTCACAAACTCAACTGCCCCTGATTTTGTTCCATCCTTACTTCCACCATCAACGATTACTACCTACTCTAAAACCAATCCTTTGAAACTAAGCTTTCAATATAACAAACACTGATTTGATTAAAACAGATCTATAATTAACAATTTTTGATCAAGTCATACATACTAAGTTTATTGTAACACAAACTATGATTAATCGGCAGTTAAAAAATTAAAGATGATATACTTTGTAATTGTAATTCCTATACTTTATTTTTTATGTTAATTATGTCATCGAAATCCAACTTAATTTTCAGTCGAGCATTTTAACAAATACCTGGCGTGCGTCGTTCAATTTACAATAATGTCCAAGTAATTAAACTGTTAATATCCAAGTAATTAAGCTGTAATTAAGCCAAGTAATTAGGCTATTAATCTAACCTTTGGATTTATCGACGAAGAACAGAGAATCGCTCGGAACTTCGGTGAGCATATCTTCGGAGCTAATATTGGATGTCCATGTCGATTTCGAAACCGAAGAATGATTACCTGACCACAATAATTCCTAGAATTAACATCAGCTCCATTATCAAGCAGCAATGCAACATTCTAAAACCACAAAACACACAAAAAAAAAAAAAACAGCATAAACACCAAATTAAACAATTAAACACAAAATCAACAGGTGAAAGGCGATAAATTCATACATCATTATGGCCTTTAGCAGCGGCAAAGTGAAGAGGCGAATTCAATCCACCAAAAGTGGAGTATTTCGCATGGATGTATAGTTACATGAAATGAAGTTATAAATACATAAAATGGAGGTATAAATATGAAATACATGAAGTGAAGGTATAAAAGCAAGAAATATATGAAAATATGAATGGTGCGGTTCAATTAATTTTGGTTAAACGAGGGTACAAAAAATCAATAACCGTTTTTGGTTAATTTGGGTTTCGGTTAATCAGAATTTAGTTAATTCAGTTTTTGATTTATTTCGGTTCGGTTCTGTTTCGGTTAATGATTCAGTTATTATTCACCCTTAGAAACTGTTCATCATGTAATATATCAATTTTTTAATTAAAAACTATAGCTATACTATACTCAAATTAAATAGAATAAAATACTCATGTACATGGTGTAATTAAAAAAAAAATGTTTTTTATAACGGGATAAAGTGTAACTACTAACTAATTATCAATAATTTTGTTAACGATGGGGGATTAAATTGTAATCCAGATGAGATGATTAAATTGACGTTATTTAATTACTTGACATTCTGTAGCTATTAAACATTCTGGGATAATGACCAAGTACGTTGAACTTTAATTACTTGTATACTAAGACATCATCTACTTGTACCTTTTAATCCAAACGTCGATACTAACCAAGATAACTATCGAAACGTTGACAAAAATGAGTAGGTCGTTACGATACTTTTGGATTTTTTTAGAACATGATCCTTTATAAGATATGTCAAGAATACGTAAAAGAATTATCAGTTTGTTGTGGAGGGGGAAAAGTGTAACTAATTATCCATAATTATGTTAAAACTAAGGGATTTGAGTGTAATAAGATTGGGAGCTAAAATATAATTATTGTTTAAAAGATCAATTTACCTTCATTTTATGGATGTATTTATAAATTATTAGGGAAAGAGTTCCTATTTTTTGGGTATCTTAAAGTGTCCATCTCTCATGCATTATAATATAGTATAGATAAATGTTAAAACAGTTACTGCCATTCATATAGTTTATTAATGGCTCCGAAATTAACGTTCTTTTCATTGTCTATATCCATATCTATCTATATTATATCATAGGGTGAGGTTTCTCTATAAAGTGTGTTTTGTCTAAAAAGTGTAAGAAGTGATTATGGCCATTATATTAGGTAATTGACGGACAAGATTAAATGAATGGCAAATTTATAATATTTATTTTAATTAAATTGATTAATTTAATATAAAAGTAAATTTTGTATGCCTTAAATTTAGGAATCACATGCAACTCACATGTAACTCCCCCCTCCCCCCATCTTTTTAAAACATCAATAACTTTTTTATACATAATTTGTTTTTTTTAAATTATACAAAATAATAATGAGCGTTTTTTTATCTTTAATATAGGTACCATATTGCCACATATCTAAAAAATTAAGATTCAAGTAATTCAGATATTAGTGTGTTTTATATTGTGTATTTCACTGGAGTGTTTTATATTGTGCATTTCAGAAACTATTGTGTTTTATGAGTGAGAGGTGTGTTTTATTGTGAAAACTGGTATAACACAATGTGAAGAAATCAGTTAATAAAACACAACGTCAAGAAATAATGAATGTGTTTTATGTTTCGACATATATGAGGGGTGTGTTTAATTGTGAAAATTGATATAACACGGTGTGAAGAAACTGTAAACTGATAAAACACAATGTTAAGAAATGATGAATTTGTTTTATGTTTCGAATTTCGGATAAATTAATTGTGGATACGAATGATGTAACTGTCAATTTTGAATAGTTAATAGACATAAGTTTTCATAAAAAGAGCTTTTATTTGTTATGATATAAAATCTTTCATAAATAGTTGTAATTATTTAATTACCATATTGCCCTTTAGTAAAATTACACTAGATGCCACATGTCACAAAAAGATTGCTTCATACACTTTGTAGGAAAAGTAGGATTTGTAGCCAACTCCTACCCTTATATAATAAAAAAGTAATTGAGAACATATGTCATCCATTTGAGGTTTCTATTTTTTAGTTTTCCCGTCTTTCTCTCTTAACTTAATTATATATACTTACTTTTTAATTAAAAATAATTATTATATCATCAACCAAATGAATTTAATATGAAACTTGTTATTATTATTTTTTAAAGAGTAAACTGTCATTTTGGTCCCTGTGGTTTGGCCAGTTTTGCCACTTTAGTCCAAATCTCAAACTTATTACATCCAGGGCCCTGTGGTTTGCATTTTGTTGCCATTTTAGTCCAAAATCCAAAAACCCCCCTTTTTTACTGTTAAAAGTTGTCTATTTTGTCCTTTAGTGCAGGGGCATTTTGGTCATTTTTTATTTTATTCTTTTAATAAATTAAAACAAACATTTTCATCGATTCTTCAACACATTCTTCATCTTCAATCTGCAGTTCAGACATTCACACACATAAAAAATAAACCCAAGTTGTTTCTTCCAAGAGTAAACTGCCAAGTTGTTTCATCATTTTCATCGATTCTTCATCTTCAATCTGCAGTTCAGACATTCACACACATAAAACAAACATTTTCATCGATTCTTCAGCACCACCTTTACCCATATACAGACATTCACACACATACAGACAAACATCCACCCCCAACCTCTCCCCAACCTCTCGATCTCTCCATCTCGATCTCCGACCTGCGCTAAACCCACTGATTATGATGATGGGTTGTATATTTGGTCATCCTCGATCTCTCTCTCTCACTAAAACAACACAGAAACACACACACACTCTCTCTCTCAGTTCTCTCACTAAAACAACACAGGAACTCCGATGACGGATCTGAGATTTGGGGGAAGAAAGATGTGTGGATCTGGAACTTGAAGATGAACAGACAACCGTGATGATTGATGCTGATGAACGGCAGCGTTGATTGATGTTGATGAAGGAGGTTCGAGTTTCCCCAAATAAATCATCACCCAACCACCGTCATCGCTTTCTCCGGCTGCCAGAAACTCCGATTCATCAACACAACTCACAAGATAACAACATCGCTTCTGCGATTAACCTCCTTGATTCTGCTCTTGCTTTATCGCCGACGTATGAACCGGCTTCAAAACTGAAAGCTACGGCTCTGCTTCATCTCAGAATGTTCAATGAAGTTGCAGACATGATTCAGGATTATATTCCGAGCATGAACTCTGAATAGGTATGTTGATCGGTTGTTTGTGGTGGTGGTGGTTGAATAGATCGAACAGATTTAAGGATTTGGGGATTTGGATTGTATGTGTAATGTGTGTGCTTTCAACTACATGTGTCATAAAAATACAAACTTTGGATCGTTTATGACTTCTTGATTTTAATTATAAGAACATATAACTTGATATATGCAAAAGATCAGAGGCTGTTTCAGTTGTTAGGAAAAGGATATGCAGACATGATATATGATGAGGAGAGAGGAGAGAGGAGAGAGGGGTGGGGGTGGGGGTGGGCAGGTGGGCAAAATGACCAAAATGCCCTTCACTAAATTAAGGAAAAGGACAAAAAAGGGTCATTAAATCAGTCAAAATTCAGAGATTTTGAGTTTTGGACTAAAATGGCAACAAAATGCAAACCACAGGGCCCTGGATGTAATAAGTTTGAGATTTGGACTAAAGTGGCAAAACTGGCCAAACCACAGGGACCAAAATGGCAGTTTACTCTTTTTTAAATAAACTTATATTTTTTTTAATTAAAAACTTCACCACGTTCAAAATTATTTTGGTTAAAATACTAAAAAAACGAACAATAATGAGATAATTGTTTTTATGAGTAATTTCTAATAATTTTCAAATATTAGTTGTGGTTGGATGGTAAGAATGACGACAACTATATATCGTATAAAAAATACATTATATGTTATTGTATTAGTATAATACACATGTTTATTAAACCATGCATTGCATTTGTTTTTTTAAACATAACTTTGAAATTACTAATTATATTACATTACAATTCTCAACCCGTGTAATACACGAGATTATAGTATATATTAAAAAAAGATTACACCAATACATCATACTTTTTTATTTAAAAGTACGAAAAGAATTTTTTTAGCAAAATTGTATGTTTAATTAGATCTATAGTTAAAATTAATAATTATTTAGAAAATTAAATTATACAGTTAATGTTAATGGTTATGATCTATCCTGGGTTGTTGTAGTTTTTTAGCTTTAGTTAACTTATCCCGAAACAGTGGTGGACCAAAGAATTTTTTCTTGGGATTGTGGAATATTTTTAAAAATTTTAGGCCCCTTACTGTATTAAAAAAATCGGTTCATAACGGGTCAGATCGGGTCGGGTCATGTAACACAAAAGAACATCAAACTAAAATTTATATAATCATAAAAAACACGTCAAACGTCATTACAAAACATCATATAGAGAAATTAAACACACCATAAGTTCATTACATTCTTTCTCATGGTTCCTATCACATATAAATCGCTTCATAAGTTCATAAAACAACACTGAACAGTTAAACAAAATAAACAATCTTGTTCAACTATAGTCCATAATTTTCAATTTTATTTTCAAACTTTCAAACCATAGTATTAAATGTTGATTACTTGTAACTAATCAATTAAACAAACAAAGTTATAAAAAAACAAAAAAAAAAAAATACATTTAACTACAAGTTTAGAACAACAAAAAAAAATCAAAAAGTTTCATTGGGTTGGGTTTGGGTTAATAAAAATAGACTGTAGATTGGGCTTTGATTGGGTTAAGTAATAAAGTGAATAAGTGGTTAAAGAATAATTATATAAATTGTGTTATATACTTATATATATTAAATAATAATCAGTGTTTATTTTTCTTTTTATAAATTCATAATATTTTTTTCTAAGCAGGGCGCTTAAAAATTTTCAAGGGGTGCGGGGTAAAAATTTTCAAGGGCTCCGATCGGAATTTCCGACGAAATTTAACACTAAAAATTATTTTTGTCAAGTGGTGCGCCCGCCCACGGCTTGGGGTGGGTACGCCCCTGCCCCGAAAAGGTTAGATGTTGAAATTCTGGTTCTAAGGGGGGATGGGTGGTTCAATAGTGATAGAAACTATCACTCACACTGTCCAATAAAATTGTGCCATGTCATCAACCAAATTTCTATCACTAGTGATAAAAATGTAGGGGGGGTGGTATCACTAGTGATGAAATTTTATCACTCTCAATTTTTTTTTTAATTTTCATTTTAAAATTAGAAATTAACAATAAAACACTAAAATATAAATTTTGTTAAACTTAAAAAAGAAATTACATAGCAAACTAAAAAAACAACTAAACCTTGGAAAAAAAAAACTAAACGAGTGGCATCTCCCAACCCCACTTTGCGCAAATCTCGCGCTTTTGTTGAATGACAATTGACTTAAACGGTTCGTCGAGATGGTTGTGCTTTTCACACAAGATTTTTAAATCATTTTGTCTTTCAACCGTTTTCAAGTGTTCCTTGTACGCCTGCTCGCGTTCAACTTTGTGGGACATAATTATATCTTTTCTTTCTTCGGCCTTCTTGTATCGATTGATTTTCTCCTCTTCGATTCTAAAGATAGAATCCGCCACCGCTTCCTTCCCTTTGCTTGATGATTCACCACCTCTCATGCGGCGTGGCCTTGTAGGTTTATCTCCTTCAACGGGCTCGTCTTCTGGTTCGTCAACGGAGTCGTCGTTTAAGTTCATTTCGGGCAAGTTATCCGACGCGGAAGTCGTGTAGTTCCCCGAATCGGATGTCTTTGATCTTTTCGAACCTCCTCGCTTTTTTGGAGCCGTAGGACCACACATATCAACCAACTCAACGGGGACCCACTTCGGGTGATTTCTCGCAACTTCCCATCCGGCCACGTGTGGAAAAGTCCTCTTTTTGTAGAGAGTGCAATACAATTCGGTGGCTTGTCGCATGATTGTCGCCCCGCTCGCTCCACTTTGTGGATTTCGGTTCTACAAAAAATATAATAAGTTATCTTTTTAAAAAAAATCTGTTTTCTGTTTTAAAAAAAAACTGTTTTCTGTTTTTAAAAAAAAAAACTGTTTTTTGTTTTTAAAAAAAAAAACTGTTTTCTGTTTTTTTTTTTTTTTAACTGTTTTCTGTTTTTTTTTTTAAACTGTGTTCTGTTTTTTTTTTTAAAACTGTTTTCTGTTATTTTAAAAAAAAACTGTGTTCTGTTTTTTTTTTTAAAAACTGTTTTCTGTTTTTTTAAAAAAACACTGTTTTCTGTTTTTTTTAAACTGTTTTTAAACTGTTCAGTTTTTTTTTATAAAATAAAAACTGTTTCTGTTTTTTATAAAAAAAAACATACCTTTTGAATGAAACAAGCGTTGAACTTGCTAATTTTCCCGTTCAAATCCGTCCATTTCGACGTCATTTGGTCCTTGTTTCGAATATTTGCACCGGGAAGTTGCCTAAAATGCGTAATGACCCGTCTCCAAAACGCATCTTTTCTTTGCTCGTTGGCATGTTTCATGTTCTCCGAGATGTGCAAGTACGCCTGAACCAAGGACACCTCCTCCTCGCTCGTCCAATGTTGTCGGACGGTTTGTCGGACTTCTTGAACGTCATCATTTTCTTCTTCTTCTTCCTCTTCCTCTTCTTCTTGTTCTTGAATGTAATCATCATCTTCATCGTCGTCAAGACTTTGTTGTGGTTCACGATACGCGTTTGCAAATTGATGGATGAGGGTGTTGTCTTCTAGTGGGTCGAGTTGGTGGGGTTGGGTTTGAAAGTTTGGAAACGATTGGGGTTAGAATTGGTGAGGTTGAAACGGTGGAACGAACGGTTGGTTTTGGTACGTTTGCGATTGAAAGGGTGGATATTGTTGGTTTGAAAGGGTGGATATTGTTGGATATTGTTAAGTTAATATTAATAAGGATCTCGTTTCATCCAACCCTGTCGTCGTCTTCAGGTGTCCTCCATACAATCCTACACCTCAATTTACCTTGCATTTTGTATTATTCTTATAAATCGCAAACAGTTGCGGACGTATTCGATCATTTTTGTTTGATTTGTAGTTTTGTACGTAATGTATGATATATAACAACTTATGGATATAGAGGCCGATTTGTTTTTGAAATTTAAATGTATATGATGTTTATGTTATAGATTTAATTTGGAATGTATGATAGTTAGTGGTTATTATGGATATAGATGTTGATTTGTGTTCAAATGTATGTTTATGTGATGTTTACGTTATATATTTGATTTTGATTTTGACAGCAAATCTTATTGTCCGTACTGTGTGAGTGTTAAGAAGCTGTTTACTGAGCTTGGATCTCCGTTTAAAACCATCGAGCTTGACCTAGAAAGTGAGTTCCTCTCTCGATCGATATCTAGTGTATTTATACGTATGCTGAATATGCAGTTGTATGAAAAATGTCTAAAAAGCCGTGTGTATCTATGTCTGAAGGTGATGGAAGTGAGATGCAATCAGCATTGCACGAGTGGACTGGCCAACGATCTGTACCACATGTGTTTATTGGCGGCAAGCACATTGGTGGCTGTGACAGTAAGGCTTTAATCTTTATACTTTCCTTGTTTGACCCGTTATGAGTTTTCGCCAATGAACAGAATGTAATGTCCTGCAACAATTTTATGTAGGTACTGTTGCCATGCACAAAGCAGGAAAGCTTGTTTCCCTGCTGACAGAAGCTAAAGCAATTGCTACCAAAGCTTCCTAAACAACTATTCTCATGGTATCTTATAAACAGAGTTGTGAACTTTCTGAACTTGCGATTATGTGCATTGTGTCCCAAATTTATGGGAATGTTGCATTCGAATGTTCGGTATTGTTTTCAGATATATGTTTGTTATCTCCAACCATCTCGAGTTAAATTTTAAACCACAAATTATAAACATTTACTAAAATAATGATCGAAGTCTTTACATTTTTAAATAGGAACTGCAACACATCTTCTCTCGACTGACCACCTTTACTCTTCTTCCTTGTTAAGGTGATGTCTAGTGTGATAATCCTTATATTGAATTGGGTTTTTTTAATTTACAACAGCGAATCATTCGGAAAGTGATGTGAGCCATGTACCCATGCAAGCATGCTCACATTTATCTCCATTTATCAGCAGTTTCTTATTTCCTAATTATCTAAGTCATTACCTAATAGTGGGGTGGTTGCAGTAGTTTCTTTATGTTTATTCCCTTCTGTTTTGCTATATAACTAGCTGTGTTTCCATTGGTGATCAGAACATTGCTCCCAATCTTTCCCTTTTGTTCTTTTGTTTCTCTTCAAACCAATTCGGGACATTTCATATGACAAGCCTGCCATCGTTTTCAACTTAAGAGGTTTTCTATTTAGGTACGTCGCTATCCTTTACAACTTAGAGAGGTTTTCTCACCGACCACTCACCATTTTCAATGAACGACGTGTAAACTCCCGTATTCATGCCTTCTAGTTATTCAGTGAAATTCCTATGTAGAGAACGCTTGATCTGCTCGTTTATTCATAGTTGTTGCGTGTTGACTGTTAATAAATTATATGAGAATAATACCGAGTATTCACTTTTGCTTTGAGGAATGCACAAACCATTGAAACACCAAACTATCAGTGAACACACTCTGAATGCCTAACCTAGCAATCATGGGTTCAAACATAATGTTGCTTCAATCCAAGTAAAAGTTCATACAATCTTGATCAGCCGAACTAATGCAACATAATTAATAATTTAGACATATTTATTGAATGACAAACAAAAGCTCATTCTCTATGTAGCTTTGGCATCGATCCTCTACTTAACTCAGGAATGCACAGTGGCAAGCTCTTTATCAGTCTGAAACAAAACCGAGGGTGGTTAGCAAGGTATTAGTGGGTTCCATGAGTTTTCTGATAACGGGTTCTCATGGTTGCAAATGCTGAAAATAGAAAAAACAAAGGTTTGTGCTTACATTTGAGACAGTGACCCAACGGTCTAGTGTCCTAAGAGCCTTCCCGGCTTGGTGCGTTTCTTGAGCAAGGGTCACTGCTTCAGCCAAGGTGCCAACATGTCCACTCACTGTAAGTGCTGCTGCAGCATTTAAGACCTGATTCATTTGATTTAGTCGCAATATCTGAGCAATTTGTTGTTAAATGTTGCCACCACATTGACCATTAGCAGCCTTACCAATGCATCTGCAATGGGTCCTCTCTGTCCCGACAGTACACTTCTTAGCACCTCTGCGTTGTGTTTTGGGTTCCCCCCTCGTAGATCCTCAACCGTGCATCGGGAGATCCCAAAATCCACTGCAAACGATTTGGTTCCATACACATTAGGATCTGATTCGGGCTTGGCGTTAATAAATAATACCAAAAGAAAGTTCTTACATGGGTCGAAATGGAATTTCTTGATCTTTCCTGGTGTTACGTCGAAAACTACTCCCGGACCTGTGTCATTGACATCTTGAGGTTTAAGTAGCAAAATAAGCGGATTGGGTAGCATGTTACTTTTTTGGTACATGTTGAAAAATTCAACGCGTTCATGATTACAAAAACAATATTATTACAGTAATTCTAAATGTTTGACCTATCGGGCCCATTCCATCTAAACTTTTAAGTTTGACCCGTTTGAAATGAAACAAAACCCAAATGTATTTATAAGCAAATGGGTCAAAACTATCGACTAAAGATATAAATAAACTTCATATAATAAAGATAGTCTAATACCGAGTGGGCTCATCTCATCTAAGCCTTCAGAATGAACGACTAAAGCTCGTTTGACACCATATCTTTGCAAAGCTTTCGCCATTTTAGTAACCTACCGCCAAAAGAGAAGTTAAACAACAAACATCATTGGCATGTAGTTGTACAACGTTGGAGGAACAAACATACCATGTCTTCCTTGTACACCCCAACTACCACAAAGGGAACCCGAGCCGGGTTGAGCATTGGACCCAACACGTTGAACACCGTCTTCACACCAAGTTTCTTTCGAACCGGTGCAACAATTTTCATTGCTGGATGATAGTTAGGAGACATCATAAAACCGATTCCCACTTCTTCCAAACATTTTTTCACTCCCTACTCGACAAAAAGCGCTTAGTGTAAATTTTTGATAATTGAGATATGGGTGTCCATCGGTTCGGGTTTAGATTTCCATGGTTTAAATAGTTTTTAGATTAAAACCAAAAACTGAATTCTAATCCGGTTTAGTTTCAAACCGATAAACCCGAAATTTTAACAAGATGGGTGTCCATCGGTTCCTTGGTTTTAACTGGATTGACTTTTCTAGAATCGAACCGAAAACAAAAACCTAATGTGGTTTTGGTTTTGGTTTAAAACCGAACCAAATATAAAATTTGGCTCGGTTTTAAATGGTTTCGGTTACATTTGGTCTAAAGTGTTAGTTGAGAATATACTAACCTTGGGTTCCAAATTTATGTTGACTCCCAATTCTTCCAACACATCAGCACTTCCACAAGCAGAAGAACTGGATCGATTTCCTTGCTGATGAGTGATGAACGATTATTGTTCATTTGATGGTATAACTTGTATGTCACAAAATGGACATTAATAGTTTGACGACTTTAATAAAAAAAATTAATGTAGATAATTTTTGTATATTATCCTAATAACCATACTAAATAAAAACAGTACAAATAAAAAAGCTAATCAAAGTTTTTTTTTTGTTTTTTAAATTAAACCAGCTGATGAGGTTGCAGTAGTATATTATATGTTGAATCAATGACTAAAATGCTAAAATCGTTTATAAGGTTAGGTCACTTTTGCCACTTCAGTTAAAATGATTTTTTTTTTTTTTGTAATTGGGCCCGGTTTCATTTTTGTGGTCATATTCATTAAAATCACTAACTCAGTTAAAATGTTTCGTTAACTCCCATGGACGATTTTAGCAATTCTCAAACCTCAGGGACGATTTTGGCACTTCCCATTTATTCTTTTGTTTTTAGTTTATTTTTATCTTTAAGTAAAAAACAATAAAAATAATTATATATAAAATATATATACATAATATACATATACACATTTATATATTTACACACTTACTTTATTTTTCTTTTTTACTTTTAAATAAAAACTAATAATAAATTGATGATGTCTGATACGACGGGAGAGACGGGTGGTACTGATGTTTGGTACGACGGGTCGAAGAAGGGAGATAGGGTACGGGTACCGAGATAGATAAGGTGGTTGTGGCGGCGGCAATGGTGGTGGTGATGGAGGTGGAGGTGGAAAAGAGAGAATGATAGAAGAGAAATAGTGTGCATGGTGTGTGTGTGTATAGTGGCAGAGCTTGAACGAAAACCCAGTGGGGGCCGAACTCTTAGAAAAATCCGATATTTTACACTAAAAAAAATTCATAAATTTTCGGTAAACTTATCATTACGAGCGAAAAGTACCCCCGACCCTAATAAAGCTTCGCCAATGTGTGTATATATATAAAATCGTAAATGTGTGCGTATATGTATATATATTATGGTTAATTTATTAATTTTTATTTTAAAGGTAAAAAAATAAATAAAATAAGTGTGTATATACAAATGTGTGTGTATATATATTATATTTATAACATTTTTTTGTTTTTTTATTTAAAGATAAAAAGAAAATTCAAAAATAAAAGAGTAAGCGCGTAAATTGCTAAAATCGTCCATGAGTTTCGGGAATTGCCAAAATCGTCCATGAGTTAACGATACATTTTAACTGAGTTAGTGATTTAGATAGAAATAACAATAAAAATGAAACATCAAGGCTCCAGTTACAAAAAAGTTTTAGGGTAAATTACACTTTTCGTCCTTTATGTTTGTATGGGATTGCAATGGATGGACTTTAACTTCAATAATTATAATCGCAATCCTTTATTTGTAAAACTCATTACACTCTAGGTCTTTTGGCCCTAACCTGGTTAAAGTTTCCAGTTAAATCTAATCATGTGTCTTGCACATAAGGGTAGATTGGTAATTTTGTTCTCTTAGGAGCTATCTGTGTAAGAGCATTCTCATCCAATCCATCAAACTAACCCCTAACTTTAAAATATAAAAAAATCTTATAAAAACTCACTCCAACCTATCCACCATATCTATACCCTAACCTTATATAGTAAAAAAAAAAGTACAGTAACTTTTTATTAATAAAAAGCTCCTGTAAGAGCATTCCCATCCAATCCATCATCTTTAACCTTATAATTTAACTTAAAATCATCACTTTTTAAAATTTATCTCACATTTTAAAAAACCTCCTACATCCAACTCCTCATACCTATCTCTGTATTCTTTTTTTTTATTATTATTTCTTCTCTTTCTTCCACTTACAATTTTAACTACTATCTATTTTGTCTTATTATATTTTTCTTTTAATATTGATTCTAATAACTTTGTTTATAGAAATTATACTACTAATTATTATTTTTGGGTTTTTCGGGTCGGGTTACTTTAAATTGCTTGGAAAACAATAATCACCATAAATACTAATTATTTTTGGGGTTTATGGTCGGTTGTCTCTTTTTCACTCCCGTTTATGATGAAATTTCCACCTTGATCAAACGGGTCAAGTGAAGAGACAAACCACTTACTGCATATTATAATATACATTCACTCGAAAAACAATAATGATCAAATCAAATATCATACCATCCATTTTCACTACCATCAGACTACAAACAAAAGTTTAAGATACCGAATCATGCCAAGTTTGACCTATTTAATAGCCTACACAATGGATTTACACGTAACACCAAAAACATATAAGTATGAGGTTAGACAAAGCTACAAAATATGTGTAGTAATACTTCCTTGTAACACCAAAATATAGATGGTAATATTTCCGTGTAGCACCCAAAAAACGCGCTAGTGTTCGGTTCAAAGCTGATTATCTCAGGCATGGTCGCGCCTCATTACGATTTCCCTTTGAAGTTCTTCAAAATACAGTCGTTGGATTTCTGTCATACCGCTCACATCCATCATCATAATTCGCTGGTCCGATTCCTTCTTTGCAAGTTCTGTTTTCTCAGCTTCAATCCTTAACTTTTCTGACAGTAACCTCAACCTTTCATCTTCCGCTTTCTTATCATACTCCATCTTCTCGGTCTTAAGGCGAAAATAATCTTTCTCTTGAGCTTGCGCCTCCTCTAAAAGTGTAAACTTCATCTTTCTGAGTTGAATAAGTTCCTCAGTTTGCTTACCAGCCTTTCGTTTTTTTCAGCAGCTTTCTTACCTATTGGTCGATCCAATTCGACAACTTTATCTTCAATGACATTTCGCGTTGGGGATGGGGTTGTGGTTGGGGTCGGGGGTGAGACCATCGTCTTCCTTTGCTTTGCGGCATCCCGCAAAATCCACTTAGGTTGGTCCTTTAATAGGTTCCAACAATGCTCGAACAGAAAGTTGCACTTTTCTTCTGATTGGTACATAATTTTCGCCTTATCAAACTTGCATTTAAACAAATAAAATACATGTTAGAAGAACAAAATAAAGTAATATAAAATACTATTAAAACAAGTTGAGTGTGGATTATTTTACCTTATCCTGCTCAGTCATGCCGCTTTGATTTAATCGTTCAACTTGAGCTAGGCATGAACAAAAGCTATTAGTGGCCTTTTGAATACAAGACCATCGATTTGATAAGGACTTGACCGTTCGCTCGGTTGTGGTTTCTTTATGTTGCTGAAAGTACTCAAAGATTTTTTCCCATAACTGAGAGTATTTCTGATCTGTTCCTTGAATGGCATCAAGGCTATGATTAAGCTAGCCGGAGACAACTAGCTTGTCTTCTTCCGGGATGAAATTCACACCCCTTGTTGATTTCTTAATGCTGATTGGATTAGTGGGTAAGGGTGGAGAATCGTCAAGGCTTACAATAGAGTTTCCATGAAGAAGGTTGGTGTAGTACATACCTTGGTCTTGTGAATCCATACTCAAAGCTACAATAGTATACAAATATCATTTATTTACTTGCAAATCAATACTTGTAAATTACTCTTTAAACACTACTAGATCAGGGAGTACTTGAAAACAGAGGCCAATCCCATTGCACTGCTTAGGTCTGGAGGGACTGTTTTGGGAGTTAAACCGTCCCCCGTGGTGGCAACATTTAGTTCCAGAGGTCCTAACATGGGTCCATATACACTTGAAAATGCTGCCACCACGGGGGACGGGTTAACTCCCAAAACAGTCCCTCCAGACCTAAGCAGTGCCATGGGATTGGCCTCTGTTTTCAAGTACTCCCTGATCTAGTAGTGTTTAAAGAGTAATTTACAAGTATTGATTTGCAAGTAAATAAATGATATTTGTATCCTATTGTAGCTTTGAGTATGGATTCACAAGACCAAGGTATGTACTACACCAACCTTCTTCATGGAAACTCTATTGTAAGCCTTGACGATTCTCCACCCTTACCCACTAATCCAATCAGCGTTAAGAAGTCAACAAGGGGTGTGAATTTCATCCCGGAAGAAGGCAAGCTAGTTGTCTCCGGCTGGCTTAATCATAGCCTTGATGCCATTCAAGGAACATATCAGAAATACTCTCAGTTATGGGAAAAAATCTTTGAGTACTTTCAGCAACATAAAGAAACCACAACCGAGCGAACAGTCAAGTCCTTATCAAATCGATGGTCTTGTATTCAAAAGGCCACTAATAGCTTTTGTTCATGCCTAACTCAAGTTGAACGATTAAATCAAAGCGGCATGACTGAGCAGGATAAGGTAAAATAATCCACACTCAACTTATTTTAATAGTATTTTGTTCTTCTAACATGTATTTTATTTGTTTAAATGCAAGTTTGATAAGGCGAAAATTATGTACCAATCAGAAGAAAAGTGCAACTTTCTGTTCGAGCATTGTTGGAACCTATTAAAGGACCAACCTAAGTGGATTTTGCGGGATGCCGCAAAGCAAAGGAAGACGATGGTCTCACCCCCGACCCCAACCACAACCCCATCCCCAACGCGAAATGTCATTGAAGATGAAGTTGTCGAATTGGATCGACCAATAGGTAAGAAAGCTGCTGAAAAAAACGAAAGGCTGGTAAGCAAACTGAGGAACTTATTCAACTCAGAAAGATGAAGTTTACACTTTTAGAGGAGGCGCAAGCTCAAGAGAAAGAGTATTTTCGCCTTAAGACCGAGAAGATGGAGTATGATAAGAAAGCGGAAGATGAAAGGTTGAGGTTACTGTCAGAAAAGTTAAGGATTGAAGCTGAGAAAACAGAACTTGCAAAGAAGGAATCGGACCAGCGGATTATGATGATGGATGTGAGCGGTATGACAGAAATCCAATGACTGTATTTTGAAGTACTTCAAAGGGAAATCGTAATGAGGCGCGACCATGCCTGAGATAATCAGCTTTGAACCGAACACTAGCGCGTTTTTTGGGTGCTACACGGAAATATTACCATCTATATTTTGGTGTTACAAGGAAGAATTACTACACATATTTTGTAGCTTTGTCTAACCTCATACTTATATGTTTTTGGTGTTACGTGTAAATCCATTGTGTAGGCTATTAAATAGGTCAAACTTGGCATGATTCGGTATCTTAAACTGTTGTTTGTAGTCTGATGGTAGTGAAAATGGATGGTATTATATTTGATTTGATCATTATTGTTTTCCGAGTGAATGTATATTATAATATGCAGTAAGTGGTTTGTCTCTTCACTTGACCCGTTTGATCAAGGTGGAAATTTCATCATAAACGAGAGTGAAAAAGAGACAACCGACCATAAAACCCAAAAATAATTAGTATTTATGGTGATTATTGTTTTCCAAGCAATTTAAAGTAACCCGACCTGAAAAACCCAAAAATAATAATTAGTAGTATAATTTCTATAAACAAAGTTATTAGAATCAATATTAAAAGAAAAAATATAATAAGACAAAACAGATAGTAGTTAAAATTGTAAGTGGAAGAAAGAGAAGAAATAATAATAAAAAAAGAATACAGAGATAGGTATGAGGAGTTGGATGTTGGAGGATTTTTAAAATGTGAGATAAATTTTAAAAAGTGATGATTTTAAGTTAAATTACAAGGTTAAAGATGATGGATTGGATGAGAATGCTCTAACAAACTTAAGGTTTTAGACCAAAATAAAATAAATATTTTTTTACTCTATACCCCCATCTCTAAGACCGTGGGGTATGGTGGGCTTGGGTTGAGGCATGGGTTGGGGCATTTGTTGACATGTGGAATGGGAAAAAAACCCACGCCCATGGGGTATGGTGGGGCTTGGGTTGGGGGCATGAGTTGACACATGGGGGCATGTGAAATGGCTAGTTTGGTTTGGCCATTGAGAGCTCGCCATGTCACCTTGCTAGCCCGCCCTACGCCCGGCTTCAAACTCACGCCAAAGGGGCCACGCCCAAACCCAAGCCCCCGGGGTGGTGGCTTGGGCGTTTTCAGCCAACCCACGCCCCAACCCAAGCCCCATACCCCACGGTCTAAACTATACAAAGGAACACACGATCCAAACACCACCATAACCACTGTCATCATCACCGCCTCCCTTTATCTCCGATTACTGTTCCGGTCACCATGTCCGGCGAGACAACATCACATCTCCGATGAAATCTACAACCACCATCTAAACCCTATGCTATTTATTCCTTCTTCTCCACCTACCCTTTTATACAAGACACCTCTCTCACCCTCTCAGCTCTCTTAACACCAGAACCACCAAAGACCCTCACATGATAATCATATGATCTCACTTAACTTTTTAATTTAATCTTGTTAGTGCTAAAGGACATACTGTGTAATGGGTTTTACAAATAAAGGATTGCGACTGTAATTATTAAAGTTAAAGTCCATCCATTGCAATCTCATACAAACATAAAGGACGAAAAATGTAATTTACCAAAGTTTTATTTTTGGTTTGAAGGGGCAAAAGTGACCAAACTTTAGGGACAGTTTTAGCATTTTACTCTCTGTTTTAACTTTTTTTTTTTATAGTAACTTATTGTTATAAAAAAGAGAGTGAAATGAATTAATAAAAAGTAAACCTTTGCAACTTTAGCACCGCAGGCAGCAGCAAGTATAGCAGCACCGGTTGATATATTAACAGTGTTAGCTCCGTCTCCACCGGTGCCCACAATGTCAACTGCATCATCCTCTATCCCCTCCACCTTCCGGCTGCATTTCCTCATCGCCTTTGCTAACCCTACAATCTTCATTTTCAATTCTATTATCATCATGATTTCGAATTACTATTACTAATACATACATAATACCAATATCAAAGTAAGGATAAATAAGTAAGTGATCATAATTCAGAAAAAAAAAAAAAAAAAAAAGTCTTCCTATAACAAATAGTAAAGTATGTTTTTATATCGTTTTAAGTTATTAAACTCGTAAAATATATAGATTGAAACACGACACTATTTGCAACTTAGTAAAACACATTTTATAAGTTCATGGCGTAAAGTGGATATCCATGAAACTTTAAAATTAAAATGACTAAATAAAAATGCAAATCAATGAAATTCATCATTCATGTTTTTCTAGACAAATTCAAAAGTTAAAAAAAGGGCCCTGGATTAGTGATTTTGTGCTTTTGATATTTTTTCATCCATATTTTAACTGCCTTTCCGTTACTATACTACAACTTCTTACTTTTTGTATCAACTCCGTGTCGGTTCAGTTTAGGGGTGTTCAAAAACTCGTGGCTCGGAGCTCGCTCGAAAAAAGTTCGGCTCGAAATTGGCTCAGTTGTTAACGAGTCAGCTCGGCTCGGCTCGGTTTGTGAACGAGCCGAGCTCGAGCTTGGTCTGGCTTGCTCGATAAGGTTTACATCCTTTATTTTTTTGTCCCACATCGCTTAGAAAACAAAAACTAAGGGAGTATTTCACTATTTCCCCTATAAAAGAAGGTAAAGATAATGTACAAAGTGAATTAACTATTTATACTTGCATATTAGCCATATGGTTAAATTAAATGGCAATTATGGCCCTTAGTCTATGAAAAAATTCATTTTAAGGGGCTTTTTAACTAGTAAATTTTGCGGTTTTTTGTTAGTTCGAACTAGATTGAGTCGAGCCAAACTAGCTCGAATTCTAATCTAGTCGAGCTCGATTTGAAATTCGAGCTCGAGCTGAGTCTAGCACGGCTCGACTCGACTCAGCTCGTTTACAGCCCAGTTACATCCTAAATTATATAATAAAAAACCATATCCCATCATCAACCAATATATAAGTAGGTATAACTATCCCTAAAACAAGAAAGAAACCTCTTAAATAAATAAATAATAAGATTCCTTTAAGTACTACTACTAACCTCCTCATAAGTTTCTCCTTTAGCTCTAAGAAGCACAAGAAAAGCACTTATCAAAGCTTGATTACCATCTCTCAGCAACAACTCCAGTGACCTTTCAGCCTCATGCTCACTCAAATCCACACAATCCAGCAAGTTCTCCATCATCTGCACACACATACATAGTTTTAATAATATTGTAAATTAATTCAGGAACCCCCGGTCCCAACGGACAACAGACCTCCTTTGTGGAACGGACATGAAGCTTCGGATCAGATCGCCGAGGAGCTTTCGAAGCGAAAAACTTGTAATTGTTCCATATTTTGATTGGGATCTGAGGTGATGGAATGATATTGCGGTTGAAAACGGAACAAGTGCTAGGAAATGAGACCGCCATAGTGATTTGTGGATTGTTTATGATTATGTACGAACAAACAGAATTCAAGTGTTTGCATCTTCACAGGCAATGGCATTTATGATACCTCAACTGCCTAACATTAAAGGACGAGTAACGTTTTGAAAACAAAAACAAAAATATTAAACACGTTTCTTTTTTGTTTTTCTTTTCACTAGAGGTTTTTATTTTTCTTTTTTTTTAAACGATTAATTTCTTTAATTCTATTATACGTGAGACTTGAATCCAAAACTTCAAAATCTAAGTCTCTTTTAAAGGCTTTGCCTTTGCTGATACCCCATTAGTACAAGAGGTTTTTTAGTCAACTGGTGGGCAAAACCCTCACAGGGTGCGGAAAAGATTGTTAAAATTTGCAAGACTCTGTTTTGATAACTTGTAAATTAGCGGTTATCTTGTGGATAAAAATTAACGTTGAAATATTGATAAAAATAAAAATGTAAAAATAAGAAATCTTGAAACTGCTTTGACCGCTTGTATGTTTGTGGTTTATGGTAACTTGTACGTTATAACACACAGTTTGATTTTGAATACAATTTACATTGAAACGTTGAAAAAACTAAGCATATGATAACGTTAGTTCATAATTTTATAAAACAATTTAAGAGAAAAATAGTGAAGAGTGGGTCACGTGTCAAATTTGGTTGGGTAAAAAAAAAAAGTTTAAATGGTAAGTTTACCTAAAATTGAGAATAATACAGTCTAAAAAAGTTGTGCTTGAGAGACTTGTAACATACGCTAAAATAAGTTGTAAACATTAATTTGACACAGTAAATATTAAAAGAGGTTGCTAACCTAGAGTTTACACCCAGAGTCGTCTCTGAAAATTCTCAAAAAAATTAGACCTCGGGCGATAAAAAATATTGGGCCCAAAATTGTGTTTAAAGGGATATGAATTAAAAAGAATAAAATCTTGGTGATGAAGCCAAAACTTGAACTTGAAACCTTTACATTGTCTTGAGATGTTCTTCCACTCCACCACCAACATTTTTGTGCAAAACAAATGAATGCATATATTAAATATATAATTTAGTATATATATATATAAAAGCTTATAAAAACATTTTGGGCCTTTTGAAAATCTGGAAATCGGGCGACGGCACGGGTTGACCGGCCCAAGAGCCGGCCCTGTTTACACCTAACTTTTTAGAAGTCTTTCAAATTTAATGGATTTTTTTTTAAATTTATTTAAGTGGAGATAAAGCCATGCATAGAGGATTGGCCCTAGACAGAAGAGGTGAAGGGTATGATGATGATGCTTTATGATGAACTTGATGATGATATATGATTAAGTGTATGATGATGCTGATTTATGATTAAACTGTATGATGAAGCTGAACATCATGATCATGATCATACTCATACATATGGTCCTCATAATCCTGATAATGTGCATAGTGTAATGTATGATGATGATCATATGTATGTAACGCTTCATATTTCTGTACTTTCCATATTTAGAAAGTTGTATTCACATTTCTATTTTTAGAAACTTGTATTCGTATTTTATTTCCAATCTTGTAATCCGATACTTTGATCATAATCGGAAAATCGTATTTATATCAATCATACTTGTGTTAAATGAAATCAATCGTTAAATACGTGTTTAAACGCAAAATCGAGACTTATTATACATGCATACTATCATTCATACACACACGATATGTAAAACATACTTGCATACACTTCCTATACTTGAAAACCTTCCAAAATATAAACTTTCAGCATAAAATAACATCCATATACAAGTTCAGAGACTAAAGTTGACGAAAACTAAACTTCGGATGGAAATTAGGCACGCTGTGTCGCGCTGGCTTCTAATCCTTGCCCACCGCGCGACGTGTAGAAGCTCAATCCGCAGAAAGTTCGTTCGCCCAATCTAGATATCACCTTTCTCACATTCTTTCTTCCCCAATCACCTTCATTCATCATTAAAACTCTAAGCCTAATCCACCATTATATAAACAAGCCTCCCACATCTTCATTTCACTTTTCCCACACTCTAGACTCACTCAAAACACTCTCAAACTACTGAAAATACAAGCTTGGGGGAGATTTTTGCAAAGTTCAAAAGTGAGCTTCAAACTCACTTTTCTTTCTCTTCTTCATGAATTCTTACTTCAAACTCATTTGGAACACCTCTAGAAGTGTTTCCAAAAGTTTACCATGGTAAACTAAGGTGGAACATCACCATTTTGAGGTCAAAAACTTCCTGTTTTAGTTTAACTATTACAAACTTTCTATAAACTTGTTATCCATGTGATAATCTTGCACCTACGTTGCTTCTAACTAAACCTATGGTTATGGGGCTTGAGTTTGGTTGATTCCCATAAGTTTAGAGGTCTAAATGCCTCCTAAACTTTCTGTTTTAACAAGGTTCCAAGCAACCTACAAGTGTTGAAACCCTCCAAGCTCATAACCTTCCATTTTATGAAACTTGTACTTAGGCAAAGTGTGAACAATGGAGTTTAGGCTTCGAACTATGATTCCACTACTTCACTTATTGATTTGATAGTCAATTTTACATTTAGGTTACCAAGTAAACTTACTAGTAGCAAAGTGACCAAACTACACCAAGTCTCCAAACATTTGCCATGATTGGAATGCACTAGTCTAGTTTGAGATCACTGGGTTATTTGGTGACTTAGATATTACAATATTCAAAGTAGCTTCCAAGAACCAAAATGAACCAACCCCACCTCATCTCCAACACTTACCATGTTGGGTATGCACACGTCTGGGTTGTCCTCATTTGGCTACTTTGTCAATTATGTGTTTTCATTTTAGACTATATTCATGACCAACCGAAATCATTAATTAAGTTGATGATTTTGTGCTTTGGTGAATCATATAATAAGGTTTAGTGGATGTTGATCATCCTACCTCCTTGCATGACCATTCTCATGGTGCCTTTACTTTACATTTGACTATAACATATAAGTTATCCTCCAAACTCTGAACCCAATCTGATAATCGAACCCGCTACTCACACACTTTCATTTCCCCTCTTTGGGTAACTTCTGTGTTCCAAAACTCAAGACTCAACAAACTCACTTTCGTGGACTTTCTATGCAAACCGTGCATATACCCAAATCCCATTTACCTTTTAAATCACTTTTCGGGTGTAACATGTATGACTTAATCAAACACAGTTATGCACACAATCAAACTTATGAATCAACTCAATCCATTAAAGATGATATTTTTTATGCTTAGGCTATTCATGCTAGATTCTCAAACACTTATACATACAAACTATTTGTCATTAACTTTGCGCAAGCCTACCTTAACATGTATAACACTATAAAAGTAGCACACCACCCTTAGGAAGGGTCATTGTTAAGTATTCAATTGTATGCCGGTCTTGTTCATTGCGATGACAAGATAACGCTCATGGAAACTATGGTTTGACATTTAGGTTGTGCATACTAGTATGATATTGACTTAGTATACAGAATGCCATGTTGGATTTGAGACAATCTTTTATACATATGTTATGTAATCAAACTTATTTGCTCGCCAACTTTTGTTGATTGTATTTTAATACATGTTGCAGGAAATATTGACGATGCTCGAAGAAAGTTACTTAGAGTGGACTAGAAACGCACTTATTAATTTATGTTTTGTATTTCCTTGTCATTTGATTATGTTATGAATAAGTTCTCGTAATTTCCTTTACAAATGTTGTACTTCGTTAGACATGAAATGAAATTTGGTTGCTTAAATTATTGTCACATTTAGTCGTTATGAAGTCTCAGACAATCTCGTTTTCGTCTCACTGTGATGTTTCCACCATCGGTTGGGGTGTGACAATATATGACTTCATTGGTCAACTGTATGATGATCATGATCTCGATAATGTGCATAGTTTGAGTCTGTGTATTAGTGAGTCTGCGTGTGTGTAATTGTTCTAATGATGCTGATGTTGTGAGTTTGATGTTGTGCAGTTTGATGAACTAGATGCCGGTTGGTTCACAGTTTGATATAAGTTGATTACAGAGTTTGATGAACTAGATGCAGGTTCAAATTTGCATAAGTGCAGTCGCATTGCCCAATTAAGTGAAGTTTGTTGGCAAATTAAGTGGATTAGTGTCACACCCCAACCGATCGCGGAATCATCGGGGCGCGGCACTGAGCGAAACAGATTGTCCATGAGTATCCATAACAACTATTAATTACCAGATACTTAAAACGTCATGTCCTATACCATACCATAACATATCCAAATAAAACAGTTATTACAAATAATTGTCTCACAAAAAAATACTGATCCGACAACTCAGATTTCAAAATAGGCAATTTGTTTATTTGTTTCTAGACTCTTTCCTAGCCTCGATTTCATCACACAGCAAACCAAGCGTTCTAGCATCTTAAGCACCTGCCACATACGTTAAAGTAAAAGTCAATACACATAGTGTAAGGGTGAGCATACAAGTTTGATAGTATAATAGAGTTCAAAATCGTTTACGCATAACCAGCATGTACAACGTGTGATGTGAAGCACGTAAGTTATCGACAAGATCCTATCAATACCAATGACTGCGGGTCGAATGCATAAGGCAGTTCGCAACACATATTCACCACTGCGAATCATGTGATTAATGGTCCTTAACAACCCCTGAGTGAACAGGTGCTGAGTCCAAACTATAGTACTATCGTTGCTAAGGCAGGTAGACAACAATCTATGTGTAAACATAGGGCTGTAAACGAACTGAACGTTCAACGAAAAGTTCATGAACCGTTCGGCGGGAAGTTCGTTCGTGTTCGTTCGTTTAGCTTAGCGGACGAACATGAACAAAAATTTTCGTCCGATAAGCTTAGCGGACGAACATGAACAAAGGTCTCGTTCGTTCATTTATGTTCGTGAACGTTCGATAATGTGTCCGCGAACGTTCGTTCGAGTACGTTCGTTTATGTTCGTTCGTTTACGTTCGTCCATGTTTGTTTGTTTATATTATTCATTAAAGAATAATTTTTTTTATATATTCTATTTAAATTATATTATCTTTTCTTTTTTTTATATATTCTGTTGTTTTAATTACATTAATATTTGTTTGTTTTGTGTTCATGAACCGTTCGTTTATACTGTTCGTTTATGTTCATGAACAATTCGTTTGTTAACGTCCGTGAACCAGTTCGTTTGTGTCCGTTAAGGATCTTAACGAACGAACACAAACGGACATGAACAAATTCATATCCTTAATGAACGAACACGAACAAGAAAACTCGTTCGGTCCTCTGTCCGCGAACCATCCGTTTGTCCGGTAAAACCTTAGCGGACGAACATGAACATGGTCCCGTCCGGTCCGGTCCGGTCCGTTTACACCCCTTTGTAAACATAACAAAAAAGCATTCATCGAGTCACGTATAACATGCAGTAGGGGTTAGCGTTAAAGTATTGCGTAGTGTGTTTGATGTGATTTAGAATAAGTAACGTATGTAACACCCAAAAGTGCGTAAAGCAAAAAGGGTTCGAGTATACTCACAGCGATGAGATCTAATGGATTGAAGGGAGCGCTAGGGTGGAATTAGCCTGATCAGAACGATAGCATAACGATGAGCGGCGCGTAAAACGGTGCAAGGTGATCAAGTGACGAGTGGTCATCCGGCCGGATGGCTATCCGAACGGATGGCCATTCGATCGGATGTCAATCCGTTCGGGTGGTCATCCGTTCGGATGGCCATTCGGTCGGATTGACACCTCGTTTAGAATGGATGTGTTTGTGTATGATGGCTTGTCTTTTGAAGTTTTCGTTGTAGCATTATGAAAACAAAGAAGTATCTCTACCCTTCAGGTCGTTCGATCGAACGGCAGTTCGATCGGCTGACGATCCGTCCGGTGAGGTATTTCTCAGAGAACAAGTTCACAGCAGGATTATCATCCAATCAGATAGTCTACCGATCGGGTGGTAATCCGCTAGAACTTGCTAGTGCATTGATGATGTTGAAAATTGTTTAAGTATTGAAGTTCCAAACATCACATGGGCGGGTGGTCGTTCGATCGGATGGCAATCCGATCGGACGGCAATCCGTTCGAGGTTCAAAACTTTAAAAAGTTGAGATGATTGTCTAAGTGTGGGACCATGGTGCAAGCCGATCGGATGGTTGTCCGATCGGATGGCTGTCCGATCGGATGGCTGTCCGATCGGATGGCAATCCGATCGGACGGCAATCCGATCGGACGGCAATCCGTCCCCACGGGCTGATCGTCTTGACACTTGGTTGTTTTGAGGGTCTGCAGTTTTGATCGAGATGAGGTGATAACGTGCTAAACAACAGAACCTCGTCAAGACCCTAGTGATCCGATCGAACAGGAATCACCCAAGTCTGACCAGTTTACTGGTTCGTGACGGTGGTTCATGTTTAACCTGACATCGATTGTCTCTTTGATAGAAACCAGATCTTGAACCAACACATCACCAAGAATCAGTAGAAGATCAGAACAAGCTCCGATTCTATCGGTTTTGAGTGCATTGAGTGTAAAAGAGTTGAAAGAAAGTTAGAAATCATCTTTCAATCCCTTTAGTTTTGAAAATGTTCAGATTTAGGCGAAAACATAGTTTAATCATGTGGAAATTGTTCAGATCTAAGTTGTTTTTGGTGGGATGATACCAACACTTGAAGTTCATAAGAACTCCATGATGACATCACCCTAAACACCTCAAATCTGGTGATTTCACGGTTAAAAGTGAAGATTGTTCGGTGAAAAAGATGAAGAATTAAGTGTAGATCATAGAAGTACAAAGATTTCGGAAGAAACTTACAAGAATCGAGAGAAATCGAGAGAAAAGTGTGCTTGAGCGTCTGGTTCGGGTGAAGGAGCTGTGACATCAAATGATGTGACAAGTGGGGGTATTTATAGGGTTTCCAAAAGTGGAAAGTGCACAAGTGTCGAGCGGGTCACCGATCGGATGGCCACTCGATCGGGTGGCTACTCGATCCTGGTGTTCGGCGTGTTGAGTTTTGTCATTTTCGATTCGCGTGTTGAGCGTTGCGATGCGATTCGAGTGAGCGATGTGATAGTATTACCCATTAATCCCAACTACTATATCTAACATACAATCACTATATTTAACTTGCGTTTAGCGTTTGCGATTAGATTGCGATTCGATTGAGATAAAGTTACGATTGCGTTTCGATTAATCACCACAACATAAACATAAATACACATGCACAAGTAACACCTAAGTAGCACACACACATTGTGACAACCCGTAACTTTGAGGTAAAAACCTGTTCGTTTCACTTTTATAAATTAAATCCTTCTTGTTACTATTTGATGAAATGATTACATTTTATCCATATCACGTTGAACCGACCTGAAGTGTTTGAACTAAGTGCACGTCGATTCGACCCACTCGCATAACTGGAAACTTACGGGGCCGAACCATAAACTTGACTAATATACATATATTAGATTAGTTGATGTTTAATACATTCTTATGTTAGTTGAAAAAAAAATAATAAATAAATAAAATAAAATTCAACAAACAAATATACTAGTGTATGACACAAAATTGCCGCCTCTGTTCCTTTTTGTTGCTTTCTTTCTTTTGGTCGACCCCCAGGTGATATGTACGTATACATGTTTTAATGTTTATGTTACTAAAAGTTTTTACACAAGAACTCGGTATTTGCGGCCCAACTCCGTAGCCCAAAACCCTTATCTTTCGGCCCAAGAAATTGTCAACCGACTCCAAACGTGAAACATATATGATGTATGTGAAGGCATGAAAGATTATTACTAAATACAAGAACAAAACCCTACCCGCCCCTCCACAGAACCCATCGTCTTCCTCACCCCTCCTTTACTCGGAATCCCGCAACCAACCAGCCGCTACCACCTTCTTCTCCGGCGAGTTCAGCCTCCGCCGAACACCGGTAAGATCCTCTATCCCCCACTCGCTCGCAATTCTAGTTAAAGGACTCGTCACGGTTTCGATTCGAGTCGTAGTTCATGTTCACGTAATGCCGTGGTTAACTATTCATGTGTGTGTGGTGCTATATATATGTGTGTATGTGAACACCAACAAAGTTGAGAGTCATGAAGCTGTGTGTGGATCTATATGAATATGTTTTTATATAAACAACAAAGGATTTGGAAAGTTATGAAACTACATGTATAGAATACCATGCTTATATGTATATATTCATGCGAACATGTTTAGTGAATGTAGATGTGTGCGTAAATATGTAATCGTAATATGAACGGGCATCGTTACGACTAACCGGCAGTAGATTTCATGAAGGTGTGTAGGTTGAATGTGATATGTATGAACTTATTGAATTAATGATATGTATGAATATGAAAATCTGAGCGTGATATATGAACTTATTGAATTAATGATATGTAGGTGTCTAGACACGAAACGGGTTAACGATGTCGAGCATATGTGATCGAACTATGAATGTTTATGTGTCCATAATTGAGTGATTTTATGCAACTATATATATATTGCCATACACGTACAGTGATATATGTCCATGATGGAAGTTTCGATTCGATTCCATTTCGAGAACACGAACTCGTATACGATCATGCGTGTGATTCCCGAGTTACAAGGTTGTGTGTGTATGCATGTGATGAATAGGTACATTGGTTTGATTTGCTATGCATACATGAATACGATTATATACATAAATATATAGGCTGCTCAAGTTAAATGTATAAGTGGGTGTTCATGAATACGATTATATGCATGTGTAAAAGTGGGTGTTCATGTAAAGGATATAGTTACGTTAGTTTGAGTTATGGTGTATGCGAAAGGCTGTAGTGTGGGACGTGATGCATGAACATATATATGTGCATATATTTGATGGGTGTGATAAACTGAGTGCCCATGCATACATGTAAATATATGATTATACAGTATGTGCAAATGTACTAGTGGTTGGATGTTTGAGCTTGTTGTGACAATTAGAATTCTCGACACCGAAACCGAGACAACCACATGAGCCTAGATGATGACATTTAATTAATATACTAATAAGAAAATAACAACGTGACCAGGACGTAATTGGACGTAGAGACATCTATACTTAATATTTTATTTGCTGCGCACTCTAAGGTGAGTTCACACTTTCCAAGGCATGGGATTCCCAAGGATTGGGAATGGGTAAAGGATTTCAAATGAAACTACGTGATCTCCTGGTTTGGGACACGTACACACCCTCTTTATTGAAGGGTGACAACACGTGATAAGAATATAATCGGAACCTGCGTAATCTCCTAGTTTGGGGATTACGTACACACCCTCTTTACTGAAGGGTGACAACACGGATACTAGACCAAAACTCTCTATCATGAAGTCCCTCCTTTTATATCGACTTAATCGCCGGGCCAATGGCGAGCGGGTCATTAGTTAGATAGCGCTATTTAGGTTTGACAAGCCTCACACCGTGCCGCAGAGGACGGGCGTGAACTAATGGATCTGGGCACTAGTCAATGATGATAGACATTGACGTCAGGGCACCAACTTACTTTAGTCAGTGGTCGATATGGTAAACAGGTCTAGTGGTTAACATGGGGAAGCCCCCACCAACTATGGATATGTTTGGGAAACAGGGTAAACGGATTAACTTACAACTTACAAATGAACTCTTGGTTTTGAAACAACTTAATAATGAACACCAACTGTGAACTCGCTCAACTTTGTTGTTGATTTATTGTTACATGCCTTGCAGGTCGTTAGATACTTTTGGAGCTTGCACGAGGAGGCATGGATGTTGTGGGACATGGATAGTCTTATGCCATGTTAAACAGTTGATATATTTGAACTTACACTTTGTTTTAAACATTTTGCTTCCGCTTACAACTTAAATTACGTTTTGTTTGGACACCAATTATATTGTGTTGGGTTTTATTTTTATTTACATACGATGTTCAATATGATTGGTGGCTTGATCCTGGTCAGTCACGCCTCCAAGCGGTGATACTCCGCAGGTGGATTTTGGGGGTGTGACACACATAAACAATATCCATAATGCATAATTCGAGATGCGAATGCGATAGCGATGCGATAAGCGATAAAGCGATAAATATCGATTAAACCTCGATTATTAACAAGTACTCTATATAATACAACTAATGCGATAAAATAAACAGATTATCTACAAGTCAAAGAAGTAAAAAAAGGAGCAAGCAAGGAGTGACAGATCGCAATTAGCAATCTTTTCTTCTTTTGACTTCACTCTTGACTTTGACTTTGACTCTCGAAACACAGGGTGTTACAATTAGTGAGAGTGATGAACTAGATGTAGGTTAGTTGACCAATTAAGTGCAGGTCATTAGGTGCAGCTTTGCTGCAGTTGACCCACTAAAGTCAAAGTTTGAATGATATGCCCAAGATACAGGTTTAGTGCAATTTCCCTAGGTAGATAGGTTTCAAATAAAGTCAAAACGCCGAAATGGGTTTCAAATTTTCAGTCTTGCGCTTATAAAGTCAAAAGGAGTTGATGATGCTTCAATATTTTGACTTGGTAAAGTCAATCTGCACCTAATGTGAGAATGGAGGGAATTTTGAATATAATATAGATCGAGGGGCAATATAGTCTTTTTACATCATCTAGTAAGGACAAAAAGGTCTTTTAACAACATGTACTTACAACCTTTAACGTTTTGAGGGAAGATGGTAATGAAATACTCATGTGAGAGTTTCAAAGGGCAAAAACTGAAATAGAGTAAGACATTGGGCAATTTCGACCAAACCTTAGAGATGCAAATTGCACTTTACTCTAAAATTAAATATGAAAGTTAAACAAGGAGTGACAGATCGCAATTAGCAATCTTTTCTTCTTTTGACTTCACTCTTGACTTTGACTTTGACTTTGACTCTCGAAACACGGGGTGTTACAGCCTCCCCCTCTTAAGGGAATTTCGTCCCGAAATTAGGCCGAAGCCGTAACAAACAACTGCGAGTACTTCGCCTTCATGTCACTTTCGAGCTCCCAAGTAAACTCTGCGCCTCGTTTGCCTTCCCAGCAAACTTTTACGATGGGAATGCATGAGCGCCTGTGCTGCTTGGTTTGTCGGTCCATGATCTCGACAGGCTTTTCCACGAAGTGTAATGTTTCGTTCACTTGTAGGTCCTCGAGTGGAACGTGTAAATCATGCTCTGCCAGACACTTTCTGAGGTTCGAAACGTGGAAAGTCGGGTTAACGTTGCTAATTTCCTCCGGTAGTTCGAGTCTGTAAGCCACTTTTCCAATCTTTCCCAGAATCTTAAAGGGGCCCACATATCGAGGCGCGAGCTTTCCTCTCTTTCCGAATCTGACCACACCCTTCCAAGGTGATACCTTTAGGAGTACATGGTCGCCAACGTCAAATTCAAGGGGCTTGCGTCGTCTATCAGCGTAACTTTTCTGACGACTCCGACCTTTTAGCAGATTGTCTCGAATTTGGAGGATTTTGTCAGTCGTTTCTTGCAATAGCTCAGGACCGGTTATTTGCGAGTCTCCGATCTCGTGCCATACAATAGGCGATCGACATCTTCATCCATATAATGCCTCAAATGGTGCCATTTGAATGCTGGAATGATAACCGTTATTGTACGAGAATTCGACTAAAGGTAAGTATGCGTCCCAATTACCACCGAAATCTATGACACACGAACGGAGCATGTCTTCCAAGGTATGGATCATTCTCTCAGTCTGACCGTCAGTTTGGGGATGAAAAGCGGTACTTAGATTAAGCGTAGTACCGAGAGCAGATTGAAATGTTTCCCAAAGACGCGAGGTAAACCGAGCATCGCGGTCAGAAATGATGTCGCGAGGCATCCCATGTCAACAAATGATCTCTTTGGTGTAGATTCAGGCTAATTTTTCTACCTTGTAGTCTTCTCGTATTGGCAGAAAGTGAGCAGATTTAGTCAAACGGTCAACGACAACCCAGATGTTGTCACGACCTGAGGGCGTGCGCGGAAGTTTCGTTATGAAGTCCATAGCTATACTCTCCCACTTCCACATAGGTATCTCGGGTTGAACGAGTAAGCCAGAGGGTCTTTGGTGCTCAGCCTTGACTTTCGAGCAAGTCAGGCACTTCGAAACATAGATAGCGATATCTTTCTTCATGCCTGGCCACCAGTACTTGTAGCGCAGGTCCTGGTATATCTTGTCGGCACCGGGATGAATAGAATATCAGGATTTGTAGGCTTCGTCCATCAAAATCTGTCGTAAATTGGTCCGCTTAGGGATCCAGATTCGGTCCAGATAATGGAATATCCCATTCGATTTACTCACTAGCTGGGCTCCATCGTTGAGAATCCTTTCCTTCTTCAAAGTGTGTTCGGTGAAACAAGCATGTTGGGCTTCGTGGATAAGGGTTTCGAGATGATGCTGGGCTTGAACATTATGGACGCTATGCAAATAGCTCCGTCTGCTGAGAGCATCGGCAACGACATTTGCTTTGACAGGATGATAACGAATCTCGCAGTCGTAGTCGTTGAGAAGTTCAACCCATCGGCGTTGGTGCATATTAAGTTCCTTCTGGTCGAAGATGTGTTGTAGGCTCCTATGATCTGTGAAGATCGTACACTTGGTACCATACAGGTAGTGTCACCAAATCTTCAACGCAAAAACAACTGCACCTAGCTCGATATCATGGGTTGTGTAGTTCTTCTCGTGGATCTTGAGCTGACGAGATGCGTAAGCGATAACCTTGTCTCGTTGCATGAGAACACAACCAAGACCAAGGTTCGAGGCATCACAATAGACAATAAAGTCATTGTTTCCATCAGGCAGAGTGAGAACGGGAGCATTGCAAAGCATATGCTTGAGGGTTTGAAAGGCAGTCTCTTGTCCAGTTCCCCAAACAAAAGGCTTGTCTTTGTGCGTGAGAAAAGTAAGCGGCACGGCGATTTTAGAGAATCCTTCGGTAAATCGGCGATAAAAGCCCGCTAGCCCGAGAAAAGAACGGACTTCAGACGGGTTCTTAGGTGTAACCCAACTCTTGACAGCTTCGATCTTCGCGGGGTCGACGTGAATTGTCACGGCCCCCGTCCCGGTTTTACCCGGTCCAGGAGCCGCGGGACAGAAACCCATGGTATTTATTAATTGAGTTGACAGCGGAAGATTTTACAGGATCTTTTAAAATTTGAAATGCCTGATTATTTTATTTCATAATTCGGGATAAACCCCGTAATTTACAATAGAGGAATTTCACAAGGAAATTCCCTGATTTACAAAACATGTTTATTTGTTTAACTGAGCCACTACTTCAAGCTTTGTTAGTGCTCCGTAGCACTTTTCCTTGGTTCACAGTAGTCACCTGAAACATGTTTTGAAAATATTTTATCAGCAGGGAAATACTGGCGAGTTATTCAAATTTGATAAAACAACACATAGTTATAAATTACAGCATAAGAGCGATTACAATGGCTTCTATCTTATTTTTATCTGGCGCCGTGTCACCTCCTGGTGACGATGGTCATACCACTATTGGGTCCTTTCACCCAAGTAGTGATGATTATCACTGTTAGGATTTATTAGCCTAACCGTGAGAAATTAGTAATGTGCACAATACCCCACTAGCCAGTGATTCAAGATAACCACGACTTAATCCCTGTAATTATAACTTTTGAAAATAAATGGAGTATTGTAAAATACTTTTAATAAAAGAGAATGACTCACATTGCAGATTTAAACGGGCAGAGTTTAGCCTACTGATTAGCCTTGTAACCTAATTTAAATAACAATGCACACGACTAGGTCAGTAACTAATACAACATTTACGATAACTCACGAGATTAAAACCCTCACAACGAATGACAAAATGCAATACTTAAACATCCATCGAATTTACGACGAATGACAAAGTATGGCCCTAATGTGGGCATCACTTAAACATCCATCAGATAGTTTCAATCGATCGGACATTGAATCGTAGCAGCGATCGAGTTAATACCCTGTATCGTAGCAGCGCCCTAATATCTTAAATTTCGAATTTGAGCAGTGTATCTTCGTTTTTGAGAAAAGTTTTCGACACCAGATGAAAGCCCATGCCCTGATCTATTTATAGCAGAAATTTGGGGTTTACGCGGCCCGCGTAAGCCCCCTCTTAATCTTTACGCGGCCTGCGAGGGGGCCTAGTCTATGTGTAGGCTTGCTGGGTCACGAGTAGGTGTGCCAGGTGGACAACACGTGGCCCAGATTCTTATCCGGTCAAATCTTAAGTGGACGCGGCCCGCGTAAGGGTCCGATTACTCTTTACGCGGCCCGCCTGAGAACCAAAAACCTTGTTTTCTTGGTTTTTCATGCACATTAGGGTTTCAGGGGTCCGGGTTTTTACTTACGGGTCATTTTGGGACATTTTTGAAGGTCCTTACATCCTCCCCACCTTATTTAAAATCTCGTCCTCGAGATTTACTGAAAAAAGTGTGGATATTTTCGCTTCATCTCCGATTCCAGTTCCCAGGTATATTCGGGTCCTCTTTTGGAATCCCATTTGACCTTAACCAGTACTAGTCGTTTGTGTTTGAGAAACTTGATTTTTCGGTCTTCTATTTGAAGCGGTTTCTCTACGAACTTCAACTTTTCATTTACCTCTATGTCTTGGAGAGGTACTACCAAGGATTCGTCAGGTAGACATTTCTTGAGATTGGATACATGAAATACATCATGTACTCCAGCTAGCTCCTCTGGTAGTTGTAAGCGATAAGCAACTGGTCCTATTCGTTGGACTACTGGGAATGGTCCTACGTACCTTGGACTTAGCTTTCCCTTCTTACCAAATCGTACTACTCCCTTCCAAGGAGAAACTTTCAATAGTACTCTGTCTCCCACTTGGAATTCTAACGGCTTGCGTCGATTATCGGCATAACTCTTCTGACGATCTCGAGCCGTTTTCAGTCTTTCCTTGATTTGAGTGATCTTGTCAGTAGTTTCTTGCACGATTTCAGGACCTGCTAACTAGCTTTCTCCTATTTCTGCCCAACAGATTGGAGTTCTGCATTTTCGTCCATATAGTGCTTCGAATGGGGCAACTTCAATACTTGAGTGATAACTATTGTTATAGGAGAATTCAATTAAGGTAGGTGGTCATCCCAATTTCCACCAAAATCTATCACACATGCCCGAAGCATGTCTTCCAGGTTTTGGATCGTCCTTTCACTTTGTCCGTCTGTCTGAGGATGATAAGTCGTACTTAAGTTTAGTTGAGTCCCCATTGCTTCTTGGAAACTTGTCCAAAAATGTGAAGTGAAACGACTATCCCTATCCGATACAATGGAGAGTGGGACTCCATGTAAGGATACTACTTCATCTACATACAACTTGGCTAACCTTTCCATGCTGAAGGTTTCTTTCATGGGTAGAAAATGAGCTGATTTGGTTAATCGATCCACAATTACCCAAATCGCGTCATTACCTTTTCTAGTTTTGGGTAACTTAGTAACAAAGTCCATGGTTATAAGTTTCCATTTCCATACCGGCATTTCTAATTGTTGTAGTAGACCTGAGGGTTTCTTGTGTTCTGCCTTAACTTGTGAACAAGTAAGACATTTAGAAACATATCTAGCTATATCTTTTTTCATTCCTATCCACCAGAAGTTATTTCTTAAATCTTGGTACATCTTATTGTTACCAGGATGCATGGTATACCTAGATTTATGGGCTTCCTCTAAAATCTTATTTCTTAACTCTCCTTGCTTAGGTACTCAAATCCTTTTCTTGTGGAATCTCCAAATTCCATCACTTCCTTGTTCTAATTCCTTTATCTTTCCCTTCATTCCTTCAGCATCATCCTTGATTGCTGTTTCTTGAATGTTTTTCAGTTGTTCCATTAAGTCTAATTGTAAACTTAATCTAAGAGCACGAACTCGTCGTTGTTTCTCATGATACTTACGACTTAAAGCATCAGCAACTACGTTCGCTTTTCCTTCGTGATATTGAATATCACAGTCATAGTCACTTAGGATTTCCATCCATCTCCTTTGCCTCATGTTCAATTCTTTTTGCCCAAATATGTATCTTAAACTCTTATGATCAGTATAGACTGTAAACTTACTTCCATACAAATAGTGTCTCCAAATCTTAAGGGCAAAAATTATGGCTCCTAATTCTAAGTCATGAGTCGTATAATTTTCTTCGTGCTTCTTTAATTGTCTTGAGGCATACACAATTACCTTCTTGCGTTGCATTAGCACACATCCTAATCCTAACTTAGAAGCATCACAATAAACTTCAAAATCTTCTGTTCCTTCTGGTAAGGCAAGAATTGGGGCGTTTGTTAATTTTTGCTTCAAAATCCTAAAGGCCTCTTCTTGCCTAGGTCCCCATTCAAACTTAACTGCTTTACAGGTTAACTTAGTTAACGGTACGGCTATCTTGAAAAAATCGTTAATAAATCGTCTATAGTATCCAGCTAACCCTAGAAAGCTTCTAATTTCCATAGCTGATTGCGGGACTTTCCATTTGGTGATTGCTTCTATTTTAGAGGGATCTATGTGAATACCTTCATGATTCACCATGTGTCCTAAAAATTGCACCTCCTGTAGCCAAAATTCACACTTCGAGAATTTGGCGTAAAGCTTTTCCTTTCTTAACAAAGTTAAGAGTGCATGCAGGTGCTCACAATGCTCTTCCTGGTTTTTGGAATAAATAAGTATATCATCGATGAAGACAATTACAAATTTATCCAAGTACGGTTTACAGATCCTGTTCATCATGTCCATAAATGCTGCAGGAGCATTTGTTAGTCCAAAGGGCATGACTGTAAACTCGTAATGACCATACCTAGTTTTGAAAGCAGTTTTAGGTATGTCTTCTTCTTGCACTTTCAATTGATGATATGCGGAGCGCAAGTCGATTTTAGAAAAAAAATATCTAGCTCCTTGAAGCTGACCAAAGAGATCATCAATCCTCGGTAATGGGTATCGATTCTTAATTGTAACCTTATTCAGTTCCCTATAATCGATACACATTCGCATCGAACCATCCTTCTTCTTTACAAACAACACAGGCGCTCCCCAAGGGGATGAACTAGGTTGTATGAATCCTTTACTTAATAATTCATCTTACTGCTTTTTCAATTCTAGCATTTCGGTGGGTGCTAACCGATAAGGTGCCTTGGCTATCGGTGTAGTTCCATGAATTAGATGACTTCTAAATTCTACTTTCCTATTGGGTGGTAATCCCGGTAGTTCTTCTGGGAATACATCTGGGTATTCTGATACTACTGGAATTTCCTTAAGTTCCTTACCTTTTGTGTTAATGATTACTGAAATCATATACACCACTTCTTGTTTTCTTGAATAACTGGCCAACTTCATTACTGAAATGAATTTCATTGGCTTACGTGGCTGATCTCCTGTAATCACCACTAATTCTCCTGTGGGTGTATGAATTTCTATGGAGTTTTTATCACAGAGTATTCTAGAATGGTTGGCTACTAACCAATCCATTCCTAATGCTATATCGAATCCAGCTAAATCCATAGGTAATAGTTTTGCAGAAAATTTATGGCCTAAGAGTTCTATATTTCCTTCTTGCAAAACCTTATCTATGTTGGTTAAGGGTAGGTTAAGAGCTGGGCAGAATGAAGTATTTATAAAACTTTGGTTTGCACCAGAGTCAAATAATACTTTTGCATAAACGTTGTGAACTAGGAATGTACCAGCTATCACGTCAGGAATTAGTTCTGCTTCCTGAGTAGTCAACTGGAAGGCTCTTGCGTTTCTCTTGGTAGTTCCTTCTGCAGGTTTGGCTTTGTTATCAGCTGGTTTGGCCAATTTCGGGCAGTCTGGCCTAAAATGTCCAGCTTCTCCGCAGTTGTAGCAGATTGTTACTTTCTTCTTCCTGCAATCTTCTTCTTGATGCCCTGGAATTTTGCAAAAATTGCAATACCCCTTGCATCTACCAAAATGCTTTCTTTTACAGGCATTGCAAAATGGAACAGTGGAAGATTGTCCAGTTCCCTTTTTCTTGAAATTACTACGGTTACCCACACGGAATCCCTGGGTAATATTTTGGGCCACTTCCTTTTTCCGGTTTTCTTCTCTTGTGCGTATTAGCCCGTCAGTTAGGGTGTTAGCTAATTCCACAGCATCGTCAATAGTGCGAGGTCTCACAGCTTTAACGATATCACGGATTTCGCCAATCAATCCCCAAATATAGCGAGAAATAAGTACCGGCTCTGGCGAAGCCAGGGTTGGTACCACTCTAGTATATTCGAAGAATGTCGAAGTATACCCTCGACAATCTACATCCACCATCCGGTGGTTCAGAAATTTATTCGCCATTTGTTCTTTCTCATACTCGGGACAAAATTTTCTCTCCACTAGCCGCTTAAATTCTTCCCAACTCATGGCATAGGCCACATCGCTTCCCTTGGCTTGTAGTACTGTATTCCACCATTCTAGCGCCCCTTCCTTAAAAAGATGCGACGTGTACATGACCTTGTCTTCCTCAGCACATTTACTTATTTTAATCACTGCCTCGGTTTTCTCTAACCAACGCAGTGCAGCAGTTGCCCCTTCGTTGCCTGCAAATTCAACCGGTTTACAGGCAAGAAACTCCTTATAAGTGCAACCAGTCGTTGCAATTTTCACTTTCTTAAGGAATGGGGCTTGTATTCCATCGTTGTAGTTATTAGTATGGTTGTCGCCTCCATTTACACTATTACTGAAATTGTCACTGTGTGTACGTTTGCTAGGAATAATTTGTTGAGGTTCAACTGGATTTCGTGCAGCAGCAAGGATTGCTGGAATAGCATTGGCTATTCCCTGAGCAACGATATTCTCGATATCTTGCCTATTCAGAAATTGATCTTCATGGTTTTGTTCAGATTGGTTAACTTCATTAACGGGTTCATTACCAGCGTGTTCCATCTGGTAATTAATATATATATATATATATAAGTGATTAGCATAAAATAATTAATAACCAAACATAACAAAGCAATCGCATATAATCATATCAACATGTATAGCCAAAATTGTTGATTTTCGACGTTCGATATTTTATATATTATAATAGACATCCGTACACACTGGTTATCTTACAAAAGTTTTATTTTTAGTTATTTTACATAGTTATATTCTATTATTATATTATTATTATTAAACACATATTCCTATAACCACAGTCACACCATCCCTGTCAGCTGGCATCTTAGAAACGACGTTCCCTCTCGTCGTATTTCTAGGAGATCTGTTGATGTGTGCAAAATGCAACATATAAATTACATCAATTGTGGCATAAAACTAACCCTTTTTAGTACTAATGTTGGAAAAAGTGTGCTTTTGTCTTCCTTTTGTATTTTCAGGATTAAATGAGCTCAAATTAACAAAAGAAGCAAAAAGGCAGCTAAATCTAACATAAATACAAGAAAAGGAACAAACGTGGCATGCCCGACCTCCCCGACAGCATCTTCCCAAGCAAAACAAGAGAACAAAAGGCTGAACACGCCCCGTGCTCAGTGAACACGGGGGCGTGCCCAAGTGTCAGCATAAAAGACAAAGCTGTAGAAGCTTCTATCGCCCACCACGGGGCCGTGCTCAGCGGACACGGGGCCGTGGTCAACTATAACATTCGCAGAATCCAGACAAATCTTGATAGTACAGATATGCTTCTGCACACGGGGTCGTGCCCAGCGGACATGGGGCCGTGGTCAACTAATGCAGACAAGACCAATTAATGAAGACAGAGAAGGAGGATGGACACGGGGCCGTGCCCACTGGACACGGGGCTGTCACGGCCCCCGACCCGGTTTGACCCGTTTCAGGAGCCGAGGGACAGAAATCCCGTGGTATTTATTTAATTGAGTTTAACAGCGGAAGTTTATCATCAGGATCTTTTTAAAGCTAAAATTTTCCCGATTATTTTATTTCACCACTCGGGGTAAAACCCCGTTAATTTACAATATTATGATTTCACGGAGAAATCTTTATTTTACAAAACATATTTCTTTATTTTACAATGAGCCACTTTCTTAAGCTTGCAGTGCTCCACAGCACCTTTCCTGAATCACAACAGATCACCTGAAACATGTTTGAAAAAGGTTTTGTCAGCGGGAAATACTGAGTGAATCATTCTTGTTACTAAAATGACTCATTTGTTATAATTTACAGTATTAAGAGAGATTACAATGTTTCTGATATCAACCAACTACCCACAGTACTTTGTCACTCGACCCATTGGCCCATTCGTCCAATGGTGTCTGTGATTATGGTCATATCACCCCTTGGCTGCCCCAATGGTGAAGATTATCAAGTAATGTATACAAAACCCCACATACCGGCTGTAACTTGGTGATTACATAAACTTAATCACTGTAATTATAACCTTTGAAAATAAACATGCTTTTGAAAGTAATTTGATAAAAAGAGAATGACTCACATTTGCAGATATAACACGGACAGAGTCTAGTCTTATGGATTAGCCTTGTTAACCTAATTTAAATAACAATGCACACAAAACTGGGTTAGTAATCAATACAGCATTTACGATAACTCACGAGATCAAACCCTCACAACGAATGACAAAGTGCAATCACTTAAACATCCATCGGATTCACAACGAATGACAGAGTATTCCCCGAGTTCGGGTGGTACTCAAACATCCTGTCGGAATCATGACGAATGACAAAGGATAACCCTAATGTGGGCAGCACTTAAACATCCATTGGATATATTGATCGATCGGACAATGAATCGTAATAGAGATCGAGTTATTACCCTGTTTTGCGGCAACAATTAGTGAATCGTGTGTGTTTTTAGAAGTGTTTCTGTGATATCTCAGTCTACGTAACGAGATTTTACGTCATTTCAGTGCCCAAATTCGATTGCCAATGTCTGCTATTTATAGTAAAAATTTGGCCAGCCTTGCGCACCGTAAGCCTTTTTCCTTGCGGTGCGCAAGGGACACGTTTTCACCCTAGGTCAGCCACGTCTGGGACTAGCCTTGCTGACTTAACTGTTTTGTAAATTCGATTTTTGACAACGAAATTTTAAGATAATCGTAACTAGGGTTTACCCCCCTGAGTTTTAGGGGCCCTGATCTTGATTCCGATTATTCTGAAAATTTTAGGGTTTGTGCAGAATCACTTGGGTGTCTCAATTAGGGTTTCCTATTGGACAAATTATTTTAATAAATATGACTTTTGATGAGAGTTGTTACATTCTCCCCACCTTAAGAAAAATCTCGTCCTCGAGATTTATTGAAATAAGTAGGGATACTTTTTCTTCATCTCAGATTCCAGCTCCCAAGTGTATTCAGCTCCTCTATTTGAATCCCACTTTACTTTAACTAGCACTAGTCGTTTGTGTTTGAGAAACTTCACTTTTCTGTCTTCTATCCGAAGAGGTTTCTCTACAAATTTTAATTTTTCGTTTACCTCTATATCTTGGAGAGATACTACCAAAGATTCGTCTGATAGACTTTTCTTGAGGTTGGATACATGAAATACATCATGTACTCCTGCTAACTCTTCTGGTAGTTGTAAACGATAAGCAACTGGTCCTATACGTTGGATCACTGGAAATGGTCCTACGTATCTTGGACTTAGCTTTCCTTTCTTACCGAATCGAACAACTCCTTTCCAAGGAGAAACTTTCAACATTACTCTGTCTCCAATTTGGAATTCTAATGGCTTACATCTATTGTCTGCATAACTCTTCTGGCGATCTCGAGCTGTCTTCAGCCTTTCCTTGATTTGAGTAATCTTATCAGTAGTTTCTTGCACTATCTCGAGACCTGACAATTGACTTTCTCCTATTTCTGCCCAACATACTGGAGTTCTGCACTTCCTTCCATACAGTGCTTCAAATGGGGCAGTTTCAATACTTGAATGATAACTATTGTTATAGGAGAATTCAATTAAAGGTAAATGATCATCCCAGTTTCCACCAAAATCTATTACACATGCTCGGAGCATGTCTTCTAGAGTTTGGATTGTCCTTTCGCTTTGTCCGTCTGTCTGAGGATGATATGCAGTGCTTAGATTTAATCGAGTTCCCATTGCTTCTTGGAAACTTTTCCAGAAATGAGAAGTGAAACGACTATCCCTATCTGATACAATGGAGAGTGGAACTCCATGTAGAGATACGACTTCATCTACATACAACTTTGCCAATCTTTCCATGCTAAAGGTTTCTTTCATAGGTAGAAAGTGAGCAGATTTGGTTAATCGATCCACAATTACCCAAATCGCGTCGTTACCTTTTCTGGTTTTAGGTAACTTAGTAACAAAATCCATTGTTATGAGTTCCCATTTCCATACAGGCATTTCTAACTGTTGTAGTAGACCTGAAGGTTTCTGATGTTCTGCCTTAACTTGTGAACAAGTAAGACATTTAGAAACATATCTAGCTATATCCTTCTTCATGCCTATCCACCAGAAATTATTTCTTAAATCTTGGTACATCTTATTGTTTCCTGGATGTATAGTATACCTAGATTTATGAGCTTCCTCTAAGATTTTATTTCTTAATTCTCCCTGCTTTGGTACCCAAATTCTTTTCTTATGAAATCTCCAAATTCCATCAGATCCTTGTTCTAATTCTTTTATTCTTCCTTTCATTCCTTCAGCATCTTCCTTGATTGTTGTTTCCTAAACATTCTTTATTTGTTCTATTAAATCTAATTGTAGATTTAATCGGAGAGCACGAACTCGTCGTTGTTTTTCATGATACTTACGACTTAAGGCATCTGCAACTACATTTGCCTTTCCTTCGTGATACTGAATATCACAGTCGTAATCACTTAGAATTTCCATCCATCTTCTTTGCCTCATGTTTAACTCTTTTTGCCCAAATATATATCTTAAACTCTTATGATCTGTATAGACAGTAAATTTACTTCCGTACAGATAATGTCTCCAAATCTTAAGGGCAAAAATTAAGGCTCCTAATTCTAAGTCATGAGTCGTATAGTTTTCTTCGTGCTTTTTCAACTGTCTTGAAGCATACGCAATTACCTTTTTGCGTTGCATAAGCACACATCCTAATCCTAGTTTTGAAGCATCACAATATACTTCAAAATCTTCAGTTCCTTCTGGTAAAGCTAGGATTGGAGCATTTGTTAATTATTGCTTCAATATTCTAAAGGCTTCTTCTTGTTTAGGTCCCCATTCAAACTTAATGGCTTTACAGGTTAGCTTAGTTAATGGTACAACTATCTTGGAAAAATCCTTAATAAACCGTCTATAATATCCAGCTAAACCTATAAAACTTCTAATTTCCATTGCGGATTGTGGAACCCTCCATTTGGTAATTGCTTCTATCTTTGCAGGATCTACATGAATCCCTTCGTGATTCACCATGTGTCCTAAGAATTGCACTTCTTGTAATCAAAATTCACACTTCGAGAATTTGGCGTACAGCTTTTCTTTTCTTAACAAAGTTAAGAGTATATGCAAGTGCTGACAATGTTCATCCTGACTTTTGGAATAAATAAGTATATCATCTATAAAAACAATTACAAATTTATCCAGATATGGTTTACAGATCCTATTCATCATGTCCATGAATGCTGCAGGTGCATTCGTTAACCCAAAGGGCATGACTGTAAACTCGTAATGACCATACCTAGTCCTAAAAGCAGTTTTTGGTATGTCTTCCTCTTGTACTTTCAATTGATGATACCCAGAACATAAGTCGATCTTAGAAAAATATCTAGCTCCCTGGAGTTGATCAAATAGATCATCAATCCTAGGTAATGGGTATCGATTCTTAATTGTAACCTTATTCAATTCTCTATAATCAATACACATTCTCATAGAACCATCCTTTTTCTTAACAAACAACACTGGTGCTCCCCAAGGGGATGAGCTAGGTTGTATGAATCCTTTACTTAATAATTCATCTAATTGCTTTTTCAGTTCTAACATTTCAGTAGGAGCTAATCGATAAGGTGCCTTAGCTATCGGTATAGTTCCTGGAATTAGATGAATTCTAAATTCTACTTCCCTATCTGGTGGTAATCCTGGTAACTCTTCTGGAAATATATCTAGGTATTCTGAGACTACAGGAATATCCTTAAGTTCTTTACCCTTAGTACTAATGATTACTGAAATCATATATACTATTCCTTGCTTTCGTTCATAACTAGCAACTTTCATTACTGATATGAACTTCATGGGTTTACGTGGCTTATCTCCTGTAATCGTGATTATTTCTCCAGCAGGTGCCTGAATTTCTACAGAATTTTTATCACAAAGGATTCGAGCATGGTTGGCTATTAACCAATCCATTCCTAACACAACATCAAATTCAGCTAATTTCATAGGTAACAGATTTGCAGCAAATTTATGACCTGAAAGTTCTATTTCTACTTTTTGCAAAACTTGATCTATTTTAACTGAATTCCCATCTGCGGTTTCGACTGTAAAAATCTGCCTAATGTTGGTTAAAGGTAACTTAAGAGCTTGACAGAATAAAGTATTTATAAAACTTTGGTTTGCACCAGAGTCAAATAATACTTTTGCGTATACGTTGTGAACTAAGAACGTACCAGCTATCACATCTGGAATGAGTTCTGCTTCTTGAGTGGTTAGCTGGAATGCTCTGACATTCTTCTTAGTAGCTCCATCTGTCGCCTTGGTTTTGTTGTCTGCAGGTTTGACCAATTTAGGACATTCTGTTTTAAAATGCCCTGCTTCCCCACAGTTAAAGCAGATTATGGTTTTCTTTCTGCAGTACTCTTCAAGATGTCCTACAGCTTTGCAAAGGTTACAGGTTACATTACATCTTCCATAATGTTTTCTTTTGCAATTCCTGCAGAAAGGCGGATTTGAAGATTACCCTGTTCCTCTTTTCTTGAAGTTGCTATTATTACCCACCTGAAATCCTTGGGTAATTTTCTGAGCCAGATCCTTTTTCCTATTTTCATCTCTTGTGCGTACTAGTTCATCAGTTAAGGTGTTAGCTAATTCCACCGCATCGTCAATAGTGCGAGGTCTCGCAGCCTTAACAATGTTGCGGATTTCGCTAATTAATCCCCAAATATAGCGAGAAATGAGTACCGGTTCTGGCGAAGCCAGTGTTGGTACCACCCTAGCATATTCGAAGAATGTCGAAGTATACCCTCGACAGTCCACATTCACCATCCGATGGTTTAGGAACTTATTTGCCATTTGATCTTTTTCATACTCGGGACAGAATTTTCTTTCTACAAGATTTTTAAATTCTTCCCATTTCATGGCATATGCCTCAATCCTTCTTTTAGCTTGTATCACAGTGTTCCACCATTCTAGCGCCCCTTCTTTAAAAAGATTCGACGCATACATAACTTGATCTTCCTCAGCACATTTACTTATGGTAATCACTGCCTCAGTTTTCTCTAACCAACGCAGTGCTGCAATAGCCCCTTCATTACCTGCAAACTCAACTGGTTTACAGGCAAGGAATTCTTTGTAAGTGCAACCAGGTGTTGCAGCTTTCATTTTCTTGAAAATTGGGGCTTGCAGATCATTATTGTTATTAACATGATTTCCGCCTCCGTTGATACTATTACTAAAGTTGTCACCTTGAGTACGTTTACTAGGAATGATTGATTGAGGTTTAACAGGTTTTTGAACAGCAGCAACGATTGCTGGAATAGCATTGGCTATTCCTTGTGCAACTATATCCTCTATATCTTGCCTATTTAACAATTGTTCTTCCTGAATTGGCTCAGATTGATTTACTTCATTTACTGGTTCATTACCAATGTTTGCCATCTGATAATTAATTTATAGATAAATAATTAGTATAAAAGAAATAACCCAATGTCACAATTAATTGCACATATTCACGAAAACGAATATACAAACAAAATTGTAAATTTTCTAAAATTCCATTTGTTTTATAGATTATATCATGCTTCTATATACAACCGTTTTATTATTTATTTTACACATACTGATTTTACTATTACTATTACACAACCATAGTTTCATAAACCTACTATCTTTCGTCATTTGTTTTTCTAAAAACGAAGCTCCCTTTCATCATATTTCCAGGCAATTTGTCCTCCTATCTCTCGGATCCTATTTCCAGCATCCATCAACTCTTCACCAAAATGGCGAAGTTCAGCCATATTCTCGTTACTCATCGGTGGATTTGGTAGGGGTTCTGGATCGAATTGTGGGAGAAAGGAATAAGGACTGTTAATAATATTTTGGAATTGCCAATCATTTGTCCACCATTCATCCATTCCTAAAGGTTGGGTATGGATTATTGGTTCTGGGATTGCTGGTGCAAGATTTATAGGGATTTGGGTTTCAATAGGACGAGTAAAAACATTTGTATTGACAGGATGAATAGTATCACAGCTTGCCAATATAAAATCTATTTCCTCCTAAAATGTCATTTCCTGGTTTTGTTTAGAGCTTTCTCCAATTTCCATCTGAGTTTGTCTAGAACCTTTTCCAACCTCCATTTCTATTTCTTTAGAATATTCCTCAAACTGTATTCCCATTTGCTTAGACTCTTCCCTGACTTCAGTCTCCAATTCCGGCTGTCTAGAACTTTCCCTGGTTTCAATTTCTTTTCCTTTTTCTAAGGGATTATTTATTTTAGGAAGTCTCTTAACTGGCTTTTTCCTACGTATACGACTCCCCCACACGTATCTCCTTCTTTTCTTTGGTTTTGGCTTTTCCAGAGGTGGAGCGTTGAATTCTATAGGTTGTTCCACATTAGGAAAGTACCCAGTAAATTCTTTAGAAACTTCTATGTTTACAGGGTAAAGGTTGAGATTCTCTAGGGCTTCAGATAACTCATTCATGATGTTTATGTAAAATAATAAGTTAAAATTTTATAACAAATTTTCAAAATAAACTTCACATATTATTGCATACCATATTATTACAAAACAACTAAAATTTAAAACACACTTATGTTTTACTGTAAATTTATTTATTTACTGGATGGATTTTCTAGCTTGCAGGTGATATGGTTTGCTAATCAATTTATTTAGAGATCTGCATTTACTGCTACTGTAGCTAACATATAAAGATCTGCCCATTTTTCGTCTAACTTGTCTTCCCATGGTGATTTACTGATTAATTCCTGGGTTTCCTTTTTAACTTTCTTTTCTCGGGATTTCCTTAATTTCTCCTGACTTTTTCTAATAATTAAACTTCTTTTATCAGGAGAAAGTGGTTCCTCGTATTGGGCTTTTCGAATGAATATTCCTTCTTCAGGAGTTTCGGATGAACTTCCCTTCTCATTTGATGACCTATCTAATTTAAGATAGATGTTTGAAAGCTTTTGCTTACCCATACTGTAACTAACAAATAGTCAGTTAATAAAACACATAATCACATAATGGTAATCAGGAAAAATTAAGTATTTCTAAATACTTAATTAGCTTAACTCAGTGGCTCTGATACCACCTTATTTCTGTCACGGCCCCCGACCCGGTTTGACCCGTTTCAGGAGCTGCGGGACAGAAATCCCGTGGTATTTATTTAATTGAGTTTAACAGCGGAAGTTTATCATCAGGATCTTTTTAAAGCTAAAATTTTCCCGATTATTTTATTTCACCACTCGGGATAAAACCCCGTTAATTTACAATATTATGATTTCACAGAGAAATCTTTATTTTACAAAACATATTTCTTTATTTTACAATGAGCCACTTTCTTAAGCTTGCAGTGCTCCACAGCACCTTTCCTGAATCACAACAGATCACCTGAAACATGTTTGAAAAAGGTTTTGTCAGCGGGAAATACTGAGTGAATCATTCTTGTTACTAAAATGACTCATTTGTTATAATTTACAGTATTAAGAGAGATTACAATGTTTCTGATATCAACCAACTACCCACAGTACTTTGTCACTCGACCCATTGGCCCATTCGTCCAATGGTGTCTGTGATTATGGTCATATCACCCCTTGGCTGCCCCAATGGTGAAGATTATCAAGTAATGTATACAAAACCCCACATACCGACTGTAACTTGGTGATTACATAAACTTAATCACTGTAATTATAACCTTTGAAAATAAACATGCTTTTGAAAGTAATTTGATAAAAAGAGAATGACTCACATTTGCAGATATAACACGGACAGAGTCTAGTCTTATGGATTAGCCTTGTTAACCTAATTTAAATAAAAATGCACACAAAACTGGGTTAGTAATCAATACAGCATTTACGATAACTCACGAGATCAAACCCTCACAACGAATGACAAAGTGCAATCACTTAAACATCCATCGGATTCACAACGAATGACAGAGTATTCCCCGAGTTCGGGTGGTACTCAAACATCCTGTCGGAATCACGACGAACGACAAAGGATAACCCTAATGTGGGCAGCACTTAAACATCCATTGGATATATTGATCGATCGGACAATGAATCGTAATAGCGATCGAGTTATTACCCTGTTTTGCGGCAAAAATTAGTGAATCGTGTTTGTTTTTAGAAGTGTTTCTGTGATATCTCAGTCTACGTAACGAGATTTTACGTCATTTCAGTGCCCAAATTCGATTGCCAATGTCTGCTATTTATAGTAAAAATTTGGCCAGCCTTGCGCACCGTAAGCCTTTTTCCTTGCGGTGCGCAAGGGACACGTTTTCACCCTAGGTCAGCCACGTCTGGGACTAGCCTTGCTGACTTAACTGTTTTGTAAATTCGATTTTTGACAACGAAATTTTAAGATAATCGTAACTAGGGTTTACCCCCCTGAGTTTTAGGGGCCCTGATCTTGATTTCGATTATTCTGAAAATTTTAGGGTTTGTGCAGAATCACTTGGGTGTCTCAATTAGGGTTTCCTATTGGACAAATTATTTTAATAAATATGACCTTTGATGAGAGTTGTTACAGGGGCCGTGCCCGAGCTACTGTTCAGGCTATAAATATTGGTGCTTGGCTCATTTGCAAACCATCCCTTGGCACACCACCTCTCTCACACTTCACCCACCACCCACCACCATCACAACACCATCATCCACCACCATCATCCACCACCATCATCCATTGTCCATCATAGAGTGTGTTAGTCGTCTCAGGATCCAAGATTGATCGTAAGAGTTCTTGACAATCAAAGGCCATGTTTGCCTAAGTCTCTTACATCACTTGGTGAAGACAAGTGTCTAGTGTAATACTTTTTATTTTTAATCTTTTCGCACTTTTTACTTGGTTATGTATTAATGACTTTAATAATTAGTTTCTTATGTTGAAGGTGATTCTTCCTTATCGTTTGTCCGTGGTGTCTTGGCATTATTTTACTGTCTATATAAAATAAAAGATTTTCATCATTCATATCTCCACGGTCTATATGGAGGTATGTTGGCTACCTGGTCGGGGGTTAAGGGAACGGTTTGGTAAGAGTCTTGCCTTGTTCAGTGTATAGATCCTGCAAGGACCTGGAATAAATTTAGTAGGACCTCCTTCAATACCCACCGGTATTGGATGGCGGGGGTCCAAACTCTTTGATCCCCTCATATGTAAGCTACTAGTAATACTTTAACCCGGCTACTTAGGACTGTATCCCTGCTGACTCAGACTACTTAGCCGAGGGTAACGTCACCTTCAAAAAAGGGGTCTACCATAATATGCATTAATAACTTAATTAATTATCTTTCAATAATCCGACCCTTTTGATGCGTGGTTGGAAACAAGTGATCGTTATCGTTTAACTTGATGATTTTATGTACGTTTTATGTTCGGATAGCCTACTTTTAATCTAAAATATGTTTTGTAGGTTTGACAACATTAAGGAGCTTTTTGGGAGCTTTACGAGTCATCGGGTCAAATAACGGTGCACCGGAACGCATTACGGATCAACCGGAAGCATAAAATGGAAAAGTGAAAAAAAGCATACCAGGAGAGCCCGTCGGCGACGGGCAGGCTAGCCGTCGGCGACGGGCACCAGAAAACCACTCCGGATCAATTATTTCTTGGATGATTTTTAATGATTGAAAATGTTGACTTTTGAAGAAAATCCGGGTTTTGAGGATATGGGAGGATAAGATAATTGACTTGGGGGGTTTTTGGAGCAATCATTCAGCTCAAAAGCAAAAGAACTAAAAAGTCCTTCAAGGAGACATAGAGAAGATATCCATACTCTTGAATTTTCTATTCTCCAAGCAAAAAGATGATGTTCATTGTGTTTTGTTCATATGGTGATCAAGCTTCTTTATCCATGAGTGGCTAATCATCTCGGATTCACCCCGGTGTAGGTAGTTGTTTACTTATGGTTTTGAATTGTTCTTGCTTCAAGTTGTGACAATTTGTGTATGATTTTAGAAACCTTTGACGATAAGCTTACATTTGTTTCGTATTCATAAATTGTCGAGCGATGTTAAAAGTTATGACTTTATGAAATGGTTATGTGTAATATGCGTTGTCTTGGTTAGGATTTACATGTTTTGATAACAAAGTGCATTCTTGTCCGTTCATTGAAGCGTTGATAGTTATTGGCACCTAAGTCATATACACTAAATCCGTTAATTGTATGCATTTAAGTTGAAGCCTAAAACTTGTAGAAACCATAAGTTAGTAATTACCGAAACCGGGTGTGATTCCTTTACTTATTATTTGTTAGAAGTTAAATATTCATTACAATTGTTAACTAGGAGTTGTTATCCAAGGAAGTATTCATATTTAACCAAAACCAAACTTTCACAAACTAGGCGCCTAGCTCGGTTGGTTAGGCGCGCGAAAGGGTGTAAGTCTAGACCCGGGTTCGAATCAGGGGACGACTAATTTCACCATTTTTTGTATCTCATCAATTTGGTTAATTTAGTTCAACATCTTTTCAACAATCAAAAATTATAAAAACAAGTTAGCAAGCTTCATAAATTGTGACAACCATTTTAGTTCTAGTAAATCCATTCGCAAACCACATACTCTTCGTGGATCGACCCCTTGCTACCACTAGCTATTTGTTAAGGGTAATTTGGGCTTATAAATATTATCTTTGATTGGAGCGCGACAAATCCGATCAAATTTTGGCGCCGTTGCCGGGGAGTTAGTGCGCTTTGTGTTTGGATAATTGTTAGCATTTAGTAAATATATTTTTAAGTTGTTTATTTTCTTTTTGTATTTCTTCTTTTTCCTTGTTACGCGGGTGTGTTACTTGTGCAGGTTACAAGTAGTATATGCATACGCGAAATTCCGAGAGGACCTCACCATTAGTCTTTGAACCGGAGATCGAAAGAGTAGCAAGAAGAAATCTAGCAAGCCGGTTGGAAGCAACACTTCCTTCTAGCCAAGCCTCTCAAACACCACAACGTACACCATCCATTGAACCCGATTCAATGGCAAACCAAAATCCACACCAATTTCAATACCAAAGCAATTTTAATCCCACTCCAAATATTCAACATATGCCTCAAGAACGACCGGGTGGTAACAACAATACCGAACCACCCACACCACCTTTCCAAAACCAAAATCCCAACAACAACCAAAGAACACCCCAACAACAGAACCCTCATCAACAAGCTTCCTTACCCCTCAACTTTAATAATCGAGATCGTGGCAATCCCACAAATGAAGACCCAATTTTCAACTTAGAAGAGTTGAGAAACGCCATTCCCGATGACGCTCCATATAGTGTTCCCGGTTATCACTCGCCGGAGCATGTGAGTATGCATACGGAACACTCGAATGATGGGAGCTATTATGATGACGAAGATTGGGGGTACGTGAACCATGGCAATATTTACAATAATCAAAGATTTGAAGGTGAGGAGTTTGATTATCAAAATGCCAATTATGTGGGGAGGAATGATGGGTATGGAAATAATCGCCAACCACGAAACGAAAGGAACCGAAATGATGGGTTTTACAACAACAATAACAACAATGGTAATCCTAATCGGATTCCTCGTTTCGTGGGGGGAGGTTATCAAGTAGGTGACCAAGGTGGAAACCGAAGAGATGATCGAAGAGGTGATAGAAGGGATAATAGAAGACCGGTCGACCAAGAAGTTAACGGTCCACAACGTCATCAACAACCTCCACGGGGAGTGAATGGCCGTTTTCGACCGATAGTTACCGACAATGACTCTCCTATAGTATGTGAAAGGAGAATGTTTGATTGCAAGCCTCATTACATCAATATACTTCCCCACTTCAATGGGAGGTCTAATGATGAGCCGTACACACACTTGGCTGAATTTTCATCCATATGTAATACCATTGGTGGGCACGACTTTGCATTAGAGGAAGTCAAACTTCGCTTGTTCCAATTTTCGTTAAAAGACAAGGCGAAGCAATGGTTTCTAACACTTCCGGCAAATAGCATCCGAACATGGGAGGAAATGCAACAAGTCTTCCTAGATGAATACTATTCAATGTCGAAGACCGATGATGCACGGGATGAAATAAGGTCATTTCGGAAACTATCGAGTGAACCGTTACATGAAGCATTCACTCGATTCAAGGAATTAATGCGGAAATGCCCACATCACCAAATAGAAAAGTGGGAATTAGTAAAGTGCTTTGTACGGGGGTTGGATGATGCTACTTGGAACCGCCTCGAGTCAACAAGCAACGGGACTCTTTTGAGCAATCATGAAGATGACGATTGGGAATTTCTTGAGCGGATGAGCAAACGCTCAAAAGAAAAGGAGTCGGCCGATAGAGCAAAGAAGCATCCCGTTTCCCGTTTGCTTCCCGATCTTGACTCAAAGGATCGGATTTCTACCTTAGAGCGGGAATTGGCTCGTATGAAAAAGAAGGAGGTGAATGCGGTCCAATTTGCGGTATGTGAGGATTGTGGAGAAATCGGCCATAGGACCGATCAATGTCCAACGGGGCCTAGTGAGTACACCGAGGAAGTCAACCAAGTGTTCGGTGATAGAAAAAATAATGACATGAACTCAAACACTTACCACCCGGGATTGAGAAACCATCCCAACTTCCGATATGGGAACGCCGCAAACCAAATGAACCCGAATTTTCAACCGGGTGATCAAAGCGGGTCATCATATCCTAATCGCCAAGGTGGTAACCAAGGGGGTTATCAACGTCCTTACAACCAAGGGTACCCAAGTAGAGAGAATGCTTACCAAGGTAGAGATAATAATTATCAAAGTGGGTATCAAAGAAATTACAACAACCCAGGCGGTAATGGAAGCGGGTCAAACAACCAAGGGGGTGGCAATGATTTGAATGGAAAGTTGGATGCTATGCTTTCGATGATGCAAGAGTCCAAGAAGGGGAATGAGATTCGGGACAAGGCACATGAGTTGTTAGCGAAACAAGTAACCCAACTAGCGGAGGAGATGGCTCAAGTGAGGGGAAGCGGAGGAAAGCTTCCAAGTGACACCACGGTAAACCCCAAACATCAAGGGTCAAGCTCAAGGAACACACGTGAGGCACCAATTAATAAACTTACTTTACGTAGTGGTCGAGTAGTGGATAATGGTGTCAAAACACCACCACCCCAATTTGTTGAAGGGGTGGTGGAAGATGTTAGTGAGGATGAAAAAGAGGATGGTCAAACGGGTCAAAATAAAAATGACTTGAAAAAGAATATTAATACTCCCGTTGTGACCATGCCCGTCCCTAAGGCTAAGGAAAAGGGTGTGGAGGCTAATACCGCCCCTTATCCCGAAGCATTGAAGGGACCCGTGAAAAAGATTGTAAACAAAAGAGGTCCACAACAAGAAGAGTTGTTGGAGATTTTCAAACAAGTAAAAATAAATTTACCTCTTTTGGATGCAATTAAACAAGTACCATCTTATGCTAAGTATTTGAAAGATTTGTGTACTCAAAAGCGAACTCATAAATTTCCAAAGAAATTAGATTTAACCAATAACGTGAGTTCGATCCTTTTGGGTGCACTTCCACCTAAGCTCCAAGATCCGGGTGCGCCTATCATTTCAATTCAAGTAGGCGATTTCAAAATCAACCGGGCACTTCTAGATCTTGGTGCTAGCGTGAGCATTTTACCGGGTAGTTTGTATGACCAATACGAGTTTGGCCCACTTAAGCCATCAAAAACCACCGTGGTGTTAGCCGACTTAACACCCAAACTACCCCGTGGAATTGTTTCGGATGTGATAGTAAAAATCGAAGATTTTTACTATCCGGTGGACTTTTTAGTACTTGATTATGTGGCCAAGGACCCAACCAAGCAACCTACGGTGATTTTAGGTCGACCGTTCCTAGCAACCGCAAATGCTCAAATTGATTGCAAAAAGGGAACGGTTGACATGACATTTGGAAACCGAAGGTTGAGGTTGCATGTTTTTTCCGGACTTATGAACCCTTCAGTTGATGATGAATGCTATATGGCAGACATCGTTGACACGTGTATACCTCTTTGCGACACAATCGTGAATGGGGAAAACACAATGGAGGATTGTTATATGTTTGACAGGTCACAGGTGGAGACGGATCTGAGCATGGATGAAGAGATGAAAGAATTGGAGGTCATGACGGCACAAGAAGGAAGACCCACTTGGACACACCACGTCGAAAGTCTTCCGGAAAGCATCGATACAAAGTTGAAGCCATCATTGGAAGAACCTCCGGTGTTAGAGTTGAAAGTTCTACCCAAGCATCTCAAGTATGCTTATGTAGGTGAAGGCAACACACTCCCGGTTATCATTTCATCAAACTTAACGGAGGAGCAACAGGAGAAATTGATGGATGTTTTGCTTGCCAATCGGGCGGCAATTGGATGGACCATTGCGGACTTGAAAGGCATTAGTCCCTCGGTGGTGATGCATAAGATCATCACGGAAGATGGTATGAGTCCTTCTCGCGACACACAAAGGAGACTAAATCCAAACATGCGAGAGGTGGTCAAGAAGGAAGTTCTAAAGTGGCTTGATGCGGGTATCATTTACCCGATCTCGGATAGCGAATGGGTGAGCCCAACACAAACAGTCCCAAAGAAGGCGGGTATTGAAGTCGTCACGAATGACGCAGGTGAAGAGGTCGCCACTCGGCCGGTAACCGGGTGGCGTATTTGTATTGATTATAGGAAGTTAAATGCTGCAACTTCCAAAGATCATTTCCCTTTACCATTTATTGACCAAATTGTTGAGAAATTGGCCGGACAAAAATTTTATTGTTTTTTGGATGGTTATTCAGGTTACAATCAAATTGCCATACATCCGGAAGACCAAGCAAAGACTACCTTTACTTGTCCATACGGTACCTTCGCATTTAGGCGAATGCCCTTTGGACTTTGTAATGCCCCCGCCACCTTCCAAAGGTGTATGACGAGTATCTTTTCAGATATGGTGGGGGATTCTTTGGAAATCTTCATGGATGATTTCTCAATATTTGGGCCATCATTTGATACATGCCTTGACCAACTCGAAGAAGTTTTGAAAAGATGTGTTGAGAAAAATCTAGTTTTGAGTTGGGAAAAGAGTCATTTTATGCTTCAAGAAGGGATTGTGTTGGGGCATGTTATCTCGAGTCGTGGGATTGAGGTGGATAGAGCAAAAGTGCAAGTCATATCCACTTTGCCCTATCCTACAACCGTTAAGGGTGTTCGGTCATTTTTGGGACATGCGGGGTTTTATAGGAGGTTCATAAAAAGCTTTAGTGATATAACAAAACCCCTATGTAATTTGTTGTTAAAAGATAAAACATTTGATTTTGATGAAAATTGCCAAAACGCCTTTAACATTTTGAAGCAAAAGTTGGTTGAGGCCCCAATCTTGCAATCACCGAATTGGTCTTTACCATTCGAAATTATGTGTGATGCAAGTGATTATGCGATGGGGGCCGTATTGGGTCAAAGGGTAGACAAGAAACCGGTTGCCATTTACTACGCAAGTAAGACTCTCTCGGATGCACAATTAAATTATACAACTACCGAGAAAGAGCTACTTGCGGTGGTATATGCATTGGATAAATTTCGTGCTTATATATGGGGTACTAAGGTCATTGTATATTCTGATCATTCTGCAGTTAGGTACCTTATGAATAAGAAGGATGCAAAACCGAGATTAATCCGATGGGTTCTCTTGCTACAAGAGTTTGACTTGGAAATCCGAGACAAGAAAGGAAGTGAGAATGTGGTTGCGGACCACTTGTCTCGGTTGATTGTGGAGGAGGATTCTTCCCGTGAAGAGATCAATGAAAACTTTCCCGATGAGCAAATTTTAAAGGTTGACATATTACCATGGTATGCTAATATCGTTAATTATTTAGTTACAGGTGAATTGCCGGCTCATTGGGATAGAAGAAAGAGGTTGCACTTCCTATCTAAAATCAAGTACTACACGTTGGAAGAACCGGACTTATTCAAGTGTTGTTCGGATCAAGTAGTGCGAAGATGCATACCCGACGAGGAGATCCCTAGTGTTTTGATGCACTTGCATTCATTTGCTTGTGGGGGCCATTTTAGTGGTCACAAAACCGGGCACAAAGTGCTCAATACCGGTCTTTATTGGCCGACTATTTTTAAAGATGCTTTTAATTTCGCTAAAATTGTGTAGAATGTCAAAAGTTAGGGGGTATATCAAGAAGGGATGAAATGCCCATGCAACCGATCCTCATTGTAGACATCTTTGATGTTTGGGGGATCGATTTCATGGGTCCATTCCCTAATTCGCATGGCAACTTATACATCTTGGTGGCGGTCGATTATGTATCCAAATGGGTTGAAGCGATTGCCACCAAGACAAATGACCATACCGTCGTTTGCAATTTTGTACAAACGAACATAATTTCTAGATTTGGGATTCCTCGGGTAATCATTAGTGATGGGGGATCTCATTTTAAGAATTTTAACTTTGGCAAACTCTTAAAACGGTATGGTGTTGACCATCGAATCGCTACCCCTTACCACCCACAAACAAGTGGTCAAGTGGAAGTTTCCAATAGGCAAATAAAAGAAATTTTGCAAAAGACTATTCGACCCGATCGAAAGGATTGGTCAACAAAGTTAAACGACGCTTTATGGTGTTGGTGCACTACATCTGTCGACTTCGTCTTGTATCGAGTCTTACACTAGTTAGAATAGATCAGGGCACGTAAAACGAGAGTTAGAAAGATTTCGCTTGAAGGATTGTATTTGTAAAAGATTTCGCTTGAAGCCTTAAGCGAAATCAACATGTAACGATTTCGCTTCAGGACATTCCAAGAGAAATCTCCAAGTCTATATATAGGGATTTTAGGTCAAGCGAAATCATAGTTTTTGAGAGAGTGATTTCCATACCGAGGTGCTGCCGGTGTGAGAACTGATTGTAATTGTTGTCTAATCAATACAAATCAGTGTTAAAGTGAAGATTCAGCTGTTTACACATCAAATACTTGTTTTCCGCACCTGTATTTGATAGAATTCCTCTGAATCGACTTATTCGGATCCGCAAACCGATCCTACAATTGGTATCAGAGCCAGTTGAGGAGTTCTACAGGAATTCAGCTGAAATTGACATCGTTTTCTTCCTTCTACATCTTCTTTTAACAGTTCAGAAAATTTTTCACGGTCTAAATCATCTCAAATTCTCACAGATTGTTTAAAAGTACAAGATAACAAATCCTTGAAAGTTTCACAGCCAAATTTGACCTAAAAGTGATTAAAATTGACCTCCGAATGAATTTCGCATGAACGGATCAGATTTCAGTTGTAGATTTCGCTTCAAACAGTATTCGATTTCGCTTCAGGGCCGTCGCTTCAACAATTTCGCTTCAGAACTGTTGCTTGAACGATTTCGCTTCAAAGTCTTCGCTTCAAGGTGTTCGCTTCAGAGTTCTCTCTTCATACAGCTTCGCTTGAAATTGTTTCGCTTCAACTATTTCGCTTCAAGGCTTTCGCTTGAGGATTGTTCAGTTTGTCTAGTTCGCTTGAAGGGTTCTGCTTAAAAGATAGTATTTCGCTTGAAAGTGTCTGAAACATGGATAACGATTTCCACAACGCTTTTGCAACATCGTCTAGTTCATCTTCCATTGCTCAGAATATGAATTCTGAAAATGAAATGGGGACTACTCAGAAACCCCCGAAGCTAATGGGAATTGAAGAATACTACGGATGGAAATATAGATTCGAAAACTGGGTGCAAGCAAATCATTTAAGATCATGGGAATGTATTCTGACAAAGTATACTCCACCTCAAACCGAAATGCAGATTGAAAAACAGCTTTCAGATTTCAGTAAGGAAGAACGGGAAATATACCGAGCTGAAAAGATGATGATTAGTCTACTTCAACAGGCTGTTAAAGAAGACATCTTTATATTACTTCAACATGACAAAACATCACAATCAATATGGGATGCTCTAAAAATCAAAGTTGAAGGCAGTACGAGTATGATTAAAAGCAGGAAGGCATTGCTTAAAAAGGAATTTGATTTGTTCACAAGTTTGCCCGGAGAAGATACAAAGAAACTTATTGAACGATATTGTCACTTAGTGAGAACAATGTCAATGATGGGTATTAAAAAGGAAAATGATGAATGGGTGGATAAACTTGCTGATGCATTACCTCAGAAAGAGTGGGGAACTTATTTGATGATACTGAAGAATACTGGAGTTTATGATAGATTGTCGATCTCTCAGTTCATTGAAAAGATTGAAAGTCAGGATTTGGAACAGCAGAAGATCGCAAGGATGAACAGTCCAAGTGGTCATCAAGATGTAAAGATGTATTACAAGGGTAATGTTCCAGTTCAAGAAGCTGAAAGAAGTCCGAAAATCCAGACTGCATTTAGTGCTGGAGATTCTACAGAAAAGATTGATCAAAGCTTAAACAAAAGCAGTAGTGGATTCTCATCTTATCCAAGTGTCAATCCAAAAACTTCATCAGAAAATTTTCAGTCTCAAAGCACAAAGATGGGAAATGGTTGTGTGATTCAATGCAACATAGCTCTAAATCTTCCAGAAGGTCAAAGTTTTTCTGAAGACATTGCGAAAGATCATATGGCATTACTTGGTTCCGTACTTATCTCATATGAAGGATTAGTTGCTGGTTGAATTGGAAATCCTATGCTTACAAAGGAGGATTACGATCAGATAGACGCTGAAGAGATGGAACTAACGGATATCAAATGGTGTCTTGCAAGTGTTCTGAGACGTGCTGAAAAGTTTAAGACAATTACCGGGAGAAATGATTTTCTTGATGCTTGTGTTTCTACTTTAGGTTTTGATAAATCTAAAGTTACTTGTTTCAGGTGCAGAGAAAAAGGTCATTTTAAGCGGGAGTGCAAGAATAGAGAAGTTAGTGGAGCTCAGAATCCATTTGGAAAAGACGATTACTACCGGAAAGCCATTTATCAACAAGTTGGTCAGACACAAGAATTACAGACAGCTCATGGTAGAAAGATTGAAGATTCAAAGAGAGGATGCTTGGTAGATTTCAACTGGAGCAATTATATATCTTCTGACAGCAAAGCATGCACAGTTGATCAAGATGATGAGAAATTACCTGAAGGTTTCAATTGGGATATGTTTGTTGATGAAAAGGGTGATTTCAAAGCTTTCATTGCAAAGATTGTTAAAGAACCAGACTTGTTTGCAACCTGGATGAGATCTATTGGTGAAACAATGAAAGAACATTCAGTTACATCTGAAGAAAGCTCAGAAAGTGTTGATGCAGATTCACTAAGTACAGATGAAAGTGTGCTGAATGATATTTCTTCAGAAAAGGAAGTTACATTTGATCAAACACCATCTGATTCTGGTGTATCTGAAGATGATTCTGACAAATCTGCACAGTTTGATAAAACACCGATTGAGAGTAGCAGTGATGATGAAGAAGAGAAACATATTAATGTGGCTAAACATCATCTTTCTCCTGAAAGTTTTCATTTTTATTTTGCAGATCGCATGGAGAAACTGAAGGAGAAACAAGCTGCTAAAGAACAACAACCATATAAGGAAGTTAAAGTAGTTGTTGAAGAAAAGGTGACTGAAGCTGAGAAAGTAACTGATGAAGAAAAGGTGATTGAAGTGGTAAAAACAATTGAGATTGAGAAGATTGTCGAAGTTGAAAAGCCTTGTAAAAAATGTTTGGAAGCTTGCAAGAAGTGTGAAGAAAAAGATGTGACGTTGTTTGATCGGGAAAAATTGATAGAAAAGCTATTATCTGACATCAGCTATGTGAAAGAATCTTATAACGTGTTGAACAGAACAGTGACAGGTCTTCAAACAACGAATTCTGAAAGAGAAAAGGCGTTAACGATGACGAATTCTACGCTGATGGCAAAGCAAAAGGCAATTAATCATTACATCGAAGAAAATGCTAGTTTAAAGCAAGAGTTGGAGAAAGAAAAGATCGAAAATGAAAGGATCAGAAGGTTATTACTGAGTTATTCTTGTTCTGATTATGTTATTGATCGAGTTTATCCTACTGTTGCAGGTTTTGAAGCATTTCAGGATGAGAAGCAAAAGAATGAGACTGGTAAGAAATCGACTGTAAAATACAACAAGTGTCCGCCTCCTATCTGGGAAGGGTATTCTCCTAGAAAACCAAATGAGGAGCAAGTCGAAAAAGCAGTCAATATAAAGTTAAAATCCGAGACAACTGACGTTTTACCAGATAACATTGATATCACATTTACCTCGTCTGATACTGATCATGAGTCCGAGTTAATCAAAAAGGTGGTCGATCAGGTGTTGGATACTGAGGAGGTGTCTGAGTCAAAGTCTGAGTCTGGGTGTTCAAGTTCGTCAGTCAAAAGTTCGAGTTCGTCGGTCACAAATTCCAAATCATCGGAAAAACGGTTTTATAGTAAAGAATTTTTGTTATCAAAAGCGAATTTGGATGATGAAACATTTAAAGTTGCATATACTTTAAATGGTTCTGACAAATTATATTCTGATGAAGAGTTTCCAATGGATAGTGTTAGATTTGACAAGATCGAAAAGGTTTTCAAAGTCACAGAAATTAATATTTCTGACACTAAAAATTTAAATCTTAATGAAAAATCTAAAAAATACACTTCAAGAGTTCAACAAAGGTTAAACAAGAAAAAAGGGAAAAAGGATTACAATTTTAGTTCTGGTTTTCAAAAGAAAACAAATCAAAATTGTAATTACAAAAGAAAAGGTTTAGGTTTTATTCAGCAAGAAAGTTACAGAAAGGTAAACAATTCTAAACCAAAAACGGAATTTGTTTCAGGTGGAAGTGTTGAAGAAGAACAGAAGAAACCTTTCTGGAAAGAAACAAATCAGGAGTTTCTTGTTGAAAGAAAAAGAACAGGAACTGGAGTTTTTCATTCAAGAGACATTCCAAGAGATACAAGAACTTGTTTTCAATGCCAAGTTGTTGGACACATTGCTCACAATTGTCTAAACAAAGTCAACAAAAAACAGGGAGTCTCTGAAAAACTTAAAGAAAAAGTGGTTGAAAAGAATGATTCACCAACTACAAACTTCAAAACTGTTGAAAATTCAAAGAATGAAGTTGGTGAAAATTCTAAAAGATTGTACAAAAAGAAGGCAAAAGACAACCAAACATGGGTTGTTAAAAAATCAGTTGATAGTTCTGACAATGAATCTGATTCCACAAAATCAGAGGAGTCACAAAATGAGATTAATGATTTGTTGAATGATGCTGACATTAAATCTATGAGTGTGAAAGAGATTCAACAAATGGTTGGTAAAATAGAAATCTCAGATTTTGATATTGAAAAAACATTCAATGGTAATGTTAAGAAAATTTTCAAGAAAATGCTTGATGGGAAAGTAAAGGGGGTTAAAGATTTTTATGCAACTAAAAAGGCAACTTACAACCCTACTGCCCAGGAATTGGAAGCCACCAAGTCAAATAAGACTTGGGTGGAAGTTTGCTTTCCTTAAAGTCTTAGGACTTGCCGGAGATCCCAAGTTTATATCGTGGATCAGGAATCGGCATCTTTCTAATGTTTGAAGATTTTGGTTAAAAGTTTTTGATAGTGTTTGAATGTTTATAGGTTGAAGGATTACGCCGGAGCTTCCAGGTTGGTAAGTGCGAAGCAGGAATCGGCATTTTGATTGGTAAAATGGTGATGTAGACGTAACATTCCTACAAGTGGTATTGTGTTTGGTATAATAGGTGCATACATGAAAAGGTTATTCAAGGTCATTAAGTTGATTTTGATTGGACCATACTTACAATTGATAGAGAATAGACAATGTGATGAACCACACTCCGAATCTTAAAAGGATTATGTCATAAAAACTTATTTTCCGGAAAAATCATTTTGATTAAAACAAACTTAAGTGTTTTGAAATCTAAATGAGAAAATAGTTTTGTGATAGGGGGAGTTCTGATTGTTTTGTTTATGCCGAGTGAATGGCGATTTGATGCGATTCGATATCAGTTGTCACTTTATTGTACAGTTTATTTTCAAATTTCCTAAAATGTGTTTGCATTTTAGGGGGAGTAAATTTTTTTTTTCAGAAAATCCAAAAACATTTGAAAATTTGAAAAAGACAAAAACATGATAAAATTCAAAAATGAGTTTTTGTTGCATATAGAGGAAATGATAGTACATCAGTGGACTATCACAACATGCTAAAGAAATGTAAAGATAAATATGTGATAAACAATCTTACTGTGGATATGTCAGTAGGTTTTTGCACATTTAGTAGATTGTAACGAGATATAAACTTAAATTTCAAACTTGCTTGTTCTGTGGGTTAACACAAACTTGGATATATAGGTAACCCCTGAAATCTTGTTTGAAAGGTCCCTTATTCTGAGATACTAGGTCTTTATGCTCAGTGATATCTGGGGTATTATCCCGGGACTTCTGATTTTGCGGAAGCAATGGCCTAGTCCCCGGAGAATACTTTCTGCTTGCTTGAAATATAGCATCACCCTCAGCTAAAAAATGATGAAACATTGAAAAATGCTAATCATGGCTGTTGAAATTCAAAAGATCCTCTAAAGGGGACACACCTAAAAGTCAACTAGGCTCTCTGCTGAACGGTAGTTCTGACCTGAGCTATCACGGTTGCATAATTTATTCCCCTTACAGATATCATCTGTGGTATACTCACCTGTAAGACTGAATATTGGGATCTGGATACGGGAGTATATTCAAGTAGTGGGACACACGGATAAGTTTAAGTGCTTAAAACATTAACCTCGTATCTCGGATCAATTGAACTTTGTGTGAAAATTTAAGTGGACAAATATACTGACAATCTAGGTGAATTGTTTGGAACTAAAAATGAAATAAAGCTTAACGGTGTTGGTGATGTGTCTCAGAAACTGATATGATCCTCTTGCACGAACTCACAAAAATATTGTTTGTAAATATTTTTTTTATTGTATTTCATTCCTTTCAAAAATTACAAAAAGATTTTTAGTGTGTTTTAGCATAAAAGTTTGAAAAATTTTAAAAAGATTTTCGACAACTGATATTGAAAAGCTGATTGTCAAAATTTCAAGTGCTAAACATGATGACTTTGTTGTGAGGGGGAGTGAATCTGAAAATGCTAAAAGGTTTGATAAATCCTACAATTGATATTTTAAAACCTTCATTTGGTTCATCAGTGGTTGATGATATGAGAGAGAGTTATTTGATTAGATTGTTGGTGCATTTAATTAGTTAAATTTAGAAAATTTATTTCTGGGTTAAGATTGTTACAGGTGAGCCAGGTTAATTCATTCAAATATTATGAAAGTCAAACTCTGATCATGAATCTAAAAAGTTTGCTAGCTGCTGATGCTGATGAACTTAAGGAATCAAGAGATCTGATCAAGAGAATTAGATAAAAGCCAGGCAATGATCTTGTAAACAACTTTTGAGTCAGACATCGATCCTAAAGCAGATGTTGCTGAAGTATAAATGAATACCAGCAAATCGTGAGAGGGAGTTTGTTAGAGCCAGGAGATTCAGGAAAAGAAGATAGAGAGAGAAAAGCCCAGGGACTGATCAAGAATGAAGATGTGAAGACACAGTATTGGTGTGACTCGATAGTCGACTCGTCAACATCTGAGGGGGAGTCTGTTGGTGCACTACATCTGTCGACTTCGTCTTGTATCGAGTCTTACACTAGTTAGAATAGATCAGGGCACGTAAAACGAGAGTTAGAAAGATTTCGCTTGAAGGATTGTATTTGTAAAAGATTTCGCTTGAAGCCTTAAGCGAAATCAACATGTAACGATTTCGCTTCAGGACATTCCAAGCGAAATCTCCAAGTCTATATATAGGGATTTTAGGTCAAGCGAAATCATAGTTTTTGAGAGAGTGATTTCCATACCGAGGTGCTGCCGGTGTGAGAACTGATTGTAATTGTTGTCTAATCAATACAAATCAGTGTTAAAGTGAAGATTCAGCTGTTTACACATCAAATACTTGTTTTCCGCACCTGTATTTGATAGAATTCCTCTGAACCGACTTATTCGGATCCGCAAACCGATCCTACATATGGGCTTATAGAACGGCTCATAAAACACCTATTGGAACAACACCTTATCGCTTAGTTTATGGGCGAAATTGCCATCTACCGGTTGAACTTGTACATCGTGCTTGGTGGGCTATCAAGGAAGTTAATATGAAATATGATGATGCAGGTAAAGAGCGCAAGTTGAAGCTTTGTGAGTTGGAGGAGCTTAGGGAAGAAGCGTATGAGTGTGCCTCGAAATACAAGGATGATATGAAGAGGGCACATGACGCCAAGCTGAGAACGAAAGAATTTGAAGTCGGACAAAAGGTTTGGCTTTACAATTCAAGGCTCAAGTTCTTTCCCGGAAAGCTCCGGAGCAAGTGGATGGGACCTTATGTGATCACCCGGGTCGGACAATTGGGTGATGTTACTATTGAGGACCCGAAGGATGGGTCACGACAAACGGTAAGTGGTCATCGATTAAAACCATATCTTGATGGTAACGAAAACATGGACAAAAACAGAGAATCGGTAAGCTTCGTGGTAAGCATTCCGGTTTACAAGGTCAATTAAAAAAGGACTTGTGACATTTTAGTTAGGATTGTGTATAGTTTTAATTGTTTGTGTGTCTTAGATATAATCGTTCTCGTTTTCTACTAATCTTGTTTGAATGTGTGAAGTCCAAATACACCGAGTGAGTTTTGAAGACGTAAGGTATGTTTTTAGAATTTATTTGTGCATTGAGGACAATACACGTTTAATTTAGGGGGTGGTAGAATCGTTACGTTTTTTCGTATGTTTATTTTTAATTTTTAAGCTTATAATAAAAATCACAAAAAGATTTTTCATAATTTTTAGGAATTTTTATAGTATAAAGTCCCTTTATTAAAAGTCCATATTTTTTTTTAAACTTAAAAAAAAAATTGAAAAAAAGGTTAGCCGTCGCCGACGGGATTCAAAGCCGTCGCCGACGGGCTTCAAAAATGGCCGTCGCACACAAAAGCCCGTAGACAGGCTCTTAAGCCGTCGCCCAAACAAGCAAAAACTACAACCCGTCGGCGACGGGTTGGGACCCCGTCGGCGACGGGCAAGGGTTAGTGAGCCGGGGCTGGTTTGTTTTTCACGCTTGGATTCGAACTTAAACCCATTCCAACTTCACCAAATACACTCTAAACTCCATTTTTACCCCAAATTCGACCCATATTCACCACATCTCATTCATAACCACTCAAAAATCCCTGCAATAACCTTTCAAACATCACCTACCATCATCATCTTCACCAAGAACACCAAAAGCTTCAAATCTCTATAACTCCTTCAACCCTCCACCAATCTAACTGATTTTTGGGTCCATCTTGCTTATTTTTTCGAGAGGAACAAAACCCCCAACACGGTTTGCATCAATTCTTGCTAGTTTGCAAGATTTCTGGACGTGTAGTTTAGGGTTTTTGAAAGAGTCTTCATCAAATCTCTTGCTTTGCACTTTTTCTTAGTTCTTCTTGCTATCTAACATCAAAGGTATGGATTTCCCTTAAATTTATGTTTGATTATCATATGTTTAGTGTTTTTCTTCCGAAATTTTAGACTTGTTAGTTTAAGAGTTGGTTGTTTAAACAATGTATGATGTTCTAGCATGATTTTAAGTTAGATTGGGTGTTTTGGATGAATTTTGAGCATGTTAACCATAGTGATGTTATTACACTTGGATTCAACACGATTGAACATAGAGATGATGTTGAAATTTTGTTGAAATTATAAGAAATTGTAAGATTAACAAGAAATTGATAAGTTTATGACAAAATGAGCAACTTTGGAAGTTTAAAATGGCGATTTTGCATATGCTTGTTAGTAAAACTTCAACATCATACATCATGTTCAAAGTTTGAGAATTTAGTAAGATTTTGGGGTTATGTTGATGATTGATTGTTCTTGTGAATATAGTTATGGCCGGTGGAAGAAAGAAGCAAAAGACCACAGAACAAGGTTCTTCAGCTGGGGCAGGGTCTTCTTCAAGGTTATTACCAAGGAAATGGGAGCAACTAACCGCCATTGAAGAAGGTGATCCGAGACTATTTCGCCAAGACTGGGAATGGGCAAAGTATCGAGATAGTCAAAATGCAACAGTATGGGATAACGAGAAGAACAAACCTCTATCCAGATACAATGATAGGAAGCTAGAGGCAAAACTTTGGAGATGGAAGATGGTCACCAAAGTTAGTACTTCAATTCTGGAAAGGGTGTTGTGTGAAAGGGTGGTTAATGTGGAAGAATTTAAGCAAATCGGAATCACCCAAATGTTTGAAAGGTTGGGTTGGGAAAAAGTGCTAGACTGGTGCGAAGATAACACTTCGCGAATCTATTTGTCAGAAGTTTGTGAATGGTTGTCGACATTGCGGTTTGTGGATAAAGATAAGCACCCTTCTGAATGGAAATTGGTCGGGAAAACAACTCGAGGGACAATGACAATGTCCTTCGAATCAATAAACTGCATCGCCCGTTTTGACTCATTGGGGGTGCCATCATATGACTATCCGAACATGGAAAATTTTTTGGATAGTCATATGAATGAAACTGACCCGGATCAGATGACTAAGGTTCTGTTGCCTTACCATGACGGAGGAGATGCTAAAAGGAAACACATGTCGATTGAGGGAAAGATTCTCCATGGGATTTCGGTTGAGAACATTTTGGTGAGGTTTGGTGATCGTGGAAGTGTTAAAGCAGGTGACTTTAGGGTGGTGCATTCTTTGATATACGGAACTCCTGCATTGTCATGGAGACATATAGTGATGATGAACACGTGGAATACTCGGGAGGCATCACAAAGGCGTTTTATTCCATACGCACGCCTCATTAGTGCCATGATCGTTCAACAAAACTGTTTGCCTTCGAATTCACTTTGGGTGACCAAACCCCTTGAGGAATTTGATCAAGCATTAATAAGGAAGAATTGGGGAATATATGTAGAGCTGCATGGAAGTGATTACGTAGTGACCGACAAATTGGGTCATCGGTACGACTTCCCTGATCCAAATCCTCAAGGGGCTGGGGGAGATGAAGAGATGATGGAAGAAGAAGAAGAAGAAGAAGCTGGGCCGTCTGGTCCCCGTCAACCACGACGAAGGTACATGAGGCCACATAGAGAACTCAATGCAGATGTGGCTAATTTTGTGAAGCAACGACGGGTGCCAACGTATGGGAACTTCACTCGCGGGGAACAAGCAAACTATGACAATATCTCCGCTTGCATAGGTGAAGGCCAAGAGTACATCAGGAGGAGAGAAGATTGGGAAGGGGTTCACGGGACCTATTCACATGAGCAATGGGATTCTCAAGCGGCTTATCACGAGAGAATGGAAAAATACATGGAGGATCAACGAGCTCAAATGGAACGCTTGGTACAAGCGCAATAAGAAGAAAGGGCCCGAAGAAGGGCATATGAAGAAGAAGAGGCGGCAAGGATAAATGAAGCTAGAGAATTAGAGCAACGTCGATGGAGTGCTCTAGCTATTTCTCATGAAATGGCTATTAACAACGCCAAGGTGCTCCATGATCAAGAGCGCCATCAAAGAGACCTCCTAGCCGGCCTTCCATATGCCGAACACTCGGGGTGGACCAATTACCCCGACCTTCCCCATCCATTGGGTCCATCCGACCCGATTCCTCATTGGCCCGAAGCGGTAGGTTCAAGCTTCGTCCCCATTCCCTACCAACCACCACCACAAGGAGAGCAAAGCCCGCTTGAGAACTTTCGGGAGATGTTTGAATCTCTCACTGGTTATTCGTACCAACCAAACCCGCCAGTTGATCCTAACGAACGATATCAGCGGTAAAGGTATGGTATGATTGTTTTTGTTTTTGTTGGTTATTTTATTTTGTGTGTTTATTTTCATTTCGTTTGTTGTTCCACATAAATAAAGGTAAAATAATGCATGGCTTGGTAATGTGTCCATAAAAATGGTAGAACTAGGTAACTAACAAGTTTTAATGGTTGTGAGAAGCATGCTTCTACACAAGGGTTAGAATTTGTAGGTACATGGTGTTCGTGAGACAACCATTTTTATGAAGAGAAGAAGGAGATATGAACAATCAAGCAACAAAATCAGGTGCATGCGTTTCCATTTTACCTTGATTATTAATAATAAGTGGATTGTTTGTTAATTGTTTGAAAGCCGGGGTGAACTTTGGGAGGGTTAGCCGTGTCACATCCCTTGTGCGTTTTAAAAACTCTAGTTCTTACACATTGAGGACAATGTTTACTTCAAGTGTGGGGATGGGGGAGTAGTAAAAGTTTTAGATTTTGACCCGTTCATTTAAATTCTATACATTGAGGACAATATTTACCTCAAGTGTGGGGATGGGGGAAAATTTCAAAAATTTTTCAAAAGTTTCTTGTTTCAAAAGCAATCTTAAAAGCACAAGTAGCTAAGTCAACGAGGGATGGCACAACCCATTTGGTCTTTTGTCATGGTCAAGTTCAAACTAAATAACATGAAGGGTATTTAACGGGTGGTTATTTGGGAATAATTCGCCTAAGAAACTAACATTTGATGCATATCACATATCATACCCTTATACGTGAGGTTTTGAGCCACGTCTATATCATAAAAATACATGTTTCATTGTTTGAGTGGACCCTTAGTCACGTATTGTAGAACTTGCAACTTTTGATACGTTTGAGACCATAGACCGAATACAAGCATGAGAATGATTAAGGCAATAGGTAAACCTTTTCCGTTTACACCATTTTTATACCCTTACCCAAAAAAAAAAAAAAATTATCCCTTAGTAGCCAATATTGAGCCTAAACCTTCGTTTGACAACCCACTTAGCCAACAACCATAAGCCTTTTTCGTTTAAACCCGTGTGATGGAAATTCGATTATTTAGGAATCAAGTTTGTATAGTGTTTGTTTGGTTATAAAAAAAAATTCAGAAAATGTTATGAAAAAGATGAGTAAAACATTGAAAAAAGAACAAAAATATGTGGTTCTAGTTGTTGAATAAAAGGTGAAAATCACTGCCTTGTAGTTGATGTTTGTAGTTTGCTTAAGTTGGAATAGTTGTGTTATAATAAAAATCGAATTTTTCATCACCTTAGCCACTTAAAAATATCATATTCCCTACCTTTAGCCCTAGCCCCGTTACAACCCTTTCAAAGACCTTATGACTTATGCTTAGTATTCGTGTTCGGCGGTGGAGAATGATTGAGTTGCAAGCCTATGCGGGTACGTGTTCTAATCGGTTTTGAGCGATTAATTGTTGAAATGCTAATACATTACATATTAGCCAATTGTTAAGCCGAGTGGAGAGAACATTGTGAGGGATATGTATGAGTTGCTAGTTTCACGGGCGGGTTAATCTTGGATAACCATTGTATATGTGCATGTTCACGTTATCGTTAAATATGTTGGAAATGGTAAAAGGCTTGAACTTTTGTATGACATTAGACCTTAACCTTTGTCTTGGGAATGGGAAGTATATTCGTTGTTCGACTCACGTGAAAGTGAAAAACAGATTTGCTTGAGGGCAAGCAAAAGACAAGTGTGGGGATGTGATGCGTGGTTGGAAACAAGTGATCGTTATCGTTTAACTTGATGATTTTATGTACGTTTTATGTTCGGATAGCCTACTTTTAATCTAAAATATGTTTTGTAGGTTTGACAACATTAAGGAGCTTTTTGGGAGCTTTACGAGTCATCGGGTCAAATAACGGTGCACCGGAACGCATTACGGATCAACCGGAAGCATAAAATGGAAAAGTGAAAAAAAGCATACCAGGAGAGCCCGTCGGCGACGGGCAGGCTAGCCGTCGGCGACGGGCACCAGAAAACCACTCCGGATCAATTATTTCTTGGATGATTTTTAATGATTGAAAATGTTGACTTTTGAAGAAAATCCGGGTTTTGAGGATATGGGAGGATAAGATAATTGACTTGGGGGGTTTTTGGAGCAATCATTCAGCTCAAAAGCAAAAGAACTAAAAAGTCCTTCAAGGAGACATAGAGAAGATATCCATACTCTTGAATTTTCTATTCTCCAAGCAAAAAGATGATGTTCATTGTGTTTTGTTCATATGGTGATCAAGCTTCTTTATCCATGAGTGGCTAATCATCTCGGATTCACCCCGGTGTAGGTAGTTGTTTACTTATGGTTTTGAATTGTTCTTGCTTCAAGTTGTGACAATTTGTGTATGATTTTAGAAACCTTTGACGATAAGCTTACATTTGTTTCGTATTCATAAATTGTCGAGCGATGTTAAAAGTTATGACTTTATGAAATGGTTATGTGTAATATGCGTTGTCTTGGTTAGGATTTACATGTTTTGATAACAAAGTGCATTCTTGTCCGTTCATTGAAGCGTTGATAGTTATTGGCACCTAAGTCATATACACTAAATCCGTTAATTGTATGCATTTAAGTTGAAGCCTAAAACTTGTAGAAACCATAAGTTAGTAATTACCGAAACCGGGTGTGATTCCTTTACTTATTATTTGTTAGAAGTTAAATATTCATTACAATTGTTAACTAGGAGTTGTTATCCAAGGAAGTATTCATATTTAACCAAAACCAAACTTTCACAAACTAGGCGCCTAGCTCGGTTGGTTAGGCGCGCGAAAAGGTGTAAGTCTAGACCCGGGTTCGAATCAGGGGACGACTAATTTCACCATTTTTTGTATCTCATCAATTTGGTTAATTTAGTTCAACATCTTTTCAACAATCAAAAATTATAAAAACAAGTTAGCAAGCTTCATAAATTGTGACAACCATTTTAGTTCTAGTAAATCCATTCGCAAACCACATACTCTTCGTGGATCGACCCCTTGCTACCACTAGCTATTTGTTAAGGGTAATTTGGGCTTATAAATATTATCTTTGATTGGAGCGCGACAAATCCGATCACCCTTTCATCTTCTTCAAATTTCCTTCATGCTTCCATTAAAACTTGAAATCTCTACAATTTCCAGCTTTATTGGGATGTTTGTTAGATTTTTATTCATGGGATCTTGTTAAAAATAAGTTCTACAACAATGTTTTAAGTTGTTTCTGCTTAAAAATGTTTTAAACATTATAAAAACAAATTAAAACTCCATGATCCCTTGTCCTAAAAATCTGCAGACATTTGAACACGGGCCGTGTTCGTTGAACACGGGGCCGTGTCCGAAGTACTGATCCCATAAAGTTGAACTCTTCTCGGTATGTTTTCTCAGAATGGCGAGCAGAGCTAGCGGGACATCTTCATCACACTCCAGAAAAAACCGACAAGGGAGAAGATCATCAACGGTTGAAGATTCTCTTGTAAACTACGTTTACGCCTTAAGAGAGGCCCTTGATGAGATGACAGGGGTGGAAGAGGCATTGGTTGACCGTATTAATCATTTGACGGTGGGGCTAGAGGGATGTCTTCGAGAGGTCAACCTTTTGCACCAAAGGTTGAACATTCTCGCTTCTCCTTCTTTGGTTCCAATCATTACCCAAAGGGCATAGAATGTGGTTCCTGAAGTCATCATACCGGCCGAGTGGTACGCCATACATCCGGAGCCCCCTCGGGAAGTGCTACAAGGGGTTCCGGTTGGTGTCGCTCCTCCTCCACAAGATGTTGAAGAGAATGACGCCGCCTTCTTCCTCCCAAGAGAGATAGAAGAATGGCTTTAACGCCCCTTGGCTCGGAGTTCTACAAAGCTTTTTGATACCGGAAAACTATTTCTGGATTTTTGGTTCTTATTGTACTCGTAGAGCTCCATAAGATGATTTTACTTATCGCTTGACCTATCTAATTTAGGACCCTTTTAATTTTATTTTCTGCTTTGTTTTTAACTTTTAGGACTATTTTGTAATTCTCTCTATGACTTAATGAATGATGGTTTTAGCTAATTTAGTGTTTGGATGATGTTGTAATGAATAAAACACACTCGGGATGGTGAAGGATAACAAGGGAAACTTGGACCAGCACCCCATGCACGAAAACAGGGTCATCCGACAAATTTTCTTCATTACAGCATGTTCAGCACGGGCCGTGCCCGCCCAACACGGCCCCGTGCTACACAGTCTGCAGAAAATGCCCAGTTCAGGTAAACTGGACACGGGCCGTGTTCACCCAACACGCCCCCGTGTCCAGGCTTCTGTTTCTTTTTTTTCAACTTTTTGTTACTGGCACCTCAACACGGGGCCGTGCCCGGACAACACAGGGTCGGGTCCAGACGCCCAGTAACATAAAATTTTGCTTTTTCACACCTTTTACACATTCAATCAACCTAAAAACTTATTTTTGGGACACATTGAGGACAATGTGTAATTTAAGTGTGGGGGGGGGGGGGATGCTAAAACTTTGAATCTTGCAAGTCCTAATTACAAGCCTTACACAAAACTCTATTGGAACCGCTAATCACCCCAAATTTTTTTCAAAAATTTTCATTTTTTACTTGTTTAGGTTTAATTTGGGAATTTCAAAATTCTAAAAAGGTTATATTTTTACAAATTTACAACCGATAGCGTCGTGATAAAAAAGAACCAACATAAGAAAATTATGAAAAGGCATGACAAGTTTAGTTAAAATTTAATTATATATACTTGATCACATAAAAACTCATTCCCACAAAAGTGAGTTTTGAGCCTTTATTGAGCATACAAATACATATCTTTAAACTAAATGCTCATTTTTCGTTTCTTGTGTGAATAGCCGCTTGGTTCTTACAACTCTAGAACTTGCCACGACGATACATTCCCGGTCCTTACCAACTTAAACCCGAGTAAGTAAATGATGGAGGCATTAGGACTAACCCTTTTTATTTCTACACCATTATTTTTCTTTTTTTTACCACCTACCCAATATCCCCCTAGTTCACCCCTTTGAGCCTAAACCTTTTCATTTCTTAACCCAAACCAAACACCCTTTCACCCACCAAAACCTTTTTTTATTTTTAACCCTTTGTTTTAGTAACAAGCTCGGTTTTTCGTATGACTTTTCAAAAAAAAATGTTGATGATGAAGCAAAAGAAATAAACAAGCAAGTTCATCAAAAATAACTTTGTTTGAATAATAGCTTCATCCAAATAAAAAATTACAAAAATAAAAAGTCTTACGAAAACCGACGCTTTTTCGCCATTTTCTACTAACCACTAACCCAACCACCTACCTTTAACCCAAGCCTAACCCTTCACCCAAAAGTCCTCTTGATATTTACAAAGGTATATAGTTAAAAAGGAGGAGGATTGATTGCTTGGCAAGCCTATAGTAGGAGTAAGTTCCATGCCGCTCTCGAGTGATTCACTAAAATACATCTTCGGCCGAATGTTGAGTGATCCCCCGTGAGGTATGTGAACTTGTATATAAATAGAATTTTAAAAAGGCATGTTATGCCCTAATAAGTAATTTATCTTATGAAAAGTTTTAAATAAATCATGACGAATAGGATTGTAAATAAATAAAAATAAAACTTAATAAAGAATCTTGGAAATCCCGACACTCTATGACAAGCCAAAAAAAAAACCTTCTCTTCTACCCATTCCATTTGGGAGTGTAAAGCCATATTATAAAGAGTTTTGCTTGAGGACAAGCAAAGATTCAAGTGTGGGGGTATTTGATGTGTGCAAAATGCAACATATAAATTACATCAATTGTGACATAAAACTAACCCTTTTTTAGTAGTAATGTTGGAAAAAGTGTGCTTTTGTCTTCCTTTTGTATTTTCAGGATTAAATGAGCTCAAATTAACAAAAGAAGGAAAAAGTCAGCTAAATCTAACATAAATACAAGAAAAGGAACAAACGCGGCATGCCCGACCTCCCCGACAGCATCTTCCCAAGCAAAACAAGAGAACAGAAGGCTGAACACTCCCCGTTCTCAGTGAACACGGGGGCGTGCCCAAGTGTCAGCATAAAAGACAAAGCTGTAGAAGCTTCTATCGCCCGCCACGGGGCCGTGCTCAGCGGACATGGGGCCGTGGTCAACTATAAGATTCGCAGAATCCAGACAAATCTTGATAGTACAGATATGCTTCTGCACACGGGGTCGTGCCCAGCGGACACGGGGCCGTAGTCAACTAATGCAGACAAGACCAATTAATGAAGACAGAGAAGGAGGATGGACACGGGGCCGTGCCCGAGCTACTGTTCAGGCTATAAATATGGGTGCTTGGCTCATTTGCAAACCATCCCTTGGCACACCACCTCTCTCACACTTCACCCACCACCCACCACCATCACAACACCATCATCCACCACCATCATCCATTGTCTATCATAGAGTGTGTTAGTCGTCTCAGGATCCAAGATTGATCGTAAGAGTTCTTGACAATCAAAGGCCATGTTTGCCTAAGTCTCTTACATCACTTGGTGAAGACAAGTGTCTAGTGTAATACTTTTTATTTTTAATCTTTTCGCACTTTTTACTTGGTTATGTATTAATGACTTTAATAACTAGTTTCTTATGTTGAAGGTGATTCTTCCTTATCGTTTGTCCGTGGTGTCTTGGCATTATTTTACTGTCTATATAAAATAAAAGATTTTCACCATTCATATCTCCACGGTCTATATGGAGGTATGTTGGCTACCTGGTCGGGGGTTAAGGGAACGGTTTGGTAAGAGTCTTGCCTTGTTCAGTGTATAGATCCTGCAAGGACCTGGAACAAATTTAGTAGGACCTCCTTCAATACCCACCGGTATTGGATGGCGGGGGTCCAAACTCTTTGATCCCCTCATATGTAAGCTAATATTAATACTTTAACCCGGCTACTTAGAACTGTATCCCTGCTGACTCAGACTACTTAGCCGAGGGTAACGTCACCTTCAAAAGAGGGGCCTACCATAATATGCATTAATAACTTAATTAATTATCTTTCAATAATCCGACCCTTTAGGATTGTATCCTTGCTGACTCAAACTACGGGGTTGAGGGTAACGTCACCTTCAAAAGAGGGGCCTACTACAATAACTAAGATAATCTCTTAAATAGTGCGAAAGTGCGGAAATAATCAAAGGTTACACTAAACACGAGTCGAAGCCAAGTGATTCATCTTGTCTATCTGTTTTTATTTTTATTTTATTTTTCAGCATTTTAGTTAGTTTTATTTTTTCTTGTTTAAAACATTTTTCTAAACTTTTGATTTGATTAGACGTTGAGGATAAACCGGTACAAAAAAGCTCTTGTGTCCTTGGACGACCTCCGTATCTTGCCAACACTATACTACGCTCACGATGGGTGCACTTGCCCATATGTGTGTTTGGTGTTAGTAAAATATCGTGTTTTATAAATTTAAAACTTGACTAACGTGTAAAAAGAGCTTAAAATATACTTAAAATTATATACCACCACACACGCATCATCTGTTCTCCCACCTCCCGGATTCGATTCCCTGCATCCATCAGCTCCTCGCTAAAATGGCGGAGTTCGGCCAAGTTCTCATTGCTCATCGGTGGGTTTGGTGCAGGCTCTGGGCCAAACTGAGGGAAAAAGGTATAAGGGTTATTTAGGAGAATTTGAAACTGCCAATCAGTGGTCCACCATTCTTCTAGTTCTGCTGGTAAAGGTTGGGAGTGGATAATAGGATCTGGGATATCAGGTTCTAGATCAACTAGAAGTTGTGCTTCCACTGGGTAATTAAAAAGGTTTTCACTGGTAGTTCCGATGAGGTCACTAAGTGCCAGTTTATGATCCAGTTCCTCCCAGGGTGGCATTTCCTGGTCTTGCCTGGAACTTTCTCCAATTTCTATTCCCTTACCTTTATCTTTGGGATCCTCCGTCTTTATAACTTTTCGTGTTGCTGGTTTCCTCCTACGCACATATATGTAGGACACTCTACGGATTAATTAAGAACTTTAACGGAACAACACCGAACCAAACAACCGGACTTTACCCGGAACACTAAAATAATGCTAGAAGCATTGATCCTATTTTTCTGAGCTAGTTAGGGTCCCCGAACACCCTAACACACTATATATTTCATCACACACCATAACACACTAACTAGAACATTTGATTCTAACTAAACTAGTAACCTTACCATTCAAACCCAACTAAACTACCCCCCTCCATCTCACGGTTACAAGGGGTGTACCCACCCCCTTGATTTCTTTAAATTGTTTAGTGGATTGTGTTGGGCCATTAAGGGACATAGTGACCACTAGATAATGAAGATGTTGGAAGATTCCTATTTAACCCACAAGTCCATCACCATCCACCATTCACTAACTCAACAACACCTCAAACTCTCTTCTCTCCTCTCTTGTGTTCGGCAGCCACCCCTCACCACCATACACCCACCATCAAGCTCTTGTTCAAGCATTTTCCATACACACAAGGGTGCAAGAGGTCATACAAACAAGCGTGGTGCACTCGGAAGTTCAAGGACCACTCTAGTTTTCTTTTATCCACCACTTTTACGCCTTGTTTCTTCCCTAGCCTTGTGCTAGTAGTAAGTGCTTCTAATCATCATCTTGATCTTGTTTATGGTGGTTAATAGATGATATAATGGTTAAAAGTTTAGAAACACTAAAGAACATAACATAAAGTCTTGAACAAAAGATGTATAAGGTGGATAAAGAAAAGATATGTGTGTAAATCATGTAGATCTTGTGTTGTTATGATTCTTATTGATTTCCTGATGATTTGCTGGTTAATATTGATGTTTGATGTTTTTGTGATCACAAAACATGCTAACGGAATCAATCGAACGCGCTTTAGAAGGTTAAAGACTGAAAACAGAAAGCTGTCTAGTGATTACAGCCAACTTCAGTTGGCTGTAACAGGACTGTAACTTAACGAAAAATGTATTTTCTGAAGTCTAGGTTTATGTATTATTAAATACGGTTCTAATGGAACCGGAATCATAATTTTTGGACCCCGTTTACTATTTTTAAAGTGTCATTTCGTAACAGCAGCTAGAGCTGCATTTTTGCTGCTGAAAATACACGTTCTGTTTTCAGTCATAACTTGAATTCTGTATAGAGTTAAATCATGAAATTTGTACTGTAGATGACCACCGATGTATTTGTAATTCTCTAACTGGAATTTTGTAAATCGGACCCTCGATGAATTTTAAATAAATTATTCCGTGGACTGTGGTCAGAAAAAGATAAATCTGAGTTCAGTCCGGAAAATGAATTTTTATAAAATATTAGTGATGAACTGGTCCCCGATATTTTTACACAATAAAATTTGGAATGTTTAAGACATTCTGTAAAAATTTGGGAATTTTTGGAATAAGTTAACTATTTTATTAAAATGTCCAAAAACAGCCCGGTTTTGAATATTAATGCTGAAATGACATAAGTTGTAATTTGCGTGTCTAAACGCCGAGTATGTTATATGTGAATGATCTAACATGTTATGTGCAATATCGTATGTTTATTTATGAACGGGAATAGATGGGAAGTTTATATGGGCAAAAACCGTTAAAGTAATGCATGTTATGTGATAGATACGTGTAGGAACTTTTTGCTCTATTTGAAAATCACTAAATGACTAGCTGGTAATCATATTAGGACGAGATTGACCGACCTTAACTGTTAGCTATAATTGAGAATCTAACCGAGAAAACCGAGGTGAGTTCACACACTTTCTAAGGCATGGGATTCCCGGTGGTTTGGGAATGGGTTAAAGAATTAAAACGGAATCTACATATCTTACTTATGTAGGATATGTACAGCCATCCTCCTTGGATAGGATGCCAATATTAATCCTGCGTATTCTCTTTGGGAGAACTACGTATGTTCGTCCTCCTCGGGTAGGACAACAACCTTAAAACTTACTAGAAAAAACTCTATCATAAGTCACTCATTCTATATCGACTTAATCGCCGAGGCCGATGGCGAGCGGGTCATTAGTTAATAGCGCTATTAGGTTTAACAAACCTCACACCGTGTCGTTCGAACGGGCGTGTACTAATGGACTATGGCAAAGGGTCAATGCAGATAGACATTGACTTAGGGCACAACTTACTTTCGTTAGTAGTCGATATCATACCGTCTAGTAGTTCACATGGGGAAGCCCCCCACTAATTATGGATATGGATTGGGTAATAAAAAGGAACTGGTTAAACATACTTTCAACTAAGGGGTAACCCCCCACGGCAAATAAGCCAACGAAAGTCAAACCACGTTTTTCAGAAACAACTTAAAACTAAACAACCAAACGTGAACTCACTCAAATTTGTTGTTGACTCGTTGTTACATGCCTTACAGGTCGCTAGATGCTTTTGGAGCTTGCACGAGGAGAAGGTTGTTGTGGAATATGTCCTGTGCTAAATATTTAATCCTTACGAACTTATTAAACCGACATTTTGGACTTTAAACTTATGAACTGTGAACTTATGTTTTGAACTTACGTTTTATGCTTCCGCTGTTCACTTAAAACTGCTCACAGTCTTATGGTCACCAATTGTATTGTAATTGGTTATATTTACTTAAATACGTTGTTCAATATGATTGGTGGCTCGATCCTGGTCACGTCACGCCTCCAAGCGGTGGTACTCCGCGTGGTGGATTTTGGGGGTGTGACAGAGGCTGGGCTTGAAATTCCATAGGTTCCTCAACATCGGCACAATAACCAGTAAAGTCTCTAGAAACTTCCACATTAACAGAATAGAGATTGAGATTCTGAAGAGCTTCAGACAACTCATTCATGTTGTTTAGCAGATATGAAGAAACACACAAAATTCTAGGTTAAAATTTTGTAAATTGAATAATCACAGAAAGGCAATCAAAATTTTAAGTATTAATTATAAATATCTAATACATTTATACAAACAAATTGATTAAAATAAAATATTGCGATTTATATATATATATATATATTTATTACAAATTACAACGGAAATTTAAAATATACTAGGGATAATTTATTTTAGTCTATCTTTTCTTACTAAGTTGTTTATCTATTGGGGAAGTTTCTTTAAAGTTTCTGGCTAATGGGTGATATGGGTGCTAGTACTGGGTCAGGGTGTTGCAGTTTAACTTAATTAAAAGCTAACATTTACTGCTGTAGTGGCTAACATATAGAGATTTGCCCATTGTTCATCTAATTCATCTTCCCATGGTGGGTTATCACCTGTTTCCTGGGTCTCTTTATTAATTATCACTTCTTTTGGTTGTGACTTCTTTATTTTCTCTTGACTTTTTCTAATAATCCAACTTCTTTTCGTAATGGTAAGTGGTTTCTCAAACTGTGTCTTACGAACAAATATTCTTTCCTCAGTATCTGCTGAGTATTTTGAGGAATTTGATTGGAATGAGGTTCCCTTATCTTTTGGTGTACTATCTAGTTGACGATAGATGTCCGAAATTCTTTGTTTACCCATACTGTAACTAATAAGTAGTCAGTTAACAATTTACATAATCACAAGATGGTAATTAGAAAAATTAAGTATTTCTAAATACTTAATTGGCTTAAATCAGTGGCTCTGATACCACATTTTTCTGTCACGGCCCCCGTCCCGGTTTTACCCGGTCTAGGAGCCGCGGGACAGAAACCCGTGGTATTTATTAATTGAGTTGACAGTGGAAGATTTTACAGGATCTTTTAAAACTTGAAATGCCTGATTATTTTATTTCATAATTCGGGATAAACCCCGTAATTTACAATAGAGGAATTTCACAAGGAAATTCCCTTATTTACAAAACATGTTTATTTGTTTAACTGAGCCGCTACTTCAAGCTTTGTTAGTGCTCTGTAGCACTTTTCCTTGGTTCACAGTAGTCACCTGAAACATGTTTTGAAAATATTTTATCAGCAGGGAAATACTGGCGAGTCATTCAAATTTGATAAAACGACACATAGTTATAAATTACAGCATAAGAGCGATTACAATGGCTTCTATCTTATTTTTATCTGGCGCCGTGTCACCTCCTGGTGACGATGGTCATACCACGATTGGGTCCTTTCACCCAAGTAGTGATGATTATCACTGTTAGGATTTATTAGCCTAACCGTGAGAAATTAGTAATGTGCACAATACCCCACTAGCCAGTGATTCAAGATAACCACGACTTAATCCCTGTAATTATAACTTTTGAAAATAAATGGAGTATTGTAAAATACTTTTGATAAAAGAGAATGACACACATTGCAGATTTAAACGGGCAGAGTTTAGCCTACTGATTAGCCTTGTAACCTAATTTAAATAACAATGCACACGACTAGGTTAGTAACTAATACAGCATTTACGATAACTCACGAGATTAAAACCCTCACAACGAATGACAAAATGCAATACTTAAACATCCATCGAATTTACGACGAATGACAAAGTATGGCCCTAATGTGGGCAGCACTTAAACATCCATCGGATAGTTTCAATCGATCGGACATTGAATCGTAGCAGCGATTGAGTTAATACCCTGTATCGTAGCAGCGCCCTAATATCTTAAATTTCGAATTTGAGCAGTGTATCTTCGTTTTTGAGAAAAGTTTTCGACACCAGATGAAAGCCCATGCCCTGATCTATTTATAGCAGAAATTTGGGGTTTACTCGGCCCGCGTAAGCCCCCTCTTAATCTTTACTGTAACACCTTGAAAATTCATGTCCAATAATATATCAACACGTGTCATGAGCTTTAAAAGTGTAAAGAACTGATTTAGAGGGACTAAAGTTGACAAACATAGAAAATATGTGAATAAAAGGATTCAAAATGTCAACAATGGATAAATATGACTTTCAATAACCCTACACGATGTTTACACCCTTAGACGAATGAATCATGGATCATACGAAGCTAATTGTGAGAGAAAGTGAGAAATTATAAACTGTAGGGGTTAAATGTGTCAACATGTTTAAAGTATACCTCTGAGTGACCTTTTAGCAAACCCGAAGCTTTGTAACAATTAATTATACTCACTAGAATATGTGATAAAAATTTCACAAGGTTTCGATAAAATATGAGAAAGTTATGATAATATTCGTATACGAGGGGTTAAAAGCGTCAACGTTGAAATTAAAAGCGTTACGGGTGATCATAAAGTTAACCGAGGACTTAACGAAGTTTGTATATGTCTTGGAGCCCTTAAAAGTTAAGTTAGAGGATCAAAAATGCAAGAAATAATGTGAAAACCACGTTGAAAAGGACCAGGGACCTAAAGTGCAAAGTTTGGAAACTTGTAACCTGAGTCTGGGCTTAACACGGGGCGCGTAAGGCTTGCCCAGAACCTTACGCGGGCCGCCTCAGCATGTCAGATGCAGAAAATCATCACAGCTGCCTGTTCCAGCCGGTTAGACAGACTTTAAAGTCTGGTTTTCGATTCTAGGGGCTTGTTTGATGGTTTATAATGGCCTAGGGACACTTGGGATGATCAGGAATCATCCCATAGACTTATTTGTCATGATCTTGTGCAATCAAAGGTCCTATATAAGAAGCTCATTGTTGCATCACTTTGATCATTCACCTGGAAACTTCACAACTCATTTTAAGGAGGTTCCTGGAGCTCAAGACCCCTTCCTAGTAATCATTAGTCGTGCATAGAACCTTGGTAAGTATCCTTAACCTTCCTTAATTCAGTTTTGCTTAGTTAATTAGTCTAAAGTCAAACCGTCATAATTAAGATTTGACTTCGTCATTAATCTTAATTTGTCCAGTCAAATTCTAAATTGAAAGTACCTATGAGTGGGTAATTATGTGGGCAATAAACCCTTAAAAGGGCACCCTCTGATTCCCACTCTAACTAGGTCAATTGTCGGGTCAAAGTTAATCTCAAAAAGTCAACAGAAAGCTTATTTTCAAATTAAATGCATAATTAGAAATGTAGAAGCTATGCAACCTGTTTTTTCATTAATATAACTTGGTAATTAATGTAAGAACATGTCTAAACATGTTCAACTCGACAATTTTCAGTTTAAGCTCGGTTCGGAACCGAAAGTCGCAAAAGTAGACTTTTGCTTTGACTTTCAATTCTGACCCATTACAGCATAGTTTAGAAATGTCTTAGAGCCTTATTAGGACCAGGTTTCATATAAGTATAACCCTCTGTGATTATACAACTTGGTTCATTAGTTATCCGATTCATATGCATGTTTCCGTTTCTTGCCTATATGTTGACTATTATGCCCATATGACCTTAAAACGTGATTTTTGAAAATGTAATTGAGTAGAAACCTTAGTTACTGATTTATAAACTTGTACCTAAAATTTAACATCAGTTTGAGGTCTAGATTAAGAGTTATGTTCATTAGCGTAATTAGAAAGCTTTTTAGTAATTAAACGATGTAATTAACGCATAGCCTATCTAAACCCGATTTTTGATACCAAACTTTTTACCCACTGATATAAAATAATATTTTGGGATTTTTGGAGATTTTTATTTATTTTTAGGCTAAGCATAACATAGAGTTCTAAGCTTGATCCGGTAATTGTCGGTTTTGCCTTTTTAGGCTATAAAATGAGTTTTACCAATCCTTTTGATACCAAACCTTTTTCTACTGATCCAATATGATAAATAGAATATTTTAAGCCTTCTGGAAAAATAAAAAATATCAGCTTTTCTTATAAAACCCGAAAATCGCTTAAAATCGCCTTTTTACGCGTTTTAAGCGCATAGTATGTATTAAAACCATTTTAGATATATAAGACTTGATACCTACTGATGTTTTAAATAAATTTTTATATTTTAACAGTAAGCAAAAGTTTTAAACTCAGATTTCCAGATTTGACCTTTAAACCTTAGGTGAAATTACCAAAATGCCCTTTCGGTGCATAGTATGGTTAGAAACGATAAATTTCACATATAGGTTATACCCTACTGATATAACTTAGTAAATTAAGTATTTTTACTGATTACATCAGACCCGAAACTCAGATTTTTATTTAAACTCTTTTATAACCTTTAAAATGACCAAAATACCCCTACGGGGCGTAATTTGATGTTTAAATCCGTTTTGGGCATAATAGAAGATATCTTACTGATTTCACAACATATATAAGGCATATTAACTTAGGAAACTTGTGTATGACTCTTTTGGTTACTCGTTACGCACTTTTCGCGTTCGGATCGGCGTATGTAACTAGTTTGCATATATTAGCCGAAACGGGTCAAACCATGTCATTTTCATCTCAAAATCCAGAATGTGTTTAGTTTACCCATATTAAACAAGTATCCAAGCTTGTTTGGTCTAAACCACATTCTAATCCGGTCTTCTCTTATTCATGCATTTTTGGACCGTATCCTCTTTTAAAAACTAACCGGTCTAAGTTTAGGCTTAATTAAAGACCCGTTAGGATTCTAATAGGTTATTGAAAACCTTTGTTCCAGATTAGGAGCCCAGTAAAAGCTACGTGCACTTGCTGTTTTTGATTTATACATTGCTCAGGTAAATACTCTTAACTTATTTTTCCTATACGGGCTTGGGATACGGTATTATAATAATACCGCTTGGTCGGGTATCTAGTCATTTAAATCGGATTTTGATTAATGTATTTACATAACCTGTTTTAATCTGTATTATTTGGTGTATGGCCTTTGTGGGTTAAATGACCATGTCCCGGATATCCTTGGCATCATTCAAAGAAATGGCCACGACCTAAGCACGGGGTGTAGGCGTACACCTGACAGTTGCATATGTAAAAACTGGTAGTCCACTTAAAGGAATCAACCTTGTGGGTATTATACCTGTGGCGTGTCAGTTAATCTAGACCGGCCCTACAAACCGGCACTGACGGAAAACGAATAAGTAAAACTGTATACAAGATTATTTTTAAATAATTGTCCCAAGTTATAAAAGAATTTTTGTGCCATGTGCATTCAAATCAATTTTCTAAAACCTTTTCAAAATGAGTCAGTTAATTGTATTTACCAGTGTAAACTGACGTATTTTCCAAAAAGGCTAAGTGCAGGTACTAGACGAAATAGGCTGGCTACTCCTGGCATCATTAATCAAGTTTCGCAAGCTCTAGATGTTAAAGTCTGTTGAACAAAGTTTCCTTTTTATTCGATACGCCTGTGGATCTGTTTCAACTATTTTGTGATACTCAATATTACAATTTATTCAGTTGAAATAAATTTATCTTTTGCTTCCGCTGTGCATTAAAAATTGTGTTGTTTGACTATGATGATATCAACTACGTCACGATACTCCCCACCGGTAATACATGGAAATATCGGGGTGTGACATTTACGCGGCCCGCGAGGGGGCCTAGTCTACGTGTAGGCTTGCTGGGTCACGAGTAGGTGTGCCAGGTGGACAACACGTGGCCCAGATGCTTATCCGGTCAAATCTTAAGTGGACGCGGCCCGCGTAAGGGTCTGATTACTCTTTACGCGGCCCGCCTGAGAACCAAAAACCTTGTTTTCTTGGTTTTTCATGCACATTAGGGTTTCAGGGGTCCGAGTTTTTTACTTACGGGTCATTTTGGGACATTTTTGAAGGTCCTTACATGAATACCTTGACTATTGACAATGTGACCGAGGAATTGAACCTCCTCCAGCCAGAATTCACACTTGTAGAACTTGGCATAGAGTCGATTCCCCTAGAGTAGCTCGAGAACCAAACGTAGATGTTGCGCGTGTTCGGTTTTTAACTTGGAATAGATCAGGATATCATCGATGAATACGATGACGAAGTGGTCGAGAAAGGGTTTACACATGCGATTCATCAGATCCATAAAAACCGCGGGTGCGTTGGTTAAACCAAAAGGCATAACAACGAACTCATAGTGCCCGTATCGAGTGAGAAAAGCGGTTTTGGGGATATCCTCCTCTTGTATGCGTAACTGGTGGTAGCCTGAGCGTAGATCGATCTTGGAGAAACACGTAGCACCTTGTAACTGGTCAAACAAATCATCAATGCGAGGTAGAGGATAACGATTCTTGATTGTCATCTTATTCAACCCCCGATAGTCGATGCACATCCGGAACGACCCATCCTTCTTTTTGACAAACAGGACTGGTGCGCCCCAAGGAGAGGTGCTAGGGCGAATAAAGCCTTTATCAAGCAATTCCTGGAGCTGACTCGAGAGTTCACGCATTTCGGACGGAGCGAGTCGATAAGGAGCTCTAGCAACAGGATTTGCTCCAAGAATGAGGTCGATGCAAAGTCAATATCACGACTCGGAGGTAAACCTGGAAGATCATCAGGAAAAACGTTAGGGAATTCGCGAACAACAGGAACGTCTTTTACTTCTGTCTTTCCTTTCTTTTCCTTCTCCGCTACTACAATGTTAGCCAAGAAAGCTATGTATTCCTTGCGGAGATACTTGCTAGCTTGGATACATGACATGAGCTTGATCCCCATTAGCGAGCGAGAATCGAATCATCTTATCGAAGCAAACAACTTCAGCATGGTTTTCGCGAAGAAAGTCCACGCCTACTATGACATCAAAACTACCGAGCTGCATCGGAATAAGGTCGATAGGAAAGATGTGATTGTTGAATTCGAGAGTACAATCACGAAGAACAGAGTTGACGGCGACGGTCCTTCCGGTGGCAACTTCAACATCGAACGTCGAGGGGAGATGGGCGCGCTTACGATTTAGGAGCTTTTCGAACTCAAATGATACAAAACAGTTATCGGCTCCAGTATCAAACAAACACAAAGCATAAATACCATTCACAAGGAATGTACCATTGACCACGTTGTTGTCAGCCTGAGCCTGGCGCACATTAATATTGAAAGTTCGAGCGCGAACTGCTTGTTGCTGTTGTTGCTGAGGCTGCTGCTGTTGTGGCTCTTGCTTCACCACTCGATTCGGGCACATATTTGCGAAGTGGTTGGGATCACCACATGCAAAGCAGACTCTAGCATTGATCACGGGTGCCGGAGCCGCTTGTTGGCCTTGAGGAGCAGGTAGTAGAGCTTGATGAGCAGTAGCTGGAGCTGGAGCTTGACGAGGACCTGTACGGCAGTTGGCAGTGAAATGGCCGTAAATGTTGCAATGTACACAAAATCTGCAAGCGATTCCCACTGGGTGGTGATAGGTACAAGTCGGGCAGGCAGGGTGTGGACCAGTATAAGCGCGCTTTGCCGGCGGTGCTTGGGTTACCAGTGCCACGACCTGGCGGTGTTGAGTCTGCTGCTGAGATGGTACAGCTTGGAGCGGGGCAGCAGTGGTGACAGCACAGTTCTTGTTACTGGAGTTGCTGTTGTTCTAAATCTTGCGACGAGAGGCCTTTGAAGACTGAGGAGTGATGGCGGTTTCAGCGGTTGGTGCGGTGGTAGCTTGATGCAGATTCTTGGTGGCTTTATCCCAGTAGCCAGACTTGACTCGCTTGTCATTTATTTCAGCGGCAAGCAGGTAAGTTTCCTCGATTGTTGCTGGTTTTGAAGCTTGCACAAAATCTGCGACACAATCCGGCAGAGCTCGGATATACTTCTTGATCGTCACATCAGGAGTCTTAACTTGATCAGGACAGATTATGCTAAGCTGCTTGAAGCGAGCAGTTAAAGCAGCATTGTCACCATCCTTTTGCTTGATATGCCAGAATTCGTCCTCCAACTTTTGGCGCTCGTGGGGGGGGGGGGGGGCAGAACTCTTCCAACATGATGTCCTTCAACTCATCCCACGTCAAACCATAAGCTGCATCATTTCCGTGTTTGTTTCTCTCGGCCGTCCACCAATCTAGCGCTCGGGATTGGAAGACGCTGGTAGCGTTCAGAGTGCGGAGATCGTCAGGACAGCTACTCTGGCGCAGGGTGACCTCGATCGAATCAAACCATTGAAACAAGGCCGTAGGACCATCTTCGCCAGTAAATTCTTTCGGTCCGCAAGCTTTGAATTGCTTGAAGCTAAAAGCAGCTTTAGGGGTTTCAGTCCTGGACTCTTCAGAAGACTTGCTAGCGTTCTCTTGTAGGTCGCTAACGATCTGGGGAATGACTTTCGCTATCTGCTTAGCGACGAGAGCAGCAAGGCATTTGTCTTTCTGGTTTCGGCGAGTAGTGCGCGAGTGACGGGATCCAGATGACGACATTGTCTGCAACAGACATCGCCATAGGACTCAGACACAATATAATCGAATCTCACCTCACACGCCTAACGTTACTAAAGCTCAGGAACACAATCATGTAACACCTAAACACATAGGCACATAATCACACATTCACATAAGCACAGAAGCACATAAGCATGTAAAGCACATAAGCACAAGAGGCAGTCAGAATACAGAAACCTATCATTTACAGTCCGCGAGCGTTCGAGAATAGCGATTTCGATTGGTGAGTACACAGCGAGTATCATAGCATCTAGTTATCCCCCAGTAGTTACGATTTGTTAGCGTTGTGTGGTGTGTTGTGTGCGATAAGCGGAGCAAGAAGCGTTAGATCAAAACCACCGGTATCTCAACATGCTAACAAATAAACACACAAAACCACGTAAAACACACAAAAGTTCTCATAAAAGCGACAAATATCAGAGTCAGCAGTTGTGGGCTCAGAATTGAAACACATAAAGTCAGCGATTGCGAGCTTGAAATCGAAAATAGATTGTCTAAGGCGTGATAGACGTCGACTACCCAAAGTGATTCGACTATTCGTAAGGACTTTTGGTACACACTTCGACCTTCGGGACTGGGCTCTCGCCTCGACTTTGGGTGATCGGCACGCATCCTTCCAGTTACAGGGTGACTTCAAGTAATTGGAGTCCGTCGAGACGTTGGTGAGAGTGTTAAAAAATCAAAATAAAATCAGAACGAGTCGTCAAGGTTCGGGTTTCACCCCTAACTTTGCGACTTTATTCCTGTTTTGATGTAATTAGAGGGGAAAATGTGCGTTAAAGTACGGATTTCACTCATGATTTAACGCAAATTCTCATGTTTATAGATATAAATGCGGGTCGAACAAGTGATTTGGTCGAGAGTTTGCAATTGTCAAACCTAATCTCAACCTAATCACTCGTTCATTTTCGAAAATTAGAGTGTAGTGATAATGTAGTGTAAGCGAGAGTAGTGAGATATAGCCAGTAAGCTCGTACAAAACCCCTGCAGGGTATGCACAAGTCGGTCTGTTGGTACTTAACTATAGACTAGGTCGTTTCTAAGACATCGACCCGGACTAGGTCGAGTCTTGCCTAATTCCCTATAGTTATGGCTCTGATACCAATCTGTCACACCCCAACCGATGGCGGAATCATCGGGGCGCGGCACTGAGCGAAACAGATTATCCATGAGTATCCATAACAACTATTAATTACCAGATACTTAAAACGTCATGTCCTATACCATAACATATCCAAATAAAACAGTTATTACAAATAATTGTCTCACAAACAAATACTGATCCGTCAACTCAGATTTCAAAATAGGCAATTTGTTTATTTGTTTCTAGACTATTTCCTAGCCTCGATTTCATCACACAGCAAACCAAGCGTTCTAGCATCTTAAGCACCTGCCATATACGTTAAAGTAAAAGTCAATACACATAGTGTAAGGGTGAGCATACAAGTTTGATAGTATAATAGAGTTCAAAATCGTTTACGCACAACCAGCGCGTACAACGTGTGACGTGAAGCACGTAAGTTATCGACAAGATCCTATCAATACCAATGACTGCGGGTCGACTGCATAAGGCAGTTCGCAACACATATTCACCACTGCGAATCATGTGATTAATGGTCCTTAACAACCCCTGAGTGAACAGGTGCTGAGTCCAAACTATAGTACTATCGTTGCTAAGGCAGGTAGACAGCAATCTATGTGTAAACATAACAAACAAGCATTCATCGAGTCACGTATAACATGCAGTAGCGGTTAGCGTTAAAGTATTGCGTAGTTTGTTTGATGTGATTTAGAATAAGTAACGTATGTAACACCCAAAAGTGCGTAAAGCAAAAAGGGTTCGAGACTACTCACAGCGATGAGAGCTAATGGATTGAAGGGAGCGCTAGGGTGGAATTAGCCTGATCAGAACGATAGCATAAAGATGAGCGGTGCGTAAAACGGTGCAAGGTGATCAAGTGACGAGTGGTCATCCGGCCGGATGGCTATCCGAATGGATGGCCATCCGAACGGATGGCCATTCGATCGGATGTCAATCCGTTCGGGTGGTCATCCGTTCGGATGGCCATTCGGTCGGATTGACACCTCGTTTGGAATGGATGTGTTTGTGTATGATGGATTGTCTTTTGAAGTTTTCGTTGTAGCATTATGAAAACAGAGAAGTATCTCTACCCTTCAGGTCGTTCGATCGAACGGCAGTTCGATCGGCTGACGATCCGTCCGGTGAGGTATTTCTCAGAGAACAAGTTCACAGCAGGATTATCATCCAATCAGATAGTCTACCGATCGGGTGGCAATCCGCTAGAACTTGCTAGTGCATTGATCATGTTGAAAATTGTTTAAGTATTGAAGTTCCAAACATCACATGGGCGGGTGGTCGTTCGATCGGATGGCAATCCAATCGGACGGCAATCCGTTCGAGGTTCAAAACTTTAAAAAGTTGAGATGATTGTCTAAGTGTGGGACCAAGGTGCAAGCCGATCGGAAGGTTGTCTGATCGGATGGCAATCCGATCGGATGGCAATCCGTCCCCACGGGCTGATCGTCTTGACACTTGGTTGTTTAGAGGGTCTGCAGTTTTGATCGAGACGAGGTGATAACGTGCTAAACAACAAAACCTCGTCAAGACCCTAGTGATCCGATCGAATAGGAATCACCCAAGTCCGACCAGTTTACTGGTTCGTGACGGTGGTTCATGTTTAACCCGACATCGATTGTCTCTTTGATATAAACCAGATCTTGAACCAACACATCACCAAAAATGAGTAGAAGATCAGAACAAGTTCTGATTCTATCGGTTTTGAGTGCATTGAGTGTAAAAGAGTTGAAAGAAAGTTAGAAATCATCTTTCAATCCCTTTAGTTTTGAAAATGTTCAGATTTAGGCGAAAACATAGTTTAATCATGTGGAAATCGTTCAGATCTAAGTTGTTTTTGGTGGGATGATACCAACACTTGAAGTTCATAAGAACTCCATGATGACATCACCCTAAACACCTCAAATCCGGTGATTTCATGGTTAAAAGTGAAGATTGTTCGGTGAAAAAGATGAAGAATTAAGTGTAGATCATAGAAGTACAAAGATTTCGGAAGAAACTTACAAGAATCGAGAGAAATCGAAAGAAAAGTGTGCTTGAGCGTCTGGTTCGGGTGAAGGAGTTGTGACATAAAATGATGTGACAGGTGGGGGTATTTATAGGTGTCACACCCCGATTTCCACGTGTCACCGGTGGGCCCGGTGGGGAGTATAGTGACATGGTTGGCAACATAATAGTCAAACAACACAATATATAAATGCACAGCGGAAGCAAAAGATAAATATATTACATTCCGAATATAAGTAATGTCAAAGTATTACAACGGAAGGTAAAGGATCCACAGGCGGATCAATAAAAGAAAACTGTTCAACAGAATTTAGGCATCTAGAACTTGCAAGATTCCCTAATGACGCCCTGAGCTCCCAGCCAATTACGCATAGTACCTGTCACTTAACCTTTTGGAAAATACGTCAGTTTACACTGGTAAATACAATTAACTGACTCATTTTGGAAAAGAGTTTGAAAATTGATTTGAATGCACGAGGCACAAAAATATCTTTTATAACTTGGGAAAATCTTATTAATAAAAATCTTGTATCTGATTTACATGCTTGTCCAACATTTAGGGCCGGTGATTATACAATACAAGCCGGTCAAGATTAATCGACACACCATAAATATAACTCACAAGAAGACAGCCTTACGAGTGAGTATATCTTTTACATACGCAACAGGAGGTGTTATGCCTACACCTTGTGCTTAAGTTATGGCCATTCACTTTTTAAATGAGCCAAGGATATCCAGGACACGGTCATTAACCCCTAATGTTATTTGTTATCAATCAATACAGATTAAAACGGGATTATGCAATTTAATCATCTCCGATTAAAAGGTTTCTACACCCGACCAATCGGTATTTTTATAATACCGTATCCCAAGCCCGTATAAGGGAAAATAAGTTAAAAGTATTTACCTGAGCTAGCAATGCAATTTATACTCAGCCGTATATTCTAATCAGCAAGCACAAGTACTTCTACTGGGGCTCTCAATCTGGAACGAATGTTTTATTAATCTATTAAATTCCTAACGGGTCTTATTTAAGTCGTAACTTAGACCGGTTAGTTTTAAGGAAAGCCCACATAATTACCAACTTATAACTACCTTTGATTTGACTAATCACTGGACCATTAGTGATTAATCTTAAAGTCAACCGTTAATTACGACGGTTTGACTTTTAAGCTAAAACTTAATTAAGAAAGGATTAGAACACTTACTGAAGTCCTAAGCTTGATTAGGAAGGACTTGGGTCTGCTTTGAAGCTCCAGAAGGCTCCTTAATTGCAGAATGAAGGTGTGAAGACTTGTTGCAAGTTCATGGTCCTTTTATAGTGAAAATTTCACCACAAATCTTTGACACACAAGTCTACCAACTGACCACAACCTTCTAACATGTGTCCCTAGTGTCTAGGGGTCGTTTAGGGGCCTCTTGGAAGGGTTTAGATGCACTACAAGTCGTTTAGAAGGCTGAACAGGCAACAAGAACATTTTTCTGCATCTGGGCGTCCCAGGCGGCCCGCCTAAGATTTTGTTAAAGGACACGCGGGCCGCGTGGGCCTTGAATTCAGGTTTTACATTTTCTATTTGTTGCATATTCGACTCTTGGCCCTTCCGAAAGGTCAAGTAACCTTTATATTGCAATTTGAACCCTCTAATTTGATACATAAGGGCTTCAAGATATATACCCACTTTGTTTAGTCCTTGGTTAACTTTATTGTCACCCGAAAAGTCCAAACTTTCAACGTTGACGCTTTAACCCCTTGTAAACGAATTTGATCACAACTTGCTCATACGATAACGAAACTTTATGAAATTTATATCGTGTATTCTAGTGAGCATAATTAACTGTTACAAAGCTTCAGGTTTGTCAAAAGGTCGCTCAGAGGTATAACTTAAACATGTTGACACATTTAACCCCTGTAGTTTGTAATCTCTCACTTTCCTTCATATTTAGTTTCGTATGATCCGTGATTTATTCGTTTAAAGGTATGAGCATCATGTAGGGCTAATGTACAATATATTTATTCACTGTTGACATTTAGAACCCGTATTTACACATACTTTCCATGATTGTCAACTTCAGTCCTTTCCGAACATTCTTTCACACGTTCAAGCATATGACACGTGTCAATACATTATAGGACGTGAATTTTCGAGGTGTTACATCCTCACCCCCTTAAAAGAAATCTCGACCTCGAGATTTGTTAAAGTAAAGGAAGTGTTTTCTGCCTCATATTGGCTTAATCTTCCCCAGTACCTTTGAGCCTCTAAGGCACTCCAATTGACCTTTATAATAGGTACATGTATCTTTTTGGGGCTTCTAATCCTGTCGATCCTTAATCGTCACAGGTTGCTATTCATATCATAAATCTGTATATCATTAGGTGATAGTGCTTCTTGGCTTATTGGCGAAACACCTCCTTTAGTTACTAGCGTGTAATGTATTGCGAGTTCCACTAAGTTCCTTATATAGGTTTTAGCTTCTAAGCTACTTGATCTTGATACATTCGATTTCCTTCGAGTGATTCTATATATTCAGAGCTTAACTAGCCTGATAATTTAATAAATTTGGTACACCCTTCCTGGGCAGCCGATGGCAAATTCTTAATTGTTGCCTAGTTAGGGTTGCGGTAATCAATGCATAAGCGAAATGAACCGTCTTTTATAACTAACTACACCGAATTAGGTTAGGCTATATGAATCCATATATTAAAACTTACTTAACCGAGGTTTTCGATTCTACCAATAATGGTACTAGCTGTCTTGGAGATTTCATAATAATGCAGTCCTAAATGGGATATAAACCTTAACTCTACCTGCTTCTCAGGGGTAAACAGGGTAGTCTTAGGAGAAGACAATCAGGTTACAAGGAGGTTACAGAGATTTTCCATATCTCAAGCTCCAGTTCATCCATCATTGCATGTGTCAAATAAGTGACATATTTATGTTATAAGTCCACGGATTCCTTAATCGGGAATATTTATTTGGACAATTCTATTATGGATATCTTCTTTGAATACCATTAGTTGACTTTAGTACCATATGATCATTGGGATATCTTTGTGGTTCCATGCATTAAACCTCCATACTGATCAGGCATGGAAGCAACCTATGGAATTTATTAAGATACACCAATCCTCATATAGCGCTTTTGTCATACCATTTGGTATTCGAAATCGTTAGAGATTAAAGAGATATCAACTATATGTGCTTATATTTAATCAGAATGGAAATTTTCATAAATTAGGCACCTAGCTCGGTTGGCTAGGCGCACGAAAGGGTGTGGCCTAGACCCAGGTTCGATTCCGGGGACGGCCGGTTCCACCATTTTTTTTTTACAGGAACATAAGAATAGTTCTGGTGAATTTTCTACCTGTAAGTTTTACCTTACACTTAATATATATAGGGTTCTTATGAAAAGTTTTAAAAACTTGTTATACTTATAGTTTATGAAGGATTTACTGGTATCCGAACCAAAATAAAAACTCTTAGCATTTAAATTACTGATAAAATGCCAAGGAATGTACCTGATGCCATTATTTATGGACTAGCTCAGGCATTTTAGGCGCTTTCAATTTTAGGCTTTACTTTCTCCGCCGCATTTCCTTTGACAGATTTAGGGCACGTAGTCTTGATGTGGCCTTTCTCATTACAGCCGAAACAGACTGCATTCTTCATGTCTTTGCAGTCCAACGTTTTATGTCCCTTAGACTTGCAGATCCCACAATGTAGAGGTCGAGGCTCAAATCTGCATTTCCCGTAGTGGCGCTTCTTGCAAATCTTGCATACAGGTTTCTGATTGGACTTTTGTTTATTCTTTTTCTTAGAACTCTGGGAGTTATCTACCTCCCTTTTCCTTTTTAGTTCATCCTTTGCATCAGAGGCATGAACGGGATCCTCCTTAAGAGTAAGGAAGTGTGGTCCTAGATAAAATTTGGACCGAGCAGCATGGGGCTCCTTAAACTTGTTCACAGCCTTCTTCACAGCTTTTCCAACAGCTACGTCTATCATAGTTTGAAGAACATCTTTGGAAATTCTAAGGTTCACAATTTCAGCATCATTAGCATGCGTCGTGCCATCAATGGCGCGATCGACTGTTGTCTTATCCGCGTTTGCCATACTTTCTATTGGTTCCTAACACCAATAAAACAATTTCTTAGTTAAAATCCAACAACTGCTATTCTTCATTCTGATGGCCTTAATATGTACTAACCATGGTGTCAATAACCTATACAGGCTATTATAGCACTAACATTCTTAATGAACATTATTTAAAATATATTAATATTACTTAGCCTAGGTCGCAAAAGACCATCAATGGCATTAAAGATTTGGACCTAGTCCATCACTTTTCTGACAGAGGATCAAAACGTCACATCTGTCTTTATTATATTAAAGAATTTAGGTAGCTTGAAAGCTTGCCATAGGAATATCAGAAAAGAGTGATTCCTATTAGATATAAAATATCCATCTAAGGTTTGTTGGAGCATTTTCTAAAGTATCATCGGCCAATTTCTACCTCGTATTAAATGACCGAAGTCCTAATCAGGCGGAGACAACAGTTCTCTATAGTTATTGTTCAATATTGAATCATATGTGCCAGTATCAAGTAAATTTCTGCATAAACTGCTTGATAAGGAAAGGTACCTGCTATATAGTTATCCTTCTGCATCATTTCCTGGCGTTCATCCGGAAGACTCATGCGTTTATTTTCCTGGCCTCTCTCGGCTTCTTTATAAGCTTTGGGCAGTTGGTTTTGATGTGCCCTTCCTCGTTACAATTGTAACATGTGGCGTTCTTTAACCCCTTGCAATCTAAGGTTTTGTGACCCTTGGTCTTGCAAATTCCACACAATTTAGCACGTGGGTCGATTGTACATTTTCCAAAATGTTGCTTTTTGCAGTTACTGCATTTGGGTCTGTTATCAGACTGACTCGAGTTCTTCCTAAACTCGGAATCCTTCCCGCACTCAGAGCTTCCCTTCTTCTTCTTGTTATATTGATGAGAGTTTTCCTCCTCTCTTTCTCTTCTTCCCTCGCCAGGAGTCTTAACAAACTTAATTCTGATTGCATCTAAGGTGAGAGATAAGGATAAGTCCACCGCGGACCTATATGTGGTTGGCCTAGATGCTTTAACATTTCCTTTTATCTCTGGTGCTAGGCCTCGAATGAAACGCGCTATGCGTTTAGGTTCAGGGGTGACTAAATAAGGAACTAGGCGGGACATAGTGTTGAAACTTGTCACATATGCCTGACAATCCAAATTCTCCATGACCAGAGTCAAGAAGTCTGATTCTATCTTTTCTACCTCATGCTGGGGGCAATAGTTTTCCTTGACTAATGCAACAAATTGTTCCCAAGATAAGTTGTAGAGTAGAACTTTTCCCGTGGCTTGGAGCAATGATCTCCACCATGCCAACGCTTCTCCTTTGAATGATTGTGAAACAAATTTCACAACATCTTGCTTCGCACAACCGCTGATGTTAACAACAGCGTCCATCTCATCGAGCCTTGTCATGCAATCGATGGCCCCTTTTTCTCCTGTAAAGTCTCTAGGCTTGCAGGAGGCAAAATATTTATATGAGCAGGTCTTAACTGATGCCTCTTGATGAAACACAACCTGTCTAGACGGAATACTCCTTTGATTTGACAAGTCATGAACATCGTCCTCCCTTGACTCATGTGTTTCAGAAGGGGGCTTACTACAAGCCACAGATAGAGTCTTAAAGTGGGTATCGTTTGATTCGCCATACTGTCTATCAAGAGCTCGAGTAACAGCATAATCTATTATTTCCTGCAGTTCTGCTCCAGTTACATTAATTCTGGTAGTATCATTGTTCTCCTGCATGTGGCTGTTAACTTCATCTAGTCCAGCCATGTAGCTTGATTACTACATAAATATCAACAATGATTTATTCAGAGGTTTTTATGGAATCATCATCTTTGACGATTCATCAACCATGGTAATATAAACCATATTGGTTAACTTGTTAGTTATATTTAATTAGTATTTTCCAGGATAATTTTATCCTAGTTATAAAACAGTAAGGATATTGAAGTGGCGCAAAAGGCCTAGTCACAAGGACAGTTCTAAATTTTATAAGCCATGATTTCAGAGAATCGAGGCATTAAGGTTTGAATCAAGTTCATTACCTTCTCTTGACAGGGAGTTATAGACTTCAACTGTCTTTTGTCCTTTAGGACAATAGATATAGCCCGTGGGTATTTCCCTTCTGAGGGATGGTTATAATATGATCATCTTCTCAGATGTTATTAGTCGAGATCGTATGGATCCTACTGACTATTATGCTTGGACCTGGTCCAACATTTTTAGACAGGAGGTCAAAGACCACCACTGTCGTTGTCTTATCGGACAACAAGTTTAGCCCGTAGGCACTTCATCACTATCGGATGTTTATAATATGATCATCTTATAGGATGACACAAGCCATGATTTCTAAATCACTAGGCTAGATAAGAAAATTGGAAGAATCCAATATAAGGATGACTGTTGTGATTTTGTCGAATCATATTTGTCAGGAGTGCTAACACGTTCTTAGGTGTTAACAAGGATCTGAATCCCTTGGGTAGGTTTCACCATCTTGGCCGCGTAGGCTAGGTTTCACCGTTAAGATTCTTTTTAAAATGCCTACTGGCAGGGAAGGAGGGATATTTATTTTATTCAGGATTTTTATCATAAATCCTAATTTATAAGTTAATAATAGCACAAATGGCCTAGTCGCGTAGACAAGTTCAATTTATAAGCCATGATCGTTTGGGATCGAGGCAAAATTATAAGTTAGTAATAGCACAAAAGGCTTAGTCACGTGGACAAGTTTAATTTATAAGCCATGATCGTTTGGGATCGAGGCATTTAGGTGTGAATCAAAGTTCATTACTTTTCCTTGACAGAGAGTTATAGGCTACCACTGTCTTTAGTCTCAGAGGACATTAACTATAGCCCGTAGGCATTTCCCTTCTGAGGGATGTTATTTTCCATTTATTTCATATTTCATGTTTAGAATGAAAACTTAATTTAATCAATCCATTATATGAAAAAGTACAGAGTTGCCCTAAGCGGGTCTTTGAAAGGAATAATGTGTCCTTAAAGGGACTGAAAGATAGATATGTCCTTATGAGGACTATTAAGGAAACGATCTTCAGCAAAAGGAGTTTCTTCTTCAAGTTATTTCTGAATGCTTTCTCCTTGGATGCTCGTTTCATTCTAGCCGTGGTACGAAGCTCAGCATTTCTAGGCTCCAGGTGTGGAGGACTCCTATTACGGCTTCTTCGCTTGGCGACGTATTCAATAAAAAATTTTTGGAAGTAAAATCTCCAGATTAGGATTGAGAATATTCCTAAGTTAAGTCTAGACTCAGAAGATCAAGGAATGTGCTAATGTGTAACTGAGACTAAACACAAAGGCTAGTGTTTAATTCACTCAGTGTTGGCTCTGATACCAACCTGTCACACCCCGATTTCCACGTGTCACCAGTGGGCCCGGTGGGGAGTATCGTGACGTGGTTGGCAACATAATAGTCAAACAACACAATATATAAATGCACAGCGGAAGCAAAAGATAAATATATTACATTCCGAATATAAGTAATGTCAAAGTATTACAACAGAAGGTAAAGGATCCACAGGCGGATCAATAAAAGAAAACTGTTCAACAGACTTTAGGCATCTAGAACTTGCAAGATTCCCTAATGACGCCCTGAGCTCCCAGCCAATTACGCATAGTACCTGTCACTTAACCTTTTGGAAAATACGTCAGTTTACACTGGTAAATACAATTAACTGACTCATTTTGGAAAAGAGTTTGAAAATTGATTTGAATGCACGAGGCACAAAAATATCTTTTATAACTTGGGAAAATCTTATTAATAAAAATCTTGTATCTGATTTACATGCTTGTCCAACATTTAGGGCCGGTGATTATACAATACAAGCCGGTCAAGATTAATCGACACACCATAAATATAACTCACAAGAAGACAGCCTTACGAGTGAGTATATCTTTTACATACGCAACAGGAGGTGTTATGCCTACACCTTGTGCTTAAGTTATGGCCATTCACTTTTTAAATGAGCCAATGATATCCAGGACACGGTCATTAACCCCTAATGTTATTTGTTATCAATCAATACAGATTAAAACGGGATTATGCAATTTAATCATCTCCGATTAAAAGGTTTCTACACCCGACCAAGCGGTATTTTTATAATACCGTATCCCAAGCCCGTATAAGGGAAAATAAGTTAAAAGTATTTACCTGAGCTAACAATGCAATTTATACTCAGCCGTATATTCTAATCAGCAAGCACAAGTACTTCTACTGGGGCTCTCAATCTGGAACGAATGTTTTATTAATCTATTAAATTCCTAACGGGTCTTATTTAAGTCGTAACTTAGACCGGTTAGTTTTAAGGAAAGGTTTACGGTTCAAAATGCATGATTAAGCGAAGACCAGAATAGGATGTGATTTAGACCCGACAAGTTTGGAGACTTGTATAATATGGGTAAACTAAACACATTCTGGATTTTGAGATAAAAACGATAACGTTTGACCCGTTTCGGCTAATTTATGCAAACTAGTTACATAAACCGAACCGAACGCAATTAACGCATGACGGTAATCATGAGAGTCATATACAGGTTTCCTAAGTTAATTATGCCTCAAATATGTTGTGACATCAGTAAGATGTCTTTCATTATGCCCAAAACGTATTTAAACACAAACTAGGCCTCGTAGGGGTAGTTTGGTCATTTAAAAGGTTATAAAAGAGTTTAAGTATTTACCTGAGTTACAGGTCTGGTATAATCAGCGAAAATACTTATTTTGATAAGTTATAACAGTAGGATAAAGTATATATGTGAAATTTATCAATTATAACCAAACTATGCACCGAAGGGCATTTTGGTAATTTCACATAAGCCGTAAAGATCAAAACTGAAGTCTGAGTTTATCAACCTTTGCTTACTGTTAAAATATTATAATTTGCCTCAAATATCAGTAGGTATCAACCCTTGTATGTTTAAAATAGTTTAAGTACATACTATGCGTTAAAAACGCTTAAAAAGGCGATTAAAGGCCATTTCCGGGTTCGATACTTAAATCTGATATTTTTTATATTTCCAGAAGTCTTAAAATAATTTATTTATCATATGTGATCAGTAGTAAAAGGTTTGGAGTCGTTTAGATATGTAAAACTCATTTTATGGCCCGTAAGGGCAAAACCGACGATTACCGGATTAAGCCTACGACTACTAGTTATGCTCAGCCTAAAATTTATTAAAAATCTTTAAAAATCCCAAAATAATATATTACATCAGTGGGTAAAAGATTTGATATCAAAAAGTATGTTTAAGTAGGCTATACGCTAAATACGCCGTTAAATTAACATAAAGCTTTAATTTTACGCTAACGAGCATAACTCTTAACCTACACCTCAAACTGATGTCAAATTTTGCATACAAGTTTAAATATCAGTATTTAAAGTTTCTACTCTTTTACATTTCCAAAAATTACGTTTTAAGGTAATAAGGGCATAATGGTCAACATATGAGCAATTAATGGAAACGCGTAAACGAATGGGTCAATCAATGAACCAACCACAGAGGGTTATGCTAACATGTAGCCTGGTCCTAAGGAAGCTCTAAGGCATTTCCAAATCATACTAAAGCGGGTCAGAACTGAAGTCAAAGCAAAAGTCAACGCTTTGCGACTTTCGGTTCCGAATCGGTTCAAAACAGAAAGTTGTCGAATCAAACAAGCTTAGACAAGTTCTTATGCTTATTATCAAGTTATATGAATGATAAAATAGGTTACACACATTTTACATCGTTAATTATGCGTTAAGCGAAAGATTACATTTCTGTTGACTTTTTCTAATCATCTTTGACTCGACAATTGACCTAGTTAGGATGGGAATCAGTGGATGCCCTTTTAAGGGTTTAAAGCCCACATAATTACCAACTTATAACTACCTTTGATTTGACTAATCACTGGACCATTAGTGATTAATCTTAAAGTCAACCGTTAATTACGACGGTTTGACTTTTAAGCTAAAACTTAATTAAGAAAGGATTAGAACACTTACTGAAGTCCTAAGCTTGATTAGGAAGGACTTGGGTCTGCTTTGAAGCTCCAGAAGGCTCCTCAATTGCAGAATGAAGGTGTGAAGACTTGTTGCAAGTTCATGGTCCTTTTATAGTGAAAATTTCACCACAAATCTTTGACACACAAGTCTACCAACTGACCACAACCTTCTAACATGTGTCCCTAGTGTCTAGGGGTCGTTTAGGGGCCTCTTGGAAGGGTTTAGATGCACTACAAGTCGTTTAGAAGGCTGAACAGGCAACAAGAACATTTTTCTGCATCTGGGCGTCCCAGGCGGCCCGCCTAAGATTTTGTTAAAGGACACGCGGGCCGCGTGGGCCTTGAATTCAGGTTTTACATTTTCTATTTGTTGCATATTCGACTCTTGGCCCTTCCGAAAGGTCAAGTAACCTTTATATTGCAATTTGAACCCTCTAATTTGATACATAAGGGCTTCAAGATATATACCCACTTTGTTTAGTCCTTGGTTAACTTTATTGTCACCCGAAAAGTCCAAACTTTCAACGTTGACGCTTTAACCCCTTGTAAACGAATTTGATCACAACTTGCTCATACGATAATGAAACTTTATGAAATTTATATCGTGTATTCTAGTGAGCATAATTAACCGTTACAAAGCTTCGGGTTTGTCAAAAGGTCGCTCAGAGGTATAACTTAAACATGTTGACACATTTAACCCCTGTAGTTTGTAATCTCTCACTTTCCTTCATATTTAGCTTCGTATGATCCGTGATTTATTCGTTTAAAGGTATGAGCATCATGTAGGGCTAATGTACAATATATTTATTCACTGTTGACATTTAGAACCCGTATTTACACATACTTTCCATGATTGTCAACTTCAGTCCTTTCCGAACATTCTTTCACACGTTCAAGCATATGACACGTGTCAATACATTATAGGACGTGAATTTTCGAGGTGTTACAATAGGGTTTCCAAAAGCGGAAAGTGCACAAGTGTCGAGCGGGTCACCGATCGGATGGTTGTCCGATCGGATGGCAATCCGATCGGATGGCCACTCGATCGGGTGGCTACTCGATCCTGGTGTTCGGCGTGTTGAGTTTTGTCGTTTTCAATTCGATGCAATTCGAGTGAGCGATGTGATAGTATTACCCATTAATCCCAACTACTATATCTAACATACAATCACTATATTTAACTTGCGTTTAGTGTTTGCGATTAGATTGCGATTCGATTGAGATAGAGTTGCGATTGCGTTTCGATTAATTACCACAACATAAACATAAATACACATGCACAAGTAACACCTAAGTAGCACACACACATAAACAATATCCAGAATGCATAATTCGAGATGCGAATGCGATAGCGATGCGATAAGCGATAAAGCGATAAAACAAGCGATAAATATCGATTAAACCTCGATTATTAACAAGTACTCCACATAATACAACTAATGCGATAAAATAAACAGATTATCTACAAGTCAAAGAAGTCAAAACAGGAGTCAAGCAAGGAATGACAGATCGCAATTAGCAATATTTTCTTCTTTTGACTTCACTCTTGACTTTGAATTTGACTCTCGAAACACGAGGTGTTACAATTAGTGAGAGTGATGAACTAGATGTAGGTTAGTTGACCAATTAAGTGCAGGTCATTAGGTGCAGCTTTGCAGCAGTTGACCCACTAAAGTCAAAGTTTGAATGATATGCCCAAGATGCAGGTTTAGTGCAATTTCCCTAGGTAGATAGGTTTCAAATAAAGTCAAAACGCCGAAATGGGTTTCAAATTTTCAGTCTTGCGCTTATAAAGTCAAAAGGAGTTGATGATGCTTCAATATTTTGACTTGGTAAAGTCAATCTGCACCTAATGTGAGAATGGAGGGAATTTTGAATATAATATAGATCGAGGGGCAATATAGTCTTTTTACATCATCTAGTAAGGACAAAAAGGTCTTTTAACAACATGTACTTACAACCTTTAACGTTTTGAGGGAAGATGGTAATGAAATACTCATGTGAGAGTTTCAAAGGGCAAAAACTGAAATAGAGTAAGACATTGGGCAATTTCGACCAAACCTTAGAGATGCAAATTGCACTTTACTCTAAAATTAAATATGAAAGTCAAACAAAGTAAAAAGGCACATTTTCATTAAATAATAAAAACTACATTAAAACTAAAAATAAAAACCTAAAAGTCACAGATAATAATCCCAAGTCAGTTATTAGCCGATAATAATCCGAACTGGTCAATGTTTTTTTGTAAAATAGTCCGCCGTTAAAATAGCTTAACGGAGTTTAGTTTTTTTCCCGAATTGCAACCCGATGTTTTAGGGCTTTTGATCAGAACGAGGATATGAGTCGATTGATGTAAAACTTACATCGAAATTGTGCTCGAAATGGTTTGATTTTTGTTAATTGGAATTTAAACACCTGAATTGAAGCACCGTTTTCGTGGGTTAAGGGCAATATTTTGAAGTAAGTTTTACATCAATCAACTCGTATCCTCGTTCTGATCAAAAGCCCTAAAACATCAGTTTGTAATTTGGAAAAAAAACTTAACTCATTTAAGCTATTTTAACGGCGGACTATTTTACAAAAAAATAAAAAAAATTGACCAGTTCGGATTAGTATCGGCTAATAAGTGACTTGGGATTATTATCAGCCAAATTGAGAAAATTGGGATTATTTATTTCCAATTTGCAAAAATAAAAAAAACAACCTAAAGATTAAAGAGTAAATTACTTTTTGAGTCCTTGTATTTTAGTGGTTTTAACTATTTGAGTCCAAAATCAAGGTTTAACATCATGAGTCCCTAATCACTCATTTTATATCGTTTTGAGTCTAATTTCTAACACTTGTACTTTTGATTTTTGACTCAAATGGTTAAAAACACTAAAACACATGGACTCAAAACGTTATAAAATGAACGGTTAGGGACTCAGACTCAGAGCGCTAAACTTTTTGATTTTAGACTCAAATGGTTAAATAGGGACTTAGAAATTAATTTACAAAAACAACCTAAAAGTTAATGGGCCTATTTCCACTTCCTACAAATTTCTCGTATGAAGTGTAGTAGAATCGACAACCACGGATCTTTAACATTTCCATGCGACTCCAATGCAAGTTTCAAGTTGCGGTTTTTCTCTTCTTCCCGCAAGTTGTTAACACCTATTGATAACACGACTGGTATTTAAAAATGTTTGTATAATATATACGGTGCACATTAATTAAGTTATTTTTATGATTTATTTTTTTGTACAATAAAGGTTTAGTTTATTTTGACGGTGTTAACATTTGTAATTCTATCAACATGAGTAACCTTACATGTTTTCATGGCATAAACATTTGTTGAAATTAACAAAATTATTCATGAAACAACAAAAACTTTATTCCAAACTAATATATCAATTAGTAAATCAAAAATAATAAAAAGGTAAAGATGAAAAATACAAAAATATAAAAAAAATTAAATAAATACCCACTCACAGTCGTGACCATAATCATGAAATTCTATCACATCAAGTGATAGAACCACTTGCAGTGGAGTGGTGTTTTACGGTGATCATTCTATTTAGGGGTGAGCAAGAAAACCGAAATAACCGAACCGTAACCGAATAACCGAAATAACCGAACCGAAAAAACCGAATCAAAACAAAAACCGACGGTTCGATTTTCGGATTTTTAATAACCGAAAATTTCGGTTCGGTTTTCGGATAAATTTTTTCAATAACCGAAAAAAACCGAACCGAACCGATAAGTTACAATCCATATATTTTTATGTTTAAGTTTAAATTGTTTAAGTGTTTAACCCAATGCTAGTAGAAAATGTTAATTTTATTCTTGAATGTTAAGTGTTTATAATAAAAACATTATAACTGAAATGATTTATTATTACCTATAAGATATAACAAAATTTAATATAAAAATTAAATTTAATAAAAACTTTGAAGAAACATAAAAATAGATTAGAAGTTTTGGTTTATGTAAACAATATTAATTAAAGAGGTTAACTATAATAACTTAAATGTAAACATATAAAAATATTGTTATAATATGAATTATACTTTTTATTTTTTGAATCTTATATAATTTTGTTCCAAAAACCGAAATAACCGAAAAACCGAACCGAACCGACATAAAAACCGAAAAACCGAAACCGAAAAAAACCGAAACCAAACGGTTTTTAAAACCTGAAAACCGACATTTCGGTTTCGGTTTTGATTTTACCCAAAAACCGAACCGAACCGAACCGTGCACACCCCTAATTCTATTACTAAGCCCCATTACAGGGTGTCCCCTCCTCCCTTAGGCTACACGGTATGGGTGACGGAGGGATGGACGGCGACGGGGGTGGCGGCACGGGGGTGACGGAGCGGCGCGAGAAGAAAGAGGGGGGCCCACATGTTTTGCTCCGTCCTGAACGGCGAAAGTCTGACGGAGAGGACGATGACTGGACGGCGTCGGACCGGGCGGCACGGTGTTCAAACCGGCGACGGACCGGGACGATGGGGGGACGACCCCCATACCGTTTAGCCTTATAGTTTACAAGTTTGTAACGTTGATGCTTTCTAACATGGATGTGAAATGCCGATTTTACACTCAGTGATAAAAGCAAAATAAATTTTGTGTGTGTGTGGAGAGAGAGAGAGAGCACACAAGGTTCTTGTATAAGTGAATTTAACGTATTAAGTGTACGAAGTAAGAAATTTATCAACTTTTAATATTGTCAACTTTTTATAACTAGGGTAATTATTGTAATTATTCTAGTAATAAGGTTGGTGATAATTACTCTAGTTATAGGTAGTTTAATTACTCTTGCTACACGGGCGGACCTACCTCTTTGGTAGGGGTAACCCCCGCTACCCCTTGGTCGGAAAAACTTTGGAAAAATTAGTGTAAATTTTGGAAAAATTTGACGTTTTTTCGATTTCGTTACGGTTTATTTATAAAACGTTACCCCTTGGTCGGAATCCTAGATCCGCCACTGTCTAGCTATGCAAACAATTACGCTTCATATTACCAAAGTAATTGTTTACATAACTAGAGTAATTAGTTAATCATAACTCAAGTAATTATGAAATCACCTATTATGAATCTAATAAAGTTTTGCGTATGTATTTGTATAAGTAGAGTAATTACTTTGTATAACTAGAGTAATTAATTGCATAACTAGAGTATGGTGGAGATACAATAGGAAGTTTATTTGGCTAGAAAGGCTAGGAAGTGATCTTGACCATCCATTTAATTAATCAAGAGCTAAGATTAAATGAATGAAATTGAAGCAAAAAAAAGAGGCGTGTGGGTTTGTTAGGGGCATTCTAGTCAATCCAGCACAATAGTTTCCCTCTCCTCCAATTCCCCCCCATTTTTTAAACGTTAATAACTTTTTCATACGAGTATACTATTCTATATTTTCGAAATATTGCACCAAAAAAACCAGCGTTTTTTATCTTTAAAACGAGTATACTATTGCTATATTTTCGAAATATTTTTTGAAAACCCAGTTGCGTAAAACGCAATGAAAAAAAAACGTTAAAAATTTACTTTTTCTAAAACGCAACGCACCAAAAACACAAAGAAATGTCTTATTTCTAAAACGCAATGACCAGAAAACACAAATAAATGTCTTATTTCTAAAACGCAATAGCCTAAAAACACAAAAGAAAGTGTACTTTATAAAACGTAATGGACTGAATGTGTTTTACCTAAAACGCAATGCACCCAAAACACTTAAAAATGTCTCATTTCTAAAACGCAATGGCTAGAAAACACACTTAAAAATGTCTTATTTCTAAAACGCAATGCCTAGAAAACACATAAAAATGTCTTATTTCTAAAACGCAATGGCCTAAAAACACAAAAGAAATTGTTCTCTCTAAAACGTAATGAACTGAATACACATAAAAATGTGTTTACCTAAAACGCAATGAGTAAAAACACTTCAAAAAGGTTTTATTTCTAAAAGGCAATGACCAGAAACTGTTGTTCATAGAACCAGAAACTGTCTAAAACGCAATGACCAGAAACTGTTGTTCACAGAACCAGAATCTAACTAAAACGCAATGACCAGAACCTGTTTTTACAGAACCAGAAACACTGTCTACGAATGCAATTTTTCAGAGGCAATTTACAGAAAATTAATTTTTCTGATGCATTTTTATTACAACAATTTAATAGGAAAATTAATTTTTCTGATTCATTTTTATTACAGCAATTTACAGAACCAGAAACACTGTCTACGAATGCAGCTCAACCCCAGCCAGGGGCTCTGCCCCTTGGACCCCGCCAGGGGCTGCCGCCCCTGGGACCCCACTACCAGGGGCGCTGCCCCCGGACCCCCGCCAAGATCGTAAAACGCAATGACTAAATCAAAAACCCAGATCGTAAAAATGAAATTAAAGAATTTCTTACATGGATCGAAATGATTTCTTCAACAATTGACGAAGTTTGAATGATTGAACACTTATCAGCGCTCGAATCGAACGAATCGAGTGATTATCTCCAAAATCACCGGAAAAAACAAGATTTTTTATGAAATTAAACTGGGTTTTCTTCAAAAAAGCTGAAGAACACGTTGATCGGGTGTTTGAATCATTGATTTGTGATGAAAATCGCACTATAATGTAGTGATTATTGAGATAGAAAGTGAAGAAATGGTTGAAGATGGTGGGTTTTGAAAATGGTGGGTTTTGAAGTTACTGTGTTTTGAAAAGGAAGAAGAAAGGGTTGGATTGACTAAAATACCCTTTTTTCTTTATTTTAAATGTTGTCACATGTCCTAATCCTATTGCTTCCTACACTTCCTAGCCAAAATAAACTTCCTATTTGATCTTTTCCCAACTAGAGTAATTATGAAATCACCTATTTTAAATCTGATGAAATTTTGCGTATGTGTTTGTATAACTAGAGTAATTATCGTATTCATTCTAGTAACAATTTTGGTAATAATTCCTCTAATTATAAGTAGTGTAATTACTCTAGTTATAAAAAAGTTACGTTACATATTACTAGAATAAATATTTGTATAGCTAGAGTATTTTTTTTAAATGCAAACATAAAATTTTAATTAAAACATGGGCTAGCAAGATACTAGGCACCAAAAAAACCATCAAATACAATGATATTGTTCTATATAAAAAGTTGTAGGTCAGACACGAATCAAGTTTCCTTTCTTGATTATCATCGTCATCATACTCAGTAAATCCCATCAATAGCAAAGTTAAGGTATGGTCTGAGTATGGTAAGATGTAGACAACCTTACCTCTACCCCATAGGAATAGAGAGACTGCTTCCAGTGAGACTCCCGGCTCGATTATAGTTTTGTATCAAGCCTTGGACCTAACTTGTGAGAATTCAATAGTCGTTAGAACCTATAATTCATTGTAATTGCTTATGTAATGGGAAACAAATTAGATAAACTCATACAATTCTAATACAAGATTAACCTATCAATAGGTCTACATATCTTAAGTTCTTAAATGTAAATTAGTTGATGTCTTTTAATCTAATTTCGTTTATATATTTTACAGGAGAATGAAAATACGTGTCTCTGTGACAACATAAACTAACGAATGTTAGGGAGCCAGCTTAAACAGTTTGGTTGAATCAACATTTTAGTCATTATCATTATCAATATCCTCATTTATCATCATCATTCATCAAATGCCTCTACCTGTTCTAGCTCAAGGTAATGGATACACTAAATAACATTCTGTATCCGCTTTAATTGTGTAGGATTTGCAATTCAAAAGGGGGTGGCGGCGCAGCTTGTTGCCCGTCTACCAACCCATGATTTGTAATTTGCTCTAACCGTTAATATATCAACATTTTCCATTATCTTCAGAAAGTAAAAAACAATGTGTAATAATGTCATGTAACCACCATAAACTCGTTTATCAACCATTTTAATCAAATTTGGCTCATGTTCATGTTGTAGCACTGAACTCTATGCATGTTGGTAAGTGGCAAACACCAGTCACTAGTCATCATTTCTATAAAAGTGTGAGGCGCGCACATCACATCGTTGCTGAGGTTCATAACTTCTTCATCCATTTGGTTGTTTTTACATACTAGTCTCCTATAAACACCAATTTGACCAGAAGCACATGAGTCATTACCTCGAGCGCCTCGTGCGTCACACATTTTAGACCAAGCTAGTCATATAACTGAATAAACTGAACCATGTAACTCTTAACATGCATTGGCATTTGCCAATTTACAAATGAATCTTTCAAACTTCCAAAGAATACACATGTTCATAATCATTTAATAATGTGACAATATATGCCAAATCACCTTTTGATCCGGTCCAGAATGAAAAGTACATAGAGGCAAGAACTCGAGCGGGGAAGGATATGCATCAAGCATAGAAACCTTGCTATTAATGTGTTCTTGAACTTAAGCATTTGTGCTAACATTAACCGTTCGGTCTTGGGTCCAGTTGACCAAGTGCTATCTTGAAGAAATATGTTATCACAAACATTGATATGACTCGGGAAACCATCTAGCCAATACACGATACTTGATGCTCACAATAAGTGCAAAGATATAGTAGCATGGAAGATGCAATAACGCAACAATTAAGTACCTGCACGAGTCATGTTTTAAAAATTTTAAGTAGAATATGGTAGGAAATAGAGTAATCTTATGGACCTGAGTCAATACACCTAATCTACTTGTAATGGTGATAATGGGCAAAAAATTAAAAATAGTCCTTTCAACATGAAACTTTCCCGACAAGGAAAGTGTGTCAGCGCATTCTAAAAAATCGCTTGTATAACATAATAGCACTCTTGTAACACTGCTAATAGCTTAATTTCAAGATGTTTTAGAATGAATGAATACATACCATAACGGAGCATTTTGCGCGGATAAGTCAAGAAACGGGTATGGCCACCTGGAAGAAAGAGAAATATCGTATAAGGCGGGTCAAAATGAAATGAGACAATTTCATATATACCCCTACAAACTTGCAAAATATCATATATACCCATGCATAATTATAAATATCATATATACCCAATTCATTAAAAGACAATTTTACCCTTATTTTTCAAAAACTTTGAAATCTCATATATGACCTTTAACTTCAAATATTATATTTACTCATTTTTAGCTTAATTTATTTAGCTAAATATTATATATAGAGAATACCATTGTTTATGGGAAAAAAATAAAAATAAAAATAAAAATGGCTAAAAATAAATTTAAGCTTAAAATGTGTTATATAAAATAAGAAGTTAAAAGATGAGCATATATGAAAACTTAGAAGTTAAAAAAATAAGGGTAAAATGATTATTTATTAGATTGTTTTTAATAAATTGGGTATATATGATATCTTTACTATTTTGTAAGGGCGTATATGATATTTTTAGTTTTGGTTGGGTATATATGAAAATTTTCAAGTTTGTAAGGGTATAGATGAAATTAATCCAAATAAAATTATGTTGACAATGCATATGGAATAAAAAAGACCAATACATACCAAGTTTGGACACAGGCATGAACAATCCAGTTAAAGATCACATAAAAGGCGGTAAGGAAGATAAAGTATGAAATTCTGAACCATGGGAAACGCTGAAACAAGTGTTTTCAAAGAAGAACGATACTAATTAACACAAGTTAAATAAGCACACAGGAAAATAAAAACGAAAATAAATGACAGAAAAATTTACCAGGCTATTCAAGGCTGTTTCCCCGAGAAGGAAAACGAGATTAAGTGAATGTGCAAGAACTGTCAACTGGCATGATGATGAAAATCAAAATATTCAAAGTTTAAAAAAGATAAAGGAAATGAAGTGATCAGACTAAGGCGCGTACATAAACGACAGTATGCAATGACTTGATCTATATATGATGTCTAGTTTGTCCTATGAAAGAAGTGTTTGGTTTGACCAATAGCTTAAGTGGATTACTTGTTGAATATCATAATATCATCAGTTTGTTTGTAAAATAATAATGGGCAACTAGTAAATTTGCAAGTTCTTCTATCCAAGTCTAAAATCAAGTGAAATGAAAATAGAAATTGTTGATAATGGGAAAAAGTGCAAGTTTTTGGGAATCAAGAATACAGAGATACGAGCCTATAGGACAGATCCTGTTCAAGTGAGGTCGTGGAAAAAAGAACAAGTACTCACAAAATTCATTGGATATTCATTAATGGTAAGAAATGGGACGATCACAAGCCAATAAACAGAATCTGTTAGCATCGTTGCCCCAGCAGTAATCTGTGTACAACAAACAAGTAAATTAATAGCTAAAATACATGAAACTCAATTGTAGATTACACATCTAACATCTATTCATCTAATATACCAAATTTGTTTTTTTTCTCATAATGAGATTAATAAACCATAAAAACAAACGGAAACGTATCTTGTTCTTTATAAAGAAATTCAGAACTTTTAGAGGGTTAATATACCTGGAAAAGAATTTGAAATATATAGCCCCAAAAGGCAGCACTTTGCAAGAAACAACTTCCTCCCTGTTGACGTGACGCATTCTCCAAATCTTCGTGATTAAGAGGCTCATAAATTGCTTGCCGTGCATCTACATCTAAGCTAGAAACAGTAAGCATCTTATGCTGCCAAAACAATCCATAGGCTGAAAGCAGTGACCCAAACTGCAAAAGAACTTGAGGACATTTGTTAGCTCAAATAGGCTAAACCACGTAAACTTCATGCCAATTGAAGCACAACGTGGATACTTTTTCGTATGAGTCGGTCTATGTGATATAATATAATTACAGAATCTGTAGCATTGTTAACTGAAATGAGAACTCGGGGATGGAAAACACATACCGCAAAATAAAAAATAACCAGAGTAAAGGTCCACCTAGTCAAAAAAATAAAAAAAATCATGAACTTGCAGTACATGTCTGCATAAATTTTGTGAATGACACCAATCATATATATATACATATTATGAAAACATACATAGTGACTTACTGAGTATAATAATAAAATATGTCAGTGCCAACTTTAACAACATCAGCGGTGCTAGCGATAAAAAGCAAACAAAATGCGAGGATTCGGAAAGCTAGTAACCACGCAGGATGTATCTCCTTGACACACGGCATCCATGCTTCACGATCATACAAATCCCAATCCCTTTCTAGCCGAGTTGTTTCTTTGTAAGTTTTTGAATGGTGTGAACCTTCGTATCTCCAAATCAGAAACAATCCTATAAGTATTGAGCCAAACACCCATATTGAACAAAGTAAGAACTTTAAATTCATCCAGTATTCCAGGCTAGTAGTATCACTAGGATCCACCATCCTGTAAAAAGCACACAGAGCTATGTTACAGTTAGTAAGAACTCCTAGGAACATTCTTATAACATGTTGTACATGAATCTTAACTGAAAAAGTATACTTGTGAAAGGTGTTGAAGAAGGTGGCATTCATTGTAATTACATATTATGTTAAAAGTTTAGATTCCAATACAGAAGATAAAAGATACATTTTGCTCATTTGATTCATTGTAACTAAATTTCATGACCAATTACAAACAAGTGACAGGCAACAAGCTGCGCCGCAACCCCTTTTTGAATAGCAAAATCAATCCTACTAAAGACAAATGGTCCGTCCAATCATTGACTAGTAAATTAAAGAGATTTGAGAATAGAGCATCAAACAATAATAACTGCCAGATTGAGAAATCAATAGACAAATCAATCTTCCCTGACTGAGTCTAATACTTATTCAAAATCCAGGTATAAACAAACAATAAATCAGCAGAAAACTCAAATATAAATCAAAACAAACAGCAGTTTCAACTAGTTAAAATCACACATCGAAATCAGTAGTCAAAACTCATAATACAGATGAAATATATAGCTGAAACTAGTAAGAACTGACTGGCACAGAAATGAAAACGAACAGATCAAGAGATGCAGATGATAATAAAATGATTTGAGATTGAAGTAGAAAATGACCTAATTATTTTTCTTCTTGAGATGAGATTGTCGGTAGGAATGGTGAAGAAGATCCAAGATGTTGTTAATGTGTGGAATCCGAAAGGCGACTCATGATTCTATGGATCCTTTCTTTGGTGGTCAATGAGTGGACTCGTGGACAATTTTAATTTCATCTGCTCCTTATAATATTAATTAATATTCATTCATTAAATAAATGGAGGACCATGGTTGATGCCACTTGGTGGCTTTTTTTTTTTTTGAAACGGCGGTTATATTCCATAAATTAATTATTCTTTCCGGTCTTAGCGTCAGGTAAAAATGACATTTTTCATGATAAGTGTGAGAAGACATAAGAATTAACATTTAGACATCATGTTTTGGACTTGGGCATAATGTTTTGGGCTGTTTTGGCGAGAAAACATCAAACATAACAATTTAAGACACAATACAATGAGTTCTAGGCTTAAAAATTAAAATACTATGACAAGAACGTTAAATAGTGTGTTTTAAGTGTTAAGAAGTGTGTTTTTGTTGTTTTTTAAATTGCATGCCCATAATACATTGTATTATGTTTTAAATTGTCATGTTTGGTGTTTTTCTTGCCAAAACAACCCAAAACATCATGCCTAAGTCCAAAACATGATGCCTACATGTCAATTTCTATGCCTTCTCACACATACAAAAAAAAATTTACAGGAACCTCACCCTAGACATCCATAAGGCTATGCGGTATGGTGATGATCCATCCTTTGATGATGACCCGCCATGTAAGTGTCACGTAGGATGGGTGTGAGAATGAGGCAAAGAGGATGAAACTATGGAAATTGGGGGATGAGCCTTACATATATATATATATATATATATATATATATATAGGGAGAAGATCATGCGAGAACCACCTCTTATTGCGAGAACCGCGAGAACCAATGTGAATACAACAAAAAATGCATAAAAATAGCTAAAAATCACACAAAATTTTTTTTTTAATATTTTTTATATAAAAATCGCTACTTTTCGAAGCCAAAATTTTTTTTTTTTTTTTTTTTTTAAATTTTGCCACTAAAAATAGCGATTTGAGCATAAAAAATATTTAAAAAAATTTTTTTAGATTTTTTTAGGTTTTTTGGGGGTTTAGTTTTTAGCATTTTAGCTTTGAGGGGGTTTAGGTTTTTTTTTGGGGGGGGGGGGGGGGGGTTAGGTTTTTTTAGCTATTTTAGGTTGTGTTCACATTGGTTCTCGCGGTTCTCGCAATAAGGGTGGTTCTCGCATGAACTCCTCCCTATATATATATATATGTGTGTGCTGGGGTTCCTCTACAAAGTGTGTTTTTCCTACAAAATGTAGGAAGCAATCTTAGCCATAGGAGGTTGAGATTATCTTGGTGGCATTTTGGTAATATTTGTGTGTTAAAAATAAATTGTTTTAATAGATTAGGGGTATTTCGATCATTATGCGTGTTTTAAATCTGTCATACAACCAGTGTTGTAGTAATCGCTAGTCGCTAGTCGGGCGGCGGGGTGGGGACTAGCGATTAATCGGGATTAATCGGGGATTAATCGGAATTTATGGGGATTAATCGGGATTAATTTGATTAATCGGCGACTAATCGGGGATTAATCGGCACCTAGTCTGGATTTTTACAACCATGCATACAACTGTCCACATAAACCCACCTCCCTACATTAATGCATTTTTTTCCTATCTCTAAACACACACTTTTGGAAACCTCGATCATAGCAAAATTAGCTAGAAATGGATTTAGATAACAAATTCTCACTCAAATACAAGTGTTTTTTTTTCCTGGAAGTTGAAAATCCATCATCGATGTGTTTATTTATTTATTTTTATTTTCTTGCAGGAAAAAGATTCAGGAACATTAAGACAATGCAAAAAATTGAAGCTCTGATCTATTCCAAAAAACATTTCAAGAAGGGATCATCGGGCAAATGTGTGTTTTTTCTATATACTTCAAGCCTAGGGTTTGAAAGTTGTTTTGATTGTAAGCGATCAAAGTATATTTATACCAGTGTGTTATACGGGAACATGATGTGTTGTAGCTTGCTTTCGGTTAGATCATGCGCTAGCAGTATCCAGTGGGTTGGGTTGAAGACGAAGGCAATGGGTTGTGTTGAAGACAAAGGCACTGATTGATGTGGTTGTTAAAAAAAATCTTGGATGTTGTGTTCAAAGTAGTGTGTTTTATGCTATATTTATTTGTTTGCATTCCTTTTTTTATTGGTTGTTGGGCAAACCGAGTATGTGTTTTAATATAATGGATCTAAATTGCTTATTTGATATAGATAAAAATATGTTTGATAGTAAATATACCATTCGTGTGTTCAAAGATGACGAATTATGATCTTTTTACATCTGGTGAGTTATATACACTATAACACAACATGAATAACTCAATATTATGTTTGATAATAGATGTACTGATGTGCGTGAAGTGTCGTATATATTAGGTGTATATTTTAAGCCATTTTTAACACTTATTTTAGCCAAGTTTTAAATTTATAAAACACGATATTTCACTAACACTAAACACACATATGGGCAAGTGCACCCATCGTTGAGTGTAGTATAGCGTTGGTAAGATACCGAGGTCGTCCAAGGACACAAGAGCTTTTAGTACCGGTTTATCCTCAACGTCTAACCAAAATAAAAGTTTAGAAAAATGTTTTAAACTAAGAAAAATAAAACTAACTAAAATGCTGAAAATAAAAATAAAAATAAAAACAGATAGACAAGATGAATCACTTGGTTCCGACTCGTATCTAGTATAACCTTTGATTATTTCCGCACTTTTGCACATAATTAAGAGATTATTTTAGTTATTGTAGTAGGCCCCTCTTTTGAATGCGACGTTACCCTCACCCCAGTAGTTTGAGTCAGCAGGGATACAATCCTAAAAGGGTGGATTATTGGAAGATAATGAATTAAGTTATTAATGCAGTATTGTGGTAGGCCCCGCTTTTGGCGGTGACGTTACCCTCGGCTAAGTAGTCTGAGTCAGCAGGGATACAGTCCTAAATAGCCGGGTTATAGTATTAATAGTAGTTAACTTATGAGGGGATCAAAGAGTTTGGACCCCCGCCATCCAATACCGTGAAGTATTGAAGGAGGTCCTACTAAATTTGACCCAGGTCCATTGCAGGACCTCTAAACGCTGAACAATGGCAAGACCTTTACCAAACCGTTCCCTTAACCCCCCTACCAGGTAGCCAACATACCTCCATATAGACCGTGGAGATATGAATGGTGAAAATCCTTTATTTTATATAGACAGTAAAATAATGCCAAGACACCACGGACAAACGATAAGGAAAGATCACCTTCAACATAAGTAACTAGTTATTAAAGTCATTAATACAAAACCAAATAAAAAGTGCAAAAGATTAGAAATAAAAAGTATTATACTAGACACTTTGTCTTCACCAAGTGATGTAAGAGACTTAGGCAAACATGGCCTTGATTGTTAATAACTCTTACGATCAATCTTGGATCCCGAGACGACTCACACACTCTACGATGGACAATGGATGATGGTGGTGGATGATGGTGTTGTGATGGTGGTGGGTGGTGGATGAAGTGTGAGAGAGGTGGTGTGCCAAGGGATGAGATGAAATGAATCCAAGCACTCCTATTTATAGGCTGAACAGAGAGCTGGACACGGCCCCGTGTCCGCTGGGCACGGCCCCGTGTCCGCTGGGCACGGCCCCGTGTCCGTCTGACACTCTCTCTCCTCATTAATTGTAATTCGCAATTACAATAAATGCGCCTGCTGTACTTTCGACACGCCCCCGTGTCCGCTGAGCACGGCCCCGTGATGGGCAATAGAAGCTTCTATAGGTTTGTCTTTTCTGCTGCTTCTTGGGCACGGCCCCGTGCTGGCTGAGCACGGGGCGTGTTCAGTCTTCTGTTTTCTCTATTTTGCTTTGGAAGGTGCCGTTGAGGGTTCGGGCAGTCCACTAATGTTCCTTTTCTTGTATTTATGTTGGATTTAGCTGTCTTTTTGCTTCTTTTGCGTTTTTGAGCTCATTTAATCCTGAAAATACAAAAGGAAGACAAAAACAATCTTTTTCCAATATTAGTACTAAAAAGGGGTTAGTTTTATGCCTCATTTGATGTAATTTATATGTTGCATTTTACACACATCATGTACCATTAGTGTGTTCAATGGTGGCCAGTTATGATATTTTTACTCTAGTGTTACATATACACTATAAGACATCATGAAGAACCTAATATTTATAAACACAATCTCAAGAAAAAAAAACATGTCATTTGTGAATCATAAACTGGTATAACACATCCCGATGAAACCAATAATTAACAAAACACAAACATCAAGAGTTACAAAGACGTGTCCTTCTTATAACATAAACTGCTATGACACATTGTGAAACTTGTAACTAATAAAACACAATGTGGAGAAATTATTCATGAATGATCATATGGCGTGTTTCATGCCACCATAGTATCTAGTATGTTGTTTCATGCAAGCTGTGAGTGTGTGACTACTAAACAAGTAATGCATAAAGTAAACAGAAGACGAACCTTGCAATCTGGAGCTGAGTGTCATGGTCGATTTTTGAAGTTGTTCGGTTATAGTCTGGTTTTATAAAATCGTTTTAAAACCTAGTTCACTATAACCAGTGGCTCTGATACCAAACTGTCACACCCCCAAAATACCACATGCGGAAACACCGCGGGACGTGTGACGTACCAGGATCCAAGCCACCAATCACATTGAACCAATAATAAATATTTAAATAAAACATTCGACTCATTGCATAAGATGAATCCAAGTCATAAGTTAAAACCAAAGAAAACGTTCAGCGGAAGCATATAGTAAATTGTTAAACAACTGTTGCAAAATAAGTGTTCAAAACCAATGTATCAAATATCCAAGAGTCTCGATCCATGACCACTCCAGCACTCCCAGATAGCAAGTCCAGAATCAGAAATCTAACGACCTGCAAGCATGCAGACAAGTGTGTCAGACGACGCTGGTGAGTTCAAAGTTTTGTTAACGAGTTCAATTACCAGATATATGTATAAAACAGTTCAACGATTTGATTTGATGTTGTTATTAACTCGATTACCGCAATGGCTACAAGATGTATTTGCCCAACCCCAATGTCTCTATTAAAACGTTGGTCATGCTTTAAGGTAATTAGTTCACGCCCGTCCTCCCCGGTACGGTGTGAGGGTGCCAAACCTAATAGCGCTATAAACTAATAACCTCATTGCCTCCCCGGCAACTATCGGTAGATGTAAGGGGTCTTATATGATAGAAAATGAGTGTAATAACAAACATCCCAATAACCTGACATTCCTCCCCGGAACGTTACCCGATATCCCTCCCCGGGATGCATGATAGGAAAAAGAGCAGTGAACTCACCTTGATTTGCTCGGTTTGGTTAATTGCTTGTTCACACTTAAACAGTCACATCCTACGGTATTCGTGTATGCAATGCCACTTTACATTCACAATGCTCACATATAATTGACAGTATACATTTCACACTGTGATTTTCGAATAGTACTTATCAGTTACGTACACCCATACAATCCAGTTCACATGTATGTTTCAGATCAACATATAACAGTCAAACGTATTACTCCTGACAACCCATTCATGTTTTCTCGGTCAGTATCAATCATAATTGACATGCAGTTAATAGAGTTTCACCAACAATTATCATTCGTAGTCACCTACTGTTCATGCACAACCTCTCCGACGAAACCCCCCTTTATGACGAAACATCATGGGTTTCGTCAAGTTGACATGCGACGAAAGTGTACAAGTTTCGTCGGGTATCTAGTGACGAAAGCAGGCATGTTTCGTCGAGTAGACATGCGACGAAAGTTATCATGTTTCGTCGCTAACCCTAACAGACGGTTACTAACTCATGTGATGCTAACAGTTTGACGGTTTCCTTCATTCAGATCCACTAATACTTTTAACCATGAACATGTACCATGAAGATGAAAAATCATTAACCTAATCATACACAACCCTAAACGATCATTGTGATGTACCATGAAGATGAACAATCATTAACCTAATCGATTATTCGGTGATTTTGTGCACAGATAAGATCATACTCATATGGCAACAGATTCATCAATCACACAGTAATCTTGACTAAATACAAGACATCAAATGTTTATCATACATGTTCCAATCTATCGGTTTAACATTAAGATATCAGTGCCCTAATTAACACAACATACGATTACAGTTTCTAATACAAATCCCTACATTCATAATAGATCAAAGACACACATAACAATCATTAAACATAGATCACAGACAACACGTGACAATCATCAAACAATACGCAGTGAGATGCTAACCGATCGTTGGGGCGATTACGAGAGTGCACGGAGACTTCGAGGTAAAGATGAGTGCTGCCGAAAGTTCAAGGAGAGAGCTAGGGTTTGATAACAATAGACTTACGTAACTGTGCGAACACAAAACATATACTAAGTCACTACCGGGCCTCAACTGGGCCGGAGGCCCATACGGCGAAACCCCCTGGTTTCGTCGATCAGGATCATGGCGAAACTCTCTTGTTTCCTCGAGGTGTGTTATGACGAAACCCCTAGGTTTCGTTGGGTGTTGTGGCGAAACTCCTAAGTTTCGTCATGTATGGTTTCATTGAAAACAGTTTAATTCGTTCATTCACCGAACATAACAATTCAATAATAAACACAACTCTAGTCTTTCAAATAGCAACACATCACATAACACAAGACACTTTATCAAAAGAGAATTGTCACACAGTAGATACATAAATGAAGGGACTTGAAATCTCGGGTTGTCACGTCATCCCCAACTTGAAAGAAATTTAGTCCCGAAATTTGATAAGCAATCCTAAAACAGCAAGACGTTAACTCAAGATGACTGTGGATTTTCCGCGGGTACCACATCATCCCCGACTTGAATGGGAATTTCGTCCCGAAATTCACTAGTTGCATTAGATTTAGATTTGCCAGGCTTAGACTTGTCCTCTGGGAATAAATGTGGGTACTTAAGCTTCATCTGATCCTCGCGTTCCCACGTGAACTCCGGTCCACGTCTTGAGTTCCAACGAACTCTCACTATCGGAATACGGCTGTGCTTACGGACCTTGACCTCCCGGTCCAAAATTTCTATTGGTTCTTCTATAAACTGCAACTTATCGTCAATTTTGAGCTCTTGAAACGGTACTACAAGTGCCTCATCAGACAAACACTTCTTCGACTGTGAAACATGGAAAACATCGTGGACGTTACCCAACTCAGCAGGTAACTCAAGCCTGTATGCCACCTTACTGATTCGTTCCAGAATTTTAAATGGCCCAACATAACGAGGGTTAAGCTTGCCGCGTTTCCCAAAACGCACCACACCCTTCCAGGGTGAGACCTTTAACATGACACGATCATTAACTTCGAATTCCAAAGGTTTCCTACGCTTATCAGCGTAGCTTTTCTGACGGTCGCGCGCTGCTGCCATCCTATTCCTGATCTGAACAATCTTTTCTGAAGTTTCCAACACTAGTTCAGGGCCTGTGACCTGCTGTCACCCACCTCAGCCCAACAGAGAGGTGAACGACATTTTCGTCCGTACAGTGCTTCGAATGGAGCTGCCCGAATACTGGTATGGTAGCTATTGTTGTAAGAAAACTCTATCAAAGGCAAGTGTTTCTCCCAACCCTTGCCAAAATCAATCACACACGCCCGCAGCATGTCTTCAAGTGTCTGGATCGTTCGTTCACTTTGACCATCCGTCTGCGGGTGATAAGCAGTGCTCATATCGAGACGCGAGCCAAATGATTTGTGCATCGACTGCCATAAATCTGAAATGAAACGCGGGTCACGGTCAGAAATAATAGAAGTTGGCTCCCCGTGCTTAGAAACCACCTACTTGAGGTAAACAGCAGCTAGTTGTGAGAACTTATCTGTTTCCTTGATTGCCAGAAAGTGTGCTGACTTCGTGAGATGATCAACGATCACCCAAATGGTATCGTTTCTGCTTTGAGTTCTCGGCAGACCTGTGATGAAATCCATTGCGATTTGCTCCCACTTCCACATGGGTATTTCCGGTTGTTGCAGCAATCCAGACGGTTTCTGATACTCCACTTTAACTTTCGAGCAGGTCAAGCATTTACTCACATAAGTCGCAATGTGAGCTTTTATCTTCGGCCACCAATACATGATTTTGAGGTCCTGATACATCTTATCCGAACCTGGGTGAACAGAGTATTGAGACTTGTGTGCTTCATCCATCACCAGTTCTCTAAGATTACCAAACAACGGAATCCATATCAGTTCCATAAAGTAGTAAATACCATCTGATCTCTTCTCGAGTTGTTTTTCCATACCCCGCAAATACTCAGCTTCACAGTTTTCTTCCTTCAACGCCTCAGCCTGAGCCGAACGGATCTGGTCAGACAGGTTAGAATGAATAGTGAGCTGCAACGCGTGAACACGTTTGGATTTCGATTCCTTTCTACTAAGAGCATCAGCTACAACGTTGGCCTTACCTAGATGATACTTGATCGCACAATCATAATCGTTTAAAAGTTCTACCCAGCGACGCTGTCACATGTTCAAGTCCTTCTGGTTTAAAATATGTTGAAGGCTCCTGTGGTCGGTATAAATAGTGCATTTAGTACCGTACAGGTAATGCCTCCAGATCTTGAGCGCAAATACTACAGCTCCCAACTCCAAATCGTGTGTCGTGTAATTCTTCTCATGAACCTTCAACTGTCGAGAAGCATAAGCTATCACATTGTTGCGTTGCATCAGCACGCAACCAAGACCCTGTATGGAAGCATCACAGTATACTGCAAAGTCTTCTGTACCTTCAGGTAGAGACAAGATCGGTGTACTGCAGAGTTTCTGTTTCAGTAGCTGAAAAGCTTCCTCTTGTTTCGTTCCCCACGAGTATACAATGCCTTTCTGTGTCAATGAAGTAAGAGGTTGAGCGATCTTCGAAAAGTCCTTAATAAATCTTCGATAATATCCAGCGAGACCAAGAAATTGTCGCACCTCAGAAAGAGTCTTTGGTGCCGCCCAATTCTTGACAGCATCAACCTTTGCGGGGTCCACATGTATCCCCAATTCATTAACAATGTGCCCAAGGAAGTGTACCTCCCGAATCCAAAAGTCACACTTAGAAAACTTCGCATAAAGTTGCTCCTTTCACAGAAGTTCCAAAATAAGACACAGGTGCCGCTCGTGATCTTCCTTGCTCTTCGAGTAGATCAAAATGTCGTCGATGAATACTATAACGAAATCGTTGAGATATGGTTTGCATACACGGTTCATGAGATCCATGAAGACCGCTGGCGCGTTCGTCAACCCAAACGGCATAACTAAAAACTCATAGTGCCCATACCGTGTTTGAAAAGCTGTTTTTGAAACATCCTCCTCTCGGACTCTCACCTGATGATAGCCCGATCTTAAGTCGATCTTCGAATAAAAACTTGACCCTTGCAACTGGTCAAACAAGTCGCCGATGCGTGGCAATGGATAATGGTTCTTGATAGTCACCTTGTTGAGTTCCCGATAATCAATGCACATGCGAAAGGACCCGTCTTTCTTCTTTACGAACAAAACTGGGGCTCCCCAAGGCGAAGAACTGGGTCGAATAAAGCCCCTATCCAGTAACTCTTGCAGTTGATTAGACAACTCCTGCAATTCTCCAGGTGCTAAACGGTAAGGAGCACGAGCTATCGGGGCTGCTCCTGGCGCAAGATCAATCTGAAATTCTACTTGACGATGAGGAGGTAAACCAGGAAGTTCCTCAGGAAATACATCGGCAAATTCACGTACAACTGGCAGATCCTCAATCTTTCTTTCTTTAGATGGAGTATCAGTAACTAGTGCTAGAATTGCAGGATACCCCTTTCGTAGACATTTCTGCGCTTACATAGCCGAGATAACACCAACCATCATCCCACTACGATGCCTTTGAACCGATAATGACTCTCCACCAGGGAGAGGAACACGTACAATCTTCTCCTTACACAGAATCTCAGCTCGCTGTTTGGACAGCCAATCCATACCAACCACTATATCAAAACTACCGAGGGTAACAGGAAGGAGATCAATATCAAACACTTGACCCCCAAGATCTAATTTACACCCAAAAAGAACATGCGAAGCTTCAATCATTTTGCCATTAGCTAATTCTACTACGTGCTTAACTTCTAAAGGTGTTGGAGTTAACCCTAATCGCTGACTAAATTCTAAGGACACATAACTCCAATCGGCACCAGAATCAAATAACACAGATGCAATAAGATTGTTCACAGAAAACGTACCAGTCACGACATTGCCGTCGTTCCTAGCATCACCAGCACCGATCGTAAACACCCTTCCACGAGCACCGTTGCCCCTATTATTGCCATTATTGTTGTTGTTTCCAGCATTGTTGTTGTTGTTCTGGCGGTTGCTGTTGTCGTTAACATTCTGATTCAACTTAGGGCAATCCCGCTTGATGTGGCCCTCATCCCCACACTGGAAACACCCTTTCTTAAAGCCCTGGTTCTGATGGGGTTATTGCCTTTGCTGTCGCTGATACTGCTGATTATGCTGCTGATACTGCTGATTATGCTGCTGCTGCTTTGGCTGCTGGGCTCTACAGTCTTTGGCCTCATGGCCTGCCTTCTCGCACCTACGGCAAGTCCGGACACACTGTCCATAATGATGATAGCCACACTTGTTGCACTGTGCTTCTTCCCCACATAGGAGCCCTGGTTCTGATTGTTGCCCTGGCCTTGATTAACTGAGGACGACTGACTGAAACTACGGTTATTGTTGTTGTCAGGCCTTTTCTGAGATTGACTCGCACTGGTTGCTTTTTCGGTATCGTTCCATTTCCGCTTGTTATCACTAGCAGGCGTAGTAGCTGTGGTTGTAGCAGTAGTAGTGGCAGAAACGCGCGGTGGTAGAGAGCCACTCTCCACCTCCTGATCTGTGATCTTGTGAGCCAAACGGATAATCTGAGGTAAGTTGTTGAGGTTCGCTGCGGTAACCAAACCCTTCACTCGTGGAGCTAATCCCATGATGAACAGTTCTATTCTTCGATGCGGAGGTCGGGACAAGTTCGGGCACATGATAGCCAACTCATGTGACCGTTTCACGTATGCTTCAATCTCGGATCCCACCATCTTCAGATCATAATACTCATTCTCTAGTTTCTGAATCTCATCCCGAGGACAATACTCCTCCCTTATCAACTCCTTAAAATCATCCCAAGTGGTGGCATTTGCCACCTCGATGCCCAACATCTGAACCTGGGCATTCCACCATGTCAGGGCACCATCCTCGAGTATGCCTGTAGCATACTTCACTGTCACGGCCCCGGCCCCGGTTTGACCCGGTTCCGGAGCCGCGGGACAGAAAATCCCGTGGTATTTATTTAATGCGACAGCGGAAGATTTTTAACAAGATCTTTTTAAACCTGAAAATGCTTTATTATCTTATTTCACAATTCGGGATAAAACCCCGGTAATTTACAATAGGGTGATTTCACTGGGAAATCTTTATTTCACAAAACATGTTTCTATATTTATATTAAGCCACTTTCTTAAGCTTGTAGTGCTTCACGGCACTTTTCCTGGATCACAACAGATCACCTGAAACATGTTTGAAAAAGGTTTTGTCAGCGGGACAGAAAATCCCGTGGTATTTATTTAATGCGACAGCGGAAGATTTTTAACAGGATCTTTTTAAACCTGAAAATGCTTTATTATCTTATTTCACAATTCGGGATAAAACCCCGGTAATTTATAATAGGGTGATTTCACTGGGAAATCTTTATTTCACAAAACATGTTTCTATATTTATATTAAGCCACTTTCTTAAGCTTGTAGTGCTTCACGGCACTTTTCCTGGATCACAACAGATCACCTGAAACATGTTTGAAAAAGGTTTTGTCAGCGGGAAATACTGGTGAATCATTCTTTTTACTAAAACGACTCGTTTGTTATAATTTACAGTATTAAAAGCGATTACAATGTTTCCATATATCAACCAACTACCCACAGTATTTGTCACTCGAACATCCATTGGTAACCTCAGAGTCCAATGGTGTCTGTGACTATGGTCATATCACCCCTTGGCTACCCCGTTGTCCAATGGTGACGGTTATCAAGTAATGTATACAAAACCCCACATACTGGCTGTAATTTGGTGATTACAAAGACTTAATCCCTGTAATTATAACCTTGAAACAAGTAGAGTTTTGTAAAGTATTTTGATAAAAAGAGAATGACTCATATTGCAGATTTATATGAGCAGAGCTTAGCCTACTGATTAGCCTTTTTAACCTAAATTTAATAACATGCACACGAACTCGGTTAGTAACTAATACAACATTTATGATAACTCACGAGATTAAACCTTCACAACGAATGAAAAAGTGTGATACTTAAACATCCATCGAATTAACGACGAATGACAAAGCATAAACCCTAATGTGGGCAGCACTTAAACATCCATTGGATAGTTTAATCGATCGGACATTGAATCGTAGCAGCGATCGAGTTAATACCCGGTATCGGAGCAGCGCCTTGCTAATATTGAAAGTAATTTCGACTTCAGAGTAACAAGAATTCGTTTTGAACTTTGTTTTCGACACCAACAGACTGTGCATGCAACAAGCTATTTATAGGTAAAATTAGGGCCTCACGCGGCCCGCGTAAACCCAGGGTTAACACTTACACGGCCCGCGAGGTTGCCTAGTCTACGTATAGGCTGCATGGGTCACGAGTAGGCTTGCCATCTGGTCACCACGTGGATCCGGAACACTTATCCGGTCAAACATGGATTGACGCGGCCCGCGTAAGACATGTCTTGTCTTTTACGCGGCCCGCCTGAGACCCAGAATTTTGTTTTTCTTATTTTTAATATGGTTTAGGGTTTCAGGGGTCCGGATTGTTACTTACGGGTATTTTTAGGATAATTTTGGGAGTCCTTACATCCTTCACACCTTATTTAAAATCTCGTCCTCGAGATTTATTAGAATAAGTGAGGATACTTTCGCTTCATCTCCGATTCCAGCTCCCAAGTGTATTCGGGTCCTCTCTTTGAATGCCACTTGACCTTGACAAGTACTAACCGTTTGTGTTTGAGAAACTTTATCTTTTTGTCTTCTATCTGTAGTGGTTTTTCCACAAATTTTAGTTTCTCATTTACTTCTATATCTTGAAGAGGTACTACTAGAGATTCGTCTGATAGGCATTTCTTGAGGTTGGATATATGGAATACATCATGTACTCCAGCTAACTCCTCTGGTAGTTGTAAGCGATAAGCAACTGGTCCTATACGTTGGATCACTGGGAATGGTCCTATGTATCTTAGATTTAACTTTCCTTTCTTACCGAATCGAACTACTCCTTTCCAAGGAGATACTTTTAATAGTACCTTGTCTCCTACTTGAAACTCGAGTGGCTTTCGTCTATTATCTGCATAACTCTTTTGACGATCTTTAGCAGTCTTTAATCTTTCCTTGATTTGTGTGATTTTATCAGTAGTTTCTTGCACTATCTCAGGACCTGATAATTGACTTTCTCCTATTTCTGCCCAACAAACTGGAGTTCTGCACTTTCGTCCATACAGTGCTTCAAATGGGGCAGTTTCAATGCTTGCATGATAACTATTGTTATAGGAGAATTCAATTAATGGTAAGTGATCGTCCCAATTTCCACCAAAATCTATTACACATGCTCGGAGCATGTCTTCCAGTGTTTGTATCGTCCTTTCACTTTGCCCGTCTGTTTGTGGATGATATGCAGTACTCAAATTTAGTCGAGTTCCCATTGCTTCTTGGAAACTTGTCCAGAAATGGGAAGTAAAACGACTATCCCTATCTGAAACAATGGAGAGTGGAACTCCATGTAAGGATACTACTTCATCTACATACAACTTTGCCAACCTTTCCATACTAAAGGTTTCTTTCATAGGTAAAAAGTGAGCTGATTTGGTTAATCGATCCACAATTACCCAAATCGCATCATTACCTTTTCTGGTTTTGGGTAACTTAGTAACAAAATCCATTGTTATGAGTTCCCATTTCCATACAGGCATTTCTAATTGTTGTAGTAGACCTGAAGGTTTCTGGTGTTCTGCCTTAACTTGTGAACAAGTAAGACACTTAGAAACATATCGAGCTATATCCTTTTTCATTCCTATCCACCAAAAGTTATTTCTTAAATCTTGGTACATTTTATTGTTTCCAGGGTGTATGGTATACCTAGATTTATGAGCTTCTTCTAAAATTTTATTTCTTAATTCTCCCTGCTTAGGTACCCAAATCCTTCTTTTGTGGAATCTCCAAATTCCATCAACTCCTTGCTCTAATTCTTTTATTCGTCCTTTCATTCCTTCAGCATCATCCTTGATTGTTGTAGCTTGAACATTTTTCAATTGTTCCATTAAATCTAACTGTAGATTTAATCTAAGAGCACGAACTCGTCGTTGTTTATCATGATATTTACGACTTAAGGCATCTGTAACTACATTTGCCTTTCCTTCGTGATACTGAATATCACAGTCGTAGTCACTTAGGATTTCCATCCATCTCCTTTGCCTCATGTTTAACTCTTTTTGCCCAAATATATATCTTAAACTTTTGTGATCCGTATAGACAGTAAATTTACTTCCGTACAGATAATGTCCCCAAATTTTAAGGGCAAAAATTACGGCTCCTAATTCTAAATCATGCGTCATATAATTCTCCTCGTGCTTTTTCAATTGCCTTGATGCATACGCAATTACCTTCTTGCGTTGCATAAGCACATACCCTAATCCTAGTTTTGAAGCATCACAGTAAACTTCAAAATCTTCTGTTCCTTCCGGTAAGGCTAGGATTGGAGCATTTGTTAATTTCTGCTTCAAGATCCTAAAGGCTTCTTCTTGTTTAGGTCCTCATTCAAACTTAACTGGTTTGCAGGTTAGCTTAGTTAATGGTACAGCTATCTTGGAAAAATCCTTAATAAACCGTCTATAATATCCAGCTAAACCTATAAAACTTCTAATTTCCATTGCAGATTGCGGAACCTTCCATTTGGTAATTGCCTCTATCTTAGAAAGATCTACGTGAATACCTTCATGATTCACCATGTGACCTAGAAATTGCACTTCCTTTAGCCAAAATTCACATTTTGAGAATTTGGCGTAAAGTTTTTCTTTTCTTAACAAAGTTAAGAGTGCATGCAAGTGTTGACAATGCTCTTCCTGATTCTTGGAATAAATAAGTATATCGTCGATAAAAACAATTACAAATTTATCCAAGTACGGTTTACATATTCTATTCATCATGTCCATGAATGCGGCAGGTGCATTCGTTAGTCCAAAGGGCATGACTGTAAACTCGTAATGACCATACCTAGTTCTGAAAGCAGTTTTAGGTATGTCTTCTTCTTGTACCTTCAATTGATGGTATCCGGAGCGTAAATCGATCTTAGAAAAGTATCTAGCTCCTTGAAGTTGATCGAAAAGATCATCAATCCTTGGTAATGGGTATCGATTCTTAATTGTAACCTTATTCAATTCTCTATAATCGATACACATTTGCATTGAACCATCCTTTTTCTTCACAAACAACACTGGTGCTCCCCACGGGGATGAACTAGGTTGTATGAAACCTTTACTTAGTAATTCATCTAATTGCTTTTTCAGTTCTAGCATTTCTGTGGGTGCTAACCGATAAGGTGCCTTAGCTATTGGTATAGTTCCAGGAATTAGATGAATTCTAAATTCTACTTCCCTATCGGGTGGTAATCCCGGGAGTTCTTCTGGGAATACATCTGGGTATTCTGAGACTACAGGAATCTCCTTAAGTTCTTTACCCTTAGTACTAATGATTACTGAAATCATATATACTATTCCTTGCTTTCGTTCATAATTAGCAACTTTCATTACCGATATGAACTTCATGGGTTTACGTGGCTTATCTCCTGTAATCATAAGTACTTCTCCGGTGGGTGCATGAATTTCTATGGAATTCTTATCACAAAGGATTCGAGCATGGTTAGCTACTAACCAATCCATTCCTAATACGACATCGAATCCAGTTAAATTCATTGGCAATAGGTTTGCATGAAATTTATGACCTGAAAGTTCTATATTTTCTTTTTGCAAAACCTTATCTATGTTAATAGAATTTCCGTCTGCCGTTTCGACTGTAAAAATCTGCCTCAGGTTGGTTAACGGTAAATTAAGAGCTTGGCAGAATGAAGTATTTATAAAACTTTGGTTTGCACCAGAGTCAAATAATACTTTTGCATACACGTTGTGAACTAAGAACGTACCAGCTATCACATTTGGAATGAGTTCTGCTTCTTGAGTGGTCAGCTGGAATGCTCTGACATTCTTTTTAGTAGCTCCGTCGGCCGTCTTGGCTTTGTTGTATGCTGGTTTGACCAATTTAGGACATTCTGTTTTGAAATGTCCTGCTTCGCCACAGTTAAAGCAGATTCTTGTTTTCTTTCTGTAGTCTTCTTCACGATGTCCTGAGACTTTGCAAAAGTTGCAGGTTACATTACATCTTCCATAATGTTTCTTTCTGCAATTCCTGCAGAACGGTGGAGTTGAAGATTGCCCTGTTCCTCTTCTCTTGAAACTGCTATTATTACCCGTACGAAATCCTTGGGTAATTTTCTGAGCGATTTCCTTTTTCCTGTTTTCATCTCTTGTGCGTACCAGCTCGTCAGTTAGGGTGTTAGCTAATTCTACCGCATCGTCAATAGTACGAGGTCTCGCAGCTTTAACGATGAAACTGGTATAACACATCCCGATGAAACCAATAATTAACAAAACACAAACATCAAGAGTTACAAAGACGTGTCCTTCTTATAACATAAACTGCTATGACACATTGTGAAACTTGTAACCAATAAAACACAATGTGGAGAAATTATTCATGAATGATCATATGGCGTGTTTCATGCCACCATAGTATCTAGTATGTTGTTTCATGCAAGCTGTGAGTGTGTGACTACTAAACAAGTAATGCATAAAGTAAACAGAAGACGAACCTTGCAATCTGGAGCTGAGTGTCATGGTCGATTTTTGAAGTTGTTCGGTTATAGTCTGGTTTTATAAAATCGTTCTAAAACCTAGTTCACTATAACCAGTGGCTCTGATACCAAACTGTCACACCCCCAAAATACCACATGCGGAAACACCGCGGGACGTGTGACGTACCAGGATCCAAGCCACCAATCACATTGAACCAATAATAAATATTTAAATAAAACATTCGACTCATTGCATAAGATGAATCCAAGTCATAAGTTAAAACCAAAGAAAACGTTCAGCGGAAGCATATAGTAAATTGTTAAACAACTGTTGCAAAATAAGTGTTCAAAACCAATGTATCAAATATCCAAGAGTCTCGATCCATGACCACTCCAGCACTCCCAGATAGCAAGTCCAGAATCAGAAATCTAACGACCTGCAAGCATGCAGACAAGTGTGTCAGACGACGCTGGTGAGTTAGAAGTTTTGTTAACGAGTTCAGTTACCAGATATATGTATAAAACAGTTCAACGATTTGATTTGATGTTGTTATTAACTCGATTTGATATGTTGTAGGCTCCTATGATCGGTGAAGATCGTACACTTGGTACCGTACAGGTAGTGTCGCCAAATCTTTAACGCAAAAACAACTGCGCCTAGCTCGAGATCATGGGTTGTATAGTTCTTCTCATGGATTTTGAGCTGACGAGATGCGTAGGCAATGACCTTGTCCCGTTGCATGAGAACGCAGCCAAGACCAAGTTTCGAGGCATCACAATACACAATAAAGTCGTCGTTTCCGTCGGGCAATGACAGAACAGGAGCATTGCAAAGCATGTGCTTGAGGGTTTGGAAAGCAGACTCTTGTTCAGTTCCCCAAACAAAAGGATTGTCTTTATGCGTGAGAGCGGTAAGCGGCACAGCGATTTTTGTGAATCCTTCGATAAATCGTCGATAATAGCCCGATAGTCCGAGAAAAGAACGGACTTCAGACGGGTTCTTAGGTGTAATCCAACTCTTAACGGCTTCAATCTTCGCGGGATCGACATGAATACCTTGACTATTTACAATGTGACCGAGGAATTGAACCTCCTCCAGCCATAATTCACACTTGGAGAACTTGGCATAGAGTCGATTCCCTTGGAGTAGCTCGAGAACCAAACGTAGATGCTGCGCGTGTTCGGCTTTCGACTTGGAATAGATCAAGACATCGTCGATAAACACGATGACGAAACGGTCGAGATAAGGTTTACACACGTGATTCATCAGATCCATGAAAACCGCGGGTGCGTTGGTTAAACCAAAAGGCATAACAACGAACTCATAGTGGCTGTACGAGTGCGAAAAGCGGTTTTGGGTATATCCTCCTCTTGGATGCGTAACTGGTGATAGCCTGAGCGTAGATCGATCTTCGAGAAACACGTTGCGCCCTGTAGCTGGTCAAACAAATCATCAATGCGAGGCAGGGGATAGCGATTCTTGATAGTTAACTTATTCAATTCCCGATACTCGATGCACATCCGGAATGACCCATCCTTCTTTTTGACGAAAAGGACTGGCGCACCCCAAGGAGAGGTGCTCAGGCGAATGAAGCCTTTCTCAAGTAATTCCTGAAGCTGACTCGAGAGTTCACGCATTTCGGATGGTGCGAGTCGGTAAGGAGCTTTGGCAACAGGGTTGGCTCCAGGAATGAGGTCGATACGAAAGTCGATATCACGACTTGGCGGTAGTCCGGGAAGATCCTCAGGAAAAATGTTATGAAATTCTCGGACCACTAGAACATCGCTTACACCAGGTCTTCCTTTCTTTTCCTTCTCCGCTACTACAATGTTAGCCAAGAAAGCTCTGTATTCCTTGCGAAGATACTTGCTAGCTTGGACACACGACATGAGCTTGAGACCTTTCGAAGCAGTTTCTCCATAAACACACAATACATCACCATTCGCGAGCGAGAATCGAATCATCTTATCGAAGCACACAACTTCAGCATGGTTTTCGCGAAGAAAGTCCATGCCTACTATGACGTCAAAACTTCCGAGTTGCATCGGAATAAGATCGATTGGGAAGATGTGATTGTTTACCTCAAGAGTACAATCACGAAGAACAGAATTAACGGCGACAGTTCTTTCGGTGGCGACTTCAACATCGAACATCAAGGGGAGATGGGAGCGCTTACGACTAAGAAGCTTCTCGAATTCAAATGACACAAAGCAGTTATCGGCTCCAGTATCAAATAAACACGAAGCATAAATACCATTCACAAGGAACGTACCATTGACTACGTTGTTGTCAGCCTGGGCTTGGCGCACATTGATGTTGAAAGTTCTTGCGCGGGCGGCTTGTTGCTGCTGCTGAGGTTGTTGTTGCTGGTGTTGCTGAGGCTCTTGTTTCACAACCCTGTTCGGGCACATGTTCGCAAAGTGGTTGGGATCACAACATGCGAAGCAGACTCGGGCGTTGACCGCGGGTGCCTGATCCGCTTGTTGGCCTTGTGGGGGTTGGGAGCAGAGCTTGATGAGCAGTGGCTTGAGCTGGTGCTTGACGGGGACCAGTACGGCAGTTAGCAGTAAAGTGGCCATACATATTGCAGTGAGCGCAAAAACGGCAAGCTAGACCCACCGGGTGATGATAAGTGCATGTTGGGCAGGCAGGGTGGGGGCCTGTGTATCCGCGCTTTGCAGGCGGTGCATAGGTAACTGGTACTGGGCGGTGGTGAGATTGTTGCTGAGCCGGGACGGCTTGGAGCGGGGCAGCAGTGGTAGTGATAGCACAGTTCTTGTTGCTGGAGCTACTGTTGATGTTCTTCTTCTTGCGGCGAGAGGCTTTTGATGACTGAGCGACGGCGGTTTCGGCGGTTGGTGCAGCGGTGACTTGATGCAGGTTCTTTGAAGTTTTATCCCAAAAACCAGCTTTTACTCGCTTGTCATTGATTTCCGCGGTAAGCAAGTAAGTTTCTTCGATTGTTGCTGGCTTTGCGGCATGCACAAAATCTGCAACACAGTCGGGTAGAGCTCGAATGTACTTCTTGATCGTCATGTCGGGCGTCTTCACTTGATCGGGACAGATGATGCTGAGCTGCTTAAAGCGAGCAGTCAGGACAGCATTGTCACCTTCTTTCTGCTTAATGTGCCAGAACTCGTCCTCCAGCTTCTGGCGCTCATGGGGAGGGCAGAACTCCTCGAGCATAACGTTCTTCAACTCGTTCCATGACAGACCATAAGCTGCATCATTTCCGCGCTTGTTCCTTTCGGCCGTCCACCAGTCTAGAGCGTGGGACTGGAAGACGCCGGTCCCGTTCAGTGTGAGTAGATTATCAGGACATCCGCTCTGTCGCAGGGTGACTTCGATTGAGCCAAACCATTGAAACAAAGCCGTAGGGCCTTCTTCGCCGGTGAACTCTTTCGGTCCACATGCCTTGAACTGTTTGAAGCCGAAAGCAGCTTTGGGAGTCTCGGTCCGGGATTCTTCAGACGATTTGCTCATGTTTTCGTACAGTTCACTGACGACTTGGGGTACAACCTTTGCCATTTGCTTAGTAATCATGGCAGCAAGGCGTTTGTCTGCTTGCTTTCGGCGAGCATCACGGGTAGCGTGAGATCCAGATGACGACATTGTCTGCAATAGACATCGCCACAGGACTCAACACAATATAATCGAATCTCACCTCACACGCCTAATACTACTAAAACTCAGGAACACGTACAATCACATAAGCACATAGGCACATAACCACATATTCACATAAGCACAGAAGCACATAAGCACGTAAGGCACAGAAGCATATAAGCATGTAACTTGTCTAGATGCACACAGAGGCGGTCAGAATACAGAAACCTATCATTCAAAGTTCGTGATCGTTCGAGAAGAGCGTTCGCGCGTAGCATAGCGAGTAGTATAGTATAAGCGAATAATATAGCAAACAATATAGCGTACAGTGGTTCCTCATGGTAGTAGCGATTTGTCAGCGTTTCGAGGTAGATATGCAATGCGGGTCGTGCGTGTCGATCAAAGTGAAAGCGAAAATCGAATAAGTCTCCAAAAATTAAAACACATAAGCAGGTAAATACACATACAAACACATAAAATTGACGAATCATCAGAGTCAGCAGTTGCGGGCTCAGAATCGAAACACATAAAAAAATCGAGAAATAGATTGTCTGCTGCTATTTAGACATTGACTACCCAAAGTGATTCAACTATTCACAGGGACCTGTTGTACACACTTTGACTTTCAGGACTGTGCTTTTGCCTCGAATCTTGGGCTCGGCACGCATCCTCTTAGTCATATCATGACTTCAAGTCGTTGGAGTCCGTCGAGACTTTGGTGAGAGTTTTGTAAAGCCAAGTAAAGGTCGGAACAAATCATCAAGGTTTCACCCCTGACTTAACAACTTCATTACTGTTTTGTTAAATAAAAGAGAGTTATGCGTCAAAGTATGGATTTCACTCCTATTTCAACGCAAATTCTCGTGTTTATAGATAAAAATGTGGGTTGAACAAGCAATTTAGTCGAGAGTTTGCGGTTTTCACACCTCATCTCAACTTAATCGCTCATTCATATTTGAAAATTCGAGTGCAGTGGTAGTGTAGGCGAGAATAGCGAGAAATAGCAGTAAGCTCGTACATAATCCCTACTGGACATGCACGAGTCGGTATATCGGTTCCTATCTATAGACTAGGTCTCTAAGACATCAACCCGGACTAGGTCGTGTCTTGCCTAATTCCCTATAGTTATGGCTCTGATACCAATCTGTCACACCTCAACCGATGGCGAAAACATCGGGGCGTGGCACTGAGCGAAACAGATTGTCCAGAAGTTTCCATAACAACTATATTTACCAGGTATTTAAAGCAACACGTCCCATACCATGTCATAAATGATAATACAATTATTACAGAAAAGATCTAGTCAAATTGTTCTGTTCCGACAACTCAGATTTTTATTACAGACAATTGTTTACTGTTGACCTAGGTCTTTCCTAGCCTCGATTTCACAGCAAAGTAAGCAAATAAGCATCCAAAGCACCTGTCACATACGTTAAAGTAAAAGTCAATACACATAGTGTAAAGGTGAGCATACAAGTTTGATAATAGCATATAGAGTTCGAAAGCGTTACGCATAACCAGCACGTACACAGTGTAAAATGAGGCATGTTAGTTATCGACATGAACCTATCGATACCAATGACTGCGGGTTGACTGCCCAAGGCAGTTCGCGATACACACTCACCACTGTGAGCCATGTAAGTAATTGTCCTTAACAACCCCTGAGTGAACAGGTGCTGAGTCCAAACTAATAGTACTATCGTTGCTAAGGCAGGTAGACAACATTCCATGTGTAAACATAACAAACAAGCATTCATTAAGTCACGTATAACATGCGGTAATGGTTAGCGTTAAAGTATTGCGTAGTGTGTTCGATGTGATTTTGTATAAGTAACGTATGTAACACCCAAAAGTGCGTAAAGAAAAACGGATCGAGTATACTCACAGTGATTGATGGATTGAAGGGCGCGCTAGAGAGTAGGGTTAGCCTGAACAGATTTATAGCATAACGATAAGCGGCGCGTAAAACGATACAGAGTGCAAGTGGGTAGGACAGCAGTTCTATCGGATGGTAGTCCGATCGGACAGCCGGTTGTTCGAGTGACAGTCCATTCGGACGGTCGTCCGGTCGGATGATCGTTCGAGTGGATTGTTACTTCCTTTGGGAAGGATGTGCTTGTGTTCGATGGCTTGACTTTTGAAGTTTTCGTTGTAGTATTTTGAAAACATTGAAGTATCTCTACCTTTCAGGTCAATCGATCGATCGTACGACTGTTCGATCGGCGACACTCCGATAGGTTGGGCACTTCAGCGAGAACAAGTTCTCAGCAGGTTGTCACTCGATCGGACGATTGTTCGATCGGGTGGCATCCCTTGTGCATTGAACATGTTGAAAATTGTTTAAGTGTTGAAGTTTCGAAACATCACATAGTCGGATGGTCGGTCGATCGTGTGGTAACTTGATCGGACGGCAATCCGTTCGGTATTCCCAAAACTCTTGAGGGTTGATTTGAAAAATTAATTGTGGGGCCAAGTGCAAGTCGATCGGATGACCGGTCGTTCGGATGGCTGTCCGATCGGATGGTAGTCCGATCGGACGACACTCCGTCCTGGCGACCTGTTCGTCTTACACTTGGTTGTTTTGATTGTTTGTCGTTTTATCCAGACGTTTTGATAACGTATTAAACAACGGAAACCTTGTCAATATTTGGTACCCCTAATCGGACAGGAATCACCCAAATCTGACCAGTTAGCTGTTCGAGACGGTGTTCCATGTTTAACCTAAAATCGGTAGTCTCGTGGATAGAATCCAGATCTTGAACCAACACAACCATAAGAATGAGTAGTAAGTCGGCACAAGCTCCGATTCTATCGGTTTTGAATGCACTGAGTGTAAAAGAGTTGAAAGAAAGTTGGAAAACCCTCTTTCAATCCTTTTCATTGTGAATATGTTTAGATCTATGAAAGATCTTTGTTTGTTTATGTGGAAATCGGTTAGATCTAAGTTGTTCTTGGTGGATTGTGGCCAAAACATGAAGTTCATGATGACGTCACCCTAGAACACCTTGAATCTTGATGATTTCACGGTTAAAAGTTGAGATTCAAAAGATAGAAAGGTGTAGGAGTGCGTGTAGATTAAGGAAGAACAAGATTTAGGATGAGGTCTTACCGGAATCGCGAGAAATCTGAAGAAAAGTGGGGAAGATGAGCTGGTCGGAGGAGAGTTGCCAAAAGTGGAAAGTTTGATGGTGACATGGGGTATTTATAGGGTTTCCCGAAGTGGAAAGGGTTGGAGAGGGCTGGTCGATCGGTTGGCAGCCTGATCGATTGGCTGGCCGATCAAGCGGCAACTCGATCGAACAGCTGGTCGATCGACTGGCCACCTGGTCGATTGGCCACTTGTTCAAGTTTTTGGTGCGACGAGTTTTGCCGTTTCGATTGCGATTGCGAGCATTGCGATGCGAGAGGATTTCCTAGTCAAATTACTTTTAATCCCAACTACTATATCAACATATAAGCATCCTTATCTCGTATTCGTTTAGCGTTTGCGATTGAGTTCGATTGCGTTTCGATTGATTACCACACATAACATAAATAAACATGCACAAGTAACACATAAGGCACACACACACGTATAACAATAACCAAAATGCGTAATTCGAATTGCGAGTGCGATTGCGATAGCGATAAAGCGATTAAAAATGCGATAAATAGTGATTACTAGGCTATTATTAATAGATACTCCACATAATACAACTAAAGCGATAATAAAATAGGCTAGTTACAAGTCAAAGAAGTCAAAACAGGAATTGAGCAAGGAGAGACAGATCGCAATTAGCAATCTTTTCTTCCTTTGACTTCAATCTTGACTTTGACTTTGACTTTGACTTTCGAAACACGGGGTGTTACAGAGACCATATGCCATTCGATCGGATGGAAATCCGATCGGACGGCAGTCCGTTTGGTGACTTGACTGCTTTGGAAATTTGATAAGTTTGAAAGTTTGCGGTTTAATCGAGACGGTATGACAACGTGTTAAACAATGGAAACTCCTCCAAGCCCAAGTTATCCGATCGGACGGGAACCACCCCATTCTGACTAGTTAATTGTTCTGGATGATTGTTCATGTTCAACCCGTGAATCGGTCGCCTCTTCCGATGAAATCCATTCTCAGTCCAACCCTTCACTATAGAGTGAGTAAAAGGCCAGAACGAGTTCTGATTATATCGGTTTTGAGCTGAAAAGTGTAAAAGAATGTGGAAAAAGTTAAGTAAGCATCTTTCAACTCTTTTACATTTGAAAATGTTTAGATTCATGCGAAAACAGTGTTGAATCACGTTGAAATCCCTTAGATCTGAGTTGTTCTTGGTGGGATGAGGCCAAAACTTGAAGTTCATAAGAACTCCATGATGACATCATCCTAGAACACCTCAAATCCGCTGATTTCACGGTTAAAAGTTAAGATTCAAAGGTGAAAATGGTGAAGAAGTGTGTATAGATCATAGAAGTACAAGATTTGAGGTTGAAACTTACAAGAATCGCGAGAAATTGAAGGAAAAGAGGGCTGGAGGCACTGGTCGAACGAGAGAGTTGTCACATCACTGTTTTTGATGTGACAGGAGGTATTTATAGGATTCCAAAAGAGGAAAGTGGGGCAGGTGTGCAGATCGGATGGCAACCCGATCGGATGGCCATCCGATCGACTGGTTGCCGCGAGTTGGTTTTCGTCGTTTCGTTTTGCGTTCTGAGTTTTGCGATGCGTTTCGAGTAAGCGGTGCGATAGTATTTCACATTATTTATCCAAATAACCTAACTAACAGTCATAAACCTAACCATACCCATTTTGCGTTTTGCGATGTGATTGCGTTGCGATAGAGTTGCTATTGCGATTAAACACCTCAACATAAACATAACATGCACAAGTAACACATAATAGCACACACACGTAAAACAATATCCATAACCTATAATTCGAGTTGCGATGCGATAACGATGCGATTAGCGATTAAACTACGATTGATTAGCGATTTATTAACATGTACTCCACATAATACAACTAAGGCAAATTAAAATAGAGTATCGATTACAAGTCAAAAAGTACAATTTGATAATGACGCAAGGAGTGACAGATCGCAATTAGCAATCTTTTCTTCCTTTGACTTTGACTTGTACTTTGACTTCAAAATGTCGGGTTGTTACAGAAGAAGATCGAAGAACCAACAAATGAGAAACAAATTACATGATGTATTTATTAGCTATGGCGTATAGGCCCAGCCTCGTATAAACCTATATGATTTTTATATAAAAGGATGGTTTTTTATTTCAATAAAACTTGCGAAAACGATAAATATTGTATAAAAGTGTTTGTAAAAAAATCCTTATATACGCTACATATAGCTCTATACACCACGTATAGCTCTATTTGTGACGTACAGAGGGCATCCAAATGAAAACAGGGGTGTTTAAATACCATACCCTCCAAAAATATACAAATCATTATTTTCTCCTGGTAAAGATAGGAGACCTAGGGAAACCTAGATTCGATCTTTGAGCCAAACGGGTTTTACCGTTAATTTCACCGTCGTGTCTACGGATGGGTTACCAGGTTTTCTCCGAAATTGGTGGTGGACTCGGATTACTCTCAAAGTACTCTGTTTGATCCAGTAGATACCCCAAAAGTACTCAAAATTGATTCTATTGACCGTTGAAAAACAATCATCAAGAAGTCTATTGTAAACTAAATCTTGAAGTCCACAATCTATTTTTATATTAATCCTTCCATAATCAACTAATTACAACACAAATTTAAATAATAAACTGTTTTAGGTATGATGAAGTCACTTTATAACCTTCGTGTGATATAAGTTTTTGAAGATGTAGGATAAATGTTACGGATTTTTAGATAGTTTGGGGAGGCTTATAGCTATTATTATTTTATGTATTTCTATTTAAGTGTATTATTATTTTACGTATTTTTTAAAACGACTTATTATATTGTTTACACCAAGAATTTTCTGTTATGACCTTTCAGCATAAAATTTCAAGGTACTAAGGGTGGAGGGTATGATTAATCACTCTAGGATGATTGAGTGAAATCCTACCCAATAATATTATGCCATGTCAACTCCTCATTTCACTCCTCATTTTGCACTCAATCAGGGGGTATGGTTAATCACCCTAGGGTGTTTGAGTGATTCTCACTTTTGATTGGTTGTTCTCTCCTCTCTCTCTCCTCCATTACTCTCCCTCAATCACTTTGGTGATTACACACCGAATTCCCTCACCGATTACCCACTCACCGCATAACTCAATCAAGTGGATATAGTCACCGATCGGTGACTCCCACTCCCCGCACCACACACTGAACATTATACCCCCTACCCTGAGGTTTGTCCTCATCTTACCCTCTCAACCCCTAGTTACAAGTGGGAATGATTGGATATGTTTCTTTGTCTTTTGTTCACTTTATAATCTTCATGCGTAATTTATAGAGTGTCGTTAATCATTATTATTGCGTGGAATCTATATCTAATAATAATAGAATGGAATGAACAGTTATTGAATGATGTTATTGGTGGTTTTGGACGGTTGGTTTCTTTGATTGGATCAGCTGGGTGGCTGCATGTAGGATAGTGCCACCCGGTTGAAACAAGGACATTAAGCCACGTTTCAGGGGCTTAACTGTGAATCAGCAAATGGTTTATAAAAAAACATTTACATAACTGCCTATAAACTCTAAACCACATTTCCTCCTCATATCCCCACACAAACACACCAGAGAGAGAATTAGGAGAAGATAAAGGTTCCGGCGGGATCCAACCATTCCGGTCATCTCCGTCGGCGTACTCCGACAAGTCATCGTACACAACCCAAAGGTCAATAATGGCGATTCTGTTTAGGATTTTGACCACGAACCCATTTCTCCGGCGGCGGATGGAACCTTTGCTTGTAAAGGCGAGTAGGCGACTAGGATTTTGAGACTACCGGCATGGATTCCGGTGAGAAGCACCAGCGCCGATCAGGGGCTGCATGTACCCGAGTTCAGTGGTTCCGAATTAATATCAGGGGATTGTGATGTGGAAGAGGTTAGGGTTCGAGCAGTGATGGGGCGATGGTGATTTTGTTCAAGCAAAACCACCGCTGACGACGGAGGTGCCGGTACCTGTGTTGACCGTGGAGGTATAAATTGGTTTTTTCATATCTTATATGTATTATTTCATATAAGAATTATTTTAATGAAATTGGGAAGAAAGAATCAGAGGTGTGTATTGATGAAGTTTTAAACTTTTTGCCTTGACTTTGAATGTGAATTAGTAATGAGTATTTAATAAAGTTTAAAAACTGATGAATCTTGAAGGAGAATTTCAGAGTGTTTTTAATGAAATTGAATTGTTTGGGATGAAAGTTTTACAGGGGTTTGAGGGCATGTTTGGCTAAGCTTATTAGAGTTAAAAAGGACTTTTGGGAAAAGGACTTTTTGAAAAGGAGTTTTTAAAAAAAGTGTTTGGATTAGCTTATTGGTGTAAAATGACTAAAATGGGCATTCTTTTAAATATAAGGGTTTTAAATATAAGGGGGTAAAGAAGGGGTGATTTAGTAAATTCATTTTTGAAAAGTCACTTTTGGATCCAAAAGTCATGAAATCTTGGCTTTTCAAAATCTGATTTTCCTTCTTTGCAAAAAGCTATTTCCAAAAGTTCTTTTAGTGTATCCAAACACAAAAACAACTTATTGGCTTCTTGATAAGTCAATAAGCCAATAAGATGTTTTGAGAAGCCCATCCAAACATGCCCTGAATCGTTGGGTTGCCACCATGTAGAAATTGATAAAGGATGAAAGAGATTACTTTGAACAATGAAATCGAAAGACAGTTCCAGAAAGAAATTGAGAAAAAATGTTGTGTAAAATATTGATAAAAAATGATCGCGTGTCTTGGGGAAAATAAAATTATCGAGATTCGAAAAAGTAATTGGGAAAAAGAAATTATCAAGATTCAAAAAGAAATTGGGAATAAAAGGTCTACTGACAATTAATTACACGTAATTTCATAAAATATTAAAAATAAATTGATATCTATAATCTAATAATTTAGTAAGATGAACTACAAATATTTAACTAAAAATTTTGTATCATATATTTAACCAAAAACAATTGCTTTTATACAATAAGACTACATAGGATGGTAATGTAAACTTAAAAAAAGTGTCCATAGTAAAATAGTAAATGAAGATACAATAGGTAATAGTAAACTTAAAAAATGTAAATATAATTGGAATGTCTTTGTAAACTAAATTTTGGAGAAACATAAACACAAATAGGTACGGAGTGTCGAAACCATATTGATATTATACCATAATGATAATGAGGTAAATACTAACGTATAACTTCAACTATCTAAAAATATTGAGTGTAATACACTACTAATGCTGTAGAACAGATATTGACCAAGCAACACCACAAGTCGCAAACGCTAGGTTGTCGCCGCAACGCGCGACATGGATAAAAACTAGTTGTAATAAAAACACGACTATAATAATATTTGAACTAAGTTGTTATACAATCATGTATGTATCTATATGTCAAGCAACAAACAAGAACATATTAAAAAACCTTTTTAACTGAAATAAACAAGTCAAAATGTAATTTGAGGACAATATTTCAATAACATGTTTTTAAATGATTTATACGGAGAGCAAATAGCTTAATTTTGCATCTTTATTAAAACTATTTAGATTAATATGTGTGACGAATAAATTGATGTTTTATATTCCTAAACTTGAAATTCAAAATTGTTAATGTGCTCACTCGCAACTCGGGTTATGGAACTCCACGAACGATGACATGGCACGTGACGGATGAATGTATCAAGGACACTTAACCAGAGGCGAACCTGAGGATTTAGATGCCCCCCGTTCGAGCCAAAAAAATATGCCTCATACCCTATTGCCTTAACAAATTAAATAATGTAAACTAATTTTTTTAAATGATCATTAAAGTTATAGCAATAAACATAGAAATTAGTAAAATCATAGTATTAGAATGAGTGTGTAACATACCATAATAGGCTAATAGCTAACCGAGAATCAATCTATCATATGTGTCACTGTAAATCAAGAATCAACCTATCACATTTTTATATTTCTTTTTCACTTTGAACACGTTAGATACAAAAAAAAAACGTCTAAGTTTTACCAAACGATCATTCGCATTTATATATAACCAGGAATTTTTATAATTTTTGTGCCCCTTGAAGAAAACGTGCCCTGGCCGAGCACCCACATTGCTTCTCCTTAGAGCCTCCCCTGCACGTAACGTGTGTCTATAGTGATTATTGCTTTCATCTGTCTTGTGTTTATCTATTTCGTTACATTTTCAAATCAACACATACCATTGAATTTTAGATTTTAATGTATTACCCCAAACAAACAAGTTCAGATTTTGATTTGACCAAGTAAAGTAAGAAAAAAACATTACAAACTATATGAATTAAACATTTATAAAAAAAAAACAATGTCACCTCCTCCATGTTCTTCCATTACTAGCCTCTTGTGGTTGTCCTGTAACAACATATAAATCAAACATTAATAATGAACAATGAAAAATTGGTTGAGTATATATCAATAAACTTACTGTTCAATACATTGCTTGGTAGCATACGATGTCGCGAGTACGCTTCAAAGAAGACCGTATTCTCTTTAAGCAACTCATCCCAAACTATATCATATAATTCAACCAAAATAAATATCATAAAATTTAATTTAGTATGGATTATGAAGAACATTTAACCACTTATTATATGATTAGATGATAAAATTGAAAGTGATATGAAGTTGTACATGAAAAGTTTAAAGAGAAAATACAGTTACACATTTGACCTATAAATTTAATTAAAAAATTCACTAATTAATAATTTATGTATACTTTATTTTTTTAGAACTTGTACCCAGTGGCGGACCCAGAAATTATTTGCTGAGGGTGCGGATGAGGTGTTCAACCATATTTTCAAGGGGTGCGGTCGAGTTTTTTGCCTAAAATATACACTAATTTTTTTTTTCAAGGGGTGCGGCCGCCCACCCTGGCCAAAAGCTAGGTCCGCCCCTGCTTGTACCATCAAATAAATAATTTACGTTTTTTAGTTTGATATAAGTCTCATGTATTACAGAATAAGTGGAGAGTTCAAATGAGAAGAAATTTTTTATAAGAAGAAAAAAGAAGAAATTTCAACCAATAGAAATGTTTCATTAGACTTCATTTAATATTTGTACTTAATGTAACTATAAGGGTATATTGGTAAACTTAAATACATCATTAATTGGTAGTTTCATCTTTAATAACTAACTATATTAAATTTGTAACTTATTTTTAAGATATATATTTTTCTCAAAAAATAAAAATAAAAATTCATTTATAGTGTAAGATAAATACGAGGCGTGTAGGATAAATTACGAGTTGTGTATGATAAATTTCAATATGTGTAGGATAAATTTCGAAATGTGTAGGATAACTTTTGATGTGTGTAGGCAAATTTTTTTAGTGTGGAGGATGATTGTCTTAATGACTAATTAATTAGTCAAACATAATAATAAATGAGATGAGAAAAAACTATTTAGTGTTTTACCATTGTACATTTTTGTTCTTTTTATTCTTAATAAAATTTTCTTCTCAAATGAATTTTCCCCTACAGAATAATGTATCTAACTCGTTACAACACTGCGTCCACTTCTTGAGTTTGATTCATTGTTGTAATGACTCTTGATGCACGTATCCAAGTGTGCATCTTATCCATTACAAGAGTATGCTCCTTGGAACATTCCAAACGTAAAAACACCAGTAATTCTAAATAAATACGAATACACTTTCAAACTGTACCTGTAAAGGTAACAACAGGACTGATATTAGCATGCTTAGCAAGCGTCCTCATGCATTCATCCCGACCCATACGGAAAACTATGCACCTTTCTATTAGATGATGCACCTATAAATACAAAACTTTTAATACATGTGACTTGTGAGCATACATAACGTGTATGTAGGTATGTATGTGTGTACGTACATATATATGTATCTATGTGTGTTTGTAGGACTTACCATTCTAATGAAGCCATGAGGATTGCAATCTAAGCATGGTAGCTTATGGCCATGAGGGTGGAAATGTAAGCATGATGGTTTGTGAATTTGAAGCCTTCTCATATCTTCTTCTCACTGTATGTATATGTTACATCTGTTTCGTCGCTACATTTATATATGTGTCAAGTAAATATCTTGTAGGTGTCACCAAAAAGTGCAACTATTTAGATATTTTATGTTTCAGATATTTTTATTTAATTATTTAAAAGTTAAATGTGATATTAAATCTGGTTATCCATAGGGATATCCAAGTGAAGGGCCAAAAAAGCTGGAGAAATCCTATCTATTTGTGACAAGTCGTCTTCTTACTATCTTATGCTGGGCCCTGGGACGTTTACTATAAGTGGGCCGGATATCATTACGTGTCCATAACCTATAAACCCAATGGAACAAGTTTTTGATTAGTCCAGTAAAAAGGCCCATAACCCATGGAGCATAAAATTCTCATTAGATTTGTTCCATTTGGATTATTTATTTATTTATTTATTGCATGTAGATTAGGGATTATTTATTTATTTATTTATTGCATGTAGATTAGGGAACTTGATTAAGGTTGTTTAATAAGGTCGTAAACAAGCGGTCGGACATAAAAATTTAAATCGAACTGAGTTTGAATCAAATTTGAAACTTGTTGAGTAAATAAGCCTTTTGCTATACTAAATTTGATTAGCATGCAAGTTTAAACAAGTCTATTGTTTAAATATAATAATAATAATAAATTTTAATATAATAAATATATGGGTAGGGATCCTAAGAGAAGTCCACCTTATTTGAGAAACTTGAGAAGCATTCTGGACCACACGTTTCCCTAAGCTTTTCGTAATATACACATATGTATAGTTTAAAATTCACAATATACATATATGTATATGGTCAAATCTTGAATTATACACATATGTATATAATCACTTTTAAACTATACATATGTGTATATTACGAAAAGCTTAAGAAAAATGTGTGGTACAGAATGCTTCTCAAGTTTCTCAATTAGCCTAGTGCTTCTCACACGATCCTAACCCATAAATATATTACATAAAATTATACTATTATATAGATAACGTTTATAAAATAAATAAAGAATGTTTATTATGTTATATATAGCTTTAACTATAAATAGTTAGCAAAATAATTATGCATTAAAGAAATAATAAATGATTCAAGCACGGCAAAGCAATAGCTTTGGATATAGAAATCAAAATAAGTCGAGCACGGGCTATGATGCGGCTCATGTACAAGCTCTAAGCATATCTTCCATTGTCTGGATTGTTCTTTCGCTTTGTCCATCTGTTTGTGGATGATAAGCCGTACTTAGCTTTAACTTAGTTCCCATTGCCTTTTGGAAACTTGACAAAAAACGAGAGGTAAATCTACTATCTCTATCAGAAACAATTGATAAAGGAATGCCATGTAAAGAAACAATTTCATTTACATACAATCTAGCTAATTGTTCCATACTAATTGTTTCCTTCATTGGTAGAAAATGAGCTGACTTAGTTAGTCTATCTACAATCACCCAGATTGTATCATTTCCTTTCCTAGTTTTGGGTAATTTAGTAACAAAATCCATTGTTATTAATTCCCATTTCCAAACTGGCATTTCTAATTGCTGTAACAAACCTGAGGGTTTCTGGTGTTCAGCTTTAACTTGTGAGCAAGTTAAACATTTAGAAACATAGGTTGCTATGTCCTTTTTCATTCCTATCCACCAGAAATTTTTCCTTAAATCCTGGTACATTTTATCACTTCCTGGATGCATCGTATACTTAGATTTATGGGCTTCTTCTAATATACGATTACGTAGATTTCCTAATTTAGGTATCCACATTCTCTTTTCATGGAATCTCCATATCCCATCTGTTCCTTGTTTTAATTCTTTTAGCATACCTTTTAATTTCTCAGAATCATCCTTGATTACTGATTCTTGTGCTTCTCTTATTTGATCATTTAAATCTACTTGCAGATTTAATTTAAGAGAACGTACCCTTTTTGGCTTTTCATGATACTTTCGGCTTAAAGCATCTGCTACTACATTTGCTCTTCCTTCATGATACTGGATATTACAGTCATAATCACTAAGAAATTCCATCTAACGTCTTTGTCTCATATTCAACTCTTTCTGTCCGAAAACATACCTTAAACTCTTATGATCAGTGAATATGGTAAACTTACTACCATAAAGGTAATGTCTCCAAATCTTAAGAGCAAAAATTATAGCTCCTAATTCTAAATCATGGGTTGAATAATTTTCTTCATGATTCTTAAGTTGTCTAGATGCATAAGCTATAACCTTCTGTCGTTGCATCAACACACATCCATAACCTAATTTAGAAGCATCGCAATAGACTACAAAGTCTTCAGTTCCTTCTGGTAATGCTAATATAGGTGTATGGGTCAATCTTTGCTTAAGAATTCTAAAGGCTTCTTCTTGTTTTAATCCCCATTCAAACTTAACAGATTTACAGGTTAACTTAGTTAAAGGAATGGCTATTCTAGAGAAATCTTTAATAAATCTTCTATAATAACCGGCCAATCCTAAGAAACTTCTAACCTCAGTTGGTGATTCAGGGGTTTTCCATTTGGTAATTGCCTCAATCTTTGTTGGATCTACATGAATTCCTTCATGATTGACTAAGTGTCCAAGGAATTGTACCTGTTCTAACCAAAATTCGCACTTTGAAAACTTAGCATAAAGCTTTTCCTTTCTTAACAAACTTAAAAGTGTGTGCAAATGTTTTGCATGATCCTCTTTATTTTTAGAATAAATTAGAATATCATCTATAAATACAATTATGAATTTATCCAAATATGGCTTACATATTCGGTTCATCATGTCCATAAATGCAGCTAGGGCATTGGTTAAACCAAATGGCATGACAGTAAATTCATAATGGCCATACCTCGTTCTAAATGCAGTCTTAGGAATATCCTCTTCCTGTACCTTTAATTGATGATATCCTGACCTTAAATCGATCTTAGAGAAAAATCGAGCTCCTTGCAGTTGATCAAACAAATCATCGATTCTCGGTAATGGGTATCGATTCTTAATCGTGACCTTGTTTAATTCACGGTAATCAATGCACATACGCATTGATCCGTCCTTTTTTTTAACAAACAGTATCGGTGCTCCCCACGGCGATGAACTTGGTTGTATAAATCCTTTTTCTAACAATTCGTCTAGTTGTTTCTTCAATTCTTGCATTTCTGCAGGTGCCAAACGGTAAGGTGCTTTGGCAATTGGTGATGTTCCTGGTAATAGGTGAATTCTGAATTCAACTTCTCTGTCTGGAGGTAGTCCTGGTAATTCTTTTGGAAAGACATCTGAAAACTGAGATACTACTGGAATGTCTTTTAGTTCTTTTTCTTTAGTGTTAGTGATTATGGAAATCAAATACACTATAGAACATTTTCTCAAACAACTTGCAGTTTTCATCACAGATATGAATTTTGTGGATCTAAAGGGCTTATCTCCTTTAATTGTGATCGTTTTACCTTTTGGTGAATTTACTTGGATTAACTTTTGATCACATAAAATATTGGCTTTATTGGCTATTAACCAATCCATTCCTAAAACAACATCAAATCCTACTAGATTCATGGGATACAGGTTTGCAATAAATTTCTGATTTAAAATTTCTATGCTTGCTCCCTGCAAGATTTCAGAAATTCTAAGAGTTTCTCCATTAGCTATCTCTACCATGCATTCTAGTGGTAGTTTAGTTAATGACTGATTTAGAAATTTGCAAAACGATGTATTAATAAAACTTTGGTTTGCACCAGAGTCAAATAATACTTTAGCAAAGACATCATTAACTAAAAACGTACCAGCTATGACATCTGGGATCATCTTGGCTTCTTCTGCAGTCAGAACAAATGCTCTAGCATTTTTAGTATTCTTGTTGTTTGCAGCTGGAGCCAATTTCGGACAATTTGGCCTGATATGACCTTTTTCTCCACAGTTGTATCATAATCCATTACTGGTTTTCTTCCTACAACTTTCTTCCTTGTGTCCTGGCATCTTGCAATAATTACAGAGAGTGGAGCATTTTCCCGAATGCTTTTTCTTGCAGACCTTGCAGTATGTTGCAGAGGTAGAACCCATATTCTTATGATTATAATTTCCAGAACGAAATTCTTGTGTAAGCCTTTGAGTTAAGTTCCTCATCTGATCCTCTTCTCTAGTACGGACTAACTCATCAGTCAAGGTATTGGCTAGTTCTACTGCTTCTTCTATAGTTTGAGGTCTAGCTGCTTTGACTACATGTCTAATTTCCCCAATTAAACCCCAAATATAACGGGAAATTAACATTGGTTCTGGTGAAGCAAGAGTTGGCACTATCCTAGCATATTCGAAAAATAGCTTTGTGTACCCTTTGCTATCTACACCAGTCATTCTAAGATTTAGGAATTTGTTTGCTATCTGTTCTTTTTCATTGGGTGGGCAGAATTTCCTTTCTACCTTGTTTTTAAATTCTTCCCATTCCATATTATAGGTTTGATCACTTCCTCTTGTCTGGAGGATAGTGTTCCACCATTCTAGTGCTGCATTCTTAAACAGATTAGAAGCAAACAATATCTTATCTTCTTCAGCACACTTACTTATCCTTAAGACTGCCTCAGTCTTTTCTATCCAGCGTAAGGTTGCAATGGCCCCTTCATTGCCTGAGAATTCTATTGGTTTACAGGACCAGAATTCTTTATAAGAACAACCATTAGGCATGGTTCTTCTTCTTTTAGGAATAGGCATTTGAAGTACAGGTCCATTGTTCACGCTGTTTTCTGGTTCAAGTGGTCGCTTACTGCTATGCCTACTTTTATTATCAGCATCCTTAACAGTTTGAAGTATAAATGGCATTGCATCTATAATTCCTTGTGCTACTATGTGTTGGATAGCACTATTGTCCACTTGATTTCCATTGTTATTGGCACTCGGATTATCATTAACCACGTTAATGTTACTCTGGTTATCGTTATTCAGATTTCCTTGATTTCCTTCATCGGCCATCTGAATTTTAAACATTTATCCCATATTAATATCACAAAATAGTAAGTAATATAATTGATCACATGACACACAATCTAACCAAAAACGTAGATCATTGCTACTTACTCTTTTCATATACTTATGCGTCTATTACACACTAGTACAGAAATAAAGATTACAATACCAACAGAAATAAAATAGTAATATGCATCCGTACACACATATTTTTATTTTATTTTTATTTTTATTACTACCACTTCCTCCATTCTAACATTCAAGGATATGGATTTATCCAAAAATCCATATTGCGCTCATCGTATTTCCATACGAGACGCTCTCCCACCTGACGCATCCTCTCACTGCTCTCTAAAATTTCCTCCCCGAAAGTCCTAAGTTCTTGAACGTTTTCTGCACTCATTGGGGGTGCAGGTTCTCGGACTGGGTTTGGAATCTGGGGTGTATTTTCCTGATATGGGGGTGACATTTCCTGAAATTGGTAAGGATCCTCTAATATTTCCCTAATATAGTCATTTTGATAATAGGGATCTAAAGGGTCCATACCTGGGTAAGCTTCTATGTTCTGTATGGGTGGATAATCCTGGATAGGGTAACGTTGCACAAAGTCTCTATTGTCATCCCACCAGGGGTCATAATTCGGGTCTATGGGGTTTGGTGCAGGCACTCTAGGGATTTCTTCTGGGTTAAAGTTGTACATCTCTTCTTGGTTTTCCTGATTTTCTATTTCCATGGGTTGTTCTGGGTTTTGTGGTTGTGGGGCTACTAATTGTTCCAGACTTGGGTCAGCAGCAGTCGTAGCTAAAATATGGAAATTAGCTAGGCTTCTATTAAGTATTTCTTGAGTTTGGGCATCTGTCTCTCTCTTAATAGCTGCTAAAGCCCTTTGCTGTTGCAATTTCCTCATTCTTTTTCTACGAGCAAAAGCTTCTTTACTGAACCATCCTCGTTTCTTAGTAGGAAATGGTTCTTCAGATTTAGCTCTAAAAGCAAATATCCCGTCTTCCTGATCAGCAACATACCCTGAGAGGGCAGGCTGTGATGATGTACCTTCACTCTTAGGTGAATCAGCTAACTGACGATTCACGTCTGATGGTCCTTGATCACTCATACTGAAAACTAACAGATAGTCAAATAACACATAACACATAATTACAGTTATGCATATATTTCCTTATTTTATTTCCTAACATTAATTCAAAATTTAAGTGTCAGCAGAACACTTCTTTGGCTCAGACCAGTGGCTAGGCTCTGATACCACCTTCTGTCACAACCCCCGATCCCTGTTCCCCGGGAACGGGCGGATGTGATCACAGAGTTTGGTGGTATCAGTTTTTATTTAGTCTTGCAGCGGAATTTACATCAGGACCGTAGTTAGGAAATGTTTATCAGAGTAAAACCACCTTCTTTTATATTAATAATAACATGGGCAAAACCCAAGTTTCTTATTACAATACATTATAGGGACAAACCCTATTTTATTGAATTTAAAACATCGTTTATTAGGTAACTTTTATAGCCACATTTTCCCAAGCCTTCAGTGCTCTCCAGCTGGCTTTTTACTAATTGGCTTTCACATTGGGTTACCTGAAACATGTTTTAAAAATATTTGTCAGCGGGAAATACTGGTGAGTGAATCCCAGTTTAATCAAGTTTAAAGTCACAGTGAACAGTATTGAGAGTGATCACTTTGCTTATGTCTACACAATTACTACATTTGGTATTATCAATCCTGACTTGTGGGTCATATTACCCATTGGCTAACTCATTGTCCAATGGTAACGTATTGTCATCCCGACTTACTACTCGCAAGTTGTAACATCCCGAAAATATAAAACATTATATCAGAAATATAAAGCCTAAATGAATGGGAGTTTACTAACTAGGAATTTTTAACCTAGTTAGTTAACTAGTCTAGAAATAGCTTATAGAGTGATTAAAAAGCTATCAAACTATATGTTGAACAAAATAGAGGGACCATAGTTGTTAACTCTAAAACTTAATTAAAATAGAACAAATAAAAATAAACCAAACACCCCAAACCTGGGTGTTGGTCGATCAAGAAGAGGCAGGGGGCGACACCCCCATTCCAAAAACCTTAATCTCACAAAACAATCAAATTGAGGGCTCAAATCTGATCAAAAACGAAATCTGAACATAGAATAGTGATCCTCATCACAAGAGGATTACAAGGTATGTAAAAAATTTGTGTTAATCCTTGTTTGAAATTCTCATGATTTTGGAAAATCTAAAATTAGATGTTGCATGTGTGTTGTTTGATTTGATTAGAGATGATGTAGTGTCTAGAAGTGAAACCTAGACAACCACATGTGAAATCATGTCCAATTTCAGGAAATTCCATGAACACCTTGAAGGTGGGTTATGGATTTTACAAGATGAAGATGAACACTAGGGTTTAGGATGATTATTCTAGTGTAATTTGATTGTTGAAAGTGATTCCAGAATGATATGATGATTAAGACACTATAGGAGGGCTCTATTGTTGTCAAGTTAGCTAATTAGTAAGCTAAGAAGTTGATTACTAAAGATATAAAAAATTCTGCATATGAAGTGTTTGTTGAAATGCCTCAAAGAAAGCTTGAAAACTAGAATTTTGTAGTTAAAACACCTAATCATGATGTTTTGACTATTTTGTGAAATGTGGTTACAAAGAGTTCTAAACATGTATTGAAATTGAACTCTATAGGACAAGATACCGGAACGACAAGTGGACAAGCCGGTGGGGACTCACGGTTGAAGGGCGTGCGCTAAGGTATGTAACTTGACCCGTTACATTTATTTCTCGGATGATTCAAATATGAAATTTAATCTTGAATAAGAGTTGTTTCGAATTAAGCATTGAAGTCGTTACATTGATTGATTTATTAAAATTCAGTTGGTTCGCGTTGGTAGTCGTCATATAGGAGGATTTCCTTAGACGAGCCAAACGGGTCAATTAACCAAGTGAAACATGATTTATATATACTCCGGAATATGATGGATAGTGTTATGTTATTAGTTAATATTTGTCACATTATTAGAAATACTAGAATTTGGATGATATGGGTTGATAGAAAAGCAAATTACAAGAATTGTTTTGAATGAGATGAACCAACAAAACAAAACATTGATTTCCAGTTCTTACCGTAAATTACGGTCTTACCGTAATTTACGGTAATGGTTAGACTTGCTACGGTGCATCTCTACTGGTTTACGGTAACCAGGAATTCTTAGGACACACCGTAAATTACGGTGAGACCGTAATTTACGGTGAACCCAGAATAGTTGTCTTGTGTTTATTATTTCAAGTGTGATGTTTATCATTGTGATTATGTTTTACAATAACGATCAAAACTAATGAGTTTAACGTTTTGATCATAGGTAAATTAGTGAAGCTTACGGATGGCGATCAAGTGATAAAGTGAAGAACCGAACACTCAATTTTGAAGCTTCCGCAATGTTTTAAATCTTTTGTAGTCTTTGTGTATGGGTTATAAACACACGTTAAACAAAGTTTGAAATGATGTAACTTAGTCATAGTTGATTATGATCTTGGTATCTAATGAACTTCTTTTATGAAAGTCAAGTACTTAAACTATATTTTTTTTTTAAATTTAAGGGTAAAAATTTAGGGTGTTACAAGTAAGTAGTACAAAATTTTGTATACAAAACCCCCAACATACCGGCAGTAACTGAATAACTACAAAGACTCAATTACTGCTAATTTTCATAGTAAAACATTTAAGGTTTGGTAAAACATTACCAAAAACATTAACAAAAAGAGGATAAACTCACATTGCTGTCTTAGGCTTTTCGTAAGGATTTCCTGGGTATAGTCTATAATTTATACAAATGTACATTGGTTAGTATCATAACCCTTTGAAAATATTAATAATACCCTCCCCGAGACGGCATTCCAACAACTACGTCGGGCAGAACCACGACAGTTGTTACGAAACCCTAAATCAATCGGGCAGCGTAAATATTACGAAACTGGGGTTAATAAATTATGTACTATGTATAGAATGAGAAATGAACAATATGCATGAAAAGAGTGTGTAAGCTCACTCAAAAAAAACAAGAAATGCATGAAACAAGAATTATTAAATCAAGTTACGGACTTGATTGAATAGAAACAAGAATTATTAAATCAAGTTACGGACTTGATTGAATAGAAACAAGAATTATTAAATCAAGTTACGGACTTGATTGAATAGAAACAAGAATTATTAAATCAAGTTACGGACTTGATTGAATAGAAACAAGAATTATTAAATCAAGTTACGAACTTGATTAAATCAAAACAAGTAAAGCATGTGTTATAAATGGAATGTTTAACAATCTATGTAAACATTTCAGAAATCGAGATGGCTGATGGAGGCAATGATAATGCGGTGCCAAGAGTCACCGAACAAGTGAGGGAAGTGATTGCCGAAGAGGTTGGAAAGGCGATCGAAAACAGTTTGTCGGGCTTTATTGATAAAATCCAAAACACGGTTTTATCAATAGTAGAAGATAGAATCAAGAAACTAGAAGAAGATTCAAATGTAGCAAAGGAAAAGCGTGGAGGACGAAAGCCTTGTTCATACAAGGAATTCATGGCTTGTAAACCACCAACATATAATGGGGAGGTTGACCCAATAGTGTGCCAACGATGGCTAAGTGACATCGAAGGGGTATTCGAGAGAACCCATTGTGACGAAGAAGACTACGTAGCCTATGGTACGGGTCAACTAAGGAGTCAAGCGAAAGATTGGTGGGATAACAAAAAGAAGGAGATTGGAAGTGAAGCGGCTAAGGCCATGACTTGGGAGGAGTTTAAGACGCCGTTTCTTAAACACCATAGTCCCAAGGCGGTCATAAATAAAATCAAGGAAGAATTTATGCAACTCAGACACAAAGGTGAATCCATAGACAAGATCACAGGGATGTTTATGGACAAGATGAAGTTCTGTGATGATTTGATAACGAATGAAGAGCAAAAGGTCTATTATTATCATAACATGCTAAGCGCGGAATATAGAGAGTTCATAACCCCTTCAAAGTACGAGACCCTTACCGAGATTGTCAATGCTGCTCGGGAAAGGGAGATCGAATTGAAAAAGAGTATAGAACGGGGTGAACGAAGGGCACAAGATGTGAATCCAAGCCCTACCAAGAAAGCAAGAACGAATGAAACAGCAAAGAGATCAGATGCTAAAGGTAGTACACCAGGTTGCAAAATTTGTGGGAAAAATCATAAGGGAGAATGTCGTTACAAGGATAAGCCTTGTCCCATATGCAAGAAAACGGGACATATGGCTATGTCGTGCCCGGAGAAAGTAACGGTTTGTTATAACTGTTATCGAACGGGTCACAAAAAGTCGGAATGCCCGGAACTGGTTGGAAAGAAAGATGGGCAGGAACCGAAAGGTGAAGCCCCAAAAGCAAAGGCAAGATCTTTTCAATTAACCACCGCAGAAGCGAAGATTGAACCTGACGTGGTCTCAGGTATATTTGCTGTAAATTCAATTCCCGCACACGTGTTATTTGATACGGGTGCGAATAAATCCTTTGTTTCATATGGGTTTATTCGACATCCTTCTTTTATTCTAACAAAATTACCTGTGCCTTTAGAAGTAGAGAAAGGTAATAACAAAAGCTTTATTGTTTGTGATGTATGTGAAAATTGTAAACTGAGCATCGATGATGAAGAATATTTGATAAATCTAATCCCGATGTCGATGGGAGAATTCCAAGTAGTCGTGGGGATGGATTGGCTATCTCAATACCATGCAAAGGTCGTGTGTTTCCGCAAAGAGATAAAACTAACATCTCCGAGCGGAAAACACGTCACCATTTATGGCGAAAAACGAGGCAACCCCATAGTATGTTCGATGTTGAAAGCTCATAAGCTCATGAAGCGAGGATGCAAGGCATTCATAATTTATGCAAATGAGACTGAGAAAGAATCACGGAAGATTGGAGATGTACCGGTAGTACGAGATTATGAAGATGTTTTTCCGGAAGATTTACCGGGGATACCGCCTGAACGGGAAGTAGAGTTCGGGATCGAATTGATTCCGGGCGCGAAACCTGTAGCAAAAGCCCCGTACCGACTTGCACCGTCGGAATTACAAGAGCTAATGTCCCAAATTCAAGATTTGCTTGACAAGGGATTCATAAGGACGAGTGTGTCACCTTGGGGCGCACCGGTGTTGTTTATGAGAAAGAAGGACGGGAGCATGCGCATGTGTATCGATTATCGGGAGTTAAACAAACTCACGGTAAAGAACCGATACCCGCTCCCGAGGATAGACGACTTATTTGACCAACTACAAGGCGCGAGTTGGTTTTCAAAAATTGACCTTAGGTCGGGGTATCACCAACTAAAATTCAAAGAAGAAGATGTGCCAAAGACGGCTTTTCGCACAAGATACGAACATTACGAATTTCTCGTGATGTCATTTGGGCTAACAAATGCGCCCGCGGCTTTCATGGACCTCATGAACCGGGTTTGCAAGCCAATGTTGGATAAGTCGGTCATCGTGTTTATTGATGATATCTTGGTGTACTCGAAAAATGAAGCTGAACACGCACACCACTTACAAGAAGTGTTAGAGACACTTAGACGAGAGAAGTTATATGCAAAATTCTCTAAATGTGCCTTTTGGTTACGAGAGGTACAATTTCTCGGCCATGTCATAAATGCCGACGGAGTTTTGGTGGATCCGTCAAAGATAGAGGCGGTGTCAAAATGGAATCCTCCGAAGAACCCTTCGGAAATTAGAAGCTTTTTGGGGCTTGCTGGATATTATAGGAGATTCATTCAAGATTTCTCCAAGATTTCATTGCCGCTAACAAAGCTAACCCAAAAGAAAGCAAAGTTTGTGTGGGGAGTCGATCAAGAAAAAGCGTTTAGGACGCTAAAAGAAAGGCTAACTCAAGCTCCGGTACTGACATTGCCGGACGGAGTCGAAGACATGGTGGTTTATTCGGATGCTTCATTATCAGGGCTCGGTTGCGTGTTGATGCAACGGGGCAAGGTAATAGCCTATGCCTCGAGACAATTGAAGATACACGAGAAGAAATACCCCACGCACGATCTCGAGTTGGCAGCGGTGGTATTTGCATTAAAAATATGGAGGCATTACTTGTATGGGGTAAAATGCACCATATTCACCGACCACAAGAGTTTGAAATACTTCTTCGATCAGAAGGAGTTAAATATGCGACAAAGGCGATGGCTGGAAACGGTGAAGGACTATGATTGTGAGATACACTATCACCCCGGAAAGGCAAATGTGGTAGCGGATGCTCTAAGCAGAAAAGCGGACTATGTCCCAATACGAGTGAGGTCGATGCAACTCGTGGTAACCTCGGGTATACTTGAACGTATTCGAGAGGCGCAATTAGAAGCAGTAAAAGAAGAGAATTGGAAGAAGGAAAGAATAATTGGTCAGTTGAAAGACTTGTCGGATGGGAATCATGGGTTGAAGACTCGATCCGGAAGGATATGGGTCCCACATACTTGTGGAGTAAAGGCACTTCTACTTAACGAAGCTCATAAATCCCGTTATTCGATTCATCCGGGTGCAACAAAGATGTACAATGATTTGAAACAAAATTATTGGTGGCCCGGAATGAAGAGGGATGTAGCGAAGTATGTGGAAAAATGCTTGACATGTTTACAAGTCAAGGCGGAGCATCAGAAACCCTATGGCAAACTCCAACCGTTAGAAATTCCGGTTTGGAAATGGGAACATATTACAATGGACCTGTTAACCAAGTTGCCTAAGACAAATCGTGGTTTTGATGCAATATGGGTGGTGGTGGATAGATTGACGAAAAGTGCTCACTTCATTCCGATTCGTGAGACTTATACGTCAGAAAAGATGTCAGAAGTCTATACCAATGAAATCATAGCACGTCATGGAGTGCCGGTGTCCATCGTGTCTGATAGGGATACCCGGTTTACTTCGAAATTCTGGCGTGATTTCCAAGAACAAATGGGGACCAAATTGTTCATTAGCACTGCGTACCATCCTCAAACGGATGGACAAAGTGAAAGAACGATACAAATATTGGGAGACATGCTACGGGCGTGTATAATCGACTTTGGAGGCAGTTGGGATGTTCACCTACCGTTAGTCGAGTTTTCGTATAACAACAGTTACCAATCTAGTATTAAAATGGCACCATACGAACTGCTTTACGGTAGGAAGTGTCGAACCCCGGTTTGTTGGGGTGAAGTGGGTCCACGTGAACTCGCCCATCAAGACATAGTAAGAGCCACGAACGAAAAGATCGATAAAGTTCGGGCACACTTGAAAGCGGCTCAAGACAGGCAAAAGGCGTATGTTGAAAAAAGGAAAAGGCCAATTGAATTTCAAGTGGGTGACATGGTCATGCTAAAAGTGTCCCCATGGAAAGGCGTTATTAGATTTAGAAAGAAGGGGAAGTTAAGCCCAAGATTTATCGGGCCATTTAAAATTATCGGGAGAGTTGGCAAGGTAGCTTACCGTCTTGAACTACCGGAGGAGCTAAGTGGGATCCATGGCACGTTTCACGTATCTCAATTAAGAAAGTGCCTAGCAGACGAAACGACGTATATCCATTATGATGATATCGAAGTGGATAATAGTCTAAATTATGCGGTGAGACCGATTGAAATTTTAGACAGAAAGGTCAAACGTTTACGAAATAAACAGATCGACCAAGTCAAAGTCAAATGGGAACATAGGAAAGGTTCGGACACTACATGGGAGTCCGAAGAGGAGATGAGACGTCTCCACCCTACATTATTTGGTACGTACTTTGGTTTCGGGGACGAAACCCTTTTAAGGGGGATGGACTTGTAACATCCTGAAAATATAAAACATTATATCAGAAATATAAAACCTAAATGAATGGGAGTTTACTAACTAGGAATTTTTAACCTAGTTAGTTAACTAGTCTAGAAATAGCTTATAGAGTGATTAAAAAGCTATCAAACTATATGTTGAACAAAATAGAGGGACCATAGTTGTTAACTCTAAAACTTAATTAAAATAGAACAAATAAAAATAAACCAAACACCCCAAACCTGGGTGTTGGTCGATCAAGAAGAGGCAGGGGGCGACACCCCCATTCCAAAAACCTTAATCTCACAAAACAATCAAATTGAGGGCTCAAATCTGATCAAAAACGAAATCTGAACATAGAATAGTGATCCTCATCACAAGAGGATTACAAGGTATGTAAAAAATTCGTGTTAATCCTTGTTTGAAATTCTCATGATTTTGGAAAATCTAAAATTAGATGTTGCATGTGTGTTGTTTGATTTGATTAGAGATGATGTAGTGTCTAGAAGTGAAACCTAGACAACCACATGTGAAATCATGTCCAATTTCAGGAAATTCCATGAACACCTTGAAGGTGGGTTATGGATTTTACAAGATGAAGATGAACACTAGGGTTTAGGATGATTATTCTAGTGTAATTTGATTGTTGAAAGTGATTCCAGAATGATATGATGATTAAGACACTATAGGAGGGCTCTATTGTTGTCAAGTTAGCTAATTAGTAAGCTAAGAAGTTGATTACTAAAGATATAAAAAATTCTGCATATGAAGTGTTTGTTGAAATGCCTCAAAGAAAGCTTGAAAACTAGAATTTTGTAGTTAAAACACCTAATCATGATGTTTTGACTATTTTGTGAAATGTGGTTACAAAGAGTTCTAAACATGTATTGAAATTGAACTCTATAGGACAAGATACCGGAACGACAAGTGGACAAGCCGGTGGGGACTCACGGTTGAAGGGCGTGCGCTAAGGTATGTAACTTGACCCGTTACATTTATTTCTCGGATGATTCAAATATGAAATTTAATCTTGAATAAGAGTTGTTTCGAATTAAGCATTGAAGTCGTTACATTGATTGATTTATTAAAATTCAGTTGGTTCGCGTTGGTAGTCGTCATATAGGAGGATTTCCTTAGACGAGCCAAACGGGTCAATTAACCAAGTGAAACATGATTTATATATACTCCGGAATATGATGGATAGTGTTATGTTATTAGTTAATATTTGTCACATTATTAGAAATACTAGAATTTGGATGATATGGGTTGATAGAAAAGCAAATTACAAGAATTGTTTTGAATGAGATGAACCAACAAAACAAAACATTGATTTCCAGTTCTTACCGTAAATTACGGTCTTACCGTAATTTACGGTAATGGTTAGACTTGCTACGGTGCATCTCTACTGGTTTACGGTAACCAGGAATTCTTAGGACACACCGTAAATTACGGTGAGACCGTAATTTACGGTGAACCCAGAATAGTTGTCTTGTGTTTATTATTTCAAGTGTGATGTTTATCATTGTGATTATGTTTTACAATAACGATCAAAACTAATGAGTTTAACGTTTTGATCATAGGTAAATTAGTGAAGCTTACGGATGGCGATCAAGTGATAAAGTGAAGAACCGAACACTCAATTTTGAAGCTTCCGCAATGTTTTAAATCTTTTGTAGTCTTTGTGTATGGGTTATAAACACACGTTAAACAAAGTTTGAAATGATGTAACTTAGTCATAGTTGATTATGATCTTGGTATCTAATGAACTTCTTTTATGAAAGTCAAGTACTTAAACTATATTTTTTTTTTAAATTTAAGGGTAAAAATTTAGGGTGTTACAAGTAAGTAGTACAAAATTTTGTATACAAAACCCCCAACATACCGGCAGTAACTGAATAACTACAAAGACTCAATTACTGCTAATTTTCATAGTAAAACATTTAAGGTTTGGTAAAACATTACCAAAAACATTAACAAAAAGAGGATAAACTCACATTGCTGTCTTAGGCTTTTCGTAAGGATTTCCTGGGTATAGTCTATAATTTATACAAATGTACATTGGTTAGTATCATAACCCTTTGAAAATATTAATAATACCCTCCCCGAGACGGCATTCCAACAACTACGTCGGGCAGAACCACGACAGTTGTTACGAAACCCTAAATCAATCGGGCAGCGTAAATATTACGAAACTGGGGTTATAATGCTTACAACGGAGCAGAACCTCGCTAATTAGGGGTATAATACCCAAAATATTATGCCTATACTTTCAGAATTCGAGATTGAGAATAAGAAATGAGCGACGGAAATCGTAAACTGATGCTACCTATTTATAGTGCTGAAATATGTCCTTCACGCGGCCCGCGTCAAAGACAAGGGATCCTTACGCGGCCCGCGTCAACACCAGTCAACACTATAGCTTAGCTGAGTCGTTGAGTAGGTCCGCCACGATGTCGACACGTGTCGGCCTCTGGTGTGATCGCGTGTTATGAGTCCGCGCGGCCCGCATGAACTAAGCATAACCCTTACGCGGCCCGCATGAACTAAAGAAGTCAGCGGAGTTCAAATCTGGTCTTAACACGGCCCGTGTAAGCTTGAGGTGGGATCCTACGCGGCCCGCCTCAGCTCTAATTTCAGATTTTTATTTTATTTTTATAAACTATAACATAATATGGGCTCGGTTTTCGCATACGGGGTGTAATATAAGACATATTAGGATATTCCAAAATATATAAGAGTGTCAGACATATTATGAGGGTGTTGGTTTTACCGAGGGTTGTTACAAAAATAATTACGAAAATGTCACCACGTTTTTTATTTTATCACCCTATTCATTCGTTTTGTACAATAAGCTTATGTGTAAAGGATAGGGCTGCAAACGAACCAAACGTTCGGCAAACAGTGGTGGGAAGTTCGTTTGTGTTCGTTCGTTTATTAAACAAACGAACACGAACAAGAAATTTTGTTCGTTTAGTTAAATGAACAAACATGAATAGAGGTCGCGTTCGTTCGTTTATGTTCGTGAACGTTCAGTAACGTGTTCGTTTGCGTTCGATAGTTCATTAGTATTTTTAGTATTTATATTTATTTAGAGTAAATTACAAGTTTTGTCCTTTATGTTTGTACCAAATTGCAGGCGTTGTCCTTTACCTTTAAATTTGACTAGTTTTGTCCTTAACGTTTCAAAATTCTGCACGTTGTGTCCTTTAGCCCTAACCAAGTTAATTTTTTTTGTTAAATTTGATCATGTGCAAGGCACATGAGGGCATTTTTGTAATTTCGTTTCTAGGAAATTTGTGTAATTAACTAAAAATAAATACCCACCATCATCATTCAGACACTCACATCTCTCTCTTTCTACCCCCTCACTACAAACCACAGTCATCTCCACCTCCATAGCCGCTGTCACCACTCCCCACCACCGCCGCCATCCCCTTCCACAGCCGCTGGGATTATTTTGTTTAGAGATTTGCAGCTTTGTATCACCATCTCCACCACCATTCAAATCTTGTCGGATCTAACCCCATCTCCTTCATTTCAAATACCCTACTTCTCACCCAATTTACACACTCAAATCCTCACACAATCACTCAATTTCTCTTCAATTCTCTATCTAATCTCATATAAAGAACACAAAGGCGGTTGCTTCTGTGAATGTTAAGGTAGTCATGGCTACTTCATCAACATCATACTACTACCAGTACGTTGTTACGATGTCGCCGGAGCCGACAATTGACTCGGAGCTGACAATTGACTCGATTGAAGGTTCGCAAGGCCGTAATTCAGTCAGATTTGGACAAAGATGTTTCAGATATGAGAACTAATGGTATATTAGGTTTAATTATGATGTCGGCTTGATCCTGGAACAGATTTAAAACTTGTGAGGGAGATGATAAAAAAGTTTATTTATTAGTTTTATACAAAATAACCCCCTGAATTATAGCTCTTTACAAAATAGCCCATAGAGAGGTAAAATGACAAGAATACCCTCATGTGCAAAGCACATGACCATACTTAACCAAAAAATCTAACTGGGTTTAGGCTAAAAGACATAACATGCAAGATTTTGAAACGTTAAGGACAAAACTCATTAAATTTAAAGGTAAAGGACACCGCCTGCAATTTGATACTAACATAAAGGACAAAACTTGTAATTTACTCATTTATTTAAATACTTCAAAATTACGACAAATTAAATATCTAATAAGTGTCAGTGTATTATATATTATGTTCATGAACGATTGTTTGTGTTTGTTTGTTTCCATTTGTGTTCATGAACATTAGTTTGTGCTCATTTGTGTTCTTCAACGTTCGTTTTTTGTTCGTTACCTAAAATTAACAAACAAACACAAACGAACACGAACAAGTTCATTTCCTTAACAAACGAACACGAACATAAAATCTCGTTCGATAAGTGTTCGTGAACGGTTCGCGAACACATATACTTTTTAACAAACGAACACGAACACGGTCTTGTTCGTGTTTGTTCGGTTCATTCAGTAAAGATCTTTACTTAATAATCGAGTCGCGAGTAACGTGTAAGTTCGTTCATGAACAAGATCTAAAGGACTTACTTGTCATTTATCAAGTCTTAAAGGGTGAAATAGGAATTTAGTAACTCAATCGTAATTGCTCACATTCACATAAACCCTAACCCCTAATTTTGGAGAACACACACATCGCCATCTCATACACATCATCAGGTACATAATACTCTGTAATCATCAGCAATTGCACACACATTAATCCTATTACTTGTAATCAGATCACAAATCTCCTTCTCCCTTCATAAAACATATGCATATTTTCGTCCATTCTGTTAAATTGTTTTCTTTTCAGCATTGTTCTACTATGCTTTCAATATAGGAATAGTTCATCAAAACATACATTTATTCATAAAATTTTGAATTTACACTTGCAGACCTTGTTGTTACATATATATTTACCGAAATATCCATAGGATCCAGTTAGTAGTCTGTACCGCAATCGAAAGGATGTTGTTTACTGATTCAACAAAGAAATTATCGTTTAACCGGAAAATTAGCGATGGAGATTTGGTTATAGTATACGAGAAACACGACACCATGAAGGCTGTAAAAGTAAGCGAGAAGTCTGTTCTCGAGAACCGATTCGGTGTGTTTAAACACTCGGATTGGATTGGGAAACCGTTCGGCTGCAAAGTGTCTAGTCACAAGGGTGGTTTTGTTTACTTGCTGGCTCCGACACCGGAGTTATGGACGTTAGTTTTAAGCCACAGAACTCAAATCCTTTACATTGCGGATATAAGTTTTGTGGTCATGTATTTAGAATTGATTCCCGGTTGTGTGGTGCTGGAATCCGGGACTGGAAGTGGGTCGTTGACGACTTCATTAGCTAGGGCGATTGCTCCTACGGGTCATGTGTATACGTTTGATTTTCATGAGCAGAGAGCTGAGGCTGCTAGAGCGGATTTTGAGAAGACGGGTTTGAGTAGTTTGGTGACGGTGGGAGTTAGAGATATTCAGGGTGAGGGGTTTCCGAAAGATTTGGTTGGTGTTGCGGATGCGGTGTTTTTGGATCTGCCGCAGCCTTGGCTTGCTATACCGTCTGCTGGAGAAATGTTGAAAGCGGATGGTGTCTTGTGCTCGTTCTCGCCTTGCATTGAACAAGTACAACGTTCGTCTGAAACTCTGACATCGAAATTTACTGGTATACGAACATAACTCTCCGTTCTTTATTAAATTTTCAAGCTTTTGAGGTCCATTGTATAGAGAACTTAATTTAAGACCTTGATATTTCTTTTATTATATGTGGCAATTTCAACCCATTTGCTTATTGATGGGTTGATCCGGATTATGTTTAATCTCTAATGGGTCGAATGGGACAAAGGTAAAAAGAACTTGATCAAATGAGACTAAGGTATTTCAAATGAAGTGTATTTTTAATGCATAATACATTATAATTTTTTTTAAGAAAGTTAAGTTTTGTACTCATTTATTATAACCCGCAGGTTATTCTAAAAGAATATTTTGGAGAAATTTTTTTTGTGTGGGGTCAACCCAGTCAACCCGACCTGTTTTGACCCGTACAGAAACATTATCTGTTTTGCCAGCTCTAGTATAAAAAGAATGCTATAATTGAAAAAATGTCTATGAATCTGTATAAAACTAAATTGATGCTGTAGAGCCTATTGGTCAATACTAGCTACTGATGTGAAATGTAATTAAAATGCTGGATATTATGCAGATATAAGAACGTTCGAGGTGCTTCTGCGCACATATGAAGTTCGAGAAGTGAAAATGGATCAATGTCAAAGTGAAGAAGGTACTCCTGGGTCCCACCGCCCAAGCAAGAGGAAGCACCGTGCAAGTGAAGCAAGTCATTGGCAACAAGATAGTTCCGGTTCACCTGTTGTGATGGCTAGACCGTCTAGCGAGGCAAGAGGTCACACCGGATATTTAACATTTGCTAGACTCAGATGTGTTGAATGATCTAGACTTGCTAATTGTGGTGAGCAGTTGGTTGTTTTTGGCACAATGTATGTCTTGAATGAGGCTTGATAACTAGCACTTTGTTTTGAGTTTTTGTTGACCAAACGTGTTAAAACTGACAATAGAGACCATTAACGTGGTTTTTTTTATAAGAACATCCGTGTACTTTACTCATCGAGTTATTTCAGCTCATACTGACTAAAGCTTTTGTATAGTTGAGGTCGTTTTCTTATTAAGATTTTTAAGCTGTTAGACCACTCAACTCAAGCGCAAATATCTTCCCGGAACCTAGCTCAACATTGAATCATGAAGGCATGTCAAGCTATTGGATCGTCCTCAAGCATAGGCTAGGGTGCTCACGAGTCAGGTCTAGCTCAAGCCATGTCGGCTCTATGGCTCTCCACTTTTGCAGCGGCATTCACATGGCTAGTTGGATTTTCGACGTGAATATTCCGTCGGATGTGTCTTTTCTGTGAGGAGCACAACGAATCGGTGGAACACTTTTTTTTATGGCATGCATGTCAAATAGAATCTGGATGGTTTGGTGCAACATTCCCCCGTTATACGTCTTCGCCTTCGAAGGCTAAGAAGATTATTCATGGCCTTTTTAATAATCACTTATTGGTGCATATGGAAAGGGATAAATGAGGCGGTTTTTCACAATATTAAGCACGGCCCGCAAGATATCTTAGGGGAAGTCAAGTCTAGTGGGTCTGTTTGGCTAAAAGATAGGTCTTTTAAATCAATACGTTGGGTCGGAGGTTTGTTGTATTGTTGGTCTTTTGCCCGTTTGGGTCGGAGGCGTGTTTAATGAAGTTTACTTTTCAAAAAAAAAGTTGGATTTTCGACGCAGCCAAAAGATTACATGTTTGTCTATCAAAACAATTCCATAGAATATACCAATATCACGACATAATACACGCAGAGGTAACAAAACGCATTTTAAGCGCAATACTTTATCCTGCCATAAAGGCATGAAGAATATAACAGAAATCTATTATATAGCGCGGTCCAGAAGTAAAAACATAAACTAAACCAGGCTCATACAGAAAACAAGAAAATTGTTAAAAGACTTTTATTGATAAAGCATCTCCAGAAAATCCATCTCTTTCTGGAAATCAAACTCCAACTGACTAGTCAAATGAGATGGCACAGGGTCAAACTCAAAACAGCTCTCGTTGACCGCTGGTGCGCCTGGTATGTAACCAAACATCGCACCTAAACCATAGTCCTCTATAGAAGATGAAAACGTCGCAGTCACACCAGACGATAAGCTTGTTTGCAGAGATGTGATTGGTGCGATTGGTGCAATAACAACCTGTGAATTATTATCAGCGTTACGTTTGATATTGATCTGATCTTCAGATGAAGAAGAAGAAGATGATGAAGGGACACTCCTGATGTACTCTTGCAAGAGGGACTGGCACTTTGTTTTGCCACGCCTCCGGGATGACAGCTGGCGCCTTTTGGTTGCATTCCAGTGGTTTTTTATGGTGTTTTCGCTCCTACCCGGTAACCTCCTTGCTATTTCAGACCATTTGTTTCCAACTTCTTTGTGAATCGCAATCAATAACTTGTCCTCTTCCTCGGACCATGCATCTTTCTGTCGATATTTTTTTAACAATCAATGATACCATAAGAACTAGAGATGGTAAAATGGGGGGTTGGGTAACGAGTCAAAATGTGGTGGGTCGGGCCATAGCTCTTTTATAATGCATCAGGTTTGGTTGGCCTCACAATGCTTTCTTGTTGTACCTTTTCATTGTTTTTGTATATAATTAATGTAATAAATATGTTTTAAAACTATATGCTTAAGATATTAAACTAATTTTATTGACACTTTCAATCTGACCTGCCAATATTTAGATTTAAGAAGTTGTTAGCATGTAAACACACTTCGGGTCACTTTCAACCCTTTAACCCATTATGTCCTATTTCCGGTTTTAGCTAAAGTTTATATAAACTTTACTGGTTTGACCAAATTGTGTATATATATAAACCCAATCACGTAAACAGGTCAAAACTGTCACCTCTAATAAGAACTCATACGGGTCATTTAAAATCTTAATCTTTTTGAATAATGGAACCAGAGGCTTTCGGGCCGGATGGACTAATTCAGAAATTAAAGGATACCGTAATATCTGGCCTCAGATGGTTTTGCCATCTATCTCGACACTGCTTGGCGATCCTTCCGGGAAGCTTTTCCGCAACCTTGGACCATTTGCTGTCCCCATACTGCTTCACCAACTGCACCAACAACCTTCAAATAAACACATCCTATTAAAATATATACCAAAAAAACCTCGACGAAAATTAGAAAAAAAATCAATATATAGAAAAAAAAAATTGTGTTTTTTTAGGTTGATCATGAGAACCAGTTAGGGAAAACTCACAGGGCCACGAATACCCTGCTAACCAGTGGGACTAGTGGATGCGAGTGTTACCTGTCTTCTTGAGAATTCCATTGTCCTTTAACGATTAGACTTTTCCGACAACTTTTGCTACCCTTCCTTCTGCCCTTAGTCTTCCTACCATTTCCTATCATTTGAAGCCCGTTATCAGCCGAGGTCAAGCAAGAAACTTGTTGAGGAGAATGTCCGAAAGTCGATCCAAACATTTGAAAGTTGAATGCATCCATTGGTTCCTAATCATCTTGATAAGGAGATGAAGCATATATAGAGATAAGGAGATGAAGCATTTATTGAATAAGCTTGATATGGATTAAATTGATGAGAAAGGATTTTGGTTGAGAATTTGGTAATTCAAATATGTTGTTTCCCTACAAGTAATTCATAGATGGTAAAGTGGATTGTGTTATGAAAGCAGAGTGTATTAAAAGCTTATTCTTCTCATTTATTTCACAAAATATACCAAATTTTGCTACACAGATGTGTTGAAGTTACCATGAACAATTCTTTGCATGATTATTCGTATTTTTTGTGTGTGAAGAGAGCATGCCTCTTCTTTCCCCAATCACGGCGTGAGGCTGAACCATGATTACCAAAAATAAAAAATTAAGTTGGTTTGAGTGTTAGACGGAAATCACAGGCTGCAAGAAGGCGTGATTGCAGTGTATAAACTTTAAGGTCGCATGAAACACAAAAAAATATCTTAATGATCTGTTGGCATGCAGCGGCGTACGTGGTGACGGTGGAAACCAGTGGTGTGGTGACAGCGGCAGTAGTTACAATAGGTAGGCGGAGTGATAGACATCGGCCGGACCAATTCTAAGTTGGCTAGTATATAAATCTTGGTCATTTTTTCTACTAAATGAATAGAGAGTGCTTTAAAATCAGATGTTTGAGTTTATTCTCTCAGGTGCAAGCGTCTGTCATACAAACATGATCATTTACCACAAGGTTTCCAAGAACATAAAAGTAAAAGTGATATAATCAGCACCAGGATTTAAAACACCATCTTTGATAGCGAAAATGGACAAAAATAAGACCACTACTAGAATGTGTTCCTCAGTTTTACATTTATATGTTTGTTTTAACAAACATTTTTTTAAAAATAGTACAAAACAACAAACAAATTTAGAATACACTAAACAACACAAACCATCTACACTTCGTCTGAAATCAGATGCCTAAATTAGGGTCTCCTACTTCCAAAACCATGTTCGTTGACCCAAAAAATAATAAATGGCAAACCATCATCAGAGCTTAATCCCGGATCAGGCCTTCCTCATCTTCATCAGAAGGACGAAAACGAGGGCCGTTTGATCTAGGTGGCTTATCAAACCTCTCAGGGCTGCGGCTACGACTGCCCCTACCCCATCCTGAACCGTATTTGCCCGGTGGACTTCTGCTCCTGCCTCGCTTCTCTCCAGCACCCGCAATGCTTTCATGGAAGCTCCTATGATTGTAACCACCCCTATTGCTGTAATAAATAAAACCGATAGTAAAAAATGTATCCAAATTTGCATTTCAGGAAAGGAATCATAACAAAATAAAGAGTAAAATGCCATTTTCGTCCCTGAGGTTTGACTAGTTTTGCAACTTTCGTCTAAAGGTTTGTTTTTCCGCATTTAGATCCAAACAGTTTGAAATTTTGCCATTTTCCTCCCGACTCGTTAACTCCATCCATTTTTCTTCGTTAAGTCACAGAGGTATTACCGTCTTTTTAGACTTTTTTTATTAAACTAGGGACGAAAATGGCATTTGCCCCAAAATAAATTTTGTTTTTGGTACCTGTCATGGGCTCCACCCCTCCCGGAGTTCCAACTACTCCTTCCACCGAAGCTTGAATCAGAGCGTCCTCCACGACCACCGCCGCTACTCCTTCCACCAAAGCTTGAATCGGACCGTCCTCCACGACCTCCATCACGACTTCCGTAACTCGGACCAGAGCCCCAACGTCTAGACCGACCGCCCATCCCACCACTACGTGCCGCCATGTCTCGAAGTTCCTTCGGAACACGTTGATTTGCACCTTCCAATACTTTGACTAGATCAGAAGCGTGTTTTGCGTCCTGTTCTGTGAAAAACGTATAAGCCTCTCCGGTTGCACCTGCCCTCCCGGTCCTTCCGATTCGGTGCACATAGTCCTCTACTCCCGTAGGAAAGTCGTAATTGATCACCACCCTGTAAACAATTTATGTAAAAACAAAATTTAGCAATTACACAAATCTTAAATTGAAAGATCAGTGCCAACCACCTTTTTGAATAAGTACACAAAATAACCAATTTTGTACCTGATGTCCTTGATATCTAATCCACGAGCAGCAACATCAGTTGCTACAAGCACAGGAGACCGGCCAGTGCGAAATTGATTCAACACGTAATCTCTTTCACCCTGAGATTTGTCTCCATGGATAGCAGCGGCAGCAAATTGACGGGTCAAGCTGCGAGCCAGCTGATCACACATCTTTTTGGTTGAGCAGAAGATGATGACCTTCGATCTCGGTTCTTGAGATCTTAAGATTAGTTCCAACCGTCTGTTTTTCTCCATTGGAGCCAAAACCTCAATATGCTGCAACCATAAATAACTCTCAATTACAAGATCTAACTGGTTTTTTTTTACCAACCGCGCGTTGCGGCGGCGCCATATGTGGCGTGATAAACTATAAATTACAATCAACCCGACTCAATTCCAAACTATTTTTACGTAAAAGCGTAGAGTAATCCAAATTCATATCATTGAATAAAAATTTATTATATTTGACCGACTCGTTTCCAAACTAAATTTACGTAAAGACGTAGAGTAATCCAAATTCATATCGTTGAATAAAAATTTATTATACTTGACCCGACTTGTTTCCAAACAAAATTTACGTCGAAACGTAGACCAACTCAACGTACATAAAAAATAAACACGTGCGTTGGCGTCGTACGCGGCGTGATAAAGTATAGACTACAATTGACCCAACTAGTTTCCCAAACTAAATTTACGCCGAAAGGTATAGTAACTCAAATTTAAACCCTCGAATGAAAACATATTATATTTTACCCGATTTGTTTCCAAACAAAATTTATGTCAAAACGTAGTTCAACTCAAAACGCACATAAAAATAAAACATTATATAATCGACCTGACTCGTCCCAACCAAAAATTACATTAAAGCGTAGATGAACTCGAATTTATACCAATATGTACGAATAAATAAAAACGTAAGAAATTAGTTTTAGGGTAAACTCAAAACTTTAGAAACTTGAAGGGGTCAAAGTGACATTTACAGAGTTAGGGGGGTTAGTTTTGAAAATATCACAAAGCTTAAGGGTAAAAGGGCCACCGACCTTTCTTTTTAAGGTATTATAAATAATATCTTTCAGTAAGTAATAAATAAAAATAAAAATAAAATAAGTACCTGAGTGATAGCCTTGTTGGCAACAAGCTCGTCGACATTGCCAATGTTGACCTGAATTGGATTAACCAACAAATCTGCAGCTATTTTGCGGACCTCCTTTGGCCAAGTGGCGGTGTACATAAGTGTCTGACGGCGAGCTGGCACCTCCTTAACAATTTTCCTGATCTGAGGTTCAAATCCCATGTCCAACATCCGATCAGCTTCATCCAACACCAAAAACGTAACTTGACTTAAGCTTAGTCTTCTCATCTCCAAAATATCGTTCAAACGACCAGGTGTTGCAACCACAATATCCGTCCCGCGATCTAATTCTCTTAGCTGGGGGCCCTTCGGTGCTCCTCCATACAAACACTACAGATCAATTTTTTAAAGGAGTCAGAAATCAGAATACATTTTTACAATCATATAAAGAATTTAAAAAAAACAGAAAGGAGTCAAGGACCATACGGTGCACAGTATCTTTGATGATCTTCCAAACTTGATGGCTTCAGCTTGTATCTGGGTAGCTAATTCTCTGGTGGGTGATAAAACCAAAACAGTGGGACCCATTTGACGATTCTTGTGAACTCTTTTAAGGTGAATAAATGCAGGAATCAAGTAACCCAAGGTTTTTCCGGACCCCGTTTTTGCAATGGCTACAATGTCACGACTTTGAAGGGCAACAGGCCATGACTGTGCTTGTATTGGAGTCGGGGCTGTAAACCCAGCCTCAAGTACCTAAAAAAGCAAATCTGTAAGCTGCGATACGCATCGGATTGGATCCATGTTCTTTATGGGCTTGATCATCATGTGAGATTGATGCAAAGAAGTATCACATCATCCCCACGAATCCAATCGGAGGGAGGCCTCTTCTTCAGACGGACCAAGCGGCAGGCAAACTGAATCATCATCACTGGAAGTCAGCCACCACACGACCATGGATGATTCGGAAAGCCCTTCGGGAAAATTGGTCCACCGTTTAAGAGTAAACACTCCAGATATAATATGCAACCCCATTGTAAGAAGGTGGGGTGGCACAGCGTACGACATTTAGCTCCTCCCTGGAGCAAATATCGCACCTGGGACAAAAAGTAAAGATGGAAAAAGCAAACATGAGTCTGAAAGTTGATGAAACTTCCGTAATGACAGATCAGCATGCATAAAAAAGTTACAGTACCTAGTTATATAAGTTGCGCAATACCATGTTAATCAATGGGAGTGGAAATAAATGCAACAGAAAACATACCTCTCTAAGTAACTCAGATGGAAACCCGGTATCTTCAAATGATGTAAAAGGTGGAGGCACATTGTCTCCCTAAATAGTTAAAAACCAAGTGTCAGAACTAACATCTAAAACCATAAATAACTTAGGTTCTTTACTTCTACAAAAAATCAAAAATAAAAAACAAAATCTTGATATGTTCTCATGTTCATGTTGCTTATAAGAAGAAAGCGATGCATGCTATGAAGAACAGTTAGCAGGATAAAAGTTTGATTTTCTTCATTTTTTTTCATTTTTTAATGCATGATAAAAGTTTGATTTTCTTCATTTTTTTTAAACCAAATTAAATTCTGATAGTTTTGAATGAACTAACGAAGATGGTTTTGATCGACCCAAATAACAGCTTTGATGTATGATTATATTACGAAGATCATGAAAAAAAACAAAGACAGTAGATGAACAAAAATGCCCATAAAAACACACTTGCCATTATGGTCATATGCATTAGTGTATAGCACATTTATAATGGAATAATGGATATTCGTCAAAGTTAACATTAACATTAGCAGAAAGAAGTAGTATCAACTGAACATCTTAGACCAAAAATGTTTATGCCATACTCTACACAAAGCAGCAAGCATTTATGCATGATCTAGTTCTATGAGCCGAAAACTTTTTGTATCAGAACATATGACATAGTCCTTTTGATGCTTACAGTTACAGTTATCTCATGCATGTGGCGATAAGCATCTGGGGATAAACCACTTCCAACTGAAGGCCCATAAGGTCGTCCTGAAGTTCCTCCGGGTCCCGCAGCTACTGTCCCGCTTGAATAGCTGTGTGAATTATGGGACCCGCTTCTTGTACTCTAATCAAAACAAAGCCCTGACCAGTTAATATAGCATAACATATAATCTAAAGCAATAAACATAAGCAAAAGAAGACAAGTATACGTAAAGTCTGAAACTTTTAAGAAAAATCTAAACACTTTCCACAATACAAACATAGAACAAGCTAACTTTATGCACAAAAAAATAGCATAACATCAAAAAGCAGGTTTAAACACATACATCATAGCCTCTGGTTCCAGATGAATGCTTTGATCCACCATTGCTGCTTCTACCGTATCTATAATCATCGACAGATCCATTCTCTTGATGTGAAGACTTTTGCACCTGAACTGCAGAACTTATGGCCACTGAAGAGGATTTGTGTGGTTGAGAAGAGCCCTTAGACCCTGAGGGCCGCTCATATTGAGTAACATTGGTCTCTGGATTCCAATAGTAGAGATATCCAGTTGTACCGTCAACTAACCCTTTCCAAGGTTTAGGAAGGGTGGGGTCCTCTGGAGCGTAACGTGGAGCAGCAGTAGGTGTCGCTGCTGTCTCGGTCGCAGTAGCAGCCATATGAAAAATCGATATCAATTCTCAAACAGCCTACACCAAACAAATTTAAATAGTCAAATCGGTATACATAGTTTAAACACAATAAACAAAAGGCATACCATCAACGCGATAGATACAATTCCAAGTAATAAATAACTAAACCGTAACCTACGTACCATGCTCACACTAAACGACAAGCGAAAGCGTCCCCTCAGATTCCGTAAACTAGGTTTAACATTCGGAATAAGCATAAAGACTAACAGATGGTTCTTCTACCCAATCGCAGGTCATAAAAATTTTAAGTTTAACTAATACTGGCATTGATAGGTTTCCAATATCATTAGAAAAGCTAAGGAACATAAACATGATAAAATGTGAGTCAAAAGATATCACTAATCAACAGAGGTTTCCAGCTAATGATTGCTGGCGCTAACAAGTAATAATGTTACCCTAACAAGTAATAAGTGAAGAGGTATGGTCGAATAACAAACTCGAGAATCACAGATTCACACGGCATATCTAACAATATCTTATAATTGTTCAAAGTCAAACATATCATGGAATAAAACCCTAATTGCGAAGAGTAATATATGGAAGGAAATTGGAAAGCGTGTGGAGTTTAGGGTTTATTGGGAATATGTAGATCAGATCTGCAGGCTAATAGGAAATGGAAAGAGAATAGGAAGTACCTACCTGCTGCAGGCGAATCGAAGGTGTAGGTAGATCAGGGGGAAGGCAGGGGTGAAAGTATTGTTCCTGGTGGAGAGGAAAACACGCTTCTGATTCGGAGGGAAGAGAAGGGAAGGGAAGAATCTGGTAAGGAGACGCAACGTATTTATAGCGATAGGGTAAGATCCACCCACTCGGTTTCAGACACCCTCACTTTTTCTACTTCAATTTACGTTTTCTTCTTACGTTTAAGATAGAGGGTGTGGTATAAAGGGCATGTTTGGCTTAGCTTATTTTCAACTTTTCCAAAAGTCCTTTTGCCAAAAATAAGTCAGGAAATCCTGATTTTTGGCTTTTGCAAAGGACTTTTGCCCTTCAAAAGGAAAGCCAAACACTTTCAAAAGTCCTTTTCCTCTTCAAAAGTCTTTTTTTCTTCAAAATATGGAACCCCAAACACCCTCAAAGTCCTAGGGGTTTTATTACGTCACGTTAGATTTATTTATGCGTCACGTCAGGGGCGGAGACAACATGTTAGGAGCCGTAGCACGGGCTATGGCTCAAAGTCGTGTTCGTAGTGTTTCGCAGTGTTAATTTTTTGTTTTTTTTTCGATTTTATATAAAGGATACCCCTAAAAAAATACGAGGATACCCCTATAAAGGATTTTATATGAATACACCGTAATTTTTTTTTTTTGGTTACCCCTGGTTTTAAAGTCTAGCTCCGCCACTGCGTCACGTTATATAGGGGCTTTAAAGCTTCTCCCTTTAACTTGCATACAATGGTTTAAAGCCTCTCTATTAAACAAAACTAAAAAAAAGAAGATTTTATTGGTTGAAAAGAGGTGGGCCCCACCTGCGCCCCCCTTTAATTGCGGCGGTGTGGACGATGGCGCCCTCGGGCGTTATAGTGGCTGAGGTGGCGGTGTGGCGTTAAGCCACGCCCTTTGGCCTAACAAAACTCAACACTGAGTTATTATTATTGGCACTGGTGGACCTAAATTTATTTTGAAATCAATCTAAAACATCATCTGAGCTACTTTCCTAAGCAAGTTTTTTTCTATATAACATATACAACTATTACTTAAATTATCATCGTCATTCTGATTACGCAAGTCAGTCTTCACGTTCTTCATTGTCGGAAAACATCTTTCAACGGTTGTTGCGACGGATAATATGAGAACAAGGTTCAATAAACAATACACCAATGTATATGATAGGTGAATATTTGTTGAAATCATTAACCTACAAGACTTGACAAACCATCCAAGTTTGCGAATTGTTTATCTTTTTTCACAAAATCAATGTAGTTTCCGAGTTGAACCGGAAGCCTTAGTTTTTCGGCTTTATCGAACTCGTATGAATACTTCTCGACTAGTTTTAGTATATTTGGAATGTCAAACGAACTAAAATTATCACACGGACTCAAACAACTCATACAAAAAGTAGTTCTGATGTTACGTCGTCAAAACGGTTCCTAAATGTTACGCCCTTTTTTTTTTTTACGAAAAGACCGAAATACATAGGGAACATTTAGTTTGCAACTAGAAGCATTATATTACCAAAATACCCTTGTAGCTAGTTCGAGATCAACACCTTCCCTAGTCTAGTTATGGGTGTTAATCCGAACTACCCTGTCAAAATGCAAGTTTAACATACCTAGTTACAACCGACTAAGTTTCTAATCCATCATTTACATAACAAAAGACAACTTTTTAAGAAGTAAAAGTTTAACAAAAACATTGTTTCAAAAGGGCGACCACTACTACTACGGAAGCGCATAGACCATGGTGTGCATGTGGGTGTTCGTCTCCAAGTTCGCCACGCCACCTAAATCACGGATTTTCCTACATCGCAATTCAAGTTTAACTAGTCAGTTTCTTATAATATAATAATAAATAACAACTAACATCCATTCGTGTCATCACATAACCATGTCATAATTTCACTTTCATCAACCCGTTGAACGGGTCATTATCTACCATCTCCAAACGAGACAATACATAACCTTCAATAATCCGTTAATCTCGGATTAAACATAATCACAACATAAACACCATACCAAATCCGTTCATGACAGATTTAACTATTTCATTACCTTCCTTCATAAACTTCCAATGTACGGCTAGTTCAACACCAACCGACCATAACATCAACTTTTCATCTTTATCGTATCTTACGACCTGTTCATGACGGATTAAACTATCAACTACACATCATTTACGGATAATCATATCTACGGTTCTAATACTACAATAACAATTAGAAAGTAAAGCTTGTATGCATAAAACAACATATCTCGATCCTGTGAGCTGTCCGACCTCCTAGCACTTGAACCTTCTTCTTTTACACCTACATCGACATGTTCATTCATTTAGCCCGACTACATAACATTTCATTCTTTTACACACTTTTATCATACAACATCTTGTTATTTGTTCTTTTAGGCATTTTATCAAACATTTGGCAGGTTTCACCTTTATAGGGTATTTGATTACAAGTATCTTCACACACTAATCTACAAGTTCATAACAATCAAGCAAGTTAATGAGATTCTCTCATCCTACATCATTCATCTATGTTCCATCCCTCTAAACAAGTTAAATCACCATAACCTAGACATCAATCGAGTTCTAGTTCATAATCTTAACTTCTATTGGTATATATCACAACATTAATCATAGTTGGGTAAAAACCCATTTCCTAAAGTTCATGATTTCAAGAAATTCAACTTACCACTTTGTTATTCACACCTTGATGACCAAGGATTTGCGTTCCTACAATCGTTCGACTTGAAATCACCTTCAATTTGATGGAATTAGTGAACTAGGGTTTGGGGTGTTCTTTTCTTTTCTCCTGGACAAGATCACGCACACACTAGAAGTGTCTAGTGTGTGTGTTATCTCATTTAACTAGTCATTCTTTTAATTTTTCATGTTTAGTCCCTCGGTTCCTAACGTTTATTTATTTTAGCCCAAACCTTCCTTTCATGAACTATTTTAGAGAAAATAATTAGATTACATATTTTTGGGGTGTTACAAGTCTACCCCTCTTAGAAAAAGTTTCGTCCCCGAAACTTGAACACCTATAAAAATTCAACATTTACATACCGAATAAAGAAGGGTAATGCTTTCGCATTTCATCTTCCGACTCCCATGTAAGCTCCGACCCCTTCCGGTGTTGCCATTGTACTAGAACTTGTCTAATGGCCTTATTGCGAGGATTCTTCACTTTAAAATCTTTAATGACTATCGGTCTTTCAACATAATTTAAGCTCTCATCTACTTCAATATCATCAAGAGGTACGATCGCCGATTCATCCGCAAGGCACTTTCTTAGTTGTGACACATGGAAAGTGCTATGGATCCCATCTAATGAAGACGGTAATTCTAGACGATACGCCACTTTCCCCACTCGAGCCAAGATTTTAAATGGCCCAATATAACGAGGCCCCAATTTTCCCCGTTTAGGAAAACGGATTATGCCTTTCCATGGGGATACTTTTAATAAAACATAGTCTCCTACTTGAAATTCGATAGGACGCTTTCTCTTATCCGCATATGCCTTTTGCCTATCCTGAGCCGCCTTTAATCGAGCTCTAATTAGATCAATCTTTTCATTGGTCATTGCTATCAATTCGTTAGGCGCGAGCTCCCTTTGTCCCACTTCCCCCAACATACGGGAGTCCTACACTTTCTTCCATATAACAGTTCATAAGGTGCCATTTTGAGACCACTATGATAACTATTATTGTAAGAAAATTCCACTAGTGGTAAATGGTCATCCCAACTTCCCCCAAAATCTAACGCGCATGCTCTTAACATATCAATAAGCGTCTGAATCGTTCTTTCCGATTGACCGTCAGTCTGCGGGTGGTAGGCGGTACTTATGTGCAGTTTCGTGCCCATACTTTCATGGAACCTCAACCAATAACGAGAGGTAAATCTCGTATCCCGATCTGAAACTATTGACACAGGCACCCCGTGTCGGGATATTATTTCATTCACATACACTTCCGCCATCTTTTCTGAGGAGTAGGCCTCTCGAATTGGTAAAAAGTGTGTACTCTTCGTGAGTCGGTCCACAACTACCCATATCGTATCATGCCCCTTTTTCGTTCTAGGTAGCTTAGTCACCAAGTCCATTGTTATCTCCTCCCACTTCCATACTGGAATTTCCAAAGGTTGTAACTCTTCATAAGGTTTCTGATGTTCCGCTTTCACTTGAGAACACGTCAGACACTTCGAGACGTACTTAGCAATATCGCGTTTCATCCCGGGCCACCAATAGTTTGTTTTCAAATCATAGTACATTTTTGTAGCCCCAGGGTGAACGGAGTACCGTGACTTATGAGCTTCTTCAAGTAGCACTGTTTTGACCTCACAAAACCTTGGTATCCAGATCCGCCCAAACCGTGTTTTAAGCCCGTTTGAGTTTTCTTCAAACTTTTCTGCTATTCCTTTCGTTCTTTCTTTCTTTGGATCCCCTTTCTCTAGTGCTTTTATTTGAGTATCTCGTATCGTCTCAAGGAGGTGAGGTGTAACTGTCATCTTCATAGATTTGACATGAATCGGTTGTGGATAATTTTTTCGACTCAACGCATCCGCTACGACGTTTGCTTTTCCCGGGTGATATAAAATATCACAGTCATAGTCTTTAATCAGTTCCAACCACCTTCATTGCCTCATATTCAAATCTTTCTGTTCGAAGAAATATTTAAGGCTCTTATGATCCGAGTAGATCGTACATTTTATCCCATACAGGTAGTGCCTCCAAATTTTTAAGGCAAAAACTACCGCTGCCAATTCTAGGTCATGGGTCGGGTAGTTCACTTCATGTGGTCTGAGTTGTCTTGAAGCATACGCGATAACTTTTCCCCTTTGCATTAGAACACACCCCAAGCCTTGATGTGACGCGTCTGAATATACGACCAAATCTTCCGTCCCATCGGGTAACGTTAACACCGGAGAACTCGATAATTTCTCTTTTAACACTTGAAAAGCTTCTTCTTGTTCTTTACCCCACACGAACTTTACTTCCTTCTTTCCTTCCTTTCTTGTCAGTTTGGTCAGTGGTAATGCAATCTTTGAGAATTCTTGAATAAACCTTCTGTAATAGCCGGCAAGGCCTAGAAAACTCCTTACCTCGGTTGGGTTTTTAGGAGGGACCCACTTTAATACGGCCTCAATCTTTGCTGGATCTACTAAGACACCTTCTGAATTTATTACGTGACCTAGAAACTGCACTTCCCTGAGCCAAAAGGCACACTTTGAGAACTTCGCATAAAGTTTTTCTCTACGGAGGGTTTCAAGTACCTCACATAAGTGTCTTGCATGATCGGCCTCATTCCGGGAGTAAACCAAAATGTCATCTATGAACACAATCACAGATTTGTCTAACATAGGTCGACACACTCGGTTCATAAGGTCCATAAACGCGGCTGGCACGTTCGTCAACCCAAAGGACATGACCAAGAATTCATAATGTCCATACCGAGTTCTAAATGCAGTTTTTGCAACGTCCTCCTCTCGCACCCTTACTTGATGATAGCCCAAACGTAAATCTATCTTTGAAAACCAACTCGCCCCTTGCAACTGATCAAAAAGATCATCAATTCTGGGTAAGGGATAACGGTTCTTCACGGTCAATTTATTCAGCTCCCGGTAGTCGATGCACATACGCATCGACCCATCTTTCTTTTTCACAAAAAGAACGGGTGCTCCCCAAGGTGATACACTCGGACATATAAAGCCTTTATCAAGTAAGTCTTGCAGTTGGGTCATTAGTTCCCTCATTTCGGTGGGAGCCAGTCTATATGGGGCTTTAGCCACCGGTTGCGCACCCGGATTTAATTCAATACGAAATTCTATTTCGCGTTCGGGTGGAAGCCCCGGCAACTCCTCCGGAAACACATCCGGATATTCGTTCACTACTGCCACATCTTCGAACTTGGGAAAGTTTTGATGAACATCAGCTACATAGGCTAAAAATGCCTTACTTCCATTACGCACGTACTTGAAGGCTTGGACAATATTGCATAACTTTGCTTTTACATTTCTCTCCCCTTGAACGCTTAACCATTTCCCACTCGGAGATTGCACGCGTATTGTCTTACTTTCGCATTTAATCTCCGCATGGTGTCGGGCCATCCAATCCATACCTACTACTACCTTGAATTCTCCTAAGACCATAGGTACGAGATCAATGTTAAACTCCTCATCCTCTATCGTGAGCTTACAATTTCTACACACTTCGTGCAACAAATAATTCTTGCTATCAGCTATCTCTACCTCTAATGGTATTGACATTCTTTCAATCTTAAATGAGGGTGATTAATTACATCACTCGAAACAAATGACATAGTAGCCCCGGTATCGAATAACACATACATCGGCAAGGAATTTAGCAAGAAAATACCTGACACAACATTCGGATGAGCTTTAGCCTCTTCAGACGTAATTTGAAACATTCTTGCTTTTGCCTTAGGATTCTCCTCCTTTTTGCCTTCCTTCTTCATTCCTGATTGGAGCTTGGGACACTCCGCCTTGATGTGGCCCTTTTGGAAACAATTATAACATGTCTTCGTATTCTTAGGGCACCTGTAATGCGGATGTCCCTCTTCCCCACAGTTATAACATCCCTTCTTGCCCAACAGGCACTCCCCAGAGTGAAGCTTTCCACAATTTTTGCAACGGGGAATTCCACTCTTTGCTTTCTCTTTATTAGCTTGATCTTGAAACTTGCCTTTCTTGAAAGGAGTTGGGTTAGACACCTTCTCTGGCAGTCTCTTTTCACCTCGCTCCACCTGTCTCTTGAGTTCAATCTCCCTGTCTCGCGCCCAGTTTATGAGTTCGTCAAGAGTTTCACACTTCGAGGGCGTAATAAACTCCCTAAACTCCGCCTTCAACATATCATGGTATCGATTGATTTTCATTCTTTCTGAATTCACGAACTCCTTGCAAAACTTCAGCTTATCCAAGAAAATATTTGTTATCTCGTTGATTGTTTCATCGTGCTGTCGGAGGCGCAAGAATTCCTCTTGAATCCTATCGATGGCGGATTGAGGGCAATGGTATTTTAGAAAAGGCTCTTTAAATTCCTGCCATGTCATCACCTGAAGTTTATCTTCACCTATTTCCTTACAATAAGCATCCCACCAATCTTTAGCTTGCGATTGCAGTTGACCCGTAGCAAACATTACTTGATCTTCCTTTTCACACCGACTCCGAATAAACACGGCTTCTATATTAGAAATCCATCTTTGACATACAATCGGATCTATCTTTCCATCATACGGAGAAGGACTACACGCCATAAAGTCCTTATACGTACATCTTCGTATTTTGCTCTTGCTTTTAGATTCTCCAATCATCTCCTTTATTTCATCCATTTTGCTTGTCATTATTGCATCAATCGTTTCCAACACACGACTCTCCACCTCTTGCACCATTTTCGGAAGTTTGGCTTCAAAAGTATTATCCATCATTTGCGCCATCTTTTCATTTAATGCATCTTCCCGTGCCATATCGTCATCATTCGAATCCGCATGTTCCGACATCTACACAATAAAGTTTCTCGATGATTCTTAATAAATTCACATCACTTACTCTTACGGTTCGTTACGAGTTATTCTTTAATGTCATAATAACTTCCATGATCCTATTTACATATTTTATAACCTTCTTAAACAAGTGCGTTGGCCGAAACATATAAAAAAAATCGATTCTGCAGGTCCAGGGGGGGTCGCGCGACGCTAGGGGTGCCTTGCGCGACGCGACGGCCCCTAGCGCGACGCGACGGGTTGTTTTTCACAGACAGTTCGATGCTGGGTGCTGCATTTTCTCAAAAATCCCATTTCTCACCTAAATGATCATAACTCACTCAATTTTCATCCGATTTACGATCCGTTTCTTCCTACGCGATCGTAATTCCATTCCCTTTCTCATAGGGTTAAAATCCGGCACCCGGATTTATTATTTCCGAAATTTTTAAGCTTTCGGCCATTTTCTTGCTTATAAACTTTCATCCCATTCATGGTTAATCCACCCGAACTTATCCGTTTGCATACCAATTCTTGCCAATGCCATGCCATACATGTTTTCAATCACCCAAGATTCAATTCTTGAGTTCTATGCACTCGTAACCCATTTCGACACATATCATTATTTTGACCCGTTATAAAATTTAAAACATCTTAGACTCTTACCTTGTTTGCGATCTTGGAGCGAACACACCCATTGCGCGAGCTATCGGTTTGAGCCCAAGCACTTCAACTCGTGCTTGATTCTCTCAAACCATGCTCTGATACCAACTTGTTACTCCCCCTTTTTTTTTACGAAAAGACCGAAATACATAGGGAACATTTAGTTTGCAACTAGAAGCATTATATTACCAAAATACCCTTGTAGCTAGTTCGAGATCAACACCTTCCCTAGTCTAGTTATGGGTGTTAATCCGAACTACCCTGTCAAAATGCAAGTTTAACATACCTAGTTACAACCGACTAAGTTTCTAATCCATCATTTACATAACAAAAGACAACTTTTTAAGAAGTAAAAGTTTAACAAAAACATTGTTTCAAAAGGGCGACCACTACTACTACGGAAGCGCATAGACCATGGTGTGCATGTGGGTGTTCGTCTCCAAGTTCGCCACGCCACCTAAATCACGGATTTTCCTACATCGCAATTCAAGTTTAACTAGTCAGTTTCTTATAATATAATAATAAATAACAACTAACATCCATTCGTGTCATCACATAACCTGTCATAATTTCACTTTCATCAACCCGTTGAACGGGTCATTATCTACCATCTCCAAACGAGACAATACATAACCTTCAATAATCCGTTAATCTCGGATTAAACATAATCACAACATAAACACCATACCAAATCCGTTCATGACAGATTTAACTATTTCATTACCTTCCTTCATAAACTTCCAATGTACGGCTAGTTCAACACCAACCGACCATAACATCAACTTTTCATCTTTATCGTATCTTACGACCCGTTCATGACGGATTAAACTATCAACTACACATCATTTACGGATAATCATATCTACGGTTCTAATACTACAATAACAATTAGAAAGTAAAGCTTGTATGCATAAAACAACATACCTCGATCCTGTGAGCTGTCCGACCTCCTAGCACTTGAACCTTCTTCTTTTACACCTACATCGACATGTTCATTCATTTAGCCCGACTACATAACATTTCATTCTTTTACACACTTTTATCATACAACATCTTGTTATTTGTTCTTTTAGGCATTTTATCAAACACTTGGCGGGTTTCACCTTTATAGGGTATTTGATTACAAGTATCTTCACACACTAATCTACAAGTTCATAACAATCAAGCAAGTTAATGAGATTCTCTCATCCTACATCATTCATCTATGTTCCATCCCTCTAAACAAGTTAAATCACCATAACCTAGACATCAATCGAGTTCTAGTTCATAATCTTAACTTCTATTGGTATATATCACAACATTAATCATAGTTGGGTAAAAACCCATTTCCTAAAGTTCATGATTTCAAGAAATTCAACTTACCACTTTGTTATTCACACCTTGATGACCAAGGATTTGCGTTCCTACAATCGTTCGACTTGAAATCACCTTCAATTTGATGGAATTAGTGAACTAGGGTTTGGGGTGTTCTTTTCTTTTCTCATGGACAAGATCACGCACACACTAGAAGTGTCTAGTGTGTGTGTTATCTCATTTAACTAGTCATTCTTTTAATTTTTCATGTTTAGTCCCTCGGTTCCTAACGTTTATTTATTTTAGCCCAAACCTTCCTTTCATGAACTATTTTAGAGAAAATAATTAGATTACATATTTTTGGGGTGTTACACTAAATTCTTGAATTAGCAAATCTAGAACCGCATTGAAACAATCACACGCGTAATAATTCCAATTGTGATGTTCGTATTTCTTTTTGGCCACCTTGGGTTAATATATTCATCATCTAATTTTTTCACATCAAGTTCATAAAATGTCACGAAAAAAGTTAACCTTCTCCAAGAACTCATTAAAACATTCCAAACTAAATTTTTCAAGTTGGTTTTTGGTGGAAGAAGCCAATTTAACCGCATTCGTCAAATCTTGCTCTTTTCTTTGAAGACATTGGGACAATGTGTGTGTGATATTTAGAATATGCTCCATCAAGTGTATGTAAAATACAAAGTCGTATTTTTTCATGCCTCTGGAAATTCGTCCGCTTGTCCACTATAAGGAAGAGTTTGAACCGTTTCCACTAGCCATCCAAGAACTTCCATAATGTTTGGATATAAAGTAATCCAACGGAAAAGCATTTTGTAATGGGAATTCCAACGTGTATCTCAAGGCCTTGAAAGTGTCATTATTTGATTCAACCCGCTTTCCGTACAAAGCATGTCTTCCATTTTTTTCGGTTGCCTTTTTTGGCTTTCACGAAGCATATCTTGTCGTTTGGAAGATGCACAAACGACATTTGTTAAACATGTTATTGTTTCAAATACTCTCCAAATAGGTGTGTGTTTGTGAGCAACAGCCACAACAACTAGTTGAAGTTGGTGTGCAACACAATGAATATAGAAGGCCGAAACATTTTTCTTTAAAATAAAAGCCCTTAAGCCGTTAAACTCGTCCGACATGTTACTTGCCCCGTCATAACCTTGGCCTCTAATCCTTTTCAAACTCAACCCATACCGTGCCAGCATATCATCAATAACCGATTTGAGTGTTAATGCGCTTATCTCTTTGACATGAACAAGCCCAATAAAACGCTCCTTAACAATCCCAACTTTATCAACATAACGAATAACAACCGTCATTTGTTCTTTTTTGGATACATCACATGATTCATCAACTAATAAAGAAAAAAACATCCTCACCAAGATCTTCAAAAATTTGTTTAAGTACCTCTTAAGCATAACAATGTTTAATGCCCGCTTGAATTTTAGTACTAGTCATTTGGTTATGCATTCTTTAAGATATTACCAAGCTCTTCATTCATTTCACCCATTAGTTCTAGAATCTCTAAGAAATTTTCTTTATTTAATGAATCTTTTAATTCATCATGACCATGAAACGCCAAACCGACATTCAACAACCTTTTTCCAAGCAAAGTAGAAGCACTTAATCTATGTTTGTAATCATGTTTCTCCTTAGGAGTCCTTTTGTCCCATTTTGTGTGTATCGCTTGATTTTCGTGAAGTAATCAACACACTTTTGGAAACATTTGTTGTGGGCGCTATTTACTAGTCCAACATGTTTTGTAAGTACCTCGTGTACTTTTTTCCAATTGCTATACTCGTCCGAAACAAATGTGTCTCTATGATCTCTAAATTCGGCCCTAAACAAGTAGCAACATAAGCAAAACATACGATCTGGTTTTAAACTATGATCTCCAAATGTGTCTCTATGATCTTCAAGATTACAATGGAGTGGTGGCCGGATTTTTCACGATTTCGGCGAGATAAGGCCTGATCGTCGCAGGGCATTGCGGCTGGGGTCACTATTCGCTGGGCAGAGGAGAGCGAAAGGGAGATGGGGAATTGTAAGGGACAGTTTAGGTTGGGTTGTTTTGTTTAATTGTTTTACTTAATTAGATTGGGCTTAATGAATAACTTCATAATGAGGCTTGCTTGAGTAGTTGGGTTACAAGAATACAAGGTTTCTTAAAGAGATTAATGGGCTAATTGTTTTACTTAATTAGATTGGGCTTAATGAATAACTTCATAATCAGGCTTGCTTGAGTAGTTGGGTTACAAGAATACAAGGTTTCTTAAAGAGATTAACGGGCTAACTTGTTTACAGAATTGGGTTGGGTTTTAATCAATGTTTACAAAAAAAAATTATAAATTCCTAAGATTTTTTTTCTAAGGGGGGCGGTTGAAAATATTCAAAGGGTGTTGTTAGGATTTTCCTAGAGATGACAATGGTACCGGTACCGTATCGAACCGGTACGTACCGTATTGTTAGCTAAAACCAAAAATCAAATAATGTACTGCATATGTTCAGTCGGTACCGGTATTGTACCACATGGCACCCATACCGAAATTGAGCTAAGTTTAAAACCGATTAACATGCCGTCTTTATTTGGTTGGTACCGGAATGGAACAGTACAAATATTCAATGCAAAATTTCTCACCCCTAGGGAAGATTGTCCAGTGATCACAACTATATTAGTGAGGAGTGAAGAGGTGATCACTAACTTAATAGAACAAGTGAGGAGTTTACAAAGTTTTTTAAAGAGTAATCACTACCTTAATTAGCAAGAAGTTATTAATGAAGATAAGATCATGATGGATACCAATGAGTGAATATAGGATGAGATGGTAAGTTAGTTAACAGTTGTCCTGAACAAACATAAATCTTGTGTATGTCCTTTAATTATCTTTTCATCTCAAACTTGTTTGCATATGGTTTTCACCTCATAAGCTTTTTAACAATTAATAATTTTTAAAAGTGATAATTAAACTTAAGAATAACATATTGACAACTCCTCTAGGTTCATACAAGCTTAAAATCTCCAAATTGTTGTGTCAATCGTTATATGTAACATTTTATTTGTTAGCTATATAATTGGTTATGTCACACCCCAACCGATGGTAGAATCATCGGGGCATGGCACTGAGCGAAACAGATTGTCCAGAAGTTTCCATAACAATTATCAATACTATTCAATTAAAATAATACGTCCCATACCGTATCTCAAACAGTAAATCAATTATTACAGACAAAAATCCAGGCAAATATTCTGTTCCGACAACTCAGATTTAAATAGACAGCAATTGTTTATCTGCTTCTAGAGACCCTTGACTCGTTATCTACAGACAACTATTTGTTGGGCTCTAAAGCTTTATTCTAGCTTCAAATTCCTACCACATATGCATCCTAAGCACCTGTCACATACGTTAAAATAAAGTCAATACATAAAATGTAAAGGTGAGCATACAAGTTGATAATAGCATATAGAGTTCGAATTCGTTTACGCATAACCAGCACGTACACATAGTGAAATGAAGCACGTTAGTTATCGACATAGATCCATCGATACCAATGACTGCGGATTGACTGCCCGAGGCAGTTCGCAATACATGATTACCACCGTAATCCATGCAAGTAATGGTCCTTAACTGTCACACCCCAACCGATGGCGGAAATCATCGGGGCATGGCACTGAGCGAAACAGATTGTCCAGAAGTTTCCATAACAACTATCATTACCATTCAATTTAAATTAACATGTCCCATACCATGTCTCAAATAGCAAACAAATTATTACAGATAAAATCTAGGCAAATATTCTGTTCCGACAACTCAGATTTAAACATAGATAGTTTATTTATCGGTTTCTAGGACCTCTTTTCCTAGCTTCGATTTCATCACAGCATAGCAAGCATCCTAGACATTTCCTAGCCTCGATTTCACAGTGAGCTAGGCTTACAAACAACCTAAACACCTGTCACATACGTTAAAATAAAGTCAATTCATAAAATGTAAAGGTGAGCATACAAGTTTGATAATAGCATATAGAGTTCGAATTCGTTTACGCATAACCAGCACGTACACATAGTGAAATGAAGCACGTTAGTTATCGACATAGATCCATCGATACCAATGACTGCGGGTTGACTGCCCGAGGCAGTTCGCAATACATGATTACCACCGTAATCCATGCAAGTAAAAGATCCTTAACAACCCCCGTGTGAACGGGTGCTGAGTCCAAACTATAGTACTATCGTTGCTAAGGCAGGTAGACAGCATTCCATGTGTAAACATAACAAACAAGCATTCATAAGCCACGTATAACATGCATTAATGGTTAGCGTTCAAATAGTTTGAGTAGTGTGATAGTTGTAGTTTGAGTATTCGTAACGTATGTAACACCCAAAAGTGCTTAAAGCAAAAAGGGATCGAGTATACTCACAGCGATTTATGGATTGAAGGGAGCGCTTAGCGAGTACGGTTAGCCTGGATAGATTCGATAGCATAACGATAAGTGAAACGTAAAACAGGAAACAAGCGTTGGAGAGTCGGACAGCTGGTCGATCGGACGGTTGTTCGATCGGACGGCTGACCGTTCGGTTGACAGCCCGTTCGGTCCGCTGCCCGGTCGGTCGGTAGGCCGATCGGATGGCTGTTCGAGTGGATTGTTTCTTCCTTTGAAAAGGATGTGTTTGTGTATGATGGTTTGACTTTTGAAGTTTTCGTTGTAGTATTTGAAAACATTGAAGTACCTTTGCCTTTCAGGTCGGTCGATCGGACGGCTGTTCGATCAGCCGGCAACCCGATCGGTTAGGCATTCAAGGAAATTGCAATGTTTAGTCTTTGGATCGGACATGTGTTCGATCGGACAGGTGTTCGATCGGACAGGTCAATAAGTCAAAGACTTTAATGAATGTAAAGTGTGGTGCAGCGGGTCGGATAGTTGATCGATCGAATAACACAATTGCTGTTCGATCGGACAACAGGGTGTCACCTGATCGGACGGCTGTTCGATCGGGTGGCACTTCTAGTGCTTTTAACATGTTGAAAATTGGTTAAGTATTGAAGCATAGTATCTCATGATCCGAAGAGTAATCCGATCGGACAGTAGTTCGATCGAACAACAGTTCGTTCAATACTAGTCTTCAAGTAAGTTGATTGTGTGGGACCATGTGCTAGCCGATCGGCTGGCCAGTCGATCGGCTGATCCTCCGATCGGTCAGCATCCTGACCTGATCAGCCCTTTCGTCTAACACTTGGTTGTTCTGTTTTCTTGTCGTTTTATCGAGGTATTTTGACAACGAGTAAAACCATGGATGCCTCGTTCCTACCTAGTTTCCCGGGTCGGACAGGAATCACCCAAATCCGGTCGGTGGTCTGTTCGAAACGAAGTTTAACATTTAACCCGAAGTCGGTTAACCTTGTGGATAGAATCCGAATCTTGAGCCATACAACCACCGAAGTGATTTGTAAACCGACTCAGGCTCCGTTTCTACCGGTTTGAAGTTATTAAGTGACAAAGAGTTGAAGGAAAATTGAAAAATCCATCTTTCAATCCTTGTCACCGGGTATATGTCTAGATCTATGGAAGATCATTGTTTGTTTATGTGGAAATCGGCTAGATCCAAGTCATTCTTGGTGGATTGAGGCCAAAACATAAAGTTCTTCAAGAACCCATGATGACATCACCCTAGAACACTTGAATCTTCGTGATTTCATGGTTAAAAGTTAAGATTTGAAATATAGAAAGGTGTAGGAGTGTGTATAGATCAAGAGAGTACAAGGTTTAGGACGAAAACTTACCGGAATCAAGAGAAATCTGCGAAAAGGTGAGCTGGGCGTGCTGGTAGAACAGGGGTTTCCAAAAGTGGAAAAGGATGACAACGACAGGGGTATTTATAGGATGACAAAAGAGGAAAGGGCTGGCCGTTCGGTCAGGCAGCACGATCGGATAGCCTGTCCGATCGGACAGCAGTCCGTTCGGCTGGCTGTTCGATCGGCTGGGAGCCTGATCGATCAGTCGCACCTTTCGAATGTTTCGCGCAACGATTTTTTATATTTCGATTTCGATTGCGGGCGGTACGATACGATAGGGTTTCCTAGTCAAATTACTTTCAGTCCTAAACACTCATATCTCGCATAATCTATTTTCCACCACTTTTCCTAATTCGTTCACGATTCGAGTTCGATTGCATTTCGAGTTAAATTTCGAGTTTCGATTGAGTTCGCTTGATTATCACAACATAACATAAATAAACATGCACAGGTAACACGTAAGGCACGCACACACGTATAATAACAAGTAAAATTCATAGATCGAGTTGCGATTAGAAGTCGATTCGATTAGCATAGCTTGATTATTGATTAGTTAACTTTATCGCATTGTTACTTCCTATAATTCACAGTCGTAAGTCGGTTGATTAACGATTTAACACACATCGATTATTGCATTAACGACACTTACTCCACATAATACAAATATAATGAAGAAATTTCTACTAGTCAAGTTACGCGAAATCGGTTGTTGACTTTGACCTTGACTTTGACTTTCACTTATGAAAACACGGGGTGTTACAGCCTCCCCTTGTTTAGGGAATTTCGTCCCGAAATTAAGTTGGAAGTTGTACATCACCGTGAATCACGTTTGAGAACTTTCTCTTTCTAGACTTTCTCTTTAAACAACTGTGGGTACTTAGCCTTCATGTCGCTTTCGAGTTCCCAAGTGAACTCTGCGCCTCGTTTGCCTTCCCATCGGACTTTCACGATAGGAATGCGAGAGCGTCTGAGTTGCTTGGTCTGGCGATCCATGATTTCGACAGGCTTTTCCACGAAGTGTAATGTTTCGTTCACTTGTAGATCATCGAGAGAAACATGTAAGTCATGGTCGGCTATGCACTTTCGGAGGTTCGATACGTGGAAAGTCGGGTGAACGTTACTAAGTTCCTCCGGTAGTTCGAGTCTGTAGGCGACTTTTCTGATCCTTTCCAGAATCTTAAAAGGTCCAACATATCGAGGCACGAGTTTCCCTTTCTTGCCGAATCGGACCACTCCCTTCCAAGGTGATACCTTTAGGAGTACGTAGTCACCAACGCCAAATTCACGGGGCTTGCGCTTTTTATCGGCGTAACTTTTCTGTCGATCCCGAGCTTTCACTAAGTTGTCTCGGATTTGGAAAATTTTGTCTGTCGTTTCTTGTAGTAGCTCCAGACCGGTTAGTTGCGAGTGACCGATCTCGTGCCACACAATAGTCGATCGACATCTTCTTCCGTATAATGCCTCGAATGGTGCCATTTGGATGCTAGAATGATAGCTGTTGTTATATGAGAATTCGACTAACTGCAGGTACTTATCCCAATTACCACCGAAGTCTAAAACACATGAGCGGAGCATGTCTTCAAGAGTACGAATCGTTCTTTCAGTCTGACCGTCGGTTTGTGGGTGGAAAGCGGTACTTAGATTAAGCGTTGTACCGAGTGCCGTTTGAAACGTTTCCCACAATCGCGAAGTAAACCGAGCATCACGATCAGAGATGATGTCACGAGGCGTCCCATGATTACAAATGATCTCGTCGGTGTAGATTCGGGCTAATCGTTCTACCTTGTAGTCTTCTCGTATGGGCAGAAAGTGAGCTGATTTGGTCAATCGGTCGACTACAACCCAAATGCAGTCGTGACCTGATGACGTGTGCGGTAGCTTGGTTATAAAGTCCATAGCTATACTTTCCCACTTCCACATGGGAATTGGTGGTTGTTCAAGTAAGCCAGAGGGTCTTTGGTGTTCGGCCTTGATTCTAGCACAAGTTAGGCGTTTTCCGACGTAGAGAGCGATATCCCTCTTCATACCCGGCCACCGGTACTTATAACGAAGATCCTGGTACATTTTGTCGACACCGGGGTGAATAGAATAACGAGATTTATGGGCTTCGTCCATCAGAATTTGCCGCAAATTGGTTCGCTTGGGAATCCAAATTCGGTCTAAAAAGTGGAATATCCCGTTTTATTTGCTCACAAGCTGGGATCCATCGTGGTAGATTCTTTCTCTCTTCAAGGTGCGTTCGTTAAAACATGCATGTTGAGCGTCGCGGATGAGAGTTTCAAGATCATGTTGTGCTTGATCATTACGAGTGCTAAGCAGATAGCTCCGTCTGCTAAGTGCGTCGGCAACAACATTCGCCTTGCCTGGGTGATAACGAATCTCACAGTCGTAATCGTTGAGAAGTTCTACACATCGACGTTGACGCATATTAAGTTCCTTCTGATTAAAGATATGTTGTAGGCTCCTATGATCGGTGAAGATCGTACACTTGGTACCATACAGGTAGTGTCGCCAAATCTTTAATGCAAAAACAACCGCGCCTAGCTCGAGATCATGGGTTGTATAGTCCTTCTCGTGAATTTTGAGCTGACGAGATGCGTAAGCTATGACCTTGTCCCGTTGCATGAGCACACAACCAAGACCAAGGTTGGAAGCATCACAGTAGACAATGAAATCATTGTTTCCGTCGGGCAATGTGAGAACAGGAGCATTGCAAAGCATGTGTTTGAGGGTTCGAAAGGCAGACTCTTGTTTAGTTCCCCAAACAAAAGGCTGGTCTTTATGCGTAAGAGAGGTAAGTGGTACATCAATCTTCGAGAATCCTTCGATAAATCGTCGGTAATAGCCCGCTAGTCCGAGAAAAGAGCGGACTTCGGACGGGTTCTTAGGCGTAACCCAGCTCTTGACAGCTTCAATCTTCGCAGGATTGACGTGAATGCCTTGACTATTAACAATGTGACCCAGAAATTGAACTTTCTCCAACCAGAATTCGCACTTGGAGAACTTGGCATAGAGTTGGTTCCCCTGGAGTAACTCGAGGACCAAACGTAGATGTTGCGCGTGTTCGGCTTTCGATTTGGAATAGATCAAAACGTCGTCGATGAACACGATGACGAAACGGTCGAGGTATGGTTTACACACGCGATTCATCAGATCCATGAAGACCGCTGGTGCGTTGGTTAGACCAAAAGGCATAACAACGAATTCGTAATGACCGTATCGGGTGCGAAACGCGGTTTTGGGTATATCCTCCTCTTGTATACGTAGCTGGTGATATCCTTCAGAGTACGGAGGTCATCAGGGCAACCACTCTGTCGCAGAGTAACCTCAATGGAATCAAACCAGTGAAATAGTGCAGTAGGACCTCCCTCGCCAGTGAATTCTTTTGGCCCACACGACTTGAATTGCTTGAAACTGAAAGGTCTCGCGGCAGTCTTGGGAGCTTCGGTCCTCGATTCCTCAGACGATTTGCGGGCATTCTCATAAACATCACTCACGGCCTTTGCCACACTTTTGGCGATGATGGAAGCAAGGCGTTTGTCTCTCTTTTCTTGACGAGAAAGTGCATGACGGGATCCAGACGACATTGTCTGCAACAGATATCGTCACAGGACTCAACACATTGTATTCGAATCTCACCTCACACGTCTCCTACTTACTAAAGCTCAGGAACACGCAGTTTCACGTAAACACATAACACGTAGAGCATAAAATCACATAAACAGGTAGAGCACATAATCACACATCATCCAAGCATGTAAGCACAGAAACAAGGAAACGCGTATACATTCAGTCACTAAAGACAGTCAGATAACAGAAACCTAGGTTTAGAGAAAGAAGCTAGAGAGGGAAAGTGCAAAAGGTGATTCTTAGAGCGTGTACTTGTCTAACTGATCAATAAGAATCACGGTAAACCGTACGTCTAGTGTGTTCGGTCACGCACGTTCATGGATTCTGCACGTCGAACGTGTCGTTACGCAATTGTTTGGAGTCGAAACCAGTCTTAACGCACGTTCATGCACGGATTCCATTCGTCACATGTTTGGTTCGTAGTCGTTTTGGAGCGAAAAATAAGCACATAGACCGGGTAATAGCACATAAAACACATAAAATCGACAAATTATCAGAATCAGCAGTTGCGGGTTCTGAATCTAAATACTTAAAAATCGAGAAATAGATTGTCTGCGGCTAGTAGACTTCGACTAACCAAGGTAACTTAACTATTCGCAAGGATCCGTTGTGCACGTTTAACCTTCAGGACTATGCCCTTGCCTCGATTCTTGGGCGTTTGGCACGCGTCCCGTTGGTCATATTGTGCCTTCAGGTCGTTGGAGTCCGTCGAGACTTTGGTGAGAGTTTTGTATAAAAGCGGAACAAGTCGTCAAGGTTAGGGTTTCACCCCTGGCTTAACAAATTCGTCCCTGTTTTTAATAAAATTAAGGAGATTATTCATCAAAATATGGATTTCACTCCTAATTTGGCATAATTCCCCTCGTTTGTAGTTAAAACGCGAGTTGAGTAAGCAACTTTAGTCGAGAGTTTGCGGTTTTCACACCTATTCTCGACCTTATTGTCCACTCATAGTTGAAAATTTGAGTGTGGTGATAGCGTAGAATAAGCGAGAATAGCGAGAAATAAGCTCGCACATAACCCCTACTGGTTATGCACAAGTCGGTCTGTTGGTTCTTAACTATAGTCTAGGTTTCTAAGACTTCGACCCGGACTAGGTCGAGTCTTGCCTAATTCCCTATAGTTATGGCTCTGATACCAATCTGTCACACCCCAACCGATGGCAGAAATCATCGGGGCATGGCACTGAGCGAAACAGATTGTCCAAAAGTTTCCATAACAACTATCATTACCATTCAGTTTAAATTAACATGTCCCATACCATGTCTCAAATAGCAAACAGATTATTACAGATAAAATCTAGGCAAATATTATGTTCCGACAACTCAGATTTAAACATAGATAGTTTATTTATTGGTTTCTAGGACCTCTTTTCCTAGCTTCGATTTCATCACAGCACAGCGAGCATCCTAGACCTTTCCTAGCCTCGATTTCACAGTGAGCTAGGCTTAGAAACAACCTAAACACCTGTCACATACGTTAAAATAAAGTCAATACATAAAATGTAAAGGTGAGCATGCAAGTTTGATAATAGCATATATTGTTCGAATTCGTTTACGCATAACCAGCACGTACACATAGTGAAATGAAACACGTTAGTTATCGACATAGATCCATTGATACCAATAACTGCGGGTTGACTGCCCGAGGCAGTTCGCAATACATGGTTACCACCGTAATCCATGCAAGTAAAAGATCCTTAACAACCCCCGTGTGAACGGGTGCTGAGTCCAAACTATAGTACTATCGTTGCTAAGGCAGGTACACAACATTCCATGTGTAAACATAACAAACAAGCATTCATAAGCCACGTATAACATGCATTAACGGTTAGCGTTCAAATAGTTTGAGTAGTGTGATAGTTGTAGTTTGAGTATTCGTAACGTATGTAACACCCAAAAGTGCTTAAAGCAAAAAGGGATCGAGTATACTCACAGCGATTTATGGATTGAAGGGAGCGCTTAGCGAGTACGGTTAGCCTGGATAGATTCGATAGCATAACGATAAGTGAAACGTAAAGCAGGAAACAAGCGTTGGAGAGTCGGACAGCTGGTCGATCGGACGGTTGTTCGATCGGACGGCTAACCGTTCGGTTGACAGCCCGTTCGGTCCGCTGCCCGGTCGGTCGGTAGGCCGATCGGATGGCTGTTCGAGTGGATTGTTTCTTCCTTTGAAAAGGATGTGTTTGTGTATTATGGTTTGACTTTTGAAGTTTTCGTTGTAGCATTTGAAAACATTGAAGTACCTTTGCCTTTCAGGTCGGTCGATCGGACGGCTGTTCGATCGGCCGGCAACCCGATCGGTTAGGCATTCAATGAAATTGCAATGTTTAGTCTTTGGATCGGAGATGTGTTCGATCGGACATGTGTTCGATCGGACAGGTCAATAAGTCAAAGACTTTAATGAATGTAAAGTGTGGTGCAGCGGGTCGGATAGTTGATCGATCGAATAACACAATTACTGTTCGATCGGACAACAGGGTGTCACCTAATTGGACGGCTGTTCGATTGGGTGGCACTTCTAGTGCATTGAACATGTTGAAAATTGGTTAAGTATTGAAGCATAGTATCTCATGATACGAAGAGTAATCCGATCGGACAGTAGTTCGATCGAACAACAGTCCGTTCAATACTAGTCTTCAAGTAAGTTGATTGTGTGGGACCATGTGCTAGCCGATCGGCTGGCCAGCCGATCGGCTGACCCTCCGATTGGCTGGCTGTCCGTTCGGACAGTCGTAAGTCGGTTGATTAACGATTTAACACACATCGATTATTGCATTAATGACACTTACTCCACATAATACAAATATAATAAAGAAATTTCTACTAGTCAAGTTGCGCGAAATCGGTTGTTGACTTTGACCTTGACTTTGACTTTCACTTATGAAAACACGGGGTGTTACATTAACAACCCCCGTGTGAACGGGTGCTGAGTCCAAACTATAGTACTATCGTTGCTAAGGCAGGTAGACAACATTCCATGTGTAAACATAACAAACAAGCATTCATGAGCCACGTATAACATGCATTAATGGTTAACGTTCAAATAGTATTGAGTAGTGTGATTGTTGTAGTTTGAATATTCGTAACGTATGTAACACCCAAAAGTGCGTAAAGCAAAAAGGGATCGAGTATACTCACAGCGATGAATGGATTGAAGGGAGCGCTTAGCGAGTAAGGTTAGCCTGAATAGATTCGGTAGCATAACGATAAGTGAAGCGTAAAACGTTACAACGTATGAAAGGGTCGGATAGTGGTTCGATCGGATGGTAATCCGATCGGACAGCAATCCGTGCGGATAACAATCCGTTCGGGTGGTCATCCGGTCGGACAGTGGTCCGGTCGGATGGCGATTTGAGTGGATTGTTTCTTCCTATAAGGAAAATGTGTTTGTGTACGATGGTTTGACTTTTGAAGTTTCCGTTGTAGCATTTGAGGACACGAAAGTATCTCTATCCATCAAGTCGGTCGATCGGATGACAATCCGCTCGGATGGTCATCCGGTCGGACAGTGGTCCGGTCTGACGAGGTTACTTTCTGAAAGCAAGTTTACAACAGAAGCGTCATTCGATCGGATGGCAATCCCATCGGATGGCAACCTTGTTATTGAACATGTTGAAAATTGTTTAAGTCCTTGAAGTCTTAGTATCTCATGATCCGAAGAGTAATCCATTTAGATGGTCGTCCAATCGGATTGCAATTCGTTCGATACTCAAACTTCAGCTAAGATTGTATTAAAGGTGGGACCCAAGTGTGATCCGTTCGAATGACAATCCGTTCGGATGACCTATCCGATCGGATTGTAGTCCGGTCGGATAGCAATCCGTTGTGGTTGTTCCGTTCGTCCTACACTTGGTCGTTTTGATGGTTTGTCATTATGTCGAGACACTTTAACAACGTGTTAGCCAACAGAACCCCTAGTTCGACCCAGGCAGCCAACCCGACCAGGAATCACCCTAGTCCGGCCGGTTACCGGCTTGAGACGGTGGTTCTTGACTAACCCGAAATTGGTAGTCTCGTGGGTAGAATCCGGATCTTGAGCTAGTACAACACTACAATCGAGTAGAAGACTAAGTCAGGGTCGGATCCTATCGGTTTTGAGTACATTGAGTGCAAAAGAGTTGAAAGAAGGTTAAAAACCATCTTTCAATCCTCTTTCACCACACTCGTGTTGAGATCTTTACAGGATCTTTATGGAAATCGGTTAGATATAAGTTGTTCTTGGTGGATTGAGGCCAAAACATGAAGTTCTTGAAGAACACATGATGACGTCATCCTAGAACACCCGAAATCTAGTGATTTCATGGTTAAAAGTTAAGATTTAAAAGATAGAAATGTGTAGGAGTGCGTGTAGATCAAGAAAGTACAAGATTTAGGGCGAGATCTTACCTGGATTGAGAGAAATCGAAGAAAAGGTGAGGAGCACGAAAGGTTCGGACAAGGACTTCCAAAAGTGGAAAGAATGACAATGACAGGGGTATTTATAGGATTCCAAAAGAGGAAAGGGGCTATCCGATCGGATGACATACCGATCGGATGACATCCCGGTCGGATGGCACTTGACCTGTGACAAAAGGGCTATCCGGTCGGATGGCTATCCGATCGGATGACGCTTGGTTCAAGTGTTTAACGCGACGATTTTTGCTGAGTCGATTTCGATGGCGAGCGGTTCGATTCGGTAGGGTCTCTTAGTCAAATTACTTTTAGTCCCAACTGCTAAATATCATAGTTCGATTGTGATTCGTGTTCGAGTTCGATTTCGAGTTTCGATTGAGTTCGATTGATTTCCACAACATATATATATATAACACGCACAAGTAACACATAAGGCACACACACCTGTATAATAACCACATTAAGTCGAGTTGCGGTTCGTATCACGATTCGATGTCGAGTAGCATAGCTTGATTATTGATTAGTTAGCTTTATCGCATTGTTACTTCCTATAATTTACAGTCGTAAGTCGATTAGATAGCGATTAACACGCATCGATTTTTGCAATTAACAACACTTACTCCACATAATACAAATAAAATAAAGAAATTTCTATAAGTCAAATTCGTACAATCGGTCGTTGACCTTGACTTTGACTTTGACTCATGAAAACACGGGGTGTTACAGCCTCCCCTTGTTTAGTGAATCATGTTTGAGAACTTTTCTGTTTGGACCGGTTTCGACTCCGAAACGATTGCGAACCGAACGTGTGACGTGCGGAATCCATACACGAACGTGACTGAACACACGAGACGTAATATAATCGGTGATTCTATTGATTGGTATGAAATCGTACAAAACATCTGAATCACGATGTCACTTTCTCTCTCTAGCTTTTATCTTTAAACAACTGCGGGTATTTCGCCTTCATGTCGCTTTCGAGTTCCCAAGTGAACTCTGCGCCTCATTTGCCTTCCCATCGGACTTTCACAATAGGAATGCGAGAGCGTCTGAACTGCTTGATTTGGCGATCCATGATTTCAACAGGCTTTTCCACGAAGTGTAATGTTTCGTTCACTTGCAGATCATCAAGAGAAACGTGTAAGTCGTGGTCTTCTAGGCACTTTCGGAGGTTTGACACGTGGAAAGTCGGGTGGACATTACTAAGTTCCTCCGGTAGTTCGAGTCTGTAGGCGAGTTTTCCGATCCTTTCCAGAATCTTAAAAGGTCCAACATATCGAGGCGCGAGTTTTCCCTTGTTGCCGAATCGGACTACACCTTTCCAAGGTGATACCTTTAGGAGTACGTAGTCACCAACGTCAAATTCACGGGGCTTGCGCTTTTTATCGGCGTAACTTTTCTGTCGATACCGAGCTTTCACTAGATTGTCTCGAATTTGGAAAATTTTGTCTGTCGTTTCTTGTAATAACTCAGGACCGGTTAATTGCGAATGACCGATCTCGTGCCACAAAATAGGCGATCGACATCTTCTTCCGTATAATGTCTCGAATGGTGCCATTTGGATGCTAAAATGATAGCTGTTGTTATACGAGAATTCGACTAACGACAGGTATTTATCCCAATTACCACCGAAGTCTAAGACACACGAAAGGAGCATGTCTTCAAGAGTACGAATCGTTCTTTCAGTCTGATCGTCGGTTTGAGGGTGGAAGGCGGTACTTAGATTAAGCGATGTACCGAGTGCCGTCTGAAACGTTTCCCACAGTCGCGAGGTAAACCGAGCATCACGATCAGAGATGATGTCACGAGGCGTCCCATGATTACAAATGATCTCGTCGGTGTAGATTCGGGCTAATCGTTCTACCTTGTAGTCTTCCCGTATTGGTAGAAAGTGAGTTGATTTAGTCAAACGGTCGACCACAAACCAAATGCTGTCGTGACCTGATGACGTGTGCGGTAGCTTGGTTTTAAAGTCCATGGCTATACTTTCCCACTTCCACATGGGAATTGGTGGTTGTTCGAGTAAGCCAGAGGGTCTTTGATGTTCGGCCTTGATTCTAGCACAAGTTAGGCATTTTCCGACGTAGAGAGCGATATCCCTTTTCATACCCGGCCACCAGTACTTATAACGAAGATCCTAGTACATTTTGTCGGCACCGGGGTGAATGGAATACCGGGATTTGTGGGCTTCGTCCATCAAGATCTGTCGCAAATTGGTTCGCTTGGGAATCCAAATTCGGTCCAGAAAGTGGAATATCCCATTCGATTTGCTTACAAGTTGGGCTCCATCGTGGTAGATTCTTTCTTTCTTCAGGGTGCGTTCGTTAAAACACGCATGTTGAGCATCGCGGATGAGGGTTTCGAGATCGTGTTGTGCTTGAACATTACGAGTGCTAAGCAGATAGCTCTGTCTGCTAAGTGAGTCGGCAACAACATTTGCCTTGGCTGGGTGATAACGGATCTCACAGTCGTAATCGTTGACAAGTTCTACCCATCGGCGTTGACGCATATTAAGTTCCTTCTGATTAAAGATGTGTTGTAGGCTCCTATGATCGGTGAAGATCGTACACTTGGTACCATACAGGTAGTTTCGCCAAATCTTTAACGCAAAAACAACTGCGCCTAGCTCGAGATCATGGGTTGTATAGTTCTTCTCGTGGATTTTGAGCTGACGAGACGCGTAAGCTATAACCTTGTCCCGTTGCATGAGAACACAACCAAGACCAAGGTTGGAAGCATCACAGTAGACAATGAAATCGTCGTTTCCGTCGGGCAATGTGAGAACAGGAGCATTGCAAAGCTTATGCTTGAGGGTTCGAAAGGCAGACTCTTGTTCGGTTTTCCAAACAAAAGGCTTGTCTTTATGTGTCAGAGAGGTAAGCGGCACAGCAATCTTCGAGAATCCTTCGATGAATCGTCGATAATAGCCCGCTAGTCTGAGAAAAGAGCGGACTTCAGACAGGTTCTTAGGCGTAACCCAGCTCTTGACAGCTTCAATCTTCGCAGGGTCGACGTGAATGCCTTCACTATTAACAATGTGACCCAGAAATTGAACTTCCTCCAACCAGAATTCGTACTTGGAGAACTTGGCATAGAGTTGATTCCCCTGGAGTAACTCGAGAACCAAACGTAGATGTTGCGCGTGTTCGGCCTTCGATTTGGAATAGATCAAGACATCGTCGATGAATACGATGACGAAACGGTCGAGATACGGTTTACACACGCGATTCATCAGATCCATGAAAACCGCTGGTGCGTTGGTTAAACCAAAAGGCATGACAACGAATTCGTAATGACCGTATCGGGTGCGAAATGCGGTTTTGGGTATATCCTCCTCTTGTATACGCAGTTGGTGATAGCCTGAACGTAGATCGATCTTTGAGAAACACGTAGCGCCTTGTAGCTGATCAAACAAGTCGTCGATGCGAGGTAGGGGATAGCGGTTCTTGATAGTTAACTTATTCAATTCCCGGTAGTCGATGCACATCCTGAACGACCCGTCCTTCTTTTTGACGAAAAGGACTGGCGCGCCCCAAGGAGAGGTGCTCGGGCGAATGAAGCCTTTCTCAAGTAATTCCTGGAGTTGGGTTGAGAGTTCACGCATTTCGGACGGCGTGAGTCGATAAGGAGCTTTGGCAATAGGGTTGGCTCTAGGAATGAGGTCGATACGAAAGTCGATATCACGACTTGGCGGTAGTCCGGGAAGATCCTCTGGAAAAACATTAGGAAATTCTCGAACCACAGGAACGTCTTTCACTTCCTTCTTCTCTTTTTTTTCCTTCTCCGCTACCACAATGTTTGCCAAGAAAGCTTTGTATTCCTTGCGGAGATACTTGCTAGCTTGGACACATGACATGAGCTTGAGCCCTTTCGAGGCAGTTTCACCGTATACACACAATAAATCACCATTTGCGAGCGAGAATCGAATCATCTTATCATAACACACAACTTCAGCATGGTTTTCGCGTAGAAAGTCCATGCCTACTATGACGTCGAAACTTCCGAGTTGCATTGGAATGAGGTCGATTGGGAAGATGTGATTGTTGAGCTCAAGAGTACAATCACGGATAATGGAATTGACGGCGACGGTTCTTCCGGTAGCGACTTCAACATCGAATGTCGAGGAGAGTTGGGAGCGTTTACGACTAAGGAGTTTTTCGAATTCGAACGACACAAAGCAATTATCGGCTCCAGTATCAAACAAACATGAAGCATAAATACCATTCACAAGGAATGTACCATTAACCACGTTGTTGTCGGCTTGGGCTTGGCGCACGTTGATGTTGAAGGTTCTGGCGAGTGCGGCCTGTTGTTGCTGTTGCTGCTGTTGTTGCTGGTGTTGCTGCTGCTGTTGAGGCTGTTGCTGCTGGGGCTCTTGTTTCACAACCCTGTTTGGGCACATGTTGGCGAAATGGTTCGGGTCGCCACATGCGAAGCAGGCTCTGGCTTTGACCGCGGGTGCCGGAGGAGCTTGTTGACCCCGTGGGGCAGTGAATAGAGCTTGATGAGCAGGAGCTTGTCGAATACGGCAGTTGGCAGTAAAATGACCGTACACATTGCAATGAGCACAAAAACGGCAAGCAATGGCAGTTGGGTGATGGTAGGTACAAGTAGGGCAGAGCGGATGTGGCCCAGTGTATGCACACTTGGCAAGAGGTGCATTGGCCACAGGCGCTGCCACTTGGCGCTGTTGAGCTGGTACTGATTGAACTGGTGCAGCAGTGATCGCACAGTTCTTGTTGCTGGAGCTGTTCTTTCTCTTGTTCTTCCTCTTGTTGCTCGATGAGGTGGGTTCATCAGTTGGTGTGGTAGCGGTAGCTTGATGTAGATGTTTCGTAGTCTTATCCCAGACACCAGCCTTAACCCGCTTGTCGTTGATTTCAGCGGCCAGTAAATAAGTTTCCTCGATCGTCGTAGTCTTAGCCGCTTGCACGAAATCAGCAACGCAGTCGGGCAGGGCCCGGATGTACTTCTTGATTGCCATGTCGGGAGTCTTGACTTGGTCAGGACAGATAATTCTAAGCTGTTTGAAACGAGCAGTGAGACCAACATTGTCACCATCCCTTTGCTGTATGTGCCAAAATTCATCTTCTAGCTTTTGACGTTCGTGAGGAGGGCAGAATTCCTCTAGCATAACTTCCTTGAGCTCGTCCCACGACAGACTGTGGGCTGCATCGTTCCCTCGCTTGTTCCTCTCGGCCGTCCACCAGTCTAGTGCACGGGACTGGAAAACGCCGGTAGCATTCAGAGTACGGAGGTCATCAGGGCAACCACTCTGTCGCAGAGTAACCTCAATGGAATCAAACCAGTGAAATAATGCAGTGGGACCTCCCTCGCCAGTGAATTCTTTTGGCCCACATGACTTGAATTGCTTGAAACTGAAGGTCTTCGCGGTAGCTTTAGGAGCTTCGGTTCTCGATTCCTCAGACGATTTGCTGGCATTCTCATAAACATCGCTCACGGCCTTTGCTACACTTTTAGCGATGATGGAAGCAAGGCGTTTGTCTCTCTTTTCTTGACGAGAAAGTGCGTGACGGGATCCAGACGACATTGTCTGCAACATACATCGTCACAGGACTCAACACATGTATTCGAATCTCACCTCACACGTCTACTACTTACTAAAGCTCAGGAACACGTATATTCACGTAAACACATAACACAGGGGGCATAAAATTACATATACACATAAGCACGTAGGGCACATAATCACACAATCACCCAAGCATTTCAAGCACTGAAGCAAGGAAACACATACGAATTTAATCACTAGAGGCAGTCAGAAAACAGAAACCTATTATTCAAAGTCGGTGATTGCTCAAGAATAGCGTAGTATAAGCGTACGTCGTAGCATAAAGTCGTCCAGAATTCCGCGATTTGTTAACGATGTGTAGTGTGTTGTGTGAGTAGCGAAAGCAAAGGCGTTAGATCGAAACCAGTGATACCCCAAAACGTTAACAACTAAGCATGTGACACACAAAACACATAAAATCAGCGAATCATCAAAGTCAGTAATTGCGGGCTCAGAATCAAAACACATAAGACTCGAGATGTAGGTTGTCTGCGGCTAGTAGACTTCGACTAACCAAAGCGATTCAACTATTCGCGAGGACTTGTTGTCTACGTTTGACTTTCAGGACTGTGTTCTCGCCTCGATTCTTGGGCGTTTGGCACACATCCCGTTAGTCATGTCGTGACTTCAGGTCGTTGGAGTCCGTCGAGACTTTGGTGGGAGTCTTGTAAAATGTGCGGAACAAGTTGTCAAGGTTAGGGTTTCACCCCTAGCTCACAACTTCGTCCCTGTTTTTGATAAGATAGAGGAGATTATTCATCAAAATATGGATTTCACTCCTGATTTGGTATAATTCCCCCGTTGAACAAGCGTTCGTTATTGAAAAAGAGGGAAGAAATCATCGATGAGTTGATAAATCAACATTAGTTCAAGCAATTTAGTCAAAGGTTTGCGGTTTTCACCCCTAACCTCGACTTCATCGCTTATTCATAGCTATAAATTCGAGTGCAGTGATAGTGTAGCATAAACGAGAATAGCGAGGAGTAAACTCGTACATAATCCCTACTGGTTATGTACAAGTCGGTCTGTTGGTTCCTAACTATAGACTAGGTTTCTAAGACACCGACCCGAACTAGGTCGAGTCTTGCCTAATTCCCTATAGTTATGGCTCTGATACCAATCTGTCATACCCCAACCGATGGCGGAATCATCAGGGCAAGGGACTGAGCGAAACAGATTGTCCAGAAGTTTCCATAACAATTATCAATACTATTCAATTAAAATAATACGTCCCATACCGTATCTCAAACAGTAAATCAATTATTACAGACAAAAATCCAGGAAAATATTCTGTTCCGACAACTCAGATTTAAATAGACAACAATTGTTTATTTGCTTCTAGAGACCCTTGACTCGTTATCTACAGACAACTATTTGTTGGGCTCTAAAGCTTTATTCTAGCTTCAAATTCCTACCACATATGCATCCTAAGCACCTGTCACATACGTTAAAATAAAGTCAATACATAAAATGTAAAGGTGAGCATACAAGTTGATAATAACATATAGAGTTCGAATTCGTTTACGCATAACCAGCACGTACACATAGTGAAATGAAGCACGTTAGTTATCGACATAGATCCATCGATACCAATGACTGCGGGTTGACTGCCCGAGGCAGTTCGCAATACATGATTACCACCGTAATCCATGCAAGTAATGGTCCTTAACAACCCCCGTGTGAACGGGTGCTGAGTCCAAACTATAGTACTATCGTTGCTAAGGCAGGTAGACAACATTCCATGTGTAAACATAACAAACAAGCATTCATGAGCCACGTATAACATGCATTAATGGTTAGCGTTCAAATAGTATTGAGTAGTGTGATTGTTGTAGTTTGAATATTCGTAACGTATGTAACACCCAAAAGTGCGTAAAGCAAAAAGGGATCGAGTATACTCACAGCGATGAATGGATTGAAGGGAGCGCTTAGCGAGTAAGGTTAGCCTGAATAGATTCGGTAGCATAACGATAAGTGAAGCGTAAAACGTTACAACGTATGAAAGGGTCGGATAGTGGTTCGATCGGATGGTAATCCGATCGGACAGCAATCCGTGCGGATAACAATCCGTTCGGGTGGTCATCCGGTCGGACAGTGGTCCGGTCGGATGGCGATTCGAGTGGATTGTTTCTTCCTATAAGGAAAATGTGTTTGTGTACGATGGTTTGACTTTTGAAGTTTTCGTTGTAGCATTTGAGGACATGAAAGTATCTCTATCCATCAAGTCGGTCGATCGGATGACTGGTCGTACGGATGACAATCCGCTCGGATGGTCATCCGGTCGGACAGTGGTCCGGTCGGACGGCGACCTAGTGACGAGGTTACTTTCTGAAAGCAAGTTCACAACAGAAGCGTCATTCGATCGGATGGCAATCCGATCGGATGGCAACCTTGTTATTGAACATGTTGAAAATTGTTTAAGTCCTTGAAGTCTTAGTATCTCATGATCCGAAGAGTAATCCATTCAGATGGTCGTCCGATCGGATTGCAATTCGTTCGATACTCAAACTTCAGCTAAGATTGTTTTAAAGGTGGGACCCAAGTATGATCCGTTCGGATGACCTATCCGATCGGATTGTAGTCCGGTCGGATAGCAATCCATTGTGGTTGTTCCGTTCGTCCTACACTTGGTCGTTTTGATGGTTTGTCATTATGTCGAGACACTTTGACAACGTGTTAGCCAACAGAACCCCTAGTTCGACCCAGGCAGCCAACCCGACCAGGAATCACCCTAGTCCGACCGGTTACCGGCTTGAGACAGTGGTTCTTGACTAACCCGAAATCGGTAGTCTCGTGGGTAGAATCCGGATCTTGAGCTAGTACAACACTACAATCGAGTAGAAGACTAAGTCAGGGTCGGATCCTATCGGTTTTGAGTACATTGAGTGCAAAAGAGTTGAAAGAAGGTTAAAAACCATCTTTCAATCCTCTTTCACCACACTCGTGTTGAGATCTTTACAGGATCTTTGTGGAAATCGGTTAGATCTAAGTTGTTCTTGGTGGATTGAGGCCAAAACATGAAGTTCTTGAAGAACACATGATGACGTCATCCTAGAACACCCGAAATCTAGTGATTTCATGGTTAAAAGTTAAGATTTAAAAGATAGAAAGGTGTAGGAGTGCGTGTAGATCAAGAAAGTACAAGATTTAGGGCGAGATCTTACCTGGATTGAGAGAAATCGAAGAAAAGGTGAGGAGCACGAAAGGTTCGGACAAGGACTTCCAAAAGTGGAAAGAATGACAATGACAGGGGTATTTATAGGATTCCAAAAGAGGAAAGGGGCTATCCGGTCGGATGGCTATCCGGTCGGATGGCTATCCCGGTCGGATGGCACTTGACCTGTGACAAAAGGGCTATCCGGTCGGATGGCTATCCGATCGGATGGCGCTTGGTTCAAGTGTTTAACGCGACGATTTTTGCTGAGTCGATTTCGATGGCGAGCGGTTCGATTCGGTAGGGTCTCCTAGTCAAATTACTTTTAGTCCCAACTACTAAATATCATAGTTCGATTGTGATTCGTGTTCGAGTTCGATTTCGAGTTTCGATTGAGTTCGATTGATTTCCACAACATATATATATATAACACGCACAAGTAACACATAAGGCACACACACCTGTATAATAACCACATTAAGTCGAGTTGCGGTTCGTATCACGATTCGATGTCGAGTAGCATAGCTTGATTATTGATTAGTTAGCTTTATCGCATTGTTACTTCCTATAATTTACAGTCGTAAGTCGATTAGATAGCGATTAACACGCATCGATTTTTGCAATTAACAACACTTACTCCACATAATACAAATAAAATAAAGAAATTTCTATAAGTCAAATTCGTACAATCGGTCGTTGACTTTGACTTTGACCTTGACTCATGAAAACACGGGGTGTTACAGGTTAAGGCTGTGTTATGGTCTCACGCCCCTGGTAAGCTGGCATTCTTGGGGAGTGATACATTGCCCCAATAGGGCGTGAAAGAGCTCACTGTGAGAGGAGTCATGGGCGCGAGTGTGAAGTGCTTGTGGACCCATGCTAGAGTCAATAACAATATCCATGTCGAATGGATGTGAAAAGGGAGCAAACCGTAACACATACAAGGAATATGCCTAGACTATACTAATGAACTCGATGGTTCCTTGTATTGCATGTTCTCATAACAACATACTTAATTCCTCCTCAATTTGATATTTTTAGTTAGCAAGTTCGTGGTTTCACTATTAGTGATAATGCCTAACGACTATACAACTATTAAAGCAAATAGAAACGAATTCTTTTATCATATACACGTGTAGTCAACTTGAATTTCTCCTCAATTTGAAGCAAATAGAAGCGGATTGAATATATGGAATATCACTGAAATATTATGAAATTATCAAGTGATGGAATATCACTGAAATATTATCTATGAACGAGTTTGAATATATGGGTGTTACAGTGGTGCACTTTATATATATATATATATAGTATTTACTCATAGCAGTATAATTTACTAGTACGCATTGTATGTTCCATGAATGTATCAGAATTGTGTACTCAATAGTGAATAATATTATTGTATAAATCATCAGTTTTGTTTCTTTGATACTTAATACTATTAGTATCAGAATGGTGTAATAGTATCATGATTGAATGTGATAAAATCGTATAACTTTGTAGACAACATACACATAAAAATAGTTTATTTAATTTCTAAATTTACATATAACTCCATCTGTTGTGATTGCTACTAGAACAATTACTACGGCTTCACACGATCGCTAATAACTAGTGAGAACGAGTAGGCTAGTGACTTAGAGAGTTAGCAACACCTTTGACAAACTCGCTTGAACAAAGCACCCAAGCAACCTAATTCAGTTTCAACTTAAATTTTAAAAAACTTATCAATTTCAAACTACGAAACAAGTCCGCGCCTTATAGAGTTCCAACATTTACACCACATTTCCGGACTCCAAAGATCTTGTGTGTAACCACTTACCCGAGAGTCGAGACAATGTTGTCAATAAGATGTGCTAGTTGCAACTAGGTGTACATTTGCAAAACCAACTTCCCTGTTCCATTTCCACTTAAACAAACAAACAACCCTTTAAATAATGAGTTTTAAGTTATAGTATTTATACAACATGTCAACTTTGGTCTACTCTACCAATGGGTCAAAAGGGTCATTCTTTTAAACTTGCTAAATTAAAATTGGTCCAAATGGGTTAACATCACCCACAACACTTGTTTGTCTCTACCACAACCACTGTTGTTGCCATCCTCTTGCTACAAATTTACGACATAATCAAATTATATCAAGGAAATGACTACCAGCTACGACGTAATCAAATTATCAACAAAATGACTACCAACTAGTAAAGACTGTCTATGAACTATTAAGCAGCAGCACACGAGGGAGGGTCCATATATATAGAGGCAAAGTCACATAATTTTTCCATAACTAATATTATAAGAAAATAAAACTTCAACCCACCTGTCTACAAACTATGCTTGGCAAAGCAGGAGGGAAGGGTGTCGGGTCAGATCGGGGTGGGTGAAAATTATTTAGGTTAAATGGGGCGATTTTTTTTCTCATATAGTTTTGTCCAAATAGAGTCTTTCTGAATAATCTATGTGTATCCTGGGTAGGTCGTAAATAAATAACTAATGCTAGTTTTGTGTGCTGAATAAACTTTCTAAATGACTGGATGGATAGGAAATGTTCTCAATATAAGTTCTAAATTAAATTTTTATTTAAAAAAAAACTGCTATTAATTTGAATCAACTGTATCTACAACCACAGACCAATATACAAAGTTCAAAACATGGTATAATAAGAACATTCATGACAGCTTGAAGAAAAACGAAATAACATGGGGAGATGGAAGAGCAAATGTGTAAGAAAATCATAGCAAATCTTAAAAAAGACACGACTGAGGGAACTACCATGCCTTGGGCTTTTTCCATTTATTTAAACTAAAAAACAAACACCACCTAAATAATTTACCTAAGGCCAATTACATATCAGTGCTATGACCAATAGAGAGGTGGCGATTTCGGTATGTTCTATAAGGTTAAAGTGTTTTATGCATAAAAGGGTGTGAATTTCAAACACGACACGACACGAACCTAACACGAAATTCGCGGTTTTGGGTTTAGTCTAAACGGGTTCGGGTCAGTTTCAGGTTGAACCCGCGAACCCGTTTGGGTTAACGGGTCGGGTTCAGGTCAACCCAGTCGGGTTGGCGGGTTAACCCGTTTAACACATGTACATAATATTTTTTTACAATATATTTTATGTCGTAAATTAAACAGGGTGTGTATTTTATGCCATAATTATAACTTAAAAAGAGAAATTAACGTAAGATTTTATAATTTAAATATAATTATGATATATATATATATATAGGGGACCGCTAAAATGAGAACCACCTCCAGTTGTAAGAACCGTGAGAACTACACCGTACGGGGCGAGGTGGACCAAAAGTTTTTTTCATAAACGTAGATGCATGTATTATAAACACATTTGTAAAAAAAAAAATGTCGGGTGTGTAGTTTTGAGCTTACGGTACCCGTAAACACAAACTTGGGGTGCTCAAAACTACACACACGACATTTTTTTTTTTTGAATTTTTTTTTACAAATGTGTTTATAATACAAGCATCTACGTTTATGAAAAAAAATTTGGTCCAACTCGCCCCGGATCAAAAAGTTCTCACGGTTCTTACAACTGGAGGTGGTTCTCATTTTAGTGGTCCCCTATATATATATATATATTTGTGTTTTTTAACTAAATTTTGATTTTAATATATTAATTTCAAAAAATTAGAAAATTCGGGTTGAACGGGTCGTGTTCAGGTTCATATGTATGATACGATTTTCGGGTTCGGGTGCGGGTTCGTGTAAAATTTTCGGGTTCGGGTCGGGTTGAACCCGTCAAACCGCAAACAAGACCCGTTTAGCACCCCTTGATAAAACCTTCTAAACCATTTTATTCAACATATTTGACCTAGTAGTTTGTTTGGACAAAAAGAATTTCACGTCATCCACCCATTTTGCCACCTCTAGCACTATAGTTCCTAAAGAAGTAAACAAACACAAGGAACTGCTAAAGAAGCCAGGGGAATAAAACCTAAATAAATAATACTAATAACTGAATTATTCTTCAAACTACTGAAGGATCTCAGAACAATGTACAAATCAATAACCAACAAATATAAATAAATTAAGAATATATCATATATGGAATGAAACAAACCAGATTGCAGTTCATTAAGGTCTCAGATACATGTAAGACGTATTATGCTTTGTAGCCTCTGTATCTCTGATTTGCTGAAAATTAAGATGCCTGCATTAACTTGAACATTTTTTGTGTCATAATTTAATAAACCAGATACAAAATAAATCAATCTGCATATCGAATGACGTGATCAATGAATATATATGATACTCTCTCCCTCTCTATGCGTGTCCGTCACCTCAAATTGTTAGCGTGTGCATGTATGCATATTTGTATCTATATAAGCTCACAAACCTGGTTAGGATGAACAATGGTCACATAATGAACAAACTAATGTCCTTGATCATAAAATTAACTCATTGCTAATATATCTATTTACTTCTTTCAAAATATTTTCATTGAATTTTTCAGTATACACACATATTCTGATTGTTTCTACCACCCACAATAAACTGAAATCAACAAAAACAATTCAACCGGTAACTTAACAACGAATCTCTAACAGAAGCTTACATAGTAGATATGAAACTAGAAAAGGACAAAAATATGTTTTCCAACAAAATCGAAGAACCAAACCAGCATCGGCTACTTTCAGTTCGGTCTGGTCTGGTCCAGTTCAAAACGTGAACCGAACTGTTTTTCTTTTTCAAACGTGAAAGGACGCTGTTTTAGGCTTACATTTTTAAACTAAAACAAACCCAAGTATGAATTTAGTCATGGTCTGGTTATGGAGCAAACCAGTCTGAAATCGAACCGATAGCAAACCGGTGGTTATCGGTACCATTATTATTTTTTTCTCATAATTGGGCTAGTCCTGGTTTGGTTTGACTCGGTACAATTTATGAACACCCATATGGCTTTTTTCGGTCGGGAAATAAATGACCCGTTGCGCAAAACTTCACAGAATACCAAGAACTATCCCACCTTTTGATATATATCAATCATTCATGGTTTCATAACCGACTCCAAGCGTATGATAATTTCCCTTCGCAGGGTTTCTATTTACCATATAACCTTCCAACGTCATTTCTTTAACAAGCAATTTATAGACGTCTTCTGAATTAATATGCAAAGAGTCACCCACATGAAACTCATGGACCTGAGCATCAATCTCGATCCAACTAGAACCGGGTACTTTGGTGACGCCTTTTTGTCTCATAAGCAATCGCATCTTCGCACAATCATCCCACCTTTTCGAATTCGCATATATATGTGACGAAATTATGTAATTTCCAGAATTCCGAGGCTCGATTTCCAATAAAAGCTTCATGACGCGTTCACTAACATCTATATTTCTAGCTTTCTGACACGCCCCGAGCAATGCACCTAATGCAATTTCATCAGGTTTTTCGGGCATTTGTTGGATAAAATCCCATGCCTCGTATACCAAACCCGCTCGCGATAAAAGATCTACCATGCAAGAATAATGCTCGATTTTAGGAACCAATGAAAACGACGAGGTCATTAAGTCAAAGAATTTACGCCCTTCGTTGACCATTCCACCGTGTACGCATGCAGCTAGCACTCCAACGAACGTTACATCATCAGGGGTAATAGCGTTATTTTCTCCCGACATTCGGTTAAATAGTGATATAGCTTCACGAGGCCGGCCATTGAAAGCGAGAGCCGAAATCATGGCGTTCCATGTGACCTCGTTCTTGAAAGGCATGTTTTCGAAAACTTTATACGCGTCGTCCACCGTCCCACACTTGGCGTACATGTCGATTAAAGCGGACCCCACGTATATATCGTGTTGCAAACCTCGTTCGGATGCGTATGCATCTACTGATCTCCCGACATCAAGAGCACCAATGGAGGCGCACGCTGAGAGAACTCCACTCAATGTAATATTATTGGCGTTTACGCCTTCGTCTTTCATGATGTTGAACAACGAAATCGCTTCATCTGATAACCCACTTTGAGCATATCTGTTATGTGAAGATTAAAAAGATTAATGAATCGTCTAGCGAACATGTGAGAGCAAACAAACTAACATAATAAATACTAGGGCTGTTCATAAACCGTCAAAACTGAAGAACATTAAATATACCAGGGCTGTTCATAAACCATCAAAACTGATGAACATAATATATACTAGGGCTGTTCATAAACCATCAAAACTGAAGAAAATCGGCCGGTTTGACCGATTTGAAATAAGTACGGTCCGGTTCACGGTTCGGTTTTAACGGTATACGGTTCAGTTTACAGTTTGGAACTTGGAACCAGCTGTGTAAACCAAACCAACCATTTAACATTTTTTTTAATATAAGAGTACAGAGTTATGTATGTATATTTATTTTTATTTTGTCTAAAACCGAACCGTCAAACCGTAAAAACCGGTCGGTTCAGTTTCTATTTTCCCAAAACCGTAGTTGCTAGTTCAGCCCAAAATTTTGGACAGAACCGGCCAAACCAAACCAAGAATACCCCAAATAAACACAACAGACTAATATAGTTATTGCGTAGAATCTCCGGCCATGAACGATAAAGCAATAAAAACGATACGAGAAAGTAAGTACTTGCCCTGTAATCATGGCATTCCAAGTTACCAAATCTTTCTTGGTCATTTTATCAAAAATCCTTCTTGCAGACACCAAATCCCCACACTTCGCATACATACCGATCAAAGCAGAACCAATATAAGAACTCATCCTTATCCGCTTATCCACCACATACTCCTCAACCAACCTCCCCAAACTCAAATTCCCCAACTCCCCACAAGCCGAAACAACACTAACCAAAGTCATCTCATTAGGCTCAAATCCCTCACCCTTCATCCTCTCGAACAACTCTAACGCGTTCCCGGGACAACCCGTTTTCAAATACCCGGATATCATCGAGTTCCACGACACCAAATCTCTCTCAGTAATTTCATCAAACACCTGGCGTGCGTACCCCACCTCACCACACCTCGCATACATCATAATCAACGAATGCCTCACGTGACAATCCGACATCAACCCGCATCTCAACGCCATACAATGACCCAATTTACCATGCTCAATCGCCTCAAGATTCGCACACGCTATGAACACAAACGGGTACGTAAAATTGTTGGGTTTTATACATAAACCCTTCATTTTGTAATAATATTCTAATGTAAGGTTGAATCTATGCCACGTGGTGGAGAGACCACGAATCATAACATTGAAAGCGTAATCGTTTGGTTCGTGCATTGAATTGAAGAAACGATAAGAGTAATTGAAGTCTTTTAGGTCGATGAGTTTGGCTAGTAAATGATTGGGTTTGTGTATGGAGTTTATGAGCATTTGGGTGTGAATTTGTTCAGCTGTTTTGGTAAATGCACATTGCTTCAAGATGATTAAGAGTTGATCAGTGAGAGACTGCTGTTGTGGTTGAAAGTTGAGGTGGCGGGAAATAGATGTTTTTGTGAGCATGTTTTTGGTGAGAGAATTCTTGTTTGCATTTTAGGGTCACTTATATAAATAACTCAAGTTAAATGTGATTTTAGTCTATCTGGTTTGGGTTATTTTGTTAGTTTAATTTAAAGGTTTCAATTTTTTGCCTACGGGTCTAAAAAGGTTTCACCGTTACTATTTTAGTCCACTGGATTAACTTTATTCGTTTTTTCTGTTAAAGAGAAGGGAAATTCGGTTATTTTATACAGTGGCGGACACAGAAATTTTTCCATAGGGGTGCGGAACATTTTTAAAAATTTTAGACCCCTAGGTATATAAGTAAAAAAATCGGTTCGTATCGGGTCGGGTCGGGTAATGTAAAACAAAAGAAATCGCGCCATAACTTCTCTACTCATGGTTCTTATTACAAACAAATTGATCCATAAGTTCATCGCTTCATAACATAATGTTTCAATTTTAATTTCAACCCTAGAAATCGTATGTAATAACCCTAAAAATCATCTAAACAACATAATCACCCTAAAAATCATCTAAACAACCATAAACAACGTCAACACATGAAATTTCAAACATATTTAAGAATTTTGTTACCCTTTGGTGTCGGACGGCGGCGGTTCGCGGCTGCTGATGACGTGCTGTTGTGTTCGATGATCGCTGGCAGGAGACGACCCAAGAGAGGGAGGGTGGGAGGAATTCTAAGGGACTATTGGGCTTATTTTAATTATTATAGTTTGAACTTAGGTTGAGTTTGGTTAATGGGCTAGTAATTAGTGGGCTAATTATGTTTAATGAAATAGTGGGTTAAGTTGGGTAGTATAAGTTTATATAATTTAGGTAGTTTTTTTTTAATTAGAGTTTACTAAATTTTTTTTAAATATAAATCGATAACATATTTTACCTAAGGTGTGTGGACGAAAAATTCCAAGGGGTGCGGATGAAAAATTCCAAGGGGTGCGGACGGGATTTTAACGAAAAATAACACTAATTTTTTTCCCGGGGGTGCGCCCGCCCACCTTGGGCTAGGGGTAAGTCCTCCCCTGATTTTATATGTAATTCTGTTAACTAGAAGGGCAATTCGGCCATATAAAATGACCGAATTTCCCTTCTCGTTAACAGGAAAAATGAATGAAGTTAACCCAGTGGACTAAAATGGAAACGGTGAAACCTTTTTGGATCTACAGACGAAAAATAAAACCTTTGGACTAAACTGGCAAAATTGCCAAAACCACAGTGACTAAAATGGCATTTAACTCAAATAACAATATACAAAGAAGTACGCATGATGCATCATATTGGTCGAATGATATAGTGAAAAAGTCATACGGGTTGTACGATCTTGTTTATGACTTATGAGTCATTTATTCGTTAGTCAAACACATCATACATGTCATATGATTAAACCTTTGTACGAACCATGATTTGGCTTTCGAACTATATGACTGTTTTTTCCTGTTCATACAATGCGTATAACTATCATAACCTACTAGTCACTTTTCGTCCATCCATGTGACATGTTAGTGATGTCTGGATAGTGTGTCAGTGGTGTTTGTTTAGCACTAAACTATGAACGACTTTACATTTTTAGTTTTAACCGCAACATAGTTACATGTTAAGCGGTATGCATAATTACATGATAAGTAATTTTACTTTTATGCGCATAACAATCACAAGCGTGTATGTTAACTATAAACGTATTATAATTGCAAGTTATTATAAAATATATATAGTGGGTACCCTATTTTGACAGTTTTTTAAATGATCTGTCATGTTAACTATAATCAAACTATATACCCCCTTCCAGCCCAGCTGGTTTCCCATGTGGTGGTTGGGCCGGCTTCCTCCTTGTGAGGTCGCCGGTTCAACTCCCGGCTGCGGCTTTTGGGGGGTCCCAATGATGGATCGTTCCTACCGAGGCATGGTGCGGTCCTGATGGCAACCCGGTTTTACCCAGCTGTTACCCCAGCGAGTCTCTCGTGTGGGGGCAGTATGGTTTCCAGGCGGAAGTCAGCTTGCGCACCGGCCGGGGCCCGATCGAACATCGCGTCCGTAAGAGTGGGGCTGACGGGGTAATGTCTTCGACATGACCCTGGTGACCAATTCGGTCCTGTACAGAGAAAGTCACCTTCCAAAAAAAAAAAAAAAAACTACTGGTACTTTTAAAAAAACACCCCTTTTTAACTCTAAGACCATGTGTAGTGGTAAATCAAAATAATGCCCCCACCATGGGGCATTATTCGACACGTGTCATCCCAGTCAACACGGGGCATTATTGCAAAAGTGGTGTAGTGGGACATTATTCCAATAACGCCCAAGCAATCATTTCACAATTATTATTTTTTTAATATAAAACATAAAAATCTTCATTAATTTAAAATAAAAATTACATTACTTGAAATAAAAAAAAATACCCAAAAAAACAGAAAATAAAAAAAACCGAAAAAAAATGTCTTGAAGGTTATACGGGTGTTGCGGTTGGGTTGTGTTCGGGTTCGTGGGTCTTGCGGGGACACCAAAAGGGGGTCGGAATGGATGCATGATTGTATAAAATATAAAAGAAGTATGAGAGAAAGTAAGAGTTTTTTTTATAAAAAATAGGAAAACGTGGGTTGATATATATATAATGGGTAAATTTTTTAATTAAAAAAAATAATAAACACATTTGACCGTTGGCAACGTTCCATTCTCTCCCCCCATACAATTTCAGCGTTTTAAATAAAACGCCAAACTCAATTTTTTCGAAAATAACGCCCGAAAACGCCAGGTGTAATGGAGGGGGGAGCGTTATCCGGCGGTTTTTTTTTTTGAATTTTTTTTAAAATCCACGCCCCACTACGGGTGGTCTAACTCAAGTATCACTCTTATATATTTTTGTAACATGTAATTTTTTTGATGAAAAAATAACACGTGTAAATAGTTACTTTTTATCTGAAAGTGAATTAAATTGACCTGGCTATTTTGAGTTCCTCAGCATTATCTATCAAACCATGTTTACTAAATTAAATGATTAAATTGATATGAACTAAAAAATAATGAGTATGGAACATGAAACAAAACACATTTTGAATCTTAAAATTGTTTAAGAACCAAGAAGCAAACTATCCTGCTTCAGGTTTATCTCATCTATTTCTCACAACTCAGTTGAATGTATGTGAATGTGTTGAAAATTTTCCACATAACAGAAACTGAAATGAACAAGGTAACTAACTTCAAAGATCAAAAAGACGCTTTTCGTGTTTTATTATTCATAATCAAAACCCTCATCACCATCGGCATCATCAACTTCAGTATCTTCAGATCCACCAAGAAGACTAAGAAAAACAAGAACCGCAACCATCTGAGTAATCAAGAAATACTTCGCCTTTCTTCTAAAAATTTTCTCTTCCTGTGTTCTTTCCCTCTTGGGCTGGCTCTTCGGTTTTGAACCTAGGTTTAAAAAATGTGAACCTATTAGTATGCTACACAATAACACATGCGTGAAAACTAGAAATAAAAACATAACAACTCATTTTTATAATATATGGGTAGAAATTAACCAAAATAAGAATTTGTAGAACTCGAAAACTTACTCCAGTTTGAAGGCCCTCTTCTTGGTACAGATGACGACGATGATGATGGATCAGAAGATGAAGAGGAAGCGGCATCTAAAAGTTCTGCTTTATGTTTATCAGCATAAAGGACAAGGTTAGCTTGCTCCAACAGCTTCCCACGAAGCACTGATGTTTCCTGTAAAGTAAAATATTTATATTTAATAAAAAGGTGAAATATTTCATTCAAACTATTTTGATTATATGGGCACTTGAACATTAGCAAATGAGGACTAAGTTTCATTACTGAAATAATGTTAAAAAAAAAAAGAGAACTGCAGTTATATGAATACTAACTATTTATAACATTTCCAAACTTGATAGGCAGCGTATGCAGTTTGGATATTAATCAGGCCAAGTAGAGTACTTGAAAAATTTACAGATTAATCATCTCCCCAACATAGTTGTTAATAGCGAGAATAGCGCCCGCTATAGCGAATAGCGTAGTGTAGCGCTCATGTGTCGCTGTATAGCTGGTAGCGACAAATAGCGGTAAATAGCGAGATTTTTGTAATTATTTTAGTTTTTTTTATATTTTTTTGGTAAAATATACATATAAAATGTTACCATATTTTTATCTAGTGTATCGCTAAACATGAAATAGCCCCCGCCAATTCATCGCTATCGCTACGTAGCGTATAGGTAGCTTGTCGTTATCGTCCGCTATTCGCTATCAACAACCATGCTCCCCAAACAAAGATAAAATTTAATCCATAACATTGAAAATATTTGAACAAGCTACCACACACGCTCACGCATATATATGCGTGTGTGTGTGAATACATATATGTTACTAGTTACTACGCACATACACAGTGTATGGCTCTAGACAAGAAGTACAAAAACGACATCACAAAATCACTACTATACATAAATTAAGATACTAAAATCGACAAAAGCTTTTTACGAAAGAATAGATAGATGTGTATATACAGAGAAATAAAAAAATATATATAGCTACCACTAATTTTACCATGAAACTTGCCACTTTTTGTCCTCGTTAAGAAGTGTGATTATGAGGTAAAAAAAATCTTTATCACAGCACATGCTTTGTTTCTACATATAGAAATTAATAGTTTGTTTGGTGGTACTGGTAACAATGATAGCAACTACAGTTTTTCCTATGCACACATACATGATACATATATCAATGTACATATATACACCCACACCTACATATCCATCTATAAAGATAGATATAGGAATTAGGAGCACATGTATAGACGTGTTTGACAGTGTGTCTATATATGTATAGGTATCCAGGATCTCATGTCAATATCCAAGATCACAGTTTCAGTCAATTTTGTTTTTAAAAACGAATTCAGACAGTTTCAGTCAATTTTGTTTTTAAAAACGAATTCAGACAGTTTCAGTTGATTTTGATTTTAAAAACGAATTCAGTACCGATTTCACATGTCAAAGATCTTCATGTACCGTTACTCCTATTCTTATCTCCTTCTGTAAACTATTGTTCTTCAAATTGTTAATCTAATCAGTAATCACCCTATCTTCGTGTATGTGTTGTAATTGTTTTATGACATAATGATTTTAATGAGTCGGGGAATTTGCCAAACAAATTAAGAAAGAAAAATATATAAACTGTTGCTATATTGTAAAATGAATATGGAAATGCTATGAGGGCTGAGGCACATGATTAGTACCACGCTCGCTCTGGTGGTCAACCTTGTAGGTCCAACAGTCAAATATCGTCAAACGACTGATATACTTTTCAACGGTCAGATAACGGAGTTGGTGATTGACCGTGGGTTAACCTTCTTTGCTCTTTCCAGAGGTGTGCAGAAAACCAAAAACGACCAGAAACTAAAGAAAATTAGAAAACCAAACCGACTGAAAAAGCGTAGATTTTGTTTTAGGATCTTTAAAACCCAAAATTTTTAAAAGCATAGCAAACCAAAATTCAATAATTTGTTGTCAATTTTGCCATGAGCATATATAGTGTTATATATGGCTTGGCACCAAGTTGTTATTGGCTAAAATGACAATAGGTGTTTATCGTTTTTATTTTTGTTTTTCCTACTACAATTATATTACAACTAGACAATTAACAGATCGTTTTTTGTTTAACTACTTTATCTGACTTACCTTCAATCAACAGAGTTTAACTAAGGCCTAGGGTGACAAAGAAAGAACCTAGCTGGAGAATAATAAAGTGTAGTCTATGTAACTACATTTAAAAAACAAAACATGAATGTAATATAAGACATTTATACTGATACAATAGGATGATACTGACCGGTAATGCATAGAGTGTAATAAGAGCATGCCCAAGAAAAATAGCATCCAAACTAGTTGGCCTGCAATACATAAACATACATACAGGCATATCAGTCAATCCATTAGCTAGAGGATTTTTAGTGACAATAAAAAATGAAAAGATTTCGAATAAAGTAGCATCTCGCCATCTCATGACTTGCCTGTTATCGAAAAAAATGAATCTTCACCTAATCTAGTTGACAAAGCTTTGTAAGCCATAGTAGCTCTCCTATAAATCTGTAACAGAAAGTTCCCACAAATTCAAGCATTATATATTTTTATATATAACAATTCTTGAAACAAAATGGATACTAACTTTTTTGTCTTACAGTGGGTTTTTTTTTCTTATTTTTGTTTTTTAGTTTATATTTGTATTTTACTCCCTCAGCTTTTAGCATTTACATCCCCTCAACTTTTTAAAAACTTTGTAAATTGTCATTTTGGCCCACTCGGGTTTCTAAAGTTTCAAGTTTACAATTCTATAACTTAAAAAAATTATTTTCTTATGTGCTAGTAATCTAGTATAAACATGGGTTTACGTTTCTACGTAAATTTTTTCGGAAATGAGTCAAGTCAAATATAATACTTTTTCGTGCTTATTTTTATGTGCGTTTTCACTTAGTTTACGTTCTGACATAAATTTTGTTCGAGGTTTACGTTTTAACATAAATTTTGTTCCGAAAACTAGTCGGGTCAAATATAATACGTTTTCACTAGGCGGGTAAACTTACTAGTTAGTTACCGAGTGCCTGGTAAAAAAACACAAAAAGGTAAGGATTAACGACATAAAATGTTCAATCTCTTCTTTCACTATATCTGCCTGTTTGTGCATGCATACTTGTTTGACCATCTTAGTTAAAGTGAATGTTTAAGGAACAGATAAAAAATCATGCAGAATAAAAAAAAAAAATCATACCTCTTCTTCCCTTCTTTCAGCGTTATCTTTCGATATCCCAAGCAATTGTTTCACATTGTACACTTGCTTCAGATATAAAAGCTTTCCTATTGGCCATGGAAGATCGGAGTAATAGATCTTGTGTGCAGAACTTCCGTCTGAAGCTACCCATAGTTCATACAAGATAGCATCTGAAAGCCATGAATTAATCATTGCAAGTGCCGATACCCATTCAGGAAGATTCTGGACTTCCGAGTCCAGGTTAACGATGTTATCTTCTTTTAAGCTTTCAATTACTCCACCCTTTTCATTGTTGTAAGCAACAAATGTATAGGAGTCGACATAAGGAACTTGATCTGGATTAAAGAAAGCCAAAACCTATGTCAATAATGCTATGATAAAATCACAAATTACACTGCATAAAACCTACAAATTAACAGACAAAAAATAAAATTATTAGAGTATATAGATATAAATATGATAAATTCAATCACAGCGTAAATGGTCCTAAAGCTACAAATATGATAAAATCATTGGTTTAAAAAGGCGCGAGGCACTCAGGAAAAAGCGCTCCTTATGTAGTCCTAGGCATAGTTACCTAATTCGCGCTTCGCTCCGGTACGGGTACGTGGTTCGGGTACGCGATTCGCTAGAGGTGACGTTTTTGGTACGGAGGGGGGTAAGGTTCATTTCGATACGAACCGGTACAGTGTACCATGGAGTCCGGTTCGGTGTACACAAATTAGTGAAGATAGAGGGGGTTAAATGCTATATATATATAATGTTAATTTATACTTTTATGTATAAGTTTATAAGTTTAAGGAGCAAATGTAAACTAGTGAAGGTAAAGGGGGTTAAATGTTCAAATACACAAACTACTTTTACACTTTTTATGTAAAAAACTACAAGTTTTAGGGTTTAAATGTAAACTAGTAAAAATGGAGGGGTTAAATATTGAAATAACTAAACTTATTAAACCCTAAAAAAAAGCCTAAAACATCAGAACGCACGCAGCCGCTATCTTCTTCTTCTTCCCTTCTTCCTGGTTTCCGACTGAAAACAGCAGTGGCGTCGGAATTCATCGCCGGAATTTCTGTCGGAAGTCGCTATACGGTCGTACCGACGCAACTCCGCTATGGTTCGCCGGACCATGTCGTTCCGGTACGCTTACGATTTCCGATTGGGTACACCACAATCCAATACGTGGATCGTGGCTACTCTAGCGATTTAGGTAACTATGGTCCTAGGTCAAAATTAGGGTATGTAGGAAGCTTATATGTAATAACAACCAAAGGTATGATGAAATTAAGAAAGGTTGCGCTCCTTATGTAGTCCTAGGTCAAAATTAGGGTATGTAGGAAGCTTATATGTAATAACAACCAAAGGTATGATGAAATTAAGAAAGGTTTATGGTTTACCCAATGATATATAAAACGACTGAGAGAGACGCAACTTCTGTTTGTTAAAAAAGCTTATTTAGATGCGCACGCCTCACGTCCGTGATGTCAATCCTAGTTGAAGTAGTCTAACATAAGACTAACTAGATACTAGTAAAGATTTCGGTTGCAGGTACAACATTTGCCATTTGATGAGTTTTCAAATGAAAAACGGTTGGTTGCATATATAACTAACTATGCAATAGCATTTGGTTTTTTCACTCCCATATAACAATTCTGAAGTGTAAAAAGAACAAACTCCATAACATTCTCACATTTAAAATAAACCATTTGACCTAGAAACACAACAATCGTTTTAAATGTAATATATTAGCGACAAATTCCATTCAATACGTAATAGCAGTGGTACTTTTTACATCAATTCCAAAAAAAAAACATAACTCTGATATCAAATTAAAAAACACAATATTACTTTTTCTAACAATCAAATTAAGCAAGCGTAAAACTGAAATGCAATCATGTAACTACGTACCGGAATCAGGAAAAGTGAGATTGTAAGACAAATCAAAGGGAACTTTGGCAAGTTTGAGATAGATGTAAACAGGCAAACACAAAGGGCAAGCTGTTGGTAGACCAAAACATGCTTTTCGGGTTACTAGAGTCAAACGTTGCTGCTCATTTTGAATCGAATCATCCATCAGTAGTATGCAGATTCTTCTACAAAAGTGTAAAACCCTAGGTTAGGTTAATGGTATCAATGAATAAAGATTTGGACTATATCAATTTCAGACCCTCTTGTAAAACCTGTGTGCAAACCGGGCCCTTTTATCAATTGGGTCTTCTAGTTTCACTAGATTTTCACCCGTGCCACGCAATGCAGCAGCAAACCACGTTTGTGACTTCGTTACATGTGATACGATGATGATATTAACGCGTGATGCCCACGTGTGACGTGATGCGTTTTTAACTTTGTTACACACATTACGTTAGTGGCCTTAACGTGGTTAGAAATAGATAAAAAGAGTATAATGTCTCGCATGTTGTGGTGTAAAGTCTTAAAAGTAATTTAAACAAAAGAATTCAAGTGTTGGAGAAGATGAGGTATGAAGTTATTAAGTAGACAAAAATCAGGGGTCAATGTGTCGGTTACCAAAAGATTGGGGTTGAGCATGTAAAAAGTTAAGACCATGTTTCACCGGCCATGGTTTTTAAGTTTATACCAGTAACCCGTGCCTTGCGGCGGGGGACGCGGTGAGAACTTAATCGATATTACTCAGTTTGTTACGGGACTGGTAGGTACCAATACGGTACCCCCAATCGCTACACCAACTGAATCAACACATGTTCGGTTCGTTAGTTTTTCAATTTTGATTTTTCTTTGTATTAAGGAACATTATATTTATCAATTACAAAGTTATTTACTTATTTAGTTAAATAATTAAAAAAACACGCATGACTTGGTGGTTTATTTATATGGTATTCAAATCACCACAAAAGTAATGTAAGTTTAAATACTTGCAAGTGTAAAGTTAGGTGGAATATTAGTATAAAAAATATTGGTAAAAATATGTAAAAAGATATTAGTTAAATAATAAAAAAAAGATAAAATATAAAACAAAAATACAAGTTAAATAATAATAAAATATAATTAGTTAATTTAAATAAATCAAATGTGGACTGACCCTAGTAAAAGAAAAGAAAGAGAAAAGAACATTGATCAGACTTGGAGTTTAAAAAAAAGGGATGAGGCTTGGAGTTTTAGAAAAAGGATGAAGCAGGATCGAACCCCTGTCCTTTTGTTTAAATCTGTCACAAACAACCACCAAACCAAATTAGGATTTAGAGCAAACTTTCTTATATATAAAAGAAGGCGGTGACTGTGATGTGACAGCCACCGACCTTCTTCTTTAAGGCTGCGGCGGATCCAGGATTTTTTTCCACCGGTTCACTTTTTTAGGTTCTCGAATTTCGTTCAACCCGACGTTAGAATTTTCGGGTCGGGTCAGGCTTTATCGCTAAAGATTTCTATCCTATTATCTATCTTCGTCTCCATAGAAACACATTTCTCTAAAGTGATTTCTAATAAACTTTTACAAAAGTAATTTGAGTCAAGACGGGTTATCACTAAAGTCACTTTTTCCCTATCATCTTTGGAAGTTAGTGAACCAAATGACTCAGCTAAATCTCCTCCAATAGTCTAAGCAAGGACAAGATGAAGTAATTGTTGTGTTGACCCCTACTTTTCAATAATTTCAGAACCCATAAAACCATACCCAAATGCTGTTGCATTGAAGAATCAAACTGGTGTGTTCACTTCATGTAATTTTTTGAACACAACTAAAAAATAAACAAAAACCGAATCCATTTGCTGCTGAGAATCAGAAATAATGTATACAAACAATTCCTTTCATCTAAAATATAGAAAGATGTAATACTGAGCATAATGGCTAAAGTAGGTTGTATGCATTCTCAATACAAACAATTTCAGCACTGAAAGATTCAACATATAAACTCATTTGTACTTCAAGTTTGGGTTTAAAGTTCTCAGCATTGAAAGATTCAACATATAACCACTTCGGGCAACAAAACGATGAAGCTCGGATACTCAAAAGCATGTTTCAAGCTTAAAAACATTCTAGTGATGATACAATCAAATATAATTCAACATACCAACACATAAAGCATGTGTCTTTAAAAGAAAATTTTCCCTTTTAAAAGAAAATCCACAATATAACGTCTTGTTGCATCAACACTGCAAACCATTGGTGGCACTTTTAACCATTTGAGATATGAAATTATAAACCCTAAATCCTGATTTAAAAAAAAAAAAAAAAAAACAAAGCATCTAAACCTTTGAAGAACGACGGCCGGAGGTGGTCGCTGAGGGAGGAGGAGCTGTGCTGTTGTTCAGTTGTTATTGCGATTCTTGGTTTATTGTTCTGCGCTAAATGGGTGGATTGTTGTAACCCTAAATGGGTTTTTCGTTAAAGGAAAAATAAAAATAGAATTAAAAAAAAACGGAACAAAAAATTTCTAATTGCCTATTACGGGATTCGAACCTAGTGTTAAAGGAAGAAAAACGTGGATTAACCAATAGACTAAAAAACATATTTGTTTATGGGTTAGCTATATAAAAAATTAAGGGCATGTTTGGCTAAGCTTATTATAGTTAAAAAGGACTTTTGGAAAAGGACTTTTTGAAAAGGAGTTTTTAAAAAAGTGTTTGGATTAGCTTATTGATGTAAAATGACTAAAATGAACATTCTTTTAGATATAAGGGGGTAAAGAAGGGGTATATTGGTAATTTGTAATTTGAAAAGTTAAAAGCTAGCCAAGAAGTCACAATATTGTGACTTCTTGAAACCTCATTTTTCTTCTTTGCAAAAAGCCATTTCTAAAAGGACTTTTGGCTTAGCCAAACACAAAAACAACTTATTGGCTTTTTGATAAGTCAATAAGCCAATAAGTTGTTTTGAAAAGCTTAGCCAAACATGCCCTAAAAACCGAATGGGATCCTAGGAACCGATGTTTGTTCATAAGTCTGCCCCTGTTTTAAAGTTACTGATTAACAAGTATTGTGTTGTAACACTATCCACATTCACAACCTACACAACCCAACCTAACATTATTATTATTCCATATATAAATAACAAGTTTTTTATGTATAACCACTTGTACCTTGTGCTTTGAGACTTTTAAAAAAAAAAACTTGATTTTTTACTTTTAACCTAAATGTTTTTACCTTTTGCAATTTTAACCCTATATATTTTTTTTAACTTTAACCCAAAACTTTTCATTATTTGCAATTTAACTTCACAATTTTTGTCACTTATACTTTTCATCTTTGGCAAATTTTCGTTTTACGTATAGTTCTAAATTTTTCGAGTTAATACGCGCAACGTACGAGTGTGGTTCAACTTTTTTATGTTTTGTTTCAAATTTTACAAGTAAACACGGCGCAACGTGCATGTGTGGTTCAACGTTTTTACCTCTATTTTTTCATGTTTGACCTGTTCGTCGCAACACGCAGATCCTAGGTCGAGTCAGTGTTGGTGGTCGATGACAGTTATGTGACATTAGTGCTACCGTTTTATGCCCCGCCGCAACGCGGGGTGTGCTTTGGGGGTTTTCCAAAAAAATTGATTTTTTTTTTACTTTTCACCCAAAAGTATTTCATAAATTAATTTTAACCCAAAACTATTTGTTTTTTTTTACTTTCAACCCGAAACTTTTTATCTTTTGCAATCTATCCTCACAACTTTTTTTACTTTCAACTTTGGTCCTTTATAGTTTTCATTTTCCGCAAATTTTCCGCTTTATGCTTGGTTCTAAATTTTGTGACTTAACACATCACAACGTGCGTCTTTGGTTTAACGTTTCGCTCTAAATTTTGTAAGTTAACACGACACAACGTGCGTGTGTGGGTGAAGGTTTTTATATCGTCTATTTTTTTCCCGTTTGACAGGTTAACATAACGTACGAGTCCTAGATCGACTTAGTTATAACTAAAGAATCCCCGCCGCATTGCGACGGGTCTCAGTTCTAGTTTTACACCCATTAGCAACAACCCAAACCACCTTATATTAAATAAATACAACTTATGAATATTTTTTATTACATTAAAAATATTAAAATCCTTTTATTTTGAAACAAATAGTTTATTGTTTTAAATATAAAAAAGCAAAAGAAAAAATTTTATCGAATGATCAATATGTATTTATACCAAAAAAAAATATGTTTATTTAAACGGAATCTGTTTTTAATATAATTTATATCGGTATATTCACAATGTTTTAAGAAATATTGTGTATTTTTTTAAACGCTAAATATTACACTCTCGGGTATCTAAACTAAACACCTAAAGGGTTTCCTTCTACCATTGGCCAAAGCTTTAGTGGCAAATATTGTATATTAAGTTTTTTTTATTTAAGTTTAAATATAAAGAGTTATTTGAGTAATTAAACTGATGGAGAATTAGTAGTTAAGAACGAAATGTGCACCAATCAAATTTGGACAAGTGGTAACCAGGCGGTTAAATTTAGTTTCTTTATTTCTTTTTATTTATTTTAGGAAAACTAATACTAAATTAACAAGTCACAACCTAACCCCTAGTAGGTCACCAATGAGAGTAGTCTAAAAATATCAGATGTGGAAAAATAGGTGGATTGGGTAACGAATCAGTCCAAGTATATTAGGTCACTTTTTATTCATATATTCATTTGTTAAATATGATCAAAAGAGATATTCTTATACTATCAATTTAACCTCCAAATAAAGCGATTTAGTAGGTTATATGTCATTGGGAGAAGTAGATATATCTCCTTAACCTTCTTAATTACAGAATCTAAAACAAATATTGCATATATACCCTCGTTTATTAAAATTTCACATATAGACTGAATTGCCTTAAAAAGTTAAAACAATGTCTGTCTTAAAGGTTGTGTTAGGTACAAGCGAAGGTAGTAGTGGTAACGAGAAGAAACCAAAAAGTTTTTTGGTATCAAGACGGTTGCACCTACAATCTAATTTTACTTGAACTGTATGTTTTTGCAAACTTGATATACTTCTAAAGAAACTATTTTCTACCCACATTTTTTATTACAAGAATGATTGAATGTTTTTATTTTGCTAATGAAGATTTTAGCAATTTACATTGTTGATTACGGTTGCCATCAGACCATGTGTTATACCCTTCCTGCACCTTGCGAGTTGCTGAGGTGGCACGGAGGGCCTAGCAATTGAATGGGAGTTTAAGTCTTGGGTTACTTGTAAACGGTCGTTTCTAGCATGGACACATGGTTTTCAAGAGTTGTTTTTCGTACTTTCTAAGAGCATTCACATCCTGGGAATCAAAATATGTGAGTGGGGTTTTTTAAATATAAAGAGTATAAAAAGTGGTTGTGAGTGGAGGAGAGAGAAAATGTTACTGTTCATCGGTATATTTTGGGTACACTGTTTACCCACTATAATTTTTTAATATATATTGAAAGTGGTTGTGAGTGAAGGAGAGAGAGAAATGTAATGATAAAGGTATAAAAATATTATTTAATTGAAAAGGTGTGAGAAAAAGTATTTGTTTTTAGTGGAAATATATTGATATAGGAGTTGTTTATATGATTTTTTCAAGTCAAATACATTTCGCATTTTAAAAGATAAATAGTTAATCAAAGCCATCAACTGCTTCAAGATTACCAACATGCCTGTTACATACTTTTGAATGCATACCAACAATGAAAATACATATGGACCACATTTATCAAGCACCAAAATTCGGATGAACGACAAGTTCACATAATATCAGCGTATATTATATTATAATCACCTATACAAAATCTGCAGAGACCCGTCTGCGCTTCCCAAGTCATTTGTTACGACATCAAACATTACTAGCAAGTCTTGATCTAAACTTCCTAAACACAAACCAAAAGCATACCAAAACTAAAAAGAAAAAGGGCCATGGATATTCTAGTTAAATACAAATTGAACCATCAACCTAGTTTTGGCCCACAGAACGAGTTTTTTTCCTTCATTATATCTTTAACCATATGTAAGATGTCGAAATAATGAAAAAACAGAGAAGAATGTTCACCTTCAAGTCCATCTCTGCTTACCCTGTTACCCCCCGTAAGATTATTGCATGGACTTCCGCCAATGATCAGATCAAAACCACCAAAAGATTTGATAAACTGCTCCAGTTGGCCACCGTCTAATTGTTGAACATCAGACAAATGAACGAGATTGCCCGTTTGCCGTGTCTGTTCCCACCAGCTTCTGACTACGTCTCTGTTGGCTTCTGAAATTTCAACTGACACGACGTTTTTTAAGGGGATCTTAAGCCTGTGTAGAGCAACTTCAGCACCACCGATACCAGAGAAGAGAGAGAGCACGTTTATACCGTTTGGATATAGGTCCTTCAATACAGAGAGGTGATATGCTACTGTGTCCACCTGGGACAAGAGGATAATAAATGCATGATTAGTGTTGGGTTAATGAGGATTGTTATGTTACGAAACTCATGCAGACATCACTAAATATTATGGTATAAGTTCCAAAACGGAAGATGACTTTCTGTAACATCCAATAGCAAGATGGGCAAGCAGGGAAGTTGGGTAACAGGTCAAAACAGATTCGGTTTATTATGATTCGTTTCAGCACATGGCAATTCGACCTGACTTTTTGCCCATTAGTAAATATTTAGTAAAGAGTAAAATGTCATTTTCGTCCCTGAAGTTTGGCGACTTTCGTCCGAAGGTTTGTTTTTCCGCATCTGGATCCAAAAGGTTTGAAATCTTGCATTTTCATCAGGCTCGTTAACTCCATCCATTTTTCTCCGTTAAGTCAGGGGTATTTTCGTCTTTTTTGTTAACTTAAAGGGCAATTCAATCTTTTTCAGGGGTATTTGGTCTTTTTACATAAAGTGAAAAAGACCGAATTGCCCTTTAAGTTAACAAAAAAGATGAAAATACCCGTGACTTAACGGAGAAAAATGGACGGAGTTAACGAGCCAGATGAAAATGGCAAGATTTCAAACCTTTTGGATCCAGATGCGAAAAACAAACATTTTGGACGAAAGTAGCAAAACTGGCCAAACCTCAGGGACAAAAATGGCATTTTACTCTTTAGTAAATAATAAATTTATTATGATTACAAAAACAATATTGTAGTTACAAATATAATCTAAATTGTTGAATAAAGTAAAACTCCAACAGTTCTATTTTCTATAAATAAACAAGAACTGTGGAGTTACTACAACATTAAAATAAAATAACAAAATAAAAAAATCATTACCTGAAATGAATTACCGAGTGATTTGTATCTATCAGTCCTGCTTATACCACCTCCTCGCGTATGATTTTGCGGAAACCCCAACAACATTTCCACTTCATCAGGTTCCAACGGAGCAACCTTATTTTTCCCTACCCAAACAAGGTTCCACTTTCTACACTGGTCCATAACATACTTCTGCACTTCAAGTGTTGGATAATCACCACATTTCTCTAGAGCCTTCCGGATCCTATCCGTCAATTTAGCACTCGCGTAAACAGTTTGTAAGCAGTTGAGTTTGACACGTGTATCCCATTCGGGCCACCATCTCTTTGTCAAAGGTATTGCATCATGTATGGTTCGAGGAGGAAGTGGAAGAATCGGGAATCTGTTATGTATTGGAAGATTATGAACGTATCCTCTTTTTCTTGCGGCTGCACAGAAATACTTGGAGTCAACAAATTCAGGCTGAATGTGATAAAGGAATCGAGATATTGTATCCCAAACGCCTTTTGGAGCTAGAGCGACGTTTTCGTAGTAGAAGTATGGAGGCCCGATGGCTGCAGCCGGTAGTTCTCTATGAGGAGATGTCACACTGGATTCTGATGGAACACCGTAGCCTATCATGGGATTTGGAAGACGAATTACCTCTTCTTCTTCAGTTAGAGGGCCTTTTTGCTTCTTTTTTTTGCATGCTTCCAGCGCGTATAATCTCCTCTTCTGTTTCGCGGTCAGACCACACGAGCTTTTGGGTTTCTGATTTTATGTCAACAGAAAGAATATAAAAATATGCACTATAATGCGCTGATCAAATATGATAAAAGTTAGCGAACAAGAGAACTGGAGCATGTTTGATCAAATATGGGCAGGTAAGAGCGTGAGTTGGGAAACAGGTCCGGTTAATGGGTAACCTTTAATGTGAACTGTAACGGGTTGGCCCGAAACACCCTTTCCATTTTTGTAAATTAAATATATAAATAAGAGTAAATTGCCATTTTCGTCCCAGAGGTTTGGCCAGTTTTGCGACTTTCGTCCAAAGGCTTGTTTTTTCGCATCTTGATCCAAAAGGTTTAAAAGCTTGCCATTTTCATCAGGCTCGTAAACTCCGTCCAGTTTTCTCCTTTAAGTCAGTGGTACTTCCGTCTATTTTGTTAACTTAAAGGGCAATTCGGTGTTTTTCTTTTTATGTAAAAAGACTGAATACCCCTGAAAAAACTGAATTGCCCTTTAAGTTAACAAAAAAAGAAGGAAATACCTCTGACTTAACGAAGAAAAATGGATGGAGGTAACGAGCCGGATGAAAATGGCAAGATTTCAAACCTTTCGGATCCAGATGCGGAAAAACAAACCTTTGAACGAAAGTCGCAAAACTGGCCAAAGCTCAGGGATTTACTCTATTAATAATATCTATGATTAGTGTGTAATATAAGATACAAAACTATATATATGAAGTTGAAAGCAGTGAATATACACTTGGGCGACTTTTGACTCATTTGACATGATTCCTTTTGAATTTAATTTATGTTTTATCTTGGCCATTTGACCGATTAGTGAAAAAAGATTACCCAAACCAACCCATTCACATAAGTAAATTGGTCGAAATCGACAGTATCTAACTATATATATGTTTTTAGAAACTGAATCATCAAGAAAAGTAAACACCTCTTCCTCAAAAAATACAGCGTCTGCCTTTGCCATTTGTGCAGCGTAAATCATATCAGTTAGTTCTGCAATTGAGGCATCAGGACCTACATAAAAACTTGTCGATTCAGTTCATAATTTGTTGACAAGTCAAATGTGTAAAATATAGAAAACTAGCTGAAATTGAAATGGGTTAATTGAGTAGAAAAATGCTTACAATATCCTGAATCATCTTATTCAAAAGAAACTCTAAAACTATTTTGGTAATATGGTTTCTGATATAATATTATTTGACGCGTTACCTATTTCAATTAAAAAAGATTGAGAGCAAAAAGACAGTCATAAAATTACCCATTTGACCAGCTACCCAAACCCACCCATTTTTTCACCTCAAATAGGTAGATAAAAATATAGCAACGACAGTCATACGTACCGCATCTCTCCATTGCTGACAAAGCCTCTTCTACTGTAAACCCCATACTTATCAAGTCCGATATTGGTTTTTCATGTTTAAGCACAGAATCACCATTCTCCTGTACAAGATCAATGTTAAATTCCATACATGTTTTACAATTTTAATAGATATTTCAAACAGTTATATATATATACACACACACTTACAGTTTCACTATCGGACCAAGACCAACTGTCAGATTCCGATAATTCTTCAAGAAGACTCTCATCATAGTCAGAAGACAGCTCATCATTATTTACACATTGTTCTTGCTGGTGATAACTGAGAGCACATGAGTTATGCTCCTCTGGAGAATTATCAAGAGCCTGCAAAACAATGATAAAACATATATATCTTAAAAGACCTGCATATCTTTCGAGCAAAATAGCCATAATTTCAATCCACTTAAATTTTATTCTACACACCGAACAAAACGCTCATGTGTGTATGTAGATTGTATGAACATATGCAATAATTTAAGAAAGTAAAAAATTCACCCACCGCGTGTGTAAGTAGGGTTTCGAGTATAGACTCCGTGTCACCTTCCACTACACATATAAAATAACAAGGTTGTAAAGCATGATCTCCGAGTTAAGATTGGTCTTAAACGAATAATCATATCATATACCATTTTCTTTAATTGCTTGTATAACCAATCTCTCAGAGAACCCCATCCCTAGGAAATGCTGAACTAGATTGGAGTTTGAAGAACCTGCTGATGAACTTGCCTGAAAACATAAAGAGAAGTCAATTTTCACGCAGGAAATCTAACTTTAAATATAGAAAATTTATAACTTGTATGCTATATTACCTACTTACTCCATATAACTTGTATCATCACTATAAAAGTTATAATTATCCTAGAAACTTACCTCCCCGTTGCTAACTATAGCTTGAGCATCCATACTTACTGAAGTTGTACAAGACGTCGGGCCTATATTCTGGATTTCAAGTATGCAATATTATGTACTTGCTCCATAAGTCCATATAACTTGTATCATCACTATAGAAGCAATAATTAATATTAATTATCCTAAAAACTTACCTCCCCGTTGCTAATTATAGCTTGAGCATCCCTAGTTACTAAAGTTGTACAAGACGTCGGGCCTATATTCTGGATTTCAAGTTCGTCATCGGTATTCCAATCAATATCCGCATTCTCCCCATCAGAAATGTGATCATCCTGTACAGGTGATTTCAATATATATGTAATGTAATGTATGTCACGTGAAAGCGAAAAAACATGACAAGCAATCACTCATATATACATATATATGGAATTAAGAAAAAAGTACCATTTCGCTGTAACCTTTAGCCCTGCAGAAAGAAGCTTTCGATCTGTCCAACATAAAGAAAAAGATTCACCATAAATATAAAAAAAAAATGAAATGTAAAAATTTCATAATCAAGAACCAAAAAGATGATCTTACAGGTATTAGGATGTATGCACATCATTCCATCAATTTATGTGAAAATTAAAATTAAAAAAAAATCAAACAAGATACAGCACTACATTTTAAAAAGAGGTTCAAAACCTTCATATTCTGGTTTTAATCAACACATTATCAAACAACATAAAAAAATATGTCCTAAAACACATAAAAAAGCTACACAAACAAAAATTAGTAAAACAGAAACCCTAACTGCACTAAAATAACCATCAAACACAACACATGATCAACTGAACAACATTAACAAACCGCATTTACATGCAATATCATATATTTAACAGGATTAACATGAATTTTTAACTATTTTGGCCAAAATTGATCGTAATCGGCTAGAATCACAGCAATTAAAAAGCTAACGCCGAAAATGCAGATAAAAAAAGAAAAATCGAACAGTGCAACAGGATTATTTGTGAATTTGTTGATATAATAGTGTTGATTTTATAAGCTAATCAAGAAGTACAGAGATTGTTACCTAATATAGATACGCAGAAAGAACGAAAACTGGAACAGAAATGAGTACTTGTAGAAACAGTTTTATTTTTTATGAAAAGATATAACAGAAGAAGTTATACATGTATCGAAAAATGAAATACGAACTTAAATAATAAAATGGATGTATCATGGGTTACACGCGTCTTATAACTTCTGTATATGACGGAAAATAACTAAAAATCACGTTGATATGTTGGAAAAAAATGGTTAAAGAGCAAATATAACTTTTTTTTTTCACTCGCAAATTCACTTTTTATAATATAAAAAACTCTCAAACTTATAATATAAAAACATCTCTCACATATATATAGCAGAGAGATTTTATATAATAAAAAGTTGTTGTAAGTGGAGAAGAGAAATTTTTTTTTTTGTTTATCTGTATATTTGATGGGACACTAGTAAACCTATGTAGTTTTTAATATATTTTGAAAATTGTTGTAAATAGTGAAGATAGAAAAAGTATAATAAAGTATATTTTTTTTTAAATTGAAATAAGAGATAAAATCAATGTAGTTGTTTTTAATGTAATTATAAGGTAAAAATAATGGAAGAGATGTGAATGCTCTAAGTAACTTTATTTAAGTTTTGGGACTGTTAGTGTAAATTGGTTAAAAAGAAAAATATAACTTTATTAAAGTTTAGGGCTTGTATGATAAATTAAAAAATGAATAAAAGAAATTAAAATTAAAAATATTACATTCAAGTAATTAATAAATATCAAATATCCATTTTAGGTTGAACCAAGATACCCTTTTTATGTAGGTTGTTCTGGCAGTAGACATGTTGCCTGACCCGACCTACCAATACGTATTATTAAATACCCAACATATTATTAAAAGAAAAAGAGTAAACTTCCGTTTTGCTCCCTGTGGTTTGGTCGTTTTAACGGTTTTGCCCCAAACCTTTAAAAATAGCCATTTTACTCCCTGATCTATGAAGCTTATCACCATTTTGCTCCCCGCCCCTAACGCCATCCAAAATGTTTGTTAAAAATAAGGGCAATTTGGTAATTTTACATATAATGAGAAGGGTGTTTTAGTAACTTTAGAAAAAGAATTTAATTGTTTTTAATTATAATCAAAATATTATATACAATATACATACAACAACTACACACACTCTCTCTTTCTTATCTCTCATTTCTTCCCCTTTCTCTGTACATAAGCTTTCCCCTCTCTTTTCCATGGCCACCAGTCGAAATCGTTCAAGATGTTTTCGTTGAAGAGTTTAGGGATGCGTCATGATGATGATGTATTGCAAAATACATCTTTTATTCGTGTACAGTTTGTATAGTTTTCGTTATATTTAGTTTTGTTTTTCGTTAGAATATGCATGCTATTGATAAAATTGTGTTTTGCAGGTCTTGATGCTTACATATGCGGGAAGCGGAGTGAAACGAGCAAAAATATTGAAGTGTCAAGTCTTGAAGCATGTTGGAAAGGTCGAGGAGTTTAAATAGAGTTAAAAAGCTGAAAAATCACTCTCTAGCACCCCATCACCCACTAAGCAAGTCTGTGGCACCTGTCGAGAGACTGGAGATGTTACATGAGAAAAAAAAAACAAGGTGGCACCCCGCCACCCATTCCTTCAGTTGGTGGCGCCCAGCCAGAAGCTCGTAGCTGCCAATTTATGCGAAAATTAAAAGGGTTTGTTAGGAAAAGATATAAATAATCATCTTAAACTTGGAAAAACCCTAACTTACGAACCAAGAACCCTAGGCGACTTTTGAGAGCAGATTTTTGAAGTGCTTTAGCTTGCGGGAATCATCCGGTTGAAGCTTGGAGCGTGGAAGTGAAGATTGTTCGGGTTTTATCTCCCGGTTTTCTTTAATTTCGTGTTTTCAATATTTTCCGATGAATTCTTGTTTTGAACTTGATTTGTTTATTTTAGACAACATGTTTCTTGGCTAAACCTTAGATACTACCTAGACGAGATGATGGTTTGATTAAAGTTTGGATCTTTTAACGGTTTTTATTGTTTGATTATGGATTGATTTTGAAAGTAAATTGTTCTAGAATTTCTAATTTTGTGCACATGCGTATTTACTTTTGATTGTTGATTATTTATTGTTTCACATAGATTTTGGTGAATGTCTTTCACATAATAAATTTGTGTTGATTATTTGCATCCTTGCGGGTTCGGGTGATCGTTGGGTAAATTGGCCAATAGCCCTAGAAACAGTAATTAAAATACAATTAGAATTAAATATTCTGCTTAACTTGTCGCTGAGAGGCTCGAGTTAGTTATTAGGTCGCAGTGCAGTATATAGCTAAGATAGATTTTGAGAGAAGTTGGTTTTAGTTCCCTAATTGCATTTGTGTCTAGTAAACCAAGTCAGAATCTAGAATTGCCTTAGATTGTCGCGCTGAGAGGTAGATAGTCGTATTAGGGCACTTTTAGAGTCGTTAGAGGACTGAGAGGAAGTCTAACAGTCGGTGTTTACAACAGCCTTGTTAGACCCTAAATCAAACTTGACCATAAGTCGCAGTGGAAATACGTACCATAAAATTTCTTTCATTACAAACGTCATGACTTACTTGAAAGTTTATTTCAAACATATCTTTTTTTCAAAACAACAGCATAACTTCCATTTATTAAAGTACATATTCGATTATTTCCGTACAATCTATCTTGTGACTCGATCTTCGATCTCTATTCCTTGTGATAATCGCCTGTGATCCGTACAACCTACACTCACCACATACATTCAAAACATTAGCACACATTATATAAACAAGATCATTCGCGTACACTTCACATTTCGTTCTTTAACAAACTTTAAGCATTTCATCTGCGTACCCATTCCCTGGTGAGGCTTCATGAATGTACCTGCATTACTTTTCATTCTCAAGGTACACCATTAATAACGTTAACACTCAATGTGTCTAATTCATGCACGCATACGTACTGACATACATACATATACATCTACATACGTACATATCTTTCCTACAACTATACATACGTACATACACTCATACATATCCTTATACATACCTACATACACAACTACATACGTACATACCTTTCCTACATCTTTACATACATGCATACGCTCATACATATCCTGATACATACACACATACACATCTACATCCGTACGTACCTTTCCTACAACTATACATACGTACATACACTCATGCATATCTTTATACATACCTACATACACAACTACATACGTACATACCTTTCCTACATCTTTACATACATGCATACGCTCATACATATCCTTATACATACCTACATACTCATAAAACGTACATTAAATTAGTCATACGTAATTTAAAACGCGTTTAAACGAGTTCCCAAGTCAAAACAGAGAACAATTTCTGCCAAACAAGGGGGCCTCGCGTGACGCCAAGGGCCTTGGCGTCACGCCTAGCCCCTGTTTTGGCAGAAAAGTTGCAGCTGCATGCTGCATATTCCCAGCACGATCTGGTTTCACGGAAACGAGCATAACTCTCTCGTTTCTCATCCGTTTTACCCGATTCTTTTTCCTACACGTCCATAATTTAATTCTCCATCTAATGGAGTAAAAATCCAACATCCAACATAATCAAATTTCAGACTTCTAACTCCTCGGCTTATTACCCGTTTACCATATTTTGACCCGCTCATGCATACCTTCAACATAACTTGCTTGTTTGACCATAACTTCTTATGAACCTAATAACATTAGTGACGTCTATCATAAATTACTAAATTCTTGGATGTCTTGCATACTCTTAACACATTATCGTTCATACGCTTATTTTGACCCGTTAAGGGTATTCGCGCATTAATTGGTCTATGACTAACCAAACCATACTCCCCACTACCATACTTGTCTAAAACATTACACTAGTCAAATAACTTGTTTCTAAACTACTTTTAAGATCGTTTACCCCAAAATACCCATCAAGGGCATTTTGGTCAACTTTAATCCTGTCATTTACGACGAAAGACTTCTACACATATTTGACCTCAAACATCATGCTTAATTAATTAAAACACTTCATTACTTAATCGAACTAAGAAGTGATTACGGAAATCACTTACCTTATGCGTCTGTGCTCGTATCCGATTCCTTGCCTCTTCTTGACCCGTTAACACCTCATGCTTGAGCCCGTCTCGACGTGATTCCTATGCTTTCATTTCATCGAAATCATGCTCTTATTAGCATACTCATTTGTACATGTTAACAATCACATCAATCGCATATTTCACACTTAACTTTCATTAGTTATTTCTAACAAACATAAAGCATATAATCAACTTCATATCCTTTCAACTCGTGTAATTCATCATGTAACCACAATTAACGCATATTAACATAACATGTACCAAACAACTTCCTATAATCCCACCTTTACGACAACGAGTCAAATCATGTTTCTTATACTTAGTTGACTCTCAAGAGTCAACTATTAACCATATTTAACTATCGACTTATCATCATATACTCGTAACATTACAGTCGACTATACGGACAATACTATATACATTTTATCATACGCTTAGTGTGTGTACTACCTTTTAAGCATAACGTACAACTAATTCATGCATAATTCTTCTAAACTCATACATAACCCATCAAAACCTACTACTAATCATCATGTATCATTCCCAAATAAACATCGACCATATCATCATCATATTTCTCCTAATTCATCTAACAAGAATTCATCATACCCACGTAATACATCAATCTTTCAACAAGCCTTTCACATAGGTGTTGATTCTAGTCATTACCTTCACCCTAACTAACGGGTTTCATCTCTAACCATCAAATTAACACAAACCATACGTACCACATGTTCTATACGATGATCCTAACCCTTGTACATGATTAATTTCATATTAACTCACGGATTTGAACATAACCCACTTCACACATGATCACAAATCTTAGATTTAAGACATACCTTATGATCCCCTCGTGAAGGTGATCATTAATCCGTGTTCCTTCTTGAATTTAGGCTTCGATTCACCCTTCAATTTGGTGATTTAGTGGAACTAGGGTTTTGGAGCTCTTGAGAGCTCCTGAAGCTTCTACACACGCACGTATGTGTGTTTGTGTGTGTGTATAGACCTTTTTAATTAGTTATCAACTTTCATCTGTTCCACTTTAGCCCCTCGGGTTTGCCTTTAAAACATAACGTGCACTACTTCCATCTTTTAATACTTTTGACCATACCCTTAACTAGGTTAAATAGCCTAGTTATTTATTTTATGACGTGTCATATAGGAACACCCGACAAATATTAACATTCGCATTTTGGGGCGTTACAAGTCTACCACCCTTATATGAGGTTTCGTCCCCGAAACCTTTCTTACCTCTATTTAACACTAATTAATTCTTCTCTACGTCCATCAACACTATTGCTAGCCCATCACAACGACTATCTTCTTTCTTAAAGAACCCGTTCCGGAGTTCTTATTAGTGTCGCTTTCACTATTAACGCTAATTCCTAACAGCCTTCATGGCTAATTGTTCATTCATCATTCTAATACTCATATACCATATGCATTATATACCTTCTTACTTACTTGCAAACGTTCCAACATCCCATTACTAACATTCTCATTTGTTTATGACGCATTCGTAATGTTTACATCGACTATACGATCTTGCATCGAAATTTGTATATACTCAGATATGTTTAACTTTAACTAATACATCATAGTAATGGGTAACTATACATTCTCAATTCATAAACTATTCATATAATTGACTTCTTCATAACAATTCCATACCTTCCTTATCATACTTTCGCATATCATTTTCATTTCCTTAACCTGTCAATAACGGGTCAATACACATACTTCCTCAATCTGTAATCATACTTCCATTCATATGATCTGTTCATAACGGATCTACCAGATTCATCTTATCTCTTAAGATTTCATTCTATACATATATTATTTAACATTTAGTTCTTGTTTTGTTACCACACAAAACTACCATTTCATAGTCATATATACGTACTTAACTTTAATGTTAACCTTATTCTACATTTTTCTACAGTTACTCATACCTTGCATACCTTTACGTTACCTTTAAATCATTTCGTTTGTTTCATATTACTATTACTTTCACTTCATGCATTACTTAATTTTCATATATAAATGTGTCATATTAGTTCATATCTATCCAACATGAGTTAAACATTTACTAACCTCTTTTTCATTTCTCAACCCGACGATTCGCAATCCAGATTTACCATCTTCTACTCGAGTACTAGCCGTACAGGCCAGGTTTTATTCATCCGTGTAATGAGCTTCCGCTCATGCACGTCCTTCCACCAAAACGATTGGTTTCATCACATCAACAATTCTAACATTCTCACCAACAACACCGACGGTTAGCATACGTCATTCAAACATTCCTTACACTAGGTGATTGCCCACCTATAACTCTTCTACAATTTCCTACGTACCTGCTATAACGTACCACACATTCTATTTCTTACATGCATTCCTTTCATTCTATTAATCATTTCGCCAACTGAAGTACACGCTTGTACTTCCTTCTATTCATGCTTTTTCATTCATTGAATCCGCCTTACGGATTCAAACATTACATCCATGCCTTTCATTACTTCTGCGTTTTGAATCCTTCTCGCGGATTCAAACATATTATCCATGCCTTTCATCCTTGAATCCGTCTCACGGATTCAAACATATCCTACATGCCTTTCATCCTTGAATCCGTCTCACGGATTCAAACATATCATACATGCCTTTCATCCTTGAATCCGTCTCACGGATTCAAACATATCATACATGCCTTTCATTCTTGAATCCGTCTCACGGATTCAAACATATTATTCATATCTTGTTGATCCGCACTTAATTACGGATTCAACATTCTTCATTCTTACCAGGCATGTTTTTCATTCTTACATAGTACTCTCAATTTCCCGAGAGTCTTACTTCCCATTTCACCCACACGCCCGCCTGCTACCCAACTCTACCGGACATACCTGTAACAATTATCATGATCTCACGAACGTCATATATTTCTCGTGTACTGGCCAGGTACACCATCCACATAATAGTTTCGTGCCTTCATGTAATTGTCACCTTATGTCCGTAGACTTAGGTTTCGGCGCGTGTATCATTTTTAGTACTTCATTACAATACTATCATTATCCTTCATTTAGAATTTTTTTCCTTCCCTTAGTGAGTTTTACTATTACAGATACCCACATATCGAATTTACGTACCTGGATTCAAATTTGCCTTATTACCTCTATGCCTGCCTTAGTATTCATCTTAGACTGCATTCACAGATCATCCTCTTCCAACACTTATGCTTACCTTGAACATACCAAACCGTCAGTTTCTTTATACGTATACATAAATACATACTTACATTAGCTTTTACCTTTGGATCTTGATCGAGTCTTAGATTGTACGGGTTTCTTATCTCAAGAGCACACAAGTTTGAGTTCAAGTACTTACCTTCTCGTACTTGATTCCCTCAAACCAGGGCTCTGATACCAACTTGTTAGACCCTAAATCAAACTTGACCATAAGTCACAGCGGAAATACGTACCATAAAATTTCTTTCATTACAAACGCCATGACTTACTTGAAAGTTTATTTCAAACATATCTTTTTTTCAAAACAACAGCATAACTTCCATTTATTAAAGTACATATTCGATTATTCCCGTACAATCTATCTTGTGACTCGATCTTCGATCTCTATTCCTTGTGATAATCGCCTGTGATCCGTACAACCTGCACTCACCACATACATTCAAAACATTAGCACACATTATATAAACAAGATCATTCGCGTACACTTCACATTTCGTTCTTTAACAAACTTTAAGCATTTCATCTGCGTACCCATTCCCTAGTGAGGCTTCATGAATGTACCTGCATTACTTTTCATTCTCAAGGTACACCATTAATAACGTTAACACTCAATGTGTCTAATTCATGCACGCATACGTACTGACATACATACATACATATACATCTACATACGTACATATCTTTCCTACAACTATACATACGTACATACACTCATACATATCCTTATACATACCTACATACACAACTACATACGTACATACCTTTCCTACATCTTTACATACATGCATACGCTCATACATATCCTGATACATACACACATACACATCTACATCCGTACGTACCTTTCCTACAACTATACATACGTAAATACACTCATACATATCTTTATACATACCTACATACACAACTACATACGTACATACCTTTCCTACATCTTTACATACATGCATACGCTCATACATATCCTTATACATACCTACATACTCATAAAACGTACATTAAATTAGTCATACGTAATTTAAAACGCGTTTAAACAAGTTCCCAAGTCAAAACAGAGCAAACGAACAATTTCTGCCAAACAAGGGGGCCTCGCGTGACGCCAAGGGCCTTGGCGTCACTCCTAGCCCCTGTTTTGGCAGAAAAGTTGCAGCTGCATGCTGCATATTCCCAGCACGATCTGGTTTCACGGAAACGAGCATAACCCTCTCGTTTCTCATCCGTTTTACCCGATTCTTTTTCCTACACGTCCATAATTTAATTCTCCATCTAATGGAGTAAAAATCCAACATCCAACATAATCAAATTTCAGACTTCTAACTCCTCGGCTTATTACCCTTTTACCATATTTTGACCCGTTCATGCATACCTTCAACATAACTTGCTTGTTTGACCATAACTTCTTATGAACCTAATAACATTAGTGACGTCTGTCATAAATTACTAAATTCTTGGATGTCTTGCATACTCTTAACACATTATCGTTCATACGCTTATTTTGACCCGTTAAGGGTATTCGCGCATTAATTGGTCTATGACTAACCAAACCATACTCCCCACTACCATACTTGTCTAAAACATTACACTAGTCAAATAACTTGTTTCTAAACTACTTTTAAGATCGTTTACCCCAAAATACCCATCAAGGGCATTTTGGTCAACTTTAATCCTGTCATTTACGACGAAAGACTTCTACACATATTTGACCTCAAACATCATGCTTAATTAATTAAAACACTTCATTACTTAATCGAACTAAGAAGTGATTACGGAAATCACTTACCTTATGCGTCCGTGCTCGTATCCGATTCCTTGCCTCTTCTTGACCCGTTAACACCTCATGCTTGAGCCCGTCTCGACGTGATTCCTATGCTTTCATTTCATCGAAATCATGCTCTTATTAGCATACTCATTTGTACATGTTAACAATCACATCAATCGCATATTTCACACTTAACTTTCATTAGTTATTTCTAACAAACATAAAGCATATAATCAACTTCATATCCTTTCAACTCGTGTAATTCATCATGTAACCACAATTAACGCATATTAACATAACATGTACCAAACAACTTCCTATAATCCCACCTTTACGACAACGAGTCAAATCATGTTTCTTATACTTAGTTGACTCTCAAGAGTCAACTATTAACCATATTTAACTATCGACTTATCATCATATACTCGTAACATTACAGTCGACTATACGGACAATACTATATACATTTTATCATACGCTTAGTGTGTGTACTACCTTTTAAGCATAACGTACAACTAATTCATGCATAATTCTTCTAAACTCATACATAACCCATCAAAACCTACTACTAATCATCATGTATCATTCCCAAATAAACATCGACCATATCATCATCATATTTCTCCTAATTCATCTAACAAGAATTCATCATACCCACGTAATACATCAATCTTTCAACAAGCCTTTCACATAGGTGTTGATTCTAGTCATTACCTTCACCCTAACTAACGGGTTTCATCTCTAACCATCAAATTAACACAAACCATACGTACCACATGTTCTATACGATGATCCTAACCCTTGTACATGATTAATTTCATATTAACTCACGGATTTGAACATAACCCACTTCACACATGATCACAAATCTTAGATTTAAGACATACCTTATGATCCCCTCGTGAAGGTGATCATTAATCCGTGTTCCTTCTTGAATTTAGGCTTCGATTCACCCTTCAATTTGGTGATTTAGTGGAACTAGGGTTTTGGAGCTCTTGAGAGCTCCTGAAGCTTCTACACACGCACGTATGTGTGTTTGTGTGTGTGTATAGACCTTTTTAATTAGTTATCAACTTTCATCTGTTCCACTTTAGCCCCTCGGGTTTGCCTTTAAAACATAACGTGCACTACTTCCATCTTTTAATACTTTTGACCATACCCTTAACTAGGTTAAATAGCATAGTTATTTATTTTATGACGTGTCATATAGGAACACCCGAAAAATATTAACATTCGCATTTTGGGGCGTTACAAGCCTTGTAGGGTTTCCTAGGTTTCTTCCTGAGAAGGGTCGGGAAGTCTTAGCATTGAAATACCTTAAGGTTTAGTATTTTACGATCCCGGCTCCATACAACAATAATACCGTTAGAAGTCCATTCCTAGTTAAACTGGATTCAAGTCTAGGTAGTCGTTAATCTCATCTGAATCAAACCTTAGTCTTCGTTCGTGTCTTAGCTTAATTTCATTTTTAGTGCAATTTTAGGATTTTAGTAAAACCCCCCTTAAAACACAACAATTGTTTAGTCGTGTCAGTGTCTAGTCTAAATAAGTCGTTAACGTAATTCATTAGAGTCCTTGTGGGTTCGACATCCGGACTTACTTTTTTGTGCTAGAGTCGACCGGTTCACTTGCCGGTGAGTAGTTTAGTCAGGTTAGAGAGTCTAGATTTTTATTACTTGAGTCTTAATTTAGGATAATTTTAGTTTATTTAGTTGAGCTACTTTTTCCACATCAAGTTTTTGGCGCCGTTGCCGGGGACTCTTGGAAATTGCGTTAACTACTTTGTTTGGATTTCAACTGATATCGTTACGTGCTTTTTGTGTGTTTTTGAGTCGTAGGAGTCCAAGTTTATTTAGTGTCTTTTTCGTATTTTTAGAGTCTTTTGTTGGAGTCGTCTTACTTGTTTGTTCTTGGTTTTGCAGTTCATGCCCCACACGCGTTCGCAAGGACCAGTGAAGCCACCGATCGACAAGTCTTCCTTCTCCACACCCAGTATTCAGGTAAAAAAATCCTCAACTTCATCTTCCGCCCCTTCTGACTCTACACTTCAATCTAAACCACCGAACTACGACTTCACCCCGAAGTCATCACCCCACAACTCCCCACCACCCTCCCGTCACCCTAGTCCACCACCAGTTCACCAAATGGCCGATAACCAAACTGTTCACCAGCGTTCCACCTCAGGTTTTACCGCCAATTCACCCATCACCATCCCTGAAATCACCAATGACAAGTCCTGGCAAATTCCCTCATACATCATGGCCGCCATTAACAACTCTTGTCAGTTCCACGGTCGTGATGATGAGGATGCGCCTGCACATATCAACCGTCTCACCCGTCTGTGTAGCACCTTCGGCATCGAAGGTGTTAATCTTGATGCCCGCTTTCTCCAAGTCTTCCCCTTTTCACTTGCTGGCCGCGCAGCCACATGGCTCGATTCGCAGCCAGCAGGTACTTACACTACTTGGGCTGGACTTAAGGATGCATTCCTTGCTAAGTATTTCCCACCTGCAAAGGCCTCTCGCCTTCGAGATCAGATCCATTCCTTTAGAATGGAACCTGACGAACCATATCACTTAGCTTGGGAGAGGTTTCAAACTTTACTCTCACGTTGTTCCCAACATGGTCTGTCGGATTGGGCTTTAGTAGAAAAATTTTACAATGGTCTTACCCCTGAGTGCAAGGCCCGATTCGACACATCTGCAGGAGGCCACCTAATGGGAAAGAAAACTGTGGCTGACTGTAATGATCTCTTTGAGAGCTTCGCTCATGCTGATATAGATCATAGTGCTACCAGCAGGAATTCCAATCCTGTGATTACTTCCTCATCTTCTCGAGGAGTGAACCAAGTCGTTTCAGACTCAAAGGTAGTATCTCAACTTGACTATATCACCAAAGAGTTGCTAGAAATTAAGAAGAAGGTCGATAGGTGCGAAGTTTGTAGAGGTGGACATGACACCATAGATTGCCCAACACTTACCCTAGAACAGGTCGAGTATATAGCAGGTCAAAATAGGGGTCCAACGAACCCGTTTAATAACAGTAATTCCAATTGGCGTGCTAATAGTTATCGCTCTTCAGGTAACCCCCCTGGTTTTCCATTAGGTCAATATCAAAATAGGGGGCCAGGTTTCTATTCTAGTGGGGGGTCGGGTCAAACAGGTCAATTTGCTAGTTCAGGTTCAGGTGCACAGTTCAGAGGTGAGGGGTCACACCAAGAGGTTCAACCTAAGAATGAGGGGTCAAATAGTAGTCTATCTAGGATAGAGGACCTTCTTACCCAACTAGTGGTTAAGGATCAGGCTACCCAACGTACCTTAGAAGAACACGCTACTTTCTTAAAGAATAATCACTCAAATTTCTTAGATCTTCAAAGGCAAGTTGGGGATATTGCACGCCAGTTGCAAGAGCGACCTCCCGGTCAATTTTCGGGCAACACAAAGCCCAACCCATCTGGCTCTTTGAAGGCAATTTCGACCCGTAGTGGTAGGACCTTAGGAGAGGTAGTGAGACCCGAGAGTGTCGAGGTAGAAGATGAGGATCCCGTAGATGAGGAGATTGAAATGGAGGCTCCCGGTAAAGTGCAATCTAGGTTCATCCCAGCAAGTACCGCACACACCGGGGGGCCTTCAAGTGAGAAGAGTGTAGGTAAAAAGCCCATTCAAGTTGTTCCATCACCCAATGTTGATATTTCCCGTGCTCCATTCCCTTCCCGCCTTAAAAATCAAACTTATTCCAAAGAGTACGGGAAATTTTCAGAGATCTTTAAGTAGCTTAGAATCAACCTCCCTTTCATAGAAGCCCTTCAATCAATGCCAAAATATGCAAAAATTTTAAAGGACCTTCTAAAACGTAGGGACAGGTTAGGAGAAGTTTCTAACATCCCCCTTAGTGGAGGGTGTTCGGCCGTAGTCTTGAACAAGGTCCCGGAAAAATTGACGGATCCGGGCCTTTTCACCATCCCGTGCTTGTTTGGGAGTGATACCGAGTGTAGGGCCCTAGCCGATCTAGGAGCGAGTATAAACCTGATGCCATATTCCTTGTATGAGAGGTTAGGTTTAGGAGGGTTGTCCCCTATACGTATGTCTTTATCTCTAGCTGATAGATCCGTTAAGTATCCACGTGGTATAATTGAAAACCTTCTAGTCAAAGTGGATAAATTCGTCTTCCCCGTAGACTTTGTCGTTCTTGATATGGAAGCCGACGAGAAGGTTCCTATCATTCTAGGACGCCCATTCTTGTGTACCGCCAAGGCTATCATTGATGTCTTCGATGGGAAAATTACACTTCAAGTCGGTGAGGAGAGAGTTACTTTCGAGATAGCACGCTCCATGGAACATCCTAGTGGTTCCGATGACCTTAGTAGTCCTTGTCATTCGGTCTATTTCATAGAGTCTTTCTTATCTTGTGTCGACCATTGCTTTGACTATATTAGTGGAGCCGACCTAGTTGAGAGTAGGATAGATGAGGTAGTTGAGAAGGTAGAGGAGGTTGTGAGTGAGAGTGAGGGAGTAGAAGAGGACGAGTGGGTCCCCGAAGTGCTAGAATTGAGTGAGATCAAAAGTGAGAGTGAGAGTACACCTATAGAGAAGCCCGCCCACTAGAACTTAAAGTTCTCCCGTCCCACTTAGAGTATGCGTTCTTAGGTGAGGGGTCCGAGTTTCCCGTCATTATTTCATCTAAGTTAGAGGAGGGAGAGAAGGGTAGGTTGTTAGAGGTGTTGAGAGTGAATAGGGAAGCCATTGCATGGCGTCTTTCGGATATCAAGGGCATAAGCCCCGCCTATTGTACCCACCGGATACTCATGGAAGATGACTATAAGCCGGTGGTGCAACCTCAATGGCGCCTAAATCCGAACATGCAAGAGGTCGTTAAGAAGGAAGTGCTAAAGTTGTTAGATGCCGGGGTGATATACCCTATTTCTGATTCACCATGGGTGAGCCCGACCCAAGTCGTCCCAAAGAAGGGTGGGATGACGGTGATCATGAACGAAAATAACGAATTAATCCCTTCCCGTACCGTTACTGGTTGGCGTGTATGCATTGACTACCGAAAGTTAAACGACGCCACCCGGAAAGACCATTTCCCCTTACCATTCATTGACCAAATGTTGGAGCGTCTAGCGGGTCAACAATTCTATTGTTTTCTAGATGGATTTTCGGGTTATTTTCAGATCCTCATCGCCCCGGAGGATCAAGATAAAACGACATTCACATGCCCTTACGGCACTTATGCGTATCGTCGCATGCCTTTCGGGTTATGCAACGCTCCGGCTACATTCCAAAGATGCATGGTTGCTATATTCCAAGACATGCTTGAGACTTTCATGGAGGTTTTCATGGATGACTTCTCGGTTTATGGCACCACTTTTGAACAATGTCTTCTAAATCTTGATAGGATGCTTAAGAGGTGCATAGAGACAAATCTTATGTTGAATTGGGAGAAGTGTCACTTTATGGTGACGAAGGGGATAGTTTTAGGACACAAGGTGTCGAGAGAGGGTATAGAGGTGGATAGGGCCAAGATAGATACCATAAGTAGATTGCCTCCACCTACTTGTGTCAAGTCCGTTAGGAGCTTTTTAGGTCATGCGGGCTTTTATAGGCGTTTCATAAAGGATTTTTCCAAAATTACTCGCCCCATGACCCGACTTTTAGAGAAGGATGTACCTTTCGTCTTCGACGAGGATTGCATCAAGGCGTTTGACTTCTTGAAAGAAAAACTCGTTAGTGCCCCTATACTTGTTTCGCCTAATTGGAGCTTGCCTTTCGAGCTCATGTGCGATGCAAGCGATTATGCCGTAGGTGCGGTCTTAGGTCAAAGAGTCGATAAACACTTTCATCCAATCTACTACGCGAGCAAAACTCTAAATGATGCTCAAGAGAACTATACCACCACGGAAAAAGAGCTCTTAGCCGTAGTGTTTGCGTTTGATAAGTTTCGCTCATATCTCGTGCTTTCAAAAACCACCGTGTTCACCGACCACGCCGCTTTGCGATTTCTATTCCAAAAGAAAGACGCGAAGCCGCGTCTCATTAGATGGATTCTTTTGCTCTCCGAGTTCGATATAGAAATTAAGGATAAAAAGGGAGCGGAAAACGTGGCCGCCGACCATCTGTCACGTTTAGAGGATCCAAATAGAGAGGAGGTTCGTGAGGATTCCATAGGAGACACTTTTCCTCACGAAACCATAGACTTTGTTAGTGCCGAGGTAGAGGGTTTGCAATGGTTCTCGGATTTGGCAAATTATTTAGCGACCGGAGATCTTGTGAGGGGTATGTCATATCAACAAAAGAAAAAGCTTCTTAGGGAAGCTAGGAAGTATATTTGGGACGACCCGTATCTATTTAGGATAGGTGGAGATAGAGTGCTTAGAAGGTGTGTTTCAAAGGAGGATGGATTAGACATCCTTAAACATGTGCACGAGGGTTTAACGGGAGGCCATCACGGAGCAAATGTGACGGCACAAAAGGTTTTTGATAGTGGCTTCTATTGGCCAACGGTAGTGAAAGATGCAATAGAGTTTGTTAGAACATGTGACCGTTGCCAACGTACCGGCAACATCTCATCCAAGGATGAAATGCCCCAAAATCCCATCCAAGTTCTTGAAATCTTTGACGTTTGGGGCATTGACTTCATGGGACCTTTCCCATCTTCGAGTGGGAATAGGTACATCCTCGTGGCCATTGACTATGTCTCAAAGTGGGTGGAAGCTCAAGCTTTACCTACTAATGATGACCGAGTGGTGGTGAGATTCCTTAAAAAGTTATTCACCCGTTTTGGAGTTCCTAAAGCTATAATAAGTGACCGTGGCACGCATTTTTGCAATTCCGCCATGGAAAAGGCACTTGCACGCTACGGAGTCACTCATCGTCTTTCCACCGCGTACCACCCGCAAACTAGTGGCCAAGTAGAAAATGCTAACCGAGGGGTGAAGAGAATTTTAGAGAAAACGGTAGGAAAAAGTAGAAAGGATTGGTCGGAAAAGCTCGACGGCGCTTTGTGGGCATTCCGCACCGCCTACAAAACACCGTTAGGAACAACACCCTTTATGATTGTGTATGGAAAAGCTTGCCATCTTTCGGTAGAGTTAGAGCATAGAGCTTTGTGGGCTTTGAAAACCGTTAACCTTGATCTTACCGAAGCCGCAAGAAGGAGGTTCTTCCAAATTCATGAGTTGGAAGCTTTGAGGGATGCCGCCTATGAACGATCTTGGAGTATCAAGGAAAAAACTAAGGCGTTGCATGATAGGAGGTTGCGAGGTTTGAAAGAATTTAAGGTAGGTGATAAAGTGCTCCTATTCAATTCGAGGTTGAAATTGATAGTGGGGAAGCTAAAATCAAGATGGAGTGGACCGTATGTGGTGAAAGAAGTGTTTCCATACGGTACGATTGAGTTGTACGACGAAGTTGACAAAGGAGTATGGAAGGTAAACGGTCATAGACTGAAGCATTACTTGGGAGGTCCGATAGATACCACCGAAGAGGAAGAAATTCCTCTAGAGGACCCACCCACCTTTACCGAGCAGTGAGTGTGAAAAGCTTCGGTTGTAGAGTATGTACCGTTTGTAAATTTCGCTATTTTTCATGATTTTCGTAGTTTTTCGTGTTTGTGTTTTGTGTCTTGAGTCATTTGCAGGAGTGCATCACCGAGGATTTGCAGGAATTTGCGAGAGAAATAAGGTTCCAGGTAAGTTTCATACTTAGAAAATTTTGGTTGGTTTTTGGATGGTTTAGGAAAAACTACAAACTTTTCTAAGGCAAGAAAAAAAATTGTAGTAAATTTTCTGCAGATACACGATCTGGCTGGCCGCCACCCATCATGTCTGCAGCCACAAAAAATATAACAACACCCAACTTAGTGAAAAAAAATTTTCGAAAATTTGTATCGTGCTGGCTAGCCGCCACCCACCTCTCTTGCTTCTAGCGGCCGCCAGCACGTAACGTGTTTTTTCGGAACTTTTTCACTCGGTGGCCGGCCGCCACCCACTTCAGCTATATCTTGCGGGCCGCCAGAACGTGTAACTGCAGCCTTAAATTATTAAAACCCCCAGACGTTCTTTTTAACCTGACTTTCCCTTCCCCCTTTACACTAACCTAACCTTCTTCTTCACATCTTCTTTCCCATTTACACCGATAACCCATATCTCATCCATTTATCACCTACCATACACCACCAATAACCATCTCCTCTCCATTACACCCACTCACACCACCACCGCCGATCACCACTCCCACTACCAATCTACACCGCCATACACCACCGTCCGCCACCATACAACCACCACCGTGATCGGATTCAACCACCAAACAAAACCCCCATATAAAAGTTACCATTGTGAATCGGGACTTTCACAACTCGAAATTTTCACTTTTTCTTGCAAAATCGACGACTCAGGTGTGAGATTAAATATTTATTTATTTATATTTAATCTAGTAACCATCATTATCATTTATATAATATAGATCAAAATATATTAATAACCTATTAATAATTAGTTGGTAATTGTTGATGGATCATATTACCCTTATTAACTAATTGGGTTTCCTCTTGGGTGTATATATAAGGAGATTATTAGAGAGGTAAAAGGTTAGACACACAACCTAACAACATAACATCACAAATTCGTCCCTCTCTCCATAACCGAAACCTCCCTACTTTCGGTTTCGTCACCATCATCACTTTACACCCTAAGGAGGAACCAGATCATCCTGACAAGTATGTCAAACCTTAACTGCTGCGTCTCCATCTGGATTCTCTGCTAACCTGTGCTGATGCAATCAAAGGTATGTTTTCATGTTTTCCTTTATGTTTAAACAGAACTGATCAACATATGGTATCAGAGCATATGTTGATAAATCAGTTCTGATTTTGTATCCATTATTCTGGGATCAAAAATCTGGAAAACGAAATTTTAAAGCCTTAAAAGTTCTCGGCTGTTTTCGAGTCCGTGTTGCCGAAATCACTGTTTTCGGAAGTTGGTTAATATATTGATTCGAAATCATAATGGGTAAAAAATAATATTCGAAATCTGATAACAGAACTATTAAAATCTAGATTTCGGAACCCAGAATTATGTTTTTATTTTTTTTAGGGTTCATCATAATGTTCTAAGAAAACTCGAAAAATTCCCTAAGATTTGGAATATAATTTGGATTAGTGGGTGTTTTTCATGATTTGGATCTTAATTTTATCTATTAAAATTTCGAAAAACTGTTAATAGTTTTCAGTTATTATTTTCGAAATATTTGATAAGTTTAGATCATAAATAAAATAGGAAACACTATCCCACAATCCCTTAAATTTCGAGTTTTAGTTATTATCACAATTAACAGCTATTAACAGAGGATTCGAAATCATAAATGTAACAAATCGCACAAGCTTTCCTTTCAGTCGTACAAGATCAGATCAGATATGATCTGATCGCACAAGACATTCGCACAAGATCAGATCACAAAAAAAAAATGATCTGATCGCACAAGGGAAATCGCACAAGATTTGTGGATCGCACAAGACTTGTGGATCGCGCAAGACTTGTGGATCGCACAAGGCATTAATGATCGCACAAGTTATTGGGCCTTACTGATCGTACAAATTATTTGGGCCTCACTGATCGCACAAGTCATTATTGATCGCACAAGTCCTTACTGATCGCACAAATTTGTTTTGGGCCTCATTGATCGCACAAGACTTGGGCCTTATTGATCGCATAAGACTTGGGCATTACTGATCGCACAAGACTCGAAACCTCATTATTTTTTAAGCTGTTTAATGTGACCTAAAAATTTTTTCGGGGAACCCCAGGCGGGGGCGCGCTGCCCCCGCACCCCCCAGCGAACTCACCGCGGAGTTCGATCCGCGCTAACAGGTGGTTTGCTATTAAATACTTGGTTTTGTTTATACTTAATTAAATTAATAAGGATCAAATAATGTTTCACAAAACCAAACTAGCTTAACTTGAATGAGCTTCTGATGTATCATTTCTGGCCAAAGCTGATTTAATACATCTATTTATTGTTCAAGTATTATAAAAGGCTATGTTGAGTATGCATTACACACGTGAAATGTCTTAATTCTGGCCAAAGCTGATTTAATTCATTTATGTTTAGCATGCTTGACAAGTGCATAACTAAAGTGATTGTCTCATTTCTGGCCAAAGCTGATTTGTCACGATTACTTTGCACACATACTTAAATGATTACACTTCTGGCCAAAGCTGATTTGTCTTTGTTTAAGTAGAATTTTACTAAGTCTATTATTTTGATGTTAGTAATAGACATATCACAATCTCTTCACATAATGATCCTTATATTAATGATCCTTAATTAATTTTATGATCATTTCGTCTGTCTTATTCTTAGTACCCATAATTTTACTCACTATAATTTTCTTCTACATATATCTCATCCACTCTAATTCCTAAACCTAAAATGTTTGCTTTATTTAAAGTTTCTATTAAAATTAGCTCTTAAATTAAATCCTTGATTATTTCTTAAGACACGATAATCCTATTGCTCTCTTCTGATAAAGATTATAAAGAAGAAAATTAGAGCATGATGATTAGGATAAATCGAACATGATGTCTCTTATGATAATCAAGAACTCTCTAACATAATGCTATCACTAAAGTTATTTCAGATTAAGTTTTTCCTAAGGCTAATCTCTTATATATGGAATAATCACTAGAACTCCTAAGATGCATGTCTTCTTTTAAAATTCTAAACTATAAAGTTAAGTGGTATATGTGAATACATTATAATGTACAAAACCATGACCCATAAAGTTAAGGGCTTACGCATGGAAATAAGTACATTTTCCAGTACATTACATATTAAGATTTTCACTTGTACAATTTGATGCCTTATAAATCAACTATAACACTAAAAAATACCAAAGTATAACGAGTGTGTTGATAAGCAACATATGTACAAAGAAATAAATGTTTGAAGCTGGAAAATAAGTTGTTAATCACCTTACAACCACTAATACTTTAAAAGAGGATTGTTCTAAGGTCCATAGACAAATTACAAGTGCTAATTCCAACTTTAAGGTTCTTCAAGGGAAAATCTCACTGCATAATTATGTCATTAGACTAGGCATAAGCAACGAGACTATCCATTATTCAGAGGAACAGTTGGATAAATTAATTAGATAGTCACTTACTAATGATATTTAAGTCTGATAATTCTTTAATATTCCTATTAACACATGATTAGTTGACTCTAGTTTTAAACGTTTCCTTACCAGGACTCAACAAATAACTAACATGAAAGTTAGTGACAAAATTAAATGTTAAGACTATAAGAACCATAATAAGCAGTCTTCTAATAACGCTTTTCGATACCTTATATATTCTGAAGATTAATCAGAATATAGTATCATAATTAAGCAATGTTATGAAGATTGTGAGGTTTGCATAGTCAACATAAAGTCACACTTATCTTAAACTCTCATCTTATTTGTTCTAAATATCTGGATTGAAACACTATTAAGATAAAACTAGATGATACCTTACACTTTCACAACTTTTGTCATCATGTAAATGAAAATTTGACAAAAGAAAAACGAGACTTACAAATTTCATCCATTATAACCAAAATTCATGAGAAATCATGACATGGTTAATGAGGATGATTTTTTATCTAATCTCATTCTAAGTGTTTTTAAATCATGACGTTATAGCCCTAAATATTACTTGGCTTAAGGAATAAGTATGGGTCCATCATAAGTCATTCATTGACATTCATGGAACTTATTTCAAATGGAATATTCAGACACAATTCATTTATCATTTAAAAGACTATCAACTTGTATCTAAATTTTGTCTCATATGGTCCATGGTCTTAAAGAAATCTACTTATATATGTGCATAACATGATTTCTATTAAATATGTCCCTAAGTTTTTATGACATCTGGACATTAAGGAAATCAAGTAAAGTCTAACATATATATATGATAGGTTCCCACGTCACATACCTAATTGAAACTTCTCTTGTAGCATTCCAGAGATATTAAAGATCAGTGGGAGCATTAAGTGTCTTAATCATAACTTGCAATAGTTGCAAGAGGTGGGGGAGTGAAAATTTTACATTACCTAAATTTACACCTCTTGTACAAGACACTGCTCCATCTTGACACTGTTCTATCATAACTTGTCTCCTTAAAATCTAATGCTACTCTTACAAAAGTTTCATTGTTGCTTAATTGTGGGCACACTTAGATTTCTTATCTAAACTAACATAATCCTCAACAAGAGAAACTACAATGACTAACGTCATTAATATGTTCATTAATATGTTTTCTCTATTAGAATGTGTTTGGTCGTTAAATATTGATCCTAAGCATGCTGAGTTCCTAAAGTTTTCTAAGGTCAGTGGGAGCAGTCAAAGTCCTTATAATGACTTGCAAGGAATACAAGAGGCGGGGGGAAGAGTGTCATTAAATTTCACTCCAAATTTAACTCCGATTACACCTCTTGTACACCATACTGCACCAACTCTTACAAACTTAGAATCCTGAAAATGATAGTAACCCAATCAAGAGCTAATCCATAAAACTGAAACTTCTAACAAACCCAATAATCAACTCAGGAGGTCATCTAGGTTTAAAAACCTATTAACTTTGATGATTACATAACCTCCCTAATTGAAGTTGAAATGGATTTTGGAAAAGTTTACCGATCCTATCTCTTCTAACTAAGCCATTAGTGTCAATCAATCTTCTGAATGAAATAAAACTGTTTTCTAGTAAAACTGATTTTATGTGTTCGCATAACGTTTGGGATTTGATTGAATAACCTAAGAGTGTTCATAACTAAACCAAATCCTGATATAAACGTTAAGACACAAAGAAGCATGATTGATTGTCAAAGGTTATACTCAGGAAGAGATATATTATTAAAGAATCTTTTTTACATATCTAACAAAAGATTTCTTTTAGGATCATCACTGTTCTAGTAGCTTATAATAGTTTAAAGCTACATTAGATGAACATTAAAACAATTTTCCCTAACAACTGGCTGACATATTTACATGTTCATAAAACAACCTGAAAGTTCTAAACTTAAGGTTAAAGAACACTTTATTTGTAAGCCAATAAAATCCATGTATGGGTTAATGCAAACATCATACTGTGATGAAATCTTAACGTAATTATTTTCATCAAAAGTCAAGTGGAATAATGTACCTACCTCAAAATGAGTGGGAGCAACTAAGATAAACTTGTCTATATAGATGATATTCTTTTGACAAGTAGATGTTACATAAGTCAAAGCATTGTTAACACAAACTTTGATATAATAGATCTCAGAGACATCTCTTACATGATAGATATCATAACATGTTGAGATAGACCAAATGGGACATTACTTCCGTTCCATAAGTTTAACATTAAATGGGTCCTTACATATGTAACAAAATACTGCTCTCCTTTAGAGGATAATAGGATAAACGAGATTATTTACTTATGCTTCATTAATTAGAAGCCTTATGTAAGTTCAAGTCTATACTCGTTTGGATATTACTCACATTGCAACACACTAGATATGTCTAGATTAATGTGAAGCATCTAATAGAGTATTACAATATATTTAAAAGAAACGAGAGGCTATGATTTGAAGAAGAAGTGAGAATTAAAACCGGTTTTATTACTCTAACTTTGTAATATTCAAAGATGACAAAATGTAATTTTGGGTATATCTTTATGTCAACAGACAAAACCTATCTCATGGAGGAGTCATAATAGACTGATATCAACAACCTAAGTTATAACGACATAATATAGTCACTAAATGTTGTTGGAAATTTATCAGTGGACTCATAAGTTTATTAACTCCATATAATTAATATATTGAAGACTTATTGTGATAAAGTCAGCTACCATGTCTCCTTGAACAGTAACAGTTCGAGAGGTGCTGCATTAAATTTCGATACGCACTTAATTATTAGTTTATGAACGAATTGAGGAAACTAAATCTTTGTATCGAATGCATTCATGATATGCTTAAGGATCCTATAACTAAAAGTCTATCACCCATAACTATTATGTAAGCGCTTATAATAATCACGGGTTTATTGATGACTATGTACAACTGCATATCGTACTATGAATGATTAACTTTTAATATTCCTCATCAGTTTGATTTTGTATGTCTCTTACATATGTTCTGCTGGTGTAATGACATATAGACAACTATAAATACAAATCAAACGTTAAAGGGTTTACTTATTTTGATCATAACTGTTAGGTTTTAAATTAAGGCTATAGTATGACTAATGGGGGTCCTGAGTCGCATAATGATTCAACGGCTGTATTTCTCTGCTATAGTACTTGTTTAAGGCTAAAATGAGTATTAACTTCTGATCAGACTAATCTAATACTCATGATAAATGATTATTCGGCTAAGTGGGAGAATGTGAGATTAAATATTTATTTATTTATATTTAATCTAGTAGCCATCATTATCATTTATATAATATAGATCAAAATATATTAATAACCTATTAATAATTAGTTGGTAATTGTTGATGGATCATATTACCCTTATTAACTAATTGGGTTTCCTCTTGGGTGTATATATAAGGAGATTATTAGAGAGGTAAAAGGTTAGACACACAACCTAACAACATAACATCACAAATTCGTCCCTCTCTATCCATAACCGAAACCTCCCTACTTTCGGTTTCATCACCATCATCACTTTACACCCTAAGGAGGAACCAGATCATCCTGACAAGTATGTCAAACCTTAACTGCTGCGTCTCCATCTGGATTCTCTGTTAACCTGTGCTGATGCAATCAAAGGTATGTTTTCATGTTTTCCTTTATGTTTAAACAGAACTGATCAACATCAGGTACGTTTTTCCGTTGTTTCTCACTTGTATTTGTTGAGTTTTGTGAATTTTAGAGTTCGAGTCTGTGTGTGAGTTGTTGGTGTCGAACTCTGTCGAGTCAGTGTTAGGTGTGTGTAGGTTGTTTCGAGTCAGTTATATTGTTCAATGTCGGTCAGTTTTAGGTCACTCATTAGTTGTCGAGTGAGTCGAGTTGAGTCTTTGTTCAGTCAACTGTCAGTCTTCGGGTCCTTAGTCATGCTTCGAGTCAGTCCTGATGTGTTAGTTGATTGTCGAGTCTGTGGTTGGAGTCCATGATTTGTTGAGTCAGCTATGAGTCTTGACTGTCGAATATATTACAGTAGTCTTGGTGAGTCAATCGTGTGAGTCGATTTATAGTTTGTAAGCCTGTTGGTTTGTTTCAGGTTGATGTCGGGTTATAGGTGAGTCCTGTTTCGCGCCAGTTTTGTTATGATGATGTTTGAGTTTAGTATGGTTGCGGGTGGCATGGGTTGGTTCGAGTTGTTTGGGTTGATTTGATTTTGGAATTGATTAATGATAGGAGAGGGGGTGGTTGTGTTGTTCTGTTTGGATGTATATTCTAACGGGTCAAGTTTTAATATGAACAACGGGGTGGTTTGATTAAGTTGCTTGGAATATTGCGGGTATAGTTGATTTAGGCGTGGTAAAAATCAAGTGTGGGGATTCGGGTCGAAACTTTTTGACATAAGAATGTAATTTTTCACCAACCACTCGACCTGTTTCCGTTGCTTCCACGCTTATGCTTTGTTTGATGAGTAATCGGCACTTGGGATTGCTTGAGGGCGAGCAAGGTGCTGGGAGAGGGTATGATCCTAAGTTTGGTTGTGTTTTGGCGTCGTCTTTGTGTCGTTTAGCATAGTTTGAGTAGTGTTTAGTATTGTTTGGGTTTACTTGCACGTACAAGTGGTTTAAGCATGCCCGTACTCAATCTCCATTCGGGCGAGTTTAACCACCACTTAGCAATTGTAAAAAGTAACCCGCTTGTGTTAGAATTAGCCGCGAACGAAATGCTATACGGCTAATCTTTATTATTGCTTAAAAAAAATTCAAAAAAAAAATTATAAAAATTAAAAAAACCAAAAATAGTTTGTTATGACTGACTGTCTGCCCGTTTTGTCTTGATTTTATCTGTTTCCCAGGCATGGTAGTAGTTCAAGGAGCAGGAGGGCCCGGCTGGTGCTGGTGCGAGAGTTGATCCGGAGTTTCCAGTTCAGCTAGGTGGAGAGAGCAGTGGTGCAGCTGGGTAGCAGCAGGAGTAGTGTGGGGATGACACGAGGATGCAGAGCAACAGCTGACTATTATATCTTTTGCTGATTATTTTTCTTTTATGTTGTTTTGATCCCCACTTTTGGTCTGTACTAATATTCGTATACTTTAAACAGGTTGGTTAGGGATGGCTGGGTTGGTTGATGTGATGAAACTGCTAAACTACGGATGCTTTTGATATATATATGCTGATATGTTTTGGTAGTTTGTTTGATTCAGATAGGTTGAGTATGTTAGCCGCTTTCGTTCGCGTGTCCGAGGGTTAGAGTTGTTTGCTGAGCGCGTTTCGAATTGGAGGGCTTATGTGGAAATGACTGGCACTTTGACAGTCTCACATATCAGCTAAGTCGTTTCCCTTTTTGTTGTTGTATTTTATTTATTTAGTTCGTCGTGAGTCGTTATTTATTTAGTAGTTAGTTAGTAGTTTAGTAGTTGTTAGGTAGTTGTGTCGTATTTCCATTCTTGCATTAGGGACAATGCAATCTTCAAGTGTGGGGATGGGATACATGTAAATATTCGAGTCTTTTACTGAAAAATACAAAAAAAATTAAAAATTTTGAAAAAATCCAAAAAATTGAAAAAATCAGAAAAATGTCCTTTGATTTGAGAAGTTTGCAAAATAAAACGGAAAATGATAGAAAAGGTGAATTATTGCTCGGGTTAAATAATAATAATATGAGATTATAATAAATCGAGCTTGCGTCTAGTTAGGGATATGTGGATAGGCCCGGGTTTGGTTTTAAGTCCCTTTGATCTAATATACCTTAATTGTCGGTCTGCTAGTGGGTTTTCGCCTGGGAGATATGGGAAATTAAAACTGCCAATAATAGTATAAATGGCACTGTTATAAGTTAAAACTGTTAGAGTTTGTGATCATGCGAAAAAAAATAGAATAAAAAAAGTGATCTAGAAACTAAATGAAAGTAATGCATTCCTATGTAGTCTGAGCTGGGGATAGCGACTCTACAGCAAGATTACCGCTAGGGTGTGTGAAATCGACCGTGCAAAGCAAAGAAAAAAGTACCAAAACTTAAGTAATATGTGGTTGGGGATAACGACTCTACAGCCGGATTGCCTCTTGGTTAGGGAAAGCATTGTCTAGACTCACGAATGAATGAAAAAAAAGGGGAAAAAATGGAAAAAGAAAAAAATTTGATTGTTAACTCTCTTGGTTTTGATATAAGACGGTTAGGAATTGGTCCAGTGATCGTTCCTTTAGTCCTATAAGCTTGAGGTGGGAGTAGGTGGACCGTAGATTCTAGTGTGAGGCCCTAGGTGGATTGACCACACTTAAATTAAATTCACATGATAAGGGCTTAGGATTGGATTCGGGTTTAAAGGGACAAGTATATATTCGCAATCGCAGCTAACGCAAGTCTTGGTTTTAATAAGATATAACTAATTTTTGACCCAAGTGATTATTTGTCTCTGATTCCGTTGCACAATTCTTTTTCGAGGACGAAAAAAGAGCAAGTGTGGGGATATTTGATGTATTGCAAAATACATCTTTTATTCGTGTACAGTTTGTATAGTTTTCGTTATATTTAGTTTTGTTTTTCGTTAGAATATGCATGCTATTGATAAAATTGTGTTTTGCAGGTCTTGATGCTTACATATGCGGGAAACGGAGTGAAACGAGCAAAAATATTGAAGTGTTAAGTCTTGAAGCATGTTGGAAAGGTCGAGGAGTTTAAATAGAGTTAAAAAGCTGAAAAATCACTCTCTGGCACCCCATCACCCACTAAGCAAGTCTGTGGCACCTGGCGAGAGACTGGAGATGTTACATGAGAAAAAAAAACAAGGTGGCACCCCGCCACCCATTCCTTCAGTTGGTGGCGCCCAGCCAGAAGCTCGTAGCTGCCAATTTATGCGAAAATTAAAAGGGTTTGTTAGGAAAAGATATAAATAATCATCTTAAACTTGGAAAAACCCTAACTTACGAACCAAGAACCCTAGGCGACTTTTGAGAGTAGATTTTTGAGGTTTTTGAAGTGCTTTAGCTTGCGGGAATCATTCGGTTGAAGCTTGGAGCGTGGAAGTGAAGATTGTTCGGGTTTTATCTCCCGGTTTTCTTTAATTTCGTGTTTTCAATATTTTCCGATGAATTCTTGTTTTGAACTTGATTTGTTTATTTTAGACAACATGTTTCTTGGCTAAACCTTAGATACTACCTAGACGAGATGATGGTTTGATTAAAGTTTGGATCTTTTAACGGTTTTTATTGTTTGATTATGGATTGATTTTGAAAGTAAATTGTTCTAGAATTTCTAATTTGGTGCACATGCGTATTTACTTTTGATTGTTGATTATTTATTGTTTCACATAGATTTTGGTGAATGTCTTTCACATAATAAATTTGTGTTGATTATTTGCATCCTGGCGGGTTCGGGTGATCGTTGGGTAAATTGGCCAATAGCCCTAGAAACAGTAATTAAAATACAATTAGAATTAAATATTCTGCTTAACTTGTCGCTGAGAGGCTCGAGTTAGTTATTAGGTCGCAGTGCAGTATATAGCTAAGATAGATTTTGAGAGAAGTCGGTTTTAGTTCCCTAATTGCATTTATGTCTAGTAAACCAAGTCAGAATCTAGAATTGCCTTAGATTGTCGCGCTGAGAGGTAGATAGTCGTATTAGGGCACTTTTAGAGTCGTTAGAGGACTGAGAGGAAGTCTAACAGTCGGTGTTTACAACAGCCTTGTAGGGTTTCCTAGGTTTCTTCCTGAGAAGGGTCGGGAAGTCTTAGCATTGAAATACCTTAAGGTTTAGTATTTTACGATCCCGGCTCCATACAACAATAATACCGTTAGAAGTCCATTCCTAGTTAAACTGGATTCAAGTCTAGGTAGTCGTTAATCTCATCTGAATCAAACCTTAGTCTTCGTTCGTGTCTTAGCTTAATTTCATTTTAGTGCAATTTTAGGATTTTAGTAAAACCCCCCTTAAAACACAACAATTGTTTAGTCGTGTCTGTGTCTAGTCTAAATAAGTCGTTAACGTAATTCATTAGAGTCCTTGTGGGTTCGACATCCGGACTTACTTTTCTGTGCTAGAGTCGACCGGTTCACTTGCCGGTGAGTAGTTTAGTCAGGTTAGAGAGTCTAGATTTTTATTACTTGAGTCTTAATTTAGGGTAATTTTAGTTTATTTAGTTGAGCTACTTTTTCCACATCAACGTGGCAGTTGTTGACGGTGGGGAATTGGACGGTTGCGAAACCGTCTTGGCAGAATTTCACTTTTGAAGAACTTGCTGCCGCCACCGAGTCCCCCGCCTAATTCTCCATAAATCGCCAGTCAATGTCACCACCACCCCCGTCCATACCACACTACCAACGAGCACCACCATTCTCCCTCTCTCTAAATCCTAACCACCACCATCGTATACCACACTGTCCAAACCCATGAACCGTCACACCACCACCATCGTCGCCTGACTACTGCATCCGGATCTATTTAAAAACGAAATCTTTCTTGGATATGATTTCATGGTTATCTTGTTCAGATCTGTAGATCTGCAAACGATAGGATGGTTTCACTAGAGGTGGGTTTCAATTTAGGGTTGTATTTGTCTGTTTTTCGATTTGGGGTTGGGTTCGATTTGGTGTAAGGTTCGATTTCGTGTTGGGTTCATGCAAGTGGTGGATGGTTGCCGGAGAATGGTTGTGGATGGTGGTTGGCGAATGGTTGTGGATGGCTATGGGTGGCGATCAACAAATGGTTGTTCGCAGATAGTGGTTTTAGATGGTGATAATACATGGATTTTAGAAATCAATTTATATATATATATATATAATCACCATAATACCCTTACCTTTAACAAACATTTTAGACAGAGTTAGAGGTGGGGAGCAAAATGGTGATAAGTTAAATAGATCAGGGAGTAAAATGGCTATTTTTAAAGGTTTGGGGCAAAACCGTTAAAACGACCAAACCACAGGGAGCAAAACGGAAGTTTACTCAAAGAAAAATGAATACGTATTATTAAATGTAAAACGTATTACTAAAAGAAAAAAATGAATAAATACCAAATGTATTATTACAAGGTTTTTTAAGTAATGATTTTTGTACTTGATTATTCTATTTTTTAACTGTATTTTCGGCGTTAGCTTTAAAACTGTTAGGATTTTAGTCGATTTCGGTTAGGGCTGCAAACGAACTAAACGTTCGGCGAAAATTTTGTTTGTGTTCGTTTATTAAACAAACGAACACGGTCAAGAAATTCCGTTCATTTAGTTAAACGAACGAGCATGAATATAGGCCGCGTCGCATTCATTCATTTATGTTCGTGAACGTTCGGTAACGTGTTCGTTTGTGTTCGATAGTTCATTGGTGTTTTTAGTTTTTATAACATATTTAAATACTTCAAAATTTCGACAAATAAAGTATTTAATAAGTGTCAGTGTACTATAAATTTTGTTCATGAACGCTTGTTTGTGTTCGTTTGTTTCCATTTGTGCCCATAAACATTAGTTTGTGTTTATTTGTGTTCATCAACGTTCGTTTTCGTTCGTTGCCTAAAATTAACAAACGAACACAAACAAGTTCATTTCCTAAACAAACAAACACAAACATAAAATCTCGTTAAGTAATTGTTCATGAACAATTCGTAAACACATATATTTCTTAACAAACAAACACAGACAAGGTTGTGTTCGTGTTTGTTCGGTTCGTTTGCAACCCTAGTTCCGATAATTTTGGCATAAATAGTTAAAAGTGGATAGTCATTTATTAAATGTATGATTTTGCATGTAAATGAGGTTTGTTGTTGACTTATTGTTGTTCAGTACAGTTATGGCTAAAATGGAAGTTTGAGGCTGGTTAGGATTTATCTTTTACCATTTTTTGTTTGTGTGGTTCCTTTGATGATATGGTGTTTTTTTATGTGTTATAGGACATATTTTTTTCATATTGTTTGGTAATGTGTTTGATTGAAACCAATCTCTTTTTAATCAAATGGCGGAGTGGACCGAAAACAAAGAAATCATTTTGGTGAAGGCTTGGCTTAGCCTAGCCTTGAACAAGGTTCGAAGATCTTATAAGATGTGGGATCAAATCCTTGCAATATTTCATGAAAAAAATTGGTAACACCACACACAAGGTATACGAGCTCATGAACCAACGGCATATAATCCAAATCAATGGTGTCAAGTTTGACACACTTGGCGATTCAAGCGGCCCCAAACGAGGAGGAAGCCATTCACGTGCCAATATGTGAGATAAACGGGCATACGAGCCCAAAGAATTCGATTCTCACCTTAAGGCTTGGACGATTACGAGAGCTCATCCCCAATGAAAAGATTTTTTTTAGTCTTAACTAGGTTTAAAAAAGTTCGCCGCGTCGCGGCGAATTTCTTTTGTTATTTAGTATGTGTTTACATGTGTTTTGAAATCACTACGAGCGTGTTGCGAACGGAACTGCTGACGAGAATAAAAAGAAAATATAGAAAAAAACACAAAAAGATAACCAAAAGAAAATCAACCAAAAAAGTTGTTGGTGCACGGAATGTCTGCTGACTACGTCTTATAGAGTCTTATGTCTAGATAGGTTAAATGAGTGCACAATAGTGATTAAGTTAGGTTTTGGTTATGTTTTAGATAGCCTGTCCGTTTGAAGCATGTCTGTCCGTTTGAGGATGACCTGTCCGTTTGAAGCATGTCCTGTCCGTTTGAAGAAGCCTGTCCGTTTGAACAGGGTTCCGTTTGAAGATGTATGTGTCAAGTTCAAATGGAAGGGTAACTACTATATATAGGTTGTGTGTAGGCTCATTTGAAACGGACATATATGTGTGTGTAAGTCAAGGTGCTGCCAAAATTTCATCAGAATCATTGTAAAAGACTCAGGAAATCAGTAATAGAGAGAAATTGAAAGGAACAAGTTGTTGTGACTTTGTTTACTCTGATTCCGCCTTTGTAAACGAAGATGAACTGCCTTTACTGACTGTTTAGGGTCACGAACACGATCCAACAAGTGGTATCAGAGCTCAGGACGAGGAGTTCATACCAAATTCAGCTTGATTACTTCGGATTCTCTCACTTCTACCTTTCTTTTTCTGATTCGGACATAATTCACGGATGAAATGGCCTGAAACTTTCACATTTCAAACGAAACACAATGTTAACTAATCCTTGAAAATTTGAAACCAAAATTCGACCTAAAACTGATCGAAAACATCCATTCCGTTTGAAAATGTTCGTTAAATGCTGACGTCATCCGTTTGAAGCTTGATATTCCGTTTGAAACTGGCTTCCGTTTGAAACTGGCTTCCGTTTGAAACTGGCTTCCGTTTGAAAGTTTAGTTTGAAAGTGGTTTCGTTTGAAACTTGATTATTGTTGTTTCAAAAGGAATAACAGATTTCGTTTGAAAAGAATCATTTCGTTTGAAAGACTATACCGTTTGAACCATTCCGCTTGAACAGATTCCGTTTGAATCTGCCATTTTTTTTTAAACCAAGAACTTTCTAAGTATTTGTTGAATATTTCAGGTGATTGAAGATATACAAATTGTGAATTTCAAGAAACTGTTTAAAGATGTAGAGCAGCAAGTTGAAGAAAACATCATGGCTGAAATCAAAGAGAAAACAAGAGAAGAGATTCTGAGTGAGAAAACAGACAGAGAAATAAGAATGGTTGCGAACAGAATGAATGATATGCAAAGAGAATATGATGAAGCTGTCAGATACAAAAGATGGGATAAGAAACGAGAGTGCTATGTCAACGAATATGGTGAACCTGTTGTTTCCAAGAAGGACATAGTTTTTGATGATGTTCTTCTAGTAATTCCTCGGGTCGGCGAATTTTATTCAAATGCTGTAAAAGACAAAAATTATGAGGAAAAGCTGGAAAAACTCATAAGAGAAGTCATGATATCGAGTTTGAAAAAGAAAGCTTTAGAGGAAGTCAAAGCTGAAGCAGTAAAAACTAAGAAAGAGAAAGAAGCTGTCACTGAAAAACAGTAGATTTTTTAGGAAGTAATTTCAAAGAAAGAAGAATCTGAAAAGCCTGTATCTGTGAAACCTGAATCAGTGATTAAGAAAGTGGTTGAAGAAGACACACCAGTCTTTGAGATTGTTCAGAAGGAGAAGAAACAGGCTGAAGATATTCAAACTTTGAAAGCTGAAAAGAAAGCTGATGATGAACAGATTCTGGAGTTGCGCTTAAACTGTGAAAAATTAAAATCTGAAAATGACAAACTTTTAAAGAATGTTGAGAGTTTGTCATTAGAAAATGAAAATTTTTAAAAACTAGAAAATGATTTTAAAAACCAGATAAAAATTTTAGAAAAAGAAAAATCAATTTTTGAAAAATATAATTTGGAAAAGCAAATTTCAATAAATTCTCATCTTGAGAAAATCATTCGACTTGAAAAGGAAGCAGAATGTTATAGAATTAAAATTGATGATTTTGAAAATAAGTTGAAAAGTTTTGTGACTTCTGCACCATATGTGTGTCCAAAACCAATCAACATTGTTCCAATAAGTGAAACATATAATTTGGAAAAGCAAATTTCAATAAATTCTCATCTTGAGAAAATCATTCGACTTGAAAAGGAAGCAGAATGTTATAGAATTAAAATTGCTGATTTTGAAAATAAGTTGAAAAGTTTTGTGACTTCTGCACCATATGTGTGTCCAAAACCAATCAACATTGTTCCAATAAGTGACAATGTCACAAATTTTGACAAAGTCAAAATTGAACATTGCGATGACAAAGCTGATGATGAAAAAGAAAAAGAAAAGAAAAGAAAAATATTTTTTGAATTACAAGAAAAATTTCAAAATACTGTTTTGCAATCTACTGAAATAGGTGAATGCTCAAAGCAAAAACCTGTTAAGAATATTGTAGAACAGAAACAAAAAGTTAAAAATTTGAAAAATTTTAAAAATGAAAATAAAAGCTCATCAGTTCAGTCATCCAATCATTATGAAAAACCACAAAAATTTAAAAATCAAAACTCACAAAATGATGGTAATAAGTGGCGCAGGTTTGACCACAGTGCTCAAAAGACAAATCCAGCATTGAAGAGGAGAAATGATTATCACCAAGCCAAACAATGTTATGATCTGAAGGTTTGGACTGACAGAAGTGGATGGTATGATAACAGAGTGTGCTATTCCTGTGGTGTTAGAGGACACATTGTTGTTAACTACCAGAATTGGAATTTTGAAACACGAAGATGCTATAATTGCCATATCAGAGGACATATTGCCAGAGATTGCCCAAGGAGATCGATGGGAAGATCAAGGGTTGAATCTCAGAGAACGATAAAGAAACCAGTCAATGTCAAGCCCAAAGAACAGAAGGTTCTAGAACAGAAAGTGAAGCTTTCGCAGGGGCAAAAAGACAGACTGAGGAAAAAGAGGAAGAAGACGAGAGAGTATTTGGAGAAGATTTTGTCTTCAGGTTCACCAGTTGGTTCGAATAAAAGTTCTGATGAATCAATTCACTCGACGGCAAAGTCAAGCAAATCGAATTCTTCAGATGCAAATCTAAGGACAAACAAGAAGAAAAAGAAAGTTATTGGTGATGAATCTGGCTCATCCAAGTCAGACAAGCCAAGTTCGGGCAATGAATCTGATTCCACAAAATCAGATGAGCCACAAGTTGAGGTAAAAAAGGAAGAAACAGTTCCTTTAATGAATGATGAGAAATTTCCACCATTACGAGCTGCAAACCTAAAATCAAAAGGTGTTGATGCTGAAAAAATGTTTAATAGCAATGTTAAACATATTTTTAGTAAGATAGCTGATGGTAAGGAAAAAGGAGTAAAAAAATTTTATGAAGAAAAGAGAAAAGCTCAAAATACACCCAAGGACAGTCAGGCTTGGGTGAAACTTTTCAAATAGAAAAATCTGACTTGCCGGAGCTTCCAGGTTGGTAAGTGTGAAGCAGGTATCGGCATCATTCTTGAGAAATTCACAGGATGGTAACTGTGATATTTCATCTTACAAGTGGTTAATCAAGGACATTAAGTTGTACTTGATTTTCTACAAGTGATTGTGATGTTTGATCTTATATTATTAAAATTTTTCAAAATGATTAAAAGAGAACAAGGTGATGAGATGACCCTGAACCCACAAGTGATGGGTAAACAAACTAATTTTTCCGGAAAAACCATTCTGATTAAAACAAACTTAAGTGTTTTAAAATCATTATGGGAAAATAGTTTGTTGTAAGGGGGAGTTCTGCTTGAATACGCCGAAACCCTCACGGCTGAACAAACATGATTACTTTCACAAGATTGAAAAACGGTTTTCAAACTGTCGAAAATCATTGGGTTGTAAATCATGGGGGTACATTAGATTTTCTGCAAATCAGAGCACTTTTAGCAGAAAATGGATGGCGAGACAAAGCTATTAGTATTGGTTGTCAAATTTTCTTTATATGATTTTGCATTTTAGGGGGAGTATTGTTGTTAGAAAATACAAAAACATTAGAAAATTTGAAAAAGTAAAAAACATGATAAAATTTGAAAAATTGAGTTTTTGCGTAAAAAGAGGAAATGATAGTACATCAGTAGACAGTTACAGTACGCTAAAGAATTGGAAAGTTAAAATGTGTTAAACGATCTCACCGTGGATGTGTCGGTAGATTTTTATACATTTAGTAAACTTTTTCGGGATATAAACCTAAATTCAAACTTGCTTATTTCGTGGGGAACACTACTTGGATATATAGGTAACCCCTGAAATCTCGTTTGAAGGACCCCTCTTTCTGAGATACTAGGTCTTTATGCTTAGTGATATCTGGGGTATTATCCCGGGACTTCTGATTTTGCGGAAGCAATGGCCTAGTCCCCGGAGAATACTTTCTGCATTGCTTGAAATATAGCGCCGCCCTCAGCAAATTGATGAAACAATAAAATTGATAATCATTGCTGTTGTAATACAAAAGATCCTCTAAACGGGACACACCAAAAGTCGAGCCGTCATCTCTCTGCTGAACAGAAGTTCTGACCTGAGCTCTCACGGTTTCGTACTATAATTTATTCCCCTTACAAATATCATCTAGGTATACTCACCTGTAAGACTGAATATTGGGATCTGGATACGGGAGTATATTCAAGAGGTGGGACACATGAATGAGTTTAAGTTCTTAAAACACCTAATTCGTATCCTGAATCAGTTGAAATTTGTGTGAAAATTTAAGTGGATCAATATATCGACAATCTAAGAGAATTGTTTAATTCTTAATGTGCAACTAAGCTCAACGGTACTTGTGACTTGTCAAAAACTGATATGATCCTCTGACGCATACTCAAACAAAAATATTGTCTGTAAATATGTTTGTACATATTTCTTTACTGCTTTATATTTTCAGAAAATACAAAAAGATTTTTGATTCTGCTTTATTTTCGACAACCGATGTCTGAAATGCTGAGTTTCAAAATCTAAGTAAGCTGATTGTGTTTCTGAAAATAAAACAAGTTCATTAATTTGAAACTTGAATTAAAAATCAAAAACCAAAAACAGTTTGTGATATCTCCAAGGTCATTAGTTTGGACTTGGATGATTAACTATGGGGGATTTGGATACTTATATTGTTATAGAGCTAGTTTCTGATTCGATTCAATGAAACTGCCAAATTTGTAAAGATTGTTGATAGGGGATGTGAGTAAGAAAGATTGAATTGCCAGGTTAATGTTACTGAAAGTTTAAAATGTTGTTACTTATGAATGTATGAGTGATTGTAGGTAAGAATCCAGACTACGATCCCAGAAGCTGAGTCTAAGGGGGAGTCTGAAGACAAGCTCAAAGCAAGGGGGAGTTTGTAAACTGAAAAGCAAGGTGACGATCCCTAAAAGCACGAAAGCTTGACGAAATGGGGAGCCTGAAGAAAGATAGAGCCAGAGATAGATTCGGGTACATCATTTGAAGATAGAAGTTGATCAAAGAAGATAAAGATTGAAGGGAGCTTTACAATGACAAGACAAAATTTGGAAAGAGACAAAGACTAAAGACTCGATGCCGAAGACTTCGTCAACATCCAAGGGGTAGTCTGTTGGTGCACGGAATGTCTGCTGACTACGTCTTATAGAGTCTTATGTCTAGATAGGTTAAATGAGTGCACAATAGTGATTAAGTTAGGTTTTGGTTATGTTTTAGACAACCTGTCCGTTTGAAGCATGTCTGTCCGTTTGAGGATGACCTGTCCGTTTGAAGCATGTCCTGTCCGTTTGAAGAAGCTTGTCCGTTTGAACAGGGTTCCGTTTGAAGATGTATGTGTCAAGTTCAAACGGAAGGGTAACTACTATATATAGGTTGTGTATAGGCTCATTTGAAACGGACATATATGTGTGTGTGAGTCGAGGTGCTGCCAAAATTTCATCAGAATCATTGTAAAAGACTCAGGAAATCAGTAATAGAGAGAAATTGAAAGGAACAAGCTGTTGTGACTTTGTTTACTCTGATTCCGCCTTTGTAAACGAAGATGAACTGCCTTTACTGACTGTTTAGGGTCTCGAACACGATCCAACAAAAGTTGTATGGTAACGATGTTGTTCGTCTGAAACCCGTGGTCAGAGATGAGCAAATTGTTTTGGGTACCAGTACCAAATTTGCCGAACCGAAAGATCTTAAGTACCAATTCGGTACCGACTTTTGGCATCCCTGGTACCGGTTCACTACCGTTTTTTACCTTCATATACCGGCACCATAACCGGTATTTGCGGTATCAGTACTGATTCTGTATCGGTTGGCACGAGCTCATCCCTACCACTGAAACTAAAAAAAGAAGAAATTAAAAGTTGAAGAAAATAAAAAAAAAAGTTGTACGATACCGTTGTTCGTACGGTAACCGTGATCAGGGATGAGCAAATGGTACCGGGTAGCAGCACTGAATTTCCCGAACCAAAAGATTTCCAATATCAATTCGGCACCAACTTTTGACGTTTTCTGTATTAGTGCCAGATTTTACCTTCATGTACTGATACTGAACAGGACCGTCCGGTATTTTCGATACGAATACTGGTTCGATACAGGTTGACACCAAGCTTATCCCAACCCCTGATACGAAAAAAAAAGATTAAATTTAAAAGTAAAGAAAATAACTATTATTATAATATTAAAATAATAAAAGTATAAAAAAACTATATATTATTATAATATTAAAATCACTATTCATTTCATTTCCTTTATTAAAATGAGCAAATGGTATCGGGTAGCAGCACTAAGTTTCCCGAACCAAAAGATTTCCAATATCAATTCGGCATCAACTTTTGACGTTTTCTGTATTAGTGCCGGATTTTACCTTCATGTACTGATACTGAACATGACCGTCCTGGTATTTTCGATACCAATACTGGTTCGATACCGGTTGACACCAAGCTTATCCCAACCCCTAATATGAAAAAAAAGATTGAAGTTAAAAAGTAAAGAAAATAACAATTATTATAATATTAAAAGTATAAAAGTATAAAAAATATATATTATTATAATATTAAAATCACTATTCATTTTATTTCCTTTATTAATATATAGTAGTAATAGTAATAGTAATTCCTTTATTAATATATAGTAATAGTAATTTTATGTATTTTATTAACTTTACGTTATGTTATTTATGTGTTATGTAATTTTAAGTTATGTTATTGGTTCAAAATTAAATGAGTTAGAAAAAAAAAAAAGATGTGGAGATGGTGAAGGGTAGTGAACCATACCCCCAATTGGCCAATTTAGTGCAAGAGAGAGATAGTGAAAGGAGATGTTGACGTGACGGTGAGGTGGACGATGATAAGGGTGGTTTACTAATGAACCACACCCCATCATAAGTCTGACTTAATTTCGAATATTACATTTAATACCTTTCTTATTTATATGTATATTAGTTAAAATTAAATTATAAGTATTGGTAAAATAAACTACACTAGCTATTAAAATATCTTGTTTTATTTGAAAATAAAGAATAACCCTGAACAACTAACTTATTATTTTTTTGAAAGGCAAAGAATCTCACGTGTAAACTCACCCTGCTCGGGGCTATGTCATGAGACCATACCCCCTGATGCATAGGTACTGGATGGAATCCGTAAGCCCTCGCCCTCCGTTAGGTTCGAACGCGGGATTAAAGCCCCTATTCACCCCTTCACCTAGATGGAATTGAACCTGCGTCTCCACTAGGGAAGGCATGTCTCTTACCACTGAACCAAATTCTCAGTACAACTAGCTTGTTATTAATTTCATAAATAAAACAAACTAACAATGTAACCGAAAGAAATAGTATGTTAATACATATAAGATCTTAGGGTACAAAACATGGATCCCGCAGCAACAATATATCGCTCTGACGCCCACCCCACATCATTTAACGCATCGCATTGGAGGGGTGGTACTTTGTTCTCCCGCTCTCTCCCTTCCCGCCTCTCGCTCTCACATCATCTCGTTTCTTCTTCACTTCCTCTCAATCGGGATGGTTATCAAGATGCACTTCCCACCTCGGCTTGCCTTTTGAGGTATCTAGATGTAGGGTAGTGTTTCTACACAGTACCACCTTGCCACATCAACCCCATACCACTTCGTCTTGCTTCCATACCATCCATGGGCATCAAGTGTGTAAAGGTCCGAAATTAGATTGTACTAAAAATCTAAAACAATCGAAACGAGTGACCTAAAATATAGTACCTCTAAAAAACTACGGAATGGAAAAAGTTTCAAGCTTACACACTTTAGGTTTACCAAACTAATGTTATACCAAAGGGCTTATCGTATAGCGGTATCAAGATGTGAAGGAAAAGTTATCTTCCCCGTGAGGTTGATGAGTTAAGCCTCATGGTAAATAAATGTGTAAATTTATGAGTAGTTTTAAGGAGTGTGAGTTAGCCGGTAAAAAACAAAATTTTTTAAATCTTTTAGTTAATCGTAAAAATTACAGTTTTTTCATTTTTCATTTCAGTCACTATTGATAGTATCAAATATTGAACATCAACTAAAATAGTTAATATTTGAAGTTTTCTTTTTCGAAAAGAGAAAAAAAACTAAAAAGGTTAAAACAATAACTATTTGTTTTTGGACTACCACTATTAACTAAGAGCATCCAGAATGTAAAGCTTTTTACCTGTCCATTCCTCCACATCAACGTCATGTCATCCACTTCTAATCAATCATTCAAAAACACTACCCTAAGGGTGTGGTCATGACCCAAACCACTATTCTATTTACTTTAATTTATTTTTGTGAAAAGGAAAAGGAAATATTGAAAAAGAAAAGGAGACTCATGGTTGCCATGGTTTAATCCAAACAACCCAATCACCCATAGTGAATAAGTCAAGGAGGTGATGTAACAATCCATTAATGGTCCTACGTAACAATTGATGACCCAACTCATCCCCCCCCCCCCCCCCCCCCCCCCCAAACCCATCCCCCTCCCTTTAACCTTATACACAAACATAGCATTCTAAAAATAAAATTTGACTTGATTACTTGAGCAAAATCCAGCAAAACTAATAAATTGCAACTGGCGTGTTCTATTTGTTATAGAGTCGATTAGATACTGAATTTGAAATTTATTAACTTGACAGTATACATATCAATTAGAAATTGATTAAATGGTTTTTTGGATTTAGTTATAAATTAGGAACTGACAAATTTGCTTTAGTTAGCTTGATTTGTCTGCTTAAGGTTGAGCTAATCTTTGGCACATCCGGCATGCATAGTTGGATTCCACACGTGAAAAATTACCACCTGAGAGCGACATCATTTTACACACCTATCACATACCCATCACATGATGGAAATGTCTTTCATATATCACATGATCTAACACCCTATCAATCACCTCCACATGATCCCACATGAAAAACCCCAGCGTTTTACCCTTTCTCCACCCATGGAAAATCCCACGCCGTGGACAACGTAACTCCAGCACCCGCGACGTATGGTCACGGATTCAGATTGGATTCACGCGTCAGAAATACAAGGTGGGCCGGATGGTTTGATGATGAGCCACCAAACATGAATCTAGCCTTTACCAGACACCACCAACCACCACCACAGTCCACAGACAAAGCTACAAAAATGCATCAGGACGCACCATTTCATGAGTGAAACAAACCCCACAATCCAAAAGTAGTAAGATAATTATCTCTTTCGAGAATAAATCTAGCAAAACAAACAAAGAAGTGGGCACTGGCTGGAATCTTTAAGTTAAAGCGGGGGAAGATAAACATGGCATTTGATACATAACGACAATTACTTATGCTAACCGCCAACTACGGGACACTGCTGCTTCCGAGCATGTTCTGGTATGAGTTTAGCCAGAAGTTCAGCTGATGCACCTTTTAGCTCTAAAGAATGTAATCAGCATGAGAATGACACTTGATAATAAGAAGTCGCATTGATTAGATAAGATCGCTCATTGGGAACTAACCTTGAGGCTTGAAATTAAAGAGAGGTGGCAAAGGTCGTCCGTTTGGAAGGCGAGTGTTTGGATCACGAAGCTCATTGAAGAATGGGTGGATACAGGCCTCCAACTGTTTTAAAAAACAAAAGTATAAAGCTGTCTTTTGTCAACCTGTCTTCCTCTACAGTAGTCTAATGGAGGAACATTTCATTTGAAGATTTTAAAATATAGCAAATTTCAAATTTATATTTTGGCATATATATATTTTTGTTTTTATTTAGTTTATCTCTGATAGGTTATATTCTAGCAAGAGTTGCCAATTTCAACACATTTGCTATTAAACGAGTCGATACAGGTTAAGTTTGATGTCTTAACGCGTAACAGAAAACAGAAATTAGCAAATGGGTCAAAAGTCGCAACTCCACAAGTGTATATTTCTATGCCTAAAACCCCTTAAATCATTTCATTCCAAAATGTAAGCTATGATTACAATTATATAGTTTTTAATATATTTTTCACAATAATTATTTGTTAAAAAATGCAAATTCTTGACGAAAGTGTTTCGGATCAACCCAGCCTGGCCCGTTTCGACTCGTGAAGAAAGTTAAACATACTTTTACGGAACCCGTTACACAATCTGCTCATTTGCCTCTAAATCTCTAATTCTTTATTTCCTATATCATAGAATGTGGTATAAAGGAGGCAAAACAGGCACATCATGCAGATGGGGGGCATTAAGAAGATACAGGTATATAACTAACTATATATCATGGGCTATCAAACCAATTTAAGAAGCAATACCGCAATGCATAAAAACAAAGTACTCCCTCCGTCCCATTAAAAGTGTCATATTTTGAATTTTCAAAGTCTTTATTTATAAACTTTGACCTTAAATAATTTTGTTTGTGTTAGATAATATTTGATGAAAGTTGTATGATTTGAGTGTGTTTTACAAGTGTTTTTATCGGGTTAATTTTCATCAAGTTTTATATAACACAAAAAATATATAATTAAAGTCAAAGTTTATAAATAAAGACTTTGAAAATTCAAAATATGACACTTTTAATGGGACGGAGGTAGAAATATTAATAATGCGAAGATATGAGAGACAGTGTCACGTACAGCAGTGCATCTCAAGTTTGGAGAATATTGGAGGAGTCTTGAGACAAGATCCACAGCTTCTGGGGGCATCCGCTTGTGGAAAATCTATTTCACATTTTTGTGTCAGACAGGTGCATAAAAGTTACAGAATTACCATCACTAATCTACGGTGGAGATTAAAAGCAAGATCCTCACTTTGTGCCATGGGTGAGCCTTGATTTGTGGGAACTTAAACTCTGTGTAGTTTGGGTTCATGCATTTAATTTCTTCACGAGTTGGTGTGCCAAGGACCTAATCAATAAGACAATAACGCAAAAAAAGGATTAATAAGCAGAATTGATTTATAAAATATAGAGTAAAATGCCATTTTCGTCCCTGAGGTTTGGCCAGTTTTGCGACTTTGGTCCAAAGATTTGTTTTCTCGGATCTGATTCCAAAAGGTTTGAAACCTTGCCATTTTCATCCGGCTCGTTAACTCCGTCCATTTTCTCCGTTAAGTCAGGGGTATTTTCATCTTTTTTTTTTGTTAACTTAAAGGGCAATTCGGGTTTTTTTCACTTTATGTACAAGCATTTAGCATAATGTACAAGTATTCAAAAGAGAAGAAAATACCCTTAAGTTAACAAAAAAGACAAAAATACCCCGACTTAATGGAGAAAAATGGATGGCGTTAACGAGACATATGAAAATGGCAAGATTTCAAACCTTTTGGATCCAAATGCAGAAAAACAAACCTATGGACGACGGTCACAAAACTGGTCAATCCTGGACGAAAATGGCATTTTACTCCAAAATATAAAATAAAATCTTCACATAGAACCTACTTTGATAATCTCTACAAGCTGGTCCACGCCACTCTCACCTGGGAAAAGAGGCTGAGTACAGAATCACACAAAGGGGTATATTAATAAGCATGAACTTCAAAAATCGTATTAAATTCTACGTTGTCAAAAGCGCGCACAAAACGGCCTGAGGCGCAGCAGAAAAAAAAAACAAAAAACTGAACTGAGTACGACGAATAAAAACTGCCTCACGCTGGCCCGGGCTTTTCGGAGCTGCATTCGTGTTGGCAGGTGCGGGCACGCATGAGTTCAACCAAATTCCAGCTTAGAAACTCATTTTTGCACCCCCCCCCCCTGCGCGCGGGTAGGACTTGTGGTAAAACATGTCATAAAGCTACAATAGAGTAGTAAAGACTTTACCTTATAAACAACCATTCACTTTGTCCCCACACCGATGTGGGACAAAGTATTTACCACCTTTTGAGACTTTTATTCACACACCCAAAACTTGCAACATATAAGTCCTAAACTTTTGCTACTAACTATTAGCTCCATGATCTTAAATGGCATGTATAATAGTTTTTTTAATTATATATGTGGAATCTTATTTATTTTCAAAGCATAACATATTTTTTATATTTTTTTTCTCTATGTGCGCTTTTTTTAAAAAAGCCCACGCTTTTTTTGCGCCTTGCGCCTAGGCTCCGGGCGAGGCCGATGCGCCTCGCCTGCGCCTTGCGTCTTTGACAACATAGATTAAATTATGGCTAAATGTATAGCGTTTGTACAAAGAACCTGTCCAAGAAGCAGCTCAGCAAGAACACAGCCTACAGACCAAATATCAATTGCAGTTGTGTACTCGGTTGCACCAAATATGAGTTCGGGTGCACGGTAGTACCGAGAACATATGTAGGATATATTTGGTTCCCCTTTGACCTGTTAAACATAAGAGAATACATATGTAATGGATAGATAGATTATCATGAGCTACCTAAATTTTAGATGAACAGGACAACTAAGCAGCTAAGCTACAACCATTTGTAACATGTGGCAATTTCGACCCGTTTATATATGTATTGGTCAACTCGTTTATGTTTTATATCCAGCATAGCAAACGAGTAAACATCAAGAACTTTGGCTAAAAAGGAAACAGGCCAAACAGCACCCAAAGGATAACCTAAAAGATTTATACTACAAGATTGTAGTAGGCAAGACACAGTTTTACATTATAGTAAAAGTGTGAAGAAAGTCGCAAACAGCGTATTACCAGAACTTTTGCGCTCCCAAAGTCACAGAGTTTGAGCTGGTGAGAATGAGGATTCACCTGCAGAAGAACAGATCAGCATAAAGTGTGCCTTATAACACTAAATCTATATAAAAGCTTCATATTATGGTAAGAGATAAGTATTAGAACCATACTAAAAGATTTTGAGGCTTAATGTCTCTGTGACAGACCCCAATTGCATGAATATAAGCCAAGGCTCTAAAAATCTGAAACATAGTCATAATTATTACATTAGCTGAATGAACGTTAGGTGAAGATTAAAAAAGAGGCGGAAGTATTTGCATACAAATTACAAAAACAAACCTGATAGGTGTATAGTTTGACATATATCATAGGCATCCTCTGATTTGCCTTGCTGTAATGTCTTGCTACACGATAAGCTGTTTCTGGAACATACTCAAGAACCAGATTGAGATACAGCTCATCCCTGTCTGTAGTAGAAAAGAAGCAGTGTTTGAGTGATACAACATTAGGATGATCAAGAAGCCTCATAGTTTGCAGTTCACGGTTCTTGTATCGTTTATCTTGCAACACTTTTTTAATTGCAACGGCTTCTCCTGTTTCCAAGCACTTTGCCTGCACAACGCAAGCTCTAAAAACCTCAGATTAATGGAATACAAGTTAATTAGCCAATCTGGTTGAAAAATGGGTGGTTGCAAGGCAAAGTTTTTGTTCATGTTTGATTAATAGGTAATAAATCGATATGATCACAAAAACCATGTTGTTACAAAAATAATTTGATTTTTTTATATAATAAGATTTAGTTGATTGTAAATTTCTTTTAACACATTGACCTGATAGAGATAAATCATAACTCAAATCGACTATTTCATAAGTAAATGGGTCAAACGTCACTTCTTCGAAAAGTTAACAATTTAAAGCATGTGCATAAATTATACCTGAAACACAATTCCAAAAGAACCCTGGCCAACGACACGCTCTGCCATATAGCTTATTGTCTGTAAGTGACAATTAAAAAAGAAAAAGTTGAGCAAAATATGTAAAAACATTCAAGAAAAATGTAATGATACATTAATGTCTCTATAGGGCATTAAAGTCACAACCTAAGGGTTGTAGAGATCCACTTGGCTTAAAAGAATATATTTGATCTTTACATGCCTTATTTTGACTTTTACTAGCTTTACCTGTTTAGGTTGACCATTTCTACCTCCAATAGTAGTAACAATGATGTGGCCAGTTTCAGTACCATGCCCATCTACAACTGTCGCCTCCATTTCCTACAAGAGTGCAGCTTTTAGCAACAAATTCAACATTGATACACCAAAAAATGGAAGAAAAATGTCCAGCTGGAGTCAAAAAGTCAACCTTTTCGATCTTGTCATCTTTGATTGTCATTTCATTGATTTCCTCAGGCAGTTTGTCCACAGACATAGAATCACAACCACTTTTTTCAACTGCAGTAGGACCCATTTCACCTGAAGCCATAGTTGAGGTGATTTGTAGTTGTTGCTTAGGCACCAGTCATATTGCAAGTATCTGTGTAACAAAAACTATAAAAATTCAATGATGTACATATGATAAACAACAGAGTAATAAAAATGCATATATACAAAAGTAACTAATGGTCAGATCCATGAATATGGTTTTAGGACATCATCATCATCATTTTGAAGCACATATTCTAGTAAGATATTACAATGTATGCCGTTATTACCAAGTTAAAGCCAGTATATCAATCTGTTACAGATCCAGCACAGTACAGCTGCTACTCTTCATTGCCCCACATCAAACATGACATTAGCACAGCACATGTTGCTGCGTACTAATATTATATTTTATTTGATTTGATTTTGTTAACCCCTCTGATTTACTTTTTCTATTTATAAAAGGATCTTATGGTAGTTAGTATTTCCACTTTCTTATTTACAACAGTATATATGTTTATGATCTTATTGTATACAGAGTTTGTGACTTATATAGTTATGTTATAGTATAATGACGTGAAACATGTAAGTAACAGATATATTATCATTCTCAACACACATGAGCTATTGAAATGGTAGTAGCTCATCATTGAATTCATCCAAAAGAAAAGGTACATACATTTAAATTCACACAAGCTTGCAAAAATAAATCGGCTTATCAACAATTGTAGTAGTTATCTCATTACTCTCCCCGACCCAGATAAACTGGAAAAATATGCAGCTAATTAACAATGCCTATAAAAAGATGTCTAGACGTTTTACAAACATATCAGTGCATTAGGGTAATGCTTTATTAACCAATCTTGATTGTACAAGGCTACAAGGATAGTGCCAGCTTGTCGCTGGTTTAAACTTTAACCGCCCTGAGCATGAATTACATTTAGCACATGTGAACAACTAACTAGAAGCATTCACTCGTTTATGATTGTGCTCTGCTAGACTATAAATTTTTTTTTTACCCATATCATCATATCTGTTACTCCATGAAGATCACAATTGCATAAGCTACGACAAATCTAATATATCCAGTTTCAAATTTGCAAAACAGTACATACATTTTATAACTGTCTCAAATCTAAATAAACAGGCCATATCCTTCCAATTAATATCCCATATAACTCCAACCACAAACCCTAGATGATGAAGCCTGTTAACAGATTTCTATTCTCAATTTTCAAAACACATATCCAACATTACATCATCCAAATCATTTCAACAAAACACCTATTACAGCACAACCCTATATCATCTTCCAAAACCAAAAATTCAATCAAATATTGCAAACAGGCTTCCACAAACCCTAGATTCCATGATTCCGAACTACTCTCTTACTTTCCTAACCCGATAATCAACCCTAAAGCTCCGATCCATCACAAAATCACAACATAATAACCAAATGAGAACAAAACAACAAGAATTACCTGTACGCTACAGCTACATTAGCTCAAAATCTACCAAAATCCGATCAAACTAAGCACAAAATCACAACAAAACAACAGAATAATCAAACAACAACAATTACCGGTACGCTACAGCTGAATTAGCTCAAAATCTACCAAATTCCGATCAAATTAAGCACAAAATCACAACAAAACAACAGAATAATCAAACGAGAACAAAACACAAAAAATTTACCTGTACGCTGCAGCTGAATTAGCTCAAAATCTACCGAAATCTGATCAAAACGAGCACAAAATCGCGAACGAAACCCTAGAAAAATGTGAAAATGCAAAGTACGAAGGGAGTCTATGAGGTTTCAGAGATCTTTTCTTACAAGCTTTGACCATGTGGGACTCGCTTGTTTCGGAATTATCTTATTTGTTTATTTATGTTTTTTATTTTATTTTTTCTTGATGACGGACTTGAAATGGTTTCGTGATTTTAGTTTTGGATTGGATTTGGGGTCCGATGAACAAGGGAAGGTGCCACGTGGAAATTATTAAATGGTGATGTCAATTATATTGCTGGGTTGTTAAGATACAGCTACAGGAAAAAAATTAAAAAAAGAACGTACAGCTATAGTGTGGAGTTTGTTTGTCTGTTACGGGTGCAGTGTAACGGTATGCACGTTGTTTCCTGTCGATGACCATGCTGAAAACGACCTACGGGAACCGGACTCATTGCCATTTTGGTTCGGTTAGCTGGACTGGTTCGTTAAATTTTATTTTTGCAAAATTCTTTTAAGGACGGTTTATTTTAATTGTCACGAGATAGAGTATGTTTTGAAGACTCAACGAGGATTTAAAATACTGATCTGTAAAAGCAAGTTATTTTTAGAGTGAATTGCAAGAATTGTCCTTTATCTTTATGTCTCTTTACAGGCGGTGTCCTTTATGTTTAAAATTGACGAGTTTTGTCCTTTATGTTTAAAAATCAAGCACGTTTTACCCTTTGGGACTAACCCAGTTAAATTTGACCACATGCAAATCACGTGAGGGTAATTGTGTCATTTAATGTTTACCCTGAGCATTTCCCCCCAATTTAAAGAACCCCAAACCCTAATTCTTCCCATTTCCCCCAAATCATTCATCATCAAGAACTCACAGGGACATCACAAGTTGAAATCACATATATCAGCAAAATGGGTGTTTCACCTAACTTGAAAACTTTTGAAACTTTGATTTGGGGTTTTGGAGAAGCGAAACAACCATGGGAAGCCTATGAGTTGCTGCAAGTTATGGAAGAGAAGGGGATTGTTCCGCAAAAGAACACTGTCGAGCTTGTTGCAGAAGCATGGCGTGCCATTGGTGTTACTGATGAAGCTAAGAAGATTATGGATCATGTTGAAGAAGATGATGACAACTTTAATGAAGATGATGATATCGTTGATTTGGGTGTGAAGAAAGATGAAATGCTCGTGAATGTGATTAACGAAGGAAACGGGTCGCCAACTATTAAGTCAAGAAGTAGAATTATTGTTGATTGAGCAAAGTTTTCAGCAGAAAGCATAAGTAATGTGGCAAGAAAGTCGGTTCATAGTTGTCGTTTTGGGGTGAAGTCGAAGTCAGTGTTTCACAAGCGGGTTTAAGTTAAGCTTCAAGTTTCATTTTATGGACACATGAACATTTGCAAACTGGTGTTTTGAAGTTTGCAGAAGAGAAAGTTGTGAGCTTGGTTAGAAAGCCTCTTGAAGTTCCAAAAAAGATTGAAGGGTGTAGATTCATTTCAAGTTTTGCAGCTGGTTTTCTGTGCTTATATACAATTGTGTAATCGTTGTATAAAGCATGCCTAGATTCACAGGCAGACACACATTTCATTCCCATTTAATACATGAACGATGTGGGGGAAATGGAAAGAATTAGGGTTTGGGGTTCTTTAAATTTGGGGAAAATACTCAGGGTAAACATTAAATGACACAACTACCCTCACATGACCTGCACGTGGTCAAATTTAACTGGGAAAACAAACTGGGTTAGGCCTAAAGGGCAAAACGTGCTTGATTTTTAAACATAAATGACAAAACTAGTCAATTTTAAACATAAAGGACACCGCCTATAAAGAGGCATAAAGATAAAGGACAAAACTTGCAATTCACTCTTATTTTTATGTAGTATGTGTTTTTAGTTGTGTACGTTTCATATGAACTTGCATATGTGTGAGCTTCTGGACTTTGGTATCGCCCCTTTTAATTTTATTCCTATTACTAAGCAACAAAAACAAGCAATAATGTCACACCCCGACCGCGTAAAACAACAAATCGCGGCGGAAACGTCGGGGAGTGTTGCAACAGAATTAATGTTTCATAACCATGGATATCAAAAGTATTTCGTTTTATTAAACATTGAGTAATTACATCGTCTGGAAATCTAAATACACTATTTAAACATAGTCTATCATTGTTATTGAGTCACTAAGGCCTTGTCCAGTCCTATGTGAGCATGCATCTTATCAATCGATATCATCCAACAATACCTGAAACATATGTGAAAACGAGGTCAGCAAAGAAATGCTGGTGAGTACATAGGTTTTGTGAAAATAAGATTCATGACTTCTGTTTAAGAAAATGTTTAGTCATGAACCTTGTAATTTGCTTTGTCTTTGTAAATCATTTGAAAAATAATAAGTTTAGATGATATGTATAAATAAGAGAATAATGCATGATTAAATGAATAACCATGTAAAATGAGTTTGTATAAGATAAGTTGTTTGTAAATAAATGTCTTGTGAAAAGTATGTTACTTGTATAAAATGTTCTATGTCTCAAACTGAAATGATTCAAATAACGCTACAATATGTAATACCATACAAACACTTATATATAGGAAGTACCAGCGGCGTATCCACCATGCTTGTATCATATTACACACACATCGTTACTTAATCACTTAATCAAACCAAACCAAACAATGTAAAATGTCTATGTTTAAATCAATTGTCAAATGTATTGAATAATATGTCAAAGTATTCATGTCAAGATGTAAATCATGTCAAAATGTCTATGTCAAATATCCATGTCAAATGTCTATGTCAAATATCCATGTCAAATGTCTATGTCAAATATCCATGTATGGCAAGTGAAATGTCTCAACTAAACCATATGCACAAAAACAAAGTATTGAAGTAAAACTTGGTTTAAATCAAAGTTATGTTTTGTGGGAAATACATGATCAAATGTCAATCATGTTAAAATGTTTACCCAATCGTTACCCATTCGTTCAGATCGTTCTTGTTTTAATCGTTCTTGTTTTAATTGTTCTAATCGTTCTTGTTTTAATTGTGAACTACTTTATGGTCGATTCTCTAATAACATTCAAACCTTCTTGACTCGTTCCTCGTTCCAACTCGCTCTCGTTCTCGTTCTTAACAAACCCTTACCAAAGGATAAGTTAATAATTACAGATTCAGTCGCTACCCACAACACCCACACATAACAATGGGTGCAGTAAATAACGGGATTTGTCAGATCCTATGGTACCATAACCTAATACTGGTCGGCTTGATCGTTGCTAATGAATGTCATTTGGTTATGTAACTATAACCAACAAGTTTGTTCACTTTTTGAAATTGTTATTAGTTTTTGAAATCATTGTATTCGTTCTTGAAATCATTGTTAGCGTTCTTGAAATAATTGTTATTGTTCTTGAAACCACATTGTAATTGTTCTTGAAACTATTGTAATTGTTATTGAAATCATTGATAAAGCATTTAGCACATATGAGTCACCCCAAAACAGTTGAAAACAGTAAAAGAGGGGAATAATGTACTCGCCTGAGAATGCTTGGAGGTCTTGAACAACAACCAAACAAAGCTAGAGAGAGCACGGAATCAGTCGGCAATCTAAAATTATATAAATAAACCGGACTTATATCGAGAGATCGGATAGGATGAGGCTTGGTAAACCAAATGAGTATTGGAACTCATATGATATGGTTTAACAAGGCCTACATACTACATTGAGACTAACCTAAGTGCTCTCGACCCATCGCGACCCATTAAGGTAACTTATGCTACTTTAACGCGTCGTGCGCGTGAAACGCGTTCGGACCGTCTAACTAGTCCTATGACAAGTGTTATATGCCTAAACATGTTACATAATCAGTTATGTGACAAAGGTTTAGGTTACATATGCTTAATTACCAATTATACATGAAAAGGGTATTCTGGTAATTTACCTAAGGCATATAAACTACCTATCATACATCTACTTAAACGATGTGACCATAGGGTATAACCTCGGAAGGTTATGCCCTATACTAGGGTCACCTAATGTATTTGGTCGGATCCTAATGATCGACCAAACTGGGTCGGGTTCGAAGGTATAGGCGATTTATTAGATCGCCTACCCTACGACCCTAGACAACGTGGTAATCAGTAGGCATAGTCCCAAGGGACTATAACCAACGTGATTACACTCACGTTGCGAAGTTCAAACGAACTTCGCATTGACCATTACTGGTCAACGCTGAAAGTCAAACAAAGTTTGACTTTCTGACTCGAAAAGCAATAAAAATAAGGAAAAGAACGAAAGAATACTTACGAAGGGTCCCCGAATGCTAATCCCGATCCAAGAACTCAGGTATGAAACAATGGTTTCAACTTAGAGCTCTCAAATCAGAATTCTTGTGCAAAATGAGGTTGTGTGGGTTGGGTATTTATAGGAATACCCGAACCGTTAGGATCGTTCCATGGAAAACGTGCCATGAATCCAACCCGTACACTTGTCGGAACCTTATGGTGGCTGGAAATCCATCCTTATCAGATGACTAGACAAATAGGAATGTGTGGGTGTGGTTAATCAGCTGCAAACAGGCTGTTAAGAAACACTGCATCTGGTCTGTGCATGGCTAGCGCACCGCTACACTAAAAGTGTAGCGCACCGCTAGCCATAGTTTGGCAGAATTACACTTTTGGTCCCTGTATTGAAATCAGCCCATTTTCGACACGTTTAAGGCCCGTTAACCCCATTTCAAAGCTCTAAAATGAAGTTAAAGCATAGGGAACTTAAAACATGTTCAAAAATATCTCGGATGTCGGTTCGTTTGGCCGTACGGTCGCGATGTTCGCTTAATTACGACGGAATGCGCATAAGCACGAAAAACGAACCAAATGTCGCGACGAATGGATTTTTCTTATGGCGAACACTAAAATAAAATATTTTAGTGCTTACATAAATTTTTGGATGTCCGGATGTATTCAGAACGTAAGTTACGCGTAAAAATGCAAACTTGTGCACTTTTTGACGCTTTTAGTCCCTGAATGACACAAAAGTTTATTTTAGCATACCGAACACCTAAAAGCCTATTTCTAAGCTATGTGAAGGATATTTATGGTATGTTTAACTTATGGTCATGTTCCGGAATGTCTGTTACAGTTCAAATTGGCATACTTTCGCAGTTTGTCAACTTTAGTCCCTGTAAGCGATTTAAAGCTTGAAATCGAACAAGAGTCAATATGTGCAAACGATACACATATTTTTACAAATCCCAAGTATGAAATACAATATTTCATTGGTTTGGTATTTGTTTGATGGCCCTGGAGGCACAGGTGTTACAGTCTCCCCTACTTTAGGAAATTTCGTCCCGAAATTTATTTAGAGGAAACTTGTGAGAGCTTGAAAGCATGTTGTTGAAAAGATCGAACAACATTGGTTAGGGTTCTGAACTTCTAGTAACCTTTAATAACATCATGATTGCAATGTAAGAGGGACACTTATATACTAGTATATGAAGCGTCATTGGTGCGTCCACCGTACCTCCATTACATCGTTCTCATTTTGTTATTTTTGTCACTATCGGTTCTTACACATAATAAACCTTACTGGGTTTCTGTGCACTAAATTTCATAATTATGTACGCGTCCATAATCAGACAATTCCTTGCACAGTTCACACAGTCTATTTTATAATATGTAGGGTAAAACCAAATGAACAATCCTGTGATGAGTGTGACTAGACCGCCATAGAGTCCTTTTGACTAAATCAATAAATGATCTAAATAGACTATCAAGGAGTCTGTTCAGCTACATCACTAGATGTCGTTCTTCACCAAATTGTGAATCAATCTTTTTTACTAGACCACCAAAAGGGTCTCTTATGAATCATGGAGTGATACTATAAAATCCAAGGGTCTTATCTATTACATAGAAGCCCATTAAGGATTTAAGGTAGTACCTTTTGACTATCCTGCTACGAATCCCTCATATGAAGATATGAAAGATCCTGCGAGGATTTGGATAACGAATTATCCAAAGTATAAAAACACAAAAACATAGAGGAGAACACATAACTCATAAACACATAATTGCATAATTGCATACTCGTTCAATCGCATAATCGTTCAATTTGACCTTTAATTTGTTATCTTTGGACACGGGTATTTAAAGCATACCAGGAACCCAATCCGTGGATTTCCTTTGGCACCTTAAATATTTTCAAGAATCTAACTATGAAGATAGGAAGATCTTAAAAGGAATTCGGTTTGTCCTAATTGAGTTGTATTGTACATTTTAAGGTGTACAAGGAATTCAATCAGGGCTCCGATGTCAACGAAGGTGTTGATCGTGATCGGCTCAGGACATGAATAGATCAAGATGTCATCAATAACAACAATGACGAACTGATCCAAATAAGGCTTGCAGACTCTATTTATTAAGTCCTTGAAGATGGCTGGAGTATTTGTCAACCTAAAAGGCATGACTGTAAACTCGTAATGGCCATACTTCGAGCAGAAAGCCGTTTTGGGAATATCTTCTTCGAGCATACGAAGTTGATGATACCCAGAACGCAAATCGATCTTGGAAAAGCATGAAGCGCTCTGCAGATGATCGAAGAGATCATCGATTTTAAGGTAGGGGATATCGATTCTTGATGGTAAGCTCACCAGGCTTACGTTAATCGATATACATTCGAAAAGATCCATCTTTCTTTTCACAAAGAGTATAGGAGTTTCTCCAAGGTGAAAAGTTCGGACTGATGAATCCTTTATCAGACAACTCTTGAAGCTGTTTTGATAATTCTTGCATCTCGAATGGTGCAAGATGATAAGATACTTTAGATTTAAAAGAAGTAAGTGTTTGAGGTTCTTAGGGAGATTACAAGTGATCATAAAAATGACAGAACCACACGAGTAGTTTTGTCTTTGTGTTAACATCATAAGGTTGAATCAAACATTCATACAATTGCATTAGTTAAAAATAAAACCACAAATTTTATTTATATAACATCCGCATTGTCTTTAAATGTTACAAGATAACAACCAGAGGAAAAACAAACTGCTAATTGTTCACTCCTTCATCATTGAGTGCCTCATTGATGTTAAACACTCGACCGCGTGCTGGATTCACATTGACGTTGACGTTCGCATTCGGGTTTGCGTTAGCATTTGCATTCACCAGTCTTGGGCAGTTGTGGCGGAAGTGACCAATCTCTCCGCAGTTGAAACATGAACCTAGTGGAAATCTCACAGCATTCCCTTGAACCGGAGCTTGAACCTGAGCAGCCTGATTTTGTCCCAAACGACAAATCTTGGCCAAATGCCCAAGTTTACCACACGTCGTGCATTGCCAGCAAGCTTGTTGTACTGCGTGATGACCGTTGCAGCGTGCACAATAAGGTGCGGTACCGGCATATGCTTTCTTTGCAGGTGGCTGAGCTGGTGGGTTCCGCGGGTTCTGAGCAGTCTGTGCTGTAACAGCAAAGTTTTGACCACCCTTTCGCTTCCTTGATTTCTTTGACGTCTCACCTTCCTTACCCTTCTTGTTTTGACCTTTCTTGCTATCCTCCTTGTCAGCTGACTGTTTCTTGCCCTTGTCACCCTTCCTGTGTAACTTGTTCTTCCGAATCTGCGACTCAGTCAATGTTGCTGATAACTCGATCGCCTGACGGAGTGTGGCAGGGTTACTACCAGTAAGGATGTCTTGTACCGAGTCAGGTAGGCCGTCGATGTACCTTTCGATAGCTATGTCAAGTGGGGGCATTGTCGGGCAAAGCAGACTCAGCTCCTCAAACCTATCAGTATACGCCCTGTGCTCACCACTATCTTGCTTCAACTCATCAAATTCCTTCTCCAAAGCTCGCTGCTCATGACGAGGACAGAATTCCCTCATCATCAGAGCCCTAAGTTCAGCCCATGTCTGTGCGAGAGCAACTTCCGCACCTCGGTCTCTCATTACCCCATTCCACCATGTAAGAGCCCTCTTCTGAAACACGCTCGAGGAGAACTCGACCTTGCGATTATCCGGGCACTGCACGTGGCGAAAAGTATTCTCAATGCTTTCGAACCACTGAAGAAGCCCAGTTGCTCCTTCAGAACCACTAAACTTGAGTGGTTTAGCCTGGTTGAAATCCTTGTATTTGCATAGCACATTGTTGTTGTTGTTGGCTTGGTTCCATTGAGCAAAGAGGTTTGGGAATTGAGCAGCCATTTGCTGCGCAATGATTTCTGCCAGCTCGGCAGTCTCTATCTGGCTTTCGCGTCGAGGAGGCATTGTCTAAAAGAGGAAACATGAAAGGAAACGAGTGAGAGAATTTAGACGAAAAGAATGAGATGAAACAAATCTGATGAAAGCAAGGATAGTGGTCATTTGTTTGTTACTACAAAGCAACAAACGACCTTGGTGATTAGTCAAAGTAAATAGGTTAAAAATAATGTATCGCGAAGACATGCTCGCCTATAAGTGAACACTCATCCCAAGAATTCCCAGGTAAGCACAACTGGTCTCGCGTCTGATGAGATGTATACGAAGTGCTTGCCTAGACAGAAAACCCAGAATACAGGTATTCACCCTTCCAGTTTGCACGTGTTCACATTATTTAAAACCCAAAACCTTGACGAGATTTTGAAAATTCAAAGGGGTTCAAAACCATATAACAGAGGGTTCAAAACCTTACAATAGAGGGTTCAAAACCTAGAAATTAATCATCCTAGAACAGATGATTAGTTTTCAAAGCGGTTTTGAAATTTAAGTTCTTGTTGTGGTCGTCACCTAAGGATAGGTGACGGTATTGTTTTATGACTAAACGCAAGTACACTCGCGTTAGGGTCCTAAGAAGGTTATAGACTAGGTCAAAGCATTACTAATAACCTAATTCCCTATAACCATTGGCTCTGATACCATCTTTTCTGTCACACCCCGACCGCGTAAAACAACAAATCGCGGCGGAAACGTCGGGGAGTGTTGCAACATAATTAATGTTTCATAACCATGGATATCAAAAGTATTTCGTTTTATTAAACATTGAGTAATTACATCGTCTGGAAATCTAAATACACTATTTAAACATAGTCTATCATTGTTATTGAGTCACTAAGGCCTTGTCCAGTCCTATGTGAGCATGCATCTTATCAATCGATATCATCCAACAATACCTGAAACATATGTGAAAACGAGGTCAGCAAAGAAATGCTGGCGAGTACATAGGTTTTGTGAAAATAAGATTCATGACTTCTGTTTAAGAAAATGTTTAGTCATGAACCTTGTAATTTGCTTTGTCTTTGTAAATCATTTGAAAAATAATAAGTTTAGATGATATGTATAAATAAGAGAATAATGCATGATTAAATGAATAACCATGTAAAATGAGTTTGTATAAGATAAGTTGTTTGTAAATAAATGTCTTGTGAAAAGTATGTTACTTGTATAAAATGTTCTATGTCTCAAACTGAAATGATTCAAATAACGCTACAATATGTAATACCATACAAACACTTATATATAGGAAGTACCAGCGGCGTATCCACCATGCTTGTATCATATTACACACACATCGTTACTTAATCACTTAATCAAACCAAACCAAACAATGTAAAATGTCTATGTTTAAATCAATTGTCAAATGTATTGAATAATATGTCAAAGTATTCATGTCAAGATGTAAATCATGTCAAAATGTCTATGTCAAATATCCATGTCAAATGTCTATGTCAAATATCCATGTCAAATGTCTATGTCAAATATCCATGTATGGCAAGTGAAATGTCTCAACTAAACCATATGCACAAAAACAAAGTATTGAAGTAAAACTTGGTTTAAATCAAAGTTATGTTTTGTGGGAAATACATGATCAAATGTCAATCATGTTAAAATGTTTACCCAATCGTTACCCATTCGTTCAGATCGTTCTTGTTTTAATCGTTCTTGTTTTAATTGTTCTAATCGTTCTTGTTTTAATTGTGAACTACTTTATGGTCGATTCTCTAATAACATTCAAACCTTCTTGACTCGTTCCTCGTTCCAACTCGCTCTCGTTCTCGTTCTTAACAAACCCTTACCAAAGGATAAGTTAATAATTACAGATTCAGTCGCTACCCACAACACCCACACATAACAATGGGTGCAGTAAATAACGGGATTTGTCAGATCCTATGGTACCATAACCTAATACTGGTCGGCTTGATCGTTGCTAATGAATGTCATTTGGTTATGTAACTATAACCAACAAGTTTGTTCACTTTTTGAAATTGTTATTAGTTTTTGAAATCATTGTATTCGTTCTTGAAATCATTGTTAGCGTTCTTGAAATAATTGTTATTGTTCTTGAAACCACATTGTAATTGTTCTTGAAACTATTGTAATTGTTATTGAAATCATTGATAAAGCATTTAGCACATATGAGTCACCCCAAAACAGTTGAAAACAGTAAAAGAGGGGAATAATGTACTCGCCTGAGAATGCTTGGAGGTCTTGAACAACAACCAAACAAAGCTAGAGAGAGCACGGAATCAGTCGGCAATCTAAAATTATATAAATAAACCGGACTTATATCGAGAGATCGGATAGGATGAGGCTTGGTAAACCAAATGAGTATTGGAACTCATATGATATGGTTTAACAAGGCCTACATACTACATTGAGACTAACCTAAGTGCTCTCGACCCATCGCGACCCATTAAGGTAACTTATGCTACTTTAACGCGTCGTGCGCGTGAAACGCGTTCGGACCGTCTAACTAGTCCTATGACAAGTGTTATATGCCTAAACATGTTACATAATCAGTTATGTGACAAAGGTTTAGGTTACATATGCTTAATTACCAATTATACATGAAAAGGGTATTCTGGTAATTTACCTAAGGCATATAAACTACCTATCATACATCTACTTAAACGATGTGACCATAGGGTATAACCTCGGAAGGTTATGCCCTATACTAGGGTCACCTAATGTATTTGGTCGGATCCTAATGATCGACCAAACTGGGTCGGGTTCGAAGGTATAGGCGATTTATTAGATCGCCTACCCTACGACCCTAGACAACGTGGTAATCAGTAGGCATAGTCCCAAGGGACTATAACCAACGTGATTACACTCACGTTGCGAAGTTCAAACGAACTTCGCATTGACCATTACTGGTCAACGCTGAAAGTCAAACAAAGTTTGACTTTCTGACTCGAAAAGCAATAAAAATAAGGAAAAGAACGAAAGAATACTTACGAAGGGTCCCCGAATGCTAATCCCGATCCAAGAACTCAGGTATGAAACAATGGTTTCAACTTAGAGCTCTCAAATCAGAATTCTTGTGCAAAATGAGGTTGTGTGGGTTGGGTATTTATAGGAATACCCGAACCGTTAGGATCGTTCCATGGAAAACGTGCCATGAATCCAACCCGTACACTTGTCGGAACCTTATGGTGGCTGGAAATCCATCCTTATCAGATGACTAGACAAATAGGAATGTGTGGGTGTGGTTAATCAGCTGCAAACAGGCTGTTAAGAAACACTGCATCTGGTCTGTGCATGGCTAGCGCACCGCTACACTAAAAGTGTAGCGCACCGCTAGCCATAGTTTGGCAGAATTACACTTTTGGTCCCTGTATTGAAATCAGCCCATTTTCGACACGTTTAAGGCCCGTTAACCCCATTTCAAAGCTCTAAAATGAAGTTAAAGCATAGGGAACTTAAAACATGTTCAAAAATATCTCGGATGTCGGTTCGTTTGGCCGTACGGTCGCGATGTTCGCTTAATTACGACGGAATGCGCATAAGCACGAAAAACGAACCAAATGTCGCGACGAATGGATTTTTCTTATGGCGAACACTAAAATAAAATATTTTAGTGCTTACATAAATTTTTGGATGTCCGGATGTATTCAGAACGTAAGTTACGCGTAAAAATGCAAACTTGTGCACTTTTTGACGCTTTTAGTCCCTGAATGACACAAAAGTTTATTTTAGCATACCGAACACCTAAAAGCCTATTTCTAAGCTATGTGAAGGATATTTATGGTATGTTTAACTTATGGTCATGTTCCGGAATGTCTGTTACAGTTCAAATTGGCATACTTTCGCAGTTTGTCAACTTTAGTCCCTGTAAGCGATTTAAAGCTTGAAATCGAACAAGAGTCAATATGTGCAAACGATACACATATTTTTACAAATCCCAAGTATGAAATACAATATTTCATTGGTTTGGTATTTGTTTGATGGCCCTGGAGGCACAGGTGTTACAAATAAAGCTTGTACTTTGTGCCTTGGGAGTTTTCAAAAAAAAAAATACCCAATTCCCCTTTACACGTCCCTCCTCCCTCTGTTCTCACCCACAACCCCACAAGAAGCAATCTTTCTCTTGCAAGATGGCAACGCCTCCGGTGAAAGAAGAGAACAGATTTGACAAACTAGGGATCCAGGTGACCGATCTCCTTATTTTTTTCTTTGATCGACAAACATCTGAGAGAGAAAGAGAGGGAGAGAGATTGAAGACGGTAGTGGTGGCCGTCCATGGTGAAGATGATGGTGGTTGTTTTGTTGAGAAGCGGCGGTGGAGACAAAAGATTCGGGTTCCGCTACCCTTATTGTCCTCCGACAATGTTCCGACTAAACTCGGGTAAGTTCCAATCCTATTGCATGTCATATTGGTTAGATCGGGTCTTGGTGTGATGAACGAGACTAAGTTTTGGTGTTTCAGTATTCCGGCGGTCGAGTTTTTTTATGAATATTCCAGGTTTGACTAGATCGGTACTGTCAAAGGCATGTAGAACTAATTTCGGGGTTTTAATTATTCCGTTGAACTTCCGGCAAGCCTAAATTCACATGTATGTCCCATTTTTACTTCACAGGGATTCGTAACATCATAATAGCAATTGTCGGCCACTAATGTATAATGTCTTCAGTGAACACTCTTTGTTTCCGGTAATCAGATTCTGCCACCGTATAGATCTGTCATGTGTGCTAGGGTTTCGTTGTAAGCATCTTCTTCATTCTATGCACATTATTTTCTTACTAATCTGTGATGAAATTGAAATATGTTTGTTTCTAGCAGTAGCAAGCTCTTTACGCCTTCAATGCAAAAGTCATACTCTACTGAATTGGTATGATTCTAAACTATTTTTATCATAATGTATCAGAAAGATAACTTTTGGTATTCATTTTGAAGTTATTTCACACTATTAGGGGTGGTGTCTTGATAGCAATGCCTTTTTATTAAGAAGTTATACTTTGGCTTTGATGTTAAATAAGTTGTTTTCAACTGCACAATTTAATTGAAGTTTAGTTTTTTTTTAGAAAACGAATTGTAAACCGTATTGAACTTGACATTGTTGGGAGAGTATATGCTGTGCATTACATCTATAGACCATGACTCGTTAGTATAGTTTTGGCAAGTAATTTTGTTGCAAACAGATCGACTTCTATATGATCTTGAACTCACTTTCCTTTTGTCCATGGTGAGTTATTAAGAAACTTGTGTACACAAATACCCCGCCGACAAAATTTTGTATGACTTAGTTAGCAAGATTATGGCATGTGAGTGAAAAAAAAAACATCTTCATGTAACAAGCATATGGCTTCAGCTAATGTGTATGAAACTAGCACCCCGCCGCATTGCGGCGGGTAGTAATTCTAGTTTTTTTAATTTTTTAATAGCTGGCTTGAGAAGGATGGCTGCGAGAGGTCGTGATTGACCGGTGAAAAAAGAAGAAAACGGTTGTAATTGTAATCTGCCAACGTTGCTAAAAAAACTCAAAAACATCATTAAGGAGTAGAGGATTGTTGGTAAAAAGGAGGAACTGAATTTGGTGGATGTTGTTAATACCCTAGACTTACTAGAAAAAACGGGTGAAGGAAGGAGATAAATAATAGTGAGAAATAAAAAAGAGTGTTTTTGAAACAAAGGATCAGAAAGATAGATAAAGTTACTGATCTGCAACAAAAAGCTCGGCTGGAGTGGGTTAAGAACGGGGATGAAAACACAACCTTCTAGAAGGAGGATTAATTCTATTAAGATTGATGACAATATTTATGACAACCCAAAGGAGATTAAAACAAAGATTAAAAAAGGCCTTTTTTCAAAAAATTCAAAGAGCCAATGCGTAAACGCCTAATGTTAATAGTTAATGATTTTAAGAAGATCACTTTAAGCCAAAGCAGAATGCTTACAAACCCATTCTCAATGGAAGAGGTCAAAAGTGCGGTGTGGAGTTGTGGTGGAAACAAAGCTTCGGGCCCAGACGACATGACCTTTAAATTTATGAAATGCCTTTGGTAGGAATTGCAACCTCGAGTAATGGAAATGAGGAGATCATATTGAGTTGTAACTCCTCTTTCTTGACACTAATTCAAAAAAAATGTAGACCCTCTGTTAATATCATATTTCATACCAATCTCCTTAATAGGGGTAATATACAAAATTGTGGCCAAGACTCTAGCTAATAGGCTTTGAAACGGGTCATCGAGCAACATATAAAGGTCCTATACACAAAGATAAATTAGTTTGCGATATGACATAAAACAAGTGTTAGTATAATGGGAACATAGGAAGTGATCAAATGTTAAATAAAGGAAAGTGAAGACGTGATGAAGAAATCTTTCCCTCAGTTATTCATGGTTTGTCAGGTTTCAAGGACGAAAACTAATTTAAGCGGGGTAGAGTTGTAACACCCCGTTTTGTAAACTATATATATATATATATTGAAAGTGTAATGTACAATATGCCTTATCGTACGAACGTACGAGATTTGAAGGTCGCACGTTATAAACTTCAATCACATGTTGTGTAAAAAAACAATCGCATGTTATAAAGAAAAACTCGCATGTTGTAACTCAATCTCATACGCACCGTATGTTAACACAAATGGTATGTTAACCGTCCCCATATATATAATTTAATTTCATATATTGTTTAACAAGTAAGATGTAATTTGAAATATGAGATATAGACAAGTACTTAGCATTATAAAATAACGTTTAATACTAGTAGTAAAATATATTATATTTGACCTTACTCAATTTTTAATAAAACTTATATCAAAACATAGAGAAAAATAAGCTCGTCTCAATATTATATTCGTAATTTTATAAAACGTTATATTTTAAAAGTTATACGAGAAAAACTAATCAAGCAGCTAAATTAATTATAATAATATAAATCTCAAAAGAGTTTACTTGAGATGAGCTAGCAGCCTCCACATTCTCATCCCACATTGACGCTTTAAGGATTTCACCATCTTCACTTCTTCTATAAGTAGAAGTACATATGAGGAATTTAGAGTATCGGTTTCTTTAATGAGAACGCTCTACTATAGAGAATCCCGAGTATGCAGTATCATTTTGGGTGTTGCTAGTAGTCGTTTTGGAGCATGAGTAGGAGTAGGGGTACGAGTAGCGAGGCTCTACATCAATTTGCCGTAGATAGCTTTAAGGTATGTTCTCGTTTAAGTTTTTTTAAGTATTTATTAATTATTATTAGTAGTTATGTAACACCTTGTAAAATCACGTCCAATGATGTATTGACACGTGTAATAAACCCTAATGAAGTCAAACATTGAATTTAAGGGACTAATTTTTCGAAAAATTGAAAACTTTGATTATGAAAGGACTGGAAGTGTTAGCATATCTAAAATAAGTTTCTAAATAACCTCTTACGATATTTATATTCACAAATGAGCCACTTGATGATCGAGTGTAGCCGTTTGCGTAATTAATTGAAAGTTTGCGCAATGAAGGGTTAAAAGCGTCAACATGTTAATTCTTACCTTTGAATGACCTTTTAACAAACCGGGAGCTTCATGATACTTGGTTATACTCTCAGGAATCCCAATTATTGTCCGTCCAAGGTTTTTATGTCTTTAAGTGATGTTACGCGTAACTTTATAAGTTTAAGGGGTTAAAAATGTCAATATGTTTAATTATACCTCTGAATGACCTTTTAGCGAACCCGAAGCATCGTGATAATTAATAATACTCTCAAGAATGCCTAATATGGATTAGATAAGGCTTCGAGGCTATTAAACGATGATATGCGCAAGTTTGCACATTAGAGGGACCAAAAGCGTCAACTTTTGAATCTACGCCTTTTGGTTACCATTTAAGCAATCGAGAGCATAGAAATAATTAAAATCATGCTTGGGAATGACCATTATGGGCCATGGAAGGCTTGGATATCATTAAACAACATTTCGCGCTACTTTGTGCGATTAAAGGACTATTTGCGTCAAACTGCAAAAGTATGCCGATTCGTATGGTAACGAACCTTTAGGAATATGACCATGAGTTAAACATGCCCTAATTATCCTTTATATAGCTTAGATATAGGCTTTGAGGTGTTTGGTGCACAAAAATAAACTTTTAAGTCAAGGAGGGACTAAAAGTGTCAAAAAGTGCACAAGTTTGCATTTTCGCACATATCTTACGTTCTGGATATATCCAGACATCCAAAAATTTATGTAACCACTAAAATGTTTTATTTTAGTGTTCGGCATGATAAAATTCCATTAGTCGCGTAATTTGGATCGTTTTTCGCGTCCGTTCGTGTTTCGTCGTAATTAGACGAACAACGCGATCATACGACCAAACGAACCGACATCCGGCACATTTTTGAGCATGTTTCAAGTCCATTATGTTTAGGCATCATTGTAGAGCCTTAAAATTGGCTTAACAAGCTTTAAACGTGCCAAAAATGGACCTAACCAACTGCAGGGACCAAAACAACAACATCTGAAAGTTTTGTTGAACTGTGCAGCCCAGGCGGGCCGCGTAGACCCCCCTTGGGTCTTACGCGGGGTGCGTGAACCTGCCAGACCTGCAGAATGTGGTTTACAACCATTTACAACCTGTTCCAGCTTGATCCATCACTTGCAATGGTATTTCTTCAATCTTTGGGCACCTATAGTATTGAAAAACAGGGGGTAAGATGTGTACGGTCCAGATCAAGGCTCGTTTATCGATGAACGATCTTAACGGTCTTGAAAAACCTATAAATACCCTTCCTCACTTCATTCCAACTTGCACCTCTTCCATTATGATCTTGTTCTCTGATTCAAGGAGGATTCTAAACTTGTGGGAACCTCCATTCAGTCCTTTGGACCCTTTGTAAGTGTTCATTTTTTTTGCTTAGTTTTATTGTTTAGCGTTTATAACCGAAAAGTCAAGCGTTTGCGATAAACGCTTTGACTTTTAAATGGTTGAGCCATTGTTCACAACGAACATGGCTACGTGACCGTAATTAGGTAGGTGTTAAACCCTCAAAAGGGCACCTCCTAATTACCACGTTTACTCAGTCAATTGTCGGGTCAAACTTCTTAATAAAAAGTCAACCGAGTCAGTTTTTACAAATAAATTCATAACTAATAATACTGAAGTTATGGAACATGTTTTAACACTTAAATAACTTGGTAATTAATATAAGAACATGTTTAAGCATGTTCAACCCGACGATTTTGAGTATATGCTCGGTTCGGAACCGAAAGTCGCAAAAGTAGACTTTTGCATTGACTTTCAGTTCTGAACCGATTTAGCTTAGTTTAGATATGCCTTAGGATTCCATTAGGACCAGGTTATAGGTTAGTGTAACCCTCTGAGGTTATACAACTTGGTTCCTTAGTTATCCGATTCATATGCATGTTTCCGTTATATGCCTAAATGTTGACTATTATGCCCTTTTGACCTTAAAACGAGATTTTTGAAAATGTGAGAGGATAGAAACCTTTATTACTGATTTATAAACTTGCCCTAAAAATTTGACATCAGTTTGAGGTCTAGGTTAGGAGTTATGCTCATTAGCGTAAATGAAAAGCTTTTATTAATTAAACGACATAATTAGCATAAAGCCTATCTAAATCCAATTTTTGATACCAAACTTTTTACCTACTGATGTAAAATAATATTTTGGGATTTTTATTTATTTTTAGGCTGAGCATAACATAGGGTCTAGCCTTGATTCGGTAATTGTCGGTTTTGCCCTTTTGGCCATAAAATGAGTTTTACATAACATTTTGATACCAAACTTTTTGCTACTGATTTTATATGATAAATAAAACATTTTAAGCCTTCCGGAATGATAAAAATATCAGTTTTTCTTTTAAAACCCGGAAATCGCTTAAAATCGCCTTTTTACGCGTTTTTGACGCATAGTATGAGTTAAAACTATTTTTAACATATAAGGTTTGATACCTACTAATGTTTTAAGTATATTTTCATGATTAAACAGTAGGAAAGTTTTAAACTCAGAAATTCTAATTTTGACATTTAAAGCTTACGTGAAATTACCAAAATGCCCCTTCGGTGCATAGTTTGGTTATACTTATAACTAATAAATTTCACATATATGTAATACCATACTGATATAACTTATTAAAGTAAGTATTTTTACTGATTATATCAGACCTGAAACTCAGATTAATATATAAACTCTTTTATAACCTTTAAAATGACCAAAATACCCCTTCGGGGTTAAATTTGAGTTTAAATTCATTTTGGGCATAATGGAAGGTATCCTACTGATATCACAACATATTTAAGGCATAGGAAACCTGTTCATGACTCTTTTGGTTACCCGTTACGCACTTTTCGCGTTCGGATCGGCTTATGTAACTAGTTTGCATAAATTAGCCGAAACGGGTCAAACCTTATCATTTTTTTAATCTCAAAATCCAGAATGTGTTTAGTTTACCCTTATTACATAAGTATACAAGCTTGTCGGGTCTAAACCACATTCTAATCCGGTCTTCGCTTAATCTTGTGTTTTGAACCGTATCCTCCTTTAAAACTAACCGGTCTAAGCATAGGCTTAATTAAGACCCGTTAGGAATCTAATAGGTTATTAAAAACCTTCGTTCCAGATTAAGAGCCCCAGTAAAAGTACTTGTGCTTGATGATTAGGATATACAGCTGAGTATAAATTGCATTTAAGCTCAGGTAAATACTTTTAACTTATTTTCCCTTATACGGGCTTGGGGTACGGTATATAAAATACCGCTTGGTCGGACATTGAATTTTTAATCATATAAAGGTTAATTTATTGAGATGACCCGTTTAAAATGTTATGTTTGCTTAAAGACTTTGGGGGGTTAATGACCATGTCCCGGATATCCTTGGCATCATTCATCGAATGGCCACGACCTTAGCACGAGGTGTATGCATACACCCGCCAGTGCATATATAAATAATAAGGTATAACCGCCGGTTACGAGAATAACTCGCCACGGGACTATACCATGTGGTGTGTCTATTAATCTTTAACCCGGTATTCAACCCGGGCTACTGAACGTATAAGAAACATGTAATTCTTTTACAAGTTTATATATAAATAATTATCCCAAGTTATAAAAAGTTTTGTGCCATGTGCATTCAAATCAATTTTTCTAAAGCTTTTCAAAATGAGTCAGTTAATTGTATTTACCATTGTAAACTGACGTATTTTCCAAAAAGATTAAATGACAGGTACTGTACGTAATTGGATGGGAGCTCAGGGCGTTAACAGGGAATCTTGCAAGTTCTAGATGCCTAAAGTCTGTTGAACAATGTTTCATTTTATTTTCGATCCGCCTGTGGATCTTTTACAACCGTATTTGTAATACTTGATATTACTCTTTATCGGATTGTAATATATTTATCTTTTACTTCCGCTGTGCATTTAAATTGTGTTGTTTGACTATGATGATATCAACTACGTCACAATACTCCCCACCGGGCCCACCGGTAATACGTGGAAATATCGGGGCGTGACAAGTTAATATTAGTATTACTATTAGTAGTAGTAGTATTAGTATTGTTAGTGTTAGTATTAGTATTTTTAGGTATTAGGGTTATTGACAATGACGGGTATTGGGTAGCCTAATATTCGGATCTTTATATGCTTAACGGGATGTGTTGGAACCGGCTGAAAAATGATATGGTTCCTCCTATGCATCACGACACTACCATACCTATGTGATGGACCGGGGGTCTGACAAGCCATTGCTGGTGGTTGTGACAATGTCATGAATGGCATATGGTTGCCCTTGGTCCAAAATATCACAACCCATGTTTCATGCATGCCAACTGTGTTTTGTAAAGTGTAACAAGTGAGACAATGTCAGGAATAAAGAGAGGACAAGTGAGACCTGAAGACCTAGAGTTCCTAGATGCTGAATATTGTAAATAAATAATATGTTATACTCAGACTATTATCAGATCTAATGAAAGTTCAATTTGTTTCCGTTGTAAGTGTATTAATTGTCCATAATCACCCGGGTTACGAGTGGGTGTTACAAAAATGGCCTTGCTGCATGGAGAGGTTTGTACTAAAAAACCTCTTGTGCAAACGACGTGGGTATATACTGGAGGACACAGAACATTTGTTTGGGTCTTGTTTAGAAACTAGATCCTTCTGGTGAAATATTCCGAGATGATTCAAAATCCATTTCCCTTGTTAGGATGTTCTAGTCGAGAAGTGGTGGAATGGATAGAGAAACAATCGGGGTCGCAAATATGGAAAAGCTTGTTCTAGCGGTGGCTTATATGACATTTTGGGGCTATTGGAAAGACATACATGATAGAGAATTATGTAGAGGAGGACAATCCATAGAGAAGATCGTGGAGTCTATAAAATATGATTCCTTTATTTGGATCCAAAACAGGTCCAAGTTTGTTGGCTTAAATTAGGATTTTTGGTTTGATTTCAATGTTAGAGATGTTTTCGTGTAATCATCTTTTGTCGGTTGTTTCTTCTTTTCCTACGTTTGTATCTAGGACTCCCATTTTCTTGTTGACCCCATTTTATTATGTCTAATAAGTATGTTGAATGTTTCAGAAAAAAAAAAAGTAAATCAATAACTTTTATCAAGATTGAAATTATTTTATACTCACCAATCATATTGTCATTTAGAATGTCGGTAGCTTTTTTCAACTCTACAAGGAAAGTATTGTGTTGTAATTAACTAATTATTATATATCACATTTATGGTGCTTAGACCATTGGGTGTGGTTTGGTTAGTCCTTAAAGAGACTACCCGTCACATAGGCGTCACCTCACCAAGGGTGTGGAGGATAGTCCCCCCTTTTTTTATTTAGTTAAATTATTAAAACAAAGTAAATAAAAAAAGGTTACATTTAAATAAAATCCTAAAGCTAAATTAAAAAAAAAAAACTTAAAGTTACATTAAAAAAAACCTAAAGTTACATTTAAAAAAAAACTAAACATTTAAAAAAAATACAACACAAATAGTTAAAAAACTACTCGTTGTTTTCTTCGAGATTCCAAATGTGTTCGATCAAGTCTGATTGAAGATTGGCATGTGTGAAATCGTTATGTAATAAGAACCTGTTTAAATCTTGTTGTTCTTCGCTAACCGGAACATTATTATGCTCCACCGCATTCTCGTCATACTCACAAATTGCGTGGCCTTCGTCTTCGATGATCATGTTATACAACAAGATGTTCTTCCAGAATTAGTTGTGTCGCGGCTACCACCGTGTTTATAAAATATTTTACGGCTTCTCTGGTATCCGTCGAACCCGACGAAGAGGAAGATGACATTGTTTATTTTTTAGAGAAGATTATTTTGTAAAGGGGATTGTTTGGAGAGTGTGGGTGAATTTTTGTATAAAAATGGTTAAATGAATGGGTATTTATAGGGTTTAAAATAATTTTTTTTAAACTAGCCGTTAGTCAACGACATTAATTAAGGGGGCCCACTTTTTGCCTCGTCTCCAACGGCTTGGAGAAGCCAGGAGTGCCGCGACGAGCCCAGGGGGCGGTGTGCGACATGGGGGACGAACCAGGACGGGGAGGGGACGACCCCCCATACCCCATGGTCTTAAGAATAGCACCAATTTTATTATTTTGTTCTTTTGTAGTTATTTTTTACTTTTAACCTTCATTTTTTCATCTTTTACAAAGTTTGACACAATGCTTTTTATTTTTTACAAATTTTTTATTTTACGTTTTGGTCTAAATTTTACGAGTTAACAAGCTACAACGTGCGTATGTGGTTCAATGTTTATACGTCTATTTTCCCCGTTTAACGAACCCATCGCAACGCGTGAGTCCTAAATCAGTTACTCTTTTCACAGTTTAACTTGGCTTTAGTATACATCGACGTAACTTTTACGTGAATTTCAATTATACCCCGTCGCGACGTGGACACATGGTTTTTTTTATCATCACTTTTGTTATTTGCTTATTTTATCTACGTTTTGAACCTTACGTGGAGTGCGAATGATAACCCATTAGTTTAAACTAAACACATTCCAAATTTATTTAATATATTTTATTTTTGGAATTTTCATTATTGTTTTATTATTTTTAAATATATTTTATAGAAAATATAATTATGTTCTTTTTTAATATTACTAGCATAACAACATGCTTATATTTAACTTTCAATTTAATATGATATATTAATATTTCTTGTATTATTTAAATGTTTTAAAAGGTAATTATGATGTCAAAACCCGTCTAACAGGTCCTATCAGGGGACCGATAAGGCGACCAGTTCATTATCATGTCAGGTTCTAAAAACATTTTTGACAACAAATTAGCAATTAAAGTGAGGTTTTCAAGTTATTTTTGTACTAAGATTAAAGTGGTATTGATTTATAGATTATTTTTGTAAGTAATAAAAACAATTAATAATTTTAAATATTATAGTTATATACATGAACTAGGTTAGAATCCCGTGTATTACACGTATTGAATAAATGTAATTTTATATATTAAATAATAAAAAAAATATATTTTTATGAACCCCGTATTGTATGGGTTAAATAAATGTAATTTTATATATCAAATAATAAAAAAAGTTATATCTTTAAAACCATGTGTATTACACAGATTAAATAAATGTAGTTTTGTATACTAAATACTAAAAATGTCGTATCTTTAAAAAAACCCATGTATAATCGGGTTGAATAAATCTACCAAATAATAAAAAAAAATTACATCCTTAAAAACCTCGTATGTTACACGTGTTGAATAGATCTAAAAAAGTTATATCTTTAAAAACCATGTGTATTACACATATTAAATAAATTTAATTTTGTATATTAAATACTAAAAACGTAGTATCTTTAAAAACCCGTGTATAGTTGGGTTGAAAAATCTACCAAATAATAAAAACATTATATCCCTAAAAACCCAGTGTATTACACGTGTTGAATAAATCTAATTTTACATAGCAAGTGATAAAAAGTTATATCTTTAAAAACTTCTTGTATTATACGGGTTATATAAATGTAACTTTGTATAGTTAATAATAAAAAAAGTTATATTTTTCAAAACCCCGCATTTTACACTTGTTGAATAAATATAATTTCGTATACCAAATAATAAAAAAGTGATATTTTTAATAAATTAGGATAACATTTAATATTAATTTATTATTTATATATTTAATATAAGATAGGTAGGAAAGAGAGGTGTTTGTTTTAAAAATATATTAAATTAACAATTTAGATTTGAGGATATATTTTATTAAAGTATGATAAGATTTAATATTAATTTATTATTTATTTATTTAGTTAATATAAGATAAGTATAAATTTGAGGATACCTTCAATGAATGACACGTGTCCAAAAGTTTGTTTCTTTTATTATAGTAGATAGATTATTTGCACGGTTAGAAATTTCTCTTATTCCCTAACTAGATTAGAACCCCGTGTATTACACGGGTTTAATAAATATAATTTTATATACTAAATAAAAACAATATATTTTAAAAACCTCATTTATTACATGTATTGAGTTAATACTCCCTCCGTCCCATTAAATGTGTCTTATTTTGAATTTTCAAAGTCTTTATATATAAACTTTGACATAAATTATATATTTTTTTGTGTTACATAAAACTTGATGAAAATTAACCCGATAAAAACACTTGTAAAACACACTCAAATCATATAACTTTCATCAAGTATTATCTAACACAAACAAAATTATTTAAGGTCAAAGTTTATAAATAAAGACTTTGAAAATTCAAAATATGACACTTTTAATGGGACAGAGGTAGTATAATTTTATATATTAAATAATAAAAAATTATATCTTTAAGAACCTCGTGTATTGTGCGGGTTGAATAAAAGTACTTTTATATACCAAACAATAAAAAAGTTATATTTAAAAAAAAAAACCTGTGTCTTCACGGGTGGAAGAAATATAATTTTATATACTAAATAATAAAAAAGTTATACTTAAAAAAAAACTTCGTGTATTGTACAGGGTTTAATAAATTTAATTTTATATAGCAAATAATAAAAAACATGTTATGTCATTAAAAACCCTGTGTATTACACAGGTTTATCTATTGTTAAAAAAAAATCTTTCTAAGTCAAAATAGATTTTTTTATTATTTTTTAAATTAGGTTAATACTATTTTCGTACCATTCATAAAACCTTATAATCACAGTAGCATCATATATAAGCACATCACATAACATACACATCACAGTTTCTATACCAAGTCAAAGTCACAGTTTCATACCAAGTCAAGTTCATGTCACGAATGCACCTAAAACTAAAGTCGAGATCGAACCGAAACCGAAACAACAAAAACTTAATTAAAAACTGCGGAGTGAGTTGTACTAACCGATTGCGTGGTGATCTTGGGACCGATTCCGTAGCGAGGGAGATAGAGAGAGATTTTTTATACTCGCAGATTAGTATACTTGCAGGTAGGGTTGGTTGAGAGTTTTGGATAGTTATAAAGAAGACAACATGCTCTCACGTAATTTATAAACTAATTTGGCAGTTGGGGCGGTTTGAGGATTAGGGCCTTAAGTTCGGAAGTTTGTTTTGAGGAATCAGATCAAATAACATGCATGCGTCAACAGTTGAACACAAGAGAGTTGGGACGATTTGGTCCTCAAAAGGAGTTGGACCGATAATCATTAAGTGGCAATTGGGCTAGGAAATTAAGGTTTTTTTTTTCTAACTCTATATACATGCACATGCACATGCATACGCATAGGATGAGATGAAAGGAATTATTATCATAAATATTATTATTATTTTGGAATTCGTATGAATTCTTATTAGATTTGATTAAATATTATTGATAATAAAAATTTGTATTAGATTAGATTTTAGATTTGATTAAATATTATTAATAATAAAAATTTGTATTAATTTAGATTAAATATTATTATTATTAGTATTATTAATAATTTTATTCAATTAAATGAGAGAATGACAAGTGTCCCAAAACAGGTTTCTTTTATTATATAGTATAGATGATGAACTACTTATATTGATATGAATTCATGTTAGAAATAAGGAATAATTGCATATTTTTCCTTAAAAAACTGATTAATTGCGTATTTACCCAACTTAAAATTAAAATTGCATATATCCCTATCTTTAACTAATAAAATTGTAAATTTACCCATTTCAATTTATTTCATTAAAACAAGTTATATAATGACTTTTTTACCTTTATTTTTACTAAAACTTAAAAATATACATATTTATTCATTTTTACTAGTTTTTGTAGGTGGAGGTCGGAGATGATGGTGGTGACTGGAGGAGATGGTGGTGGCAGTGGAGGAGATGGAGGTGGTCGGAGATGATGGTGGTGACTGGAGGAGATGATGGTGGTGACTGGAGGATTATTACCGGCCAATTAGTGAAACTTGGGATTATTGGTGGCCAAAATCTTTCAAGTTTTAAACACGTCAGCTACCACGTCACTTGCCACGTCACTTTTAACTAACCAAGTTAGACAAGGATCATTGGTGGCCAAAATCATACAAGTTGGGATTGTTACAGTGAATTTTTGAAGTTGGGATTATTAGTGGCCAACGGGTGAAACTTTTGATTATTAAAATCCAATACCCCTTTTTTGTATAAAACCCGGACCCGACCCGGGTATTGTCAATACCCGATTTTGTAGAACCCGATCGTACCCGAACCCGGTTCCATACCCGGAACCGGGTATTCAGAAAACCCGATTTGTGCACCAATAATAAGAAGTGTCATACCAAAGTAATATCATAACTATGGTGTAGCCCACTTATGACATGGATGCTGTAGCCACTAGATCGCCATTGTTTATGATAGCCCAATTGGAGTAAATGGGTCCATGTGTTGGTGTCTTTTATCGAAAAGTATCCCTCTTGTGTTTTATGATACCTCTATTTGTACACGAGTCTGTCATATGACTCACATCATATGAGTCGTATGAGTAATACTGGTTGTATGATAAAGTAGAAAATGGTTATTTTGACTAGGGTTGTTCATCGGGTCAATTAATTTGGTTAGTCATGTTCGGTTAATTCATTTTTGTTTTTTCGGTTGTAACCGAAAACCGAACCGAACCAAACCAGACCAAACCAATTTGAATAAATGCCTAACCGAACCGCATATGAATTCAATTGCAAATTCGGTTGAAACCGAATTAACTAATTTAAATCTAAGTAACCGATCTCAACCAAAAAGTCTTGTTCTACTACTATTCACAGATCCAACACAAATTCATTTACAATAACTCGTTTTATTATATAACCAGAATGTATTTTTTATTCAAACTTATGAATCTAAATTTAAATTGACACACTAAAATAAAAATACATTTAAGAAAAAACATACCTCAATTTGTAGCCCAAATAATATCAAAACAAATCCCACGTCAATTAAAACCGATAGGACAAATACATTGAGGAACTAAAACCCAAACCCAAACACAATGACTATCAATTAAAATTTGGATCGGCTAAATATGTAATTTGAATTGAAAATAAGAACATTCATAGTGGGGATTTTTTGGTTTTTTCCCCAAAAAAAGCCCCCCCCCCCCCCCCCCCCCCCACACGCCTTCCAACCACCCCAATGGGCTTTTTAAAAATAAAAAAAAATGTTCTGGCGTTCTTTTTTCCACGCCTCTTGTTAAATGGTTTGGCCAATCTTCTTTTTGTTTGGCTAATATCTTTTTTTGATGTTTTTTTTAATTTAGTTTTTTTACGTCTCTTTTAACGTAATGCCCCACAATGCACACATCCCCACTACACTCATTTTAGAAAAACACCACATAATGGCCCATTGCTGATTGAACTGCCACATGACGCAAAACGCCCAAAGGTGAGGACATTATTTGTGTCTTCCACTACACATGAATATATGTAATTGTATACAATCTTAAAGGACAAAGTCGGTGGATTTTCCACCGGCTTTGCCTTCCTGCCCCTGTACTTTAACGATATTGCAATTTTAGCCTATTGACTTTGATACCTTTAAAGTTTCATAAAATATCAAATTTAGTCCCTAAATCTTTTATTTTGAATTTCCAAAACCACAACCTCATCTTTCAAACTTTGCCAGCACCAACCCTCTACTTTGGTTTTCCACCATCACCCCCTTAGCTCTTACACAGTTACGCCACCAACCCTCTTCTTTTATATTTCCACTAACATCCTCTCATCTTTTACACATTTCCGCTACCACACCTATACTTTTACATTGTCTTTTTTAGACTTTGCATTTTTACCCCTTGCACTATTACTCCATTTTTACACCCGCCCAACTTTAAAAAAATTGCAATTGTAAACCCTAGGCTACAACTCCTACTTTTGCAAATGTCAATGCATTGTGTTTTACGAAATGTCTTAGGCATTGTGTTTCAAGGGCGAAGGTTAGTTGGTGCCCGAGGGTGCACCCGCCCACCCCAATATTTCGGTTAGAAGTGTAGAGATTCTGATTTTTCGTCTGGAAATTTTAAAATTATATAGGATCGTCTTCCCCCAATTATTTTTCCTAAATATTTATACAATATATAAATTAAAGCAAAGTTTGTTACCACTTTGTATATAAGTGATGGGTAGTTTTGTAAATATATTTTAACTCTTATTTGTTTAACCCTAAATTATCCACCACACAATAAACTTAATCGCAAGTTTTTATGTGTAAGAACGGGTTCTTTGAGTGAATGAAAATTTTTAGTTTTATTTGGAACTATTATTATTTGACCTGACCCAAATCGATAGCCGATCCAACCCGAAACATAACGATGAGAAATTTTTTTTTGGGTCCCATCACTTTACGCCCCCTCGAAACTTTTTGTCAAGCTCCGCCACTGTTGTGTTTTACACTTTGTGTCTACCTTTGTGTTTTACATTTTTTTTGTAATTGTCTTTTACGCACTGCGTTTTATGAATCGTGTTTTATATTACTATGTTTCCACCCGTCACGTGCCGCCGCAACGCACGGCGGGAAAAATACTAGTTTTCCCTTGAAATTAATTCTGGGATGCTAGAAATAAAACGTGTGAGGATGCTAGAAATAAAACGTGCAATTGTAATATGGGCTTCAAGGAAAATTCCATACGGGCTAAAATAAGTGGGTTTAATATTATATATTACAGAAAAAAAAACATGATTGGACTTTGTTATTGGGCTGCCCACGTGAGAAAAAAAAAGGGGAATCCAAAGAAGAATTTAGGTTGGTAATTTGAGGTTAATAAAAGGGGTGGGCAGGGCAGTACCTCAGGTATTTGCGTTCTCTCTATCTGATATCATTAACATGCACCGTTATGTCGAAAGTTCAGAGGTCAAAACCCAAGCTGTGCTTTTTGTGTCAATGCTAGCTTGATGGCTCATATGGAAGTTCAGGAATGAAGTGATCTTTCGATCTAAAAGGGTTGTTGTTGGGAACATTTTAGACGAGCTACGCTCGGTTGGATTCTTATGGATTAAAAATTGATCTGAATCTAGAGTGGGGTAAGTGGGTAGATTTCAGTTTCTGTATATAAATGTTGTAATTGGTTGTTTGGCTTCGGCCTGTTTTGGTTGTTAATAAAGGTTAGCCTTTTAAAAAAAGTAACACATAAAACAGTCTAGGGGATTTCGACATCTAAAGACGATCAGACGCATTAAGGGTTTTGATTTCAAGACAATTATTTCTTTTTGGTTTAGTAAGTTTATATTTTATGTTTCGCTTATTTGACTTATTCGTTACGTCTGACTAAATCAATTTAATTCTGACACTAGGGGTTTGGTTTGATTTGAATACTTATGGGAAACTTTTATGAGATTTGACAATTGTAGGGTTTGTTTGTGTCTATCATGATCTTAAATCCGGGTCATTTTTCCATATAGACATTAGATTGTTACTAAGGTGCTGTTTGTTTTTTAAGACATTAGATTCGTTACGTCTGACTAAAAATCCGGGTCATTTTTCCCTGAAATGTTATGTTTTGTCTTCTTTATTTATTTCAGCCAAATCCAACTTCTTGGATCTTTCGTTTTAACTAACCAACACACTAAATTCTTGTATTTTGATATATCAATTATTAAACGATAATAAAAGACCAATCAATCTTATTATAAAGCAATATCTATGCTTTATTTGATTATTTGACCCGTTTGGCTCATCTACGGAATCTTCCAATACGATGACTACCAACGAGATCTTATCCATCCTTGACCAATTATTCAATTTAGCGAACACCATCGCTTTTAAAATTTACACAACTTCTATTCTACAATACGACTATTCGTAATTTAACAAAAATTCACCTAAGTAACGGTCAAGTTACATACCTTCAAAGAAGGCCCTTCAAACGTGATTCGCCACCCGCTTGTCCACTTGACGCTCCTGCGTCCTTTCCTATAGAGTTCATTTATGACATATTTAGAACTCTCTTTAAATCATAATTCACATAATACACTGAAACATCATAATTATGCGTTTAAACTTTAAATTTTCAGTTTTATGCCTTCTTTGAGGCATTTTCACAAACACTTGGGCATATTTTTACATGACTAAATATCAAGTCACTAGCTTATCACTTAGCCCTGATTTCACATCAATCAACCCTTTTACAAAATTATTAGCTTCTATAATTTTGAAGTCACTTCACCATTGTCAAATTACACTAGAACAACACCCAATTTCCTAGTGTTTATCAATTTCTACATAACCCACTAATCACCTACAATGGTGTTCATGGATTTTACTAAAAATTCACATGATTTCAACTTGTATTTGTCTAGGGTTTGTCCCTAGACACTTTATTGCTCCTAATCCATCATAAAAAAAACATGCAACCATAAATCTCAGATTTCCCAATTTCATGAGAGATTCAAACAGAGAATTAACACCAAATTTTACATACCTTGTAACCCCATTGTGATGAGGATCACTAATCTATGTTCGGACTTTGATTTGGACTGAGTTTGATCCTTCAATTTAGAGATTTTATGCTGAACTAGGGTTTTGATGGAGCTTGGGGTCGCCCCTGCTCTGGTCGATCTCCACCAAACACAAACAAATGTGTTTGTGTTTTATTTATCTAGATTTTATTAATATTAGTTTCATTTTGAACACATTTGGTCCCTAAACTTTCCTTTGGTTCTAATTTTAGCTTTTTAACCCATTTGTAGGTTACTACAAGGCTTTCACCTAACTGGGTTATTTAAAATCCTAGTTAGTTAACTTGTTTTTTTATCAACTTTATATTTAAAATAAATAATTTTGAAATTTTTCGGGGTGTTACAGTTTCACCAACATTCCAACAACAAATTAACACCAAAATCAAAGTACACATTATATAACCCTACAAAAAGTAACTTGGGGTATCTTAGACTAACTTAATAGTTGTGTCTCTTCACATCACACCCCTACAAAAAGTAACTTGGGGTACCTTAAACTAACTTAATAGATAATACCCTTTCATTAATAAACACATACCATATGAAAGAAACAATGATTTGCAAGATAATATGTTTTATATAAAACTCAGTTCATGTCTTTACATAAAGATAATACTACTATTTATACAAGCTTATGATAGAAACTTATGAAGATGAAGAGTCTAGTAATTAAGGACTAATTATTCTATAATAAAGAGATAATAAAGACTATATCAGTTATGAAGTGGAGAAGCCTTGAGAGAGATAATGCTGAATTAATTGTCTAACATGCCTCCGCAAGCTAAACAGTCAGTGTGATTTGAAGCTTGAACTTAAATTCTTCAAAACGTGTTGCAGGCAAACCTTTGGTAAGAATGTCGGCTAGCTGTTTTGACGTAGAAACATAGCGACCTTGAAGAGTTTTAGCAAGAACCATGTCACGAATGAAATGAAGATCAACCTCAATGTGCTTCGTGCGTTGATGCAAAACATGATTTGCAACAAGATATGTTGCACCAAGATTGTCACACCAGCTAGTAGGAGAATGAGTAGACAAAACATGAAGTTCAGATAATAAGGACTGTATCCAGCGAACCTCTGACGCAGTGTGAGCAAGAGCACAATATTCTGCCTCTGTACTGGAACGAGCCACATTGTGTTGCTTTTTAGAACTCCAACTGATGAGATTTGGCCCGAGAAAAACACAGTAACCTGTGGTGGATCGTCGATCATCAGGATAACCAACCCAATCTGCATCTGCATATGCATGAATAGAGAAATCAGAGGACCGATGAATAGTAAGACCTTGAGAAATGGTGCCCTTAAGGTAACGTAGTATTCGTTTAACAGCTGTCCAGTGCTGGTAAGTAGGATGTTGCAGAAATTGAGAAACTTTGCTAACAGCATAAGCAATTTCAGGTTGAGTCATAACCAGATACTGGAGAGCACCAACCGTACTACGATATAACCATGGACTATCTAGGGGAATTCCAGAGTGTCGAGATAGCTGGCGACCGGGGGGCACTGGTGTAGGTAAGGGCTTGCATTGACTAAGACCTGTGCGTTGGAGAAGATTTAAAAAGATACATATTGTGATAAGTGTAGAGTATTGCGGGAAAAGGTTGCTTCAATACCCAAGAAGCAATTTAATCGCCCAAGATCTTTCAAAGCGAAACGAGAATGAAGACGACTAATTAGGTTTCCAACAAAGCTTGCCAAGTTTCCCGTGATAATGATATCATCAACATACACCAAAACATAGCATAACACAGAATTATAACTATAAACAAATAAAGAAGTGTCAGTGATGGAGAGTGTGAGACATGGGTGTTTATGTGTTGATTTTACATGGTTTAGCTTGTTTTATATGATTATATGATTGGAATTGGATTACTGCGAGTGTTCATATGTTTGCAGGTAAACCGCGCGTAATTCGGTGAAGTAATGGGGTTAAAAGACTTGGACGAATTTGGTGGATGATTTTTGGGATTTTTATTAATCACCAATATCATTCTATTCTAATCATAAACAATGGTCAACAACATTAATTATTTTGGGAGAGCCTTCATAAAAGACTTTTGGGGGCTCGAAATGATGATATTAATATCATCATCATTATCATCTATTCTTGGCAACACAAAATACAACTTTTGGAGCTTAGACTTTGTGAAAACAACATCAACATCACATCTCATAATTATTTGAAAGGCAACAAGTATCATCATGTGAAGAGAGGTAGCCATGTGTTGTGGGGTTATTATTTTAATAATAAAAAAATCAATTTTGAGGAAAGCATCATCATTACTACACATGAATGCAAACTTTGTGGTATTATATCATTAACACAAGAAAGAAGGGAGTATCACGTGAAAAAAAGAAGCACATGCAAAGACATTGAATTGAGGGACACACAAGCAGCCATATATAGGTAAACTTTGGCTGACTTTGGCTTTTGGGGAGCATACAAGAAAAGACACAGAAACATGTACCTATGGCTTACGGTTGTCAGTTGTGACTTACGGTTTCATCATGTTCAAAGACAAAAAGAAACAGGAGCCGGCACATGGGGCTTACGAATTAGAGATGGGATTTACGGTTGCAATATTATTTCACGTGGGGTGCACGTGGTCTTTTTTTAATTGTTTTGGGATTTAACGTTTTAAAAGAAAAAAACCTATCGAGTGGGCTTCATGAATAATCGAATTATTGGCAGAACTTGGATTTGACTTTTGGGAGGCTCATATAAGCACATCATTGTTCAGGAGCCAGTGAGCCACCATCACTTTTTGGGCTTGGAGTACCACGAATTGGAGCAGCCATTATACATTCTTGGGCTTCAATCATGGACGAAAAGATGGGCAGCAACTTCATTATTTTTTGGCAGCCGTATTACATTTTAGGGGGCATCGAAAACATAATTAATCATCACTCATCATCGATCTTCTACCACTTACCGAAGTCATCATGCCTTCAACCTTCTACCAAGCTTTTTAGGATCGTACGAACGTCATGAGCGGCTAGTCGTCCCGTGACCGTCTTCGGGACTAGGGTTTGTATGAAACATTGGTTTGCTTATTGTTACGATTGTTTTGGATTAGGATTCGGTTAAACTTTCGGTTAGTCGTTCCTATTGTTTTTGTTTTGATTAAACAATACTTGATTATCGTAATCATTCTTGTTCATCATTATTTGGTTTGTTCATCAACAACCGGGATTAAATTCTAGGATGTCATTGTTTTAAACCTTTAATCATTGAACCTGATTATGTTTATGAAATCTGAAATTGGTAATTAACTGGATTACTATTCATTTGCATCAATCCTTCGGTTTTGATCGTGGATCATTGCAATCAAATATATTATCCGTTAGTTATCTATCAAAACAAGTTTTACGAATCATGTCTATGTGATTTCCAAATAGTGGTAACTAAGTAAACCGATTTTCTGCATAACCTGAAAACCCAGAGATTGGTCCTTTCTCTCATTATTGTTTACGAATACAATTTTACAATCGTTTTCATAATTATTCTCACAACTGCAAAAAGCAATTAGTTTAGGAATAGATGATAATTAAAGCAACAAACTTATACACTTTCCACTGATTCCCCGTGGATTCGACACCCTACTTGCCCTTTACTAGTAAAAGGTGAATATGACACTTTACTTATATTTTTGACCGACCTTACGACATCGACCAGTCAGACACACATTGTTGGAAGCCAAAATGTTGAAGAGTAGATGATAATTTTGAAAACCATGCACGCGGAGCCTGCTTGAGACCGTAGATGGCCTTTTTAAGAAGACATACATGATTAGGATGTGTGGGATCAATGAAGCCTGGTGGTTGGGTCATGTAAACAGTTTCAGAGATGTCACCATTGAGGAAGGCATTATAGACATCAATCTGCCGAATATCCCAGTTGCGAGAGAAAGCAATAGATAAAATTAATCGAACAGTGGTGGGTTTTACCACAGGACTTAAAGTATCTGAGTAATCTACCCCTTCAGTTTGGTGAAAACCTTTGGCAACCAACCGTGCCTTGTAATGATTTATGGTGCCATCATAATTGTGTTTGATGCGGTAAACCCGTTTACAACCAACAATATTATTGGTTGGAGGAGGAGGAACTAAAACCCAAGTGTTATTGTTATGAAGAGCCTGAATTTCAGAGTGCATAGCATCTCACCATTCTTGGTGTTTATATGCTTGGTTGAATGTGGATGGTTCAATAATGGAAGACGAGGAAGCATGATATAGAATATGGTCAGGAAATGTTTTGGGTTTACGGGTGTTGTTTCGTGTACGCGTTATCATGGGATGCGTGTTTTGTGGTGGTGGTGGTGGTGGAGGTGGAGGTGGGGGTGGTGAAGGTGTTGGCATTGAATGTGGTGGTGGGTTTGGTGACAGTGTTGTTGTCGAAGGTGAATGTGGGAGTGGTGAAGGAGGTGATTGTAAATGTGACGGTGAAACATGGGAGTTGGATGTAGGTAGGCGGAAGTCGGGTAGTGTAGAAATGTGAGGTATGTTAGTGGTGTTTAAATGAGATGTAGTAGGTTGGGATGGTAGAGTAAAGATGGTTTCATAAAAGACAACATGTCGAGAAGTATACGTGCGTTTGGTTCTAGGATCATGACAAATATAACCATGATGGTTAGAAGCATACCCTAGAAAGATGCAAGGGATGGATTTTGGTGAAAGTATATCTGGACGAATGTCACCAAGAAACGGGTAGCAAAGACAACCAAAAGTGCGTAGATAAGTATAACCAGGTTTGGTCTTGAACAAAAGCTCATATGGAGAACAATGATCAAGCATTTTTGAAGGGAGACGATTTATTAAAAAAGTTGTTGTGGCAAAAGCATCATACCAGTAGACTTTTGATAAGTTAGTTGAATGAGTAATGACCGAGCGGTTTCGGATAAGTGACGATTTTTTCTTTCGGCAACCCCGTTTTGTTGGGGCGTGTAAGGACATGATATACGATAGTTGATTCCACAATTAGAGAGAAAAGTGGCCATGGTGCCATGAATTAGTTCAGGCGCTCCATCACCTTGGAGATTTTTTATGGTTGTAGAAAATAAGTTTTCGACCAAGTTTTTGAAATGTCGAAAAGTATTAACCGCTTGTGAGCGATATGTTAAAGGATACATCCATGTGAATCCACTGAAATCATCAATAAAAATAATAAAATATCGATAATTAGATCGAGAGACAACGGGAGAGGGTCCCCAAATTTCACAATGAATAATTTGTAAAGGTGTAGTGCTTCGTGTTGAAGTGGGCAAAAATGGTAGTCTAGTCGATTTGGACATATTGCAAGATGAACAACTTTTATTAGAAGAAGACATAACAAAAGGAAAGGAAATATGACTAAAGACATAATCTGATGGGTGCCCTAATCTATTGTGCCACAAAGCATGAGTCTTGGAAGTCCGTGCAACGAGAGAGTAGAGTCACATCAGTTTAGGGTGCAAGCGATGGATGAGTTATCCCGTCAATGTCTGTATAGATAAACCAAGATATGAGAAAACAATGGAAATAAGATTATCGATTACTAATTGTGTTATAGACAACAAATTTTTAGTTAGTTATGGCACAATTAAAACATTGGTTAATAGGAGTTTATGATTGGATAAGGATAGTGTAGTTTGTCCAATGTGAGTAATCTGTAAAGCCATACCATTACCCATTATGACTTTTTTCGGAACCAAGATACGGAACCGCACGATCAACCATAGGAACATCAGTTGCCATGTGAGAGGTGGCTCCCGAGTCAGCGATCCAAGAGTCAATTTCTTCACAAATATCAGAAAAATTTGGAAGATTAGTTGTGAGCCCATAATGCGTGGGACTAGAGGAGTGATTAAACCATGAGTCACCATAATCAGAACCAAGAAAAGTAGAGTTTGAACCAGAGCCACTAGTAAAATCAGAAATAGGAGGTCCACTGGTAAAATATGAAAAATCACATGTGGGGCTAGGTGTCGCAACCCCCGGACCCTACCTCCTGGGAATGGGCGGCCGCGAGCCCAGATTCAGTGGTATCAGTGGTTTATCATTTTGGCAGCGGAATTTACATCAGGATCGTAGTTAGGAAATATTTTATCAGAGTAAAATACCACATTTTTATAATCATAAACACATGGGAAATTCCTAAGTTTCCATAACAAACGTGTTCTTAGGGATAAACCCTAATTTATTTAAATAAAACATTTTCTTTATTTAGGTAACTTTTATAGCCACATTTTCCAAGCCTTCAGTGCTGTCCAGCTGGCTTCTATTTAGCTTTCACATTTTGTTACCTTAAACGCGTTTAAAAATATTTTTTCAGTGGAAATACTAGTGAGTGAATCCCAGTTTAATCAAAACAAGTTTTATTATTTTACAGTATTGAGGGCAATCTCGCAATTATATTTGTTTCTAATTCTTACTTTAATTACCACCCACGGTACTGTCAATCGATGACTGGTGGTCATGTTACTACTCACAGTGTAGTAATATACAAAACCCCAACATACCGACGATAATTTTAGAATTACAAATACTCAATCATTGTGAAATATAATTTAAAACATTTGAGGTTTTGTAAAAACAGTTTGCAAAAAGGTTTACACAAAAAGGAGATTACTCACATTGCTATTTTAGATTTTTCCCTGTGGTTTCCTGGTTATAATCTATTAATTAAACAATGCACACGATTTAGTCTAATAACCCAATTAATATTAGTTATACCCTCCCTGAGACAGAACTCCAACGACTACGTCTGGCAGAACCTCGACAGCCGTTACGGAGCACTAGATCAATCGGGTAGCATATCTAATACGTAACCGGGGGTTAAAATACTTACAACGAGGCAGAGCTTCACTAATTAGGGTGGGGGGTATTATGCCCGGTATAATTCTAATACTATAGAAATTGAGAGAGAATTGTGAATTGTGAGCGTCGAAAAATGAAGGCCGATGCCTTCTATTTATAGGTCTGGTCGTCCACCTTGTCGCGCCCCGCGTAAGCCGAAGGCAAAGCCTTCGCGGCCCACGACGTAGGGGGTGTAGGGCCTAGCTATGTTGAGTTGGCCCACTAGCCTCGACACGCGTTGTGCCACGTGGCGTCACCAGGTGCGCCCTGGTCTTGAGCTGTCGCGCCCCGCGTAACCCGAAGACAATGTCTTCACGGCCCGCGAGTGCCACAAGAAATTTTAATTTTATTTAATTTTTATGAAATTAAAGGTATATAAGACCTTTATACGTATACGGGGTGTATTTTAGGACGTATAGGGATATTCTCAATATTTTAGGAGTGTCGAAAATATTTTAGGAGAGTTGTCATATCCTCTCCACCTTGTTTTTGAACTCGTCCTCGAGGTCTACTGGAACAGGTGTGGGTATTTCCTCTGCATCTCTGATTCAAGCTCCCATGTATATTCTGGTCCTCTCTTGGAATCCCATTTCACTTTGACTAGAACTAATCTCTTGTGTTTGAGATTCTTGACTTTCATGTCTTCAATCTGTAGTGGCTTCTCTACGAACTTAAGTTTTTCATTTACCTCTATGTTCTTAAGAGGTACTACTAACGATTCATCAGCTAAGCACTTTTTGAGATTACATACATGAAATACATCATGTATTCCTGCCATTTTCTCTGGCAGTTGTAGCCGATAAGCTACAGGTCCTATTCTTTTAATAATCTTTAAAGGTCCAACACACATGGGGCTTAGTTTTCCGCTTTTGATGAATCTGACTACTCCTTTCCAAGGAGAAACTTTTAATAATACCTTGTCTCCTACTTGGAACTCTAATGGCTTTCGCCTGTTATCAGCATAACTCTTTTGTCGATCGCGTGCTGCTTTTAGTCTTTCCTTGACTTGAAAAATCTTGTCTGTTGTTTCTTGTACTATCTCTGGTCCAGATAGTTGCTTTTCTCCAATTTATGCCCAACAGACTGGGGTTCGGCACATTCGTCCATAAAGTGCTTCAAATGGTGCAGCATTGATACTGGTATGATAGCTGTTATTGTAAGAAAATTCTATTAATGGTAGATGATCGTCCCAATTTCCTCTAAAATCAATTACACAAGCTCTAAGCATATTTTCCATCGTCTGAATGGTCCTTTCGCTTTGCCCATCCGTTTGAGGACGATAAGCTGATGTGCACAAAATGCAACATATAAATTACATCAATTGTGGCATAAAACTAACCCTTTTTTAGTACTAATGTTGGAAAAAAAGTGTGCTTTTGTCTTCCTTTTGTATTTTCAGGATTAAATGAGCTCAAATGAACAAAAGAATCAAAAAGGCAACTAAATCTAACATAAATACAAGAAAAGGAACAAACGTGGCATGCCCGACCTCCCCGACAACATCTTCCCAAGCAAAACAAGAGAACAGAAGGCTGAACACGCCCCGTGCTCAGTGAACACGGGGGCGTGCCCAAGTGCTAGCATAAAAGACAAAGATATAGAAGCTTCTATCGCCCACCACGGGGCCGTGCTCAGCGGACACGGGGCCGTGGTCAACTATAAGATTCGCAGAATCCAGGCAAATCTTGATAGTACAGATATGCTTCTGCACACGGGGGCGTGGTCAACTAATGCAGACAAACTGCAATTAATGAAGACAGAGAAGAGGATGGACACGTGGCCGTGCCCGAGCTAGTGTTCAGGCTATAAATAGGGGTGCTTGGCTCATTTGCAAACCATCCCTTGGCACACCACCTCTCTTACACTTCACCCACCACCCACCACCATCATCCACCACCATCATCCATTATCCATCATAGAGTGTGTGAGTCGTCTCGGGATCTAAGATTGATCGTAAGAGTTCTTGACAATCAAAGGCCATGTTTTCCTAAGTCTCTTACATCACTTGGTGAAGACAAGTGTCTAGTGTAATACTTTTTATTTTTAATCTTTTCGCACTTTTTACTTGGTTATGTATTAATGACTTTAATAACTAGTTTCTTATGTTGAAGGTGATTCTTCCTTATCGTTTGTCCGTGTTGTCTTGGCATTATTTTACTGTCTATATAAAATAAAATATTTTCACCATTCATATCTCCACGGTCTATATGGAGGTATGTTGGCTACCTGTTCGGGGGTTAAGGGAATGGTTTGGTAAGAGTCTTGCCTTGTTCAGTGTATAGATCCTACAAGGACCTGAGTCAAATTTAGTAGGACCTCCTTCAATACCCACCGGTATTGGATGGCGGGGGTCCAAACTCTTTGAACCCCTCATATGTAAGCTACTATTAATACTTTAACCCGGCTACTTAGGACTGTATCCCTGCTGACTCAGACTACTTAGCTGAGGGTAACGTCACCTTCAAAAGAGGGGCCTGCCATATTATGCATTAATAACTTAATTAATTATCTTTCAATAATCCGACCCTTTAGGATTGTATCCTTGCTGACTCAAACTACTGGGTTGAGGGTAACGTCACCTTCAAAAGAGGGCCCTACTACAATAACTAAGATAATCTCTTAAAAAGTGCAAAAATGCTGAAATAATCAAAGGTTACACTATACACGAGTCGGAGCCAAGTGATTCATCTTGTCTATCTGTTTTTATTTTTATTTTTCAGCAATTTAGTTAGTTTTTATTTTTCTTGTTTAAAACCTTTTTCTAAACTTTTGATTTGATTAGACGTTGAGGATAAACCGGTACTAAAAGCTCTTGTGTCCTTGGACGACCTCGGTATCTTACCAACGGACTTTCACAATAGGAATGCGTGAGCGTCTGAGCTACTTGGTTTGGCGATCCATGATTTCGACGTGCTTTTCCACGAAGTGTAATGTTTCGTTCACTTGTAGATCATCGAGAGAAACGTGTAAGTCATGGTCGGCTAGGCACTTTCGGAGGTTTGACACGTGGAAAGTCGGGTGGACATTACTCAGTTCCTCCAGTAGTTTGAGTCTGTAGGCGACTTTTCCGATCCTTTCCAGAATCTTAAAAGGTCCAACATATCGAGGCGCGAGTTTTCCCTTTTTGCCGAATCGGACTACACCCTTCCAAGGTGATACCTTTAGGAGTACGTAGTCACCAACGTCAAATTCACGGGGCTTGCGCTTTTTATCGGCGTAACTTTTCTGTCGATCCCGAGCTTTCACCAGATTGTCTCGTATTTGGAAAATTTTGTCTGTCGTTTCTTGTAATAACTCAGGACTGGTTAATTGCGAATGACCGATCTCGTGCCACACAATAGGCGATCGACATCTTCTTCCGTATAATGCTTTGAATGGTGCCATTTGGATGCTAGAATGATAGCTGTTGTTATACGAGAATTCGACTAACGGCAGGTATTTATCCCAATTACCACCGAAGTCTAAGACACACGAGCAGAGCATGTCCTCAAGAGTATGAATCGTTCTTTCAGTCTGACCGTCGGTTTGAGGGTGGAAAGCGGTGCTTAGATTAAGCGATGTACCGAGTGCCGTTTGAAACGTTTCCCACAGGCGCGAGGTAAATCGAGCATCACGATCAGAAATGATGTCACGAGGCGTCCCATGATTACAAATGATCTCGTCGGTGTAGATTCGGGCTAATCGTTCTACCTTGTAGTCTTCGCGTATTGGCAGAAAGTGAGCTGATTTAGTCAAACGGTCGACCACAACCCAAATGCTGTCGTGACCTAATGACGTGTGCGATAGCTTAGTTATAAAGTCCATGGCTATACTTTCCCACTTCCACATGGGAATTGGTGGTTGTTCAAGTAAGCCAGAGGGTCTTTGATGTTCGGCCTTGATTCTGGCACAAGTTAGGCATTTTCCGACGTAGAGAGCGATATCCCTTTTCATACCCGGCCACCAGTACTTATAACGAAGATCCTGGTACATTTTGTCGGCACCGGGATGAATAGAATACCGGGATTTGTGGGCTTCGTCCATCAGAATCTGTCACAGATTGCTTCGTTTGTGAATCCAAATTTGGTCCAGAAAGCGGAATATCCCGTTCGATTTGCTCACAAGCTGGGCTCCATCGTGGTAGATTCTTTCTTTCTTCAGAGTGCGTTCGTTAAAACACGCATGTTGAGCGTCGCGGATGTAACACCTCGAAAATTCGTGTTAAATAAAATAACGACACGTGTCGTGTAAGACAAAAAGCGTTATAAACTCGGATTTATTAAAAATGTTTGACATGATTTAAAAGTGTCGTCATGTTAACTTTTGCACCTCTGAACGACCTCGTTATAAATCCCAAGACTCAAATCATATTAAAAACATCTAGTATATGTTCAAGTTCAGTGAATTATAGCAATGAATGATTCATAATTTAATTGGTGGACTCCTACGAAGAAATTCCTACGGTAACCCTTAGTTTTCGGTACTTTTATAAAGGATCCAAGCAAACAAATTCAAATGGTAGGGTATATAACTGATAATTGAAGTCCCATGTTGCAAATAAGAAGTCCACAATTCGTTTATACCCACTTGCCCCTTCAAAACGTCAAAGAACAACAACTTTTTGTGTCTGACCAGAGGCTTACGGACCGTAAGCCAAAACCTTTACGGTCCGTAAGGCAGTGCCCAACGACCAGAAACAGGCTGCAGCCTGTTTTGCGCGATTTTGACCGATCTCACTGGTATTTCTCACTATTGGGCGACCCCTAAAATGTTCCTAGACCCCAGGGACACTTGTGGGACAATTGTGGTCACTTGTAGCCTTAGTTGTCAACATTTTATGGTGATTACAACTAGTATATAAGGCCTTCAAGTTTACAAACATTCTTGCACTCACTTATGATCATCTCTGGAACTCCAAAGCTGATTCCAAGACTTCCTAATCAACCATTAGACCCTTGTAAGTCTGCTAATCCTTTCTTAATTAAGTTTAGCTTAGTTATTTAGCTAAAAGTCAAACCATCGTAATTACGGTTTGACTTCGAGATTAATTAATAATGGCTCAGCCAAATCTCGAATTAAAAGTAGTTATAATTTGGTAATTATGTGGGTAATAAATCCTTAAAAGGGTTCCCCCTGATTACCACTCTAACCAGGTCAAAAGTCGGGTCAAACTTGCTAAGAAAAAGTCAACAGGATACTTAAAATACAATTTATGCATAATTAGCAATGTAGATCATATAAAACCTGTTTGATCATTGTTATAACTTAGTAATAAGTGTAAGAACATGTCTAAACATGTTCAACCCGACAGTTTCCTGTAAATACCCGGTTCGGAACCGAAAGTCACATAGTTTGACTTTCACTTTGACTTTCAGTTCTGACCCGTTTAGGCATGTTTTAGAAATGCCTTAGAGCTTTATTTGGACCAGGTTACATGCTAGTATAACCCTCTGTGATTATACACCTCGGATCATTAGTTATCCAATTAATACGCATGATTCCGTTAATTGCTCATATGTTGACCATTATGCCCTTATTACCTTAAAACATGATTTTTGGAAATGTAAAATAGTAGAAACCTTACATACTGATATATAAACTTGTATGCAAAATTTGAGATCAGTTTGAGGTGTAGATTGAGAGTTATGCTCATTATCGCAAATTGAAAGCTTTATGTTAATAAAATGGCGTAATTAGCGTATAGCCTACTTAGACATACTTTTTGATATCAAATATTTTACCCACTGATGTAATATATTATTTTGGGATTTTTAAGGATTTTTAATCAATTTTAGGCTGAGCATAACTAGTAGTCGTAGGCTTAGTCCGGTAATTGTCGGTTTTGCCCTTACGGGCCATAAAATGAGTTTTACATATCTAAATGGATCCAAACCTTTTGCTACTGATTAGATATGTTAAATAAATTATTTTAAGCCTTCTGGAAGTATAAAAATATCAGCTTTATGTATCAAACCCGTAAACGGCTTTAATCGCCTTTTTAAGCGTTTTTTTATGCATAGTATGTACTAGAAGTATTTTAAACATACAAGGGTTGATACCTACTGATATTAGAGGCAAATTATAATATTTTAACAGTAAGCAAAGGTTGATAAACTCAGAATTCAGTTTTGAGCTTTTCGGCTTATGTGAAATTACCAAAATACCCCTACGGGGCATAGTTTGGTTATAATTGATAAATTTCACATATGTACTTTAACCTACTGATATAACTTAGTAAATTGAGTATATTTGCTAATTGCATCAGACCTGTAACTCAGCTTGTTACTTAAACTCTTTTATAAACTTTTAAATAACCAAACTACCACTACGGGGCCTAGTTTGTGTGTAAACACGTTTCGGGCATAATGAAAGACATCCTACTGATGTCACAACATATTTGAGGCATAATTAACTTAGGAAACCTGTCTATAGCTCTCATGAATACCCGTCACACTTATTACGCGTACGGTTCGGTTTATGTAACAAGTTTACATAAATTAGCCGAAACGGGTCACACCTTAACGGTTTTATCTCAAAATCTAGAATGTGAATAATAAACCAATATTAAACAAGTCTCTGAACTTGTCGGGTCTAAATCACATTCTATCCGGTCTTCGCTTAATCGTGCGTACGAACCGTATCTTTGAAACTAGCCGGTCTAAGTTTAGGCTTAATTAAAGACCCGTTAGGATTCTAATAGGTTATTCTAAAACCTTCGTTCCAGATTAGGAGTACCAGTAAAAGCTACGTGCATTTTGCTTATTGTGATTTATACATTGCTCAGGTAAATACTTTTAACTTATTTTCCCTATACGGGCTTGGGTTACGGTATATAGCATACCGCTTGATCGGGCATCAAATTCTCCACCGTTGAGTGGGTAGTTGAATAAATTTGATCGGCTCGTTTAAACAGTCTTGTTACTTAAAGCCTTTGGGGGGTTAATGACCATGTCCCGGATATCCTTGGCATCATTTTACGAAATGGCCACGACTTAAGCGCGGGGTGTAGGCGTACACCCGTCGGTGCACAAAAGAATATTGTGGTGTGTCTATTGATCTTTAACCCGGACAAGATCCGGGCTACTGAACGCACAAGGAACATGTAATTCATTCACAAGATTATATATTTAAAATAATTCTCCCAAGTTAAATAAAATGTTTATGCCACGTGCATCCAAACCAATTTTCAATCATTTTCCAAAATGAGTCAGTTGATTGTATTTACCAGTGTAAACTGACGTATTTTCCCAAAAAGATTAAATGCAGGTACTAAGCGAAATTGGCTGGGGTTTCTCCTTAGCATCATTAGAAGTCTCGCAAGCTTAAGATGCCTGAAGTCTGTTGAACTATTGATTATATTTTGTTTCCGATCCATCTGTGGATAAACATCCGGATATTGTGACACTTGTCATTACAATATTAAATTCGGTTGTATTATATTTTTAAATTTGCTTCCGCTGTGCATATTAAATATTGTGTTGTTTGACTATTACGTTGCCAACCACGTCACGATAATCCCCCACCGGACCCACCGGTGACACGTGGAAATAGGGGTGTGACAGCGGATGAGGGTTTCGAGATCGTGTTGGGCTTGAACATTACGAGTGCTAAGCAGATAGCTCCGTCTGCTAAGTGCGTCGGAAACAACATTTGCCTTGCCTGGGTGATAACGGATCTCACAGTCGTAATCGTTGAGAAGTTCTACCCATCGGCGTTGACGCATGTTAAGTTCCTTCTGATTAAAGATATGTTGCAGGCTCCAATAATCGGTGAAGATCGTACACTTGGTACCATACAGGTAGTGTCGCCAAATCTTTAATGCAAAAACAACCGCGCCTAGCTCGAGATCGTGGGTTGTATAGTTCTTCTCGTGGATTTTGAGCTGACGAGATGCGTAAGCTATAACCTTGTCCCGTTGCATAAGGACACAACCAAGACCAAGGTTGGAAGCATCACAGTAGACAATAAAATCATTGTTTCCGTCGGGCAATGTGAGAACAGGAGCGTTGCAAAGCTTGTGCTTAAGGGTTCGAAAGGCAGACTCTTGTTCAGCTTTCCAAACAAAAGGCTTGTCTTTATGAGTGAGAGAGGTAAGCGGCACAACAATCTTTGAGAATCCTTCGATGAATCGTCGATAATAGCCCGCTAATCCGAGAAAAGAGCGGACTTCAGACGGGTTCTTAGGCGTAACCCAGCTCTTGACAGCTTCAATCTTCGCAGGATCGACGTGAATGCCTTGACTATTAACAATGTGACCCAGAAATTGAACTTCCTCCAACCAGAATTCGCACTTGGAGAACTTGGCATAGAGTTGGTTCCCCTGGAGTAGCTCGAGAACCAAACATAGATGTTGCATGTGTTCGGCTGTCGATTTGGAATAGATCAAGACATCGTCGATGAATACGATGACGAAACGGTCGAGATATGGTTTACACACGCGGTTCATCAGATCCATGAAAACTGCTGGTGCGTTGGTTAAACCAAAAGGCATGACAACGAATTCGTAATGACCGTATCGGGTGCGAAATGCGGTTTTGGGTATATCCTCTTCTTGTATACACAGTTGGTGATATCATGAACGTAGATCGATCTTCGAGAAACACATAGCACCTTGTAGTTGATCAAACAAATCGTCGATGCGAGGTAGGGGATAGCGGTTCTTGATAGTTAACTTATTCAATTCCCGATAGTCGATGCACATCCTGAACGACCCGTCCTTCTTTTTGACGAAGAGGACTGGTGCGCCCCAAGGAGAGGTGCTCGGGCGAATGAAGCCTTTCTCAAGTAATTCCTGGAGTTGGGTTGAGAGTTTGCGCATTTCGGACGGCGTGAGTCGGTAGGGAGCTTTGGCAATAGGGTTGGCTCTAGGAATGAGGTCGATACGAAAGTCGATATCACGACTTGGTGGTAAGCCTGGAAGATCATCAGGAAACACATGAGGGAATTCACGAACCACAGGAACGTCTTTCACTTCTTTCTTCTCTTTCTTTTCCTTCTCCGCTACTACAATGTTTGCCAAGAAAGCTTTGTATTCCTTGCGAAGATACTTTCTAGCTTGGACACATGACATGAGCTTGAGACCTTTTGAAGTAGTTTCACCGTATACACATAATAAGTCACCATTCGCAAACGAGAATCGAATCATCTTATCATAACACACAACTTCAGCATGGTTTTCGCGTAGAAAATCCATGCCTACTATGACGTCGAAACTTCTGAGTTGCATCGGAATGAGGTCGATTGGGAAGATGTGATTGTTGATCTCAAGAGTACAATCACGGATAACATAATTGACGGCGACGGTTCTTCCAGTAGCGACTTCAACATCGAATGTCGAGAAGAGTTGGGAGCATTTACGACTAAGGAGTTTCTCGAATTCGAACGACACAAAGCAATTATCGGCTCCAGTATCAAACAAACAGGAAGCATAAATACCATTCACAAGGAATGTACCATTGACCACGTTGTTGTCGGCCTAGGCTTGGCGCACGTTGATATTGAAAGTTCTGGCGCGTGCAGCCTGTTGTTGCTGTTGTTGCTGCTGCTGCTGTTGAGGCTGTTGCTGCTGGGGCTCTTGTTTCACGACCCTGTTTGGGCACATGTTGGCGAAATGGTTCGGGTCGCCACATGCGAAGCAAGCTCTGGCTTTGACTGCGGGTGCCGGAGGAGCTTGCTGACCCTGTGGGGCGGTGAGTAGAGCTTGGTGAGCAGGAGCTTGTCGAATACGGCAGTTGGCAGTAAAGTGACCGTACACATTGCAATGAGCACAAAAACGGCAAGGAATGGCAGTTGGGTGATGGTAGGTACAGGTAGGGCAGAGCGGATGTCGCCCAGTGTATGCACGCTTGGCAAGAGGTGCATTGGCCACAGGTGCTGCCACTTGGCGCTGTTGAGCTGGTACTGATTGAACTGGTGCAGCAGTGATCGCACAGTTCTTGTTGCTGGAGCTGTTCTTTCTCTTGTTTTTCCTCTTGTTGCTCGATGAGGTGGGTTCAACAGTCGGTGCGGATGCGGTAGCTTGATGCAGATGCTTCGAAGTCTTATCCCAGACACCAGCCTTAACCCTTTTGTCGTTGATTTCGGCGGCCAGTAGGTAGGTTTCTTCGATCATCGTGGTCTTAGCCGCTTGCACGAAATCAGCAACGCAGTCGGGCAGGGCCCAGATGTACTTCTTGATTGTCATGTCGGGAGTCTTGACTTGATCGGGACAGATAATCCTGAGCTGTTTGAAACGAGTAGTGAGACTAGCATTGTCACCATCCTTTTGCTGTATGTGCCAAAATTCATCTTCTAGCTTTTGACGTTCGTGAGGAGGGCAGAATTCCTCTAGCATAACTTCCTTGAGTTCGTCCCACGACAGACCGTAGGCTGCATCGTTCCCTCGCTTGTTTCTCTCGGCCGTCCACCAGTCTAGTGCACGGGACTGGAAAACGCCGGTAGCATTCAGAGTACTGAGGTCATCAGGGCAACCACTCTGTCGCAAAGTAACCTCAATGAAATCAAACCAGTGAAATAGTGCAGTGGGTCCTCCCTCGCCAGTGAATTCTTTTGGCCCACACGACTTGAATTGCTTGAAACTAAAGGTCTTCGTGGTAGCTTTAGGAGCTTCGGTTCTCGATTCCTCAGACGATTTGCTGGCATTCTCATAAACATCGCTCACGGCCTTTGCTACACTTTTAGCGATGATGGAAGCAAGGCGTTTGTCTCTCTTCTCTTGACGAGAAAGTGCGTGACGGGATCCAGACGACATTGTCTGCAATAGACATCGCCACGGAACTCAACACATTGTATTCGAATCTCACCTCACACGTCTGCTACTTACTAAAGTTCAGGAACACGTATATTCACGTAAACACATAACACATAGAGCACAAGATTACATATACACATAAGCACGTAGGGCACATAATCACATAACACCCAAGAATGTCAAGCACTGAAGCAAGGAAACACAAACGAACTTAATCACAAGAGGCAGTCAGAAAACAGAAACCTATTATTCAAAGTCGGCGATTGCTCGAGAATAGCGTAGTATAGGCGTACATCGTAGTATAAAGTCGTCCATAATTCAACGATTTGTTAATGATGTGTAGTGTGTTGTATGAGTAGCGAAAGCAATGGCGTTAGATCGAACTAGTGATACCTCAAAACGTTAACAAGTAAGCATGAAACACACAAAAACACATAAAATCAACGAATCATCAAAGTCAGCAATTGCGGCTCAGAATTAAAACACATAAAATTCAAGATGTAGATTGTCTGCTGTAACACCTCGAAAATTCACGTCCTATAATGTGTTGACACGTGTCATAAAGTTGGAACGTGTGAAAGAATGTTATAAAAGGACTAAAGTTGACAAACATGGAAAGTATGTGATTTTACGGGTTCTGAATGTCAACAGTGAATAAATATACTTCATAATAACCCTACATGATGTTTATAACATTAAACGAATAAATCTTGGATCATACGAAGCAAAAGTGAGAGATTACAAACTACAGGGGTTAAATGTGTCAACATGTTTAAAGATATACCTCTGAGTGACCTTTTGACAAACCCGAAGCTTTGTAAATGTTAATTATGCTCACTAGAATGCACGATAAAAATTTCATAAAGTTTCGTTATCGTATGAGAAAGTTATGGTTAAATTCGTGTGCGAGGGGTTAAAGTGCAAACGTTGAAAGTTAAGGCTTTTCGGGTTAACCGGAAGTGTCCAGGGACTTGGCAAAGTGGGTATAAGTCCTAAAGCCCTTGTGGGTAAATATAAGGGGGTCAAAATGCAAGAAATAACCTCGGTTGCCCGTTCGTGAAGCCAAAGGTCAAGTTGCAAAACAATAAAAAAAATAAAAATCTGAAACGCAGGCCCATGCGGCCCGCGTACGGGTATGTTAATCGGGAGGCGGGCCGCCTCAGGAGCCCAGAAGCAGAAAATCATGACAGCAGCCTGCAAACGCGGAAAACCGACCCTTTTTCGACATTAATGCAATGTGGGCGACCCCTAAACAGTCCTAGGCACTAGGAACACATGTTGGAAGGTTGTGGTTACCTGGTAGACTTGTTTGTCATTGTTTTGTGGTGATTGAAACCACTATAAAAGGGCCTTCAAGTCACAAACATTCCTCACACCATTCTCTTGCAATCTGATCAACTCTGGAGCTCAAGTCTGCTCTCAACTGATCATATCTCGTGCGTAGGACTCTTGTAAGTAATCTAATCCTTCCCTAATTACTTTTAGCTTAGTTAATTAGCTAAAAGTCAAACCGTCGTAATTACGGTTTGACTTCAAGATTAGTCAATAATGGCTCAGTCAATTCTCGAATCAAAAGTAGATATAAGATGGTATTTATGTGGGTAATAAAACCTCAAAAGGGTTTCCCCTGATCATCACTCTAACCAGGTCAAAAGTCGGGTCAAACTTATATTTAAAAAGTCAACAGGAAGTCTAAAATGCCATTTATGCATAATTAACATTGTAGTTCATATATGTAACACCTCGAAAATTCACGTCCTATAATGTGTTGACACGTGTCATAATGTCTAAACGTGTGAAAGAAATATTATAGAAGGACTAAAGTTGACAAACGTGGAAAGTATGTGAATATACGTATTCTAAGTGTCAACTGTGAATAATTATATTATATATTACCCCTGCACGATGCTCATACCTTCAAACGAATAAATCATGGATCATACGAAGCTAAATGTGTGTGATTTCAAACCACAGGGACCAAATGTGTCAACATGTTTAATTTATACCTCTGAGTGACCTTTTGACGAACCCGAAGCTTTTTAAATATTAATTATGCTCACAAGAATGCACCATAAAAATTTCATAAAGTTTCGTTAACGTATGAGAAAGTTATGATCAAATTCGTGTGCGAAGCGTTAAAGCGTAAACGTCGAAAGTTAGGACTTTTCGGGTGAAAATAAAGTTACCCGGGGACTTGGCAAAGTGGGTATATGATTTAAGGCCTTAGTAGATCAATTGTGGAGGTTTAAAGTGCAATAAATCAGTGACTATTCGAGTTTTGAAGAGACAAGGGCTGAATCGCAAACAAAATCAAAAACCTGATCTGCAAGGGGGGTCGCGCTGCGCGACGGGTCCCTCGCGCTACGCGAGGGTGTGCCCAGCTCCGAAAAAAAATGCTGGTGGTCTGCCATTGCGTAATTTCGCGATCCCTACTCGTTTTTCCACTTCTTATGGCCCCTAAAACACCTCCTAAGCCCCTAGGACACCTGTTGATTGTTTGTGGGCACTCATAGACTTGTTTGTCAATGATTTGTGGTGATTGAAACCATTATAAATAGCCCTTCAAAGTCACAAACATTCTCACACCTTCATCTGATCATTTGGAGCCTTTCTGGAGCTAAGGAACTCTCCCAACTGATCATAAGTCGTGCATAGGACCCTTGTAAGTGTTCTAATCCTTCCTTGTTTGAGTTTAGCTTAGTTAATTAGCTAAAAGTCAAACCGTCGTAATTACGGTTTGACTTCGAGATTAGTCAATAATGGCTCAGTCAAATCTCGAATTAAAAGTAGTTATAAGTTGGTATTTATGTGGGTAATAAAACCCCAAAAGGGTTTCCCCTGATCACCACCCTAACCAGGTCAAATGTCGGGTCAAACTTTTACTTAAAAAGTCAACATAATGCTTAAAATGTCATTTATGCATAATTAGCTATCTAGAACATATATAACCTGTTTGATCATTGTTATAACTTAGTAATTAGTGTAATAACATGTCCAAACCTGTTCAACCCGACTATTTCCTGTTTAGACCCGGTTCGGAACCGAAAGTCGCATAGTTTGACTTTCACTTTGACTTTCAGTTCTGACCCGTTTAGGCATATTTTAGAAATGCCTCAGAGCTTTAATTGGACTAGGATACATGTTAGAACAACCCTCTGTGATTATACACCTTGGTTCACTAGTTATCCAATTAATATGCATATTTCCGTTAATTGCTCATACGTTGACCGTTATGCCCTTATTACCTTAAAACATGATTTATGAAAATGTAAAAGTGTAGAAACCTTGAATATTGATATATAAACTTGTATGCAAAATTTGACATCAGTTTGACTTGTAGATTAAGAGTTATGCTCATTAGCGTAATTACGGTGCTTTATGTTAATAAAATGGCGTAATTAGCGTATAGCCTAATTAAACATACTTTTTGGTATCAAAAGAATTACCCACTGATGTAATATATTATTTTGGGAATTTTAAAGATTTTTAATTAATTTTAGGCTGAGCATAACTCATAGTCGTAGGCTTAATTCGGTAATTGTCGGTTTTGCCCTTACGGGCCATAAAATGAGTTTTACACATCTAAACGACTCCAAACCTTTTTCTACTGATTGGTTATGATAAATAAATTATTTTAAGCCTTCTGGAAATATAAAAATATCAGATTTAAGTATCAAACCCGGTAATGGCCTTTAATCGCCTTAATTAGCGTTTTTAACGCATAGTATGTTTTAAAATCATATTGGACATACCCGGGTTGATACCTACTGATATATGAGGCAAATTATGATATTTTAACAGTAAGCAAAGGTTGATAAACTCAGACTTCGTTTTTGAGCTTTTCGGCTTATGTGAAATTACCAAAATACCCCTACGGGGCATAGTTTGGTTAAATATGATAAATTTCACATACATGCCTTAGCCTACTGTTATAACCCATCAAAATGAGTATGTTTGCTGTTTACATCAGACCTGTAACTCAGTTAATCAATTAAACTCTTTTACAAACTTTAAAATGACCAAACTACCCCTACGGGGCATAGTTTGTGTTTAAATTAGTTCGGGGCATAACGAAAGACATCCTACTGATGTTACAACATATTTGAAGCATATTAACTTAGGGAATCTGTATATGGCTCTTACGGATACCCGTTACGCATACTACGCGTTCGGCTCGGTTTATGTAACAAGTTTACATAAATTAGCCGAAACGGGTCAAACCTTATCGGTTTTATCTCAAAATCCAGAATGTGAATAATGAACCCATATTAAACAAGTCTTCAAACTTGTCGGGTCTGAATCACATTCTATCCGGTCTTCGCTTAATCGTGCGTACGAACCGTATCTTGAAACTAGCCGGTCTAAGCTTAAGCTTAATAAAAGACCCGTTAGGATTCTAATAGGTTACATTAAACCTTCGTTCCAGATTAGGAGAAACAGTAAAAGCTACGTGCATTCTGCTTATTGTGATTTATACTTGCATCAGGTAAATACTTTTAACTTATTTTCCCTATACGGGCTTGGGTTACGGTACATAGCGTACCGCTTGATCGGGCATCAAATCTCCACGCTTAGTGGGTAGTTGAATAATTTGATCGGCTCGTTTTAAACAGATTTGTTTACTTTACAGCCTTTGGGGGGTTAATGACCATGTCCCGGATATCCCTGGCATCATCTTACGAGATGGCCACGACCTGAGCACGGGGTGTAGGCGTACTCCCGTGTATAACTCACTTAAAGTGGTGTGTCTATTGATCTTTAACCCGGATACGTTCCGGGCTACTGAACGCATAAGTAACATGTAATTCGTTCACAAGATTATAATATTATATAATTCTCCCAAGTTAAATAAAATGATTTATGCCACGTGCATCCAAACCAATTTTCAATCATTTTCCAAAATGAGTCAGTTGAATGTATTTACCAGTGTAAACTGACGTATTTTCCCAAAAAGACTGAATGCAGGTACTAAACGTAATTGGCTGGATTGTCTCCTAAGCATCAATAAAAGTCTCGCAAGCTTAGGATGCCAGAAGTCTGTTGAACAACTAAATGTTATTTTGTTTCGATCCGTTCTGTGGATAAACACCGGATATTGTGACTTTGTTTACAATAAATAAATTCGGATGTATTATATTTTCAATTGCTTCCGCTGTGCATTATTATATTGTGTTGTTTGACTATTACGTTGCCAACCACGTCACGATACTCCCCCACCGGGCCCACCGGTGACACGTGGAAATCGGGGTGTGACAATATACAACCTGTTGGATCATTGTTATAACTTAGTAATAAGTGTAAGAACATGTCTAAACATGTTCAACTCGACAATTTCCTGTTTAGACCCGGTTCGGAACCGAAAGTCACATAGTTTGACTTTCACTTTGACTTTCAGTTCTGACCCGTTTAGGCATGTTTTAGAAATGCCTCAGAGCTTTAATTGGATTAGGTTACATGTTAGAACAACCCTCTGTGATTATACACCTTGGTTCATTAGTTATCCAATTAATATGCATGTTTCCGTTAATTGCTCATATGTTGACCGTTATGCCCTTATTACCTTAAAACGTGATTTATGAAAATGTAAAAGTGTAAAAACCTTAGTTACTGATATATAGACTTGTATGCAAAGTTTGACATCCGTTTGACTTGTAGATTAAGAGTTATGCTCATTATCGCAAAATTAATGCTTTATGTTAATAAAATGGCGTAATTAGCGTATAGCCTAGTTAAACATACTTTTTGGTATCAAATCTTTTACCCACTGATGTAATATATTATTTTGGGATTTTAAAGATTTTTAATTAATTTTAGGCTGAGCATAACTCATAGTCGTAGGCTTAATTCGGTAAATGTCGGTTTTGCCCTTACGGGCCATAAAATGAGTTTTACATATCCAAACGACTCCAAACCTTTTGCCACTGATTAGTTATGATAAATAAATTATTTTATACCTTCTGGAATATTAAAAATATCAGCTTTAGGTATTGAACCCGTAAACGGCTCCTAATCGCCTTATTTAGCGTTTTTACCGCATAGTATGTACTAATACCATTTTTAAACATACAAGGGTGATACCTACTGATGTTTTAGTCAAATTATAATATTTTAACAGTAAGCAAAGGTTGATAAACTCAGACTTCAGTTTTGAGCTTTTCGGCTTATGTGAAATTACCAAAATACCCCTACGGGGCATAGTTTGGTTAAAAATGATAAATTTCACATATATGCTTTATCTTACTGTTATAACTCATTAATTTGAGTATGTTTACTGATTACATCAGACCTGTAACTCAGTTAAACACTTAAACCCTTTTACAACTTTTAAATGACCAAACTACCCCTACGGGGCCTAGTTTGTGTTTAAACACGTTTCGGGCATAATGAAAGACACCTTACTGATGTCACAACATATTTGAGAGATGATTAACCTAGGAAACCTGTATATAGCTCTCATGAATACCCGTCAAGCCTATTACGCGTACGGTTCGGTTTATGTAACAAGTTTACATAAATTAGCCGAAACGGGTCAAACCTTAACGGTTTTATCTCAAAATCCAGAATGTGAATAATAAACCCATATTAAACAAGTCTTCAAACTTGTCGGGTCTGAATCACATTCTATCCGATCTTCGCTTAATCGTGCGTACGAACCGTATCTTTGAAACTAGCCGGTCTAAGCTTAAGCTTAATTAAAGACCCGTTAGGATTCTAATAGGTTATATTAAACCTTCGTTCCAGATTAGGAGAACCAGTAAAAGCTACGTGCATTTTGCTTATTGTGATTAATACTTTCTCAGGTAAATACTTTTAACTTAATTTCCCTATACTTTCTCAGTAGCCGCCCCCACTGACCATGAGGCTGGACCGTCAAATGTATGAGCCCAACCTACCACGGAGAGCGAAGGTCCACGACGGAACAGGAGAAACCTGTTCGAACCAGTGAGACGATCTGTTTCGCACAGCTCCACCCCTCCGGTCCACAATTCATATGGATCACACTCGGAAGATGAGCCCAACAATCCTCTGCCTTCATATATACCACTACAAAGGTCTCTGTCCCATCATTCCTACGGGGACCCCACACCTATCTTTAGAGGCCAGTTTAATCCGGCCGATTACCTACAAGAACCCGTGGGTTTCAACCCACTAAGGCCAAACGATCACTTCTCTGGTGATCAAGCTGACGATATGGATGAGGATACTGACCCCATCATGCCGGCAAGTGGAACCCCGAACCATCCGATCGAGATCTCCGACGGATCCTCCTTTCACGGATCGCCCTATGGTGGTCCAGACAGTTTTCAAGCCCTGTTCGATCAACACCAGTGGTTTTATACCCCATCACACCACTCGTCGTCACATGGGCAGCATCAGCAGCAGCAGCAGTCTCATCAGCAACAGGAGCCACAGCCACAGCCGCATCATCAAGATTCCTCTGAGGATTATCGATTTGTGGCAGTTACGCCACCACCTCCACCGCCACCAGTTCAACCGCCACCTCCTCAACCGCCAAGGCGAAGAAGAACCGGTGCCCGTATGTCGGTGCGACCAGGGGACTTTCATTTTAGCTCCCCACGACAGTCAAGTGCAAGCCACTACCCGCCTCATCGGGAGGACCCACAAATGGGTGGGCCTTCGCAGCCAGCTTTTCAACAGCCACTGCACATGGGTTTTGATAACCCAATCCCAGCATACACGGGTCCAAGTACTTACAACCCGTTTGAGCCACCAGCTTACAACAACTACGGATACGCTGAGGCAAATCCTTATATGGAAGCATCAAATTATAACGCCCTCAATGCCCAAGGACCCTACGGAGATCCATGGGGGGTAAGCTACCCGAATCAGGGGTACCCAATACCTCCCAGGCCTATCATTAGAACGCAGTCGCAGCCGCCACGATTTTCTCCCCCGGAACGGGAGGAAATTCTACATAGATTGAATCAGGTTGAGCGGGAAGCTCGCCGCGACCGCCAAGAGAAGCAGACCTTCTTCCAGGGATTAATAGGACTGCTCAAGGGAAAGAACAAGAAGGATTATTAAATCCTCCCAGCTGTTGTTGAGCCCCTGCGTGGGCATATTTGGTTGTTAAGCCCCTACGTGGGTGTTTATGTTTGTTTGTGTGTATTGACCCCTGCGTGGGTCTATCTTTCCATAAACCCCTACGAGGGTATGTTGTATGTTTAGTCCCTGCGTGGACTTATGTTTGTTTAAGTCCCTACGTGGACAATCGTTAGTGTGTTAGTCCCTACGAGGACTTGTGTCTTTCTGTAAGACCCCTACGTGGGCATGTCTTCTGTAAGACCCCTGCGTGGGCATGTTGGTATGTTTTAGCTCCCGCGTGGGCAAATTTCATGTGTAAAAGACCCGTTTAGGGCGATATGTAATATAGTGATAAATTAATGGAGTGTTATTTTTATAAATTTCATGTTTGCCATTTGTGCATAAATAAATTACAAATGAAATAAATAAATTAAAATCATTCTTTTTAATCTGCCTAAGTAATTATTTAATTAAGAGTCTTTAAGTGTGAAACCTAGCCTCGTGTCAAATATAAGACCGGGCCAAAATGGTAAGACCGGTTTAAAAGATTCAAATCCCTGTTAACATCTTAAAACATGTTAACACTCCTGGCAGAAGTGATTCGTTAAAAATCACATGTCATTCTTAAATGAATAAGGATTCTTTAGAAGATTCCTAATCCAGTTTAATGATCTCTGAATCCTGGATTTACATCATCAGTTAAGATGATCATATTTAACCATACGTGGTAATATAGTGCCTACGGGCCTTGCTCAAATTCTACACGAGCCAAAAGACAGTGGTAGCTATGACTCCCTGTCTAATAAAGGTAATGAACTAGGTTCAAACCTTAAAAGTCTTGATTCTCTGAAATCATAGTTTATGAAATAGTCCATGTGACCGAGCCTTTTGTGCTAATATATATAGTTATTGTTTGTGTTTAGGATAAATTTTAATTAAAATCCTAAATTAACACGATTAACAAGTTAACCAAATATGGTCTCTGTTTACCATGGTTAACGAATTACCCTAAGGGGTAATTCCATAATAAACTCCCAAATAAAATATTGTTCTTGTTTTCTGCAACAGCTCAATTCAAATGGCTGACTCAAATGAAATAAATAGCCATCCAGTGGAGCCGAATGAGAACGCCCAGATTACATTAACAGGTGCTGAACTAAAAGCAATCATAGATGGCGCTATCACCCAGGCTTTGAATAGACAGTATGAGGAATACAGTGATACTCGAAGTAGGACCCACTCTGCATCACATTCAAAGCCCAGGACACATTCTGAGGCTCATAACAAACCTCCTCCCAAGAAGAATGGACCCAAGAAAGACGGTGATGACCGTCAGTCCACCAACAATCAAAGTGTCCCATCTCAGCAATTGATACTGCATCAGGGACCCCGTAACAAGGGTTGCACTTACAAGTACTTCGTGTCTTGTAAACCCAGGGATTTTACTGGGGAAAAAGGGGCCGTCGACTGTATGACATGGCTGGATGAAATGGACACGGTGGTGGATATCAGCGGGTGCGCTGAAGGGGATATAGTTAAGTTTGTGTCACAGTCCTTCAAGGGTGAAGCATTGGCATGGTGGAGATCTCTAATGGAGGCCTCCGGAAAGATCCCGTTGTATAGCATGTCGTGGGATCAATTCATTGCCCTGATTAAGGAAAACTTCTGTCCTCAACATGAGGTGGAAAAGATAGAATCTGACTTTCTATCCTTGGTGATGAAGAACCTCGATTGTCAAGCTTATCCGACAAGCTTCAATACACTGTCTCGGTTGGTTCCCTACCTGGTAACCCCGGAGCCCAAAAGAATCGCTCGCTTTATTGGTGGTTTGGAACCCGAGATCAAGTCCAGTGTAAAAGCTTCTCGGCCAGTTACCTTCAGGTCTGTAACTGACCTTTCCTTATCCCTCACACTAGATGCGGTCCGGCAGAGATCGCAGAGGAATAAGGCGGCCGAGAAGAGGAAGCATGAAGATGATGGTTCGCGTAGATCGAACAAGAAGCACCGTGGGAGCGGTGATCACAAGAAGGGATCAGAGTCAAAGAAAGATGGGCATCGTTCTGGAGAGAAGCCCACATGTAAAATTTGCAAGAAGCAGCACTATGGAAAGTGCAGACTGGAGTCAAGCTCTCAGACTCAGTCAAAATCATTTGCTTGTGGAATTTGCAAGTCCACGGACCACAAAACCCTGGATTGCAAAAAGATAAAAGACGCAACGTGCTACCGTTGCAATGAGAAGGGGCACATCAAGACCAACTGCCCAAAATACAACAAGAAGCCTGAGGAGGCTAAGAAGACTAACGCCAGAGTCTTCAGAATGGATGCGAAAGAAGCTGTGCAGGACGATAATGTCATAACAGGTACTTTCCTTGTAAATGATGTCTTTGCAAGAGTACTTTTTGATTCAGGCGCAGATAAGTCTTTCGTAGATCATAAGTTTTGTAAATTGTTGAATTTACCTGTCAAAACCTTAAACGCAAACTATGAGGTAGAGTTAGCAGATGGTACCATAGAAACCGTCTCTACTGTGGTAGATGGATGTGTTATATCCATTAAGAATCATTCTTTTCCTCTGTCTCTACTTCCGTTTAAGTTAGCCGGTTTTGACATAGTTCTGGGTATGGACTGGTTATCTCATAACCAGGCCCAAATCGTCTGTAACATGAAGCAAGTAGTGATAAAGACTCCGTCTGGTGAGTCACTTACCATTCGGGGAGATACCCAGTATGGACTACCTGAGCACGTGACTATGCTCAAGGCCTCAAAGTGTTTGAAGAAAGGGTGTGTCATCTACATGGCACAGGTGATTATGGAGGAACCTAAACCGAAGTTAGAAGACATCCCTGTCATTTCTGAATACCCAGAAGTGTTTCCTGAAGATCTACCTGGCCTACCACCAGATAGACAAGTTGAATTCAGGATCGATATCATTCCTGGAGCGGCACCAGTTGCCAGAGCACCATACAGATTGGCACCCACCGAAATGAAGGAGTTGCGGACGCAGCTAGATGAATTGCTGGCTAAGGGTTTCATTTGACCTAGTTCATCTCCTTGGGGAGCGCCAATCCTGTTTGTCAAGAAGAAGGATGGATCGATGCGTCTATGCATCGACTATCGCGAGCTTAATAAAGTCACGATCAAGAATAGATATCCATTGCCCAGGATCGACGATTTGTTCGATCAGCTTCAAGGGGCAAGTTACTTCTCAAAGATTGATCTGAGGTCAGGCTACCATCAGTTGAAGGTTAAGGACGAAGATGTTCACAAGACTGCATTTAGGACTCGTTACGGTCACTACGAGTTCCTAGTGATGCCTTTTGGGCTCACTAATGCACCAACCGCGTTCATGGATCTCATGAATCGCGTCTGCAAGCCTTACTTAGATAAATTTGTTATCGTCTTCATCGATGACATCCTTATTTATTCTAAGAATCAAGCTGACCATGAGAAACACCTTCGTTGTATTCTCAAACTCCTACATCGGGAGAAACTCTATGCCAAATTCTCTAAGTGTGAATTTTGGTTACGAGAAGTCTAATTTCTTGGACACGTGGTCAGTGAGCGTGGAATCCAAGTGGATCCCGCTAAAGTTGAAGCTGTTATGAATTGGCAAGAGCCAAAGACGCCTACGGAGATTCGTAGCTTCCTGGGATTGGTAGGATATTACAGACGCTTCATTGAAAATTTTTCAAAGATTGCTGCACCCCTAACTTCCCTGACCAAGAAGAAAGTAAAGTTCGTTTGGGGTCCTAAGCAGCAAGAGTCCTTCGATGTTTTGAAACAAAAGTTGAGCAACGCTCCTGTGCTTACCTTACCTGAGGGCGCTGAAGAATTTGTAGTTTATTGTGATGCATCACACACTGGCATGGGATGTGTGCTTATGCAGAAAGGCAAGGTGATTGCCTATGCATCACGACAGTTAAAGGTGCACGAAAAGAATTACACCACCCATGACTTGGAATTGGGTGCCGTTGTGTTCGCACTAAAACTGTGGAGGCATTATCTTTATGGAATCAAGTTTGTGATCTTTTCTGATCACAAGAGCCTCCAGCATCTGTTTAACCAGAAAGAATTAAACATGAGGCAACGCCGTTGGATGGAAACTTTAAATGATTATGATTGTGAAATCAAATATCATCCCGGCAAAGCGAATGTAGTCGCTGACGCCTTGAGCAGAAAGGAAAGGGTTAAACCCATTCGAATCAATGCCAAGCGCATGGAAATAAAGAACAGTTTGATAGAAAGGGTGTTAGCTGCACAGAAGGAAGCTGTGTTGGAAGCTAACTATCCTAATGAAAAGTTAGGAGTAACTGAGGAGCAATTAACTCTTAGCAAAGACGGAATTCTTCGATTAAATGGACGAATATGGGTTCCAATTTTTGGAGGACTTCATAATGTCATCCTCCAAGAAGCCCATAGTTCCAAATACTCCGTTCATCCTGGAGCCGATAAGATGTACCAGGATTTAAAGACAAATTATTGGTGGATAGGCTTGAAAAAGTCTGTAGCCGCCCATGTAGCAAAATGCTTGACATGTGCGCAAGTCAAAGCCGAGCATCAGAAACCGTCAGGTTTGCTACAACAGCCTGAACTTCCTACGTGGAAGTGGGAGATGGTAACTATGGATTTTATTACCAAGTTACCCAAGACAAGGAAAGGAAATGATACGATATGGGTTATAGTTGACCGACTGACTAAGTCAGCTCATTTCTTACCCATCAAGGAGACTTATAGCTCCGATATGTTAGCCCAGTTATACGTTGATAAGATTGTAGCCTTACACGGCATACCTGTAGCTATTATCTCTGATAGAGATACTAGGTACACGTCACATTTTTGGAAGAGCTTCCAGCAATCTTTGGGCACACGTTTGAACTTTAGTACGGCTTACCATCCTCAGACAGACGGTCAGAGTGAGCGTACTATTCAAACGTTGGAAGACATGCTACGCGCATGTGCGATCGATTTGGGAGGTAGCTGGGATAAGAACCTACCATTGATCGAATTCTCCTACAACAATAACTACCATACCAGCATAAAGGCTGCACCTTTTGAGGCATTATACGGTAGAAAGTGTAGATCGCCAGTTTGTTGGGCGGAAGTTGGAGAAGTCCAGTTATCAGGACCAGAGATCGTGTTCGAAACGACGGACAAGATTGTCCAGATTCGTAACAATCTCCAAGCTGCCCGGAATAGGCAGAAGAGTTACGCGGATCCAAGTCGTAAGGATTTTCACTTCGAAGTAGGTGACAAAGTCCTACTTAAAGTGTCACCATGGAAAGGGGTGATGCGATTTGGTAAGAAAGGCAAACTAAGCCCGAGATACATAGGACCTTTCGAGGTTATCGAACGTGTCGGGTCAGTTTCCTACAAGTTGAACTTACCAGAAGAGCTCAGTGGAATTCACAATGTGTTCCACATCTGCAATCTAAAGAAATGTTCCGCTGACGAATCACATGTCATGCCACATACAGATGTGCAGATAGACGCGAGCTTAAAATTTGTGGAAAAAACTTTGTCGATTGAAGATCGACAGGTAAGGAAACTTCGAAGGAAGCATATACCTTTTGTAAAGGTCAAATGGGACGCCCGTAAAGGTCCCGAATACACGTGGGAGGTTGAATCCACGATGAAAGAAAAGTACCCTTACTTATTTCAGTAAATCTCGGGTCGAGATTTATTTTAAGGGGGTGAGGATGTAACACCTCGAAAATTCACGTCCTACAATGTGTTGACACGTGTCATAATGTCTAAACGTGTGAAAGAAATATTATAGAAGGACTAAAGTTGACAAACGTGGAAAGTATGTGAATATACGTATTCTAAGTGTCAACTGTGAATAATTATATTATATATTACCCCTGCACGATGCTCATACCTTCAAACGAATAAATCATGGATCATACGAAGCTAAATGTGTGTGATTTCAAACCACAGGGACCAAATGTGTCAACATGTTTAATTTATACCTCTGAGTGACCTTTTGACGAACCCGAAGCTTTGTAAATATTAATTATGCTCACAAGAATGCACCATAAAAATTTCATAAAGTTTCGTTAACGTATGAGAAAGTTATGATCAAATTCGTGTGCGAAGCGTTAAAGCGTAAACGTCGAAAGTTAGGACTTTTCGGGTGAAAATAAAGTTACCCGGGGACTTGGCAACGTGGGTATATGATTTAAGGCCTTAGTAGATCAATTGTGGAGGTTTAAAGTGCAATAAATCAGTGACTATTCGAGTTTTGAAGAGACAAGGGCTGAATCGCAAACAAAATCAAAAACCTGATCTGCAAGGGGGGTCGCGCTGCGCGACGGGTCCCTCGCGCTACGCGAGGGTGTGCCCAGCTCCGAAAAAAAATGCTGGTGGTCTGCCATTGCGTAATTTCGCGATCCCTACTCGTTTTTCCACTTCTCATGGCCCCTAAAACACCTCCTAAGCCCCTAGGACACCTGTTGATTGTTTGTGGGCACTCATAGACTTGTTTGTCAATGATTTGTGGTGATTGAAACCATTATAAATAGCCCTTCAAAGTCACAAACATTCTCACACCTTCATCTGATCATTTGGAGCCTTTCTGGAGCTAAGGAACTCTCCCAACTGATCATAAGTCGTGCATAGGACCCTTGTAAGTGTTCTAATCCTTCCTTGTTTGAGTTTAGCTTAGTTAATTAGCTAAAAGTCAAACCGTCGTAATTACGGTTTGACTTCGAGATTAGTCAATAATGGCTCAGTCAAATCTTGAATTAAAAGTAGTTATAAGTTGGTATTTATGTGGGTAATAAAACCCCAAAAGGGTTTCCCCTGATCACCACCCTAACCAGGTCAAATGTCGGGTCAAACTTTTACTTAAAAAGTCAACATAATGCTTAAAATGTCATTTATGCATAATTAGCTATCTAGAACATATATAACCTGTTTGATCATTGTTATAACTTAGTAATTAGTGTAATAACATGTCCAAACCTGTTCAACCCGACTATTTCCTGTTTAGACCCGGTTCGGAACCGAAAGTCGCATAGTTTGACTTTCACTTTGACTTTCAGTTCTGACCCGTTTAGGCATATTTTAGAAATGCCTCAGAGCTTTAATTGGACTAGGATACATGTTAGAACAACCCTCTGTGATTATACACCTTGGTTCACTAGTTATCCAATTAATATGCATATTTCCGTTAATTGCTCATACGTTGACCGTTATGCCCTTATTACCTTAAAACATGATTTATGAAAATGTAAAAGTGTAGAAACCTTGAATATTGATATATAAACTTGTATGCAAAATTTGACATCAGTTTGACTTGTAGATTAAGAGTTATGCTCATTAGCGTAATTACGGTGCTTTATGTTAATAAAATGGCGTAATTAGCGTATAGCCTAATTAAACATACTTTTTGGTATCAAACGAATTACCCACTGATGTAATATATTATTTTGGGAATTTTAAAGATTTTTAATTAATTTTAGGCTGAGCATAACTCATAGTCGTAGGCTTAATTCGGTAATTGTCGGTTTTGCCCTTACGGGCCATAAAATGAGTTTTACACATCTAAACGACTCCAAACCTTTTTCTACTGATTGGTTATGATAAATAAATTATTTTAAGCCTTCTGGAAATATAAAAATATCAGATTTAAGTATCAAACCCGGTAATGGCCTTTAATCGCCTTAATTAGCGTTTTTAACGCATAGTATGTTTTAAAATCATATTGGACATACCCGGGTTGATACCTACTGATATATGAGGCAAATTATGATATTTTAACAGTAAGCAAAGGTTGATAAACTCAGACTTCGTTTTTGAGCTTTTCGGCTTATGTGAAATTACCAAAATACCCCTACGGGGCATAGTTTGGTTAAATATGATAAATTTCACATACATGCCTTAGCCTACTGTTATAACCCATCAAAATGAGTATGTTTTCTGTTTACATCAGACCTGTAACTCAGTTAATCAATTAAACTCTTTTACAAACTTTAAAATGACCAAACTACCCCTACGGGGCATAGTTTGTGTTTAAATTAGTTCGGGGCATAACGAAAGACATCCTACTGATGTTACAACATATTTGAAGCATATTAACTTAGGGAACCTGTATATGGCTCTTACGGATACCCGTTACGCATACTACGCGTTCGGCTCGGTTTATGTAACAAGTTTACATAAATTAGCCGAAACGGGTCAAACCTTATCGGTTTTATCTCAAAATCCAGAATGTGAATAATGAACCCATATTAAACAAGTCTTCAAACTTGTCGGGTCTGAATCACATTCTATCCGGTCTTCGCTTAATCGTGCGTACGAACCGTATCTTGAAACTAGCCGGTCTAAGCTTAAGCTTAATAAAAGACCCGTTAGGATTCTAATAGGTTATATTAAACCTTCGTTCCAGATTAGGAGAAACAGTAAAAGCTACGTGCATTCTGCTTATTGTGATTTATACTTGCATCAGGTAAATACTTTTAACTTATTTTCCCTATACGAGCTTGGGTTACGGTACATAGCGTACCGCTTGATCGGGCATCAAATCTCCACGCTTAGTGGGTAGTTGAATAATTTGATCGGCTCGTTTTAAACAGATTTGTTTACTTTACAGCCTTTGGGGGGTTAATGACCATGTCCCGGATATCCCTGGCATCATCTTACGAGATGGCCACGACCTGAGCACGGGGTGTAGGCGTACTCCCGTGTATAACTCACTTAAAGTGGTGTGTCTATTGATCTTTAACCCGGATACGTTCCGGGCTACTGAACGCATAAGTAACATGTAATTCGTTCACAAGATTATAATATTATATAATTCTCCCAAGTTAAATAAAATGATTTATGCCACGTGCATCCAAACCAATTTTCAATCATTTTCCAAAATGAGTCAGTTGAATGTATTTACCAGTGTAAACTGACGTATTTTCCCAAAAAGACTGAATGCAGGTACTAAACGTAATTGGCTGGATTGTCTCCTAAGCATCAATAAAAGTCTCGCAAGCTTAGGATGCCAGAAGTCTGTTGAACAACTAAATGTTATTTTGTTTCGATCCGTTCTGTGGATAAACACCGGATATTGTGACTTTGTTTACAATAAATAAATTCGGATGTATTATATTTTCAATTGCTTCCGCTGTGCATTATTATATTGTGTTGTTTGACTATTACGTTGCCAACCACGTCACGATACTCCCCCACCGGGCCCACCGGTGACACGTGGAAATCGGGGTGTGACAATATACAACCTGTTGGATCATTGTTATAACTTAGTAATAAGTGTAAGAACATGTCTAAACATGTTCAACCCGACAATTTCCTGTTTAGACCCGGTTCGGAACCGAAAGTCACATAGTTTGACTTTCACTTTGACTTTCAGTTCTGACCCGTTTAGGCATGTTTTAGAAATGCCTCAGAGCTTTAATTGGATTAGGTTACATGTTAGAACAACCCTCTGTGATTATACACCTTGGTTCATTAGTTATCCAATTAATATGCATGTTTCCGTTAATTGCTCATATGTTGACCGTTATGCCCTTATTACCTTAAAACGTGATTTATGAAAATGTAAAAGTGTAAAAACCTTAGTTACTGATATATAGACTTGTATGCAAAGTTTGATATCAGTTTGACTTGTAGATTAAGAGGTATGCTCATTATCGCAAAATTAATGCTTTATGTTAATAAAATGGCGTAATTAGCGTATAGCCTAGTTAAACATACTTTTTGGTATCAAATCTTTTACCCACTGATGTAATATATTATTTTGAGATTTTTAAAGATTTTTAATTAATTTTAGGCTGAGCATAACTCATAGTCGTAGGCTTAATTCGGTAAATGTCGGTTTTGCCCTTACGGGCCATAAAATGAGTTTTACATATCCAAACGACTCCAAACCTTTTGCCACTGATTAGTTATGATAAATAAATTATTTTATACCTTCTGGAATATTAAAAATATCAGCTTTAGGTATTGAACCCGTAAACGGCTCCTAATCGCCTTATTTAGCGTTTTTACCGCATAGTATGTACTAATACCATTTTTAAACATAAAAGGGTGATACCTACTGATGTTTTAGTCAAATTATAATATTTTAACAGTAAGCAAAGGTTGATAAACTCAGACTTCAGTTTTGAGCTTTTCGGCTTATGTGAAATTACCAAAATACCCCTACGGGGCATAGTTTGGTTAAAAATGATAAATTTCACATATATGCTTTATCTTACTGTTATAACTCATTAATTTGAGTATGTTTACTGATTACATCAGACCTGTAACTCAGTTAAACACTTAAACCCTTTTACAACTTTTAAATGACCAAACTACCCCTACGGGGCCTAGTTTGTGTTTAAACACGTTTCGGGCATAATGAAAGACACCTTACTGATGTCACAACATATTTGAGACATGATTAACCTAGGAAACCTGTATATAGCTCTCATGAATACCCGTCAAGCCTATTACGCGTACGGTTCGGTTTATGTAACAAGTTTACATAAATTAGCCGAAACGGGTCAAACCTTAACGGTTTTATCTCAAAATCCAGAATGTGAATAATAAACCCATATTAAACAAGTCTTCAAACTTGTCGGGTCTGAATCACATTCTATCCGATCTTCGCTTAATCGTGCGTACGAACCGTATCTTTGAAACTAGCCGGTCTAAGCTTAAGCTTAATTAAAGACCCGTTAGGATTCTAATAGGTTATATTAAACCTTCGTTCCAGATTAGGAGAACCAGTAAAAGCTACGTGCATTTTGCTTATTGTGATTAATACTTTCTCAGGTAAATACTTTTAACTTAATTTCCCTATACGGGCTTGGGTTACGGTATATAGCATACCGCTTGATCGAGCATCAAATCTCCACAGTTGAGTGGGTAGTTGACTAATTTGATCGGCTCGTTTAAACAGTCTTGATTACTTAAAGCCTTTGGGGGGTTAATGACCATGTCCCGGATATCCTCGGCATCATCTTACGAGATGGCCACGACCTGAGCACGGGGTGTAGGCGTACACCTGTCAGTGTATAACTCTATGATGTGGTGTGTCTATTGATCTTTAACCCGGAAAAGATCCGGGCTACTGAACGCACAAGTAACATGTAATTCGTTCACAAGATTATAATATTAAAATAATTCTCCCAAGGTAAATAAAATGCTTTATGCCACGTGCATCCAAACCAATTTTCAATCATTTTCCAAAATGAGTGTGACAACCCTCACTAAACCAGGTATCCGTACGACTTAATTAATAATTAATTACTGCTTAATTACTATGCTTACTTGAACTTGTGGATAAACTGCTACTTGAATGCTGATACATGTACTTACTTGCATCATACTTTACTTGCTGTCACTCCAAGTTTTGCTTACAGCACCTTTGTGACAACCTTGATGCACTAAACGAAATTGGCTGGATTGTCTCCTTAGCATCAATAAAAGTCTCGCAAGCTTAGGATGCCTGAAGTCTGTTGAACTGTTGTTCCTATTTTATTTCGATCCGTTCTGTGGATAAACATCCGATCATTGTGATACTTGATATTACAATAATTAAATTCGGTTGTATTATATTTTAATTTGCTTCCGCTGTGCATATTAAATATTGTGTTGCTTGACTATTATGTTGCCAACCACGTCATGATACTCCCCCACCGGGCCCACCAGTGACACGTGGAAATCGGGGTGTGACATGTTGGTATCAGAGCCAACACTGAGTGAATTAAACACTAGCCTTTTGTGTTTAATCTCAGTTACACAATTGCACGTATCTAAACCTTCGAGTCTAGACATATAACATAGGACAAATTCCACCTTTTCGGTTTCTGTGTTGTCCTTTAAATTTTATATTTTGTTATTGTTATCTTATGCTATTTTGACAGGCTTAACAAAGATGCCTCCAAGATTTTTCCGTAGAAGAGGACGAGGAAAGGGGCCGATCACCGCCCCCAATGATAACGAGGCAGGACCCTCAAATGTCCGAGCTCTGTCTACCACGGAGAGTGATGATCCACGGCAAAACCGAAGGAACCTATTTGAGCCGGCCAGGCGATCGGTATCTCACAGCTCTACCCCTCCGGTCCAAAACCCGTATGGGCCACAACCGGACTACGAGCCGAACAACCCTCAGCCTTCCTTCATACCATTACAACGATCCCTGTCTCATCATTCTTTTGGGGACCCCACCCCAATTTTTCGGGGCCGGTTTAATCCGGTAGGCTACGTGCAAGAACCCGTGGGTTTTAACCCACTAGGGCCAGATGATCATTTCTCTGGCGACAACGCGGACGACATGGACGAGGATACTGACCCGTCGAACCAGCAAGTGGCACTCCAAACCACCCAATAGAGATCTCTGATGGATCTTCATTCCATGGATCACCCTATGTTGGTCCAGACAGCTTCCAAGCCATGTTCACCAGGCATGAATGGTACTATACACCTCCTCACCATTCGTCGCCTCATGAGCAGCAGCAGCCGCAGCAGCAGCATCATCAAGATTCCTCTGAGGATCACCGATTTGTGGCAGTTACGCCACCACCTCCACCGCCACCAGTACAGCCGGCACCTCCTCAACCGCCAAGGCGTAGGAGAACTGGTGCCCGAATGTCGTTACGAGCAGGGGACTTCCATTTCAGCTCCCCACGTCAGTCTAGTGGCAGCCATTATCCGCCACATCAGGAGGACCCACAAATGGGTGGACCCTCACAACCAGCTGTACCACAGCTACCGCCAATGGGTTTTGACAACCCAATTCCAGCGTATACGGGTTCCATGGCATACAACCCGTTTGAACCGCCAAATCACCACAATTATGGTTACGCGGAGGCCGACCCTTACCTGGTAGCAGCGAACTACAACACCCAAGGACCCTATGGAGATCCCTGGGGAGTAGGGTACCCAACACATGGGTACCAGATACCTCCTAGGCCTATTATTCGGACTCATTCGCAGCCGCCTAGGTTCTCACCACCTGAGCATGAAGAACTCCTTCAGAGGTTGAATCAAGTTGAACGGGAAGTTCACGAGGACCGCAGGGAGAGACAGACTTTCTTCCAAGGATTAGTAGGATTGATCAAAGGGAAGAACAAGAAGGATCATTGAATCCTTCCATTTTCTGTATAAGCCCCCGCGTGGGTGTATCTGGTTGTTAAGCCCCTATGTGGGTATGTGTGTTTGTATGTTTGCTTTGAGCCCCTGCGTGGGCCTATCTTTCCATAAACCCCTACGAGGGTATATTGTATGTGTGATGATTTGGCGCGGTATGACACGTTTTCCCGCTGCATTAGTCTCGAGGTCATCCGAGTTTAAGGGATGTGACTTTTTCCTGGACGAGTCACAGTTCTTAAACTGTGTTTATTTCTTGTTGGTGTTGTGTCTTTTGAACACTATTTATGTTTGTTAGGATGTGATATCCGTTAAGACAATGTTGTGGTTCTTTACTCTTCAAACTTATTTTAAAGGATGATCTTGCATGGTTTTTATTTCATATAGCTTGTTATGGTTAAGCTATGGTATTAAGAAGTCACACCAAAATAACCATGCTTCCGCAAAGCCAGGGTGTGACAATGAGTCAGTTGAATGTATTTACCAGTGTAAACTGACGTATTTTCCCAAAAAGACTGAATGCAGGTACTAAACGAAATTGGCTGGATTGTCTCCTTAGCATCAATAAAAGTCTCGCAAGCTTAGGATGCCTGAAGTCTGTTGAACTGTTGTTCCTATTTTATTTCGATCCGTTCTGTGGATAAACATCCGATCATTGTGATACTTGATATTACAATAATTAAATTCGGTTGTATTATATTTTAAATTTGCTTCCGCTGTGCATATTAAATATTGTGTTGTTTGACTATTATGTTGCCAACCACGTCACGATACTCCCCCACCGGGCCCACCGGTGACACGTGGAAATCGGGGTGTGACAGTCTGCGGCTAGTAGACTTCGACTAACCAAAGAGATTCAACTATTCGCAAGGACTTGTCGTCTAAGTCTGACCTTCAGGACTGTGTCCTTGCCTCGATTCTTGGGCGTTTGGCACACATCCCATTAGTCGTGTCGCGACTTTAGGTCGTTGGAGTCCGTCGAGACTTTGGTGAGAGTCTTTTAAAATGTGCGGAACAAGTCGTCAAGGTTAGGGTTTCACCCCTAGCTCAACAACTTCGTCCCTGTTTTTGATAAGATAGAGGAGATTATTCATCAAAATATGGATTTCACTCCTGATTTGGTATAATTCCCCCGTTGAACAAGCGTTCGTTATTGATAAAGAAGGAAGAAATCATCGATAAGTTGATAAGACATCATTAGTTCAAGCATTTTAGTCAAGAGTTTGTGGTTTTCACCCCTAATCTTGACTTTATCGCCTATCCATAGCTGTAAATTCGAGTGCATTGATAGTGTAGAATAAACGAGAATAGCGGGAAGTAAGCTCGTACATAATCCCTACTGGTTATGCACAAGTCGGTCTGTTGGTTCCTAACTATAGACTAGGTTTCTAAGACACCGACCCGAACTAGGTCGAATCTTGCCTAATTCCCTATAGTTATGGCTCTGATACCAATCTGTCACACCCCAACCGATGGCGGAATCATCGGGGCATGGCACTGAGCGAAACAGATTGTCCAGAAGTTTCCATAACAATTATCAATACTATTCAATTAAAATAATACGTCCCATACCGTATCTCAAACAGCAAGTCAATTATTACAGACAAAAATCTAGGCAAATATTCTGTTCCGACAACTCAGATTTAAATATACAGCAATTGTTTATCTGCTTCTAGAGACCCTTGATTCGTTATCTACAGACAACTATTTGTTGGGCTCTAAAGCTTTATTCTGGCTTCAAATTCCTACCACATATGCATCCTAAGCACCTGTCACATACGTTAAAATAAAGTCAATACATAAAATGTAAAGGTGAGCATACAAGTTTGATAATAGCATATAGAGTTCGAATTCGTTTACGCATAACCAGCACGTACACATAGTGAAATGTAGCACGTTAGTTATCGACATAGATCCATCGATACCAATGACTGCGGGTTGACTGCCCGAGGCAGTTCGCAATACATGATTACCACCGTAATCCATGCAAGTATTAATCCTTAACAACCCCCGTGTGAATGGGTGCTGAGTCCAAACTATAGTACTATCGTTGCTAAGGCAGGTAGACAACATTCCATGTGTAAACATAACAAACAAGCATTCATAAGCCACGTATAACATGCATTATCGGTTAGCATTCAAATAGAATTGAGTAGTGTGATCGTTGTAGTTTGAATATTCGTAACGTATGTAACACCCAAAAGTGCATAAAGCATAAAGGGATCGAGTATACTCACAACAATTGATGGATTGAAGGGAGCGCTTAGCGAGTAAGGTTAGCCTGAATAGATTCGGTTGCATAACGATAAGTGAAGCGTAAAACGTTACAAGGTATGAAAGGGTCGGATAGTGGTTCGATCGGATGGTAATCCGATTGGACAACAATCCGTGCGGATAACAATCCGTTCGGGTGGTCATCCGGTCGGACAGTGATCCGGTCGGATGACGGTTCGAGTGGATTGTTTCTTCCTATAAGAAGTATGTGTTTGTGTATGATGGCTTGACTTTTGAAGTTTTCGTTGTAGTATTTGAAAACATTGAAGTACCTTTACCCTTCAGGTTGGGTGATCGGACGGCTGTTCGATCGGCCGGCAACCCGATCGGTTAGGTATTTTAATGAATGGTAGTGATCTGCTTTGGATCGGACAGGTGTTCGATCAGACAGGTGTTCGATCAGACAGGTATTCGATCAGGTGTTCGATCGGACAGGTCAACAAGTCAAAGACTTTAAATGAAATGCAAAGTATGGTGTAGTGGATCGGATAGTTGATCGATCGAATAACACAAATGCTGTTCAATCGGACAACATGCATGATCAACCATGACGAGTTCTCAGCAGGGTGTCACCTGATCGGACGGCTGTTCGATCGGGTGGCACTTCTAGTGCATCGAACATGTTGAAAAATCGATTAAGTATTGAAGCATAGTATCTCATGATCCGAGGAGTAATTCGTTCGGACAGGAGTTCGATCGAATCACAGCCCGTTCAATACTAGTCTTCAAAATAGGTTGATTGTGTGGGACCATGTGTTAGCCGATCGGCTGGCTATCCGATCGGTTGGCTGCCCGTTCGGACAGCAGTCCGATTGGTCAGTGTCCTGACCGGATTAGCCTATTCGCCTAACACTTGGTTGTTCTGATTGCTTTTCGTTTTATTGAGGTATTTTGACAACGAGTCGAACCATAGTTTCCTCGTCCTTACTTGGTTCCCTCGGTCGGGCAGGAATCACCCAAACCCAGCCGGCGAACTGTTCAGTATGAAGTTTATTGTTCAACCCGAGGTCGGTTAACCTTGTGGATAGAATTCGGACCTTGAGCCATACAGCCACCGAAGTGATTTGTAAACCGGCACAGGTACCGTTTCTATCGGTTGAAGGCGTTGAGTGTAAAAGAGTTGAAAGAAAGTTGGAATATTCCTCTTTCAATCCTTTTTCACCGTGTATATGTTTAGATCTACTAAAGATCTTTGTTTGTTTATGTGGAAATCGGCTAGATCCAAGCTATTCTTGGTGGATTGAGGCCAAATCATGAAGTTCTTCAAGAACCCATGATGACATCATCCTAGAACGCTTGAATCTTGATGATTTCACGGTTAAAAGTTATGATTTGAAAGATAGAAAGGTGTAGGAGTGTGTATAGATCAAGAAAGTACAAGATTTAGGATGAAATCTTACCGGAATCGAGAGGAATCTGCGAAAAGATGAGCTGAGCGTGCTGGTCGGTCAGAGGTTTCCAAAAGTAGAAAGAATGACAATGACAGGGGTATTTATAGGATGCCAAAAGAGGTAAGTGCCAGCCGATCGGCCAGGCAGCTTGATCGGACAGCCTGTCCGATCGGACAGCAGTCTGTTCGGCTGGTTGTTCGATCGGCTGGGAGCCTGATCGATCAGTCGCATGTTTCGAGTGTTTCGCGCGACGATTTTTGATATTTCGATTTCGTTTGCGAGTGGTTCGATTCGATTGGGTTTCCTAGTCAAATTACTTTTAGTCCCAACTACTAAATACCATAGCTCGATTGTGATTCGTGTTCGAGTTTGATTTCGAGTTTCGATTGAGTTCGATTGCATTTCGAGTTTGATTGTGTTTCGATTGATTACCACAACACAACATAAATAAACAGGCACAAGTAACACGTAAGGCACACACACACGTATAACAACAAGTAAAATACGTAGCTCGTGTTGCAATTCATTGTCGATTCGATTAGCATAGCTTGATTAACTTTATCGCATTGTTACTTCTTATAGTTCACAGTCGTAAGTTGATTAGATAACGATTAACACACATCGATTTTTAGCAATTAACAACACTTACTCCACATAATACAATTAAAATAAAGAAATTTCTACAAGTCAAATTCGTATAACCGGTCATTGACTTTGACCTTGACTTTGACTTGTGAAAACATGGGGTGTTACAGTGCACTTGCCCATATGTATGTTTGGTGTTAGTAAAATATCGTGTTTTATAAATTTAAAACTTGACTAACGTGTAAAAAGGGCTTAAAATATACTTAATTCCATATAACACACCACACGCATCAAGTTTTTGGCGCCGTTGCCGGGGACACAAGGATTTTAAGAAAGTTAGGAATCAACGGCCTAATCGTTTTTTTCTAATTTTTCTGTTTTTTTAGGATTTTTCTTAGTTTTTCAGTTTCTGCAGAGCTCAACACGGGCCGTGCCTAGTCGGACACGGGCCATGCCTAGCATTGTTACTGGCAGTTTTTATTTTCCGAGTTACAGAGAGCTGAGCACGGGGCCGTGTCGGTGCAACACGGGGCCGTGTCCAAATCCCCAGTAACAGGGATCCGGAAAACAATCACTATATCTCCGACCACTGGCCGTGTTCATCTGAGCACGGGGCCGTGGTGAACCTTTTGACCAACGTTCTCTTCTGTTTTTATTGCAGGACTAGGAACCCAGGCGCCACATCTGAACTTTCTACGTAGTGTATGAGCTCCAGTTCTAGTAAAGACATAAAAGAACCTCTAGAAGAACCCGAACGCTTTCTCAGAAAAAGACTTAAAGCTAAAAACCAAGAGAAAGTTTCGGGGGACCCACTTCCAATGGTGGACCAACGTACCCGCATGGATTACCTATGACCCACTGTGGGTAATCTCGGCGCCACTATCAATGCACCGAATGTTGAAGCCAACAACTTCGAACTTCGGCCGCATTTGATACAAATGCTTCAAAACTCCGCAACCTTCCATGGGCTTGCGGACGAGGATCCCCATCTACATATTACTAATTTTTTTAGAAATATGTGATACTTTTCGGATCAATGGAGCATCAAACGACGCCATCCGCCTTTGTATGTTTCCAGTTTCACTAAAAGACCAAGCTAAGGCTTGGCTTAACACCCTCCCAGTTGGTTCGGTAAACACCTGGGATGAACTAGCCCAAAAGTTTCTATATAAGTATTTCCCTCCTGCTAAAACGGCTAAATTATGACTGAAATTAATACATATTCACAAGAGGATGGGGAATCCTTATATGAAACTTGGGAAAGGTTCAAGGAGCTACTAAGAAAGTGTCCTCATCACGGTCTTGCGGTATGGCAACAAGTATCCACTTTCTACAATGGGTTGTTGCCACACACACGACAAACACTTGATTCTAGCTCCGGGGGACTTTTAGGTAATCGTCGCCCAATTGAAATATATAATCAAATTGAGGAAATTGCTCAAACCAATTTTCAGTGGCACACTCCCCGAGGCAATAAATCTATTGCCCCAGGCGCCCATAAGGTTGATGAAAGCACTTCTTTACAAGCCCAAATCGAGGCTCTTTCTTCAAAAATCAAAAAGTTAGAAATGGAAAAAACGATCTTGGTTATGGCTTGTGAGGGGTGTGGTGGGTCACATGAAAATTGGAGTTGTATGAAAGAATTAGATGATCAAACGGAAACGGTTAACTACATTGATAATAGGCCTAGGCCGCCGGGTCCTCCAACGGGTACCTACAACCAAGGATGGCGTAACCACCCCAATCTTGGTTGGAGAGAACCCGGCAATAGTAGTAACCAACAAAATCTAAACCAACGGACAAACTTTCAACAACCACAAAATTTCTCTCAACAACAAGGTGGATGAGAAAGGCTTGAAGATACTGTATCTCGCCTCATCTCCGACACCGAAAAGAAAAACTCGGATCGATTTCAACAATTGGAATCGAACTTTAGAAATCAACAAGCTAGCATTCAAAACATCAAAAAATAATTAAATCAAATAGCTCAAAATTTCTCCGAGAGACCACAAGGCGCGTTACCAAGTAATACCGAGACCAACCCAAAGGCGCAAGTACATCTCATAATATTGAGAAACCGTACCGTGGGTCCCGAAGAGGCTCCACTTCCACCAACTGAAAGAAGCCAATCTAGCCAAACCACAACTCCACCCGCACCCCAACAAGAAAAGGCTTCTCCGCCAGTTCAAGAGCCTACTAAGACTCCTACGGTTCCCTACCCCGGTCGGTTAATTCGTTAAAAGACCGATGAGCAATTCGCAAAGTTTGAAAATTTACTAAAACAATTACATGTTAATATTCCATTTATCGAAGTCCTAACTCAAATGCCTAAATATTCAAAATTTATGAGGGACTTCCTCACTCATAAAAGGAAAATTGAATCATTGCAATTAGTTAACTTAGGCGAAGAATGCTCCGCCTTACTACTCAACAAACTCCCGCAAAAGAAGCTTGACCCCGGAAGCTTCACAATTCCTTGTTCGATTGGGAAATCCCCCATTCGTAATGAACTAGCCGATCTCGGGGCAAGCATCAACCTTATGCCCTCATCAATGTTCAATCGACTCGGCTTAGGAAAAACAAGTCCTACAAAAATAAGCATACAACTCGCCGATAGATCCGTCAAATATCCACAAGGTGTCGCTGAAAATCTATTGGTCAAAGTCGGCGAATTTGTCTTTCCGGCCGACTTTGTCATACTAGATATGGAGGAAGATACCGAAGTACCACTCATCCTAGGAAGGCCATTCCTAGCTACAGCCCAAGCAGTGGTAGATATGAATGATGGAACACTAACATTGAGGGTCAGGGACGAGGAAGTAAAGTTTGGAGTCGGAAAAAGAGTAGAAGACGAAGACCCGGTCAACTACATGAAGGTCATTGACTCGAGTTTGGATGATGCTCCCTGACGGTGTAGCATGGGATGTGTAACAATCCTCAAATAACCCGACACCTTCATAATATTTCTGACACCCTAGTATATCTTAAAATGTCCCAATATGTCTTTAAACACACCTTGTATGTGAAAAACGAGTCCGAAATATGTGAAATAGTATTTAAAATAAATAAAATTGAAACCTAGGGTGAGGCGGGCCGCGTAGATCCACCTCAAACCCTTACGCGGGCGGTATCAAGGTTAGAACCTGATTTCGTTTGCTTTCTTAAGTTAAGACGGGCCGCGTAAGACCCCGTTAATTTAACGCGGGCCGCGATAGATCGAAGTTGTGGCGCAGCCCGGTGATGACACGTGTCATCATCGTGGCGGGTCTAGAGGATGAGCCGGACAAGCTACGCGTTGACTGGAGTTTGACGCAGGCCGCGTAGACTCCTGTCTACCCTTACACGGGCCGCGTGAGACCCAGTTTCAGCACCTATATAAGAAAGCAACGGGTTTTCGTTTTTCGTCGTTCATTTCTTTCATTCTCAATCACAATTTCTGAATATAGGCTTTATAAAGCTGGTATTATACCCCCTAATTAGCGAGGTTCTGCTCCGTTGTAAGTATTATAACCCCAGTTTTGTAGTAGATACGATGCCTGATTGATTTAGGGTTCCGTAACAACTATCGTGGTTCTGCCCGACGTTGTTGTTGGAATGCCGTCTCGGGGAGGGTATCATTAATATTTTCAAAGGGTCATTTGTATAAATTATAGATTATATCCAGGAAACCCTTACGCGAAGTCTAAGATAGCAATGTGAGTTTATCCTCTTTTTGTTAACCTTTTTGTAATATTTTACAAAAACCTTAATTGTTTTACAATATGATTAAGCGGTGATTGAGTCTTTGTAGTTCTTCAATTACTGTCGGTATGTTGGGGTTTTGTATATAAAATTTACTACACTGTGAGTAGTAAGTCAGGGATGACAGTACGTTACCATTGGACAACGAGTTAGCCAATGTGTAATATGACCCACAACTCATGATTGACAGTACTGAATAAGTAATTGTGTAGAAATAAACAATGTGATCGCTCTCAATACTGTTTTAATTAATAAATTGTTTCTTGATTAAACTGGGATTCACTCACCAGTATTTCCCACTGACAAATGTTTTTAAAACGCGTTTCAGGTAACATAATGTGACAGCCAATTAGTAAAAAGCCAGCTGGAGAGCACTGAAGGCTTGTGAAAAATGTGGCTATAAAAGTTACCTAATAAACGATGTTTTAAATTCAATAAAATAGGGTTTATCCCTATAGATGTATTGTAATAAGAAACTTGGGTTTTACCCATGTGATTATTAATATCAAATATGGTGGTTTTACTCTGATAAACATTTCCTAACTACGGTCCTGATGTAAATTCCGCTGCCAAATTAACCAACCTGATACCACCGAAAATCTGAGTTCGCGTCCGCCCGTTCCCGGGACATATAAGGGATCGGGGGTTGCGAAAGGATGCAAAACATCCCACTTGGGTAACATATGACCAGGCTTTGGGTCTAGCCAAGGACCCTTATAAACGTGGCGCACCACAGAGGCATTCCGCGGAACTATCCTTAGTTTAGTTTAGATTAATTTTTATGTTTTCTAGTTTAGTTTTAATTTTCAGGAATAAAACACACTCGGGATGGTGAAGGATAACAAGGGAAACTTGAACCAGCACCCCATGCACGAAGACAGGGCCATCCGATAAATTTTTCTTCATTACAGCAAGTTCAGCACAGGCCGTGCCCACCCAACACGACCCCGTGCTGCACAATCTGCAGAAAATGCCCAGTTCAGGTAACTGGACACGGGCCGTGTTCACCCAACACGCCCCCGTGTCCAGGCTTCTGTTTCTTTTTACATATTTTGTTACTGGCGATCTGAACACGGGGCCGTGCCCGGACACCACAAGGCCGTGTCCAGACGCCCAATAACATAAATTTTGTTTTTTCACACCTTTTTACACATTCAATCAACCTAAAAACTTATTTTTGGGACACATTGAGGACAATGTGTAATTTAAGTGTGGGGGGGGGGGGATGCTAAAACTTTGAATCTTGCAAGTCCTAATCACAAGCCTTACATAAAACTCTATTGGAACCGCTAATTATTGACGTGTGCGTATATATACATAATATTTTGCAATGAATTACACACGATTGGGTTTTAAATTTATAAAAGTGATTATTACTTTTACATCAAAACACACACGAAAGAGGCAAGTGTACCCCGTCATATATGTAATAAAGTATCGGTAAGAACCAAGTATCGATCCAAGGAAATGGGCGGAGAATTAGTACTAGACCTTTGTCACTAAACTACCGGTAAAAACATAGGTTTTGTGATTTTAAACTAAACTAAAGTAAACATAACCAAATACATAATAAAAACATAATAGAAAGTAGATAAAAAGCCTTGCTAAATACACAACCACAGCATGTCAACTAAGTCAGTTTTGGCACTAGAAGCATTCGGTCAATTTTCCAATTTAAAACAATTAGTATCCCTTTCGGGAATCCTAACATGACAATCATTCGGAAAGTTAAAACGATAGACACACTTTAACCACCTAAAATTGTTCTTTAACGTGCAATTGATAAATGTCTATGAAAATCTCTTAAAAATAAGTTAGGCAGCCGTTAGGATTATTCTAACCTCACTTAAACAAGGAAAGCGACACCGATAAACACAATGCAACCACCGAGATAAGCATAAACTAGATTAAATCACAACCGAGTTCATTTTACAAATCTTGCATAATAATTCACTAAGATAGCAATTTTGGCCTAAACTACTAACTAAGCTAACAAATCATGGCAAGAATTCATAACGACACCATCTAACCCGTTTAGGTCCTTCCGTGACGGCAAGCTCTCTTGATTAACAATAATTACATTTTATTAAATCACTAACCATTTCTAGTATCATGATGCACACATTTTAACCAAGCTAAACTAGTTAACCAAGTTCAAAGTTTACTAATACAAGATTAATTAAGCTTCATTTTTCAACTATCTTAACTAACCAAGCACCAATCATCCAACATAATTACTTATAATCAAGAGTTCAATATCAATAACAAGGTTGCAAACTAATCATCAAAGATTAACATAGAAAATACTTCAAATGTCATTACAAACAAAGTTTAACAAACTAATGGTTATAATCTAGCAAGGGATTGTTGTGTTTTTGCCCAAAGGCTACAATAAAACATAAATCATAATCTAAGTACTTGAAAGATTAACAAAAACTTGGAAAGATTAGAAAATCAAACCATAAACAAGTACTAGACTAAGGATCCGGGTAGTAATCGAGCTAATCGGGATAATGTGGCTTGAATCCGGGTGAAAGCTAATGCCTCCAGAGCCTGAAAATCGCCTGAGAGCTCTCCAAAAATCCAGAATCACGAGCAGAAAGTTTCTGCTGTGTTTTTATACTTTTTGCTGATGCACGGTCGTTCCCCATATGGAACGACCGTTCACTTTATTGAATTATTGAAGATGGGTCGCCATACTGCATACGTCATCGTATCGTTGACCAGATCTGAAATTGCATGGTCGTTCTTCGGGACGGAACGACCGTTCAGTTCCGAGCTACGTGTTGCACGCCAGATCGCACCTACCGTTCAGTTCCGAGACTCTGTGGGTTCACCGGAGATGCACGATCGTTCCTCACATGGAACGACCGTTCTTCTCCTAGTCGCTTGTTTTCCCTGGAACGCCCAGCCGCACCTACCGTTCATTGCCGAGATGATCAGTGTTGTCGGAGATGCACGGTCGTGCATCAGGTGGAACGGTCGTTCCACAGGCCCAGATCAGAATCCTTAACAGAAAGTCCGCAGATTTGTCGTTTTGTCCGGAAAGTCCTCGTTTTTGGTATCATCTTGTCTGAAATGCAGTTTTAGGCCTGTAAACACAAATGTAGATAAATAAGTATCCGAACGACGGTTTTACGGCCAAAAACGCATAAAATAGGGGTAAAACGGGGGACTAAAATATGTGTAAATTAGAGTGTATCAAATCTCCCCACACTTAAACCTTGCTTGTCCTCAAGCAAGCTAAACTAAAAAGCAATAAAAGACATAAACAAACAAGAACGAAAATTTACACACTATTTTATTGAAAACTAAAATATAAACGGTTAGCCGGTTTGTCGAAAGACAACATCAAAAGATTCAAAACCAACAAGCATATGCAGGTTTAAAAAGCGACAACCAAAAAGCCGTGACTAAACATTTAATTGACTCACATGTTAATCTTCACCCAACTCACAATGTTCACACACACTCGGTTTTATTTATGAATCATACATAAAATGTGTATGCGTAAACACTCAATGCCTAGTCAATGAAATGTGCAATATCATAAGCTTGTCATAAGATCTCGTCTCCACCAACTAACATGCAAATAAGTGTAAATCAAGAGGTCTTTACGGGCTGTAACGTTAGGCTTGGGCGAAGGGTATGGAAGTGGACATTTAAAATGGCGAAAACGGTTAAAACTCGGTAGTAGCGTTTAACTAGCAATAAACAACACAACTTTACATATAAACGCCTTAAAAAGGCGACTAAAGCGCAATCGAGCTAATCAACAAGATTTTTAACATTTAAGCATTCAAAATTGCTCGATTTCTATCAACTTCACCCTATTTTAGGGTGTTTTATTTTCTATTTTTTTTTTTGCAAACTATACAATGAAATATAAACAATAACAAGCTAGTTAAACTATTATTTTAACCGAGTTTCAACACTAAAAAGGTTTAAAAACATAAAAAGGCCAAATTTGGATAAGTAGGCGATAATGTGGGTAAACAAAGGTGAACGGGAAGGCTCGACATGGTTAATCCTAAAGGGTAATATAAGGTGAACGGGAAGCACAACACAAAGAACAAGGTACACAACAAAGGGGTAATCTAAGTGCCTCTATCACGTTTACACAAATCCGCACGTTCATGGTCTTAACAAGCATACTAGTGACAAGTTCTAAATTGCACAAAACATCCGGCTCACTCCTATATCCGAAATGAACAAATATATAACAATCTAAGCTCAATATGCTCACGTAACGGAAGGAATGGGTAAAAGTGTGAAAACTATCATGTAAGTCTTTCTTTGTTTGTCACGCTTTCCGGTTTCCTTTTTTCAAAAATATTTTGCTTGTCGAGTTTTTATCAAGTCCGATGCTTTCTAAAACATAACCAACCGGTTTATTTACCAATATATACACAAAACACAAGTATTTTTAAATGATTTTTTTGATTTTCTGTTTTTTTTATATATATAAATGAGGACAAACAAAGCTAAGTTAACAAAGTTAACCCCCTCCCCACACTTGAACTTCGCATTGTCCCCAATGCGAGACCCGAAATATAGAGAAAAGGATAAAAATACTCCCCTCAAGATGATGTTTGTGCCACGAGACTTCCGAAGCTCTAACTGGTACGTGCTCCGGTCCAAGATCCTATAGATAAAATCTGCAAGTATGTCGTGTACACCCAAAATAAAACAGAAAAAGAAAAACCAAACAACCATAATTTACATAAATACTATCATCCAAACAAAATACAAACGAAATTGTTTGAAAATACATATCCGGGGTGTTTTAAATACTAAGTCAAAAATAAACACCCAAAGAAAAACAAAGTACTGAAACATGAAACACCACCTAGTGCTACCACTACCGCAAACTACTCATCATCATCGTCATCATGCCTCGTGCCAGATGGGCCCTGATCGCCATAGCCAGGGGGGTTCCACGGTGGGAACTCCGGCGGGTGCTGAAAATAATTGGGGTATGCGTGATGCATCTCCCCGAACAAATAAGAAAAACCCGCGGACACCCCCTGGTATAGAGTATCCTGGCGCTGCTCTAGTCGGTCATGTGTGGCCCGAAGCTCTGCCTGACTGGCTCTAATCTCGTCCTGGCTGGATCTGATCTGGTCAAAGTATGTACCATGCTGCTCCTGTGTGACACGCATGTCCTGGAACTGCTGGTAAAAAGTAGGCCAATCCTCATGCTGCTGAAATGCATGATGCTGCGGCGAGTGTGGTGGTGTTGGTGGCTGTGGCTCGTGTTGCTCTCCCATCTCTTCATCTTCATCCTCATTTTCCTCCTCAGCTGGAGGTAACGGGTCCCATATCTCTCCATTCAAACCCCTCAACCTATCTCTCCCATCCAACTCAGCAATAACCCCCATAAACTTCAAAGACCGGATATCAATATGCACCCCCTCAGTGATCAAGGTGAGACCCCTAAGCACCCCCGGCGTCATTAATCGCTCATTGTACGCGATCTCGGTCACATACTGCCCGCCGTGGATCTCACTATTGTGGGTCCGCCCTGAACACTTAACAAAGTATTCAGCCATTCGCGCGGTGAGGTTGATCGGTGCTTTGTCAACCAACGCATAAAGAAAGAGCAAATCAGGCGTTGGACAGTTACCTTGACTGTCCATGCGTCCGCAGATAGAATGACTGAAAACATGGTGCATCACGCGCACCAGAGGGTCTCGAAGGCGCGAAGCCTTTGACATCCGTGGGTTGTATGGGCCCCCAATAGTGTTACGCGCCCAGAATGCCTCTCGCGCTGCATCATTTGGGAAGTTGAACTGATCGTTAAAGATGTCGGGATCATCCATGTCCTCCAGCGTATAAATCCCAAGCCTCCGTCCTAAACGACCCACAGACCATGTATGCCATCGACCACACAACCTGAAGGTTACCCGATTCCTCCAGCGGAAATCAGGTTCTGTATGTAAAACCGGCTTTTCATACTTATACGAGGAGAAGAATTCGATTGTCAACTCCCGATAAACCGGTCGGTTGCAACCGACCAAGTTTGCAAGTGGGCGGGTCATCATTTCATCTAGGCGATCATACTGGTTGAGGTCACGCATAACCTCCCAGTCCAACCAACGGGGCTCTCCAAACTGATCGCGCCTCGCCCATAATTCATCGCGCTTCGCGATGCATAATGCTTCCTTCTCGATGTTGGGGTTAAATTGTAGGAAAGGGTGATCCATCTGCAATGGGGAATGTTGTTAGGAAGACTGAAACAGGAGAAAAATGAGTTGAAAACAAGCGAGCAGCCAATTATGAAGCTACTGTCCAAACTGTACTGGCAATATGGCACGGTCGTTCTCCGGGACGCACGGTCGTGCGTCACCGAGAACTAACAGGCCAGACCAGACGATATCGTGAATCAGCCGGCGATGCACGATCGTTCCACCCGAGGAACGACCGTGCACTTCCGAATCTGCAGAATACGACCCCTGAACTTAGAAAAATCAGATTTTTCAAAATTTCAACAAATATTGGGTCAACAGGGGTCTGCAAATCATCCGGGTGTTCACGATACTTCGATTTAACAAGGGTTAGGGTTTCGATTTGTTTATGAAGAGAACCCTAAAAATTCCTTGAAAGATCGGAAGAAAACTATACTAGAAATAAAGAAAACAAGAAATCTAACACTAGAGACATACCGTGCGAAGTTGGATGTTTGATCGTGCGAAAAATCGTGGAAAACGGTGAAAAATCGCCTGGGAACGAGCTGCAGCTGCTAGGGTTCGCGACTGATGGTTTTTGCAGCAGATAATGGTATATATAGTGTGCAAAATGACCAAATTGCCCTCAGCATGTCGCACGGTCGTTCTCCGGAATGGAACGATCGTGCGTCACCGAGGTCGTTCAAACCTAGCAGCATGTTCTCGGAAATGCACCGAGGGTGCGATCCACCGTTCTGGCTTGCTCGGCAATGCACGGTCGTGCGACCCGAAGAACGATCGTGCATCAGATGCAGATCAGAATTTTTCCGCAGAAGCCATTTTCAGCAGCTGTTTCGGCCGTTTTTCGCCGTTTTTTCGACACACCAACTGTTCTAACAATATTACAATACAGAACCTTCGCCCGGCACGTACGGAAACAAAACAAACAAAGGAAAACTACCTAACTATCCTAAATTACGCTAAAACTACAAAAACAAATAAAAGGACAATTTTGCCCTCATAGCGCCAAAGACGCTCCTGCTGCATTTTTGTCGGCGAGTCAGCAGCGTAGACTCATGCTAAATTTTTGTCGGCGAGTCGATAGCAAGACTCATGCTAAATTTTTGTCGGCGAGTCGATAGCAAGACTCATGCTAAGTTTTTGTCGGCGAGTCGATAGCAAGACTCATGTCCCCACACTTTACGTGTGCGGGCCATTACCACGCCCCTTCGGGTTCTGCTCCGTGTTGCCCGGAAGACCACCCGGGGGTCTCTCCGACAACATTTTTGCTAACTGTCCCACTTGATTCTCAACATTCTGAATGGAAGCCTTTTGACTCCGCATTTCTCCTTCGTTGACCAAGAATCGCTCCTCATGCTGCTGATATCGCTTTTCAGCCATTTGATTAGCACTATTGGAGTTGTTCAGCAGTTGTGCCATCATTTCCTATAACTTTGCGTTGCTTTGAGAGGCGTGCGACTGTGAACTGCTTCCTGAGCCTTGATTATGATATTGAGGCTGGAAGGATTGACCATGAGAATGTTGTGGCATGGGAGCATGTTGAGCAAAACCGGGCGCGTTCTGGTTCCCAGAACCAGATTTCCACCCAAAGTTTGGGTGATTCCTCCACCCTGGATTGTACGTGTTGCTGTAGGGGTTATTTTGGGGCATGTTTTGATTGCCCATGTAGTTCACCTCTTCGTGACCGGTAAACATAACACCCTGCTCACACGTACCTGGCACATGTGACACTCCACACTGGTCACATCCAGGGCCAACTTGCGCGGCTGTTTGGGATTTATCGAATTTCATCGCCAGAGCCGAGATTTGAGCAGTAATGGCTGTGTAATCGTCCACAGCGTGAGCTCCTGGGCGAGATGATGATGATGTAGCCCGACCTCTATCGCCTTCCCGGCGCGAGCTGGATTTCAACGCAGCTTTCTCAATAATATCATATGCTTCCGCCGGCGTCTTTGTTCCCAGATCGCCTCCTGCGTTAACATCTAATCGCTCCTGCGTGTTGTAACTGAGCCCCTGATAGAATGTCAAAACCAGCTGTCTCTTGGAATAGCCGTGATGTGGCACATCAATCAACAAATCTTTGAATCTCTCCCAAGCTGCATGCAACGATTCGCCCTCGTCCTGGCGAAATGAAGTAATCCGGTTCCGTAGTTTGTTCGTTTTCTCAGGTGGGAAATATTTATGCATAAACTGCTCCGCCAACTGATTCCAGGTCCTGATGGACCCGGCTGGGAGTGACATAAGCCAAGCTCTGGCTTTATCACGCAACGAAAACGGAAACAACCTCAACCGAATCGCATCCTCCGAAACATCCCTAATCTTGAATGTAGAGCAAACATGGAGGAAATCCGCAATGTGTCTCCCGGGATCCTCGTGTTCACGCCCGTCGAACTGCACTGAATTTTGCACCATGTTAATAATACTAGATTTTATTTCAAATGAAGGTGCATCAATAGTGGGTCTAATAATACTGGGCTCCAAGCCCTCTCGTCCGGGCTGATTCGTCTCATTCAAAGGTTGATTATCGTCTGCCATGGTCGCGTTTCTTGCTGCCCCTGAGCCCTCGGCTTCAATGGGTACCACCTGCTCCTGCTCACCTGCTGCGAGTATCCGCCCAACTGCACGAGATTTCTCACGAAGACGTCTCCTCAGATCACGCTCGGGCTCGTCTGACGGCTCAATAGGATTGGGAGCTGGGGTCGAGAACATTAACCTACAAACGACAATTTAACACGGTGAATACTTTATTCATAAAATAATAATTCTGCCCCCTTTTTTTTATGAAAAGAAGCAGAAAGTTATTAGAAATGGGCTGAAAATTTTATAAAAATCCGAAAAATTGCCCGAAATTTTATAAAAATTCAACAAAATAAATAAATGAATCGACTAATACAAAAATGGCTTTAGGGTGCCGAAAACCCAAAGAATAAATGAATAAATAAAATCCGGATCGAATAAATAAATGGAACAAAAATAACGCAAAAATGAATAAATCGAATAAAAAAAAGAAATATAAACAAATAAATGAACAAATAAAGAATCAAGAAATTATACACAAATATTAACAAGTATATACACCGATAACCAAATGACTCGGGTCGTTCCTAAAACTCGCCATTTCCCCGGCAACGGTGCCAAAAACTTGACGTGTGCGTATATATACATAATATTTTGCAATGAATTACACACGATTGGGTTTTAAATTTATAAAAGTGATTATTACTTTTACATCAAAACACACACGAAAGAGGCAAGTGTACCCCGTCATATATGTAATAAAGTATCGGTAAGAACCAAGTATCGATCCAAGGAAATGGGCGGAGAATTAGTACTAGACCTTTGTCACTAAACTACCGGTAAAAACATAGGTTTTGTGATTTTAAACTAAAATAAAGTAAACATAACCAAATACATAATAAAAACATAATAGAAAGTAGATAAAAAGCCTTGCTAAATACACAACCACAGCATGTTAACTAAGTCAGTTTTGGCACTAGAAGCATTCGGTCAATTTTCCAATTTAAAACAATTAGTATCCCTTTCGGGAATCCTAACATGACAATCATTCAGAAAGTTAAAACGATAGATACACTTTAACCACCTAAAATTGTTCTTTAACGTGCAATTGATAAATGTCTATGAAAATCTCTTAAAAATAAGTTAGGCAGCCGTTAGGATTATTCTAACCTCACTTAAACAAGGAAAGCGACACCGATAAACACAATGCAACCACCGAGATAAGCATAAACTAGATTAAATCACAACCGAGTTCATTTTACAAATCTTGCATAATAATTCACTAAGATAGCAATTTTGGCCTAAACTACTAACTAAGCTAACAAATCATGGCAAGAATTCATAACGACACCATCTAACCCGTTTAGGTCCTTCCGTGACGGCAAGCTCTCTTGATTAACAATAATTACATTTTATTAAATCACTAACCATTTCTAGTATCATGATGCACACATTTTAACCAAGCTAAACTAGTTAACCAAGTTCAAAGTTTACTAATACAAGATTAATTAAGCTTCATTTTTCAACTATCTTAACTAACCAAGCACCAATCATCCAACATAATTACTTATAATCAAGAGTTCAATATCAATAACAAGGTTGCAAACTAATCATCAAAGATTAACATAGAAAATACTTCAAATGTCATTACAAACAAAGTTTAACAAACTAATGGTTATAATCTAGCAAGGGATTGTTGTGTTTTTGCCCAAAGGGTACAATAAAACATAAATCATAATCTAAGTACTTGAAAGATTAACAAAAACTTGGAAAGATTAGAAAATCAAACCATAAACAAGTACTAGACTAAGGATCCGGGTAGTAATCGAGCTAATCGGGATAATGTGGCTTGAATCCGGGTGAAAGCTAATGCCTCCGGAGCCTGAAAATCGCCTGAGAGCTCTCCAAAAATCCAGAATCACGAGCAGAAAGTTTCTGCTGTGTTTTTATACTTTTTGCTGATGCACGGTCGTTCCCCATATGGAACGACCGTTCACTTTATTGAATTATTGAAGATGGGTCGCCATACTGCATACGTCATCGTATCGTTGACCAGATCTGAAATTGCACGGTCGTTCTTCGGGACGGAACGACCGTTCAGTTCCGAGCTACGTGTTGCACGCCAGATCGCACCTACCGTTCAGTTCCGAGACTCTGTGGGTTCACCGGAGATGCACGATCGTTCCTCACATGGAACGACCGTTCTTCTCCTAGTCGCTTGTTTTCCCTGGAACGCCCAGCCGCACCTACCGTTCATTGCCGAGATGATCAGTGTTGTCGGAGATGCACGGTCGTGCATCAGGTGGAACGGTCGTTCCACAGGCCCAGATCAGAATCCTTAACAGAAAGTCCGCAGATTTGTCGTTTTGTCCGGAAAGTCCTCGTTTTTGGTATCATCTTGTCTGAAATGCAGTTTTAGGCCTGTAAACACAAATGTAGATAAATAAGTATCCGAACGACGGTTTTACGGCCAAAAACGCATAAAATAGGGGTAAAACGGGGGACTAAAATATGTGTAAATTAGAGTGTATCAAATCTCCCCACACTTAAACCTTGCTTGTCCTCAAGCAAGCTAAACTAAAAAGCAATAAAAGACATAAACAAACAAGAACGAAAATTTACACACTGTTTTATTGAAAACTAAAATATAAACGGTTAGCCGGTTTGTCGAAAGACAACATCAAAAGATTCAAAACCAACAAGCATATGCAGGTTTAAAAAGCGACAACCAAAAAGCCGTGACTAAACATTTAATTGACTCACATGTTAATCTTCACCCAACTCACAATGTTCACACACACTCGGTTTTATTTATGAATCATACATAAAATGTGTATGCGTAAACACTCAATGCCTAGTCAATGAAATGTGCAATATCATAAGCTTGTCATAAGATCTCGTCTCCACCAACTAACATGCAAATAAGTGTAAATCAAGAGGTCTTTACGGGCTGTAACGTTAGGCTTGGGCGAAGGGTATGGAAGTGGACATTTAAAATGGCGAAAACGGTTAAAACTCGGTAGTAGCGTTTAACTAGCAATAAACAACACAACTTTACATATAAACGCCTTAAAAAGGCGACTAAAGCGCAATCGAGCTAATCAACAAGATTTTTAACATTTAAGCATTCAAAATTGCTCGATTTCTATCAACTTCACCCTATTTTAGGGTGTTTTATTTTCTATTTTTTTTTTTTGCAAACTATACAATGAAATATAAACAATAACAAGCTAGTTAAACTATTATTTTAACCGAGTTTCAACACTAAAAAGGTTTAAAAACATAAAAAGGCCAAATTTGGATAAGTAGGCGATAATGTGGGTAAACAAAGGTGAACGGGAAGGCTCGACATGGTTAATCCTAAAGGGTAATATAAGGTGAACGGGAAGCACAACACAAAGAACAAGGTACACAACAAAGGGGTAATCTAAGTGCCTCTATCACGTTTACACAAATCCGCACGTTCATGGTCTTAACAAGCATACTAGTGACAAGTTCTAAATTGCACAAAACATCCGGCTCACTCCTATATCCGAAATGAACAAATATATAACAATCTAAGCTCAATATGCTCACGTAACGGAAGGAATGGGTAAAAGTGTGAAAACTATCATGTAAGTCTTTCTTTGTTTGTCACGCTTTCCGGTTTCCTTTTTTCAAAAATATTTTGCTTGTCGAGTTTTTATCAAGTCCGATGCTTTCTAAAACATAACCAACCGGTTTATTTACCAATATATACACAAAACACAAGTATTTTTAAATGATTTTTTTGATTTTCTGTTTTTTTTTATATATATAAATGAGGACAAACAAAGCTAAGTTAACAAAGTTAACCCCCTCCCCACACTTGAACTTCGCATTGTCCCCAATGCGAGACCCGAAATATAGAGAAAAGGATAAAAATACTCCCCTCAAGATGATGTTTGTGCCACGAGACTTCCGAAGCTCTAACTGGTACGTGCTCCGGTCCAAGATCCTATAGATAAAATCTGCAAGTATGTCGTGTACACCCAAAATAAAACAGAAAAAGAAAAACCAAACAACCATAATTTACATAAATACTATCATCCAAACAAAATACAAACGAAATTGTTTGAAAATACATATCCGGGGTGTTTTAAATACTAAGTCAAAAATAAACACCCAAAGAAAAACAAAGTACTGAAACATGAAACACCACCTAGTGCTACCACTACCGCAAACTACTCATCATCATCGTCATCATGCCTCGTGCCAGATGGGCCCTGATCGCCATAGCCAGGGGGGTTCCACGGTGGGAACTCCGGCGGGTGCTGAAAATAATTGGGGTATGCGTGATGCATCTCCCCGAACAAATAAGAAAAACCCGCGGACACCCCCTGGTATAGAGTATCCTGGCGCTGCTCTAGTCGGTCATGTGTGGCCCGAAGCTCTGCCTGACTGGCTCTAATCTCGTCCTGGCTGGATCTGATCTGGTCAAAGTATGTACCATGCTGCTCCTGTGTGACACGCACGACCGTTCAGTTCCGAGCTACGTGTTGCACGCCAGATCGCACCTACCGTTCAGTTCCGAGACTCTGTGGGTTCACCGGAGATGCACGATCGTTCCTCACATGGAACGACCGTTCTTCTCCTAGTCGCTTGTTTTCCCTGGAACGCCCAGCCGCACCTACCGTTCATTGCCGAGATGATCAGTGTTGTCGGAGATGCACGGTCGTGCATCAGGTGGAACGGTCGTTCCACAGGCCCAGATCAGAATCCTTAACAGAAAGTCCGCAGATTTGTCGTTTTGTCCGGAAAGTCCTCGTTTTTGGTATCATCTTGTCTGAAATGCAGTTTTAGGCCTGTAAACACAAATGTAGATAAATAAGTATCCGAACGACGGTTTTACGGCCAAAAACTAATAAAATAGGGGTAAAACGGGGGACTAAAATATGTGTAAATTAGAGTGTATCACTTATATTTTTACAAATTTACAACCGATAGCGTCGTGATAAAAAGAACCAACATAAGAAAATTATGAAACGGCATGACAAGTTTAGTTAAAATTTGATTATATATACTTGATCACATAAAAACCCATTCCCACAAAAGTGAGTTTTGAGCCTTTATTGAGCATACAAATACATATCTTTAAGCTAAATGCTCATTTTTCGTTTCTTGTGTGAATAGCCGCTTGGTTCTTACGACTCTAGAACTTGCCACGACGATACATTCCCAGTCCTTACCAACTTAAACCCGAGTAAGTAAATGATGGAGACATTAGGACTAACCCTTTTTATTTCTACACCATTATTTTTCTTTTTTTACCACGTACCCAAAATCCCCCTAGTTAACCCCTTTGAGCCTAAACCTTTTCATTTCTTAACCCAAAAACAAACACCTTTTTTACCCACCAAAACCTTTTTCATTTTAAACCCTTTGTTTTAGTAACAAGCTCGGTTTTTCTTATGACTTTTTCAAAAAAAAAATGTTGATGATGAAGCAAAAGAGAAATAAACAAACAAGTTCATCAAAAATAACTTTGTTTGAATAATGACTTCATCAAAATAAAAATTGCAAAAATAAAAAGTCTTACGAAAACCGATGCTTTTTACGCTTTTCGCCCTTTTCTACTAACCACTAACCCAACCACCTACCTTTAACCCAAGCCTAACCCTTCACCCAAAAGTCCTCTTGATATTTACAAAGGTATAAAGTTAAAAATGAGGAGGATTGATTGCTTGACAAGCCTATGGTAGGAGTAAGTTCCATGCCGCTCTCGAGTAATTCACTAAAATACATCTTCGGCCGAGTGTTGAGTGATCCCCCGTGAGGTATGTGAACTTGTATATAAATGGAATTTTAAAAAGTTATGTTATGCCCTAATAAGTAAATTATCTTATGTAATGTTTTAAATAAATCATGACGAATAGGATTGTAAATAAATAAAAATAAAACTTGATAAAGAATCTTGGAAATCCCGACACTCTATGACAAGCAAAAAAAAAAAAACTTCTCTTCTACCCATTCCATTTGGGAGTGTAAAGCCACATTATAAAGAGTTTTGTTTGAGGACAAGCAAAGATTCAAGTGTGGGGGTATTTGATGTGCACAAAATGCAACATATAAATTACATCAATTATGGCATAAAACAAACCCTTTTTAGTACTAATGTTGGAAAAAGTGTGCTTTTGTCTTCCTTTTGTATTTTCAGGATTAAATGAGCTCAAATGAACAAAAGAAGCAAAAAGGCAACTAAATCTAACATAAATACAAGAAAAGGAACAAACATGGCATGCCCGACCTCCCTGACAGCATCTTCCCAAGCAAAACAAGAGAACAGAAGGCTGAACACGCCCCGTGCCAACATGAAAGACAAAGCTATAGAAGCTTCTATCGCCCACCACGGGGCCGTGCTCAGTGGACACGGGGCCGTGGTCAACTATAAGATTCGCAGAATCCAGGAAAATCTTGATAGTACTGATATGCTTCTGCACACGGGGGTGTGCCCAGCGGACACGGGGGCGTGGTCAACTAATGCAGAAAAACTGCAATTAATGAAGACAGAGAAGAGGATGGACACGGGGCCGTGCCCGAGCTACTGTTCAGGCTATAAATAGGGGTGCTTGGCTCATTTGCAAACCATCCCTTGGCACACCACCTCTCTCACACTTCACCCACCACCCACCACCATCACAACACCATCATCCACCACCATCATCCATTGTCCATCATAGAGTGTGTGAGTCGTCTCGGGATCCAAGATTGATCGTAAGAGTTCTTGACAATCAAAGGCCATGTTTGCCTAAGTCTCTTACATTATTTGGTGAAGACAAGTGTCTAGTGTAATACTTTTTATTTTTAATCTTTTCGCACTTTTTACTTGGTTATGTATTAATGACTTTAATAACTAGTTTCTTATGTTGAAGGTGATTCTTCCTTATCGTTTGTCCGTGGTGTCTTGGCATTATTTTACTGTCTATATAAAATAAAAGATTTTCACCATTCATATCTCCATGGTCTATATGGAGGTATGTTGGCTACCTGGTCGGGGGTTAAGGGAATGGTTTGGTAAGAGTCTTGCCTTGTTCAGTGTATAGATCGTGCAAGGACCTGGGTCAAATTTAGTAGGACCTCCTTCAATACCCACCGGTATTGGATGGCGGGGGTCCAAACTCTTTGATCCCCTCATATGTAAGCTACTATTAATACTTTAACCCGGCTACTTAGGACTGTATCCCTGCTGACTCAGACTACTTAGCTGAGGGTAACGTCACCTTCAAAAGAGGGGCCTACCATATTATGCATTAATAACTTAATTAATTATCTTTCAATAATCCGACCCTTTAGGATTGTATCCTTGATGACTCAAACTACTGGGTTGAGGGTAACGTCACCTTTAAAAGAGGGGCCTACTACAATAACTAAGATAATCTCTTAAAAAGTGCAAAAGTGCGGAAATAATCAAAGGTTACACTATACACGAGTCGGAGTCAAGTGATTCATCTTGTCTATCTGTTTTTATTTTTATTTTTCAGCAATTTAGTTAGTTTTTATTTTTCTTGTTTAAAACTTTTTTCTAAACTTTTGATTTGATTAGACGTTGAGGATAAATCGGTACTAAAAGCTCTTGTGTCCTTGGACGACCTCGGTATCTTACCAACACTATACTACGCTCACGATGGGTGCACTTGCCCATATGTGTGTTTGGTGTTAGTAAAATACCGTGTTTTATAAATTTAAAACTTGACTAACGTGTAAAAAGGGCTTAAAATATACTTAATTCCATCTAACACACCACACGCATCATAAGCGGTGCTTAGATTTAACTTGGTTCCCATTGCTTTTTGGAAACTTGTCCAAAAATGAGAAGAGAAACGGCTATCTCTATCAGAAACAATAGATAAAGGGATACCATGTAATGAAACCATTTCATTTACATATAACTTAGCTAACTGTTCCATACCGAATGTTTCCTTCATTGGTAGGAAATGAGCAGACTTGGTTAACCTATCTACAATCACCCAGATTGTATCATTACCTTTTCGTGTCTTGGGTAATTTGGTAACAAAGTCCAGTGTTATCAACTCCCACTTCCATACAGGCATTTCCAATGGCTGTAGTAAGCCTGAGGGTTTCTGATGCTCAGCTTTAACTTGTGAACAGGTTAGACACTTGGCAACATAAGCTGCTATATCTTTTTTCATTACTATCCACCAGAAATTCTTTCTTAAATCTTGATACATTTTATCATTTCCAGGATGTATTGTATACTTAGACTTATGGGCTTCTTCTAATATTCGGTGGCGTAGGTTTCCTTGTTTAGGTATCCAAATCCTGTTCTTATGGAATTTCCAAATTCCATCTGTTCCTTGTTCTAATTCCTTAATCATTCCTTTTAATTTTTCAGTATCGTCCTTGATTACTGATTCTTGTACGACTCTAATTTTCTCATTTAAATCTATCGGCAGATTTAATTTAAGAGAACGTACTCTTTTTGGCTTTTCGTGATACTTTCGACTTAAAGCATCGGCTACTACATTAGCCTTTCCTTCATGGTACTGGATATTATAATCATAATCACTAAGAAATTCTATCCAGCGTCTTTGTCTCATATTCAACTCTTTTTGCCCAAAAATGTACCTTAGACTCTTATGATCATAGAAGACAACAAATTTATTTCTATATAAATAGTGTCTCCAAATCTTAAGGGAAAAAATTATGGCTCCTAATTCTAAATCATGGGTTGTATAGTTTTCTTCATGATTCTTAAGTTGTCTAGAGGCATAGGCTATAACCTTTTGTCGTTGCATCAACACACATCCATAACCTAACTTAGAAGCGTCACAATAGACTTCAAAGTCTTCAGTTCCTTCTGGTAACGCTAATATGGGTGCGTTGGTTAATCTTTGCTTGAGAATTCTAAAGGCTTCTTCCTTTTTTGGTCCCCATTCAAACTTAATAGACTTACAGGTTAACTTGGTTAAGGGAATGGCTATTCTAGAAAAATCTTGGATAAACCTTCTATAATAACCGGCTAGTCCTAGAAAACTTCTAACCTCCGTTGGTGTAACACCTCGTAAAAAGCATGCCCAATAAAATAAAGACACGTGTCATGGAAGGTAAAACGTGTTATAAACCCGGATCAAGTTGAAAGATGTATGGTAGGATCTGAAAGCGTCGACATGTTAACTAATACCTCTGAGCGACCCATTTATAAATCCCAAACCTTAATCTGTTTTATAAACAACTGATATTTAAATCCGGATAATTCTGATAAATGCATAATTCAATTTGCACAAGAAACGGATCCTATGAGTGGTTACGACAAATTTTACATACAAGACTTTTTCAAAAGAATCCAAGACAACATAAGTGCATGGCAAGACTTTCATGGCTTTTCAGAACTAACCAAGTGGTCCCATTCTGATGTTAAAGATTGCATGGCCAAAGCCTAAAAGTTTGCAAATTTTTGTCTTCTGAGCATTGGTTACGGACCGTATGGTATAAGGCTTACGGTCCGCAAGGACGGTAACTGGGCATTTCAGATCAGAGCTGGTTGCGGACCGTATCAGGTTGGACTTACGGTCCGTAAGAGTTGGATACGGACCGCAAGGGTTTTCTCTTACGGTCCGTAAGACTGTCGCTGGCAGTTAAAAATTGGCAGTTGCCTGTTATAGCCGGTTACACCGCCTTAGTTGCATGGTATTCGAATTCCTGAAGCATGGCCAACAGTGTTGCATGCCTAGGGACACCTGGGAACATCATACAACACTTGTAGACTTGTTTGGCATGATCCTATGTGATTAAAACCCCTATATAAAGAATTCAAGTTGCAACCATTTCATTTGTTCACTTCAAGGACCTCTCTGGAGCTTCTCTGGTCTTCAACAAGTTTCCTTAGGATCCATAATCGTGGTTAGGACCTTTGTAAGTGTTCTTAACTTCCTAATTTCAGTTTTAATTAGCTTAATGACCATATGTCAAACTTATCGTAATTAAGGTTTGACTTCATGATTAATCACTAATGGTCCAGTCATTAGTTAAATTAAGAATAGTTTTGAGTTGGTAATTATATGGGTAATAAACCCTTAAAAGGGCACTCTCTGATTTCCACTCTAACTAGGTCAATTGTCAGGTCAAAGTTAATTATAAAAAGTCAACAGAAAGCAAATTTTCGCATAAACACATAATTAACAATGTAGAAGCTATGGAACCTGTTTTATCACTCATATAACTTGGTAATTAATGTAAGAACATGTCTAAACATGTTCAACCCGACAATTTTCTGTTTAAGCTCGGTTCGGAACCGAAAGTCGCAAAAGTAGACTTTTGCTTTGACTTTCAGTTCTGACCCATTGTAACATATTTTAAAAATGCCTTAGAGCTCTATTAGGACCAGGTTATAGATTAGTGTAACCCTCTGAGGTTATACAACTTGGTTCATTAGTTATTCGATTTATATGCATGTTTTCGTTATATGCCTAAATGTTGGCCATAATGCCCTTTTGACCTTAAAACAAGAATTTTGAAAATGTGAGAGGACAATAATCTTTATTACTGATTTATAAACATGGGGATTTTTACATATTTCCCCCTCCTAAGTTCTCTTATTACATATATACCCAACCCTTAAAATTAATTACATATTTCCCCTTGCTAAACAATATAAATTACATATTTCCCCTTTTCATTAAAATTACCTATTTTAAATGACTATTTTACCCTTAATGAGCTTATTAAATGATTATCTAGATATTTCTCCTTTTCAATAACATCAAATTACATATTTCCATAATTCTTTTATTTTCAGAACTCCTGTACAGTATTTCTCTATATTTCTCTACTTGCCATTGTTCCAAAATAGTATCATGAGTTCACAATACCGTGATAATTCTATCTTTTTGTTTCATGCTGACCATCACATATTGCTACTATAAGGCCCATTGAAGAAAGCCACGAAGAACAAGAAATCTTACCTTTTTATATGTTCAAACCTTTTTTGCTTGTTTTCTTTATTTAATTTTGTTTAATTGATTATTCATATGTTTAAGCCTAATTTTTGTATCCACCATTGCGGATGACGACGGCGGCGGCGATGACGGAACTTGAACGGACCTTAACACATAAGCTTCGGAACTCTGCTTGAACTTTGCCTCTGCTTTAATCTTGTTCTTGATGCCAGAACATTGTGAAATAATAGTAGGTGTTTTTTAGGTCTTCCACGTTGACGTTACGACTGACTTTGAGGATGTTGTAGGAAGGGAGATCCCCATCCATCGATGTTGTTGACTTTTGAGTGGTGAAGATAGGATAAAGAAGGTGGGAGTGGTGGTCGTTGGATATGAGAAAGAAGGTGGAGATGGTGGTTGTTGGTTAGTATTTGGTGGTGGCTGGAAAAAAAAGGGATTTTGGGTTTATTGCATGAAGGGGTTAAAGAAATAGGGAAGGGTAGATGGGTAATTTTAGTGTGAAAAGGGGAAATATGTAATTAATTTCAAAGGTTGGGTATATATGTAATAAGGGAACTTAGGAGGGGGATATATGTAAAAAACCCTATAAACATGTCCCTAAATTTTCACATCAGTTAGAGGTATAGATTAAGAGTTATGCTCAATAGCGTAATTAGAAAGCTTTTTATTAATTAAACGGCGTAATTAGCATAAAGCCTATCTAAACCCAATTTTTGATACCAAACTTTTTACCCACTGATGTAAAATAATATTTTCGGATTTTGAAGATTTTTATTTATTTTTAGGCTGAGCATAACATAGGGTTATAGCTTTGATTCGGTAATTGTCGGTTTTGCCCTTTTGGCCTATAAAATGAGTTTTACATAATATTTTGATACCAAATCTTTTGCTACTGATTTTATATAATAATTAAATATTTTGAGTCTTCTGGAATGATAAAAATATCGGCTTTTCTTATAAAACCCGTAAATCGCTTAAATCGCCTTTTTACGCTTTTAAAACGCATAGTATGTATTAAAACCATTTTTCCCATATAAGACTTAACACCTACTGATGTTTTAAGCAATTTTTTATATTTCAACAGTAAGCAAAAGTTTTAAACTCAGATTTCAAATTTTGACCTTTAAAGCTTATGTGAAATTACCAAAATGCCCTTACGGTGCATAGTTTGGTTACAAAAGTAAATTTCACATATATGCCATAACCTACTGTTATGACTTATAAAAATAAGTATTTTTACTGAATATATCAGACCTGAACCTCATATTTATATTTAAATTCTTTTATAAGCTTTAAAATGACCAAAATACCCCTACGGGACATAGTTTGAGTTTAAATTCGTTTTGGGCATAATGGAAGGTATCTTACTGATATCACAACATATTTAAAGCATATTAACTTAGGAAACCTGTTCATGACTCATTTGGTTGCCCGTTACGCACTTTTCGCATTCGGTGCGGTTTATGTAACTAGTTTGCATAAATTAGCCGAAACGGGTCAAACCTTATCATTTTTATCTCAAAATCCAGAATGTGTTTAGTTTACCCATATTATACAAGTCTTTAAACTTTTCGGGTCTAAAACACATTCTAATCCGGTCTTCGCTTAATCGTGCGTTTTGAACCGTATATCTTCTTTTAAAACTAACCGGTCTAAGTTTAGGCTTAATTAAGACCCGTTAGGAATCTAATAGGTTATTAAAAACCTTCGTTCCAGATTAGGAGCCCAGTAAAAGCTATCTGCACTTGCTGATTGAATACGGTTGAGATAAATTTGAATATTTGCTCAGGTAAATACTTTTAACTTATTTTCCCTACACGGGCTTGGGATACGGTATTATAATAATACCGCTTGGTCGGGTATGTAGTTGTTTAAATCGGATTGTGATTAATATATTTACATAACCCGTTTTAATCTGTTTTATTTTGTATATGGCCCTTGGGGGGTTAATGACCATGTCCCGGATATCCTTGGCATCATTCATTGAAATGGCCACGACCTAAGCACGGGGTGTAGGCATACACCTTACAGTTGCATATGTAAAAATTGGTAACCCACTTTAAGGAATTAACCTTGTGGGCATTATACCTGTGGCGTGTCAGTTAATCTTGTCCGGCTCTTCTAACCTGACGGACGACAAATAAGTAAAACTGTATACAAGATTATTTTTAAATAATTGTCCCAAGTTATAAAAGATATTTTGTGCCTTGTGCATTCAAATTAATTTTCTTAAACTCTTTTCAAAATGAGTCAGTTAATTGTATTTACCAGTGTAAACTGACGTATTTTCCAAAAGGTTAAAGTGCAGGTACTAGACGGAATAGGCTGGCTACTCCAGAGTGAATAAATAAAAGTCTTGCAAGCTTGGTCACTCAAAATCTGTTGAACATGTTATCTTTTTTTAACTTTTGATCCGCCTGTGGATCCTTTACAGTCCGTTTGTAATACCTTGATATTACTTTTTATTCGGGTTGTAATGAGATTCATCTTTTGCTTCCGCTGTGCATTTAAATTGTGTTGTTTGACTATGATGATATCAACTACGTCACGATACTCCCCACCGGTAATACGTGGAAATATCGGGGTGTGACAGTTGGTGATTCAGGGACTTTCAATTTAGTAATCGCCTCAATCTTTGTGGAATCCACATGAATCCCTTCATGATTAACTAAATGTCCAAGAAATTTCACTTCTTCTAACCAAAATTCGCATTTCGAAAATTTAGCATAAAGCTTTTCTTTTCTCAGCAAATTTAGGAGTGCATGCAAATGCGCTGCATGTTCCTCTTTACTCTTAGAGTAAATGAGAATATAATCTATAAAAACAATTATGAATTTATCCAAATATAACTTACATATTCGGTTCATCATGTCCATAAATGCGGCTGGGACATTGGTTAGACCAAATGGCATGACAGTAAATTCATAATGGCCATACCTTGTTCTGAAGGCGGTCTTAGGAATGTCCTCTTCCTGTACCTTTACAATATTAAGAGCGATTACAATGTTTATATATCAATCAACTACCCAACGGTATTCGTCACTCGACCGTATCTGTGACTATGGTCATATTACCCATTGGCTAACCCATTGTCGTTATCAAGTAATGTATACAAAACCCCACATACCGGCTGTAATTGAAGATTACAAAGACTTAATCCCTGTAATTATAACTTTGAAAACAAATTGGGTTTTGAAAGCAATTTGGTAAAAAGAGAATGACTCACACTGCAAGTTTAGTTGGACAGAGTTTTGCCTACTGATTAAGCCTGGTAACCTAGTTAAATAATGCAAACGAAACTAGGTTAGTAACTTAATACAACATTTACGATAAGCTCACGAAAACAAAACCCTCACGACGAATGACAAAGTATAGCCCGAATTCAGGCAGCACTTAAACATCCATCCGATCGGTTTCAATCGATCGGACATTTTATCGTAGCAGTGATCGAGTTATTACCTCGTTATCGTAGCAGCGTTTCACTATTGTATTTTGTAATTTTGAACAGAAAGAAAGCAGATTTTTATGAAATTTTCGACACCAGTGAACTGTCCATGCACGACCTATTTATAGCTACAATTTGAGTTCCTCGCGGCCCGTGTAAACCTGAAGGGATGTCCTTCGCGGCCCGCGAGGGCCACCCTAGCTACTGCTAGGGCTGCCGTGTCACCTCCTAGGTCTGCCACGTGTGTGTGACACGTGGCCTAAAGCTTATCCGGAGACTTGAATGGCTGTCGCGCCCCGCGTAGACTTTCCTTGAGTCTTTCGCGGCCCGCGACCAACTTTAAAATTTTGATTTTTTTGATTTTTCATGGAAATTAGGGTTTTAGGGGTCTGGGTTTCTACTTACGGAGTGTTTTGGGACATTCTCGTGCAGGTCCTTACATCCTCCCCACCTTATTTAAAATCTCGTCCTCGAGATTTACTAGAACAAGTAAGGATATTTTCGCTTCATTTCCGATTCCAGTTCCCATGTGTACTTAGGTCCTCTTTTCGAATCCCACTTTACTTTGACCAGTACCAATCTCTTATGCTTGAGGAATTTGACCTTTTTGTCTTCTATTTGAAGAGGTTTCTCAACAAATTTCAACTTTTCATTTACCTCTATATCTTGAAGAGGTACTACCAGTGATTCATCAGATAAACATTTCTTGAGATTGGATACATGAAACACATCATGTACTCTGGATAATTCTTCTGGTAGTTGTAAGCGATAGGCAACTGGTCCTACTTGTTGGGTAACTGCGAATGGTCCTATGTACCTTGGACTTAGCTTTCCTTTCTTACCGAACCGAACTACCCCTTTCCAAGGAGAAACTTTTAAGAGTACCCTGTCTCCAACTTGAAATTCTAACTACTTGCGTCGGTTGTCTGCATAAGTTTTCTGGCGATCTCGAGCTGTTTTCAGTCTTTCCTTAATTTGAATTATCTTATCGGTGGTTTCTTGCACAATTTCGGGTCCCGATAATTGACTTTCTCCTATTTCTGCCCAGCAGACTGGAGTTCGACACTTTCTTCCATAAAGTGTTTCGAATGGGGCAGCATTGATGCTTGTGTGATAACTATTGTTATAGGAAAATTCTATTAATGGTAAATGGTCATCCCAACTTCCACCGAAATCTATAACACATGCCCTGAGCATGTCTTCTAAAGTTTGGATCGTCCTTTCACTTTGTCCATCGGTTTGGGGATGGTATGCAGTACTTAAATTTAGTCGGGTCCCCATTGCTTTTTGGAAACTTGTCCAGAAATGTGAAGTGAAACGACTATCCCTATCTGACACAATGGAGAGTGGAACTCCATGTAGTGTTACTACCTCGTCTACGTATAGCTTAGCCAATCTCTCCATGCTAAAGGTTTCCTTTATTGGTAGGAAATGAGCTGATTTGGTTAATCGATCTACAATCACCCAGATTGCATCGTTACCTTTCCTAGTCTTGGGTAGCTTAGTAACAAAGTCCATTGTTATTTGTTCCCATTTCCATACAGGCATTTCTAACTGTTGAAGTAAACCTGAAAGTTTCTGGTGTTCTGCTTTAACTTGTGAACAAGTTAGACACTTAGAAACGTATTTAGCTTTGTCATTTTTCATTCCTATCCACCAGAAGTTATTTCTCAAATCTTTGTACATCTTATTATTACCAGGGTGCATTGTATACCTAGATTTATGAGCTTCCTCTAATATCTTTTCTCTTTAATTTCCTTGCCTATGTACCCAAATCCTTTTCTTATGGAATCAATAAATTTCATAAGTCCCTTGCTCTAATTCTTTTAGTCGTCCTTTCATTCTTTCAGCATCATCCTGGATTGTTGCCCTTTGAACATTTTTCAGTTGTTCCATTAAATCTAATTGTAGATTCAACCTGAGAGCACGAACTCGTTTTTGTTTCTCATGGTATTTACGACTTAGGGCATCGGCCACCACATTGGCCTTTCCTTCGTGATATAAGATATTACAGTCGTAATCACTTAGAATTTCCATCCATCTTCTTTGCCTCATGTTTAATTCTTTTTGTCCAAATATATACCTTAAACTTTTATGATCTGTATAGACAGTAAACTTACTTCCGTACAGATAATGTCTCCAAATCTTAAGGGCAAAAATTATTGCTCCTAATTCTAAACCATGAGTCGTATAATTTTCCTCGTGCTTTTTCAACTGCCTTGATGCATACGCAATTACCTTTTTGCGTTGCATTAGCACACAGCCTTATCCTAACTTAAAAGCATCGCAGAAGACTTCAAAATCTTCTGTTCCGTCTGGTAAGGCTAGAATTTGGGCATTTGTTAATCTTTGCTTTAAAATCCTAAAGTCCTCTTCTTGCTTAGGTCCCCATTCAAACCTAACTGTTTTATAGGTTAGCTTAGCTATTGGAACAACTATCTTAGAAAAGTCTTTAATGAAGCGCCTATAGTATCCAGCTAATCCTAGAAAACTTCTAACTTCGGTTGCTGATTGTGGGACTTTCCAATTTGTGATTGCTTCTATCTTGGAGGGATCTACGTGAATACCTTCGTGATTCACCATGTGTCCTAAAAATTGCACCTCCTATAGCCAAAATTCACACTTCGAGAATTTGGCGTAAAGCTTTTCCTTTCTTAATAGAGCTAAGAGTCCATGCAGGTGCTTACAATGCTCGTTCTGACTTTTGGAATAAATAAGTATATCGTTGATGAAGACAATTACAAATTTATCCAAATACGGCTTACATATCCTATCATTATGTCCATGAATGCTGCAGGAGCATTTGTTAATCCAAATTGCATGACTGTAAACTTGTAGTGACCATACCTAGTCCTGAAAGCAATTTTAGGTATGTCTTCTCCCTGTACCTTTAGCTGATGATATCCTGAGCGCAAGTCTATCTTGGAGAAGTATCTAGCTCCCTGAAGTTGATAAAAAACATCATCAATCCTAGGTAATGGGTATCGATTCTTAATTGTAACTTTATTCAATTCCCTATAATCGATACACATCTGCATGGAACCGTCCTTCTTTTTCACGAACAACACTGGTGCTCCCTGACGGGTGGTCCATTGGACAACCCTTAATGATGTTAAAAGACGAATTTATCCTTCACTTAATCGCGTAATTATCTTGAATTAGATAACTACAGTTGCTTATGTTTCAGGTATGTTTTAGGAGTTAAAAGAGGATAAAACGCAGCTTTGGACGGTTTGGAGATGAACGGGTCATGCGTGGAATGAAAGAAGAAACAAAACACAACATTCAGGGCTCCACCGTAAATTACGGTGGCCACCGTAATTTACGGTGGCCCTGAAACTTACATATTTCTCCACCGTAACTCAGGAGACTTGCACCGTAAATGTTTGATGTCCACCGTAAGTTACGGTGGTACCGTAATTTACGGTGGAGGCTGCGGAAAAACTCGTAACTGCCTCATTAAATCAGTTTTTGTGGTGTCTTTTCACATATCTCATCATTGGACGTTTCTCTGAACATTGGGGGCGATTTTGGCTGGTTCTACATTGTTCCAAACAATTCTAAACATTTAGTTCTTGTTTTTGATTCGTATGAACTTGAATTTGGATGTTATGATGATCAACCGAACAATGTCCGGCTAAACTTGTGGTGATCATCTTAGGTGAAGGTTTTCTTAAACTCTTGTGAGGTTGTTCCTTTATTTCTAGAATGATAACATTGTGTTGCTTTGTTTGTCATGGTGTTTGAGTAATTGATTGTAGCTTGTTAATTGGTATTGCAATTCTAGTCTAATCGTACGTTCTTGGTGTCGTTGACAATTGAGATATCAAGGGAAGGGTTATCACGAGATATCATGGGTCTCCGCGTTTTCCAATCCGATATTTGATCATGAACCACCTCTGGATTTGCCGAAACAAGTTGGGAAGAGATATTATCTCGTATTGCCGAATTATCACGGGATTGATGAAGCAGCAAAAGGCAATCATGTCAGAGGATAAAGGGGCACCAAAAAGGCATCAGCCTTTCACTTTACAAAAGTTGGGAATTGGTTGGACTTACACGCAATCGGAGAGGTATCATAAGCTCAAGTCAGAGGGTCAAAGATGGCGAGCATTAAAAGTGGGTGCAAGAGATCTTCTACCAGGTGAAGCGGATGAGCCGGAAATTGATGCGGAAGCTCCAAGTGGTGATGATGATTATGCAGATGAACCTCATGGTGGTGAGAATGTGAATGTGGGCCAAGGGGGCCTAGGTAGGGGTTATGGTGGTGCCTTTTACGATTACACGGAGCGTTCCTATGAGCCAAATTGGGCTTACAATGGCACTATGCAAGAGGTTATCGACAACCAACGTCCTCCGACACCCGTTTTTGAGTCATGGTCGGGTTCGGAGCGTACGTTATTTGATCAACACACGATGATGAGCGCTAGTATGGAGCGGTCTTTGAAACACAATTTTGATCGTCAAGAGGCGTGGAATCGAACTCATGCGTATTCCCATGAGTTAGAAATGAATAGTCGATACAATGATGACCAAGCAAGAAGAATGCATGTAGATTGGCACGCCGGGCGGCAGTGTGGTTGTGGATCCACAACATGTGGATTATGCGTCTCTACCACCTTACGATGGTAGTGTATCGTATCCGACCCCGCCGCTCCATCATTCACAGTGGATCGACCCGCGCCAACAAGAAGGAGCTCCGCAACAAGGTGAGAGTAGTAGTGGTGCATTCGCTTTTGGAGAATGGAATGACATGATGTCTTCCATTTTTGTACCTCCGCAGCCACGCTATTACTAGTCAGGTCGTGTTCCTTCCTTGTATATTTTGTGAATATTTATTTAGTTTGATATGTTTATGTTCGGGTGGTTGGGTGGTGTTGAGTTTTTGATGTTATGTTTGGGTGGTGGAAGTTGGCGGTGTGATGTTTTAAAAGAAGAAAAATATAAAAAAAATTATAAAATGAAAAATACCAAAAAGAAATTTGTGGTTTGAGTGTTGAGCTTTCAGTTGGTGTGAAAGATTTTTAAGCGATCAAAGCCTCCTAAAACCATACATTGGGGTCAATGTATCCCAAGTGTGGGGATGGGGGGAATTTTTGAAGTTGTTGAAAATTTTTTAAATCAAGCGAAACAATGTGAGAATTTGAACACTTTGGATTAACCCTAAATAATGCACCGGCAACCCTTAATACCTTTTATTCTTGGTGAGAGTTGAAGACACACATGTAAATAAATAATGCTCGTCTTTGATGAGAGTGGCAACGGGTGGGGGTGCATTAGAACTTGTGCCTTGATACGGTTTGAGTCCTTAGTTTGATATGAATGCGAAAAGGATAAGGGCATTTAGGTAGCCTCGTCTTTAGTGTGTGTGAGTGTGGGATTTGGGGGGTTGGACCTCATAAATTATATATATGAGCATGGTTGCGAGAGGGGCGGGGGTTTGGACATTTAGTTGTCAAATTTTGTGCCTAAAAGCCTATCATTTGTTACCCCTTAGCTAGTTCCTAAAAAAAAATTACCCAACTTGATCCGGTCTTATAGTGTGAGTAGTAGTTGAGTAGTTGTAGATATTTTTGATGTTATATTGTATGTTTGCTTTGTTAAAAAAAAGCAATGAAAAATGAAAAGAAAAAAAAAAGAGAAGTGATGTTTAGTTATCTTGTATATAGTAGTTAAGTTTGGTAGTTGTTTGTTTGTTTCTTTGTGTAATAAAAGACCGGGTCAAGTTTTCACCACTTCATATATATATTCCATTTCCTACCCGTACACCTAGCCACGTTACAACCTTAAAAGCCCCTTTGATTTGCATTCATGTTTGGCACTTGTTAGGAGAAGGATCGATTTAGGTACAAGCTTATAGTTGTGCAACCGCCCGTTAGCCTTTGTGTGTCTAGCTTACAATTTCTAGTGCTTACTTGTTACCGAGAGGAGAGACATAGTGAGGGGTGCGTTATTTTGGGTGTTAAAAAGGGGTTAGTAAAAGGACTACATGTTTATGCTTGGTTTATATTGATCGCTTGTTTTGAAAATATTTTGATGAGTTGCTTGGGACAAGCAACGGTTAAGTGTGGGGATGTGACGGGTGGTCCATTGGACAACCCTTAATGATGTTAAAAGACGAATTTATCCTTCACTTAATCGCGTAATTATCTTGAATTAGATAACTACAGTTGCTTATGTTTCAAGTATGTTTTGGGAGTTAAAAGAGGATAAAACGCAGCTTTAGACGGTTTGGAGATGAACGGGTCATGCGTGGAATGAAAGAAGAAACAAAACACAACATGCGTGGAATGGAATGAACGGGTCATGCCCTGAAACTTACATATTTCTCCACCGTAACTCAGGATACTTGCACCGTAAATGTTTGATGTCCACCGTAAGTTACGATGGTACCGTAATTTATGGTGGAGGCTGCGGAAAAACTCGCAACTGCCTCATTAAATCAGTTTTTGTGGTGTCTTTTCACATATCTCATCATTGGACGTTTTCTCTGAACATTGGGGGCGATTTTGGCTGGTGCTACCTTGTTCCAAACAATTCTAAACATTTAGTTCTTGTTTTTGATTCGTATGAACTTGAATTTGGATGTTATCATGATCAACCGAACAATGTTCGGCTAAACTTGTGGTGATCATCTTAGGTGAAGGTTTTCTTAAACTCTTGTGTGGTTGTTCCTTTATTTCTAGAATGATAACATTGTGTTGCTTTGTTTGTCATGGTGTTTGAGTAATTGATTGTAGCTTGTTAATTGGTATTGCAATTCTCGTCTAATCGTACGTTCTTGGTGTCGTTGACAATCGAGATATCACGGGAAGGGTTAGGGTTGGATATTGATTGATTGATCATCGGGAAACAACCTCGCATTCATATAATCCAAGTACTTTGTTCCCTTTTATCACAACAATTGTTTAAACACGAGTTATGTCTATGTAACTCTTTCTAGTTGGAATTTCACACAAGTGTTAAAAGAAACTGAATCCTAAGATGGTCATTGTTCTCATAATCTGAAGTAAAAATCCAATCTTGATTAGTAGTAATTGATAATTTAGTTTTCTAAAATAAACAATCCAAATCATTGATCTTTAATTTCTGCAAATTAGGTTAATTTTAGTTAAAGTGCAAAGCTATAAAATCAACACATTTTCCACATACTCCCTGAGTTCGATACCCATTTACCACTATCTATAGTTGTTATTTGGATTAAATTTGCGTGTACTACGACAGCACGTCACTCCCTAAGGGGATGAACTAGGTTGTATGAATCCTTTGCCTAGCAATTCATCTAACTGATTTTTCAGTTCTAACAATTCTGTGGGTGCTAACCGATAAGGTGCCTTAGCTATTGGTGTAGTTCCAGGAATTAGATGAATTCTAAACTCTACTTCCCTATCGGGTGGTAATCCAGGTAGTTCTTCGGGGAATACATCCGGGTATTCTGACACTACTGGGATTTCCTTAAGTTCCTTGCCTTTAGTGTTAAGGATTACCGAAATCATATACATGATTTCTTGTTTTCGTTCATAACTTGCAACTTTCATTACTGAAATGAACTTCATTGGTTTATACGGCTTATCTCCTATAACCACAATTTCCTCTCCTGTGGGTGTATGAATTTCTATGGAATTCTTATCACAAAGGATTCGAGCATGGTTGGCTACTAACCAATCCATTCCTAACACAACATCGAATCCGACTAAATTCATAGGTAGCAGGTTTGCAGAAAATTTATGACCTGAGAGTTCTATCTTTCCTTCTTGCAAAACCTTATCTATTTTAACAAAATTTCCATCTGCCGTTTCTACCATAAAAAAACTTGCTAAGTTTGGTTAAAGGTAGATTAAGAGCTTGGCAAAATGAAGCATTTATAAAAATCTGGTTTGCACCAGAGTCAAATAATACTTTTGCGTAAACTTCATGTACAAGAAACGTAACAGCTATCACATCTGGAATCAGATCTGCTTCCTGGGTAGTCAGCTGGAAGGCTCTTGCATTCTTCCTATTAGTTCCTTCAGCAGGTTTGACCTTGTTATCAGCTGGTTTGACCAATTTTGGGCATTCTGGTCTAAAATGCCCTGCTTCTCCACAATTGAAGCAAATCGTTGTTTTCTTCCTGCACTCCTCCTCTCGGTGCCCCGGTGCGTTGCAGAAATTACACTTCTCTTGACATTTACCAAAATGTTTCTTTCGACAGTTTCTGCAGAATGGAGGTGTGGAAGATTGCCCAGATCCCTTTTTCCTGAAGTTACTGGTGTTATTACCCCCACGGAAACCTTGGGTAATCTTTTGGGCCAATTCCTTCTTCCTGTTTTCTTCCCTTGTACGTACCAGTCCGTCAGTCAAGGTGTTGGCCAGTTCAACCGCATCGTCAATTGTGCGGGGTCTTGCAGCCTTGACTATGTCACGAATTTCTCTAATTAGTCCCCAGATATAGCGAGAAATAAGCACCGGTTCTGGCGAAGCCAGAGTTGGTACAATTCTAGCATACTCGAAAAATTTCGAAGTATACCCTCGACAATCAACATCTACCATCCGGTGGTTCGGAAACTTATTTGTCATTTGTTCCTTTTTATAGTCGGGACAAAATTTTCTTTCCACCAATTCCTTAAATTCCTCCCAACTTATAGCATAAGTCACGTCACTTCCCTTGGCTTGCAGTACCGTGTTCCACCATTCTAACGCCTCTTCCTTAAAAAGGTGGGATGCATACATAACCTTGTCTTCTTCTGTGCATTTACTTATTTTAATTACTGCTTTGGTCTTTTCTAACCAACGCAGTGCGGTAGTCGCCCCTTCATTGCCTGCAAATTCAACTGGCTTATAGGCAAGAAATTCTTTGTAAGTGCAACCAGGTGTTGCAACTTTCATTTTCTTAAGAAATGAGGCGTGAACCATATTATTATCATTATTGCCGCATCCATTTATACTATTGCTAAAATTATTGTCGCGGGTACGTTTGCTGTGGTTAGCATGGGAAGGTTCAACGGGATTTCTAGCAGCAACGACGATTGCTGGAATAGCATTGGCTATTCCCTGAGCAATTATATTCTCAATATCTTGCCTATTGAGAAATTGTTCTTCATTATTTAGGTCAGGTTGGTTAACTTCATTTGCCGGTTGATTTTCTGCGTTTTCCATCTGAATAATTAACAATATATACAAATTATTGTAACAAAATGGATATCAGTTAAACATAGTAAGGCAATCACAATACAATTAAGTCAACACATCTAGCCAAAATCGTCGACCTTGCGACTTTTAGATTTTTATTTAATATTATGCGTCACTACAAACCATATATTTTACAGATATGTTATTTTATTATTATATATATATATATAGAGTGGGGATCCTGCGGAAAGTGTGTTTTTCCTAGAAAGTCTAGGAAGCGATCTGGTCCATCCAATGGGTGTGTTTAAGGGTTGAGATTAAATCAATGGCAATCTTGTAATATTTGATTTTAATTAATTGATTGTTTTAAATGAGTAGGGGCAATTTTGTCAATGACCGGATTTTAAATCAATCAAAAAAAACTGTCAGGCAATCACAACTCCTATTTTCACGCGAATTTCCCTCTCTCTCTAAAACCCACATTTGGAAACCCCCAAAATCATACCAAATATACCTAAAATCATGGATGAAGATAATAGATTTTCCTTGTTCTATATACGTAAGATCAAGCTTCATTATACTACGTGTTTTACAAAGCGATTACGGGTGTTAACACACTGACTTCAGTGTGTTAAAACACACTGACTTCAACCTCTCTGACTGGTAAAACACATCACCAAGAACATGCTGAGTGTTAAAACACACTGACTTCAGAGTGTTAAAACACACTGACTTCAACCTCTCTGACTGGTAAAACACATCACCAAGAACATGCTGACTTCGGAGTGTTAAAACACACTGACTTCAACATCTCTTACTGGTAAATCATTAAAACACATCACCAAGAACCTGATTATATATTGACTTCAGAGTGTTAAAACACACTGACTTCAACCTCTCTGACTGGTAAAACACATCACCAAGAACATGCTGATAGTTTTCCAGATAAACACATTGACTTCCAGATTTGAATTCGAAAACAAAAAAAATTCCGAAAATCATGGAATGTTAGTTAATGAAAAATAAATTCAAAAAATAAAATTAAAATGTGAAATTACATAGTTGCCCTTTTAGTTAAAATAACTCAATGCCACTTGTCCAATTCTCATTGCTTCCTAGACTTTCTAGGAAAAATACACTTTCTACCCAAATCCTACTATATATATATATATATATATATATTCACATATTATTATTAATATACAAGCATTCAACCCCCGTTAGCTGGCTTTTTTCAGTAACGACGCTCCCTCTCGTCGTACTTCCACGAGATCTTTTCCCCTACGTCTCGAATCCAATTTCCCGCATCCACCAGTTCCTCGCCATAGCGGCGTAATTCGGCAACGTTTTCCGGGTTCATGGGTGAAAATGGTGCACGTTCAGCATCAAATTGGGGAAAGTAAACACTGGGGTTATTCATGAAGTTCTGAAAATGCCAGTCGCTCGTCCACCATTCTTCTAATTCTCCTGGAAGAAGTTGAGGATTGACAATTGGGTCCGGGATAGCAGGTTACAAATTAACAGGAAGTTCTAATTGAGCGGGGTAATTGAAAAAGGTTTCGTCAGCAGGTCCGATGAGGTCACAGTTTGCAAGTTTTCTATCGAGTTCTTCCCAAGGTGGCATCTCCTGGGCTTGACCAGAGCTCTCCCCTACTTCCTTTCCTTTTTCTTTTGCATCCTCCGTCTTTTTCACCTTTTGGGCAGCGGGCTTTTTCCTTCGTCCTCGTTTCCAGTCCAGAATCCTTCTCCTCTTTTTAGGCTTGGGTTTCTCCTGGAACTGGGCCTGAAACACTAATGGCTCCTCGGTATCCGCCTGATAACCTGACTGGATTCCTGTTGTATCCATATCGGTTGTATGGATGGTAAAGTTTCGGAGTGCCTCCGATAGTTCATTCATGCTGTTAGCACACATGAAGAAACTTACAAAAATTCAAGTTAAAATTTTATTTATTACAAGTTAATTTTTCACAGAATCACAAAATGGCAATCTGAAAAAAAAATTAAGTATTTCTAAATACTTAATTGGCTTAAATCAGTGGCTCTGATACCACCTTTTTCTTTGTCAAGGCCCCTGTTCCGGTTTCCTGGTTCGGATGCCACAGGACAGAAAAACCCGTGGTATTGGTGTTTAAGTTAGCAGCGGAAATTTTAACAGGATCGTTGAAAACACCCATTTACTTTATTTCAAGTTTCGGGAATAATCCCGCAATTTACAATAAAAGAATTTCACTGGGAAATCCTCTAGTTACAAAAACATGTTTATTTATTTATTTACTGAGCCACTTCCTTTAAGCTATAGTGCTACGCGGCACTTTTCTTGGTTCACAGTAAATCACCTGAAACATGTTTAAAAAGATTTTATCAAGGGGGAAATACTGGCGAGTCATTCAATTTGCACAAAACAACACATTGTTATAATTTACAGTATTAAGAGCGATTACAATGTTTATATATCAATCAACTACCCAACGGTATTCATCACTCGACCGTATCTGTGACTATGGTCATATCACCTATTGGCTAACCCGTTGTCCAACGGTGACGGTTATCAAGTAATGTATACAAAACCCCACATACCGGCTGTAATTGAAGATTACAAAAACTTAATCCCTGTAATTATAACTTTGAAAACAAATAGGGTTTTGAAAGCAATTTGGTAAAAAGAGAATGCCTCACATTGCAAGTTTAGTTGGACAGAGTTTTGCCTACTGATTAAGCCTGGTAACCTAGTTAAATAATGCAAACGAAACTAGGTTAGTAACTTAATACAACATTTATGATAAGCTCACGAAATCAAAACCCTCACGACGAATGACAAAGTATAGCCCGAATTCAGGCAGCACTTAAACATCCATCCGATCGGTTTCAATCGATCGGACATTGTATCGTAGCAGTGATCGAGTTATTACCTCGTTATCGTAGCAGCGTTTCACTATTGTATTTTGTAATTTCGAACAGAAAGAAAGCAGATCTTTATGAAATTTTCGACACCAGTGAACTGTCCATGCACGACCTATTTATAGCTACAATTTGAGTTCCTCGCGGCCCGCGTAAACCTGAAGGGATGTCCTTCACGGCCCGCGAGGGCCACCCTAGCTACTGCTAGGGCTGCCGTGTCACCTCCTAGGTCTACCACATGTGTGTGACACGTGGCCTAAAGCTTATCCGGAGATTTGCATGGCTGTCGTGCCCCGCGTAGACTTTCCATGAGTCTTTCGCGGCCCGCGACCAACTTGAAAATTTTGATTTTTTTGATTTTTCATGGAAATTAGGGTTTTAGTGGTCCGGGTTTCTACTTACGGAGTGTTTTGGGACATTCTCGCGCAGGTCCTTACATTTTCCTACGCTCGTGAGCTCCCCGACTGAATCATCCTCTCTTTTTGGTAGGGAATGGCTCCTCGGATTGCGCTTTGAATATAAAGATTCTGTAGGATCATGAGACGATCGAAACGAGTCTATCAGAAGAGTTCTCGATCTAATCAGAGGCGGAATTCATTGATTAGACTTTGTAACAGCTTGATTCACTTTTAATTGTCTTGTTTTATTGATATAACACGTTTACAGATCAATTGACACGTCGGCAGCACTTCGGTATCGGAAACAAGAACGTTACAAATGGCTCAGCACAACAGGTCTTTATAGTGGAGAGTATTTCGCACGGAATGACATCTTGCTATTTCGTGCGAAATAGCTCAAACACACTCAAATCCTAATTTCCTCGTACAACATGCCCTGATCTAACAAATCTATTACAAGACTCGATACAAGACGAAGTCGACAGACGTATGCACCAACAGACTCCCCCTCGTATGTTGATGAAGTCTTCGGTGTCGAGTCTTCACAGTCTTCAGCCTTGATCAGTCTTCGGGCCTCTCTTTTAAAAAAAAAATAAATAAATCTGACAGTGTAAGCATCCTACATCTTTAACACTTCTGAATCTCAATCTATTTCTTCACATTCTCTTGATCAGATCTCTTGATTCAATAAGCTCTTCATCATCAGACTCCCCCTTAAAGAATGCTTGGGATCGAAGTCTGGCTTTCACAGGTTCTAGAATCGCAACCTGTCTCTCTCATAGCCATAACATGCACATTCTCTACCTCAAAGTAAATTTTACCAATTTAAAATTTGATAAATTTAAACTTTCTGCTTACCACTTGTATATGAAACATTCAAATTTGATTTCAACTAAATGAACCATTTAATCATATCAAAAACATCTTTCATATAAACAAACTCTCCCAACCCTGTTGTTCATCATGTTTAGCACTCGGAATTTTGAAAATCAGCTTTTCAACATCAGTTGTCTAAAATCTTTTTGAATTTTTCAAAATTTTAAGCTAAAACACTCCGAAAATCTTTTTGGATTTTTAAAATAAATGAAATGCAGTAAAGAAATATTTACAGATAATATTTTTTGTGAGTTTGTGTAAGAGGATCATATCAGTTTTTGAGACAAATCACCAACACCATTAAACTTTAAACATTTTAAGTTCTAACCGATTAACTTAGATTGTCAGTATACTGATCCACTTAAATTTTTACACAAAGTTTAACTGTTCCGAGATACGAGATTAATGTTTTAGAGACTTAAACTTATTCGCGTGTCCCACCTCAGAATATACTCCCGCATCCAGATCCCAATATTCAGTCTTACAGGTGAGTATACCTAGATGATATCTGTAAAGGGTTAAATGCGAGGGCCATGAGAGCTCAGGCTATTGCTTCCGCAAAATCAGAGAGATGATGGCTACGACTTTAGGTGTGTTCCCTTTAGAGAATCTTTTCTTCAACAGCACATGATTATTATTTTGCAATGTTTCATCATTTTTCTATGCTGAGGGGGGTGCTAATATTTCAAGCAAGCGAAAAGTATTATACGGGGACTAGGCCATTGCTTCCGCAAAATCAGAAGTCCCGGGATAATACCCCAGATATCACTGAGTATAAAGACCTAGTATCTCAGAAAAAGGGACATTTCAAACAAGATTTCGGGGGTTACCCATATATCCGAGATATGTTCCCCACGAGATAAGTAAGTTTGAAATTTAGGTTTATATCTCGAACACAATCTACTAAATGTGTAAAAACCTACTGGCACATCATCAGTGAGACCGTTTATCACATTTTAACTTTCCAATTCTTTAGCGTGCTGTGATCATCCACTGATGCACTATCATTTCCTCTTTTCTCAACAAAACTCATTTTTGATTTTTATCATGTTTTTGACTTTTTCAAATTTTCTAATGTTTTTGGATTTTCTGAAATTTATTACTCCCCCTAAAATTCAAAAACATTTTAAAGAAACTTTGAAAACAAACTGTACAAGTAAAATAACAACTGATATCAAATCGCTTTTAATCGCCATTCACTTGGCATAAACAATCAGAACTCCCCCTGACAACAAACTATTTTCCCATTATGATTTCAAAACACTTAAGTTTGTTTTAATAAAAAATGGTTTTTCCAGAAAATAAGTTTTGTTGATATTCAAAAACCATTTGTAGGTTAGGGGATCAATTCATCACCTTTTTCTCTCAATCACATGAATGTAAGTTAAATCAAGTTCAACTTAATGACCTTGATTAACCATTTGTAGGTTCTCATCACCCATACCACTTATAAAATCGAAATATCACTGACGTTAATTTCTCAAGAAAGATGCCGATTCCTACTCCCCAATTACCAACCTGGGAGTTCCGGCAAGTCAGGAGTTTAATTTGAAAATCCTGTCACCCAAGCCTGACCAGCCTTGGGTGATTTTGACTCACATCTATCCCACCATCTTTTTTATTGATAAAAATCTTTTGCACTTTTCACTTTCCCATCTACCATCTTTCCAAAAATATGTTTAATTTTTCCACTGAAAGCCTTTTCAGCATCAAATTATCCTTTACCATGGAATAATTGTTCTGAAATTTCAATCTTACCAACTTTCAACTTCAAATTTTCCTTTGACAATGGCGGAAAATTTTCATCATTCAATTCTAGAACAGAATTTTCAACATGTTTCTCAACAGATGACTCCTCTGATTTTATGGAATCAGATTCATTGTCAGAAATACTTTCAGATTTAACAACCCACCTCTGTTTACTCAAATCGACTTTTCTTTTGTAAAAACATTTTGAAACATCACCAGTTTTGAAAATCGAATTTTCAAACATTTTAGATTTCTCAGTTGGTTGTTTCTTTTCATCAACATGTTTTTCTTTCAATTTTGAGTTAAAATAAACTCCCTATTTTGTATTGTTGAATTGTTGACAATTCCAAGCAATATGTCCAACTTTTTGACATTTGAAACATGTTCTTCGTTCAACTCTTTTCTCAAATTCTTTCAACATATTCTTTTTCTTCTCAGCGAAAAATTCTTGATTTGACTGTTTCCTGAACATTTTCTCCTTCTTTTCCTCTGAACTTGTACATGAAACAAATTTAGTTTTTGTTTTATAAGTTTTCTCATTTTTATGATTTTCTGGGGGAATGAAACCTAATCCTTTCTTTTTGAAATTACTATTATGGTTTGGTTTCTTTTGAAAACCATAACCAGAATTGTAACCCATTTTCTTATTCAATCTCTGTTGAACTCTTGAAGTGTACTTTTTAGGTTTTTCAGTAAGATTTAAATCTTTTATTTCAGAAATATTAATTTCCATTAGTTTGAAAACCTTTTTGATCATTTCAGTTTTGACACTTCTTATTGGAAATTCCTCATCAGAATATAATTTGTCTGAATCATTCAAAGTATATGCCACTTTGATTGGTCCGTCATTCAAATTAGATTTTGATAACATGAATTCTTTATTGTAAACCCGTTTAATCAGTGAACTCGGACTCTTTTCTGATGAACTTGAACTTTCAGATTTAGACTCCGACTTTGACTCTTCATCCATATCCAACACCTGATCGACCACTTTCTTTAACAATTCAGACTCATGATCAGTGTCAGACGCTGTGAATGTGACATCAATATTGTCTAGTAACTCATCAATGGTTTCAGAATTTAACTTTATGTTGAGTGCCTTATTTAATCGTTCCTCATTTGGCTTTCTGGGAGAATAACTTTCGTAGATCGGAGGTGGACACTTGTTATACTTGACACTCTGTTTCTTACCAGTATCTGTATCTTCTGTCTTTTTATCTTGAAACGCTTCAAGACCTGCAACAGTAGGATAAACTCGATCAATCAAATAATCACAAGTTGTATAACTCAACATTAATCGTTTGATTCTTTCACTTTCAATCTTTTAAAGTTCCAAATCCTGCTTCAGCTTTGCACAATCTTCAATATACTCATTTATGACTTTCTTCTTTGTCATTAATGTTGAACTCATCATTTTCATAGCAACATCAACTTCTAAATTTGTCTTTTTCAGACCATCAACTGTTCTGTTCAACACATCATATGATTCCTTCACATACTTCACATCAGACAGCAAATTCTCTTTTAACTCTTCCAGGTCACTAATCGTGTTGTCTTTTTCTTCACAATCTTTGCATGATTCTAAGCATTTTGGACAAGATTTTATGACCTCAACTATCTTCTCAACCTCGACAACTTTCTCAACTTCGACGAATTTTACAAGTTCAACAATTTTTTCAACTTCTACGATCTTTTCAACTTCAACGATCTTTTCAACAATTTTCTCTACTATTTTCTCCACTTCCTTCTCAAACACCGGTTTTTCATCAAATTTCACTTTTATTTCACATTCTTCATTTACGATCTTTTATGTGTGTAACATCCCGAAATTTATAAAACTTTATATTAGAATTTTAAAGTACTAAATAAATGAGAATAAGCTAACTAGGAAATAAATAACCTAGTTAGCTAGTAGTCTTGTAGTAACACATGAAGGGATTGAAAAAGGTCTAAATAATAAACTAAATAAAAGTGGAGGGGCCTATATTGTTAAAATTGAAACTTATGTTATTAAGATTAATAAAACAAAAAAACCAAACACACCATTTTAAGGTGTCTGGTTCGATCAGAAGCAGGAGAAGGCGACCCCCATTCTCAAAACCCTAACATTCACTAAACTCTAAAATTGAAGGCTCAAACCAAGTTAAAATCGAAATCTGAACATGGATTTGTGATCACCTCGTCATGGGGATCATAAGGTATGTCAAATTAGGTTGTTTTGATTCAACCCGAATTCCTTGCATGTGATAGAAATCGAGTATTGAGCTGGACTATGTGTTGTAAATATGAAATTGGAAGAGATATAAGGTTTAGGGACAAACCCTAGGTGATGTCTTGTCAAAATCTTGCATGATATTTGTAAGGTTCATAATCACCATAGTGAGTGATTAATAAGTTAGTAGAACTTGATAAACACTAGGATTAAGACTATTGTTTTAGTGTAAACCGAATTTATGAGATAATCTCTGAAATATTGATGTTGAAATATGTATGTATTTGCTTGATTGAAGTTGATTTAGATAAAATTAGCAAGTCATGAACTTGGTAATAATTATGTAAAAACTTGACCCGCTAGGTGTTTGTTGAAATGCCTAAGTGGGGGAAATTAATATGTTGAAAATCGGATAAAAACGCATAATTGACTATTGTGGCAATTTATGTGTTAATAATTTCAAAAAGGGTTCTAAATGTATGTTGAATTGAACTCTCTAGGCAAAGAATCCGGAACGTCAAGCGGACAAGCCGGAGGAGGAGATACGCGCTTGAAGGGTGTGCTCTAAAGGTACGTGACTTTAGTCTCGTTAGATTATGCATACATGTTTGGGTTTAATGTATAAATGGAGTCGTAGTGTAATAGATGCGTTTGATGTGTCTTTGAAGTGGCGAAGTTCACTCGACAATCAAACGGGCCAAAATAAAGGTTGGAAGTGGGTTTGGCTTATCAATAAAGTGATGGTTTTCACTAGATAGCCAAACGGGTCGAAATGATGCTTTTAAAAGGATCATGTGAGACTTGAAAGTCTCATATTTCGTTAAGTGATGGATAGTACCACGCCAACGAAATGGTTATGTTAATTTAAGTTTACGAATCCGGGATATCGGGTCAAACAATAGAAGTCAACAAAAAGTGTCGTTGAAACAGAATGCTTGAATTCCGAGGAAACAAGCATTTAGTTCTAAGGGAACGAAAAGCCATGGAATGGCGCGAATACGCCAAGGTAAGAATCCGGAGAATTGGGTAACTATGTCAAAAAAAAGGTCTTAAAAATTGAAAAGTGGTATTATGCACTTATGGCTAATGGGTTGGATAATTGAAATAAGGAAATTGTGAACCTATCATTGGTAACTCGGTTTCTGTGATGTGAAATTCACATGGTTGGATCCGTAATTTTATTACGGACTCATAGGAAAAAGAATCGACTAAAACGGACTAGCGAGTAAAAAGTAATGGTCGTTTAAAGTTAGGATTTTGACAAATTTCGGAGCTGGGTATAAATGCAGGAAAAGGACCTGCACTCGCTGGAAATAGGTCTCCCCCGCGCCACGCGAAGAGAGACACTGAACCTGTCGCGACACGCGAGGCCTTCTCGCGGCCCGCGTAAACTTATAAGGGATCTGTCGCGGGGCGCGACAGACCCAAATGCTGAAATTTTTATTTTTCTTCGGTTGTTTGATATTGGAACTTGATTTCATACATTTTAATGTTGTCAAAACTAACAATTGATGTGGTTTTGACCTTAGGTAAAAGTGTGGGCTTTCCAGATGGTGATCAAGCATGCTTTCGAGAACCGAACACTAATTTTTGAAGCTTCCGCAATTTATTAACCTTGTTATAGACAAAGATCATATTGTAGATACATAAATATTTGTTTTTGAGATGTTTAAACTAGTTAGCAGTTAACTAGAATGATAACAATATGCAAATCTTTGTTTGGTTGAAATTATTAAATGAAGTATTTTGGTTTAAAACTGTGTATTTTATATTGAAATCTTATATAAACGAGACGGGTGTTACAAGTTGGTAATTAGAGCTCAAGGTTGTCAACAAAGTGTTCGGTTCAAGCTTGATCGATCGTCCGGTAAGGATTTATTATTTATTTCAGTAGATCTTGTCCTATGTAAGTGAAAGAGATGGAAACAAATGTGCAAGGGAAGAGCGCGTTAATACACTCAAACCCGGAAAGTGCACTAAATGAGAATGGTCAAAGCGAGTTACGAACTTGGCTAAACCAAAACAAACAAAGTTATGTTATAAATGAGATGTTTAATAATCGATGTAAACATTTCAGTTTCAAGACATCCGGTAAGAGCTACTTATAATTGAGATTAAACGATATGAATTATGTGAAAAGTGTATGAGAGGAGTGTATAAATACGCTCGAACCTCGGAAATACACTAAGTAAGAAAAGTAAGGCAAGATATGTACTTAACCAAATCGAAAAATAATAACACATTACTTATGATTAAGTGAGAGTGATACAAATTTCCGTATTAAGATGGAAATGAATTGAATAATTATTGATTAACCATGATGGATGTTTCAGCTAAAGAAATGTCTGGAGTAACTGGAGATGATTCGACATCTCAATTGACTGAATAAATGAAAGCTAAGATTTCCGAGGCAGTCGGAAAAGCTCTAGAAAATAGTCTATCACATTATATCGATAGATTACAAACCACAATCGTGCCGGTGATGGACGATATGATGGCTGAATTGAAAGACAGAATATTACAAGAAATAGAAGAAAGGAGGGTGTTGGATATGAATCCAAGTTCCGTAAAGAAATCCAAGTCTAATAAAACACCCAAGAAAGGAGTTACAAAAAGTGTAGTACATCAGTGTAAATTTTGTGGAAAATCCACAAGGGCACATGTGGTAAGCCAAGACATAAGAAGTCTAAATGTCCAGAGAGGCTTGGAACCAAGGACACAACCGACACAAAGTCTGATGCCCAGAAATCAAGGACAAAGTTGTGTTATATAACAGCCACAGAGGCTAAAGCTGAACCTGATGTCGCTTCAGGTATACTCTTGTAAATTAAATTTCAGCATGAATTTTTAATTATTATGGGTGCAAATAAATCGTTTGTTTTACATCGATTTATTCAATATCCTACATTAGTGTTAACGAAATTACCTAAGCTAAAAAAATAGAAATAGGTAATAATGAAAGTTCTATTGTTTATAGGAGGCGCTGAAACTGTACGTTGAGCATCAAGGTAAAAGTAATCTCGATAGATATTGCAATGGGAAGGAGTGCATGTACACCCGAACCCGGGAAATTAATGAAGTGAATAAATATTGTATTGGGAAGGAGTGTAATTACACTCGAACCCGGAAATTGTAATAATAATAAATGGCGAAGACAAGGTTATAGACTAGGCCGAACTAAATAAAACGCGTAGGAGCGTTATTTACGTCAACAAACGATGTGGATAAATTTCATGCAACAATAAGGAATAATAAAATTAAATGAATTAATTTTGTTACAGTTACAATAGGACTAAGGTTAAAGATGAGAAATTAAGACTTGGACCGAGAATATCCGTGAAAAAAAAAAGCAAAATGAATGATATGTATTATTCGCTACTATGAATAATAAAGTATCAATAAATGTAAATTTAGAAACTTGGGTATGGGTAACCATCCAAGTAATACATTATTAATCAAATCCTCATGAGAAAGAACGATGATCGCAGTGGTGGATGTGATTATATAAAAGCCTAGTAAAAATAAACTTTATGAAAGTGTTAGAATAAGAACGGGTAAACCCCAAAAGCCGTATAACCATAATAGTGGTTTTACCAGATAAGACTTAAGAAATGGGCTTTCAGAACATTAGTAAAAGAAACAGACCCAAGGGTCGCTAACAACAGAAATGTGGTGTTCGGATCAAATAAGAAAAATGCTGAATAATAAAGGTAAAAGGAAGCCAGATGACGGGAGCGTGTTACATTAAGGTAATAAGCCCAAGAGAAGGGATAAGAATCAAGGTAAATAAAAATATAAACCAATAAACAAGAATGTTATGGAATAGGGGTAAAGTTGACTATCATAAGCGATGAAGTACACACGAACAAGTCAAACAAGACGAATGAAAGAATAAAAGACTTGGTGGAATAAGGGCAACGGAATACGCTAATACTACTGAATAAATCAAAAAAAAGTTTTAATACATGCCGAAATGGCTGCTTTGATAATGACTTCGGTAAAATACCCGATAGACGGGTAGGAATACGGATCGTGGCGCAGGTTAAAAGTCAAAAGACTTGGATTAAAGAGTTATGACTAAAGGACAATAAAATTTCGCAAAAACAGAAATTTTGATAGTTAAGTTCAACTATTTTAATACTGGACGGGCTGAATAAAGTATAATACATGATATTCCAAGTAAGCACAACCCGAATGATGAAAATGCGAAATATTACTGAACCAATGTGAAGAAACACTAACTAAATGGTCGGAACCGAGATAGTTAGGGGGTTTGAATCCGCATAAAAGGTTAGCTCTCTCTCGGTTGATTCAGTCATAAAGAATTTACTTCTCCGGCAGTTCTGCAAAAAAGAACACCGTTAGCCTCGCCAAGGGGAGAAGAGGGTTCTCTCCTTGACCCGACTCCGGCGTGAGAATCAGTATTGATATCGGAGAAGATAAGTCTTTGAAGAGTGAGAGTAGTCTGCCTTTATACCTGAACAGTTCTCTTATTTATAACCGGGAGTTTGGGAGGGAAAACCTGTTATTGAAAAGATAACGGAAGATGCCTAACGCCGTAGCGGTTATTTTTTTTCCGTTTGAATTCTTTGATCTGACGTTAATTAACCTCGATCCGAAGTGAATGCACACGGATCGTGGTTTGATCTGTGGCTAGGGGATCGCCACGTGGAAAGAGATTAAGTGGAGATTGCTCTCCGATTGCATGCCTTTGTTGTGATTTCAGAATCGCTTCTGGTGACGACACGTGTCCAGACGGTTATAACCGTCTGGGTGGTGCACGATTGTATTTCTTTCTAGAAGATTACTACCATAATCCAGTGTGACACCTTACTATGTGGACACAGACAAATAAACTCCAAGCCTGGGTAAAATAATATCTAAGTCTGGATGTTGTGGCGGAAGTATTGGACAAAGGCTTTTTGATCCTTTGTTGAAGGGGAGAAGGTGCAAGGATTTATGTTATCCTTTGGGCGCGCGACTGCAAGTTACTGATTTCTTTGCTCCTTTAGTAAGGCCCATGCGCGGCCGCGCAAGGTTGAAAAGGTTGAGAAAAGTTAGTTTGTGGTATGGTCTCAAATCCTTTTTATGAGGTTTTTGGGACCTTACCCCTTCACAATGTGATAGGTCGTAAAAGAGTATGGAAAGAAAAAACGCAAACCAATAAAACCGGGGATGCAAAAAACAACAAGATAACGAACCCGGTAACGGGTTGAAAGGAATTAGAGGCATAAACCAAATAATGGAATAAGTGAAACAAACCAACGCGAAAGTGACGTAAGAAGTTATAGAGTCGGAAGGATAATCCGAAAGAAAATGAGTGTAGCTTTGGACTACGGTCAAGGTCAAGTGAATTTTGAAAACAAAAAGTTATTATTCTAAACATAAAGGGGGGGGGGGGGCTTTGACGCCATATGTATACGTATGCAATTAAATAAAGATATGAATAGAAGATGATCCATGGGATCACCATAACCTTCAGGTTATAAACAATATAAAGGTATACGGAACCGAAATGACCATTGGGTCACAAATACAAGGGAACAAACTAAAGGGTCTCACCCTAAAAAGGTGAAGACCTAATAAAATAGTCTACAAGGCTAAGTAAAGGAACCTATTGGGTCGATAATATAAAGCGTGGGAACCAGTTATGATTTCTCGCGTAAAATGATAACGGAGAAGAAAAATTCTTGTGGTCAATTTCTGGATATGACTAATCAACATGTATTAAAGAGAAAAACATTAGACTAAAATTCAGTTTCAGTAAAGAAACAACGTTCTAACAAATATAAATATAATGAGAGAAGTCAGAAGATGGTTAATACTAAAGGATATAAGTCTTAACGCCGATAGGTGTAAGACGACGCATTCGAGAGAAGATTCATAATAATGAAAAGCTAACGAAAACCTAAACATGGTATGATGTGACACAGAATACAGCCACGTTGTAATATGAGTCACTAGATACGAAATTGTAAACATGCAAAGGGCTGACGACGGTAATATAGTATACCCGAATGACGTGGTATGAGGTAAGATAGTTAAAATAATGTGGTGACCTATATGGAACGATTGTCAATATAAGACTAGCGTGAAATAAGTATGGACTCAGTGACTGGACGGTCAAAACACAGCCCAGTAAAAAAGGCAACAAAGATAGTTAGGTCTAGACCAAGGGACTACTTAAAGAAGGTTTCGGGGACGAAACCCTTTTTAAGGGGGGTGGACTTGTAACATCCCGAAATTTATAAAACTTTATATTAGAATTTTAAAGTACTAAATAAATGAGAATAAGCTAACTAGGAAATAAATAACCTAGTTAGCTAGTAGTCTTGTAGTAACACATGAAGGGATTGAAAAAGGTCTAAATAATAAACTAAATAAAAGTGGAGGGGCCTATATTGTTAAAATTGAAACTTATGTTATTAAGATTAATAAAACAAAAAAAACCAAACACACCATTTTAAGGTGTCTGGTTCGATCAGAAGCAGGAGAAGGCGACCCCCATTCTCAAAACCCTAACATTCACTAAACTCTCAAATTGAAGGCTCAAACCAAGTTAAAATCGAAATCTGAACATGGATTCGTGATCACCTCGTCAAGGGGATCATAAGGTATGTCAAATTAGGTTGTTTTGATTCAACCCGAATTCCTTGCATGTGATAGAAATCGAGTATTGAGCTCGATTATGTATTGTAAATATGAAATTGGAAGAGATATAAGGTTTAGGGACAAACCCTAGGTGATTTCTTGTCAAAATCTTGCATGATATTTGTAAGGTTCATAATCACCATAGTGAGTGATTAATAAGTTAGTAGAACTTGATAAACACTAGGATTAAGACTATTGTTTTAGCGTAAACCAAATTTATGAGATAATCTCTGAAATATTGATGTTGAAATATGTATGTATTTTCTTGATTGAAGTTGATTTAGATAAAATTAGCAAGTCATGAACTTGGTAATAATTATGTAAAAACTTGACCCGCTAGGTGTTTGTTGAAATGCCTAAGTGGGGGAAATTAATATGTTGAAAATCGGATAAAAATGCATAATTGACTATTGTGGCAATTTATGTGTTAATAATTTCAAAAAGGGTTCTAAATGTAAGTTGAATTGAACTCTTTAGTAAAAGAATCCGGAACGTCAAGCGGACAAGCCGGAGGAGGAGATACGCGCTTGAAGGGTGTGCTCTAAAGGTACGTGACTTTAGTCTCGTTAGATTATGCATACATGTTTGGGTTTAATGTATAAATGGAGTCGTAGTGTAATAGATGCGTTTGATGTGTCTTTGAACTGGCAAAGTTCACTCGACAATCAAACGGGCCAAAATAAAGGTTGGAAGTGGGTTTGGCTTATCAATAAAGTGATGGTTTTCATTAGATAGCCAAACGGGTCGAAATGATGCTTTTAAAAGGATCATGTGAGTAGAGACTTGAAAGTCTCATATTTCGTTAAGTGATGGATAGTACCACGCCAACGAAATGGTTATGTTAATTTAAGTTTACGAATCCGGGATATCGGGTCAAACAATAGAAGTCAATAGAAAGTGCCGTTAAAACGGAATGCTTGAATTCCGAGAAAACAAGCATTTAGTTCTAAGGGAACGAAAAGCCATGGAATGACGCGAATACGCAAAGGTAAGAATCCGGAGAATTGGGTAACTATGTCAAAAAAAAGGTCTTAAAAATTGAAAAGTGGTATTATGCACTTATGGCTAATGGGTTGGATAATTAAAATAAGGAAATTGTGAACCTATCGTTGGTAACTCGGTTTCTGTGATGTGAAATTCACATGGTTGGATCCGTAATTTTATTACGGACTCATAGGAAAAAGAATCGACTAAAACGGACTAGCGAGTAAAAAGTTATGGTCGTTTAAAGTTAGGATTTTGACAAATTTCGGAGCTGGGCATAAATGCAGGAAAAGGACCTGCACTCGCTGGAAATAGGTCTCCCCCGCGCCACGCGAAGAGAGACACTGAACCTGTCGCGACACGCGAGGCCTTCTCGCGGCCCGCGTAAACTTATAAGGGATCTGTCGCGGGGCGCGACAGACCCAAATGCTGAAATTTTTATTTTTCTTCGGTTGTTTGATATTGGAACTTGATTTCATACATTTTAATGTTGTCAAAACTAACAATTGATGTGGTTTTGACCTTAGGTAAAAGTGTGGGCTTTCCGGATGGTGATCAAGCATGCTTTCAAGAACCGAACACTAATTTTTGAAGCTTCCGCGATTTATTAACCTTGTTATAGACAGAGATCATATTGTAGATACATAAATATTTGTTTTTGAGATGTTTAAACTAGTTAGAAGTTAACTAGAATGATAACAATATGCAAATATTTGTTTGGTTGAAATTATTAAATGAAGTATTTTGGTTTAAAACTGTGTATTTTGTATTGAAATCTTATATAAACGAGACGGGTGTTACAATGTGGAATTTTCTTCAACTTTTGTTTCTTCTGCTTCCAATTTTGCTTTTTCTTCAGTAATTCTTTTTGTTTCCAACTCTCTCTTCAATCTGGTAGCCTTCTTCTCATTCAGCATGTCAACTTTATCTGCAAAGAAAAAATTAAAACTATCAGGATCCAAACCTTTTCTAGCTTTATTAATATATTCTTCTTCATCGTCGGTATCTACATCACTTCCTAATTCTGAAAAAAATCGGTATTCTTTTCGGACTAGATTTGACTTCTTCTTCTTCCAGAATTTTAGCAACAAGACCTGAACCGGGTGGAATGTATTTGTCCCAGCTAAAACCCTCTGCAACTTTTTCATCATCTTGATTAACAAGATACGCTTTCTTCTTCTCAACTTCAATGGCACGGGATGATGATGGTTGTTGAGCAAGCTGGTGAAAAATTGACTTTTGATAATAATCATTTTTTCCATCTTGTCTTCCAGTTGCTTCTTTATTTTTACATTCTCGTTTAAAATGTCCCTTTTCTTTGCAACGAAAACATGTAACTTTTGATTTGTCAAACCCTATCGAAGATGCACCCATTTCACGAAACTCATCTCTACCGGTAATTTGTTGGAATTTTTCTGCTCTTCTAACAACACTAGCCAAACACCACTTGACATCCATCAACTCAAGTTCCTCAGCATCAATTTGGTCATAATCCTCTTTGGTGAGCATCGGATTTCCAATTTTTCCAGCAACTAAACTTTCATACGATTCTAACATAGCAACAAGTGATGCCATGTGTTGCTTAGCTATTTCTAGAGAAAGATTTTGACCATTTTGAATGTTCAAAGTAACATTGCATTGCAATTTTGTTGGATTCTGTCGTTGAGGATTTGGTGTAATATAATTTGGATCAAAGCTTGAATACGAAGACGAATGTCCACCACTCTGAGTTACAGTACTACCCTTTGTTCCAGAAGAACTATCAGTACTGAAAGCAGTCTGAATCTTTGGACTCGGAGTAGTTTCAAATTTATTTCTTCTATAGTATAAACTGACATCTTGTTGCGCATTTTGGATTACTCATGATAGCCGTTTTCTGAATGTCCAATTCATGTTCTTCAATCTTCTGAATAAACTTTGCCAAATTCATACTTTTTTATTTTCTCATATGTTTTAAGATCAACAAATATGTTCCCCATTTATTCTGAGGTAACGCATCGGCTAGCTTATCAACCCATTCATCGTCATCTTTCTTTATGTCCAATCTTCCCATTTCCAAAACCAGATGACAATATCTATCAATGGTCATTTTTGTTGTTTCACCTTCAAAAGCCACAAACATATCAAATGATTTCTTTAATAAAGCCTTTTTGTTCTTTATCATATCAGCACTTCCCTTAAACTTGTTAATCAATGCTGTCCAAATTGATCTAGCAGTACCCGCATGTTGGAGCAAAACAAAGATATATTCTTTAACTGCTTGTTTGAGAATACTAATCATCATTTTTTCACTAGTATATTTCAATTTTTCAACATCTGAATAGTCACTAAATGCTTTTTCAAGCCCACGTTCATTTTTCGGTTTCTCGTAATCTACCTCTAACGAACACCATGCATCAAACTTATAAGCTTGCACCCAGTTTTCAAATCGATTTTGCCATCCTCTAAAATCCTCAATGTACATAAGCTTTGGTGGTTTTTGATAAGTTCCTGTCTCATTCTCACTGTAAATAGTTTCAGCAGCTATAACAGGAGCAACTGGTGTAGCAAACGCATTGTAAAATTCCTATTCCATGTTTTGAAAACCTGTTTCACAAATTTACAAAGTTCAAACAACAATGAAATTTCACACGAAATGAGAACTCGAACGAAACGACTTGGTGCGAAATAGCTTCTTCAAACGAAATCAAATTTTGGTGCGAAATAGCTTCTTCAAATGAAATAGTTCACACGAAATACAGATTTCAAACGAAAAAGCCCTCTGGTACGAAATAGATTTTTGATTTCGTACGAAATAAGGTTTGAACACTTGATTTCGTGCGAAATGAATATCCAACAGTTGATTTCGTGCAAAATGAGATGACAAATTCACACGAAATAGCCTATTTCGCGCGGAATGCTGCTGACGTCACAAAAATCGATCTGATTTCAAGCGAAATGAACAATTTGAACAAATTTTAAGCTGAATTAAGGTCAAATTCTTTCAAGGATTCATCAAAACATTGTTTTACTTATTATATGTGAAATTCAATCCATTTTAACTGTCAAATTTTGTTAATTTTGAGAAAGAAAGTGTAGAAGTCAGATTTATGAAGAAAACAAGCTGAATTTCGTAGGAACTCTTCCTCCTGAGCTCTGATACCACTTGTAGGATCATGAGACGATCGAAATGAGTCTATCAGAAGAGTTCTTGATCTAATCAGAGGCGAAATTCATTGATTAGACTTTGTAACAGCTTGATTCACTTTTAATTGTCTTGTTTTACCGATATAACACGTTTACAGATCAACTGACACGTCGGCAGCACTTCGGTACCGGAAACAAGAACGTTACAAATGACTCAGCACAACAGGTATTTATAGTGGAGGGTATTTCGCACGGAATGACATCTTGCTATTTCGTGCGAAATAGCTCAAACACACTCAAATCCTAATTTCCTCGTACAACATGCCCTGATCTAACAAATCTATTACAAGACTCGATACAAGACGAAGTCGACAAACGTATGCACCAACAGATTCCTTCCTCTGTGTCAGCTGAATACCCCGAGGGGGTAGGCTGGGAAGAAGTTCCTTCATCTATGGGAGAACTAGACAGTTGACGATAAGCGTCCGATGGTCCTTGATCACTTATACTATAAAATAACAGATTGTCAAATAACAAAACAATAATATACACGTATGCATATAGTTGCATAGATTATTTCCTAACAGAATTGACAATTTCATTGTCAGCAGAACACTTTTGTCGCTGAAATCAGTGGCTTTAGCTCTGATACCACTCTTTGTCGCAACCCACGGCCCCTACCTCCTGGGAACGGGCGGCCGCGAGCCCAGATTCACTGGTATAAATGGTTTATCATTTTGGCAGCGGAATTTACATCAGGATCGTAGTTAGGAAATATTTTATCAGAGTAAAATACCACATTTTTATAATCATAAACACATGGGAAATTCCCAAGTTTCCATTACAAACGTGTTCTTAGGGATAAACCCTAATTTATTTAAATAAAACATTTTCTTTATTTAGGTAACTTTTATAGCCATGTTTTCCAAGCCTTCAGTGCTGTCCAGCTGGCTTCTATTTAGCTTTCACATTTTGTTACCTGAAACGCGTTTAAAAACATTTTGTCAGTGGAAATACTGGTGAGTGAATCCCGGTTTAATCAAAACAGGTTTTATCATTTTACAGTATTGAGGGCAATCTCGCAATTATATTTGTTTCCAATTCTTACTTTAATTACCACCCACGGTACTGTCAATCGATGACTGGTGGTCATGTTACTACTCACAGTGTAGTAACAAATTTTGTATACAATACCCCAACATACCGACGATAATTGTAGAATTACAAATACTCAATCACTGTGAAATATAATTTAAAACATTTGAGGTTTTTGTAAAAACAGTTTGCAAAAAGGTTTACACAAAAAGGAGATTACTCACATTGCTATTTTAGATTTTTCCCTGTGGTTTCCTGGTTATAATCTATTAATTAAACAATGCACACGCGTTAGTATAATAACCCAATTTACATTAGTTATACCCTCCCCGAGACAGAACTCCAACGACTACGTCGGGCAGAACCTCGACAGCCGTTACAGAGCACTAGATCAATCGGGCAACGTATCTAATACGTAACCAGGGGTTAAAATACATACAACGAGGCAGAGCTTCGCTAATTAGGGGGGTATTATGCCCGGTATAATTCTAATACTACAGAAATTGAGAGAGAATTGTGAATTGTGAGCGTCGAAAAATGAAGGCCGATGCCTTCTATTTATAGGTCTGGTCGTCCACCTTGTTGCGCCCCGCGTAAGCCGAAGTCAAAGCCTTCGCGGCCCGCGACATAGGTGGTGTAGGGCCTAGCTATGCTGAGTTGGTCCACTAGCCTCGACACGCGTTGTGCCATGTGGCGTCACCAGGTGCACCCTAGTCTTGAGCTGTCGTGCCCCGCGTAACCCAAAGATAATGTCTTCGCGGCCCGCGAGCGCCACAAGAAATTTTAATTTTATTTAATTTTTATGAAATTAAAGGTATATAAGGCCTTTATACGTATACGGGGTGTATTTTAGGACGTATAGGGATATTCTCAATATTTTAGGAGTGTCGGAAATATTTTAGGAGAGTTGTCATACTAGGTGTACCAGTTGGGCCAGCCACAAGGTTAGTATCATGGAAAGGGCCAGTTGGTTGATTATTATGAGGATAAATGGTAGAGTTAAAAAAAGGAAGGGTGAGTACTGGGTCTGGTGTGTAAAACGGGTCGGGTGATGGATGCGGGGTGTGGGTGGGTAGGGTTGGGTTGTAACCAAAAAGGGCTGCTGAACGATTACTATTTTCAACAAATCTTGTTCTTTCCCCAGCTATTACTGAGCGATTGCTTTCATCAGTAGGGCGATTATCAGTAAAAGAGTTAGAAAAATTAGGATGGTTGTTTGGAGAGTAATTAGAACCTGGGTAGCCTTAATAAGTGTTCAGCGCCTGATTAAAAGAATCAAGTGGAGGTCGACGTGATCCGTTAGAGCGGCCATGGCCCCGATAGTTGTTCGAACCGTCGCGACGACCGCTATGATAATTATTTGTAGAAAAGTTGGAACGTGGACCAAAGGATTAGCTAGAAGGAGTGTAACGATAACGACACGTGGATGCTTCATGACCAGTCTTTTTACATATTTGACACATGGTTCTGAGTTGTGGATTGGAGGGAGAGTGAGGAATATTGTCAGCGACGGCCATAGCCACCGGAGGGGGCATACTTTGGCTTTGCTGATGTTGGAGATGTTCCTCATAAAGCAATAATTTAGACCGCAACTGAGCAAAGTTGGGGGTCTTCTCGGAGTGCTCAACATGTAAAGCAAAGGCGTGATAAGATGGATGATCAAGACCATTCAAAACTTGCAAAACAAGAGCTTCGTCAGTAACCGGATCGCTAACAGATTGCAACTGAATGTCGAAGCCAACAACGTAGGTAATCTAGGCGCTGCTATCAATGCACCGAATGTCGAAGCCAACAACTTCGAACTTCGGCCGCATTTGATACAAATGCTTCAAAACTCCGCAACCTTCCATGGGCTTGCAGACGAGGATCCCCATCTACATATTACCAATTTCTTGGAAATATGTGATACCTTTCGGATCAATGGAGCATCAAACGACGCCATTCGCCTTCGGATGTTTCCATTTTCACTAAAAGACCGAGCTAAGGCTTGGCTTAACACCCTCCCAGTTGGCTCGGTAAACACCTGGGATGAACTAGCCCAAAAGTTTCTATATAAGTATTTCCCTCCTGCTAAAACGGCTAAATTAATGACTGAAATTAATCCATATTCACAAGAAGATGGGGAATCCTTATATGAAACTTTGGAAAGGTTCAAGGAGCTACTAAGAAAGTGTCCTCATCACGGTCTTGCGGTATGGCAGCAAGTATCCACTTTCTACAATGGGTTGTTGCCACACACAAGACAAACACTTGATTCTAGCTCCGGGGGACTTTTAGGTAATCGTCGCCCAAATGAAATATATAATCAAATTGAGGAAATTGCTCAAACCAATTTTCAATGGCACACTCCCCGAGGCAATAAATCTATTGCCCCGGGCGCCCATAAGGTTGATGAAAGCACGTCTTTACAAGCCCAAATCGAGGCCCTCTCTTAGTAAATCAAAAAGCTAGAAATGACAAAAATGGCCTAGGTATGGGTTGTGAAGGGTAGGGCTGGCATATCGGGTCAACCCGATCTGTTAAGACACGAACACGATAAGACACGAACACGAAACCTGTAAACACGAACACGACACGAAATCTTATCGTGTCAGATTTTCCAAACACGAACACGAACCTGTTAATAAACAGGTTACACGAAATGACCTGTTAAGACACGAAAATGTTACCAACATATCATATGACCTGTTTAAGACACAAACACGACCTGTTAAGACCCGAACACGACCTGTTAAGACACGAACATGACCTGTTATTCCATATTTGAAATTAGCAATTAAGGAACTTGTTTAATGAAAATTTAGTCGCCAAAGGTTCACAAAAGTCATAAAACATGCATAAACACATAATGTCTTAACAAACTTAAAACGAAATCCATAAAAGTCTAATCATAACATCCAAATAGTTTCAACATTCAAGTTCCCATATGTCTTTCTTTCTCAAGATCTTTGATTCCAAACAATCAAACCTACACACAAATAATTATAGTCGTATTAGTTATGGACAATTTGACATAAACTCATTCATATAGTTTTATCAAGCAACATTTCTAGGTCGACTTTGATAGAATCAGAATCCATGTCCATCTACAATAGAGAAAAAATCCATAAAGTTACTCAAAAACTTAATAAGGAAATTGAAGGAAAAGCTATCAAAGTTAAACCAACAAAGCACCGGTGTTTTGCCCTTCTTCTTCGCGACTTTATTTTGTGAATCACTCATGACTTTAATAAATAATGTTGAATGAATCAGCAACTATATCCAAAAACAAAACACAATTTAAGAAAGAAATCTAAATAAAAGCCATCACAGTTAAGATAATAAAAGCTTGAAGAAATGCTTTTTAAATTTAAAACATGATACAAAATGTGCTACACTGCTACTGATAAGGCCACCATTGGATTAACAGTATCAAAAGTTAACAAAAAAACATAATTAAGAGTAACAGATTCACATTCATATCAAACACTAACAACATCAACTAACTACCATATCATGTTCTTTCAATAGATTCACATTCATATTTAACAGTAATAGATTCACATTCATAACCTGGTTCTTACAAGATTAACAAAAAAACATAATACATTCACATTCACAGTCATACCACAGTGAAAAAACATAACTAATATATTCACAGTCATATCATGGTTCTTACATGACGCCGGTGATGATGAAAGTGAGCGGCGCTGGTGATGATGAAAGTCGAAGACTCCGAGCAGCGGCGAACTGAATTGAGTGAGCAGCGAGCAGCGTCGCCGGTGAGCAGCGGTGAGATGAAGTGAGCGGTGGCGCCGGTGAGCAGCGGTGGGATGAAGTGAGCAACAGTGAGATGAAGTGAGCGGCGGCGAACTGAATCAAGTTATTTAGGGTTTCAAAATTAGAGCGTGAAGGGTGAAGTGAATATAGATTTCAAAATTTTGGGTATATCCTTCTGACTCCAGATGTCCCCACCCCACCCAACATATTTGATATATTTTTTAATTAAAAATTATAAACAGGTCACTAACGGGTCTTAACAGGTTAACGGGTTTTAACCTGTTTAGACACGAAATTTAAACAGGTCTTATCGTGTCGACCTGTTTAGACACGAAACCTGTTAAGGCCAAACACGAAACCTGTTAACTTCGTGTAGGTTCGTGTCGTGTTATCGTGTTCGTGTCAGAATTGCCAGCCCTAGTGAAGGGTGTGGTGGGCCACATGAAAATTGGAGTTGTATGAAAGAATTAGATGAACAAACACAAACGGTAAACTACATTGATAACAGACCTAGGCCGTCGGGTCCTCCAACGGGTACCTACAACCAAGGATGGCGTAACCACCCAAACCTTGGTTGGAGAGATCCCGGAAATAGTAGTAACCAACAAAACCAACGAACTAACTTTCAACAACCACAAATTTTTTCTCAACAACAAGGTGGAAGAGAAAGGCTTGAAGATACTGTATCTCGCCTCATCTCCGACACCGAAAAGAAAAACTCGGATCGATTTCAACAATTGGAATCGAATTTTAGAAATCAACAAGCTAGCATTCAAAACATTGAAAAACAATTAAATCAACTAGCTCAAAATTTCTCCGAGAGACCACAAGGCGCGTTACCGAGTAATACCGAAACCAACCCAAAGGCGCAAGTACACCTCATCACATTGAGAAACCGAACCGTGGGTCCCGAGGATGCTCCATTACCACCGGTTGAAGGAAGTCAACTCAGCCAAAGCACTTCACCCACACCTCAACCAGAAAAGGCTTCTCCACCAAATCAAGAGCCCACCAAGACTCCTCCAGTTCCATACCCCGGTCGGTTAAATCGTCAAAAGACCGATGAGCAATTCGCAAAGTTCGAAAATTTACTAAAACAGCTGCATGTTAATATTCCTTTTATTGAGGTCCTAACCCAAATGCCTAAATATACAAAATTCATGAGGGATTTCCTCACTCACAAAAGGAAAATTGAATCATTGCAATTAGTTAACTTAGGCGAAGAATGCTCCGCCCTAGTACTCAACAAACTCCCACAAAAGAAAATTGATCCCGGAAGTTTCACGATTCCTTGCTCGATCGGGGAATCCCCCGTTCGTAATGCATTAACCGATCTTGGGGCTAGCATTAACCTCCACATCAATGTTCAAACGACTCGGCCTAGGAACAACAAGCCCTACAAAGATGAGCATACAACTCGCCGACAGATCCGTCAAATTTCCACAAGGTGTCGCTGAAAATCTATTGGTCAAGGTTGACAACTTCGTGTTCCCAACCGACTTTGTCATCCTAGACATGGAGGAAGATACCGATGTTCCTCTCATCCTCGGGAGGCCATTTCTAGCCACCGCCCAAGCAGTGGTGGACATGAATGACAGAACGTTAACATTGAAGTTTGGGGACAAGGAAGTGAAGTTTGAATGTGGAAAGAGAGTAGAGGACGAAGACCCGGTCAACTACATGAAGGTCATAGACTCAAGCTTGGATGACGCTCTCTGATGGTGTAACATGGGATGCAATACATCCCACTTGAGTAACATATGACCAGGCTTTGGTTCTAGCCAAGGACCCTTATAAACGTGGCGCACCACGGAGGCATTCCGCAGAACTATCCTTAGTTTAGTTTAGATTAATTTTCATGTTTTCTAGTTACTTTTAATTTTCAGGAATAAAACACACTTGAGATGGCAAAGGATACAAGGGAAACTTGAACCAGCATCCCATGCAGGAAAACAGAACCGTCCGACGATTTTCTTCGTTTACAGTAAGCTCGGCACGGGCCGTGTCCGCCCAACACGGCCCCGTGCTGCACAGTCTGCAGAAAAGACCCAGTTCAAGTAACTGGACACGGGCCGTGTTCACCGAACACGCCCCCGTGTCCAGGCTTCTGTTTCTCTTGATTTAATTTTGTTACTGGCACTTGAACACGGGGCCGTGCCCGGACAACACGGGGCCGTGTTCAGCGCCCAGTAACACAAAATTTTTGCTTTTTACACCATTTTACACATTCAATCAACCTAAAAACTTATTTTTGGGACACATTGAGGACAATGTGTAATTTAAGTGTGGGGGGGATGCTAAAACCTTGAATCTTGCAAGTCCTAAATACAAGCCTTACACAAAACTCTATTGGAACCGCTAATCACCCCAAATTTTTTCCAAAATTTTTCATTTTTTTTACATGTCTAGGTTTAACTCGGGAATTTCAAGTTCTATAAAGGTTATATTTTTACGAATTTACAACCGATAGCGTCGTGATAAAAAGAACCGACATAAGAAAATTATGAAAAGGCATGACAAGCTTAGTTAAAATTTGATTATATATACTTGATCACATAAAAACCCATTCCCACAAAAGTGAGTTTTGAGCCTTTATTGAGCATACAATTACATATCATTAGACTAAATGCTCATTTTTCGTTCTTGTGTGAATAGCCGCTTGGTTCTTACGACTCTAGAACTTGCCACGACGATACATTCCCGGTCCTTACCAACTTAAACCCGAGTAAGTAAATGATGGAGGCATTAGGACTAACCCTTTTTATTTCTACACCATTATTTTTCTTTTTTTTTTTTACCACCTACCCAAAATCCCCCTAGTTAGCCCCTTTGAGCCTAAACCTTTTCATTTCATAACCCAAACCAAACACCCTTTTACCCACCAAAACCTTTTTCATTTTTAACCCTTTGTTTTAGTAACAAGTTCGGTTTTTCATATGACTTTTCAAAAAAAAAATTGTGTTGATGATGAAGCAAAAGAAAATAAAAAACAAGTTCATCAAAAATAACTTTGTTTGAATAATAGCTTCATCAAAATAAAAGTTAAAAAAAATAATAATAATAATAATAAAAAGTCTTACGAAAACCGACGCTTGTTACGCTTTTCGCCCTTTTTCTACTAACCACTAACCCAACCACCTACCTTTAACCCAAGCCTAACCCTTCACCCAAAAAGTCCTCTTGATATTTACAAAGGTATATAAGTTAAAAAGGAGGAGGATTGATTTCTTGGCAAGCCTATGGTAGGAGTAAGTCCCATGCCGCTCTCGAGTGATCCACAAAAATACATTTTCGGCCGAGTGTTGAGTGATCTCCGTGAGGTATGCGAACTTGTATATAAATAGAATTTTAAAGAGGCATGTTATGCCCTAATAAGTAATTTATCTTATGAAAAGTTTTAAATAAATCATGACGAATAGGATTGTAAATAAATAAAAATAAAACTTAATAAAGAATCTTGGAAATCCCGACACTCTATGACAAGCCCAAAAACCTTCTTCTCTACCCATTCCATTCCATTTGGGAGTGTAATAGCCACGTATTAAAGAGTTTTGCTTGAGGACAAGCAAAGATTCAAGTGTGGGGGTATTTGATGTGTGCAAAATGCAACATATAAATTACATCAATTGTGGCATAAAACTAACCCTTTTTTAGTACTAACTAGATTTAAAGCCCTGTCGCGTTGCGCCCGGGGGCCTTACAAATTAAATCGCAATGTATACAAACAAAATATAAACGCTATTTAATAATACCGATTGTGTAAAAGACCATTACAAAATCTAATCGTTGTGCATTAGTGCAACATTATTTACAAACAACTAACCATAAATTCATGTTTCATTGCAGTTCCTTAGAGCAAGCCATTAGGGTCTCTTGTACTTCCTTTAAGCGAGTCTTCCGTTCACCGCTTTAACATCTTTAGTGTAGCCTGGGCTGACGCATATGAACAATATGACCCGCATCATGAACCTTGAGGAAGCTAACATGATTTGCCTTGTTTTTAGGATTTCTCTTTTTTTAATCACTTTTTCCGACCATTGTAGTATGTAGAAGTAGCTCATTGTACTTATAATAATGTTTTTCTTGTTCAGGCAGTAAATGTAAGTAAAACTTGCTGCAAAGGAAACCAAAAATCTATTTTAGCAACCCTTATATACATAACACATTTATATAAAATTTCATTTATATCCAGATGCTCCTGTCCCACTAACAAAGCTGACAATTAAGAAGACCAAAATTTGACGCATATCACCAATAAACACCAGATTTGATATCAAATTGTCTCAATCCAGACATACAAATAAATTACAAATTTCGTAAATCCATTATACCACAGTTAATCCTTAAAGGTAATATGTACATATGCAGTAAGAAAAGACAACATACCGTTTATCTTGGTTGCTTCTTTTTCTCAAACTGCTTTAACCACTCATGTTCTGTGGCTCTCAGTTTGCTCAGCCTGCGGCAGCCACCATTGCTGATGAGTGATCACAATAGTATTCGACATTATGTTATAAATTTAATACCACAATGATTCTTGCAAATAAGAAATCAAATATCCTTGGTAGGGATGAGCACGGTACCCGTTCGGTATCGAACCGGTACCGCTACCGCTACCGAAAGTACCGGTACCTAACAACCTCTGTCAAACACCACATACTGAAAATGTTCATAAGAAGCAGCCTAAGTGATCAGACTTTAAAGCTCTAATGCAGTGAAACATTTAACATATTAAAAGTATGTGATTTATACGGCGTTAATCAAGGTTACCTAACACCAAGGCTTAGAGTCGCTTCCTGTCTGCCATGCCAAACGAACGAATATATAACCTTTATTCAATGTTCAACAGTTATACAGGTTGAACCAAAGGACAAACATCATTGGCCCAACATAACAATCACCAAGGCAACAACCAAAATTAGAAAATAAACCCAAAACAAACCAAGGCTTGAATTCTACAGAATAAACCTATGTCAGAAATGAATAGATTCAAACATTTTTTGTAAACAACTATTTTATATTTCTAAACAATTACTAAAAGAACCTCAGATCCGTAAAACTCAAGGTTGTGGTCGCTCTGTGGCTCAGAGTTTCCGACAAAACATGGCTGCAAGGCGGGTTGCAGGTCCAAATCCCACCATCCATCGTCCTTGCCACGCCATCTTCATTGTTTTTCCGAAAAGAATTTGAACTCATCACAGCCAGGCAAGAAAATCCGAGTAAATTTAGAACTAACCGTAACAACCTACAATTAAACGGAATGAACAAAGTAAAGGTGAAGCTAGTCAGAGGCCACTAACAACTAACGCCACCGCCAATCAAGCAAACCCTAAAGGGTTAAAAAAAACAAAACAAATCAAACCTGAAATAGATAGTGCACACCATCTCAAAAACTTGATGTGTGCAAAACGAACTATAAAATATCAACTAAATTAGACTCTCTAAACTAGACACGAAAAGCTTTAAATTTATAACTAAGACTCTCTAAACCTAAACCACACAACCGGCAAGTGTACCGATCAATGTAGTATAACCTAGCAAGTCCGAGTATCGAACCCAAAGACTCTATGTATTACGTAAACTAGACTCTAATAGACACTGACTGACGCGACTTAACTTGTTTATTTGTTTTAGGGGGGGGGGGGGTTACTGAAAAACTAGGAAATCTATATTAACTAAATAATTAACTCGATTAAGACTAAGACACGAACGAAGAACGAAGTTTGTATTCAGATGATAATAAAGACTACCTAGACTCGAATCCAGTTTGACTAGGAATGGACTTCTAATGGTATTAAAGTTGTATGGAGCCGGGATCTTAAGATACTAAACCTTAAGGTATTTCAATGCTAAGACTTCCCGACCCTTCTCAGGAAGAAACCTAGGAAACCCTACAAGGCTGTTGTGATTACCGACTGTTAGACTTCCTCTCAGTCCTCTAACGATTCTAAAAGTGCCCTAATATGACTATCTACCTCTCAGCGCGATAATCTAAGGCAATTCTAGGTTCTAACTTGGTTTACTAGACACAAATGCAATTAGGGAAATAAGATCGACTTCTCTCAAAACCTATCTTAAATATATACTGCACTGCGACCTAATAACTAACTCGAGCCTCTCAGCGACAAGTTAAGCAGAACACTTGATTTTATTAAATTACTAAGTATTACTTCTAAGGTTACTTATGCAATTTTCACCCTAAAGGATCAAAGGTTTATTATGTGATATAGACACTCACCAAAACCTAAAACCCTAGCTTGATTCTATTCTGTGATAAAGACCGTCACCAAGATTCAAGCGAAGCAATAAACAGTAGTAAAACAATTGTCAAGCATGCATACGCACCAAATCAGAAATTCTAGAACAAGTTACTTTCAGAAATCAATCCATAACAAACAATAATAACCATTAAAAATCCAAACTTTAATCAAACATTCATCTTGTCTAGGTAGTTAAAACAATTTAGCCAAGCATCTTAAATGGTGAAATCAAAGCAAAGTAATTGAATGAAGAATTCATCGTGACAAGTATCAAACAAATAAACGACAAACAAAGGATTGGAGAACCCGATTGATCTTCGATTCTTCACTCTCAACTCGTACCGATGATTCCCGTGCTTCAAAATCTCCGATTGCTCCAAAAGAATGCTCCAAACTTGCTCTCCAAGTCTCCCAATTCGTAACTAGCTTTATGATCAATAAAAAATCCTTTTAAACGTAAACCCTAGCAGCTAAACAAGAATTCGCGATATTCCTACCCGTCGCGTAGCGCGACGGGTCTGCCTTTCACTCTCGCGCTACGCTAGAGCCATCAGATCCAGATTTTTGTTTGTTGTTTGCGGCGTAGCGCGACCGACCCCTGTTCTCTCCGTAGCGCTACGCGAGTGACGTTTTTTCACAGAATGTTTCCTCTAAAATCCAACTTTATGTCTCCAAAAATCCCAAAAATTATTCTAACTCTTTTTAGCTCATTCCAATGCTTACGATTTCAGCATCAAGCTCGTTTTCCTTCACTTTCCAGCCAATTATCGTATCAAGACCTGAAAAACCGATCTTTCATCAATAGCACGTAATTCTAAATAAAACTAAACTAAAAATAACGAAAGAACTTACAAACTATACACGATATAAGTATGTATTTTGCAATACATCAGTCAACTAATAAGACAAGCTCCATTAAATGAAGAAAGAGAAAGATGTGGACACGGGGCCGTGCCCACTGGACACGGGGCAGTGCCCTAGCTTCTGTTCAGCCTATAAATAGGAGTGTTTGGCTCAAGCTCAAACCATCCCTTGGCACACCACCTCTCTCACACTTCACCCACCACCCACCACCACCATAACACCATCATCCACCACCATCATCCATTGTCCATCATAGAGTGTGTGAGTCGTCTCGGGATCCAAGATTGATCGTAAGAGTTCTTGACAATCAAGGCCATGTTTGCGTAAGTCTCTTACATCACTTGGTGAAGACAAGTATCTAGTGCAATACTTTTTATTTCTAATCTTTTCGCACTTTTTATTTGGTTTTGTATTAATGACTTTAATAACTAGTTTCTTATGTTGAAGGTGATTCTTTCTTATCGTTTGTCCGTGGTGTCTTGGCATTATTTTATTGTCTATATAAAATAAAAGATTTTCACCATTCATATCTCCACGGTCTATATGGAGGTATGTTGGCTACCTGGTCGGGGGTTAAGGGAACGGTTTGGTAAGAGTCTTGCCAATGTTCAGCGTTTAGAGGTCCTGCAATGGACCTGGGTCAAATTTAGTAGGACCTCCTTCAATGCTTAACGGTATTGGATGGCGGGGGTCCAAACTCTTTGATCCCCTCATAAGTTAACTACTATTAATACTATAACCCGGCTATTTAGGACTGTATCTCTGCTGACTCAGACTACTTAGTCGAGGGTAACGTCACATCCAAAAGAGGGGCCTACCATAATTTGCATTAATAACTTAATTCATTATCTTTCAATAATCTGACCCTTTAGGATTGTATCCTTGCTGACTCAAACTACTGGGTTGAGGGTAACGTCACCTTCAAAAGAGGGGCCTACTACAATAACTAAGATAATCTCTTAAAATAGTGCAAAAGTGCGGAAATAATCAAAGGTTACACTATACACGAGTCGGAACCAAGTGATTCATCTTGTCTATCTGTTTTCTTTTTATTTTTATTTTTCAGCATTTTAGTTAGTTTTTATTTTTCTTAGCTTAAAACATTTTTCTAAACTTTTGTTTTGATTAGACGTTGAGGATAAACCGGTACTAAAAGCTCTTGTGTCCTTGGACGACCTCGGTATCTTACCAACACTATACTACGCTCACGATGGGTGCACTTGCCCATATGTGTGTTTAGTGTTAGTAAATATCGTGTTTTATAAATTTAAAACTTGACTAAAAAAATGTTAAAGGGGCTTAAAATATACACCTAATATATATAACACTCAACACGCATCAGTTAATGGTTCATGTCGGTTGGTCATGTCTAACTCGTAATCATCATCTCTTGGATATAATTCAGATATAGAACCGATACATCACTAAGAATGAGTAGAAGATCAGAACCAGTTTCGATTCCATCGGGTTTGAGTGCATTGAGTGTAAAAGAGCTGAAAGAAAGTTAGAAAACCATCTTCCAATCCTTTTATCCTTGAATATGTTCAAATCTATGCTAGATCTTCGTTTATTCATGTGGAAATCATTCAGATATAAGTTGTTCTTGGTGGAATGAAGCCAAATCATGAAGTTCCTAAGAACACCATGCTGACATCATCCTAGAACACCTCAAATCTAGTGATTTCACGGTTAAAAGTGAAGATTGTTCGGTGAAGAATCAAGTGTAGATCATAGAAGTACAAGATTTAGGTTGAAAACTTACAAGATTTGAGAGAAATCGAGAGAAAGAAGCTTGAGAGCGGCTGGTTCGAGTGAGAGGAGCTGTCACCATCAAATGAGGTAACAACTGGGGTATTTATAGGGTTTCCCAAAAAGGAAAGTGGCTGGTCGATCGGGTGGCAGTCCGATCGGGCGGCAGCCCGATCGGGCGACAACTCGATCGGATGGTGGCCCGATCGGCTGACCACTCGGTCTTAGTGTTTGGCGCGACGAGTTTTGTCGTTTCGATTCGCTTGTTGTGCGTTGCGATGTGATAGGTGAGTGATGCGATGGAGTTTCCCCTTTATATTACTTTTAATCCCAACTACTATATCTAATATACAATCATCAAGTTACTCAGGATGATTACACTTGTGTTTAACGTTTGCGATTCGATTGCGATAGCGTTGCGATTGCGTTTTGATTGATCACCACATCATAACATAAATAAACATGCACAAGTAACACATAAGTAGCACACACACACATAAAACAATGTCATAAATTCGGGTTGTCAGTGCGATTGCGATGCGATAAATGGTAAAACATGCGATAAATTAGCGATTAAACCTCGATTATTAATAATTACTCCACATAATACAGCTAATGCGATAAAGTAACTAGATTATCTACAAGTCAAAGAAGTCAAAACGGGAGTTGAGCAAGGAGTGACAGGCCGCAATTAGCAATCTTTTCTTCCTTTGACTTCAATCTTGACTTTGACTTTGACTTTCGAAACACGGGGTGTTACAAGTACTGTTAATCGTGACTGGTGGGTCATATTACACATTGGCTATCTCGTTGTCCAATGGTAACGTGTTCCACATTTTGTATACAAAACCCCAACATACCGGCAGTAATTGAAGAATTACAAAGACTCAATCACTGCTAATCACATTGTAAAATATTTAACGTTTTGTAAAATAGTTTGTAAAAAGGAGGATTACTCACATTGCTACTTTAGGGGTTTTCCTGTGATTTTCCTGGTGATAATCTATTAATTAAACAATGCACACGAGTTAGTATAATAACCCAATATTTACATTAGTTATACCCTTCGCGAGACAGAACTCCAATGACTACGTCAGCCAGAACCTCGACAGCCGTTACGGAGCACTAGATCAATCGGGCAGCGTATCTAATACGTAACCGGGGGTTAAAATACTTACAACGAGGCAGAGCTTCGCTAATTAGTAGGTATAATACCCGATTATAATTCCTAATATTCAGAGAATTGAGAGATCGAGAAAGATTTTGAACGGTTTGCAACTGAAGTTGATCGATCCTATTTATAGGGTCTGATCATGACTTCCTCGCGGCCCGCGTAAACCAAAGGCAAGGCCTTCGCGGCCCGCGACGTAGAGTATGTAGGCCCTAGCTTGATCGACTCACAAGTGTAGGTCTGCCACGATCGTGACACGTGGTGGCCCAGGGGCACGCCATCCGGTCTAGCTGTCGCGCCCCGCGTAGCCTGAAGACAAGGTCTTCGCGGCCCGCGAGCGCCCCTTAAAACCTGAATTTATTTAATTTTTATAAAAATAAAGGTATTTAGGGCCTTTTTTCGTATTCGGGGTGTATTTTAAAACGTATAGGGACCTTATAAATATTTTAGGGGCGTCAGAAATATTTCAGGAGGGTTGTTATACAACTTCAATTTGAAACATTAATTAATGTTTCAACTTGGCCAAACTTATTTATGTTTATCACAAATGATCACTCGGTCAAGTGGGAGAATGTTAGAAATGACCCTTTGATGTGGCCTTACAGATCATTTGAGTAACGTTACCAATATGACATAACTAGTCCCTGACAATTACTTGATGGTAGTAATTGTCAAAATTGATTAGTTCAAGGGGCAATTATGATTTCCATTTAGGTACCATTAATAGAGAATACATAGAGTTTTATAACGAATCACAATTCATTACCATTATTCATTGATCTTTATATATTGATGATAAGTGATCAAAAAACCTATGAAGAACACCAATACTAAAAATTCTCTCTAGTGTGATCCATCAACACAAGGTACCATAACGAGAATCATGACTTCATCTTTATACTCAAAGATAATCATCCCTACAAGTATCTCTAATTTGGCATCTATATTTACCGTTTTGATTGAATAAACATGGTTCTTTATTTTTTACCCATGTTTATAGATATAATCAACAGATACTTCTATCACGCAGGTGAACGACATGAGTGTTTAATTATACTCGATACTTCTATCACGTAGGCCACACGCTAAGATCTGAACGGCGTGAGCTTAGAGTAGCGAGTTGACTCTAATTGACGAACCATATTTTGTTAGACATTAAATAAAGTGGATGTCTAAACGACGTGACTTCTAGTATTGATACAAACCGTTTAAATTAAAAAGATCATTACACCATCATTATTAATGATCGTAAGTCGAATCAAATCGAGAAATTACCTTAGTGTTAAAATTAGTTTTAATATATGATTTTTCCAACAATTTAATCGTCTTGGTTGTTATTTCACTTTCCTCGATTTTAAGTTTAAATCAAAACCTCCCTTTAAAACAATCGTATCTACATTTGAAATTTTTTGGTATAATTGGTTACTATGTATCTCTGATGACATGAACCTTACTGTTATAAATACTATTTATAACAGTATCACCTCAGTGTCACATCACTGTCGCTTCTATCCCTCTCTTCCATCCCCAACGTATGTGTTAATTATACAAATAAAACACATAAAAAATTGTTGGTTATTCTTGGTTACCTATTTAATTATTAAAAATATTATGATTATGATATCTAACCTCAGACTCTATCACTTTATAATATCAACCTGGATTGCTTGCTTGCATGTTTAGCTTGCCCATTCTTTGAATGTGCACCATAATACTATATTATGCATGTATCAGTATTGTATATTTTCGTAAAGAACAAACTACAAGTAGATAAAGAAAAACGATAGCCATGGCATGGCTAGTGATAGGCGTGAATATACAACAAACTTAAAGACTTTTCACTAATTTGTAATATTTTTAAATACACTCACATGTGGTTAGCACAATTAACAGGTAATGTATTTGAAATCATTTAAAAAAATCTAGTAATAGTATTATACTATTACATTATATTTTATATAAAACAAATAGAAAAAAATTTCAAACATGTAGAAAGTTGAATAAAGTGTTTCGTATAAAAACTAAGTATTTCTTTTTAAGATAGATTATTATCGTAATATAACTTAAATGTGTATAACCATTGTATCATACAACGAAAACATGTAATCGTTAAACGTAATGGACAAAAGAAAGTGTTAATAAGTCGAACCAGCCGATCTGTATTATGTCTTGTTATTCAAATTGTCCGTGCAGTAAATCGATCTCACTAACTAGTCATTAAGTTATAAGGGGTGGTTATCACTTGCAAAAATTCTATCACTCACAACATCCAATCAAGTTCCGCCATGTCATCAACCATTTTTCCATCACTCACAATCTTTTTAGTGGCAATGGTCATCACTCACAACACCCAACAATAAACCCTCACAGGGGCGGATCTACATGTATCGTTACGGGTTCACGCGAACCCACTGAGTTTCGAAATTTTAATGGAAAATACATATAAAAACCTCAAGTGAACCCATAAATAAATTAAGAAGTGAACCCATATCAAAACTAGTTAACTGTTGCAGCGGAAAAGTGGTTTTCATTATATTTATGGTGCTACGTTCGATTCTCGGTGCTTCACTATTTGCAAAGCTTTTTCTCTTTTTATATAGGTATGAAGTTTTCAACATGATCACGTAAAACATGGTTTCAAAGTTCAAATAAGAATCTGAAGCGATACTAAATGCTTTTTTGAGTAAATTAACATTTAATAGAAAAAAATGGCTAAGTTGACAAAAAAACAAATTTTCTAGACAAATTTAACGTTAAGATATACCGAGAAACCAAAAATCATGAACGAGTAACTTCATTATTTTTTCTCATCTAAAAGTTTAAAAGGTGAGGATTTGAGGTATGCATTTCATTAAATCTTTTTAGACTTCAGTAGAATATGATAGTAACTATTAGTCATACCAATATCGTATAATTTAATTATTTTTAAGTACACTACAGTAGCTAAAACGACGTCCCGCAAAGGATTGTAAGAAAAATCTTTATCAATTTATCATAAAACGGAAACTTTGGTTTGACCATGAAATACTGGGTCCGACCCGAACCGGCCCGGCCCAAAATTTCCAACGTTTGGGTGCGAAAAATCTAACCACCGAAAAATTGTGAACCCACGGAAAAAAAATCATAGATCCGCCACTGAACCCTCACACCCCCTCACGTCCAATTATCACATAACAAGCCATAACGCGTGAAATATATCACGGAAAAATTCCATCACTCGTTATAGATGATGGTGGTGGGGGTATGTTGCTATCCATCACTCGTTGAACTTCTCCATCACGGACAAAAAGTGTCCCACCCCCAGTCCCCTAAGTTACATTGGACGATGCATAAGATAGTTTTAGAAACTAAAAACACGGACTTAAAACTCAACTTAGACAATAACTGATCAAAGTTCATACATAATAATAAACATATAGTAAACAACATGACATCGATCTAACACATTTTTTAGAAAAGTTTAAAATGTTAAAGTGAAGACAATACAAAAAAATAAAAAATACCAAAATTAAAGCCTTTATAAATAAACTTATTATTAATTTATAACACGGGCCGGCCGGAATTTCTAACAGAATTAACGGTAAAACGGTCATCAATGAAAATGACACACATGTTCTTTGGATCATATAAACATGTATTTGTCAAAGATGTTGCACGTCCGTTGCCGCCTTTAACGGCTTTTCCCACATTTACGTTCTACATTTTTCCATCATTATTTCTTTATTTTTTTCAACATTTACTGTTTCACTTTTTTTTACAAGCCAACAACGTGAATGCATGATTTTAGTTTTAATTTGTTTACTTGCACAATCACATGTTTTTTTGCTCATTAATGGTTTCTTAATTTATGCATTCTCTCCTTTAAATCTTGCTTTAATTACTCTGTTATTCTACTGTATAATTTCTGCCAAAGATGTTATACTGAAAATATTATGACGTATTATTATATAAATATTGAATTGAATAACACTTGTATACCCAATGATCTCTAGATCAAATGGTGGAAAGCTTGCATTTCTCTTGAGAGATGTACGTTCAACTCTCATTTTGTGCAAAGTGAGGCACTGATAGGCAATGATAGGAGACCCAGGGAAACTTGGGTTGGATCCTTGAGCCAAATGCGTTTTAGTGGTAATTTCATCGTCATGCCTACGAGCGGGTGGGTTACGGGGTTTTCTGGGGAATTGGTGGTGGACTCGGGTTACTCTCGAAATACTCCGTGTGTCCAATGGATGCCCCAAAAGTACTCGGGATTAATTCTGTTGACCATTAAAAACAAAATAACACTTGTATATGGAAATTTATTCTTAACATGTGTCATAATGTCACAAGTTTGAAAAACCCCAATTTTGATTAATTTATAATGGTTATATAAATATAATCCACTTTTAATTGTCTCAGGTATCAGTTCAGTATTTTTTTAAGTTAAACTAGGATTGCGACCCGCCGCAATGCGGCATGGATTTTTTAGTTATAATTAAGTCGATCTAGGACCCGTACGTTATGTTAAAACTGTCAAACGGGGAAAAAACAGACAATGTAAAAACGTTCACCCACACACGCACGTTGCGTCATGTTAACTTGCAAAATTTAGAACGAAACGTAAAAACGTTAAACCAAAGACGCGCGTTGCGATGTGTTAAGTCACAAAATTTAGAACCAAGCATAAAGCGAAAAATTTGCGGAAAATGAAAACTGTAAAGGACCAAAGTTGAAAGTAAAAAAGTTATGAGAATAGATTGCAAAAGATAAAAAGTTTTGGGTTAAAGGTAAAAAAAACAAATATTTTTGAGTTAAAAGTAATTTATGAAAAATACTTTTGGGTGAAAAGTAAAAAAAATCATTTTTTTTTGGAAAACCCACTAAACCAACGTTACGACAACCATATGCATAACCATTTTCTTTGAAAAACCCCCAAAGCATACCCCGCGTTGCGGCTGGGCGTAAAACGGTGTCAAATAGTACTAATGTCACACAACTGTCATCGACCACCAACACTGACTCGGCCTAGGATATGCGTGTTGCGACGAACCTGTCAAACATGGAAAAATAGAGGTAAAAACGTTGAACCACACATGCACTTTGCGTCGTATTAACTTGAAAAATTTAGAACTATACGTAAAACGAAAATTTGCGAAAGATGAAATGTATAAGTGACAAAAGTTGTGAAGTTAGATTGCAAATAATGAAAAGTTTTGGATTAAAGTTAAAAAAACAAATTATGTAGGGTTAAAATAGCAAAAGGTAAAAACCTTTACGTTAAAAGTAAAAAATCAACTTTTTTTTTTAATAATGCCCAAAACACAATACACAACTCATGATGCATATATAACCTGCTAATTTATATATGGAATAATGGTTATGAATTTAGTAGCGATATTGGTCTCTAATAATCCTAAGTAGACGTCATTGGCCATTAACAGTCTCACATTTTTTATTCCCCAAGACAGTCCCACCTTTCAACTATTTTTCCTGCACCGGTTCTCAGGTAAAAAAAATTAACGGAGTGAAGTGTTTTCTGAATTACAAACTGATGTTTTAGGGCTTTTGATCAGAACAATGATACGATTGTGTTGACGTAAAACTTACCTCGAAACGGCGTTCTAAACGATTAGATTTTTGTTAATTGGAAGTTTAATCACCCGAATTTAAACACTGTTTTCGTCGTTTGGAGCACCGTTTCGAGGTAAATTTTGCATCAATAGACTCGTATCCCCGTTCTGATCAAAAGCCCTAAAACATCAGTTTGTAATTCGGAAAAAACTTAACTTCGTGAATTTTTTTAACTGATGACCGATGGAGGAAAAATAGTTGAAAGGTGGGACTGCTATGGGGAATAAAAAAATGCGGGACTGCCAATGGTCAATGACGTCTATTTGGGATTATTAGAGGCCAATATCCCAAGTTAATAATATATATATATATATATATATATATATACGATAAAAAAATAATATATAAAAGGACTATTAATTATATGTGAGAAAAGATAACACAATGTTATAAAATTGTGATATAATATATAAAAAGTTCGATTAAAATATAGAAATTACTAGGTTAGAATCCCGTGTATTACACGGGTTGAATAAATGTAATTTTATATATTAAATAATAAAAAGTTATATCTTTATGAACTCCGTATATTGTACGGGTCAAATAAATGTAATTTTATATATCAAATAATAAAAAAAGTTATATCTTTAAAACCATGTATATTACACAGATTAAATAAATGTAATTTTGTATACTAAATACTAAAAACGTCGTATCGTTAAAAAACTCATGTATTACAGGTGTTGAATAGATCTAAAAAGAGTTATATATTTAAAAATCATGTGTATTACACATATTAAATAAATGTAATTTTGTATACTAGTACTAAATACTAAAAACGTCATACATTTAAAAAACCCGTGTATGGTCAGGTTAAAAAATCTACCAAATAATAAAAAAATTATATCCTTAAAAAACCTCGTGTATTACACGTGTTGAATAAATCTAATTTTACATAGCAAATGATAAAAAATTATATCTTTAAAAACTTCGTGTATTCCACGGGTTATATAAATGTAATTTTGAATAGTAAATAATAAAAAAAATTATTGTTAAAAACCCCACATTTTACACGAGTTAAATAAATATAATTTTGTATACCAAATAATAAAAAAAATATTTTTAATAAATTAGGATAACATTTAATATTAATTTATTATTTATATATTTAATATAAGATAAGTAGGAAGAGAGGTATTTGTTTTAAAAATATATTAAATTAACAATTTAGAGTTGAGGATAATATTTTATTAAAGTATGATAAGATTTAATATTAATTTATAATTTATTTAGTTAATATAAGATAAGTATAGATTTGAGGATACCTTCTTCAATGAATGACAAGTGTCCAAAAGTTGGTTTATTTTATTATAGTAGATAGATTTGTAAAAAAAACTGTCAATAAAATTTCAAGGTTAAAACTGCGCAAGAATGCACGCAAACATACATGAAATACATTTTTTTTAGGTTTGATTAGCTTATCTAATAAACTTAAGGAAATTGATATATACATCACCAATTAGTTTCCCAGAATTAGACAATTAAATATCACTAACGGCTGAACATTGACACACATAACCCGTCAGTAACTGCAAGACGGGCTCCACTAAGAACTTAAACAATGAAAAAACTTTAACATCCGTCAATAATCCCCCGTCCCCGTGATTACTGACGGATAAACGACGTGAAGACATCCTAACCGACGATGTTGAGATTATCACGGGCCGACTATTGATGCCGATAACCTTCATCTTATACAATTTATTTACGTGAACTAAAGGGCATGATGCTTGACATGCTAATTATTCCATATATAAGTTTGCAACTTTTTTGTGCATTATCACTTGTACATTGTGCTTTGAGTGTTTTCCAAAAGAAAAAGTTGATTTTTTCTTTTTATTCCATATATAAGTTTGCAACTTTTTTGTTCATTATCACTTGTACATTGTGCTTTGAGTGTTTTTCAAAAGAAAAAGTTGATTTTTTTCTTTTTAATCCAAAGGTTTTTACTTTTTACAATTTTAACCCTACATAATTTGTTTTTTTTTAACTTTAACCCAAAACTTTCATTATTTGCAATTTAACTTCACAACTTTTGTCACTTATACTTCTCATCTTTCGCAAATTTTCGTTTTACGTATAGTTCTAAATTTTTCGAGTTAATACGAAACAACGTGCATGTGTGGTTCAACGTTTTTACCTCTATTTTTCCATGTTTGACAAGTTCGTCGCAACATGCATATCCTAGGTCGAGTCAGTGTTGGTGGTCGATGACGGTTGTGTGACATTAGTATTATTTGACACCGTTTTATGCCCGCCGCAACGCGGGGTGTGCTTTGCGGGGTTTTTAAAGAAAAAATGGTTATGCATATGGTTGTCGTAACGTTGGTTTAGTGGGTTTTCCAAAAAAAATTGATTTTTTTTTTACTTTTCACCCAAAAGTATTTTTCATAAATTACTTTTAACTCAAAAATATTTGTTTTTTTACCTTTAACCCAAAACTTTTTATCTTTTGCAATCTATTCTCATAATTTTTTTTACTTTCAACTTTGGTCCTTTATAGTTTTCATTTTTCGCAAATTTTTCGCTTTATGCTTGGTTCTAAATTTTGTGACTTAACACATCGCAACGTGCGTCTTTGGTTTAACGTTTTTACGTTTCGTTCTAAATTTTGCGAGTTAACACGACGCAACGTGCATGTGTGGGTGAACGTTTTTACATCGTCTATTTTTCCCCGTTTGACAGGTTTAACATAACGTGTAAGTCCTAGATTAACTTAGTTATAACTAAAGAATCCCAGCCACATTGCGGCGGGTCACAATCCTAGTTATAATTAAAAAAGATTTTAAAATATGACGTTAGTAATTGTGAGCAAGCTTATTACACATACAACAAGTAAGCATGACATCATATCAAAGTCAATGTTACCATTGTTTATTAACTTATAAAGGGAGGTAACTTTTTTCGTCAATAAAATTGAATCACCCGGCGTATCTTGATTAAAAGTTTCGCAAAGATGTAAAGTAATGGGACCTAACTTTTTTTCTATCCTTATGTTTCAGGTTATATATTTGAGTCAGCTATTCGATTCGTGTCGGGTCAAACAACATTAAATCCAAATAAAACTAAATAATCTTCATTTATTCAAAGCAGCCATTCTTACACATTAAAAAACTATATTTGAACCCTCAAGTTTCCTTTATATAAAAACAAGTTTAAGACTTTATTTAAAGTCACTTCAAGTTTAAAAACAATTATAAAAAATTACTAATAGCCCAATTCTTCAACTTTTTTTTTACCTCAATACGAAAATATGTATAAATTTATTGTACAATAAACTTGGTAGGGGCAGGGAATTTTTAAGCAAATAATTAGGGGGATTGGACCTATAGGGTAGAGATAGTGTACATTAATTCAGAAATATGAGAAGTGTATTATAACACTATATAACACCATATAACACAATAGAACACCATATAACATTATATAACACTATATAACAATATATAACACTATACATCTATCATAGACATGCTATCAGACAAAATATAGTGTTATATTTGTTATATAGTGTTACATAGGGTTATATGGTGTTACATAGTGTTACACAGTGTTTATATGATGTTATATAATGTTATATATAGTGTTATAATACACTTCTTACACTTCTGGATTAATGTACAGGATCCTCTACCTGGACCTATATAATTTTAAAAATTTTGGACGAAAAATCGAAAAAATTACACTACTAACCTACACGCTTCAATAGGTGACACAACAATGAATTTGGTCACAAACCGTCGCAAACAAGAAATGGTGGTAGCAAGCTAGCTCGGTAGCAAATTTAGAAACTTTTTTTTGGTCACTAAGTTCAACCACAAAGCTTTTTCAGTCGTAAAACGGTCAGAATTCGATAAGAAAGGTTTTTGTGACGGAACAAATCATAGTGGCGGACCCAGAAATTTTTCCATAGGGGTGCGGAACATTTTTAAAAATTTTAGGCCCCAAGGTGTATAAATAAAAAATCGGTTCGTATCGGGTCAGTTCGGGTCGAGTCGGGTCATGTAAAACAAAAGAACTAAATTTATATAATCATCAAAAACACGTCAAACCTTGTTACAAACTTAATTAAAACGTTGTCCTACGGGTTTTTTTTTTGAAATCTATCCAAAACATCATCTAAACCTATTTTCTTAAGCAACTCTTTCTCTATATAACATATACAACCTTCACTTAAATTCTCATCGACAATCCGACTATTCAAGTATCCACATCAACGAATCGGGAAGACGTATCAACTTTACTCTTGAGAAATCGCTCCATAACGTCCATACTCATTGTTCCTATCGGCTATCACAAACAAATTGATCTATAAATTCATGGCTCCATAACATATTACATAATGTACCAATTATTCAAGCCCTAAATATCTTAATGTAAATCACCCTAACAATCATCTAAACAACATATATACCATAAAAAAGCCAAACATTCTTCACTAAAAAAAAGCCAAACATATTGTGGTATGCGGCTATAAAAAAAGGCAAAATATCATCACTAACAAAATATAACCCATCATAACATAATGAAAACAAAACGAAGTACATGTCTACAATGGTTAGTATGCGGCTATAATAGGCTGCTGGATGTGGATAATATCAACCAAAAATCATAAAAAATAACAAAGAAACTTAACCGTGTTTGATCGGCGGTGGTATGGTGGCTGATTACGGTGGTATGCGGCTGCTGACTGTTCACTGTTGTCGCTATTGATGTTTTGATCGCTGGCGTGCAAGGACGATAAAGAGAGTATGATAGATTATGTAAGGGTTTTGGGCTTGTTTATTTTATTTTAGCTTGAAATATTGTTGATTTGTTGGGTTTGTTTATTGGGTTAAGAGCCTAAGACTTAGTAGTGGGCTAGTTAAATGTATTGGTTATTTGTGTATTTGGGTTTAGTTATTTAGATATTAAAAGTTATATAATTTAGGTAGTATTTTTTATAAAATAAGAGTTTACTAAAGAATATTTTTAAAATATAAATTGATAACACTTTTTACCTAAGGGGTGCGGACGGGAAATTCCAAGGGGTGCGGACGGAAAATTCCATGGGGTGCGGACGAAAAATACCAAGGGGTGCGGATGGGATTTTCGACGGAACTTAACACTAATTTTTTTCCCGGGGATGCGCCCGCCCACCTTGTGCTGGGCTTAGGACCGCCAGCACAAATAGTCTTTAGTGACTGCTTTACGGTCAGTGGTTGTAGACGTGGAGTTTAGTAATAACGTTTAAACTACAAACAAACAAAATAATAAGGAAATTTCGGCAAATGATATCTAGTTTATAATTTAAATTGCAAATGGAATAGTAGATGAGAGTGGCGGAACTAGCCCATTAGATCAGGGGTATCCCAATTTTTTTACATTGTAATCATACAATATTAAAAACACGTCAATCTAATCTAACTACTATAATAAAAGAAATCAACTTTTGGACACATGTCATTCATTGAAGGTATCCTCAAATTTATATTTATCTAAATAAATAAATAATAAATAATAAATTAATATTAAATCTTATCATACTTTAATAAAATATTATCCTCAACAAATACCTCTCTTATCTACTTATCTTATATTAAATATATAAATAATAAATTAATATTAAATGTTATCCTAATTATTTAAAAACATAACTTTTTTTATTATTTGGTATACAAAATTATGTTTATTCAACTCGAGTAAAACGCGAGTTTTTAAGGATATAGTTTTTTTATTATTTCTTTTTTTTATTATTTGGTATATAAAATTATGTTTATTCAACTCGAGTAAAACGCGAGGTTTTTAAGAATATAATTTTTTTATTATTTGGTAGATTTTTCAACCCGACTATACACGGGTTTTTTAAAGATACGACGTTTTTAGTATTTAATATCTAAAATTACATTTATTTAGGATATAATTTTTTATTATTTGGTAGATTTTTCAACCCGACTATACACGGGTTTTTTAAACATACGACGTTTTTAGTATTTAATATACAAAAATACATTTATTTAATCTGTGTAATACACATGGTTTTTAAAGATATAACTCTTTTTTATATGTATACGGGGTTTTTAAGGATGTAATTTTTTATCATTTGGTAGATTTATTCAACCCGATTATACACGGGTTTTTTAAAGATACGCCGTTTTTAGTATTTAGTATACAAAATTACATTTATTTAATCTGTGTAATACACATGATTTTTAAAGATATAACTTTTTTATTATTTGATATATAAAATTATATTTATTTAACCCGTACAATATACAAGGTTCACAAAGATATAAGTTTTTATTATTTAATATATAAAATTACATTTATTCAACCCTTGTAATACACGGATTCTAACCTAGTAAATAAATAAAGTAAAACAAATACCTAATAGATTTGTTTTCTTTTTTCTAATAGTTTGAAATCGTTCCATCAAATCTTCATCTTTTACTTTATGAAAAAAAAAATCATTTTCGACCGCACAAACATGGCATTGTTCAAAAATCCCGGGCCCATTCAATTGCGTAAATCTGTCTTGACAAGCATCAATTTCGAAAAACATATTTCAAAGGTTGCGGTTGCAACCGAAAAACCAAAGCTAGCTTCATTATCCGATAAACCAAAGGACATGAACTATGTGTTCCCATCTCACCCATAAGACGCGCAAAATCACTTATTCTATTATTTGGGCTTTATTTGTTATTACAATTTGGGCTTAATTATCATTAACTAATTATTTGGGCTTTGTTACCAAACAAGCTTTGGGCTTAATGAATAATATCAAGTTTCATAATTTTCTCTTAGGGGTATCCTTGTATATCTTTTAGTGTATGCTATGTATAAAACCGAAAAAAAATTACACTGCATATACGGAGTTGAGGCGTAGCCCGTGCTACGGCTCATTCTACATTGGTTCCGCCCCTAGATGATTTCGACTTATTAATCTAAAAATGAGCCAATTTAAACTATAACGATTTCCGTCAAATGGGTTAGAAAACTTAGGACAAAAGTAAAACGGGTAAAAAGAATTTTGAATTCTGCACAATCTCTTAATTATTTAATTAAAAATAAACTATTATTTAAAATTTAAGTATTATAATATTCACACTTAATTAACACAACATATAGTTATTTGCAAGCTTAGAAAATAGATTAAAAAAGTGATGATTATTAGTCAAATATAATAAGATAACAATTACATGTATGGCACTAACTATCAACGCCTATAAAATCCCTTCAATATTCCCAATTTGAGGCATCCCACCAACTGAATCCAAAGTCTACAACATGAAGAACCAAAACATGAAGATTTGCATGTTTGCCATTTTGACATTGGTGCTTGTGTGGGTTTTGCAACATGAAGGTGTCGAGGCCACCAGAGGAATGCGACAGCGTGGTGGCTCGAGGCTGTTGAAAGAGACGTTTTACCCGAGATATGGAGAGACTTTCCCAAGTGCGTTACCGTATAGGAAAACCTCTACCATCTTCAACGTTTTATCTTTTGGTGCTAAAGGCGATGGAACAACTGACGACACAAAGGTAATCTACTGTACTTAGAGTGTCGTCCCGTTGTGCTTCACAACGAGGATTTAAGTTTAGTAAGATTAAATAATGAAGAAAGTTTCTAAGATGTGATGTATTGGTATAATAAAAAAGTTAATATCGTAAAAATTAACACATTATTTCATTTTTCATGAAAAAATTCATCAACATAATTTTGGCATATAGAAGTCTATGCAATTGGAATAATTAACACGAAAATATCTCTCGACTCAATATTGTTGTATCAAAGTGCCGTCACTTGTCTATAATGCATGTACTTTTGCAAAAAATATATAAAACGATAAATTTATGAAATTTTATTCAGATGAAATTAAGGAGTAATGAACATTATTTTAAAATTTATTTTTTCTCGACTCAATATTGTTGTATCAAAGTGCCGTCACTTGTCTATAATGCATGTACTTTTGCAAAAAAATATATAAAACGATAAATTTATGAAATTTTATTCGGACGAAATTAAGGAGTAATGAAACGTTATTTTAAAATTTATTTTTTCTCGACTCAATATTGTTGTATCAAAGTGCCATCACTTGTCTATAATGCATGTACTTTTGCAATATATATATATATAGGGCAAGGCTACATAGGAAACCCTATCTATATGAAAAACCCTAGAAAACCCAACCTCCCGACATTTTTTTTTTTTTTTGAAACAATTAACACATGTAATATACATGTTTTTAAGAGTTTTGGGCCAAAAAAATAAAAAAAACGCCGAAGGGATCTTTAAAAAAAAAAAAAAAAAATTCAGCATTTTCTGTCTTTGTTGCCTAACACATGTTAGGCACTGAAATTTGTTTATTTTTTTTAAAAAAATCCCTTCGGCGCTTTTTTGTTTTTTTTGGCCCAAAACACTTTAAAACATGTATATTACATGTGTTATTTTTTTCGGAAAAAAAAATGTCGGGAGGTTGGGTAAAAATGGGTGGAGATTTGAGTTTTCAGAGTTTTCTATGTAAATAGGGTTTTCTGTCTATCTTTATCCTATATATATATATATATATATATATATATATATATATATATATATATATATATATAGGGGGCCGCTAGAATGAGAACCACCACGAGTTGTAAGAACCATGAGAACCGCGCCCCGCGGGTGGCCGTCGGCGACGAAATTTTTTTTACACCTAGATCCGTATATTTTAGGGGGGGTGTAAAATTTTCGGTTCAAACGGCGCGCCCGAGGGGGTAGTTTTTTACGCCCAAAGTTTGGGTTTTTTTAATTTTTTTAATTTTTCTTTTTTTTTTTACCAAACTTTGGGCGTAAAAAACTACCCCCTCGGGCGCGCCGTTTGAACCGAAAATTTTACACCCCCCCTAAAATATACGGATCTAGGTGTAAAAAAAATTTCGTCGCCGACGGCCACCCGCGGGGCGCGGTTCTCATGGTTCTTACAACTCGTGGTGGTTCTCATTCTAGCCATCCCCTATATATATATATATATATATATAACGATAAATTTATGAAATTTTATTCGGACGAAATTAAGGAGTAATGAAACGTTATTTTAAAATTTATTTTTTCACAACTACATGTGTTTTAGATTAGTTTAAGGAATTTAATATAGCAAATTAAAATTGGATTTATTTGCATTTTTTTGTGTTTTTTTATATGTGCACAAGCTTTTATATGCCAAATCATGTTGAGTGACTTTCTAACGAAAAATAAGAAACTCTATTGGGTATTTATGACATTAAACCAATCAAAAATATAAACTTAATAGAACTTTATAATTAGAAAATATTGCATCTTAATTAATGATGAGTTTGCAGGCATTTGAAGCAGCATGGCTAGCTGCTTGTAAGCTGGAGGCATCAACTATGGTTGTGCCAAAAGGCTCAGTCTTTTTAATCAAACCCATATCATTCTCAGGACCCAATTGCGAATCAAACATCGTTTTTCAGGTGAACTTTACTCAATCTCGAGCTTGATCTCATTTGTTCGTGAGAGTTTGCTGATTAACTTGTTGGATTGACAGTTAGATGGCACGATCATAGCTCCAAAAAGATCCGGAAGCTGGGAATCTGGCCTCCTTCAATGGCTCGAGTTCACAAAGCTAAACGGGATAACCATCCGTGGAACTGGTGTTATTGACGGGCAAGGCTCGGGATGGTGGAGCGAGTCTGGCACTAAACCAACTGTAAGAACTACCCCACAAATTTTATTAAGAAAAAGAATAGCCACTAGCCTATACCAGGATAGTTTAAGTCCATAATAATATGTATGCACACTTCAATGCATGCTGCTTAGAATGTATTCTACCAATGTTTCCTAATAAAACACCTAAGTTATTAACTCTATATATACACACAGGCGCTCAGGTTTTATGGGAGCTCTGATGTGACCGTAACGGGCATAACGATACAAAACAGTCAACAAACACACCTCAAGTTCGATAACTGCCAATCTGTACAAGTTTTCGAAGTCACTGTTTCGTCCCCAGGTGACAGCCCAAACACAGACGGAATTCACTTGCAAAACTCTCAAGATGTAACCATCCATAGCACCAAACTTGCTTGTGGTATATATTTGCAACAATCCAAAAATTAACATTAACATATATTTATATATACATATATATTTGTTGCAACAGATATTGATATAATTGTTTTAATTAATTCAACAGGCGATGATTGCGTTTCGATACAAACAGGATGTTCAGGTGTAAACATACAAAATGTGGATTGTGGACCGGGACATGGAATAAGCATCGGGAGCCTCGGCAAAGATAACACGAGAGCTTGTGTTTCGAATATTACGGTCCGTGATACAAAGATCCATGACACAATGACTGGAGTAAGAATAAAGACATGGCAGGTAAAAAATAGTTAAGTCTTTGTATAAGTGCACAGTTGGGTAATGGTTCAAAATAATTAAAATGTTAAGTTCTTGGAATAATTTCAGATGAATGCCTAAATTATTGGGTCTTTTTGGGTTGTCCCACCAACTTTGAAATATTGTTACATAACTAGCAATGATTTTGTTTCTAAAGCAGGATTTTAGATGGTTGGAAAGTCTTAGTTGATCTCAGCTCGTCCTACACGTCTAATTTCAACTTTATTATTATTATTATTATTATTAGTATTATTATTATTATTATCATTAATCATTATTATTATTATTATTATTAACCTAATTTCGCTGACAAAATTGAAAGTGGCTCCGTTTAATTTGGACTATATAGGTGGTAAAAGAGTCGGGTCAGATACGTATGTTATACAACGATAACAACATGTTTTAGCTAGGGCGGGTAAAAAAAGTTGTTGAGTATAACTACAACGCATATATTATATAATTTTAAAAACTATTATCACAACAACCATCTTTTTTAAAGAAGATTTGGGATGTTGCAAATTTCATGTATATAATGTAAGACTTTTATTTCATACAACATTACAACTGTTATAATTATTTTTATTTTCTTTTTGTAATAACTTTTATAATAAAGCAATTGGGCAAGTTACATTGAGCAACCAAATGATTCAACTCATCTGTTAACATCTTTCTGTCTCAACCATTGGCAGGGTGGTTCCGGCTCGGTACAAGGAGTGACATTTTCCAACATTCAAGTTTCAAAAGTCGAAACTCCAATCATCATCGATCAATACTACTGCGACGGGGGCAAATGCCAAAACAAGTCATCATCAGTGGCTCTTTCGGAGATATCTTACGAGAACATAAGAGGGACATATACTCGAAACCCTGTTCGACTTGCATGCAGCGATGGCACACCATGCACAGATGTTAATCTAGATACTATTCAACTACAACCGCTACAACAAAATGAAGAAATAGGCAAACCCTATTGTTCCAATGCCTATGGAGAACTCAAAACAAGCACTACCCCTCCAATAGATTGCTTGATGGCAGCTAAGCCATCCGAAAAACAATCTCGAAACAACTATGATTTATGCCAAAATTGATGTTACTGTCTATCTGTAATGGAGATCATGTGCATTAGATATATTATACTAGATATATATATATATATATATATATATATATATATATATATGTGAAACATCATGTATGAGACAAGTTTGACACCGAATTTACTAGATATACCATGTTTGAAGTTGTCCATGATAAATTTTGTAGCATTCTTATGGTTGGATTTTAATACACTACACCCTGTAGCATTAATGAAATTTCATTCTTAATCGTTTAATTATTAAAAGAGTTAATAGCCAAAATGGTCCCTGAGGTTTGCTCACTTTTGCCACTTTAGTCCAAAACCCAAATTTGTTACATCTGGGTCCCCGAGGTTTGTATTTTGTTGCCATTTTAGTCCAAATTTCAAAAAAGTCAAATTTTGTCAGGATTTCTTACTGATTTTTGTCCTTTTCCTCATTTCTTCTAGGGGCAAAATTGTCATTTTGGATTATTATAAAGTAATTTATATTAAAAAAATCAATTATATATAATATCTATATATATACACCCACACAGATACATATATATCTCTCTCTCAACATGTCACTGCTCTCTCTCTCTCTCTAAACTACCACCACCGCCACCGTCGCCGCCACCGTCAAGACCATCATCATCATCAACATCGCCAACACCACCGTCTCTCTCTTCTCTCTATCTCACCACCGTCAAGATCATCATCATCATCATCAACATCGCCGCCGTCGGCACCACCGTCAAACACCACCACCACCGTGATGAGAACCGACATTGGGATGGTGGTGGTGGTGGTTTTGATGTACATACATTCACCGATTTGATGATTTTGATGTGGGTTTTGAGTCACATATGTTGCAACCGATTTGATGATTTTGGGGGTTTAAGGCAACCGATTTGATGATTTTGATGTGGGTTTTGAGTTTTGATCCATAAATATGTTCATAAATTCACCGATCTGTTCATAAATTCACCGAATGGAGAAGAGTGAAGGGGGTGGGGGTGTGGGTGTGGTGGTGGCGGAGGTAGCTGAAGTGTGGTGGTGGCTGAGGTATGGCGGAGGTGTGGTGGAGGTGGTGGTGCTTGTTGTTGTTCTGCAGTGGCATTATTGTTGTTCTGGCAGTGGCATATTCACCGAATGGAGAAGAGTGAAGGGGGTGGGGGTGTGGTGGTGGCAGAGGTGTGGTCGGTGGCTGAAATGTGGTGGTGGCTGAGGTGTGGCGGAGGTGTGGTGGAGGTGGTGGTGCTTGTTGTTGTTGTTGTTCTGCAGTGGCATTATTGTTGTCGGTGTGTGTATGTGTATGTGTCTGATTAGGGTGTTAATGGGTGATGGATGTGTCTGATTGGGTGTTAATTCGGTGGTGGTGGGTTTGTGGTGGCGGTGGTTCTCACAGAGGTAGCAGGGGTGGGGGTTTGGGTTTTGTGGTGGCGGTGGTTCTCACAGTGGTTCTCACAGAGGTAGCAGGTGGTGATGGGGGTCGGGTGGCAGGCGGTGGTAAGGTTGTGGTGGTTGCGGAAGAGAGAGAGGGAGAAGAGAGAGAGACAGAGATGGTTGCGGTAGTGGAGGTGCTGTGGCGATGGTGGCGGTGCGGTGGTGGTGGACGGTGGTGGTGCTGAAATATGAAGTCTCTGTGTTGAGGGAGAGAGAGTGAGTTATTATAATTGAGATATATAATAAAGAGATAATAAATGACCAAAATGCCCCTGAGGGTGAAGACAAAATAGCAGGTCAAAAGTGGGTAATCTGGTCAAATTTTAAATTTGGACTAAAATGGCAACAAAATGCAAACCTCGGGGACCCAGATGTAACAAATTTGGGTTTTGGACTAAAGTGGCAAAAGTGAGCAAACCTCAGGGACCATTTTGGCTATTAACTCTTATTAAAATAATATATATAAATAATTAAACAATTTTAGATGGGTGTTACACATGACAACAATATTATTAGTTTTTTTTTTTTTAAACATCTCTCGTTACAAATTATCTTACCCTACCTCACCATTGACATGTTTGATCCTTTTTATAAACTAGCTGCAACATCTCATATTATTAAAACGTTATTCGATCAACCATGTCTTTTATGTTGCTTGTGATTTAAAGAACCATGTTTATCAATTTTTCTGTTCTTTTGAAATTTCAAAGCGTTTTTTAAAAGGTTATAATATGATGACCCACTAGCTACATTATAAATTTTATTATATTTTTGTGTTTGGCAATACCATCTTTTGTACTTGTAGTCTTTTTCGATAATTTACTATATTAAACGTTTGAGATTTATCATTTTCATGTTTTATGTTGGGAAGTATAACAAATGTTATATTTAAATTAGTTACAGATCGTTGATTGCCTTTCTTATATCTTGAACCACTAAAACATGACAAATTGGGCATTTGGTCTAGTGGTATGATTCTCGCTTTGGGTGCGAGAGGTCCCGAGTTCGATTCTCGGAATGCCCCCTAATACTCTATACATTATTTGTTTTATTGTTCATTTATTTAGTGTCCCTTTAAATCATAAGTTCTTTTATTTTTTTTTTGTTCCATTCCCAAATCTTATTATTTGATTCCCATTAAAATCATGATGTGTACTGTCTATCGATAAATACATTTTCTCTTAAAGCTCATGTCCTAATTGACTTGTATCCTTATCTTTTATCGTTATTATTAAATGGTTATGTTCATCAAATAAGAACGTGTGTTGATGCTCATCATCATTCTTCATCAACTGACCACAATGGACACTAATGAGTCATTTTCGCGTTGCCATCCATCTCATGAGTGCTCATCAATAACAGAAGATATACTAATGTAATCTAAGATAATTCATTAAGTCTTGTATTGACTGATACGGCAATAATTTCAGGGGTCACTGCAACATATACGCCGGGGGGGGGGGGGGGGGGGCACTTGCGTAATGTACTTGAAGTTCTACCAATCATGCACTGCGTAATGTTACTGGCAAAAAGAAGAAAATCGATCTTAGTTTATTATATTTTTTATTTCCCTAATCGTATTTTTTCTGGTTTTTTAGTTTATTTTTATGTATGTTTTAATTTATTATTTAAAATGTTTTACATAGTTTAAATTATAATGCTTTATTTATTTTAGAAAAAAAGTAGTTTAGCGTATTAGATAGAGTGTGTGATGTGGCATTGCAGAATTGGTGGAGGTGGTATGAAGGTCAAGTGGCCTTTCCACTCTACCAACTCCAACACACTACCTGATTTAAGGTACTAGAATAGGTGGTGATGGTGTCACCGATTCGTGTACCCTATCAAAATCTCAAATTGGCAAGTGGTGTCACCCCCTAAAAGATGTCCTACTAATTATAACTTGTTTTAGTATTAAGAGACTCTACTATTTATTAAAGAGTCGGGTAGACAAATTGGACACACTTTTAAAAAAATAACTGAGCTCAAATAGCTAACATCACATTATGTCCATCAAAGGGTCTTTAGTCTAATGATATTAAAATATTGGAAAAACGTTATCGCTTTTGACGTTGTACGGGTTTATGTCTCATGATTGACAAAAGATATAGATTTTAGAGAATGTGTGAATTAACTATTTTGTCTCATGATACCATGTTAACTATAAAACAGGACGCTCTATTTACCTACTCAACATAGTGATCGGTTTATTTCAAATAACCAAGTTTTATGTCATGTTAAACATATGTGGGAAATGCTCTACGACTCTATTACATGATTCCATCTTTTATATGTTATGATAATTAATAGAATGCTAACTTACTTTTGTATATGTGATGTGCATATTTTTGACTAAAAACGAGAATACACAAAAGTAGCGAAAACAATATACAATAAAAAGATCATAAAAATAAGAGTAAACTGCCATTTTGGTCCCTGAGGTTTGGTCAGTTTTACCACTTTAGTCCAAATCTCAAATATTTTGCATCTGGGTCCCTGTGGTATCAGTTTTGTTGCCATATTGGTCCAAAAATTAAATCAGCTCAGATTTTTCAAAAAAACCCTGGTTTTTTGTCCTTTTCCATAAGGGCAAATTGGTCATTTTATGAGTTATCATAACAAATTATTAATATTAAACACTAAATAAAACTAAACCCTATAAAAGAACTGAAAAATCTTCATCTTCCCCAGATGCCCCAAAATCCTCACTCCTTCTCCACCACCACCACCCACAGCCACCACCACCACTAAGCTCCGTCGCACCTTTCTTCACCCAGACTCTAATAACCACTTTCTCTCTCAACAACCAACCTTTAATAACCGTCGCCGAGAACTCATTTGCCACCTACCTAACCTCTCAAAACCCCTGCCTTGACTTCTTCTTCCACACCGTACCTAACATACCACCGGAAGACCTAATCAACCGTCTAGATCTCGCATGGAGCCACAATCCTCTAACAACACTCAAACTCATCTGCAACCTCAGATCCGTTCGCGACACCGGCAAATCAGACAAACAGAGCTTCTATACAGCAACGATCTAATAATTACAAAATATGATCTAATAATACCTATACACACAGCTTCCCGTCCATCGTACAAATGGCAAAACCCTCGGATAAGTTTTGATTTGTAAAGCGAGTCAGCGGCGATCTCCATACGGCACATGAGTGCCATATCAGTGAAGAAGCTCATGAGCTCTTTAGGAGTTGTATCCACGGATCTCGATGAAGGTTCGTGGTTGTGGCTGGTTTCGACGGTGATTGTGGTGGTGTCTTCGGTGGAGAAGGGGCGGCGGTGGAGGAATGAGGAGGAGGAGGCGGTGGAGAGAGGCTATATTAGGGTATTTGCTGGTGTTGGGTTTGGGGAAGATGAAGACATATATGTTCTTTTATAGGGTAAGTTTAATTTACTTTTATTAATTTAATAATTTAACTAATAATGAGTTATAATAAATTTATAATGTGACAACTGTCACTTTTCCGTACATTCCATACACTAAATGAACAGTAATCTGTGCTTTAATAACTGTGCATGATCTAGTTTACAAGACAAACAAATTTCTGATTGCTGTTATATACATACAATGGCATTTCATGTTACAAGACTTTTATCGTTACTACATGTAACACGATATAGTTCTAATAATGCACAGAACAGAATTGGAACCATTATCAGACAAACTAGAAATGCTGACGGGAGTTCAGTACATAGACAGACAATGTTTTGAGGCCCAGTATGAGCCAGAGACTAAGTACTACACTAGTATAGTGTGTAGGGAAGTAAGGACCCCAAAACTACATGCCTAAGTGATAGATAAAGTGCCGGAAAGTGCCTAAAACTCACATAAAGTGCAGAATTATGCATATTTCAGCAAAATTCATCATTTTAACATACTTGTATTATGCAGAAAATTGACTAAATGGTCCTGTATGCTTTCCTAAGTGTCGGGAATTAAAAGAGTCACAAAAGGGTACTTAAAGAACACTAAACGGAATAACTTGACACTTTAACGAACCGGTATCTAACCGAACAACCGGACATTACCCGGAACACCAAAATATTGCTAGAAGCATTGTTTTACTTTTTCTGAGATAGTTATGGTTCCCGAACACCCTAACATACTACAAAATGCAAGATACATATGAAACACTAGATATTAGACTTAACCCCTAACTAATTACCTACTTACCATCAAATTTACACATGGACCCCCTCCCCCCTTGATATTTACGGCCCAAGATATGGCCCCACCTCAAGATTGCATAATCCTTCCTAAATTTCCACTTGATCTTTTCTTGGATTTGGTTAAATCTTGCTTGTACTTCATCAGACATTAAGACCATTGGTTAATAACACTTGATTATAAGTAACCTTCATGTTCATCTTCACAACACACCACCACACTCTTTCCTTCTTCCCTTCCCTCTCTCGGCCGAAGGTAACCCCCACCACCTGTAACACCCTGGTTATTTAATATGTAAATACCAACGATTAGATGTGTAGTTAAGACTACACATGCTATAAAAATACGGGTTTATTAAAACTTTTATAAATCATAGGTTATTCTACAAAACATGGTCGAATTCGTTGATTAAAATCTACAACGTTGCAATGTGCGGAAGCGTGTATCTTTGTCGTGTTCGGTTCTTCGCTGAGCTTGATCGTCTCCCGGCATCCCAGAAAGTACCTACATTTCATAAACATGAAATGCTTTAGTCATACGGTATATAAAACGCATTTAAACGAGTCCGGAAAACAAACTGATCAAAATATACATTTTTGTACGGGGTCCACCGTAAATTACGGTGGACACCGTAATTTACGGTGGTCCTTATTTTGACTTGTTTTCACCGTAAATCAGAAGAGATCCACCGTAGCATTTCTCAACTCCACCGTAAATTACGGTGGACACCGTAATTTACGGTGGCACCTGCATTCAGCTTCTCCATTTTGCCGTAACTTGACACGAAATCTTTCGTATCTTTCAAACCGCTTATCCATTTGACCTACCGTTTCTTCCTACATGTTTGTAATTTGATTCTCCATCATATGGAGTTAAAATCCGACATCCGGCTTGATAAAATTCAAGACTATTAAGTCTTCGGCTTATTACTCTTTTACCAAAATTTGACCCGTTCGTGATTTTATCAAACATACAAGTTTGTTTGACCCTTATTTCTCATAAACCTATTAAATTCAAGGATATCTAACATTTTGGGTTCCAATTATAGAATTATATACATTCTTTAGCCCATTTTCACCCATATGCTTATTTGACCCGTTTGAGGTATTCAAGCATATTTTAGCACCATTTGCTTTCATTCATTTCAAAATATATATATCCATATTTCTTAACAAAGGATCTTCCACCACAACTATATTTGTGGTGGATTCGATGTGATGATTTATGTGTACCAGAATTTACCCTTCAAATAGTTATTTTACGGCAAAGACTCAAATAGAGCCATTTGACTAACGTTTTACCTCTTTCAACTTCTATACTCTTCCTAAGTAATTATTTAATTGAAAAAATCATTTTCAAACAACCTTTAAGGGTTGTTTGTTCAATTTGACCTACAAGGGCGTTTTGGTCAATCTTAGTCCTTCATTTACGACGAAGGACAATTAGTGCTTGTTTGAACCCCAAAGTCCGACCTTTTAACCATATTCTTGTTTAGAAACCAATATGTTTCTAAACACCATAATCATAACTCAAATTATTCGCTTTACCTAAAAGATAACCGAATGGCTTATTTTAACTTTGTCTAACTGTCATAAAACTCCAAATTCTACATGATGAGTTGTATTACTATACGTACCTGGCTCGGATCAATATATTGACCCGTTTCAATACCTTCCTTAGTAGCTATGTAAGCATCCATGTGCTATTTATTTCCTAAATTCATGCAACTTGACAACCCATTAGCCGATATTGTCAAAGGGTGATAATTTCACCTTTTGACCCGTTTGGTCTATATGACCAATTACCATTGTCAAATTGTCAAAATTACCATTTTGCCCTTAATGGTTATTATAATTTAACTTATATGATAACCATTAAAAGTACATGCTTCATTCGTCATAATATGATCGAATTACCGGTTTAACTCATTTTTAGCCATCATTATGTTTTCTTGTCATATTTGATTATCTTGTTCCGTACGACCACATGTCGGAACATCATATCTCAATTAGGTATTTTTCTTTATTCGTAACTAATACGACGAAAGAATATTATAAATAAATAACTAGTGTAAGATATACTTACCTTGCATCCCGAATACGCTTTTCCTTTATGCTTGCTTCGTTTGACCCGCTTCCTTTCCAAGCCTCCACCTAGCTTGTCAAGCGTCAAACTATCATCATAATTCGTAAGACGGTTATATTAGTCATCATTAATTATGACTATTCCATCTTACATATTTTCTATCACAAATACTATTCGATCTTATTAATGGTCGGTTTGACTACTAAAAGTCAAACGCCCCTTAGCATATAAATGCACATTCAAGTTCTATCTATCAATTAGTAGCTAACATGATCTTATACACTTAGTTACATGAACATGGCTACCAATTTCATCATAACATTCAAACCCATTTCAATCATGTATGAACAAGTTCCCAAATCACTTAATTTGTTTGAGTGCCTTGTTTCTATTATCAAATATGATGATTTTAAACATAACTTATCATCATCTTTACTATTACATAAAAACCCACTTCCTAGTTTACTTGTTAATCACATACAAGTGATATTACTTCAAGTTCTTCATGATTTCATCATATCTAACAAAACCCACTTCTAGTTACTTATGAACTCTTAACAAAATCTCTAATTTGTTCAAGTAGTTCATTCATATGAATTAGTGTGATGTTTATAAACACCATTAGAACATCAATTTCATCAATTCTACCAAAACCCACTTAGCTCATAATAGGGTAATTATCAAATCCCTAGTTTGACAACAATTTATCAAGATTTCTACTAGGGTTTGTTCCTAAACCAAGATATAATCACAATGTCACTCATAGATTCAACATTCATTCCAAAATTTCGATTATGATTGTTCATCATAATCTCAAAGTATCACCAAAACTGAAAATTCGACATACCTTGTGATCCCCTCGACTAGGTGATCATTAATACGTATTCATGCATTCGATTCTGGCTGGATTCGACCTTCAATTTTGTTGATTTGTTGAAGCTAGGGCTAAAGCTCCATGGGAGCTTTCTCCTGACCTTAACCACGCACGCACACACACTTGTGTGTGTGTTGTGCTTATTTTTAAGTTTTTAGATTTCAATATCAAGTTACCCGGCTTTGGTCCCTCGTGTTTGGTTAGTTATTAATTAGATCACAACCTAATTATTTTCAATAACATTCCCACTTATTAACTAGGTTTAATATTCCTAGTGAACTTAGCGGGTTCGGGAATATTTATGACTAAGTTTATTTTAGGTCCCGTTAACTCGGGCCTTTTATCCTTTTTATTTCCTTAAAAGCTTTTATTCACCTTTTAGTAAGTATTAGGATTATTTATTTAAGTCCTAATATTCACCGGGTTAAATTTTACCACTAACGGTATTTTCCCCGTCTTTAGTATTAACGGGGTTTAATTACCAAACCCATTTTCGGGGTGTTACAAGTCTACCCCCCTTAAAGAGGTTTCGTCCTCGAAACCTTGCTTACATAGTTCATTGAGTTTCTAAACTCAATGCGTTTGACTTGAGTAATCTCTTAAGCATTACTCATACTTTAACCGATTGTTAGTATTACCAAAAAGGTATGGTAATATCCTTTTGGTTATTAATCATCCACTTGTCTTACTTGACATAATGCGACTTTAAATAACATAATCTTGTTATTTCCACTAGTTTAATTAACTTAGCAATATCCACCACTTTCATATACTATCGAATCCTTTATGAATCCGTTATTTTGACTCGTTTAAAGGCCTTTAGTGAAATCCTTTCACTTTTAGCAGCAAATTTCTTTTGTCTTCAAATTTATTTATTCGGTTCAGTCATACCGAACATACCGCTTACAAGCAAACCAAATTTATTTAAATGACCTTGACCGGTCTCACTACTTAGACTTATTAGTCCAGTTACTTTTTACCGATTTGCTTGATCATAATGTGATTCTACTTCACATTACCTCTCTTGACCGTGGTCATGTCACATCATGTTTTAATTTATATCAACCTTTTCATTTTCGAAAATATCACTTTTCGAATATTTCGTCTTGCGCCTATCAGTGTCAAGACTTGTATCTTTCATGCTTACTATTTAAATACCTATCAGAATTTATGTTTGTAAAAAAAAAAAAACATTATTTCTTACTAAAACCGAAGCTTTAGTTTTAGGATCTTCTCTCTAACTTTTGTCAATTATCCATACCGGGATATTGACAGTCTGTAATTTTATTCTTTTACAGTTTTAGTTTTATGCGGGGATTTTCAACTGGTTCTATCGCTTTGTTAAGTAACCCGTAGGTTCCTTCACGTAGCCTCGTAGGCTATTTCCTTAGGTCTTCACCCCTTTTTACTGAAAACACTAAGGTTTATTTCCTTTTTCCTTTCGTGACCCAAGGGTCATCCTGGTCCCGTAGACCTTAACACTGTGTTTAATCCCGTAAGTTATGATGATCCCGTAATTCATCTTTTATTTGTATCTACATTCAAATGTATATATATATATATATATATATAGCTTCAAAGCATGTCTTGCTATGTTTAAAATCGTATATTTTCGCTTATGAGCTTTAGTTGACCTTGACCGTAGTCTAAGGCTTCATTTGTTTATTTCCGGGCGAAATTTTCTGACTTTGTCCTTACGTTTGACGTTTTACAAAAACGACCCGTTAAGGGACATATTCGCATCTTCCGGGTTCGAGTGTAAGTACACTACCTCCCAATGCTTGTCTAAATCATTTTACCTTCTTGCGTTTTCTGGGTTCGAGTGTAAGTACACTCCCTCCCAATACTTGTTTAACATGCTTGCGTTTTCTGGGTTCGAGTGCAAGTACACTCCCTCCCAATACTTGTTTAACATGCTTGCGTTTTCTGGGTTCGAGTGCAAGTACACTCCCTCCCAATACTTGTTTAACATGCTTGCGTTTTCTGGGTTCGAGTGCAAGTACACTCCCTCCCAATACTTGTTTAACATGCTTGCGTTTTCTGGGTTCGAGTGCAAGTACACTCCCTCCCAATACTTGTTTAACATGCTTGCGTTTTCTGGGTTCGAGTGCAAGTACACTCCCTCCCAATACTTGTTTAACATGCTTGCGTTTTCTGGGTTCGAGTGCAAGTACACTCCCTCCCAATACTTGTTTAACATGCTTGCGTTTTCTGTTTCATTTGGGTACTTTTTAATTAGTCCCATTCACCCCGCCATTACCACATCGGACATAACTGCGCTCATTATAAGAAGCTCACGCTATCATGTGTTCACTACTTACTTGGCCAGAGTAAGCGATCAACACGTGGTACGCGTGACCTTATTATAATTACCACATCACGTCCCATGTAAGTAACTCCTCAAATTGTCTCCATGTTTATGGTTTCATTTGGTAAAACTCTATTTAATTGTTAGTTAACAATTATTAGTTTTAATCGTTTATCCTTGAACATGTACAATGTCCTTTTTTATGAACATTTATTCGCATTCATTGATGTGATCATAAATTTTCTCAATAGGATTTGTATTGAGAATACTTGCTTGGATGATCACTCTCGTCCAAGTTTCTATATAAACAAGTCTTGTTATTCATTTGTTATTCATCATTGTGAATAACACATTTCCTATTAAATTTCTCTTGGAAATCAGGTTTTCCAAGTTCTGTCATATGTGTATGCAACCGTTATTACTTACGTTTTTGTTGCATATAACGACTCGTGCGATTTAATTTAAAAGTGTGCACCTGGTGATGCTTGCCCTAACGGGCTTCTCTTGTCATTAGTCTTGTTCGCGACCGTTACGCGATTTTGGTCCTTAATGAGTATGCTCTTTCTGTCGTACCCCGGACCGTTCCATCATCATGTCCATAATTTATTTGACTCTCGTCGTCTTCAAACGCGAGTGTCCTTCATTTAAAACATTCATAAAAGTTAGTAAAGTCGACTTCAATAATCGCCCGTATTATAATACAAGGCATTTTCTACTATACACGTCAACGCGCGTATTTTCGTCAACCCTAACAATCATTTAAATTGGGGTAACGTATACCACACGATAGCTCTATGTGTTGTTTACAACACTTGAGCATACTAACTAATAACGTACTTGTACTTACCGGATTTGCGATCAAGCTTCGAACCGAACACTATTCTTTGTCAAGAGCATAAGGTTTAAGTCCAAGCATGGTTCCTCCCAACCATACTCGAATCTCTTAAACCAAGGCTCTGATACCAACTTGTAACACCCTGGTTATTTAATATGTAAATACCAACGATTAGATGTGTAGTTAAGACTACACATGCTATAAAAATACGGGTTTATTAAAACTTTTATAAATCATAGGTTATTCTACAAAACATGGTCGAATTCGTTGATTAAAATCTACAACGTTGCAATGTGCGGAAGCGTGTATCTTTGTCGTGTTCGGTTCTTCGCTGAGCTTGATCGTCTCCCGGCATCCCAGAAAGTACCTACATTTCATAAACATGAAATGTTTTAGTCATACGGTATATAAAACGCATTTAAACGAGTCCGGAAAACAAACTGATCAAAATATACATTTTTGTACGGGGTCCACCGTAAATTACGGTGGACACCGTAATTTACGGTGGTCCTTATTTTGACTTGTTTTCACCGTAAATCAGAAGAGATCCACCGTAGCATTTCTCAACTCCACCGTAAATTACGGTGGACACCGTAATTTACGGTGGCACCTGCATTCAGCTTCTCCATTTTGCCGTAACTTGACACGAAATCTTTCGTATCTTTCAAACCGCTTATCCATTTGACCTACCGTTTCTTCCTACATGTTTGTAATTTGATTCTCCATCATATGGAGTTAAAATCCGACATCCGGCTTGATAAAATTCAAGACTATTAAGTCTTCGGCTTATTACTCTTTTACCAAAATTTGACCCGTTCGTGATTTTATCAAACATACAAGTTTGTTTGACCCTTATTTCTCATAAACCTATTAAATTCAAGGATATCTAACATTTTGGGTTCCAATTATAGAATTATATACATTCTTTAGCCCATTTTCACCCATATGCTTATTTGACCCGTTTGAGGTATTCAAGCATATTTTAGCACCATTTGCTTTCATTCATTTCAAAATATATATATCCATATTTCTTAACAAAGGATCTTCCACCACAACTATATTTGTGGTGGATTCGATGTGATGATTTATGTGTACCAGAATTTACCCTTCAAATAGTTATTTTACGGCAAAGACTCAAATAGAGCCATTTGACTAACGTTTTACCTCTTTCAACTTCTATACTCTTCCTAAGTAATTATTTAATTGAAAAACTCATTTTCAAACAACCTTTAAGGGTTGTTTGTTCAATTTGACCTACAAGGGCGTTTTGGTCAATCTTAGTCCTTCATTTACGACGAAGGACAATTAGTGCTTGTTTGAACCCCAAAGTCCGACCTTTTAACCATATTCTTGTTTAGAAACCAATATGTTTCTAAACACCATAATCATAACTCAAATTATTCGCTTTACCTAAAAGATAACCGAATGACTTATTTTAACTTTGTCTAACTGTCATAAAACTCCAAATTCTACATGATGAGTTGTATTACTATACGTACCTGGCTCGGATCAATATATTGACCCGTTTCAATACCTTCCTTAGTAGCTATGTAAGCATCCATGTGCTATTTATTTCCTAAATTCATGCAACTTGACAACCCATTAGCCGATATTGTCAAAGGGTGATAATTTCACCTTTTGACCCGTTTGGTCTATATGACCAATTACCATTGTCAAATTGTCAAAATTACCATTTTGCCCTTAATGGTTATTATAATTTAACTTATATGATAACCATTAAAAGTACATGCTTCATTCGTCATAATATGATCGAATTACCGGTTTAACTCATTTTTAGCCATCATTATGTTTTCTTGTCATATTTGATTATCTTGTTCCGTACGACCACATGTCGGAACATCATATCTCAATTAGCTATTTTTCTTTATTCGTAACTAATACGACGAAAGAATATTATAAATAAATAACTAGTGTAAGATATACTTACCTTGCATCCCGAATACGCTTTTCCTTTATGCTTGCTTCGTTTGACCCGCTTCCTTTCCAAGCCTCCACCTAGCTTGTCAAGCGTCAAACTATCATCATAATTCGTAAGACGGTTATATTAGTCATCATTAATTATGACTATTCCATCTTACATATTTTCTATCACAAATACTATTCGATCTTATTAATGGTCGGTTTGACTACTAAAAGTCAAACGCCCCTTAGCATATAAATGCACATTCAAGTTCTATCTATCAATTAGTAGCTAACATGATCTTATACACTTAGTTACATGAACATGGCTACCAATTTCATCATAACATTCAAACCCATTTCAATCATGTATGAACAAGTTCCCAAATCACTTAATTTGTTTGAGTGCCTTGTTTCTATTATCAAATATGATGATTTTAAACATAACTTATCATCATCTTTACTATTACATAAAAACCCACTTCCTAGTTTACTTGTTAATCACATACAAGTGATATTACTTCAAGTTCTTCATGATTTCATCATATCTAACAAAACCCACTTCTAGTTACTTATGAACTCTTAACAAAATCTCTAATTTGTTCAAGTAGTTCATTCATATGAATTAGTGTGATGTTTATAAACACCATTAGAACATCAATTTCATCAATTCTACCAAAACCCACTTAGCTCATAATAGGGTAATTATCAAATCCCTAGTTTGACAACAATTTATCAAGATTTCTACTAGGGTTTGTTCCTAAACCAAGATATAATCACAATGTCACTCATAGATTCAACATTCATTCCAAAATTTCGATTATGATTGTTCATCATAATCTCAAAGTATCACCAAAACTGAAAATTCGACATACCTTGTGATCCCCTCGACTAGGTGATCATTAATACGTATTCATGCATTCGATTCTGGCTGATTCGACCTTCAATTTTGTTGATTTGTTGAAGCTAGGGCTAAAGCTCCATGGGAGCTTTCTCCTGACCTTAACCACGCACGCACACACACTTGTGTGTGTGTTGTGCTTATTTTTAAGTTTTTAGATTTCAATATCAAGTTACCCGGCTTTGGTCCCTCGTGTTTGGTTAGTTATTAATTAGATCACAACCTAATTATTTTCAATAACATTCCCACTTATTAGCTAGGTTTAATATTCCTAGTGAACTTAGCGGGTTCGGGAATATTTATGACTAAGTTTATTTTAGGTCCCGTTAACTCGGGCCTTTTATCCTTTTTATTTCCTTAAAAGCTTTTATTCACCTTTTAGTAAGTATTAGGATTATTTATTTAAGTCCTAATATTCACCGGGTTAAATTTTACCACTAACGGGATTTTCCCCGTCTTTAGTATTAACGGGGTTTAATTACCAAACCCATTTTCGGGGTGTTACAAACCACCATTATTTTCATTTCAAGCTCATGCAATCCAAGGCCTTCTCAAGGTGTTACAAGGTGCTTTAGGAAGCTTGGTGCTCACGGAACTTGAAGGACCTCACTCGTTTGCTTTTATCCACTCCATCTTCACACTTGTTTCTTCCCTAGCTTAAAGCTAGTAGTAAGATTCTTTTTAACTCTTGTTTACTTCTATTTTTAGTGGATAAAAGATGTAACATGTGGTAAATAACAAGAACACTCAAAGACATAAACTTGAATCATGAACAAAAGCTTAACATATGATGATATATGGATGAAATGATGTTGCTTAGTGCATGAATGATATTTGATTGTTGATTTCTTGAGATGATGAAGTTAATCATCACATGGAAATGGACAAAATATCAAGATTTAATTTGAGGAATCTGACCTGATTTCACTTTTGAACCAAAATGGCAACAAAACTGAAATCACAGGGACCCAGATGCAAAAAATTTGAGATTTAAATTAAAGTGGCAAAAATGACCAAACCTCAGAGATTAAAATCACAGTTTACTCTAAAAATAAAGACGAACAAAATATATTATGAATACACGTAAAATGGAATCAGTCTTGAAATCATACTCAACCAGTCAAAAAGACCCTACTTTACTCATATTGTGAACTGGGCATTGGATCATAGTTTTGATATTGTGTGGTAACCTCCATGCTTGCAAAAGTTTTTAGGCTTGGGCCTAGGCCCATACTTAGACGTCTAGCTATAATTGAATTTTCAAAAGAATTGTAACTTTCAATATCTATTATATTATTTTCTTTCTTTGTGTGTTCTTTTTAAAGCATAGTAAATTTTAGGGTTCACGGTAATGATGTATTGATATTGATATTGATATTGATATTGATATTTACTTTTATGTTTTTGATTAGTCGAGCTGATAACGAAAAGTCTTGTCGCGTAACACGGGAGGAAAAACCAAGTTATATGTATAATTCAAATGTCCATATTTCTCAAAGTACTGAACTAAAATCGACGGATCACTCAAAATTTTGTATCAAATCGGGTTACAAGTCAGTTTTGTTTCTAACTAGAGATCAGATCCGTACAATCCAGGTATTGAAAATACAGATCACCAAATTTCTAGAAAAATACCGTACCGAAAGTTTTGGTACGGTATCGATACTCGTTACAAAATGCTTATCTTTATATCGTATCATCAGTATCGTACTGGGGTGCCGAACATACCGACTGTTACTAAATACCGCTACGATGCAACACTTGTTACTAAATATTTTAAACCTATTTTAACAACCCGACTTGTGATATTCGGGCCAAAGCATTTGATAAACACTCACCGACTTGTGGACACACAATTACTAGGTGTCTGTCACTACAGTTACCAAACATGAAGCATAAATCGGCACATGGATCTCACGGTGTTTGGATGCATCACATGCTATTTCCATTCCACACTTGCACGGCCCTTGACCAAAACTGATTTGCTTTTAGTTACATTCATAACAACTTTTTATATTTAAAGAAACTTAAAAAGCCAAACACAAGGTTTAGAGGAACTTTATAAAAATGAATATTATTCATGAGTTTTACATATAAGATGTTGTATTTATACATGACTGAGTTATTAACTACGAGAATATACATAACACATAATATGCGATACCCAGTGGCGGATTTAGAAAAAAAAAACTTCAAGGGGCAACGTTTCAAAATTTTCTTTTCTATAAGGGCAGTGAAATGGAAAAAACGTCAAATTTTTCAAAAATTTACACTACGTCGGAGCATCAACACTACCCCTAGTATCAAGCTACATTTGCCCCTGACGATACCCTCGTTGAATATTCATTGTTTATTATATGGCACATTAGAACAATTGTATTAGAGATCATCGTCATTATCATACTCAGTAAATCCCACCAATAGCAAAGCTAAGGTAGGGTTTGAGGAGGGTAAGATGTAGACAACAATTGTATTAGAGATAGAGGTTAAAAACCGTAACACATATATAAGTATAATAAATGTGAGTCGAAGTCTAGACAAGATATGCAAATTGAAAAGCTTTATAATCGTTTGTGTAAGACTTTATACTTAATTTTGTCATGGACACAGTTCAATCACTTGGGTACATCTATCTATCAAGTCCGAAGAGCTTTGGTGGACGCAATGAAACTATGGTGCGATTAACTGCAGTTACCATCAAAAGAATCATAGTCGATCAAAATCTTAACCATAGGAATGACCATGCCAAGCAAATTCCGAGAGTTAAAAGTCACAATCTAACTGTGGAACAACCATAGAAAAGTTGAGGCAGATGTTTTTATAAAAGAAGTCGACCAATTCAAGTCCACTTCATCTTCAAGCATACAAGAAACCTTCAAAACATGAGTATTTATTTGAATGATCAATCACATTATAATACCCAACACATACTCAGACAATGTGTAATGTCTCATCCTAGGGCGTTTTGCATCATGTGACAGTTCAGTCAGCAATAGGGCATTTTTCATAAATGGATGTAATGGGGATGTGGGACATTATGTTAAAAGGGATTTAATAATAGGATTAAATAAAAAAAACTCAATAAATGTTATTGGACAAAAAACCATCAAAAAGGGTGATTGATCAACACACAAGGGGCTCGAGCGTTCTAAATACAACGCCATTCAAAAAATTGAACAAAAACGCCTCGGGGGGGGGGGGGCTGTCGTGGGGCGTGCTTGGGCGTCGTTGGGCAAAAAAACGCCCATTTTCTGAACAACTACGCATGTTCTTATATAACTTTCAATATTTTTACAACAAAATTCAATACTTTATGAGAAGACTAAAACATTTCTAGAAAGGATTTGTATAAGAAGTTTTTCAAAGTGAAATCATAAATTAAAAGAATGGTTTAAATTATTGAGAAAATTGAGATAAAGTTTTAAACATGAAAATAAAAACTGATGAGTGTGAAGTGTGTATATAAATTTAAGTATATTTTAAGCCCTTTTACACTTTTTAGCCAAGTTTTAAATTTATAAAACACGATATTTACTAACACTAAACACACATATGGGCAAGTGCACCCATCGTGAGCGTAGTATAGTGTTGGTAAGATACCGAGGTCGTCCAAGGACACAAGAGCTTTTAGTACCGGTTTATCCTCAACGTCTAATCAAATTAAAAGTTTAGAAAAAGGTTTTAAACTAGAAAAATAAAACTAACTAAAATGCTGAAAAATAAAAATAAAAGAAAAACAGATAGACAAGATGAATCACTTGGCTCCGACTCGTGTTTAGTGTAACCTTTGATTATTTCCGCACTTTTGCACTATTTAAGAGATTATCTTAGTTATTGTAGTAGGCCCCTCTTTTGGAGGTGACGTTACCCTCAACCCAGTAGTTTGAGTCAGCAATGATACAATCCTAAAGGGTCGGATTATTGAAAGATAATTAATTAAGTTATTAATGCATAATGTGGTAGGCCTCTATTTTGAAGGCGACGTTACCCTCGGCTAAGTAGTCTGACTCAGCAGGGATACAGTCCTAAGTAGCCGGGTTAAAGTTTTAATAGTAGCTTAACTTATGAGGGGGTCAAAGAGTTTGGACCCCCGCCATCCAATACCGGTAGGTATTGAAGGAGGTCCTACTAAATTTGACTCAGGTCCTTTGCATGATCTATACACTGAACAATGGCAAGACACTTACCAAACCGTTCCCTTAACCCCCGACCAGGTAGCCAACATACCTCCATATAGACCGTGGAGATATGAATGGTGAAAAATCTTTTATTTTATATAGACAGTAAAATAATGCCAAGACACCACGGACAAACGATAAGGAAGAATCACATTCAACATAAGAAACTAGTTATTAAAGTCATTAATACATAACCAATTAAAAAGTGCGAAAAGATTAAAAATAAAAAGTATTACACTAGACACTTTGTCTTCACCAAGTGATGTAAGAGACTTAGGCAAACATGGCCTTGATTGTCAAGAACTCTTACGATCAATCTTGGATCCCGAGACGACTCACACATTCTATGATGGACAATGGATGATGGTGGTGGATGATGGTGTTATGGTGGTGGTGGGTGGTGGGTGAAGTGTGAGAGAGGTGGTGTGCCAAGGGATAGTTTGAGCTTGAGCCAAGCACTCCTATTTATAGGCTGAACAGAAGCTCGGGCACGGCCCCGTGTCCATCCTCTTCTCTGTCTTCATTAATTGCTTTTGTCTGCATTAGTTGACCACGGCCCCGTGTCCGCTGGGCACGACCCCGTGTGCAGAAGCATATCTGTACTATCAATATTTGCCTGGATTCTGCGAATCTTATAGTTGACCACGGCCCCATGTCCACTGAGCACGGCCCCGTGGTGGGCAATGGAAGCTTCTACAACTTTGTCTTTTATGCTGACACTTGGGCACGCCCCCGTGTTCACTGAGCACGGGGCGTGTTCAGCATTCTGTTCTCTTGTTTTGCTTGGGAAGATGCTTTCGGGGAGGTCGGGCATGCCACGTTTGTTCCTTTTCTTGTATTTATTTTAGATTTAGCTGCCTTTTTGCTTCTTTTGTTAACTTGAGCTCATTTAATCCTGAAAATACAAAAGGAAGACAAAAGCACACTTTTTCCAACATTAGTACTAAAAAAGGGTTAGTTTTATGTCACAGTTGATGTAGTTTATATCTTGCATTTTGCACACATCAAATACCCCACACACTTGAATCTTTGCTTGTCCTCAAGCAAAACTCTTTATAATGTTCATTTGTTCATGAGAGTTTGCTGATTAACTTGTTGGATTGACAGTTAGATGGCACGATCATAGCTCCAAAAAGATCCGGAAGCTGGGAATCTGGCCTCCTTCAATGGCTCGAGTTCACAAAGTCTTGTCGCGTAACACGGGAGGAAAAACCAAGTTATATGTATAATTCAAATGTCCATATTTCTCAAAGTACTGAACTAAAATCGACGGATCACTCAAAATTTTGTATCAAATCGGGTTACAAGTCAGTTTTGTTTCTAACTAGAGATCAGATCCGTACAATCCAGGTATTGAAAATACCGATCACCAAATTTCTAGAAAAATACCGTACCGAAAGTTTTGGTACGGTATCGATACTCGTTACAAAATGCTTATCTTTATATCGTATCATCAGTATCGTACTGGGGTGCCGAACATACCGACTGTTACTAAATACCGCTACGATGCAACACTTGTTACTAAATATTTTAAACCTATTTTAACAACCCGACTTGTGATATTCGGGCCAAAGCATTTGATAAACACTCACCGACTTGTGGACACACAATTACTACGTGTCTGTCGCTACAGTTACCAAACATGAAGCATAAATCGGCACATGGATCTCACGGTGTTTGGATGCATCACATGCTATTTCCATTCCACACTTCACTGCCCTTGACCAAAACTGATTTGCTTTTAGTTACATTCATAACAACTTTTTATATTTAAAGAAACTTAAAAAGCCAAACACAAGGTTTAGAGGAACTTTATAAAACTGAATATTGATGACGGGGGTAGCCCAAGACCAAATATAAATGATTTAAATACGTGAACGCTCAGAGGGCAAAAGGGTTCAAAGGTTAAAAACCTAGGGAGTTGAGATAAAGCAATGCGGGAACAGTAAAAGGTCACGTCTCTGGATTGCTTCACCAACTCACCAGCCGCAAAAGCAACGCAGGTCCACAGAGCACACTCTTTTGTCCGCGGGACAAAAGGCTTCAACCCCTGAAAGGGTAAGTCCCCCACTGCAAGCATGGTCACTAGTCAAATACATTCCTCTTTGAGTGATGTCTTCTCCTATAAATTAGACACTTCATTTACTAAGAATGACATTCCTGGCCAGCCCTGATTCCTAAGATCCCTGGTCATTCATCTCGAGTACTTGCTTCATGCGAGACACTTTCTTTCACATTCAACACACACATTCCTTTTGCTTACACATCCGAATCTGAACACATTTCAGAGGAGGATCTTCAGCAAACAACAAAATTAATCTAGTGAACCTCTCTCCACGTCTTGCAAACGTGGGGGGGGACCCCACGACCTGCGTTAGGCAAAGTTGAACCCTTCAACCATTTTGCCTAACCAGCCTAGCTACTATTCTTGGTCCATTATTTGTTGCATCAACAAGTTGGCGCCCACCGTGGGGCTACGCCATTGATTTCTTACAAGAGACCTAGTAGTGTAGCTCCATTTCATTGCAGGAACCAACATGTCAGAAGGAGAATCGCCGGGGGAGGTAAACCAAATTCCACGTACCTCTGCCCCAAACGTCAGCCAGGCACATACGGCTGTACACACTCCTGTCTCGACGTCAAGAGGTATACCCGAATACCTCACCTTCGAAACACCAACTCCTTCCAGGCCAGGAGTCCCATCCCCCAATGTTGGTGTCTCTAACACCCCCTCACGTGTTGACCTCACTCCCGAAGGGGTTGCCAATAACTTCCTGGAGTTGAGGTCTCTCCTCAATCAGTACGTGAGTAGAGAAAGGGATAAAGGGGTAAGGATCCGGTTGGATTATGACGAGCCGGAACCCACGTTATCTCCGGGGCCTCCTAATCTCCCATTTGCAAGCTCACAACTGAGAGTGTCTAGAAACGAGGCTGGTCCTAGTAATCCTCCCCCAAATCCTAACCCATACTCGTACACGAGACCAGATCCAATACCTTTTCCCCTCTTCTCCTCCCAACCAGTCGCAACTGGTGCTCCTTTAGGGCATGAGCTGACGTTGGACCAGCTCCTACAATCCCCAGTGGCAAGCCTCCCACCATCGGCAACAACTACATGGGAACAAGCTCTGTCCGTATTGCCCTTGGCACGGAGTGCCGTCATGAGCAACCCATTGGGGATAAACTGCTCAGTTGCACTAGGAAGCCTTCAAGGCTTCAACCTTATGCCCCAGATGATGACTCAGATGATGGCAAGCTTCCCATGGCAACATTTCATCAATCAGGTGCTAGCCACCCAAGAGAACAACGCTAATAATGGCAACACAGGAGCAAAAATATAGGAAGATCTGGCCAAGCCTTATAAGCCGAGTAACCTCTCATGCTTTTCACAGCAAATAACCGATTACAATTTTCAAACAAAGATCAAGATGCCATCCCACATCAAAACATATGATGGGACTAAAGACCCTGAAGACCATCTTCAGATCTTCACTGGTGCCGCAAGAATTGAGAAATGGTCAAACGCTGAATGTTGCCTAATGTTCATGCAAACCCTTGTTGGATCAGCCAGAATCTGGTTCAATGATTTACCTGCTCTAAGCATTCGAAGCTTCGATGACCTCAGCAAGGGATTCCTGGCCAATTTCTCCCAACAAAGGCGATATGTCAAAGATGCAACAGTTATCTTTCAGATAAAACAGCGAGATGATGAAAGTCTTTGAGAGTTTATCGAACGATACAAGAAGGAAGGTCTAACATATGTATGGGCAGACAAAAAAAATGAGGGTAGCTGGTTTTATGAATGCTATCACCTCAAAATATCTCACAAGAGATTTCAAGAAATCCCTACCCAAGACCTTGGAAGAGGCTCTCGAAAGAGCCGAAGCCCATATCCGGGGAGAGGAGGCAGTGGATATTAAAGAACAAAGGAAAAGAGGATCCAGTTGGTGAAGCAACAGCCCAGCCAGAAAAAAGGGGGAATTTCAACTCCTATGACAGACGCCAAAAGGGTTCAGACCGTCGAAGGCTTGAAGGTCGAAACCCTTCCACCAGGGAGAAAGGCATAAGTTTCACACCCCTCACAAAGACTCCTCAAGAAATCCTTGCAATGGAAGAAGTCAAGCAGAACTTTCGGCCTCCTAGGCCTCTCCCCAAAAGCAGAAAAAACGAAAATTCCACACAATATTGTGAATTTCATGAAGAAAAGGGACACCATACCAATGATTGCTTCCAACTTAAAAAGAGGATTGAAGAAGCCGTTAAGTCTGGGGAACTTGCTCACTTGGTAAAGGGAGTAAGGGACAAAATGGCCGAAGGAAAGGGAAAGGAAGTCAATATGGTAGATTTTGATGGAAGGGTTCCACACAAAAGACAGTGGTTGGAAGCTTGGGAGCTCCAATGTGTTTGCTTTCCTACAACAGAGAAATACCCTCTTTCAAACCCTCTTGTGATTGAGGCTACTGTGGGAACATTACGAATGAGTAAAGCATACATAGACACTGGTGTTGCCACCGAAATCATGTTTGAGAAGTTCTTCAACCGTCTAAGCAATGAAGAACGTTCAAGGCTGCAACCCTCCGGAACCTCCATAAAAGGTATTGCCGATATACCCCTCAAGCCTTTAGGGCAACTGACACTTAATGTTCGTTTTCAGTGAAGGTCAGAAGGAGAGAATCCAACCACTCACCTTCGTGGTTATCAACATACCTTCAAACTATGATGTGATCATCGGAAGGCCGGGACAGTGTGCATTTTATATGGCTGTGTCTGTTGGCCATGGCACTGTCAAATTTCCCACCGAGAGGGGAATAGCAACCCTTCAACCTTCACAAGAAGCCTACATGGTTGAAGGTGAAAGCTCCAAAAGTGAAGAAGACAAGCAGAGGATATTCATAAATCCTAAGTACCCCGAGCAGAGGATAAGGGTCAATCCGAGCCTTTCACAAGAAACCCTCTTGTACCTTGAAAAGCTGTTAACACATTACAGCGATGTCTTCGCTTGGTGCTCGGGAGATATGACAGGCATCCCTCGAAGCATCGCTGAACATGAGTTGAAAATACCGCCCAATGTCAAGCCCATCGTCCAAAAGAAACGAAGTCTAGCACCTGAAAGAAGCTTGGCTGCATGCCAAGAGGTTGAAAAGCTTGTGTCAGCCGGCATTCTCCGAGAAGTCTAATATCAATCTTGGGTTGCAAACCCGGTGATGGTTCGAAAACCGGATAATTCTTGGAGAATGTGCATAGATTTCAAGGATCTCAACAAGGCTTGTCCTAAAAACTGTTACCCGTTACCAGAAATTGATCTCAAGGTCGACTCCCTTACCGGTTACCCGTTCAAATGTTTTCTCGACGCTTACAAAGGTTATCATCAAATCCTCATGAAGGAAGAGGATGAAGAAAAGACTGCCTTTCACACGGACAAAGGAATCTTTTGTTACCAAAAGATGCCTTTTGGCCTCAAGAACGCTGGAGCAACCTATCAACGCCTAGTTGACAAGGCCTTTGCCAGTCAAATTGGTAAAAACATGGAGGCATATGTCGATGACTTGGTGATCAAAAGCAAAACGGAGTATCAAATGCTCGATGACATCCAAGAAACCTTCAAGAACCTAAGGAAGGTCAATATGAAACTCAACCCCGAGAAATGCTCATTTGGGTTTGAGGAAGGTAAATTCCTTGGGCACATTGTGGGAAAACAAAGCATTAAAGCCAATCCAAATAAGGTGAAAGCTGTTCTTGAAACCAAACCACCGAGAAGCAAGAAGGAGGTTGAGAGCTTAAATGGGAAGCTTGCAGCCTTGAAGCGTTTTACCTCCAAGTTGGCTGAAAGGTCTTTACCCTTTTACAAAACGCTCAAGGGCTGCTCTGATAAGAAGGACTTCAAATGGACTGAGGAGGCTGAAGAAGCCTTCAACCAGATGAAACAACATCTAGCTTCCCTACCTGACATTGCAGCCCCCGAAACGGGAGAGTTAATCTCGGTGTACCTTTCAGTTGCTGAAGAGGCCATAAGCGCGGTCCTCACCATTGAGCGAGACAAGGTTCAGGTACCCGTTTATTTCTTCAGCAAAACCCTAAAATTGGCTGAAACCAAATACCCTCCTCTTAAAAAATTTGCCCTAGCCCTAGTTCAAACAGCTAGAAGGCTTCGAAGGTATTTTCAAGCACACCCTATACAAGTGGTCACCGACCAACCAATCAAGAGTGTGCTTGAAAAACCAAAAAACTCGGGACGATTAGCCAAATGGGCAGTGGAACTAGGTGAGCATAACAACACCTACGTCCCAAGAAAAGCTATCAAAGCCCAAGACTTGGCTGATTTCATTGTAGAAGTCCCAAAGCAAACAGTCACTGAAGTAAACACCGCTGCCAATGAACCCTCAGACCTTGAAGCCTGGAAGCTTTTCACCGATGGGGCTTCAAGCGTTGAAGGGTCAGGGGCTGGGCTCATTTTGATTAACCCAGAAGGGTTGGAGTTCACATATGCTCTCCGTTTTGATTTTCAGACCACCAACAATGAGGCTGAATACGAGGCACTGATTGCCGGCTTAAGACTGGCTAAAGAAATGAAGGTCCAAAAGCTTGAAGTGTTCACAGATTCGTTGCTGGTCTCAAGCCAAGTGAATGATAGCTACGTTGCTAAAGAGCCCAACATGAAAAGATACAAAGAAAAATCCAAAGAGCTGATGAATACCTTCCAAGCGTGCAACATCAAGCAATTTCCCAGATCCCAAAACAAGAAAGCAGATGACTTGAGTAAGCTTGCATCTCTCACTTTTGCCCACCTTACCAAGAAGGTATTGGTAGAGGTGCTAAAGGCTCCATCAATCGATGAGTTGGAAGTGCAAGATGTAATCACTGAAGAAGACCCAAATTGGATGACTCCAATCAAGAAATTCCTTAAAAAAGGTGAATTGCCTAGTGATCAAATAGAAGCTGGAAGGGTTAAGATCAAGGCAAGGCAGTATATACTACAAGGTGAAACCCTTTACAAAAAGGGTTATCTTGCACCCTTGCTAAGATGTGTGGGTCCCGAGCAAAGTCAGTATTTGATCAAAGAAATTCACGAAGGTATACGCGGAGCTCATTTTGGAGCTAGGTCGGTGGTTGCAAAACTTATGAACCTTGGGTATTTTTGGCCCTCAATGCACCGGGATACCGCTGAGCAATTAAGGAAATGTGATGCCTGCCAAATTCATTCACCAATCCCAAAAAGTCCCAAACATGATCTGGTCCCAATAACCTCAGCATGGCCATTCTATAAATGGGGGATGGACATTGTCGGTCCGTTTCCCCCAAGCAAAGGTGGAGTAAAATTCTTGCTGGTGGTCGTAGATTACTTCACCAAGTGGCCTGAGGTTAAACCGCTTGCAAAGATCGTGGGCAAACAGGTCATTGACTTTGTTTGGGAAAACATTATTTGTCGTTATGGATTGCCGGGAGTACTTGTCACTGACAATGGAAAGCAGTTTGCTGAGAAGCCTTTCAGCGTTTGGTGCAAAGAATACAGAATCAATCAGGTTTTTAGCTCAGTGGCTTACCCACAATCAAATGGTCAGGTTGAAAGGACGAATCGGAGCATAGTGGAAGGTATCAAAACCAGATTGGGAAGGTACGAAAGTAACTGGCTTGAAGAATTGTCGAGTGTTCTATGGGCCATAAGAACAACCGAAAAAACAAGTCACAAAAAAACACCCTATAGCTTGGTATTTGGATCCGAAACCGTGATCCCAGCTGAAGTAGGAGTTGTAACACAACGAATTGTCAACATGGATCCCGAAACAAACCAAAAAGAGACCATGTTGAACTTACAACTCCTAGAGGAAGCACGAGACCAAGCTGCAATTCAAAAAGCCAAGTACAAGCAACGAATGGAAGCCTACTACAACAAGAGAGTCAAGAATGGACGTTTCAAGCCAGGAGACCTGGTGCTTAGAAACAATGAAGCTAGCAAGAAAGAAAACCAAGGAAAGCTTGGTCCAAAATGGGAAGGCCCATACACCATCCTTGAAGCACATAAGGGTGGATCTTACAAGCTAGCAGACTCAGAAGGTAAAAGACTTCCAAGACACTGGAATGGTAAAACCCTGAAAAGGTTCCATGTTTAAACAGGAAAGATTGGTTTGTATTTCACAAGTAGTATTTCAAGAGTAGCACTACGAACACCTTTTGTAAAAAACAAGTATCTCTTGAATGAATGAAGTTATTTTATCAAATTTGTCTTTCTATCCTAAGATCAGGTTGAGGACCTAGCAAAACACTCCATGGCAAGGGCCATGTAAGGGGATGAGCTCCCAGGCCACATCGCTCAATAGGTTCAAGGGTTGAATGAACCTATATAAGGGGTGAGTTCCTAAATCAATACAACTCCATGAGACTTATTATTGAAAGCAAAGGCGTCTCATAGACGGGTTTGAACAGCCTACACCAAATGTTCCTTAAGCCTTAGAAAAATAATCAACAAATAGGCTTACGAAATCAAATGAAAACAAGTGAAAATAAATAGGATAGGTGCTATGTCTTCTTGTTAAAAATACCAAGGCTAAGTGACTGCAACATTGAACCCTTTAAGGTATAAAAAACATAAAGGCAACACAAACTTGACAAAGACAAAGTCACAAGAAACAGGAATAACCTAAGGAACAATACAACAATTTGAACAAAAAAGTTATGAAAAATTCAAAGATACAAACCAAGCCAAGCCACTAAACTAAGAAGCCTTCAAGGCTTCAAGCTACACACGTGTTGACCCAAAGCCTTAAAGGTTTCGACCTAAATACGGGATAGCTAGAAAGCTTGAAGGCTTGAAGCCAATCAAGCTGCCTTAACAAAATAAGCACAAGTATAAAAAAAACACAACACAAAGCAAATGGTTAAACATAGTAACATAGCAAAGAAAGCCTCGAAAGGCTTTCAACCATCCAAACATAAGTTAAGACAAGTCCTAGTGACTTGTAGGTTCAGAAATTGTTCAAACGGCCATACAGGCCTAAAGCACAACCACATAACAGGAACCTTAAGGGTTCCTGCAAAACCTAGTATTGTTTGAAGTTAACATACAAACCATAAGTTGTTTTCAAGAGTGCTAAGAAAGCTACAAATATCCATTAAGCATCAGCAGAAGGCTTAGAAACTCCGGAACCTTCACCCTTAGCCTTCTTTGCTTTCTTTGACTTCTTAGCTTTTACACCACCATCACCACCAACCGCTAAAGCCTCCAAGATTGCATCCTTTGAAGCATCTGGTCCTCCTGAAAGGGTGTCATCACTATCTCCCGAGTAAGATCTCTTCCTTGAAAGAGAACCCAGGACTTCAGCACAGACTTTTTCATTAAGGCCCTCCGGTTTTAACTCCTGCAAAACAGTAAGAGGCTTACCAAAACAAGTAGAAACTTGGCTAACATACTGGTAAGTCATCCTCTCCATATGTTCAATAGAACTCTTAAAGATCTCAGAAGCTTTAGGACGAAATAAGGGAGACTTTTCCAAAGGATGCCCAGATTCATGTAACTTGTAGCCAGCGATAAGACCTTGATGTTTCCCCAAATTGAGCAATTTAGTGTAAACTTCACCAAGAGCAGAGTTGAACTCATTGGAATGAAGAAGGTAAGTCACAACTTGTTGGAAACCTTGCTCAATCAACCATTGGTTATCGCTGGTTGCCCGGGCAACCAAACCCTTTAAGCCTTCCTTCTCCTCATCAAAGGCTTTCTGCTGGACAGACAAAGCCTCCCTATCCGCCTTTAGCTTCAACCGATCGGCTTCAAAGGCTTTCTTAAGATCATCCATTTCAATCTCATGCCTTCTAGTCAGTTCACCAACCTTTTTAGCCCAAGCCTCATCCTTCTCAGCAAAACCACTAATCTCCTTCTTCATTGCAGCCATTGGAGATTTCATTTTATCTTTCTTCTTAGAAAACTCTTCATATTCATGCATCCTCTTATGAAAACGAGAAATTCCCTGAGGAAGCATGGCAGCAAGGTTGCAAATGCTCAAAATCATGCGGGACAACATCATATCATCATCCATCTCAGCAATGGTGTCATGAACCGAAGGAGGAGCAATGTGGCTCAACACATCTTCGCAAACAGCAGCATCCTTGAAGCTATCATCAACCTTCACCGACCAACTAGGTACATACACCTCATCCGGATCAAACCCTTCAACGTCCCTGCTCGAAGAACCTTGAACAGGAGTAGAGATAACCTTCTGTGCTGGGGTCTTCTTCTTCCCATGAATAACCAACTTCTTTTCCTTCTCAACACCCACTTCAACACCTTCACCTCCCGAAGCCTCACTATCATCACTCAACTCCACTGGTTCAGTAGAAGTGGATTGAGGAGCACCCTTGAGTAAACGGCGAGTAGATCGACGGGTTGAAGCTTTGGGGGCAATAGGCTTAGAAAAACCCTTCACATTGGAAACACTAACATACCCAGCACCTTCAAACCTTTGCTCAGCACCTTTAACTACAACATTCTCATCAGGAATAACTGGAACATCTCCAAACGCAACATCAGAAGTATCGTCGCTCTTGATGAAATCTAGGGCAGACATGACTGCAAATAAGAACAAAACAAAAATCACATAAGTCATAAATGAAGGAAAACACAAAGGGAATGAAGAAGAGAAAAGCATACCCATGCCATTCCTCATCAGAACCGGATCCCGATTGGCCTTTTCCCACACTTTACTAACCCCTAACAAGACTAGCAAATGTTCAGGAAAGGGACGAACCCTTGAAGGGCACTCCCAGATGGCTTTGAGAAAATCGTCATTCAAATCGGATTCAGGGGGTTCCGGTTCATTGAGAACAGCATCTGGGTGCCTCCACACCATCTTGAAAGGGACAATAGAATCGGACACCCAGAAAAAACGATCCTTCCAGGTACCAAGGGTGGTAACCATGGAAGAAATAAGACAAGTATCAACCTTGGACGTTTCAAAGGTGAACCAATCACCGTTTTTAGCCAATCGAAAAAACCGGCGAAAAAGCAACAATGTAGGATCATAACCAAGGGCACGGCATAAAACCTCGAAATGTAAAACCCTAGCCATACCCTTTGGATGAATCTGACCAAAGGAGACTCGGTAATACTCCAATAAATTTAGAACAAACAGGGAAAACGGATAACGGAGGTTTGAAAACTCAAAGTGACGACAATAAAGAGCAATAAAACCAGCCGGACATTTGTCAATCGGAACATCACAAGCAGGAGCAGTCGGTTTAAATTTGGTCCCAATACCATATTCCATACAAAACAATTCTACTTCTTCCTGGGTTAATCGAGAAAAGGATTTTTCCAAATCCTTACGAGCACCCATTTTGAAGAAAATAAGAAGAAAACAAGGAAATAGGGTAAAAACCAGAACTAACCTGAAGAAGGAAAGAAAAGGCAGAGGAGAACTTGAAGGGAAAATGGAAAAATTATTTTGAATCTTCAAATAAAAAGATAAGGATCACAATAAAAAAATATTATGATAGTCATTAAACCACCCCCGCAAAAAACCGCCGGCCTATTAACTAACACACATCAATCAAATCAGTTGTCAGTTTTTTTTCAAATTTGAAAACTCAACCGTTTCCAACCCTTTAAGCTTTGAACCTTTGAAGCCTTTAGGCAAGCAAAATACATGTATAAAAGTCAGAAGTCTTTGAGCTTGTTCCACAAAAACCTCTGACTTGGGGGGCTGATGACGGGGGTAGCCCAAGACCAAATATAAATGACTTAAATACGTGAACGCTCAGAGGGCAAAAGGATTCAAAGGTTAAAAACCTGGGGAGTTGAGATAAAGTAATGCGGGAACAGTAAAAGGTCACGTCTCTGGATTGCTTCACCAACTCACCAGCCATAAAAGCTACGCGGGTCCACAGAGCACACTCTTTTGTCCGCGGGACAAAAGGCTTCAACCCCTGAAAGGGTAAGTTCCCCACTGCAAGCATGCTCACTAGTCAAATACATTCCTCTTTGAGTGATGTCTTCTCCTATAAACTAGACACTTCATTTACTAAGAAGGACATTCCTGGCCAGCCCTGATTCCTAAGATCCCTGGTCATTCATCTCGAGTACTTGCTTCATGCGAGACACTTTCTTTCACATTCAACACACACATTCCTTTTTGCTTACACATCCGAATCTGAACACATTTCAGAGGAGGATCTTCAGCAAACAACAAAATTCATCTAGTGAACCTCTCTCCACGTCTTGCAAACGTGGGGGGACCCCACGACCTGCGTTAGGCAAAGTTGAACCCTTCAACCCTTTTGCCTAACCAGCCTAGCTACTATCCTTGGTCTATTATTTGTTGCATTAACAAATATTATTCATGAGTTTTACATATAAGATGTTGTATTTATACATGACTGAGTTATTAACTACGAGAATATACATAACACATAATATGCGATACCCAGTGGCGGATTTAGAAAAAAAAACTTCAAGGGGAAACGTTTCAAAATTTTCTTTTCTATAAGGGCAGTGAAATCGAAAAAACGTCAAATTTTTCAAAAATTTACACTACGTCGGAGCATCAACACTACCCCTAGTATCAAGCTACATTTGCCCCTGACGATACCCTCGTTGAATATTCATTGTTTATTATATGGCACATTAGAACAATTGTATTAGAGATCATCGTCATTATCATACTCAGTAAATCCCACCAATAGCAAAGCTAAGGTAGGGTCTGAGGAGGGTAAGATGTAGACAACAATTGTATTAGAGATAGAGGTTAAAAACCGTAACACATATATAAGTATAATAAATGTGAGTCGAAGTCTAGACAAGATATGCAAATTGAAAAGCTTTATAATCGTTTGTGTAAGACTTTATACTTAATTTTGTCATGGACACAGTTCAATCACTTGGGTACATCTATTTATCAAGTCCGAAGAGCTTTGGTGGACGCAATGAAACTATGGTGCGATTAACTGCAGTTACCATCAAAAGAATCATAGTCGATCAAAATCTTAACCATAGGAATGACCATGCCAAGCAAATTCCGAGAGTTAAAAGTCACAATCTGACTGTGGAACAACCATAGAAAAGTTGAGGCAGATGTTTTTATAAAAGAAGTCGACCAATTCAAGTCCACTTCATCTTCAAGCATACAAGAAACCTTCAAAACATGAGTATTTATTTGAATGATCAATCACATTATAATACCCAACACATACTCAGACAATGTGTAATGTCTCATCCTAGGGCGTTTTGCATCATGTGACAGTTCAGTCAGCAATAGGGCGTTTTTCATAAATGGATGTAATGGGGATGTGGGACATTATGTTAAAAGGGATTTAATAATAGGATTAAATAAAAAAATCTTCAATAAATGTTATTGGACAAAAAACCATCAAAAAGGGTGATTGATCAACACACAAGGGGCTCGAGCATTCTAAATACAACGCCATTCAAAAAAATTGAACAAAAACGCCCCCCGGGGGGGGGGCTGTCGTGGGGCGTGCTTGGGCGTCGTTGGGCAAAAAATCGCCCATTTTCTGAACGACTACGCATGTTCTTATATAAATTTCAATATTTTTACAACACAATTCAATACTTTATGAGAAGACAAAAACATTTCTAGAAAGGATTTGTATAAGAAGTTTTTCAAAGTGAAATCATAAATTAAAAGAATGGTTTGAATTATTGAGAAAATTTAGATAAAGTTTTAAACATGAAAATAAAAACTGAAAATGCAGAAATAAAAATAAAATAAAACAGATAGACTAGATAAATCCATTGGATCCGACTCGCCTTTTAAGTATCCTTTGATGATTTTTGCACTTTCGGACTTTTTAAGAGATTATCTTAGTTATAGTAGTAGGCCCCTCTTTTGAAGGTGACGTTTGTCACACCCCAACCGATGGCGGAAACATCGGGGTGCGAGCACTAAACGTTCAGATTGCTCATGAGATTCCATAACACTAAATAGCTTTAGTATAAATTAGATTGATTCAAACATTGTCTAAAACCAAACAACCATCACAAGGTATCAAAGTACATCAAATCTCAAATATTGTTCAAAAACTTAATTATCTAGATGAGTTTCTAAGCATCACCCTAGCTTGATTCCAAGAATCCTGGCATCCTGTCAGCCTGCAACATGTATTAAAATAGAGTCAGTATAAAAATGTACCGGCGAGTATACAAGTTTGAGTAATAGCATAATAGATTAAAACAACTCATATTTGTATGTAGGTGTAACAAAATAGTTTCAGCCATGCTAGTGTTCGCAGTCCAACAAGTGATAACCCAAGTATCCCGATGCTTTGTTGTTTTCCCACGTCTCAAGGAAAACTAGAATCCTCGTAACAATACACCCGAGAATAGTGGGGAGGTGCATCTCCTATAGTATTGTTAAGGCGAAACTACACACCCTGGATTAAACGTTCACATAGCACAAATAGAATACAAGAATCACAAGTTTCACATAAACGCAGGATAGAGTTTAGTTTGCAAAACTCTCAGGTATCGTAGTTTAGTAGAATACATGTTACATCCCAAAGTTTAAAACAAAAAGGGATCGAGTATACTCACAGTGATTGCTTAACAGATTAACCATTATTGGATCAAAGGGAGCTCTTTAGATTTAGCCTGATTAGATTGCAACGAATAAGTGTCGGACAAAACAAAGAGATTGCACAAGTGTCGGATTAACCACTGGATCGGATGGTTGTCCGATCGGATGGCCACTCGATCGGGTTATCCTTGTCCCGTTCCTAAACTCGTAAAACCTCTAAGTTTCTGTTTAAACAGCGACGTTATGGTACGCATTCAGACAATGGTAAACACATCGGTGTTCAGCCGATCCGATCGGGCGGGAATCACCCCGGTCCGTTCAGTCGTCAGTTCGTGATGATATTTATGTCAGAATCCGTACTCCGGTAATCTTCTCCGATAACAATCCCTTTCCAAGCCGACTCTAGACTAATAATCAAGTCTACAGTCCGTTTAGATCCGGATCTCACCGTCTTATGTAAAAGTTCCAGAAAAGATGAAGATGAACATAGGTTTTTAGCTTGAAAAGTGTAGATCTAGTATAGATTTAGTGTAAAACACCTGAAATTCCTTGGATCTAAGCTAGATCTTGGCTAGAATGACATCATACAACAGTTCGGTACAAACCGCCATGGTGACATCACCTTCAAGAGCTCAATCCGATATATTTCACTGTGAAAAGTGAGATTTCAAAGGAGAATCTCGTAGCGAATGATGTGTAGATCAAAGATGTACAAGAATCTAGTGTAAAACGTACTGAAATCGCCAAGAAATGGAGGAAAAGAGGAGTGTGTGTGTCTGGTCGAGTGAGGCTGTCACATCAGTGAGAATGGTGATGTGACAGGCCTATTTATAGTGTGAGAAGGAGGGTTAAGGCGGTGTGCACGAATCGGATGGCAACTCGATCGAGTGGCCATCTGATCGGGTGGTCATCCGATCGGATGGTCATCCGATTGGATTGCCACTCGGCCAATCCATCTTTTCCGCGTTTCCGTCTTTGATTCGATTTGCGCTTTAGATCAAACGTTGCGTTGCGTAATTATTGGGTAATAGTATCACGTGACTAGATTACATTATAGTTTCCGCCAGTGACAAGACTCCAGTCCCTCGTTCAACCAAGTCTCAAGTTTCACGAGCCTCAAGAGTCAAGCACCATAGTATCAATTATCATAGAATTATAGTCTCATAGTATCATAGAATCATAGTTTCATAGCATCATAGAATCATAGTTTCATAGCATAAGTTTCAAGAATCGTAGCACAAGTTTCACCAAGTATCAAAAGTATCACATAACTCATATTATAGGGGCCAAAAGTGTCAAATAGGTAAAAGTATAGGGACGCAGGCGTTACAGTCTCCCCTCCTTTAGGAGATTTCGTCCCCAAAATCTAGGAAGAAGATCGCTCGAAGAGCTGCGCATACTGTAACAACCCTCGGTAAAAACCGACATCCTCATAATATTTCTGATACTCTATTTTATCTTAAATTGTCCCAATATGTTTTATATTATGCCCCGTATGTGAAAACCGAGCTCAAAATACATTATAGTTTATAAAAATAAAATAAAAATCTGAATTATGAGTTGAGGCGGGCCGCGTAAGACCTCACCTCAACTTCACGCGGGCCGTATCAAGACCAGACTTTGACTCCGCTGACATCTTTAGTTCAAGCGGGCCGCGTAAGACCTCGTCTAAGTTGACGCGGGCCGCGACAGATCATGAAACGCGGAAGCATCCGGTGATGACACGTGTCGACATCGTGTCGAGTCTAGTAGCTGACCCAGCTAAGCTATTATGTTGACCGGTGTTGACGCGAGCCGCGTAAGGCTTAGCCTTACCTTACGCAGGCCGCCTGAAAGTCAGATTTCACAACAAAAAATAGATAGCATCAGATTACAATTTCCGTCGCTCACATTTCAATCTCAATCTCGAATTCTGAAAGTATTAAGCATTATAGTCGGGTATTATACCCCTAATTAGCGAGGTTCTGCTCCGTTGTAAGTATTATAACCCCAGTTTCATAATAGTTACGCTGCCCGATTGATTTAGGGTTCCGTAACAACTGTCGTGGTTTTGCCCGACGTAGTTGTTGGAATGCTGTCTCGGGGAGGGTATTATTAATAATTTCAAAGGGTTATGGTACTAACCAATGTACATTTGTATAAATTATATATTATATCCAGGAAACCCTTACGAGAAGCCTAAGATAGCAATGTGAGTTTATCCTCTTTTTGTTAATGTTTTTGGTAATGTTTTACCAAACCTTAAATATTTTACTATGAAATTTAGCAGTGATTGAGTCTTTGTGGTTATTCAATTACTGCCGCTATGTTGGGGTTTTGTATACAAAATTTTGTACTACTTGCGAGTAGTAAGTCGGGATAACAATACGTTACCATTGGACAATGAGTTAGCCAATGGGTAATATGACCCACAAGTCAGGATTGATAGTACCAAATGGAGTAATTGTGTAGACATAAACAATGTGATCGCTCTCAATACTGTTCACTGTGACTTTAAACTTGATTAAACTGGGATTCACTCACCAGTATTTCCCGCTAACAAATATTTTTAAAACATGTTTCAGGTAACCCAATGTGAAAGCCAATTAGTAAAAAGCCAGCTGGAGAGCACTGAAGGCTTGGGAAAAATGTGGCTATAAAAGTTACCAAATAAACGATGTTTTAAATTCAATAAAATAGGGTGTGTCCCTATAAATGTATTGTAATAAGAAACTTGGGTTTTACCCATGTGATTATTAATATTAAATGAGGTGGTTTTACTCTGATAAAACATTTCCTAACTATGGTCCTGATGAAAATTCCGCTGCGAGATTAATAACCCTAGTACCACCGAACTCTGTGATCGCGTCCGCCCGTTCCCGGGGATCAGGGATCGGGGGTTGCGACAGAAGGTGGTATCAGAGCCTAGCCACTGGTCTGAGCCAAAGAAGTGTTCTGCTGACACTTAAATTTTAAATTTTGTGTTAGGAAATAAATTACGGAAATATGTGCATAACTGTAATTATGTGTTATGTGTTATTTGACTATTTGTTAGTTTTCAGTATGAGTGATCAAGGACCATCAGACGTGAATCGTCAGTTAGCTGATTCACCTAGGAGTGAAGGTACATCATCACAGCCTGCCCTTTCAGGGTATTCTGCTGATCAGGAAGACGGAATATTTGCTTTTAGAGCTAAATCTGAAGAACCATTTCCTAATAAGAAACGAGGATGGTTCAGTAAAGAAGCTTTTGCTCGTAGGAAGAGAATGCGAAAATTGCAACAGCAAAGGGCTTTAGCAGCTATTAAGCGAGAGACAGATGCCCATACTCAAGATATGCTAAATAGAAGCTTAGCTAATTTCCATATCTTAGCTACGACTGCTGCTGACCCAAGTCTGGAACAACTAGTAGCCCCACAACCACAAAACCCAGAACAACCCATGGAGATAGAAAACCCGGAAAACCAAGTAGAGATGTATGATTTTAACCCAGAAGAAATCCCAAGGGTACCTGCACCAAACCCTCTAGACCCGAATTACGACCCCTGGTGGGACGACAATTGGGATTTTGTGCAACGTTATCCTATCCAGGATTATCCACCCATACAGAATATAGAAGCTTACCCAGGTATGGACCCTTTAGATCCCTATTATCAAGATGATTATATTAGGGAAATATTAGAGGATCCTTACCAATTTCAGGCACCTACACCCCCATATCAGGAACACGTACCCCAGATTCCAAACCCAGTCTGAGAACCTACACCCCCAATGAGTGCAGAAAACGTGCAAGAACTTAGGACTTTCGGGGAGGAAATCTTAGAAAGCAGTGAGAGAATGCGTCAGGTGGGAGAACATCTCGTATGGAAATACGATGAGCGCAATATGGATTTTTGGATAAATCCATATCCGTGAATGTGAGAATGAAGGAGATGGTAGTAATAATAAAAAATAAATAAAAATAAAATATGTGTGTGTGGATGCATATTACAATTTTATTTTTGTTGCTATTGTAATCTTTATTTCTGTACTAGTGTGTAATAGACGCATAATATATGAAAAAGAGTATAGTCGCAATGATCGACGGTTTTGGTAAAAATGCGTGTCATGTGATTAACTATATTAAGATATTAATTATGATATTAATATGGATACTTGTTTAAAATTCATATGGCCGACGAAGAAAATCAAGGAAATCTGTATAACGATAACCAGAGTAACATTAACGTGGTTAATGAAAATCCAAACATCAATAACAATGGGAACCAGATGGATAATAGTGCTATCCAACACATAGTAGCACAGGGAATTATATATGCAATGCCATTTATACTTCAAACTGTTAATGTCACACCCCGAAATTATCAGAGCTGGCGGGACTGGACTGGTATCTTCATTGCACAGCGGAAGCAAAATAAGCTAAGTCTTTTAGTAAATTGGACGCCCACTAAGTACTCGAATCCCCAATGGTTCTCCTATTCCAACCGTGCCTTGTCTTAGAACTGTAACCTGAGAAAGAAACATGCGAAAAATCAACATAAAGTTGAGCGAGTTCATAGTTTGTTTGTAAAAGATTTGAAATAAATCTTTTGAATAACCGGTTTGTGAAATAATATTGAGAAAACGAATTTAGAAATCATTTTCTTGCCAAGTTATATGGAAACGTTGTATCGGTAACCATGTATTTGTAAAGTCTCGTATTTGTAATGTTCGTATATCCGTCAATGCCCACCCTGACTTTGACTTCCTGCCCGCATATTCCTATGCTTTTTGAATTTGTATAAAAACATGACATTTAATTTGTATAAAACAAGTATTTCTGTGAGTACGTATAAACCTTTCATGTATGAATAAAAGTCCCTGGTATGTAGCATTTAGGAAAAAGAGATCACCAATGGGTTGCAAAGCCACTAGTATGTGTGACAAGGTGCAGGGAAACTCAAACCTAGCAAATTTGTTACCGGGCTTCCGGCTGGAAGACATAGTCACCTCATGGTCCATCCCGCGGACTCATGGGTGGGGCTCGCTACACCCAAATAGATCTATCACTCATGTCCCTCGGTCCTATAATGAGGATTAATGGCCTCAAGTGTTGTGCCCACCCTTCACATGATCTAGTCTAGTAGTAAACCCTCCTTAGGCTAACCATACCATGTATAAATGAATGTCTGTAAATGCCTGTAAATGTCTGTAAATGTCTGTAAATGTCTGTAATAATTGTAACATGTATTTTACCCCAGCCTCTAAGGCTGAACCTCCCCAGCCTCTAAGGCTAACTTCCCCTAGTCATAAAAATCAATCACTTTTCGATAATACGCATTTGTTTTGTAAAAACCGGTATGTTTAGTATAAACCTTTCGTAAATCATTTGAGTTCCTCAAAATCCATTCGTAATATGATTTAGAAATATGAGTTTTCGTTCGTTCAAAAGCTTTGTATGTTCTTGCAAAACGTGCTTTGTCTAAAAATATGCAATCTTTGTTCATCGAGAACTTTATGTGTTTTCTGCAAAACGTGCATGTCTTTCCACCCCGAAAACATTTACAAAAAAAAATGTAAAACCGTAAAAAGGTGGGGTTATGAACTCACCTGAATTGTCTTGTGCGAAGCTAGCTAATTACGACTTTGTGATGTCGTTTCCAAGACTTGACTTGCTAGCGTGCTTTCTACAATATTTCTAACACGGAATATCTAATAAGTTTCTAAGTAATCGTAGTAACTAAACTACGTGTCATCGAGCTCTACCGAATCGTTAACCGAACGATTCAACGGTAAATTGATAACTTAATAGTGACGATTAAGTTATACTTGTTAAGTCTCGCTTATTGTCGGTAAAACTAGTAAGTCTTGGGAAGTCTTATTCTTTGAGAGATTTAAAAATAAATAAACATTTATATAAAAATATATAAATATATCGTTATCATTGCGTTAGACGTCTTGAGTAGTCGTACGTGTATAAAAAAAGAATATTTATATGAAAATATCATATAACAAACTCGCACCACATATTACGTCTCGTATGATATTTATCAAAGTATACGTATATGCCGTTTAGGCGTTTGAAGTGAATATAAAAAGTTATATTCATTTTATAAAAGAATCGTCGGGTTGTTGGATGTTTAAAAATAAATATATACTATATTTATTTTTATAAAAGAAGTCGTATTGTTTGTTATTCAGAATAAATATATAAACTATATTTATTTTTATAAAAGAATCGTTGAAATTTCGATGTTTAGAATAAATATAATAACCATATTTATTGTCGTAAATAATATCCGAATTCGTCGTTTTCTTATGTTGGTAAAGTGGCGTTGAAAGTAATAATGTATTTGTATTTGTCTTTCTAAAAGTTTAGTTGAATGCGATAGTTTGTTTGATAATAAAACGCGTATGTTTTACGGATTTTCTCGAAAAAAAACGGGCATAGTTTCCTCTGTTTTTGGACGCCCCGACAACTAAAGTGTCGTTATTTTTATCAAGATTCAACAATCCAACACATATTATATATAAAGTTTACGCGAAATATATCAAAATGCCAAATATGAAAACCAATTCACTAAATGTAAAACCGTTAGTCGGGTCGGGCTCGTTTGTCACGTTAGATAAAAATTATAAAGATAACATAACGAAATCACGACTTTAACTATTACCCAAAACTCTCGTGTCGTTTGCTGAAAGGGTTGACTGGGTTGACTGAGTCAACTGGGTTGTCTCGGTTTGACCGAGTCGATCCGACCCAAAATCTTGAACCGATAATCTGACCGTAAGAATCCGAAACCGAGCCGCTCCAAAACAACTCGAACCACGTCTGCCCCGAATAGGACCCAAACCGAACCGTTCTGCAGAGTAGTACCCGAACCACAACCGACCCGAACCGAACCGAGCTGTTGACCGGCTGTCTTCGTCGAGCTCCGGCGGCCGGAGCTGGTTTCCGCCGTCAACATCCATCATCATCACAGCAGCAATACTCAGTTCTTAAAGAAACAATAAAAAGAAAAGAATATAAACAGAGGGTAAGGTTTTACCGTGAAACCCGTCGAAGCCAACCGCCATCACCGCCCCTGCCGCCGCCGTGAGCGGCGGCGCTGCTCCGCCTCCGTCTCTCTCTCCTGAGTCTCTCTCTCTCTTCCCGATTCTCTCTCTCTCCTCCGAGTCTCTCTCTCTCCTCCCTGTTAGCAGTCGCCGCACCACCACCGGACAGTGGTGGTGGTGCTCCGATTGTGAATCGAAGAAGAAAGGGGAGGGGGTGGGTGTTAGGGTGTTTACCAGTGTGGGTATGGCTGGCAGAAAAGCTCGTCGGAGTCACGAGCGGACCGGCAGCCGGCCGGTTGTTCTGGTCGCCGATTCAACAAGAGAGGAGACAGGGTGTGGGGGGTGTCGTGTGATTATCGGAGAAGATGAAAGGCACCGGAGCTCGGTCATCAACTCCGGCTCCGGTCACCGGTGCATGGTCACGAGAGAGAGAGGAACAGACTTAAAGTCTGTGTGTTTGTTGTGAGTGGGTGCTTCAATTGAGAATGTAAGGTTTTATTTTATGTTGTGTGTGTGTGTGTGTCTGCACTAGATGGTTGAGAGAGAAAGGATGAGTGTTGTCTGCACAAGTAAATGAGGATCAAGTGGGGGGTTTTATAGAGATTGATGAGATCTTGGGGATCTTGAGATCATAGACAAAATCTATTAGAGAGATTTATAGAGATTTTATAGGATTTTGGAAAGATTGTCTAGAGATCTTATAAATCTTGTAAGATTTTATAGATCTTGATAGAATTTGGTAGATCTAATATATTATGTGTTGGTTTATGCTTGTGGGTTTTAGGCTTGGGCCCAAGGCCCACAAGCCCATCTCGTGTGTAACTTGCCCGTAATTCCTACGAGACCCGTTGTCAAATCCTAAACTTCTTTTAACGTCAAAAATTAAAATACACAAAAGTACTGTCGGTAGTCGTTGTTTACACGCCCGTTCGTTGATTACGGTAATAATTGCGAAAAATTGTACCGTTGTCGTCTTTAATCCGCTTTTCGATCCGGTTTCGACTGTAGTCACTAAAATTTAATTACGAAGCTAAAATATATCGTAAAAAAAAATTTAATATTTGTCGGCGTTGTCAGTATCCTGTTCGGTTCAATCCGTTTCCGTTTAACGTTTCGCAGGTTTCTCTGTAAACCACCGTTCGCGCACTGTAAAGTTGTATAGACGTTCCTAGGCACTCCAAAGGCCTAATTAAGTTATTCTACGTCTTAAACACTATTTATTATCACGTTAATCACCTGTTAATCACGTAATTAAGAGCCGTAAATCACCGGTTGTCACATTCTCCCCCTGTTACAGAAATTTCGTCCTCGAAATTTAGACTACGTTAACTCCTTAGAGTTACGTTATGGGTAGGTAATTATGAATAGTATCAAAGTGGATGACCATAAAACCGGATCAAGACTTATTCAAATCATGTGAATTCAAGGACATTCCTCCACAATAGGAATCCCAACGGTTAAAAAGAAATGTGTCTCAATAATTGATGTCAAAGGAAACGAGACGTAATGATACAGTCACCAGTGCGACTAAGTTAACAAGGATCCAACAATGAACAGGAACTTCGACCAATCGAATTCCATACGAACGTTTATAACATGTAAATGAGTTCTAGAAGCAATAACATCCACTGGATGAACTTAGAATCAACAATCTCAAGTGTACTAGTTTGCATGAAACGCTTGATCGTGATCAGCACAAGCTGCAAGTTATACCGACGCCACAAGGTGTCGCGATGAATGAAACAATTCAATAATAGGGGTGATCGAACAAGTATCACCTGTGTTTTGCAGTCCATTGAAAGCGTAATGAAGTAAATATGAAAATTTGTTTCTAACAACATCATAGGATTTTCAATTGAAATTTGAACATTAAAGAAATAATGTTTTCGATCGAAGACGAAGAAGCAATGAATATCGCAAAACATTCGATCGATGTTGAAAGGACCGTTAGGAGGTACACCGGAATATGAAATGAATTTTGTGTACCCTTGTCTTATCACACGATTGTGTTAAGACTGTTGTAATGTGATAAATCAAAGCGGATTTAATCTAAATCAATAAATAAATAATTAAATCCGTGCATAAGATATGGAAACGAGTTTAGCGCAAGCTTCAAATAAGTGAAAATACCACGACAAGGTGTCAAAATCAACAAACAATTTAATGGAGTCGAATGCCAAACAAGTTTACTTCGACTCGGAACAAATGAAACACTTGTTAAAACGAATTTTGAATATGATGCTCCCAATACATCATATGATGCTCTGAAGTGAATATGTGTAATGGACAAGTTCAAATAATTGAACTTGGTTTCGGCGCAAGGCGACAATAAATACATGTATCGACAAGAAAACTTTCGGCATGGTCACAACGAAAAACCATGTATGTAACTTGAAAAGAAGAGAAATTTCAAGAAAATGTGTTGACTTGATAACAAAGGAGCCAACCATCACAATAATGCGGGTCATTCGAATCACAAATCAATAATTAGGTTTAGCGAAACAATGTTTGAATTTTGATGAAACGCTTATTCGAAACGAAACCACATGCGTAACAAACGATGCATGCGTAACATATAAATTTTCAAGAAGTGGACCAAATAAGTATTCGCTATAATGAAAGAAACGATCGTGATGCAATGACCATTAAGAGGAGTAGAGATGTGAAAATCTACTCATTAGATGCAAAAATCGGAATTTCTATAAAAGAAATTTAAGGACTTTACCTGGGGTTTCGTGTGATGACCGGTTGTTAGGCGACATTACCATGGAATGTCGAACATAGCGTACTTGTCGTTATGAGTTAGAGACATACGTCTTCCCCTTGGCGTGTTTCGTGTCGTTTGTAGGACCGCGTGCCAAGTTTCCGTTTCCTGGTCGTTAGTTCTCCTGCTGACAGGAATCTAGCGTCGTCGTTAAATTGCGCCATCGTGTCTTTTCAAAGGCCTCGCCTCGATAGTCGTATGTGTCATGCTTCATCCTCCGTTGACGTACATATTGAGTCTCGCGTATACCTGTGCACTTACCGTTTCGTTCCGCGTAGAATGTGGTGTACTCCGACATCCGTTGGCGTAATTTTAAGTTCCATGCATTCTCGTGCACTAGCGTTTCGTTATGCGTAGGCTTCCTGCTCGGGAAGTTAAAATATCATAGACAATATAGACAATAGTGTGTGCCCGAGCTAATATTCGCGGTTCCTACGTGATTACCTTTAATGAACTTCAACATAAGTTTCCGAAGGTCTTAAATGCATGTTTCCTAAACTCTCAGAGTGTTGTGTACTGTATGTGATTGTTTTATGCAACGTGTATGAAACACCACCATAGCGTATGTTTGAAAGCAAAACTATTGACTGTTTGTTTTTCGGCAACGGTTGGAGGCCATATTCGAGTACTGGGCGTTCTGTATATATTCAACGTCTTAATAGTCTAAGTCCCAGAGAAAAGTGAGGTTAGAGCCTAGGTATCACAACAGGAACCTAATTCGCTGTAACCTATAGCTCTGATACCAAGTTGTCACACCCCGAAATTATCAGAGCTGGCGTGACTGGACTGGTATCTTCATTGCACAGCGGAAGCAAAATAAGCTAAGTCTTTTAGTAAATTGGACGCCCACTAAGTACTCGAATCCCCAATGGTTCTCCTATTCCAACCGTGCCTTTTCTTAGAACTGTAACCTGAGAAAGAAACATGCGAAAAATCAACATAAAGTTGAGCGAGTTCATAGTTTGTTTGTAAAAGATTTGAAATAAATCTTTTGAATAACCGGTTTGTGAAATAATATTGAGAAAACGAATTTAGAAATCCTTTTCTTGCCAAGTTATATGGAAACGTTGTATCGGTAACCATGTATTTGTAAAGTCTCGTATTTGTAATGTTCGTATACCCGTCAATGCCCACCCTGACTTTGACTTCCTGCCCGCATATTCCTATGCTTTTTGAATTTGTATAAAAACATGACATTTAATTTGTATAAAACAAGTATTTCTGTGAGTAAGTATAAACCTTTCATGTATGAATAAAAGTCCCCGGTATGTAGCATTAAGGAAAAAGAGATCACCAATGGGTTGCAAAGCCACTAGTATGTGTGACAAGGTGCAGGGAAACTCAAACCTAGCAAATTTGTTACCGGGCTTCCGGCTGGAAGACATAGTCACCTCATGGTCCATCCTGCGGACTCATGGGTGGGGCTCGCTACACCCAAATAGATCTATCACTCATGTCCCTCGGTCCTATAATGAGGATTAATGGCCTCAAGTGTTGTGCCCACCCTTCACATGATCTAGTCTAGTAGTAAACCCTCCTTAGGCTAACCATACCATGTATAAATGAATGTCTGTAAATGCCTGTAAATGTCTGTAAATGTCTGTAATAATTGTAACATGTATTTTACCCCAGCCTCTAAGGCTGAACCTCCCCAGCCTCTAAGGCTAACTTCCCCTAGTCATAAAAATCAATCACTTTTCGATAATACGCATTTGTTTTGTAAAAACCGGTATGTTTAGTATAAACCTTTCGTAAATCATTTGAGTTCCTCAAAATCCATTCGTAATATGATTTAGAAATATGAGTTTTCGTTCGTTCAAAAGCTTTGTATGTTCTTGCAAAACGTGCTTTGTCTAAAAATATGCAATCTTTGTTCATCGAGAACTTTATGTGTTTTCTGCAAAACGTGCATGTCTTTCCACCCCGAAAACATTTACAAAAAAAAAATGTAAAACCGTAAAAAGGTGGGGTTATGAACTCACCTGAATTGTCTTGTGCGAAGCTAGCTAATTACGACTTTGTGATGTCGTTTCCAAGACTTGACTTGCTAGCGTGCTTTCTACAATATTTCTAACACGGAATATCTAATAAGTTTCTAAGTAATCGTAGTAACTAAACTACGTGTCATCGAGCTCTACCGAATCGTTAACCGAACGATTCAACGGTAAATTGATAACTTAATAGTAACGATTAAGTTATACTTGTTAAGTCTCGCTTATTGTCGGTAAAACTAGTAAGTCTTGGGAAGTCTTATTCTTTGAGAGATTTAAAAATAAATAAACATTTATATAAAAATATATAAATATATCGTTATCATTGCGTTAGACGTCTTGAGTAGTCGTACGTGTATAAAAAAGAATATTTATATGAAAATATCATATAACAAACTCGCACCACATATTACGTCTCGTATGATATTTATCAAAGTATACGTATATGCCGTTTAGGCGTTTGAAGTGAATATAAAAAGTTATATTCATTTTATAAAAGAATCGTCGGGTTGTTGGATGTTTAAAAATAAATATATACTATATTTATTTTTATAAAAGAAGTCGTATTGTTTGTTATTCAGAATAAATATATAAACTATATTTATTTTTATAAAAGAATCGTTGAAATTTCGATGTTTAGAATAAATATAATAACCATATTTATTGTCGTAAATAATATCCGAATTCGTCGTTTTCTTATGTTGGTAAAGTGGCGTTGAAAGTAATAATGTATTTGTATTTGTCTTTCTAAAAGTTTAGTTGAATGCGATAGTTTGTTTGATAATAAAACGCGTATGTTTTACGGATTTTCTCGAAAAAAAACGGGCAGAGTTTCCTCTGTTTTTGGACGCCCCGACAACTAAAGTGTCGTTATTTTTATCAAGATTCAACAATCCAACACATATTATATATAAAGTTTACGCGAAATATATCAAAATGACAAATATGAAAACCAATTCACTAAATGTAAAACCGTTAGTCGGGTCGGGCTCGTTTGTCACGTTAGATAAAAATTATAAAGATAACATAACGAAATCACGACTTTAACTATTACCCAAAACTCTCGTGTCGTTTGCTGAAAGGGTTGACTGGGTTGACTGAGTCAACTGGGTTGTCTCGGTTTGACCGAGTCGATCCGACCCAAAATCTTGAACCGATAATCTGACCGTAAGAATCCGAAACCGAGCCGCTCCAAAACAACTCGAACCACGTCTGCCCCGAATAGGACCCGAACCGAACCGTTCTGCAGAGTAGTACCCGAACCACAGCCGACCCGAACCGAGCTGTTGACCGGCTGTCTTCGTCGAGCTCCGGCGGCCGGAGCTGGTTTCCGCCGTCAACATCCATCATCATCACAGCAGCAATACTCAGTTCTTAAAGAAACAATAAAAAGAAAAGAATATAAACAGAGGGTAAGGTTTTACCGTGAAACCCGTCGAAGCCAACCGCCATCACCGCCCCTGCCGCCGCCGTGAGCGGCGGCGCTGCTCCGCCTCCGTCTCTCTCTCCTGAGTCTCTCTCTCTCTTCCCGATTCTCTCTCTCTCCTCCGAGTCTCTCTCTCTCCTCCCTGTTAGCAGTCGCCGCACCACCACCGGACAGTGGTGGTGGTGCTCCGATTGTGAATCGAAGAAGAAAGGGGAGGGGGTGGGTGTTAGGGTGTTTACCAGTGTGGGTATGGCTGGCAGAAAAGCTCGTCGGAGTCACGAGCGGACCGGCAGCCGGCCGGTTGTTCTGGTCGCCGATTCAACAAGAGAGGAGACAGGGTGTGGGGGGTGTCGTGTGATTATCGGAGAAGATGAAAGGCACCGGAGCTCGGTCATCAACTCCGGCTCCGGTCACCGGTGCATGGTCACGAGAGAGAGAGGAACAGACTTAAAGTCTGTGTGTTTGTTGTGAGTGGGTGCTTCAATTGAGAATGTAAGGTTTTATTTTATGTTGTGTGTGTGTGTGTGTCTGCACTAGATGGTTGAGAGAGAAAGGATGAGTGTTGTCTGCACAAGTAAATGAGGATCAAGTGGGGGGTTTTATAGAGATTGATGAGATCTTGGGGATCTTGAGATCATAGACAAAATCTATTAGAGAGATTTATAGAGATTTTATAGGATTTTGGAAAGATTGTCTAGAGATCTTATAAATCTTGTAAGATTTTATAGATCTTGATAGAATTTGGTAGATCTAATATATTATGTGTTGGTTTATGCTTGTGGGTTTTAGGCTTGGGCCCAAGGCCCACAAGCCCATCTCGTGTGTAACTTGCCCGTAATTCCTACGAGACCCGTTGTCAAATCCTAAACTTCTTTTAACGTCAAAAATTAAAATACACAAAAGTACTGTCGGTAGTCGTTGTTTACACGCCCGTTCGTTGATTACGGTAATAATTGCGAAAAATTGTACCGTTGTCGTCTTTAATCCGCTTTTCGATCCGGTTTCGACTGTAGTCACTAAAATTTAATTACGAAGCTAAAATATATCGTAAAAAAAAATTTAATATTTGTCGGCGTTGTCAGTATCCTGTTCGGTTCAATCCGTTTCCGTTTAACGTTTCGCAGGTTTCTCTGTAAACCACCGTTCGCGCACTGTAAAGTTGTATAGACGTTCCTAGGCACTCCAAAGGCCTAATTAAGTTATTCTACGTCTTAAACACTATTTATTATCACGTTAATCACCTGTTAATCACGTAATTAAGAGCCGTAAATCACCGGTTGTCACATTCTCCCCCTGTTACAGAAATTTCGTCCTCGAAATTTAGACTACGTTAACTCCTTAGAGTTACGTTATGGGTAGGTAATTATGAATAGTATCAAAGTGGATGACCATAAAACCGGATCAAGACTTATTCAAATCATGTGAATTCAAGGACATTCCTCCACAATAGGAATCCCAACGGTTAAAAAGAAATGTGTCTCAATAATTGATGTCAAAGGAAACGAGACGTAATGATACAGTCACCAGTGCGACTAAGTTAACAAGGATCCAACAATGAACAGGAACTTCGACCAATCGAATTCCATACGAACGTTTATAACATGTAAATGAGTTCTAGAAGCAATAACATCCACTGGATGAACTTAGAATCAACAATCTCAAGTGTACTAGTTTGCATGAAACGCTTGATCGTGATCAGCACAAGCTGCAAGTTATACCGACGCCACAAGGTGTCGCGATGAATGAAACAATTCAATAATAGGGGTGATCGAACAAGTATCACCTGTGTTTTGCAGTCCATTGAAAGCGTAATGAAGTAAATATGAAAATTTGTTTCTAACAACATCATAGGATTTTCAATTGAAATTTGAACATTAAAGAAATAATGTTTTCGATCGAAGACGAAGAAGCAATGAATATCGCAAAACATTCGATCGATGTTGAAAGGACCGTTAGGAGGTACACCGGAATATGAAATGAATTTTGTGTACCCTTGTCTTATCACACGATTGTGTTAAGACTGTTGTAATGTGATAAATCAAAGCGGATTTAATCTAAATCAATAAATAAATAATTAAATCCGTGCATAAGATATGGAAACGAGTTTAGCGCAAGCTTCAAATAAGTGAAAATACCACGACAAGGTGTCAAAATCAACAAACAATTTAATGGAGTCGAATGCCAAACAAGTTTACTTCGACTCGGAACAAATGAAACACTTGTTAAAACGAATTTTGAATATGATGCTCCCAATACATCATATGATGCTCTGAAGTGAATATGTGTAATGGACAAGTTCAAATAATTGAACTTGGTTTCGGCGCAAGGCGACAATAAATACATGTATCGACAAGAAAACTTTCGGCATGGTCACAACGAAAAACCATGTATGTAACTTGAAAAGAAGAGAAATTTCAAGAAAATGTGTTGACTTGATAACAAAGGAGCCAACCATCACAATAATGCGGGTCATTCGAATCACAAATCAATAATTAGGTTTAGCGAAACAATGTTTGAATTTTGATGAAACGCTTATTCGAAACGAAACCACATGCGTAACAAACGATGCATGCGTAACATATAAATTTTCAAGAAGTGGACCAAATAAGTATTCGCTATAATGAAAGAAACGATCGTGATGCAATGACCATTAAGAGGAGTAGAGATGTGAAAATCTACTCATTAGATGCAAAAATCGGAATTTCTATAAAAGAAATTTAAGGACTTTACCTGGGGTTTCGTGTGATGACCGGTTGTTAGGCGACATTACCATGGAATGTCGAACATAGCGTACTTGTCGTTATGAGTTAGAGACATACGTCTTCCCCTTGGCGTGTTTCGTGTCGTTTGTAGGACCGCGTGCCAAGTTTCCGTTTCCTGGTCGTTAGTTCTCCTGCTGACAGGAATCTAGCGTCGTCGTTAAATTGCGCCATCGTGTCTTTTCAAAGGCCTCGCCTCGATAGTCGTATGTGTCATGCTTCATCCTCCGTTGACGTACATATTGAGTCTCGCGTATACCTGTGCACTTACCGTTTCGTTCCGCGTAGAATGTGGTGTACTCCGACATCCGTTGGCGTAATTTTAAGTTCCATGCATTCTCGTGCACTAGCGTTTCGTTATGCGTAGGCTTCCTGCTCGGGAAGTTAAAATATCATAGACAATATAGACAATAGTGTGTGCCCGAGCTAATATTCGCGGTTCCTACGTGATTACCTTTAATGAACTTCAACATAAGTTTCCGAAGGTCTTAAATGCATGTTTCCTAAACTCTCAGAGTGTTGTGTACTGTATGTGATTGTTTTATGCAACGTGTATGAAACACCACCATAGCGTATGTTTGAAAGCAAAACTATTGACTGTTTGTTTTTCGGCAACGGTTGGAGGCCATATTCGAGTACTGGGCGTTCTGTATATATTCAACGTCTTAATAGTCTAAGTCCCAGAGAAAAGTGAGGTTAGAGCCTAGGTATCACAACAGGAACCTAATTCGCTGTAACCTATAGCTCTGATACCAAGTTGTCACACCCCGAAATTATCAGAGCTGGCGTGACTGGACTGGTATCTTCATTGCACAGCGGAAGCAAAATAAGCTAAGTCTTTTAGTAAATTGGACGCCCACTAAGTACTCGAATCCCCAATGGTTCTCCTATTCCAACCGTGCCTTTTCTTAGAACTGTAACCTGAGAAAGAAACATGCGAAAAATCAACATAAAGTTGAGCGAGTTCATAGTTTGTTTGTAAAATATTTGAAATAAATCTTTTGAATAACCGGTTTGTGAAATAATATTGAGAAAACGAATTTAGAAATCCTTTTCTTGCCAAGTTATATGGAAATGTTGTATCGGTAACCATGTATTTGTAAAGTCTCGTATTTGTAATGTTCGTATACCCGTCAATGCCCACCCTGACTTTGACTTCCTGCCCGCATATTCCTATGCTTTTTGAATTTGTATAAAAACATGACATTTAATTTGTATAAAACAAGTATTTCTGTGAGTACGTATAAACCTTTCATGTATGAATAAAAGTCCCCGGTATGTAGCATTAAGGAAAAAGAGATCACCAATGGGTTGCAAAGCCACTAGTATGTGTGACAAGGTGCAGGGAAACTCAAACCTAGCAAATTTGTTACCGGGCTTCCGGCTGGAAGACATAGTCACCTCATGGTCCATCCCGCGGACTCATGGGTGGGGCTCACTACACCCAAATAGATCTATCACTCATGTCCCTCGGTCCTATAATGAGGATTAATGGCCTCTAGTGTTGTGCCCACCCTTCACATGATCTAGTCTAGTAGTAAACCCTCCTTAGGCTAACCATACCATGTATAAATGAATGTCTGTAAATGCCTGTAAATGTCTGTAAATGTCTGTAAATGTCTGTAATAATTGTAACATGTATTTTACCCCAGCCTCTAAGGCTGAACCTCCCCAGCCTCTAAGGCTAACTTCCCCTAGTCATAAAAAACAATCACTTTTCGATAATACGCATTTGTTTTGTAAAAACTGGTATGTTTAGTATAAACCTTTCGTAAATCATTTGAGTTCCTCAAAATCCATTCGTAATATGATTTAGAAATATGAGTTTTCGTTCGTTCAAAAGCTTTGTATGTTCTTGCAAAACGTGCTTTGTCTAAAAATATGCAATCTTTGTTCATCGAGAACTTTATGTGTTTTCTGCAAAACGTGCATGTCTTTCCACCCCGAAAACATTTACAAAAAAAAATGTAAAACCGTAAAAAGGTGGGGTTATGAACTCACCTGAATTGTCTTGTGCGAAGCTAGCTAATTACGACTTTGTGATGTCGTTTCCAAGACTTGACTTGCTAGCGTGCTTTCTACAATATTTCTAACACGGAATATCTAATAAGTTTCTAAGTAATCGTAGTAACTAAACTACGTGTCATCGAGCTCTACCGAATCGTTAACCGAACGATTCAACGGTAAATTGATAACTTAATAGTAACGATTAAGTTATACTTGTTAAGTCTCGCTTATTGTCGGTAAAACTAGTAAGTCTTGGGAAGTCTTATTCTTTGAGAGATTTAAAAATAAATAAACATTTATATAAAAATATATAAATATATCGTTATCATTGCGTTAGACGTCTTGAGTAGTCGTACGTGTATAAAAAAAGAATATTTATATGAAAATATCATATAACAAACTCGCACCACATATTACGTCTCGTATGATATTTATCAAAGTATACGTATATGCCGTTTAGGCGTTTGAAGTGAATATAAAAAAGTTATATTCATTTTATAAAAGAATCGTCGGGTTGTTGGATGTTTAAAAATAAATATATACTATATTTATTTTTATAAAAGAAGTCGTATTGTTTGTTATTCAGAATAAAGATATAAACTATATTTATTTTTATAAAAGAATCGTTGAAATTTCGATGTTTAGAATAAATATAATAACCATATTTATTGTCGTAAATAATATCCGAATTCGTCGTTTTCTTATGTTGGTAAAGTGGCGTTGAAAGTAATAATGTATTTGTATTTGTCTTTCTAAAAGTTTAGTTGAATGCGATAGTTTGTTTGATAATAAAACGCGTATGTTTTACGGATTTCTCGAAAAAAAACGGGCAGAGTTTCCTCTGTTTTTGGACGCCCCGACAACTAAAGTGTCGTTATTTTTATCAAGATTCAACAATCCAACACATATTATATATAAAGTTTACGCGAAATATATCAAAATGCCAAATATGAAAACCAATTCACTAAATGTAAAACCGTTAGTCGGGTCGGGCTCGTTTGTCACGTTAGATAAAAATTATAAAGATAACATAACGAAATCACGACTTTAACTATTACCCAAAACTCTCGTGTCGTTTGCTGAAAGGGTTGACTGGGTTGACGGAGTCAACTGGGTTGTCTCGGTTTGACCGAGTCGATCTGACCCAAAATCTTGAACCGATAATCTGACCGTAAGAATCCGAAACCGAGCCGCTCTGTAACACCTCAGAAATTCACGTCCTATAATAGGTTGACACGTGTCATAAAGTTTAAACGTGTGAAAGAAATATTATGGAAGGACTAAAGTTGGCAAACGTGGAAAGTATGTAAATATACGTATTCTAGGTGTCAACTGTGAATAAATATATTGTATTTTAACCCTACACGATGCTCATACCTTCAAACGAATAAATCATGGATCATAAGAAGCTAAATGTGAGTGATTTCAAACTACAGGGACCAAATGTGTCAACATGTTTAATTTATACCTCTGAGTGACCTTTTGACGAACCCGAAGCTTTGTAAATATCAATTATGCTCACGAGAATGCACCATAAAAATTTCATAAGGTTTCGTTAAAGTATGAGAAAGTTATGATCAAATTCGTGTGCGAAGCGTTAAAGCGTAAACGTCGAAAGTTAGGACTTTTCGGGTAAAAAGAAAGTTACCCGGGGACTTGGCAAAGTGGGTATATGTTTTAAGGCCTTAGTAGATCGATTGTGAGGGTTTAAAGTGCAAGAAATCAGTACCTATTCGGGTTTTGAAGAGCCAAGGACTGAATCGCAAACAAAAATCAAAGTGCTGATTCTGCACATCCTCGCGCCACGCGAGGGTCCCTCGCGCCACGCGAGGGACTTCCAGAACCGCAAAACGGGGCTGCTTGTCTGCCAAGGCTGTAATGCGCGACTTTAACTCGATTTTCCACTTCTCCTGGCCCCTAAAACATCCCCTAAGCCCCTAGGACACCTGTTGATTGTTTGTGGTTGGTCCTAGAGTTAGTTGTCAACCAATCATGGTGAGTTCTTCACTATATAAAGCACAACATGTTGCAACATTCATTCTCACACTTGCAACTGATCATTGGAGCATTTCTGGAGCTAAGGAACTCTCCCATCTGATCATAATTCGTGCATTGGACTCTTGTAAGTCTGCTAGTCTTGTTTAGTTGTGTTTAGCTTAGTTAATTAGCTAAAAGTCAAACCGTCGTAATTACGGTTTGACTTCGAGATTAGTCACTAATGACTCAGTCTTATCTCGAATTAAAAGTAGTTTTAGAATGGTATTTATGTGGGTAATAAAACCCCAAAAGGGTTTCCCCTGATCACCATCCTAAGCAGGTTAAATGTCGGGTCAAACCTTTACTTAAAAAGTCAACATAATGCTTAAAATGTCATTTATGCATAATTAGCTATCTAGAACATATATAACCTGTTTGATCATTGTTATAACTTAGTAATTAGTGTAATAACATGTCCAAACCTGTTCAACCCGACTATTACCTGTTTAGACCCGGCTCGGAACCGAAAGTCACATAGTTTGACTTTCACTTTGACTTTCAGTTCTGACCCATTTAGGCATATTTTAGAAATGCCTCAGAGCTTTAATTGGACTAGGTTACATGTTAGAACGACCCTCTGTGATTATACACCTCAGTTCATTAGTTATCCAATTAATATGCATGTTTCCGTTAATTGCTCATATGTTGACCATTATGCCCTTATTACCTTAAAACGTGATTTATGAAAATGTAAAAGTGTAGAAACCTTTTCTACTGATATATAGACTTACATGCAAAGTTTGACATCAGTTTGACTTGTAGATTAAGAGTTATGCTCATTATCGCAAAACTAATGCTTTATGTTAACATAAAGGCGTAATTAGCGTATAGCCTAGTTAAACATACTTTTTGGTATCAAATATTTTACCCACTGATGTAAATTATTATTTTGATATTTTTAAAGATTTTTAATTAATTTTAGGCTGAGCATAACTCGTAGTCGTAGGCTTAGTCCGGTAATTGTCGGTTTTACCCTTAAGGACCATAAAATGAGTTTTACACATCTAAATGATTCCAACCCTTTTGCTACTGATTAGTTATGATAAATAAATTATTTTAAGCCTTCTAGAAATATAAAAATATCAGATTTAAGTATCGAACCCGGTAATGGCCTTTAATCGCCTAAATTAGCGTTTTAACGCATAGTATGTTTTAAAATCATATTGGACATACCCGGGTTGATACCTACTGATATAAGAGGCAAATTATAATATTTTAACAGTAAGCAAAGGTTGATAAACTCAGACTTCAGTTTTGAGCTTTTCGGCTTATGTGAAATTACCGAAATACCCCTACGGGGCCTAGTTTGGTTAAAGATGATAAATTTCACATATATACTTTAGCCTACTGTTATAACTCATCAAATTGACTATGTTTGCTGTTTAAATCAGACCTGTAACTCAGTTAAACATTTAAACTCTTTTACAAACCTTAAAATGACCAAACTACCCCTACGGGGCATAGTTTGTGTTTAAACTAGTTCGGGGCATAACGAAAGACATCCTACTGATGTTACAACATATTTGAAGCATATTAACTTAGGAAACCTGTACATAGCTCTCATGATTACCCGTCACGCTTATTACGCGTACGGTTCGGTTTATGTAACATGTTTACATAAATTAGCCGAAACGGGTCAAACCTTATCGGTTTTATCTCAAAATCCAGAATGTGAATAGTAAACCTATATTAAAAAAGTCTTCAGACTTGTCGGTTCTAAATCACATTCTATCCGGTCTTCGCTTAATCGTGCGTACGAACCGTATTTGAAACTAGCCGGTCTAAGCTTAAGCTTAATAAAAGACCCGTTAGAATTCTAATAGGTTATATATTAAACCTTCGTTCCAGATTAGGAGAACCAGTAAAAGATACTTGCCATTCTGCTTATTGTGATTTATACTTGCATGAGGTAAATACTTTTAGCTTATTTTCCCTATACGGGCTTGGGTTACGGTACATAGCGTACCGCTTGATCGGGCATCAAATCTCCACGCTTAGTGGGTAGTTGAATAATTTGAACGGCTCGTTTTAAACAGATTTGTTTACTTTACAGCCTTTGGGTGGTTAATGACCATGTCCTGGATATCCCTGGCATCATCTTACGAGATGGCCACGACCTGAGCACGGGGTGTAGGCGTACTCCCGTGTATAACTCACTTAAAGTGGTGTGTCTATTGATCTTTAACCCGGATACGTTCCGGGCTACTGAACGCATAAGTAACATGTAATTCGTTCACAAGATTATAATATTAAATAATTCTCCCAAGTTAAATAAAATGATTTATGCCACGTGCATCCAAACAAATTTTCAATCATTTTCTAAAATGAGTCAGTTGAATGTATTTACCAGTGTAAACTGACGTATTTTCCCAAAAAGACTGAGTGCAGGTACTAAACGAAATTTGGCTGGATTATCTCCTAAGCATCAATAAAAGTCTCGCAAGCTTAGGATGCCAGAAGTCTGTTGAACCATTAACTGTTATTTTGTTTCGATCCGTTCTGTGGATAAACACCGGATATTGTGACTTTGATTACAATAAATAAATTCGGTTGTATATTATTTTTAAATTGCTTCCGCTGTGCATTATTATATTGTGTTGTTTGACTATTATGTTGCCAACCACGTCACGATACTCCCCCACCGGGCCCACCGGTGACACGTGGAAATCGGGGTGTGACAGGTTGGTATCAGAGCCAACATTGAGTGAATTAAACACTAGCCTTTTGTGTTTAATCTCAGTTACACAATTGCACATATCTAAACCTTCGAGTCTAGACTTATAATCTAGGACAAATTCCACCTTATTCGGGTTTTGTTTTGTCCTTTAAAATTTATATTTTTGTTATTGTTATCTCATGCTGTAATTACAGGAATAACGAGGATGCCTCCTAGATTTTTCCGAACGCGAGGACGTGGAAAGAGGCCAGTAGCCGCCCCCAACGACCATGAAGCAGGGCCGTCTAATACACGAGCTCCAGCTGCGACGGAAAGCGAGGACCCCCGCCGAAACAGGCGCAACCAGTTCGAACCAGCAAGGCGATCCGTTTCGCACAGTTCAACACCGCCAGTACAAAACGCATATGGACCATACTCAGGAGACGAGCCTAACAACCCTCTACCTTCATATATACCACTGCAGAGGTCGTTGTCCCATCATTCCTATGGGGACCCCACACCTATCTTTAGAGGCCAGTTTAATCCGGCCGATTACCTGCAAGAACCCGTGGGTTTCAACCCACTAGGGCCAGACGATCACTTCTCTGGTGATCAAGCTGACGATATGGATGAGGATACTGACCCCATCATGCCGGCAAGTGGAACCCCGAACCATCCGATCGAGATCTCCGACGGATCCTCCTTTCACGGATCGCCCTATGGTGGTCCAGATAGTTTTCAAGCCCTGTTCGATCAACACCAGTGGTATTATACACCATCACACCACTCGTCATCACATGGGCAGCATCAGCAGCAGCATTCTCAGCAGCAGCAGGAGCCACAGCCACAGCCGCATCATCAAGATTCATCTGAGGATCACCGCTTTGTGGCAGTTACGCCACCACCTCCACCGCCACCAGTGCAACCGGCACCTCCTCAACCGCCAAGGCGTAGAAGAACCGGTGCACGCATGTCGGTGCGACCGGGGGGCTTCAATTGCAGTTCCCCACAACAGTCAAGTGCTAGTCACTACCCGCCATACCAGGAAGACCCACAAATGGGTGGACCCTCCAACCCTGCTGTACTACAGCCACCGCCGATGGGGTTTGAAAACCCAATCCCGGCATACACGGGTGGCATGGCTTACAACCAGTTTGAACCGCCAACGCATCACGACTATGGGTACGCGGAGGCTGATCCATACATGGTAGCAGCGAACTACAACAACCAAGGACCCTATGGGGATCCATGGGGGGTGAGTTACCCGACTCAGGGATACTCGATACCTCCTAGACCCATCATCCGGGCTCAATCACAGCCACCACGGTTTTCTCCCCCAGAAAGGGAGGAAATTCTTCATAGGTTGCAGCAAGTTGAACGGGAAGCTCACGAGGATCGTAGGGAAAGGCAGACGTTCTTCCAAGGGTTGGTTAGTTTGATTAAGGGAAAGAACAAGAAGGATCGTTGAATCCTTCCACAGTTATTTCTCCTGTATTTATTGCTTGAACCCCTTCGTGATTGTATTTGGTATGTTGCTTTGAGCCCCTGCGTGGGCATGCTTATTGTTTGAACCCCTACGTGGGTGTATTGTTAGTATTAGTCCCTACGTGGACATGTATGATATTTAGCCCCTGCGTGGGCATGTGTGTTATTTAACCCCTACGTGGGTAAGTTGGTAATTTGAAAGACCCGTTTAGGGCAAATGTGCAATGCTTTGAATAAAATAATGGAATGTTATTTCTATGATTATCATGATTGCCTTTTTGTGCATAAATAATTACAAATAAAATAAATTAAAATCATTTTTATCTGCCTATGTAATTATTTAATTAAGGATCTTAAAGTGTGAAACCTAGCTTCGTGTCAAATATAAGACCGGGCCAAAATGGTAAGACCTGTTTAAAAAAGATTCAAATCCCTGTTAACATCTTAAAACATGTTAACACTCCTGGCAGAAGTGATTCGTTACAATCACATGTCATTTTATATGTATAAGGATTCTTTAGAAGATTCCAAACCCAATCATATGATCTCTGAATCATGGGTAAAGATCATCAAGTAAGATGATCATATTTTACCATACGTTGGTAATATAATGCCTACGGGCTTTGCTCATTTCTACATGAGTCAAAAGACAGTTGTAGCTTTGACTCACTGTCTGAAAAAGGTAATAAAATATATTTAAACCTTAAAAGCCTTGATTCTCTGAAATCATAGCTTATAATTTAAATTGTCCATGTGACTAAGCCTTATGTGCTAATATATATATTGTTATTATTTATATTTAGGATAAATTTTAAATTGAAATCCTAAATTAGTACAATTAACAAGTTAACCAATTATGGTCTCTGTTTACCACGGTTAACGAGTTACCCTAAGGGGTAATTCCATAATAAACTCCCAAATAAAATATTGTCCTTGTTTTCTGCAACAGTTCAATTACAATGGCTGACTCAAATGAAATAAATAGCCATCCTGTGGAGCCGAATGAGAACGCCCAGATTACGTTAACGGGTGCTGAACTAAAAGCAATCATAGACGGCGCTATCACACAGGCTTTGGATAGACAGTATGAGGAATACAGTGGTACTCGAAGTAGGACCCACTCTGCATCACATTCAAAGCCCAGGACACATTCTGAGGCTCATAACAAGCCTCCTCCCAAGAAGAATGGACCCAAGAAAGACGGTGATGACCGTCAGTCCACCAACAATCAAAGTGACCCATCCCAGCATATAGTACTGCATCAAGGACCCCGTAACAAGGGCTGCACTTACAAGTACTTCGTGTCTTGTAAACCCAAGGATTTTACTGGGGAAAAAGGGGCCGTCGACTGTATGACATGGCTGGATGAAATGGACACGGTGGTGGATATCAGCGGGTGCGCTGCAGGGGATATAGTTAAGTTTGTGTCACAGTCCTTCAAGGGTGAAGCATTGGCATGGTGGAGATCTCTGATGGAGGCCTCCGGAAAGATCCCATTGTATAGTATGTCGTGGGATCAATTCATTGCCTTAATCAAGGAAAATTTTTGCCCTCAACATGAGGTGGAAAAGATAGAATCAGATTTTCTATCGTTGGTGATGAAGAACCTCGACTGTCAAGCTTATCTGACAAGCTTCAATACACTGTCTCGGCTGGTTCCCTACCTGGTAACCCCGGAGCCAAAAAGAATCGCTCGCTTTATTGGTGGTTTAGAACCCGAGATCAAGGCCAGTGTCAAAGCTTCTCGGCCAGCTACCTTCAGGTCTTTAACTGACCTTTCCTTATCCCTCACTCTGGATGCGGTCCGGCAGAGATCGCTGAGGAATAAGGATGCTGAGAAGAGGAAGCGAGAAGATGATGGTTCGCGTAGATCGAACAAGAAGCACCGTGGGAGCGGTGATCACAAGAAGGGATCGGAGTCAAAGAAAGATGGGCATCGTTCTGGAGAGAAGCCCACATGCAAAACTTGCAAGAAACAGCACTTTGGAAAGTGAAGACTCGAATCAAACTCGAATAACAAGTCAAGGTCTTTTGCTTGTGGTTTGTGCAAGTCCAAGGAACACAAAACCTTGGATTGCAAGAAGATGAAAGATGCAACGTGCTACCGTTGCAATGAAAAGGGCCACATAAAGACTAACTGCCCTAAGTACAACAAGAAGCCTGAGGAGGCTAAGAAGACTAATGCCAGAGTCTTCAGGATGGATGCGAAGGAGGCTGTGCAGGATGATAACGTCATAATAGGTACTTTCCTTGTAAATGATGTCTTTGCAAGAGTACTTTTTGATTCAGGCGCAGATAAGTCTTTCGTAGATCATAAGTTTTGTAAATTATTGAATTTACCTGTCAAAATCCTAAACGCAAACTATGAGGTAGAATTAGCAGATGGTACCATAGAAACCGTCTCTACTGTGTTAGATGGATGTGTTATATCCATTAAGAACCATTCTTTTCCTCTGTCTCTACTTCCGTTTAAGTTAGCCGGTTTTGACATAGTTCTGGGTATGGACTGGTTATCTCATAACCAGGCCCAAATCGTCTGTAACATGAAGCAAGTAGTGATAAAGACTTCGTCTGGTGAGTCACTTACCATTCGGGGAGATACCCAGTATGGACTACCTGAGCACGTGACTATGCTCAAGGCTTCCAAGTGTTTGAAGAAGGGGTGTGTCATCTACATGGCACAGGTGATTATTGATGAGCCCAAACCGAAGTTAGAAGACATCCCTGTCATTTCTGAATACCCAGAAGTGTTTCCTAAAGATCTACCTGGTTTACCACCAGATAGACAAGTTGAATTCAGGATAGACATCATCCCCGGAGCGGCACCAGTTGCTAGGGCACCATACAGATTGGCACCCACAGAAATGAAGGAGTTGCGGACGCAGCTAGATGAATTGCTGGCTAAGGGTTTCATTAGACCTAGTTCATCTCCTTGGGGAGCACCAATTCTATTTGTCAAGAAGAAGGATGGGTCGATGCGTCTGTGCATCGACTATCGCGAGCTTAATAAAGTCACGATCAAGAATAGATATCCATTGCCCAGGATCGACGATTTGTTCGATCAGCTTCAAGGGGCAAGTTACTTCTCAAAGATCGATCTGAGGTCAGGCTACTATCAGTTGAAGGTTAAGGATGAAGACGTTCACAAGACTGCATTTAGGACTCGTTATGGTCACTACGAGTTCCTAGTGATGCCTTTCGGGCTCACTAATGCACCAGCCGCGTTCATGGATCTCATGAATCGCGTCTGCAAGCCTTACTTAGATAAATTTGTTATCGTCTTCATCGATGACATCCTTATTTATTCTAAGAATCAAGCTGACCACGAGAAACACCTTCGTTGTATTCTCAAACTCCTACGTCAGGAGAAGCTCTATGCCAAATTCTCTAAATGTGAATTTTGGCTTCGTGAAGTCCAGTTCCTTGGACATGTGGTCAGTGAGCGTGGTATCCAGGTGGATCCCGCTAAAGTTGAAGCTGTTATGAATTGGCAAGAGCCAAAGACGCCTACGGAGATTCGTAGCTTCCTGGGATTGGCAGGATATTACAGGCGTTTCATTGAAAACTTTTCAAGGATTGCTGCACCCCTAACCTCCTTAACTAAGAAGAAGGTTAAGTTTGTTTGGGGCCCTAAGCAGCAAGAATCCTTTGATATTCTGAAGCAGAAGTTGAGCAACGCCCCGGTACTGACACTGTCAGATGGAATTGAAGACTTTGTAGTTTATTGTGATGCTTTGCACACTGGCATGGGGTGTGTGCTTATGCAGAAAGGCAAAGTGATTGCCTACGCATCAAGACAACTGAAAGTGCATGAAAAGAATTACACCACCCATGACTTGGAGCTGGGTGCCGTTGTATTCGCACTAAAGCTTTGGAGGAACTATCTTTATGGTATCAAATGTGTGATTTACTCTGATCACAAGAGCCTCCAACATCTGTTTAATCAGAAGGAATTAAACATGAGGCAACGCCGTTGGATGGAAACCTTGAATGACTATGATTGTGAAATCAAGTACCATCCCGGCAAAGCGAATGTAGTCGCTGACGCCTTGAGCAGAAAGGAAAGGGTTAAACCCATTCGAATCAATGCCAAGCGCATGGAAATAAAGAACAGTTTGATAGAAAGGGTGTTAGCTGCACAGAAGGAAGCTGTGTTGGAAGCTAACTATCCTAATGAAAAGTTAGGAGTAACTGAGGAGCAGTTAACTCTTAGCAAGGACGGAATTCTGCAATTAAATGGACGAATATGGGTTCCAATTTTTGGAGGACTTCGTGATGTCATCCTCCAAGAAGCCCATAGTTCCAAATACTCCGTTCATCCTGGAGCTGATAAAATGTACCAGGATTTGAAGGCAAATTATTGGTGGATAGGCTTGAAAAAGTCTGTAGCCGCCCATGTAGCAAAATGCTTGACATGTGCGCAAGTCAAAGCCGAGCATCAGAAACCGTCAGGTTTGCTACAACAGCCTGAACTTCCTACGTGGAAGTGGGAAATGGTAACTATGGATTTCATTACCAAGTTACCTAAGACAAGGAAAGGAAATGATACGATATGGGTTATAGTTGACCGACTGACTAAGTCAGCTCATTTCTTACCCATCAAGGAGACTTATAGCTCCGATATGTTAGCTCAGTTATACGTTGATAAGATTGTAGCCTTACACGACATACCTGTAGCTATTATCTCTGATAGAGATACTAGGTACACGTCACATTTTTGGAAGAGCTTCCAGCAATCTTTGGGCACACGTTTGAACTTTAGTACGGCTTACCATCCTCAGACAGACGGTCAGAGTGAGCGTACTATTCAAACGTTGGAAGACATGCTATGTGCATGTGCGATCGATTTGGGAGGTAGCTGGGATAAGAACCTACCATTGATCGAATTCTCCTACAACAATAGCTACCATACCAGCATAAAGGCTGCGCCTTTTGAGGCATTATACGGTAGAAAGTGTAGATCGCCTGTTTGTTGGGCGGAGGTTGGAGAAGTCCAGTTATCAGGACCAGAGATTGTGTTCGAAACAACGGACAAGATTGTCCAGATTCGTAACAATCTCCAAGCTGCCCGGAATAGGCAGAAGAGTTACGCTGATACAAATCGTAAGGATTTTCATTTCGAAGTGGGTGAAAAAGTCCTGCTTAAAGTGTGACCATGGAAAGGGGTGATGCGATTTGGTAAGAAAGGCAAGCTAAGCCCGAGATACATAGGACCTTTCGAGAAGAGCTCAGTGGAATTCACAATGTGTTCCACATCTGCAATCTAAAGAAATGTTCCGCTGACGAATCACATGTCATGCCACATACAGATGTGCAGATAGACGCGAGCTTAAAATTTGTTGAAAAACCTTTGTCGATTGAAGATCGACAGGTAAGGAAACTTCGAAGGAAGCATATACCTTTTGTAAAGGTCAAATGGGATGCCCGTAGAGGTCCCGAATGCACGTGGGAGGTTGAATCCACGATGAAAGAAAAGTACCCTTACTTATTTCAGTAAATCTCGGGTCAAGATTTATTTTAAGGGGGTGAGGATGTAACACCTCGGAAATTCACATCCTATAATAGGTTGACACGTGTCATAAAGTTTAAACGTGTGAAAGAAATATTATGGAAGGACTAAAGTTGGCAAACATTGAAAGTATGTAAATATACGTATTCTAAGTGTCAACTGTGAATAAATATATTGTATTTTAACCCTACACGATGCTCATACCTTCAAACGAATAAATCATGGATCATACGAAGCTAAATGTGAGTGATTTCAAACTACAGGGACCAAATGTGTCAACATGTTTAATTTATACCTCTGAGTGACCTTTTGACGAACCCGAAGCTTTGTAAATATCAATTATGCTCACGAGAATGCACCATAAAAATTTCATAAGGTTTCGTTAAAGTATGAGAAAGTTATGATCAAATTCGTGTGCGAAGCGTTAAAGCGTAAACGTCGAAAGTTAGGACTTTTCGGGTAAAAAGAAAGTTACCCGGGGACTTGGAAAAGTGGGTATATGTTTTAAGGCCTTAGTAGATCGATTGTGAGGGTTTAAAGTGCAAGAAATCAGTACCTATTCGGGTTTTGAAGAGCCAAGGACTGAATCGCAAACAAAAATCAAAGTGCTGATTCTGCACATCCTCGCGCCACGCGAGGGACTTCCAGAACCGCAAAACGGGGCTGCTTGTCTGCCAAGGCTGTAATGCGCGGCTTTAACTCGATTTTCCACTTCTCCTAGCCCCTAAAACATCCCCTAAGCCCCTAGGACACCTGTTGATTGTTTGTGGTTGGTCCTAGAGTTAGTTGTCAACCAATCATGGTGAGTTCTTCACTATATAAAGCACAACATGTTGCAACATTCATTCTCACACTTGCAACTGATCATTGGAGCATTTCTGGAGCTAAGGAACTCTCCCATCTGATCATAATTCGTGCATTGGACTCTTGTAAGTCTGCTAGTCTTGTTTAGTTGTGTTTAGCTTAGTTAATTAGCTAAAAGTCAAACCGTCGTAATTACGGTTTGACTTCGAGATTAGTCACTAATGACTCAGTCTTATCTCGAATTAAAAGTAGTTTTAGAATGGTATTTATGTGGGTAATAAAACCCCAAAAGGGTTTCCCCTGATCACCATCCTAAGCAGGTTAAATGTCGGGTCAAACCTTTACTTAAAAAGTCAACATAATGCTTAAAATGTCATTTATGCATAATTAGCTATCTAGAACATATATAACCTGTTTGATCATTGTTATAACTTAGTAATTAGTGTAATTACATGTCCAAACCTGTTCAACCCGACTATTTCCTGTTTAGACCCGGTTCGGAACCGAAAGTCACATAGTTTGACTTTCACTTTGACTTTCAGTTCTGACCCGTTTAGGCATATTTTAGAAATGCCTTAGAGCTTTAATTGGACTAGGTTACATGTTAGAACGACCCTCTGTGATTATACACCTCAGTTCATTAGTTATCCAATTAATATGCATGTTTCCGTTAATTGCTCATATGTTGACCATTATGCCCTTATTACCTTAAAACGTGATTTATGAAAATGTAAAAGTGTAGAAACCTTTGCTATTGATATATAGACTTGCATGCAAAGTTTGACATCAGTTTGACTTGTAGATTAAAAGTTATGCTCATTATCGCAAAACTAATGCTTTATGTTAACATAAAGGCGTAATTAGCGTATAGCCTAGTTAAACATACTTTTTGGTATCAAATATTTTACCCACTGATGTAAATTATTATTTTGAGATTTTTAAAGATTTTTAATTAATTTTAGGCTGAGCATAACTCGTAGTCGTAGGCTTAGTCCGGTAATTGTCGGTTTTACCCTTAAGGACCATAAAATGAGTTTTACACATCTAAATGATTCCAACCATTTTGCTACTGATTAGTTATGATAAATAAATTATTTTAAGCCTTCTAGAAATATAAAAATATCAGATTTAATTATCGAACCCGGTAATGGCCTTTAATTGCCTAAATTAGCGTTTTAAAGCATAGTATGTTTTAAAATCATATTGGACATACCCGGGTTGATACCTACTGATATAAGAGGCAAATTATAATATTTTAACAGTAAGCAAAGGTTGATAAACTCAGACTTCAGTTTTGAGCTTTTCGGCTTATGTGAAATTACCGAAATACCCCTACGGGGCCTAGTTTGGTTAAAGATGATAAATTTCACATATATACTTTAGCCTACTGTTATAACTCATCAAATTGAGTATGTTTGCTGTTTACATCAGACCTGTAACTCAGTTAAACATTTAAACTCTTTTACAAACCTTAAAATGACCAAACTACCCCTACGGGGCATAGTTTGTGTTTAAACTAGTTCGGGGCATAACGAAAGACATCCTACTGATGTTACAACATATTTGAAGCATATTAACTTAGGAAACCTGTACATAGCTCTCATGATTACCCGTCACGCTTATTACGCGTACGGTTCGGTTTATGTAACAAGTTTACATAAATTAGCCGAAACGGGTCAAACCTTATCGGTTTTATCTCAAAATCCAGAATGTGAATAGTAAACCTATATTAAACAAGTCTTCAGACTTGTCGGGTCTAAATCACATTCTATCCGGTCTTCGCTTAATCGTGCGTACGAACCGTATTTGAAACTAGCCGGTCTAAGCTTAAGCTTAATAAAAGACCCGTTAGAATTCTAATAGGTTATATATTAAACCTTCGTTCCAGATTAGGAGAACCAGTAAAAGATACTTGCCATTCTGCTTATTGTGATTTATACTTGCATCAGGTAAATACTTTTAACTTATTTTCCCTATACGGGCTTGGGTTACGGTACATAGCGTACCGCTTGATCGGGCATCAAATCTCCACGCTTAGTGGGTAGTTGAATAATTTGAACGGCTCGTTTTAAACAGATTTGTTTACTTTACAGCCTTTGGGGGGTTAATGACCATGTCCCGGATATCCCTGGCATCATCTTACGAGATGGCCACGACCTGAGCTCGGGGTGTAGGCGTACTCCCGTGTATAACTCACTTAAAGTGGTGTGTCTATTGATCTTTAACCCGGATACGTTCCGGGCTACTGAACGCATAAGTAACATGTAATTCGTTCACAAGATTATAATATTAAATAATTCTCCCAAGTTAAATAAAATGATTTATGCCACGTGCATCCAAACAAATTTTCAATCATTTTCTAAAATGAGTCAGTTGAATGTATTTACCAGTGTAAACTGACGTATTTTCCCAAAAAGACTGAGTGCAGGTACTAAACGAAATTTGGTTGGATTATCTCCTAAGCATCAATAAAAGTCTCGCAAGCTTAGGATGCCAGAAGTCTGTTGAACCATTAACTGTTATTTTGTTTCGATCCGTTCTGTTGATAAACACCAGATATTGTGACTTTGATTACAATAAATAAATTCGGTTGTATATTATTTTTAAATTGCTTCCGCTGTGCATTATTATATTGTGTTGTTTGACTATTATGTTGCTAACCACGTCACGATACTCCCCCACCGGGCCCACCGGTGACACGTGGAAATCGGGGTGTGACACGCTCCAAAACAACTCGAACCACGTCTGCCCCGAATAGGACCCGAACCGAACCATTCTGCAGAGTAGTACCCGAACCACAGCCGACCTGAACCGAGCTGTTGACCGGCTGTCTTCGTCGAGCTCCGACGGCCGGAGCTGGTTTCCGCCGTCAACATCCATCATCATCACAACAGCAATACTCAGTTCTTAAAGAAACAATAAAAAGAAAAGAATATAAACAGAGGGTAAGGTTTTACCGTGAAACCCGTCGAAGCCAACCACCATCACCGCCCATGCCGCCGCCGTGAGCGGCGGCGCTGCTCCGCCTCCGTCTCTATCTCCTGAGTCTCTCTCTCTCTCTCTCTCTTCCCGAGTCTCTCTCTCTCCTCCGAGTCTCTCTCTCTCCTCCCTGTTAGCAGTCGCCGCACCACCACCGGACAGTGGTGGTGGTGCTCCGATTGTGAATCGAAGAAGAAAGGGGATGGGGTGGGTGTTAGGGTGTTTACAAGTGTGGGTATGGCTGGCAGAAAAGCTCGTCGGAGTCACGAGCGAACCGGCAGCCGGCCGGTTGTTCTGGTCGCCGATTCAACAAGAGAGGAGACAGGGTGTGGGGGTGTCGTGTGATTATCGGAGAAGATGAAAGGCACCGGAGCTCGGTCATCAACTTCGGCTCCGGTCGCCGGTGCATGGTCACGAGAGAGAGAGAGGAACAGACTTAAAGTCTGTGTGTTTGTTGTGAGTGGGTGCTTCAATTGAGAATGTAAGGTTTTATTTTATGTTGTGTGTGTGTGTGTGTCTGAACTAGATGGTTGAGAGAGAAAGGATGAGTGTTGTCTGCACAAGTAAATGAGGATCAAGTGGGGGTTTTATAGAGATTGATGAGATCTTGGGGATCTTGAGATCATAGACAAAATCTATTAGAGAGATATATAAAGATTTTATAGGATTTGTATAGATTTTATAGGATTTTGGAAAGATTGTCTAGAGATCTTATAAATCTTGTAAGATTTTATAGATCTTAATAGAATTTGGTAGATCTAATATATTATGTGTAGGTTTATGCTTGTGGGTTTTGGGCTTGGGCCCATGGCCCACAAGCCCATCTCGTGTGTAAGTGGCCCGTAATTACTACGAGACCCGTTGTCAAATCCTAAACTTACGTCAAAAGTTAAAATACACAAAAGTACTGTCGGTAGTCGTTGTTTACACGCCCGTTCGTTGATTACGGTAATAATTGCGAAAAATTGTACCGTTGTCGTCTTTAATCCGCTTTTCGATCCGGTTTCAACTGTAGTCACTAAAATTTAATTACGAAGCTAAAATATATCGTAAAAAAAATTTAATATTTGTCGGCGTTGTCAGTATCCTGTTCGGTTCAATCCGTTGTCGTTTAACGTTTCGCAGGTTTCTCTGTAAACCACCGTTCGCGCACTGTAAAGTTGTATAGACGTTCCTAGGCACTCCAAAGGCCTAATTAAGTTATTCTAGGTCTTAAACACTATTTATTATCGCGTTAATCACCTGTTAATCACGTAATTAAGAGCCGTAAATCACCGGTTGTCACAGTTAAAGATGCTGATAATAAAAGTAAGCATAGCAGTAAGCGACCAAGTGAACCAGAAAACAGCGTGAACAATGGACCTGTACTTCAAATGCCTATTCCCAAAAGAAGAAGACCCATGCCTTATGGTTGTTCTTATAAGGAATTCTGGTCTTGTAAACCAATAGAATTCTCGGACAATGAAGGGGCCATTGCAACCTTACGCTGGATAGAAAAGACTGAGGCAGTCTTAAGGATAAGTGAGTGTGCTGAAGAAGATAAGATACTGTTTGCTTCTAATCTGTTTAAGAATGCAACATTAGAATGGTGGAACACTATCCTCTAGACAAGAGGAAGTGATCAAACCTACAATATGGAATGGGAAAAATTTAAGAACAAGGTAGAAAGGAAATTCTGCCCACCAAATGAAAAGGAACAGATAGCAAACAAATTCCTTAACCTTAGGATGACTGGTGTGGATAGTAAGGGATACACTAAAATATTCTTTGCTACAATAGTGCCAACTCTTGCTTCGCCAGAACCAGTATTAATTTCCCGATATATTTGGGGATTAATTGGGGAGATAAGACACGTTGTCAAGGCAGCTAGACCTCAAACCATAGAAGAAGTTGTAGAACTAGCAAATACCTTGACTGATGAGTTAGTTCGTACCCGAGAAGAGGATCAAAGAAGGAGCCTAACCCAGAAGTTGACTCAAGAATTTCGTTCTGGAAATTCTAACCGTGGAAGAAATATAGGTTCTACCTCTGCGCCCTACTGTATGAATTGCAAAAGAAAGCATTCGGGAAAATGCTCCACTCTCTGTAATTGTTGCAAGATGCCAGGATACAAGGAAGAAAGTTGTAGGAAGAAAACCAGTAATGGATTATGCTACAACTGTGGAGAAAAAGGTCATATCAGGCCAAATTGTCCGAAATTAGCTCCAGCTACAGACAACAAGAATACTAAAAATGCTAGAGCATTTGTTTTTACTGCAGATGAAGCCAGGATGATTCCAGATGTTATAGCTGGTACGTTTTTAGTTAATGATGTCTTTGTTAAAGTATTATTTGACTCTGGTGCAAACCAAACTTTTATTAATACATCATTTTGCAAATTTATAAATAAGTCATTAACTAAACTACCACAAGAATGTTTAGTAGGGACAGCCAATGGAGAAACCATTAGAATTTCTGAAATATTGCAGGGATCAAGTATAGAAATTTCAAATCAGAAATTTATTGCAAATCTTTATCCCATGAATCTGGTAGGATTTGATGTTGTTTTAGGAATGGATTGGTTAATAGCTAATAAGGCCAGTATATTATGTGATCAAAAGGTAATTCAAGTAAATTCACCAAAAGGAAAAATGATCACCATTAAAGGAGATAAATCCTCTAGGACCACAAAATTCATCTCTGTGATGAAAACTGCAAGTTGTATAAGAAAAGGTTCTATAGTGTATTTGATTTCCATAATCACTAACACTAAAGGAAAAGATTTAAAAGATATTCCAGTAGTATCTCAGTTTTCAGATGTATTTCCAGAAGAATTGCCAGGTCAACCTCCGGATAGGGAAGTTGAATTCAGAATCCATTTGATACCAGGAACATCACCAATTGCCAAAGCACCCTACCGTTTGGCACCTGCTGAAATGCAGGAATTAAAGAAACAATTAGACGAATTGTTGGAGAAATGATTTATACAGCCAAGTTCGTCGCCATGGGGAGCGCCGATACTGTTCGTTAAAAAGAAGGACGGATTAATGCGTATGTGCATTGACTACCAGGAATTAAACAAAGTCACGATTAAGAATCGGTACCCATTACCGAGAATCGATGATCTGTTTGATCAGCTGCAAGGAGCTCGATTTTTCTCTAAGATTGATTTAAGGTCAGGATATCATCAATTAAAGGTACAGGAAGAGGATATTCATAAGACTGCATTTAGAACAAGGTATGGCCATTATGAATTTACTGTCATGCCATTTGGTTTAACCAATGCCCTAGCTGCATTTATGGACATGATGAAACGAATATGTAAGCCATATTTGGATAAATTCATAATTGTTTTCATAGATGATATTCTAATTTACTCTAAGAGTAAAGAGGATCATGCAAGACATTTGTATGCACTTTTAAGTTTGTTAAGAAAGGAAAAACTTTTTGCTAAATTCAATAAGTGCGAATTTTGGTTAGAACAGGTACAATTCCTTGGACACCTAGTCAATCATGAAGGAATTTATGTAGATCCAACAAAGATTGAAGCAATTACGAAATGGAAAACCCTGAGTCACCAACTGAGGTTAGAAGTTTCTTAGGATTGGCCGGTTATTATCGAAGGTTTATTCAAGATTTTTCTAGAATAGCCATTCCCTTAACTTAGCTAACTTGTAAATCTATTAAGTTTGAATGGGGAATTAAGCAAGAAGAAGCCTTTAGAATTCTTAAGCAAAGATTAACCCATACACCTATACTAGCATTACTAGATGGAACTGAAGACTTTGTAGTCTACTGTGATGCTTCTAAACTAGGTTATGGATGTGTGTTGATGCAACGACAAAAAGTTATAGCTTACGCATCTAGACAACTTAAGAAGCATGAAGAGAATTATTCAACCCATGATTTAGAATTAGGAGCCATAATTTTTGCTCTTAAGATTTGAAGACATTACCTTTATGGTAGTAAGTTTACCATATTCACTGATCATAAGAGTTTAATGTATGTTTTCAAGCAAAAGGAGTTGAATATGAGATAAAGACGCTGGATGGAATTTCTTAGTGATTATGATTGTGATATCCAGTATCATGAAGGAAAAGCCAATATAGTGGCAGATGCTTTAAGCCGAAAGTATCATGAAAAGCCAAGAAGAGTACGTTCTCTTAAATTAAATCTGCAAGTAGATTTAAATGATCAGATAAGAGAAGCACAAGAGTCAGTAATCAAGGAAGATACTGAAAAGTTAAAAGGTATGTTAAAAGAATTAAAACAAGGAACAGATGGAATTTGGAGATTCCATGAAAAGAGAATGTGGATACCTAAATTAGGAAATCTACGCCATCGTATATTAGAAGAAGCTCATAAGTCCAAGTATACGATGCATCCAGGAAATGATAAAATGTACCAGGATTTAAGGAAAATTTTCTGGTGGATAGGAATGAAGAAAGACATAGCAACCTATGTTTCTAAATGTTTAACTTGTTCACAAGTTAAAGCTGAACATCAGAAACCCTCAGGTTTGTTACAGCAATTGGAAATGCCAGTTTGGAAATGGGAATTTATAACCATGGATTTTGTTACTAAATTACCCAAAACTAGGAAAGGAAATAATACAATCTGGGTGATTGTAGATAGACTAACTAAGTCAGCTCATTTCTTACCAATGAAGGAAACAATTAGTATGGAACAATTATCTAAATTATATGTAAATGAAATTGTTTCTTTACATGGAATTCCTTTATCAATTGTTTCTAATAGAGATAGTCGATTTACATCTCATTTTTGGTCAAGTTTCCAAAAGGCAATGGGAACCAAGTTAAAGCTAAGCACAGCTTATCATCTGCAAACGGATGGACAAAGCGAAAGGACAATTCAAACAATGGAGGACATGCTTAGAGCTTGTGTAATTGACTTTGGAGATAATTAGGATGATCACTTACCTTTAATAGAATTTTCTTATAATAATAGTTATCACACAAGTATCAATGCTGCACCATTTGAAGCACTTTATGGACGAAAGTGTCGAACCCCAGTCTGTTGGGCAGAAATTGGGGAAAAGCAATTATCTGGACTTGAGATAGTGCAAGAAACAACTGATAAAATTATTCAAGTCAAGGAACGACTGAAAGCAGCACGTGATAGACAGAAAAGTTATGCTAATAAAAGGCGAAAACCATTGGAGTTTCAAGTAGGAGATAGAGTATTGTTGAAAGTCTCTCCTTGGAAAGGAGTGGTAAGATTCATCAAAAGAGGTAAGTTAAGTCCCAGGTATGTTGGACCTTTCAAGATTATTAGAAAAATAGGACCTGTAGCATATCAGCTACAACTGCCAGAGGAAACGGCAGGAATACATGATGTGTTTCATGTATCTAATCTTAAAAAGTGTTTAGCTGATGAATCACTGATAGTGCCTCTTAAGGATATAGAGGTAAATGAACAACTCAAGTTTGTAGAAAGACCTCTACAGATTGAAGACAGGAAAGTCAAGAATCTCAAACATAAGAGACTAGTTTTAGTAAAAGTGAAGTGGGACTCCAAAAGAGGACCTGAATACACATGGGAGCTTGAGTAAAAAATGCAAAGGAAATACCCGCATTTGTTTCAGTAGATCTCGAGGACGAGCTCTAAATTAAGGTGGGGAGAATGTAACAACCCTCGGTAAAAACCGACATCCTCATAATATTTCTGACACTCTATTTTATCTTAAATTGTCCCAATATGTTTTATATTATGCCCCGTATGTGAAAACCGAGCTCAAAATACATTATAGTTTATAAAAATAAAATAAAAATCTGAATTATGAGTTGAGGCGGGCCGCGTAAGACCTCACCTCAACTTCACGCGGGCCGTATCAAGACCAGACTTTGACTCCGCTGACATCTTTAGTTCAAGCGGGTCACGTAAGACCTCGTCTAAGTTGACGCGGGCCGCGACAGATCATGAAACGCGGAAGCATCCGGTGATGACACGTGTCGACATCGTGTCGAGTCTAGTAGCTGACCCAGCTAAGCTATTATGTTAACCGGTGTTGACACGGGCCGCGTAAGGCTTAGCCTTACCTTACGCGGCCGCCTGAAAGTCAGATTTCACAACTATAAATAGATAGCATCAGATTACAATTTCCGTCGCTCACATTTCAATCTCAATCTCGAATTCTGAAAGTATTAAGCATTATAGTCGGGTACTATACCCCTAATTAGCGAGGTTCTGCTCCGTTGTAAGTATTATAACCCCAGTTTCATAATAGTTACGCTACCCGATTGATTTAGGGTTCCGTAACAACTGTCGTGGTTTTGCCCGACGTAGTTGTTGGAATGCTGTCTCGGGGAGGGTATTATTAATAATTTCAAAGGGTTATGGTACTAACCAATGTTCATTTGTATAAATTATAGATTATATCCAGGAAACCCTTACGAGAAGCCTAAGATAGCAATGTGAGTTTATCCTCTTTTTGTTAATGTTTTTGGTAATGTTTTACCAAACCTTAAATATTTTACTATAAAATTTAGCAGTGATTGAGTCTTTGTGGTTATTCAATTACTGCCGGTATGTTGGGGTTTTGTATACAAAATTTTGTACTACTTGCGAGTAGTAAGTCGGGATGACAATACGTTACCATTGGACAATGAGTTAGCCAATGGGTAATATGACCCACAAGTCAGGATTGATAGTACCAAATGGAGTAATTGTGTAGACATAAACAATGTGATCGTTCTCAATACTGTTCACTGTGACTTTAAACTTGATTAAACTGGGATTCACTCACCAGTATTTCCCGCTGACAAATATTTTTAAAACATGTTTCAGGTAACCCAATGTGAAAGCCAATTAGTAAAAAGCCAGCTGGAGAGCACTGAAGGCTTGGGAAAAATATGGCTATAAAAGTTACCAAATAAACGATGTTTTAAATTCAATAAAATAGGGTGTGTCCCTATAAATGTATTGTAATAAGAAACTTGGGTTTTACCCATGTGATTATTAATATTAAATGAGGTGGTTTTACTCTGATAAAAAATTTCCTAACTACGGTCCTGATGAAAATTCCGCTGCGAGATTAATAACCCTGGTACCACCGAACTCTGTGATCGCGTCCGCCCGTTCCCGGGGATCAGGGATCGGGGGTTGCGACAGATACTTGGTCTTTATCTCACTTTCCAGCTCCCAAGTGAATTCGGCGCCCCGCTTTCCTTCCCAACGAACCTTGACGATGGGAATTTTGCTGCGCCTCAGTCGCTTGACGCCCTGATCCATGATTTAGACCGGTTTCTCCACAAAGTGTACAACTTCATTTATTTGCAAATCTTCCAAGGGAACCTGTAGTTCCTCGTCGGCTGGGCATTTACGTAGATTGGATACGTGGAACACTGGGTGTACATTGTTTAGTTCTTGTGGCAGATTAAGTCTGTACGCCACCTTGCCAATCCTTTCGAGTATATTGAAAGGCCCCGCATAGCGAGGAGCGAGCTTTCCCTTCTTACCAAAACGAACCACTCCCTTCCAGGGAGATACCTTGAGAAGAACTCGATCACCAACATCAAATTCCAGAGGCCTACGCCTATTATCGGCATAACTCTTTTGTCTGCTCCTTGCCTTGATCAAGTTATCATGAATATGAAGAATCTTATCCGTTGTCTCTTGAATGATTTCAGGGCCAGTAAACTGCTTGTCACCAATCTCATGCCAACTGAGAGGAGATCGGCGCTTGCGGCCATACAAAGCTTCGAAAGGAGACATCTGAATACTGGAATGATAGCTGTTGTTGTACGAGAACTCAATCAATGGTAAATGTACATCCCAGTTACCACCAAAGTCGATGACACAAGAACGGAGCATATCCTTTAGGGTCTGAATAGTACGCTCGGTCTGTTCATCCGTTTGGGGATGAAGCGCCGTGCTAAGATTCAAATGAGTACCCATAGCGGATTGAAAGGTTTGCCAAAGACGTGAAGTAAAACGACCATCACGGTCCGAGATTATGTCAAGAGCTATGCCATGACGAAATATAATCTCATCAGTATAGATTCGAGCAAGTTTCTCCATTTTATAATCTTCACGAATAGGAAGAAAGTGGGTTGATTTGGTCAGACGATCAATTATCACCCAGATACTATCGTGACCGGAAGGTGTTCGAGGTAGCTTGGTAATAAAGTCCATAGCGATGCTATCCCATTTCCAAACTGGGATTTCGGGTTGTTCTAAGAGTCCTAAAGGGCGTTGATGTTCAGCCTTAAATTTCGTACAAGTAAGGCATTTAGAAACATATACCGCAATGTCCCTCTTCATGCTAGGCCACCAATAAGTTGCACGCAAATCATGGTACTTTTTGTCAGCGCCCGGATGAATAGAGTAACGGGACTTGTGAGCCTCATTCATAATGAGCTCACGGAGATTATCGCGATCCGGTACCCAGATGCGATTTAGGTAGTATTGGAGTCCATTCGGTTTAGTTTTGAGTTGCTCAATCTTAGCGCCTTGGATTTCCACTTCTAAACTTCCTTCATTTGCTGACGAATACTGAGCGTCACGAATACATTCATGGAGGTCATTAGAGATACGAATAGCATTCACATGAGTTTTACGACTAAGAGCATCGGCCACTACATTCGCCTTGCCGGGATGATAGCGATTTTCGCAGTCGTAGTCATTTAGCAATTCCACCAAACGCCTCTGTCGCATGTTTAGCTCTTTTTGGTCAAAGATATGTTGAAGGCTCCTATGGTCAGTGAAAACCACACACTTAGTACCATACAGGTAGTGTCACCATATCTTTAACGCAAACACAACTGCACCAAGCTCCAGATCGTGAGTAGTGTACTTTTTTCTCATGCACTTTGAGTTGATGGGAGGCATAAGCAATAACCTTGTCTTGCTGCATGAGCACACAACCCAAACCACGGTTCGAGGCATCGCAATATACCACGAAATCATCATTCCCATCGGGAATAGTCAGAATAGGGGCATTACACAAAAGAGTCTTAAGGGTCTGAAAAGATTCCTCTTGCTCGGGACCCCAAGCAAAAGGTCTCTTTCCAAGTCAACGAAGTGAGAGGAACGATGATCTTAGAGAAGTCTGAAATGAATATGATGTAATAGCCCGCCAATCCTAAGAAGGAACGAATCTTAGATGCAGATTTAGGCGTACTCCAATTCTTCACAGCCTCGATTTTTGACAGGTCAACATGAATACCTTGCTTATTAACGACGTGACCAAGAGATTGTACTTCATTAATAAAAAATTCACACTTAGAAAATTTAGCATACAAACATTCACCACGTAAGAGTTCAAACATCAAGCGTAAATGTTGAGTGATTAGCTTTAGTTTTAGAATAAATGAGAATATCATCAATAAAGACTATCACAAAACGATCAAGATAAGGTTTACAAACACGATTCATGAGATCCATGAACACAGCGGGTGCGTTGGTCAACCCAAAAGGCATGACCACGAACTCGTAGTGCCTATAACGAGTACGAAATGCGGTCTTGGGTACATCATCCTCGAGTACACGAAGCTGATGATCGCCAAAACGAAGATCGATTTTTGAGAAATAGGACGCGCCTTGTAGTTGATCAAATAAATCATCGATACGGGGAAGAGGGTAACGATTCTTAATGGTAAGCTTATTAAGTTCGCGGTAGTCGATACACATACGGAACGAACCATCTTTCTTCTTGACGAATAGCAAAGGAGCACCCCACAGAGAGGTACTTGGATGAATGAATCCCTTGTCGAGTATTTCTTGCAGTTGGCTGGATAATTCTTGCATCTCAGAAGGTGCAAGATGATAGGGAGCCTTGGCGACAGGAGTCGCACCAGGTACGAGATCAATACGAAAATCAACAGATCTTGGAGGAGGAAGACCAGGAAGATCTTCGAGAAAAACATCAGGGAAATCACACACTACTGGAACATCACTTATGTTATTCCCCTTGCTCTTTTGTTCCACTACGTGGGCCAAGAAAGCAAGATTCTGTTAACGTAAGCACTTGCTCGCTTGTGTGCATGACATCAGCCTTAGTCATTGCGAAGGTCGGTCTCCATAGACATGCAAAACATCACCAGACGGTAGAGGCAGACGAACAAACTTTTCGTGACAGGCAATCTTGGCATGGTTCTTGCGTAGCCAATCCATGTCGATTATGACATCAAAACTACCCAATTGCATGGGTATTAGATCAATAGTAAACATGTGGTCATTAAGAATCAAGGAACAACCACAAAGAATAGAATCAACTAGAATAGACTTCCCATCGGCAATCTCTACCGAAAACGACTTAGGTAACATAGAGCGTGCAAAGTTTAACAAAGATTCAAATTCTACAGACACAAAGCTTCTGTCGGCTCCAGTATCAAATAGAATCGAAGCATAAAGGTTATTCACAAGAAACGTACCATTAACGACGTCATTGTCGTTGCGAGCTTGGTTGGCATTAAGATTGAACGCTCATCCACGAGCGGCGGGCTGTTGATCCTGGTTCAGCTGAGGACTCTGGTTACGAAGATGAGTAGTATTTCCACATTTGTAGCATGCATGAACAACGTTGACTGGCTTTGGGTTTTGCGGGGGAGCTAGGAGAGCTGGTAGGGCTGCCTGAGCTGGGGCTTGCTGAGCTGGTTGAGCAGGGTTAGCTTGACGACAATACGGGGTCGTGTGACCATAGCGATTGCAGTTGGTGCACAGACGACATGCAGAGGCGGCATGGTGATTAAAGATACAAGTCGTACACTTGGGGTAAGACCCATAGTACTACTTCTTGACTTCAGGAGCAGCAGTGATTGAAGCAGCAGCAGGTTTAGCAGCAGGGTTTGCAGCAGGAACAATAGCATTGCATCCTGAACCCTGAGATTTTTGCCTCTTGTTCTTGCTGCCACTTGGCTGCTGGGTAACTTGGTGTGCATACTTAGTGGGTGCAGGGTTAGCAAATTGCTTATCACGAACGCGGTTGTTGTTGAGACTAGCTGAAAGACGGTAGACTTCCTCAATATTTCCGAGTTGGGCTGCTTCAATAGAATCACGCATAGCAGGAGGTAGACCGTTGAGGTACTTCGTTATCATGCATTTAGGGGTAGAAACAAAATGAGGAATGATCAAGATGAGCTGCTTAAAACGGGTAGTATAAGCCAGATTATCATCACCAATCTGCTTCAAGTGCCAGAACTCTTCTTCAAGTTTCAGTTGTTCATGGGGAGGGCAGAATTCAAGCATCATCAATTCTCGCACCTCAGCCCATGGAAGAGCATAGGCTTCTTCATTTGATCGGATGTTTCTCTCATTTGTCCACCATTCCAACACTCTGCCTTGAAACATTCCCGTCACACTCCTAGTCTTTAAATGTTCAGGAAACTAGCTGTTAATGAAGGTAACCTCGATGCTGTCAAACCACTCGAGCATAACAGTCACCCCATCACTGCCCGTGAAAGACTTGGGTTTGCAAGAGACATAATGCTTATAGGTGAACTTGGTAGACTTTTCTTTCTCCGTCTTAGAGTCAACAGAAGAGGGCGGAGTGTTCGATCCTTGGATCTCAGAGACGATCTTTGGCACGACTCGAGCGATCTGGTCGACCATGAAGGACATCATCTTTTTCTGAGAGTTTTCCCTGGATCTCTTGAGAGTGTCAGAGAGCTTTCGAGAAGACATCCTATTGATCCAACAAGAGGATCGCATAAGTCTGGGTTCACAAAATCTCACAGTATAGATTCGCAAACGATAGATTAAAGACTCAAGATTCAAATAGTTCACAATAGTTTCAACACCACAACCTACGACCTTCGCAGGGCACGTTGTACGAAGTTTGGCGACATGTCAAAAACCTTTATATATAGGAAGTACCAGCGGCGTATCCACCACGCTTCGGGCATAATCGCTTTGACCTCGTACTCGGTGTCATGTTACGTGTCGCTAAACACACTCATTATTATTATCATAGATTCGCATAGATTACTCCAATAATTTCACATAGATTCCAATAGATTCTACAGATTTCAATAGATTCAACAGATTCATAGACTCCAATAGATTCAATAGTTTCCATTAGATTCGATAGATCCTCATAGATTCTTGTTAACAACCCACAGACAACGAAATCCCGCATGGCACGTGCTATGAAAGTTTGGTATCATGACGGAAGTACTTATATATAGGAAGTACCAGCGGCGTATCCACCATGCTTCAATCATGCCACGTCCCCCTCGTCATCGGTGTCACGCTTGGTTGACCACAACATTAGATTCCACCACTTTTCACAACGTAGATTAACCCAAATAGATTCAACATAGATTAAATAGATTCAACATAGATTAACCAAATAGATTTCACAACTTAAACCCGAGCCTACAAAACTACGATCTTCACTTAGCGCGTGGTACGAAGACTCGGTAACATGCCAGAAACACTTATATATAGGAAGTACCAGCGGCGTATCCACCATGCTTCGGACATGCCACGTCCTCCTCGTCTTCGGCGCTAGGCTACGTTTCGCATTTTGTTTCTCAAAACAGCATGTACTTCGATTACACGTAGATTATGCTAGAGTACACATAGATTCCTCATAGATTACTCAAGTAGTTTCCCATGGATTAGATTTCAACAAACTCATCACCGGTCTGCAAAATACTAAGTTTCGCATGGCAGTTAGTACGAAAGTTGGTAACATGTCTGAAACACATATATATAGGAAGTACCAGCGGCGTATCCACCATGCTTCAGACACGTCACTTCTGTCTCGCATTTCTATGCCATGTTCCGTTTAGTGTTTTACAACCATATTAACGCATAGATTCACCAGGTAGATTCACATAGTGTCATATTCGATCAAGATTCCCACATAGACTATTATGATAGAATAAAGCTTCATAAATTTAGTTTGATTATGAGATTAGAATTAGGGTTTAGGTTGTGGACATACATGCGATTTGTGTAAAAAGAATCTCAAATAAATGAAGGATCAAGATTAGAACCACATGGAAAATCGAGATAACATAAAAGATAGGCTCATAAAGCATAGATTGTTTCGGGTAGAGGAACGACGACTAACCAAAGTGATTCGAACCCCTTTTCAATTGAGGTAACGTGTCCTGACTTACTTAGACAATAACGTCATCGATGTTAGGCCTACGATATTCGTCCTTTTGGTCATTTCACGTACCCAATCGAATGGGAGTTTCGGGACTTTGGCGAGACATGAATAAAACATCAAGGAGTGGGACTAGTTATCAAGGTCTGAGCTTCACCTTTATCTTGACAACATCGTACCCTAATAGCGTCGGTACTTATCAGCAGATAAGACCTACTAGAATATAATCAGGAAATTTCCCATCAAGGTTTGGATGTCCCTCCTGGCTTGAGGGCAATTTTGTGCAAAATACAAACACCGGTTAACGGTGTTTTCAAAGTATCAAGTGTATATTGTATCAGCCTTAGGAAAGGCATCGTAAACTTAGCAGGGAAGTGTGTGCTGCTAGGAAGCAGATACGGTAGAATGCATAAGTCATAAACAACAGATAAGAATCAAGATTCCTAGAACTATAGACTAGGGCAAGTATTCCTACTTATCCTAATTCCCTATAGTTATGGCTCTGATACCAATCTGTCACACCCCAACCGATAACGGAAACATCGGGGTGCGAGCACTAAGCGTTCAGATTGCTCATGAGATTCCATAACACTAAATAGCTTTAGTATAAATTAGATTGATTCAAGCATTGTCTAAAACCAAACAACCATCAAAAGGTATCAAAGTACATCAAATCTCAAATATTGTTCAAAAACTTAATTATCTAGATGAGTTTCTAAGCATCACCCTAGCCTGATTCCAAGAATCCTAGCATCCTGTCAGCCTGCAACATGTATTAAAATAGAGTCAGTACAAAAATGTACCTGCGAGTATACAAGTTTGAGTAATAGCATAATAGATTAAAACAACTCATATCCGTATGTAAGTGTAACAAAATAGTTTCAGCCATGCTAGTGTTCGCAGTCTAACAAGTGATAGCCCAAGTATCCCGAGGCTTTGTTGTTTTCCCAAGTCTCAAGGAAAACTAGAATCCTCCTAACAATACCCCCGAGAATAGTGGGGATGTGCATCTCCTATAGCGCTACTATTGTTAAGGCGGAACTACACACCCTGGATTAAACGTTCACATAGCACAAATAAAATATAAGAATCACAAGTTTCACATAAACGCATGATAGAGTTTAGTTTGCAAAAGTCTCAAGTATCATAGTTTAGTAGAATACATGTTACATCCCAAAGTTTAAAACAAAAAGGGATCGAGTATACTCACAGTGATTGCTTAACAGATTAACCGTTATTGGATCAAAGGGAGCTCTTTAGGTTTAGCCTGATTAGATTGCAACGAATAAGTGTCGGACAAAACAAAGAGATTGCACAAGTGTCGGATTAACCACTGGATCAGATGGTTGTCCAATCGGATGGCCACTCGATCGGGTTATCCTTGTCCCGTTCCTAAACTCGTAAAACCTCTAAGTTTCTATTTAAACAACGACGTTATGGTACGCATTGAGACAATGCTAAACACATCGGTGTTCAGCCGATCCGATCGGGCGGGAATCACCCCGGTCCGTTCAGTCATCAGTTCGTGATGATATTTATGTCAGAATCCGTACTCCGGTCATCTTCTCCGGTAACAATCCCTTTCCAAGCCGACTCTAGACTAATAATCAAGTCTACAGTCCGTTTAGATCCGGATCTCACCGTCTTATGTAAAAGTTCAAGAAAAGATGAAGATGAACATAGGTTTTTAGCTTGAAAAGTGTTGATCTAGTATAGATTTAGTGTAAAACACCTGAAATTCCTTGGATCTAAGCTAGATCTTGGCTAGAATGACATCACAAAACAGTTCGGTACAAACCGCCATGGTGACATCACCTTCAAGAGCTCAATCCGAGAGATTTCATGGTGAAAAGTGAGATTTCAAAGGAGAATCTCGTAGCGAATGATGTGTAGATCAAAGATGTACAAGAATCTAGTGTAAAACGTACCGAAATCGCCAAGAAATGGAGGAAAAGAGGAGTGCCTGCGTCTGGTCGAGTGAGACTGTCACATCAGTGAGAATGGTGATGTGGCAAGCCTATTTATAGTGTGAGAAGGAGGGTTAAGGCGGTGTGCACGAATCAGATGGCAACTCGATCGAGTGGCCATCCGATCGGATGGTCATCCGTTCGGATTGCCACTCGGCCAATCCATCTTTTCCGCGTTTCCGTCTTTGATTCGATTTGCGCGTTAGATCAAGCGTTGCGTTGCGTATTTATTAGGTAATAGTATCACATGACTAGATTACATTATTAAAACAAGTTTCCATAGTTTCAATACTTTTCATAGTTTCCGCCAGTGACAAGACTCCAGTCCCTCGTTCAACCAAGTCTCAAGTTTCACGAGCCTCAAGAGTCAAGCACAGTAGTATCAAGTATCATAGAATTATAGTCTCATAGTATCATAGAATCATAGTTTCATAGCATCATAGAATCATAGTTTCATAGCATAAGTTTCAAGAATCATAGTATAAGTTTCACCAAGTATCAAAAGTATCACATAACTCATAGCATAGGGGCCAAAAGTGTCAAATAGGTAAAAGTCTAGGGACGCAGGTGTTGCAACGTTACCTTCAACCCAGTGGTTTGAGTCAGCAAGGATACAATCCCAAAGGGTCGGAATATTGAAAGATAATTAATTAAGTTATTAATGCGAAAAGTGGTAGGCCCCTATTTTGAAGGTGACATTACCCTTGGCTAAGTGGTTTGAGTCAGCAGGGATACAATCCCAAGTAGCCAGTTTAATGTATTAATAGTAGTTTACATATGAGGGGATCAGGCCATTCGCACCCCCGCCATCCAATACCAGTGGGTATTGAAGGAGGTCCTAGTAAGCTTAACCCCCGACCAGGTAGCATACATACCTCTATATAGATCGTAGAGATATGAATGGTGTAAATCTTTTACTTTATGTAGTCAGTAAAGTAATGCCAAGACACCACGGACAAATAATAAAGAAAATTCACCTTCAACATACGAAACTAGTTATTAAATTCATTAATACAAATCCAAATAAAAAGTGCCGAAAGATTAAAAATCAAAAGTAATACATAAAAGACTTGTCTTCACCAAGTGATGTAAGAGACTTAGCCAAACATGTCCTTTGATTGAAAAGAACTCTTACGACCAATCTTGGATGCCGAGACTCCTACACACTCTAAAGGTGGATGATGGATGATGGTGGTGAGTGTTAGTGGTGTAGTGGTGGTGGAGTGGTGGCAAAGTGGGAGAGTAGTGGTTTGCCAAGGGATGCATTTGAAGTGAGCCAAGCACCCCTATTTATAGCCTGAACAGAAGCCCGACCACGGCCCCGTGTCCAGCGGACACGCCCCCGTGGCCATCCTTTTCTCTTCCTTCATTAATTGCATTTGTCAGCATAGGGCTCCACACAGCCCGTGTTCGTTGGGCACGACCCCGTGGGCAGAATCGTATCTGTACTACCAAGATTTTGAAAGATTCTGCGTATCTTAGCGTTGACTACGCCCCGTGCTGAGCTGGGCACGCCCCCGTGGTGGGCGTAGAAGCTTCCACAGTTTTGTCCTTTCTGCAGACACCTGACCACACCCCCGTGTCCAGTGGGCATGGCCCGTGGTCAGTTTCTTGTTTTTGCTTTTGGGGATGCTGTCGAGGGGTCGGACATGTCACGTTTATTCCTTTTCTTTGAATTTTATGTTGGTTTTTACTGCTTATTTGTTCCTTTTGCTCGTTTAAGCTCATTTGGTCCTGTAAATTTAAAAGGAAGACAAAAACACACTTTTTCCAACATTAGTACTAAAAAAAGGGTTAGTTTTATGCCTCATTTGATGTAATTTATATGTTGCATTTTGCACACATCATAAAACATGATGAAAAACAGGTGAAGTGACAATTGCATTATATAGTGAAATAGCTAACAGCCCAAAGGTTAGACTTAATTTCACTGTACCCTTAAACTAATCTAGGAGGCAAAAACGTGTACATTTAATATAAACATATAAATTCATATTTAAAAACAACAGTTATTTAATGCAAAACCTTTCAAAAATAAGTTTTATAGGAAAACTAAAAAATTAAGCATTGTCTTTTAAAAACCTGTCCTCTCAAAACAAATCAAAATCTGCAACATCAACAAAACTCTACATAGCAAACCTATGCTTCTACCACTGGTTGGACACAAATGATGTAGAAATGCAATTCAGTGATAATAGTTAGAGTTAAATGCCTGGTTGGTCCCTGTGGTTTGCAAATATTGCCGACTTGGTCCCAGTGGTTCAATAATTACACAGTTGGTCCCGATGGTTTGAAAAATGTTACAGGAGTGGCCCAATGTTTGCATTTCCGTAACATGGATGGTCCTTAGTAGCTAACCTTGTTAAAATTTTCAGTTAAGTTCATATAAAATGTCCATTTTACCCTTATATTAATAAATAATAATAACTATAAGTGGTCCCATCGCCTTCTTCTTTCCCACTCCACCACCCACAACCACCACTTAACACCTGCCACCGTACATCAACTGAAGTTTGCCAGCGGGAACCTGAAGATGAAGACGATGGTTCGTGACAGTGGTGATCAGAGGAGGTGGTTGAACGGTGACCCAGAGGGTGTCGGAGGTGATGGATGAAAGACGGAGAAGTGGAAGTGGTGAACGAGCAGGTTGTGGTCGGAGATGATGAAAAACGACGGAGGTGTTACGGTGATGGTGGTGATGTCCGACGGTAAGGGTGCAACGTTCGAAAGTTGCAGGTGATGAGAAGACGACGGTGATGGTGATGATGAATGGTTGCAGGTTGGTCGGAGGTGAAAGTACGGTGGTGATGTGTTGACGGGAGCTGGTGGTTCGTGTGAGGTTGTTGAAGACAGTCGAAGAATATGACCTGAGACTTGCAGGTCGACGGTGATGAGAGGATGACGGATTTGTAATGGATATTATGGAAACTGTGATGATGATGATGATGTACGGTGGTAAACAAGGGTTTGTGGATAGTTTCGAAACGTGTGCGATGTCGGAGAAGATGATCTGAATCGGAACATCGAACGGAGGTTGAAGTTGCAGGTGACGAGGACACGAGGTGGTCGTTCGACGGAGTTCAGAGACGAACAATGGTGTTCGGTGTACATCGGAGTGAACGGTGGTGACGGACGGTGTCGAAGATGATGACATGAAGTTATGGTGGACAGTGATGATGAAGGTTATGAAGTTGAGGTTGTACGTGACCGGTGCTATGACGGGAACACCACGGGAACACATAGGTGGGTGTTAAGTGGTGGTTGTGGGTGGTGGAGTGGGGAAGAAGAAGGGGATGGGACCACTTATAGTTATTATTATTTATTAATATAAGGGTAAAATAGACATTTTATATGAACTTAACTGAAAATTTTAACAAGATTAGCTACTAAGGACCATCCATGTTACAAAAATGCAAACATCGGGCCACTCGTGTAACATTTTTCAAACCATCAGGACCAACTGTGTAATTATTGAACCACTGGGACCAAGTCTGCAATATTTGCAAACCACAGGGACCAACCAGGCATTTAACTCTAATAATTACAAAAACATGTACATTTAATATAAACATATAAATTCATATTTAAAAACAACAGCCACTTAATGCAAAACCTTTCAAAAATTAGTTTTCATGGGAAAACTAAAAAATTAAATATCAAGAAACCGAAAGGACAAATTTTAAACATCTGGGATAAAAAAAAAAGTTATCATAATTAACATTAACCTCTTCATTTACCATAAAGATGCATTTTAAACACTATAAAAGACTGATGATTAATTTGATTCAAAACATCAATCATTGTCTTTTAAAAACCTGTCCTCTCAAAAAACAAATCGAAATCTGCAACACCAAGAAAACTCTACATAGCAAACCCCTGCTTCTACCACTGGTCGGACACAAACGATGTAGAAATGCAATTCAGTCATAATAATTACAAGAAAACCTGGAGCAGCATCGGATTGCTTCATGAAGTCCTCCACTCTCCTACATCAGACTTCAAGAACAGTGCAGAAGAATTTCCCACTGCTCGCTCAAAAAAAAAACAAAGCTGAAATATATCAACACTTTAAAATAAAAATTATCAACAGTTTAAAAGAATCCACAAACCTAAAATAACTCACAACTGATTGTATGAATTTCAAACAACTCTGATTAGACTGAAATATAAAGCGAGAATTAGAGTAGATCAGTTTAAAATTTAAAATTCAAAATTACAGAAAAAAACATACTCTCAACGATGTTGCAACAAGGATGTTGGAAGAATTATGTAAGTACAAAAAGCTATAATCGGAGATGAACCGACTGAATATGGAAATTCTGCATTTGAGAGAGAGAGAGAGAGAGAGAGAGAGAGAGAGATTGCTCGCGGATACGAGTGAGAGAGATAAATTGAAATTTGAATGTGGAGTCAGAATCAGTTGTGTTATATATGTATACGTGTATGGTTTGAATTTTGAATCTAGTGGCAGAATTTTGAATCTAGTCAGAGATTTTCATGACAGAGGTTTCAATTTCTTATCCATGAATACATAGATATGAGCAGAGGTTTGAGGTCAGAGTTTTAGATAAATTTTAAAGAGATTTTATATATCAGGCTTTATGATGCAGTAACGACATAAGAAAAACGTTGTTGAATAGCCTCTCTGGCTGCCACATTAGCTTTTCTTATGTCAATCAGATTTCTTCTATAATATAGAAAGTATAGATATAGATTCAAGAAGACCTTGGTATACCTATAGTCATATTAGACCTTAAAATTGCATAAGAGAAAAGTAACATTTTTAATAACCTGTCGGACTCATAAACTCTTTCAATTGATAAATAGGCTCCGTGATTCTTGAATACATTTTCAAGTTTGAGGTTTCCAAATCCATAAGTTTTGATTTTACTCCGTAAATCACCCTTAAAAATTTAAAATTCAGTTGTAGACTTATAGTTATTATTGAAATAATAACAAGAATCACATAACCAAACCGTACGGCACAGGTACCCTAACCCTTACAAATGTCACCGCTAGGTGACTTTAATATTATTACCCTTGTCTTTTTCAAGGGCAACTTAACAATGTTTATATCTTGTTCCCTTTCCCCATTTTCTCAAAATCGCCACTTCTTTTTTAATTATTAATTAATTATTAATAATAATCCAAACCCACCCACTTCGATAGCGATCAATCCACCCGAATAACACCTGCAGCCAAGCTTCTTTCATGCTCTAAACATTCTCCTTTCATTCAGGTATTTATCATTTTATTTCCACCCTTGTTCATAGATTTAGGGTTTGTTTTAGATTTTTTATAACATTTCTGCAAAACCCATATGTTTTTATAAAGTTTGTGTTCTTGTAAAATTTGTGCAAAACCCATATCTTTTTATAAAATATGTACAAACCCATATGCTTTTTTACTTTGATTTAACTGTGTGTGTCAGTGTGTGTTAGTGGGTTTGGCTTATAGCAGAGCTCTAATATGTGAATGGTGGCTGTGAAAACCCTAAAAATGGGATTTTGATTAACGGGTATCTCGAATCTTTGTTGTTTACTTTGGATTTTATATATCGTTATATTAATTTTGTCTGTTTTTGTAGTGAAGATTTAGGGTAAATCTTGATATTTTTTTGTTTATAAATTTGTTTCTAGAAATGGAAATCATTACAGAGAAGACAATGACTGATAAAACCCTAAGTGATGATCCTCATACAATCTTGAAACCTAGCGTAGAGGAAACCGTTGGTGATGGTTTGGGACCGGTGGTTGTTACAACGACAGTGGTTGCAAAAACCGAGGTTTCGGTTGTTAAGATGGTTCAAGAAGAAGCAGGGGAAGTTAATGAGGTTGCTCGGAATGAGAAGGATGGGGTTTTTGGTAATTTGGGGGGTGAAGATGAGGGTATGAAGGTAAATTGCAGTGAGAATGGTACATCTGTGGCTATGGATGCAGAGGGTGCTTTGGGAGGTGAAAATGTTAGTGACATAAATGCTGTTTTGGAAGAGAAAGCCGGTGATTTAACTGACGAGCGTGATGGAAATGTAAGTGCGGATCCGATGGACATTTGTTCATCTGTGCAAAATGAGATGAATGTTGTCAACGGCGCTAACTTCAGTCAAGTGTTTGAAATCTTTGGAAATCTTGCGTGGAACGAAGAGATGAACGAGAATGATGAGGAAAATGTCGAGAACGGGGAAGGTAAAGTTGGTGAATACAATAGGGAACGGACTGAAAGCGAAGATCATGGTTTTGCGTCGCAGGAAGAGATGAACAAGAACGATGAAGAAAATGTCGAGAACGGGGAAGATAAAGGCGATGAAGAATGCAATAGGGAACAGGCCGAAAGTGAAGATCACGGTTTTGTTGTTGGAGATTTTGTGTGGGGCAAAGTCAAAAGTCACCCGTGGTGGCCTGGCCAGATATACGACCCGAGGGATGCATCTGATCATGCGGCTACTTTGAAAAGTGAAGGTCAACTCTTGGTTGCGTATTTTGGGGACAGGTCATTTTCTTGGAGTTCGCCATCACAGTTGAAACCGTTTATTGATAACTTTGAAGAAATGTCGAGGCAGAGTGACGCCAAGAAGTTTGTGAATGCGGTTCGGAAGGTTCTGGAAGAGGTTGGTAGGCGTGTGGAGGCGGAATTGATGTGTAAATGTCAAACCGCCAATGTAACTAAAAATGCTGGTGTGGTCAACAACGGGATTAAGAAAGGAGTGCGTGCACCAAAAGGGAATACGATTAAGGTTTTGGTGGATCGAATCGACCCAATGGAACTTGTTTCAACTTTGAAATGTTATGCTACGATGGAGCCGGGTACAAGACTGGATGAGCTTGAACTCACCGTACTGAAAAGTTGTTTGCGCGCTTTTTATACTAAAAAAGACGGTATCTTGTTGGTTGATTACCATGATCCAAAATGCATTGAAGGTCTTGAAGATGGGATGAGAAGCGGCGGCCCATTGGAAAGTCCAGGGAACGGTGATGATAAGTTGTATCAAAAAAGGAAGCAGAAGAGTGTGGCGGAGTTGATGGGCGAAGATGAATCTAAAGTCAAGAAAGCAAAAATGACTAAAGATGGAGGGTTAAAAGAAATCAAAAGGAAGGCATTGGTGGTGTCAATAACACCCGAAAACAAACATGAAAGTGTCGAAGGCGGTTTTGAAGAAGAGACAATGTCACCTCGTCAAAGGAAGAAGAGCAGGTATCTTTCACCGCCTTACTCAAGTCCGATTGGGATCGGGAGCGGGAAGCTTTCACTTTTAGGATCAGGTACAGGTTCAGGCTCCTTCAAAGAACCAAAACCCGAACCTGAGAAAGTTCCGGAAATGGCTGCCAAACAGCTTGAGGATTCATTGAAGAAGAGCAGCGGGAAGAAAGCTCGTGAAAAGAGACGTGTGCGTGAAGGGTCTGATCCTCGAGAACATAAGAAGACGGATGCTGCTGTGAGCGTTGGCAAGCTGTTAGACGGCCTGTTACGTGCTGCCCTTGATCCTTCATATTTTGTGCAACAAGATAAGAACCTTCCGACAATCACGGAGCTTGTTTCATCCTTCCGGAGCTCCATCTATAAAGAAGGGTCCGGCAACCAGAGTGGTAAAGAGAAAGACGAGGAAGACACATCGGAGCTCGCATTCATCAAGCAGAAGCTGGAGTGGATGAGTGAAATGGTGAAGGTGTGTGGAGAGAGTGAAATGAATGCAGATGTTAAGGCAAGTTTGGAAGGAGGTTTACAAGATGTTCTTGGAAAGGTTGTTAAATTGAGGGGGAAGTGAGTTTTAGAAATTTGAAGGATTAAAAATAGATAATTTGTTTGCTTTTTCTCTTTTATGACTTTTTTGCTTTTGCTTATCGATAGATTAATCTTCATTTTGAAGTTATTATCTTTATCGTCATTTGTAGGCTGGTAATAGTTTTTAACAGATACTCATCATTGAAAACAAACTCACATTATCCTCCACAAGTCACACGTAAAAACATATAAAGCAAACTCTAAAATTTTACAGCAATATAGTCTTCAGCGAGTGTATTCATCAGTCGTCTACAGGGTCCTGGGGAGTTTCATCCGCGCTGCGTTTGATTGTTACGACCGGGCATTCACAATGCTTCACACAAAACTCGCTCACAGTTCCTACAAATACCCTATTAACAACAGATGAAATAACATAAGTAATTATGAATCCTTAGATGTGTTGGTCATCAAAACAAACATAACCAATTGAGGCAGGCATATACCTCTAGGGGTGAGCAAAAGGAAAAACCCTACCCTACCCGACCATTACCCGACCCGACCCGAGAACCGATCAAACATAAAATAAAGAACCGATTCACTACCCTAAACATAGGGTCGGTTCCGGTCCATAGGTCCAAGTCGGGTTTCACCATGAAAAGAACCGAGAACCGACCCGACCCTATTTTATATGAAAAATTGGAACCGATCTAAATACCTAGGTACTTGGGTTTGGGTCGGGTTGGGTATATTTTCGGTTCGGTTCTCGGTTATTTTCGGTCCGGACCTAAACTTGCTCACCCCTATATACCTCTGGAAAGGACCAAGACCCCTGTTTCCGACAACAAGGAGATCTGGCTGGACTCTTTTAACCTCATGGCAGATTACTTCTTTGGCATCCCCCTTCTTAATCCATGCTTCACATGCAACCTATCAAAAGTTTAACCACCAAGCTCAATGCACATAAGAGATGTAGTGTCTGTGTGTGTGTGTGAGAGAGAGAGAGAGAGAGAGAGAGAGAGACCCCTATGTCATGACATCTCTTCACAAAGTATTCCAGCAGATGAGATCCTCTAATCTTGTCCCTACGATCGGCGTCTTTAAAATCTTCAGGTGAGGCGTATATACTATCAACTTCATCAAATCCTAGCACACCATGATAAAACAAAGAATCACATGCAAGTTTAATGATAAAACAAGGGGGACCAAATGCAGCTCCATCATTATCTTGACAGACATTGATATACTATTTCCATGTTCAATTCTGCAACTAATCATTTTACAGAAATACAGGAGTAGCAATCAATATTTTGGTAATTATTTTTTTCACATGCTTACTACAATGTTGAAGTAGGTTTGCAAGTCAACCTGGTGTACATCATATCATGTCTAGTGTCTTTCTTGGTAACCCACCAACCACAACAACCATGATTTTTACCATGTAGTACATAATAAAGTTAACATAATACAGAATTATACTTTTCAATAGAGAACCGGATAAACACCAGAGATCCACTTAACAGGGGGAGGGGAGGGGAGGGAAAATGGGTTTTTTTTTGCCTGAAAATAGTCTTTCCAATTTGGAAAGACATGGAGGGGAGGGGAGGGAAGGGGAGGGATTTTTAACTCGGGAACACACCGTAAGCTAACTACATATAATGGGAAAGAAAGAGGTGTATCATGTGGTTACATATTTGGCTTCTGTATAAGTGTTTATGTGGTCCTTGCAGTTACTGAACAACACAGTTTATATGGTCAATAATATACAATAATACAAATAACCGTCAAAATCAGCATTCTTCTTGATTAGTGCTCTTTGTTAGAAATACAATGGAGACAACATAAACAAAAGTCTTGGCACAAAAGAGGAGGTTCCCGCCAACTAGTTATCTCTCCAAGTAACGAAATGGCAAGATCTGATCAAATACACTCAATTTGTTGCCTTAATACGAAGACAGTGAAGAAACAATGAACAAAATCAGTCAATTTCAACAAGTATTTCCACACCACTCAATAAAACCCCTAAAAACCAGATACCAAAATTTCTACACAGTAAAACTCAAAATCAACACCAGTAATACCGGATCAAAACTGTTTTCAACAATCACATGGAGTTCAATAACAAATTAAACAAAGGCAAAACCACAATCGCCTAAAATTTGATTCTACAAACCCTATAACTACTTATCACAAACAACTAAACTTCAACAAAACTCTCAACAATTCTGATTTCAACATAAAAACCTATAAAACTCGATATCAGCACTTGCAATCGCCAATCAAATCGGTTATCAATAATCACACGGCGCACAATAGCAATTGCACGAAAGCAAAACCACAATCGCCTAAAATATGATTCCACAAACCCTACAATTCTTATTACAAAGAACTAAAGTTAAACAAAACTCAAACTATTCCGATTTCAACATAAAAACCTACAAAACTCAAATCAGCACTCTCAATCGCCAATCAAATCCGTTATCAACAACCACAAGGCGCACAATAGCAATTACACGAAGGCAAAACCACATTCGCCTAAATTTAATTCTACAAACCCTAAAATCACTTCAAGGTTCTATAGAAAGCAATATATGCACATCACGAACAACTAAAGTTCAACTAAACTCAAAACGACTCCGATTTCAACACAAAAATCTACAAAACACAAAATCAGCACTCGCAATTGCCAATCAAATGCGCTATCAATAGCAATTACATGAAGGCAAAACCACAATCGCCTAATATTTGATTCTACAAACCCTACAACTACTTATCACAAACATAAGTCCAACAAAACTCTAAAACGATTCCAATTCCAACATAAAAAACCTACGAAACTCAGCAACTGAGATCGCCAATCAAATCCGTTATCAACTATCAAACGACGCACAATAGCAATTACATGAAGGCAAAACCTCGATCGCCTAGAATGTGATTCTACAAACCCTAAAGTCCAACAAAACTCAAAACGATTCCAATTTCAACATAAAAACCTTCAAAACTCAAAATCAGCACTCGAAATCGCCTATCAAATTCGTCATCAACTATCAAACAACGCAGAATAGCAATTACACGAAGGCAAAACTCTAAAACGATTCCAATTTCAACATAAAAACCTACAAAACTCAAAATCAGCACTTGCAATCACCAATCAGATCGGTTATCAACTATCAAACGGCGCACAATAGCAATTACACGAAGGCAAAACCTCGATCACTTAAAATTTGATTCTACAAACACTAAAATTACTTCAAGGTTCCAAAGAAAGCAAAATATGCACATCACGAACAACTAAAACGATTAAAATCTAGAACGATAGCAACTAAACTCTAAAACGATTCCGACCTCAAGACAGAAATCTACAAAACTCAAAATCAGCAGTCGCAATCACCAATCAAATCCGTTAACGGCGCACAATAGTGATTACACTTCACAAACCCTAAAATCGGCACAGAGTTCGATACACAAAACAGATCGTAAAAACAAGAGCAAACAGAGTGAAAGAAGTACCGTCTTCATCAGGAACTTGAACATGGAGAAAAAGGAGCTTGAATCCAGCGGTATTGTTGCGAATGATCTTGTTGAGAGTCCATTCGAAGGCCGATTTGCTACTGATTGAAGCGTGTGGATATCCTTTGATGCTTGACTCGTTCACTCCCAGCATTATCCGAGTCACGTCCGAGTCAACAGTCGTTGTCGCCATTGTTACGTTCTCTGGTTCTGAACTGGACGTTAGTGAAGTCGAATTTGTGGTTTCTTGTAGAAGGAGGTTTCTAGTTGTTGTTGTTGCCCGTGAACACGTGTCATGTACCGGGCAGTTTGAGCTATCGTGATGAATTGACCCCACTATAAAATGATAAAGTAGTTTGATTATTTAGTTATTAATAATGCATTTATGAGTCACAAGGGGGAGGGAGTGTCGGTGAGTGGAGCGGGGGAGAGGGGTTTACGGATTGGGGAACCATTATTAATGATTGAGTGATGATGAGGGAGTAGGAGAGAGGTGGTGTGGGCGGTGACTACTCACCGAATTGGGGAAGAAGAGAAAGGTGAGGCTGTCACGTCACCGCCACGTAGGAGGAGCTTGAAGGGGATGGACCTAGGAGGGTGGAGGATGAGCCCCTTTATGTATATATATATATATATGTATGTATAGGTATATGTGAAAGAAGGGAGGCACGACAAGACCGGCTGGTGGGAGCCGAATGTGACGGGCCGACCCTATGGGGGGTGGTGTGGGGGACCGGCGCCGGACCAAGCCGGGCCTCAGCCGGCCCCCATACCGCCTGGTTTGAGAAAGAGAGAGTGAATGGAGGGCCTCAACCTCTTTCAACCAATCACATTTTTTTAATTCTTCATGTGTTTGACCATTGCCATTGATTGAGTGCAAATGGGAAGTGGAGTGAGGACTTGACATGACATGATATTATTGGCTAGAAAATAACTTAAACACTCACCAATTATTGACCACTCCCTCCACCCTAATGATAAAGATTTTATGATTCATGATAACAATTCAATATGATTAAGGTGCCCGACTGACCAAGATAGCTCGGGTTGGCAAGGGTTTCACGAGAACACTGTCGCAAGTCAAACTAGATGAGAGACATAGCTTTAGATGTGTGTCTTTGAACCCGTTGCTAGACGGGGAAATGGGGGAAATGTGAACGTTGGTAAAGGATTAGAATGCAAGGGTTCAAGTGATGGATGCTCCTTCGGTTCCGAGATGAAAAGGGTTAAAAATGGTTGGAATGAGGTGGCAAATTTCTATTGGTTGGGTTTTAAAGTTGGAGTGGATTCAAGTGATGGGTGCATCTAAGAAAATTTATGGATGATACATGAGGGAGAAAATAAGATACCCAAATAAGAATCACGTAACGATTATAAGTGTTATATGTCTTATGTCCAAAGCTTGATACAAACTAGTATCGAGCTGGGGTCTCACTAGAAGTAGGCTCTCTATTCCTACGGGGTAGATGTAAAACAGTCTACATGTTATCCCGCTCAGACTCTACCTTAACTTTGCTATTGGTGGAATTTATTAAGTATGATGATGATGATAACGCATTTATACATATAATTGACTCGTTATTAGTCATGATACAAAACGGTGTGATACATGACCAATTTAGTGCATGAATTACCATGCTTGTGGACAACTTATTAGTCATGATACGTAAGGGTGTGATACATGATCAGTTTAGTGCTTGAAACCCATGGATATATGTATTCCATGAGTCATAGTCATCCAATTTGTTTGAATTGAGTGCTCAAGCACTATTTGTCTATCAAAGGTGAGCGCATGACTAATGATGCGTTGTAGTTGCAAGTGTTTTAACACATGACGATAGAGAGTAGGTTGAGTCATCTTCAACGTAAAATTGTGTCATCTTCATCTCAAGCCAACTACCGAGGGTAGGTTGCGTCTTCATGCCCCCTCAAATACCGTAGAATAGTTTGATGCGTTTTTAATCAACGTAAAATTGATTAACCGTTATATGAAGATGACACAATTTCATGACTAATGTTGCGTCGTTCGAATTGTTCCATTTTATCAACGGTTACAAATGAAAATAAAAAAAAGAAATTCATCAATACTTTTTTGTAATTCCTTAGGTCAAAATGTCTACTTTAGTTATTTCTCTATGTTTTATTATTAGTTTAACCGTTATATAATTTTTGATGGCATTGCAGCAAGCAACAAACTACATAATAGTAACTTTTCAATTTCATGGAAACCAACAACAAACAGAGTCATAGAGAGAGACGTAAATCACATTTGCATACATTGGCGCAAAACTTGAAGACTTTTTGCCAATTTGCCAACAATATAATTTTGTGTTATGTGTGTCATTAACGGGTTAAACCCGTCTAGACACGTTTATAATCGTGTCATTAACGTTGCAACCCACTTATGATCTAAACCTCTTTACCCTCAACACTAATTCCTTTACTTTCATGTCAAGTTATACCATATAGATGGAAAATGTCATACACTGCGAACTCTACATGGTGTGCCACTTACAAACCTTGCAAATGGCATATTAGCTCAATTATGATAGCATACTAGCTCAATTTTGATGAGTTTTCTACTTTTGTCTTATTTTTATCCATTTTTTATTTTCTCTAATCTAATTTTAATTAGGTGAATCAAATAAAACATTTGAAAGCCTGGTTGGAGCCTTTTTTTTTTTTTTTAACAAATTCAAACACATAGTCTATCAGTGAAATTTAATAATTTATAAAGATAAAAATTAACGATTAATTTTAAAAACAATTTTAACCAATGGTTCATTCTCTATTTGTTTTATATATTGATTAGTGATGTTATTTTGTGATTACAAAAAAAAAAAAAATTGAAATAAAACTTACCCCAAAATAGTACAAGTTAATTCCAAGAGTAGCATAGAATTGAAGAGACAGCATGACGAAGGTTAGAATTGTACAAATTAATGTAACCATGGTGTGGGACAGTGAAACATTCTCCCCTTTGCTTTAACCAAATTCATCATACACTCAAATACCAACTAGACAACACTTTGCCTAAAATCAAACTCTATCCCAAAAATTGCACATGTACAATTTTTAATGCATCACGTACAACTTGATGTAACATAATGCACCACTCAAATAATAATGCACATTACTTGTAATGTACAAGTTAACAATGCATTGTTTTTCTCTTCAAATTTTTTTGTTACTCAGTTCCCGTGAAGGAAACCCTGCCAAACCCCAACTGATCAACTTTATACAATTCTAACCAAACTTTCTCTGCTTCAAACCTTGCACCCTCTTCTTCTTTTTCTTCTTCAGCCACTAAACTTTCGGATTTCGTTTCTACTCCCTCATCTTTCCTCGACATTACACTTTGACCCTTCTCTTTCTCATTGTGTTTTAACTTCTTTTTCTTTTTGTTACCCAACCCTAAACACTTTCTCCCCATCATCCATGGGAGTTTGAAGAAAGTAAGGGTGAAGATATTCACGACGGCGCATGGGCAGCAGCACACGGCAACACAGTCGGCGATCACTGCCGCCGTGCATGACCGGCAAGACTTGCCGGAGCATCCAACTTCTTGGTCTCCTGTTCTGGTGACCTCCACTGGGTGCCCGTGTTTTCTCCGCCTGGTGACTCCGGCGGCGGTGGTGGTGGTGGCGGCGGCGGTGGCATTACGTGGTGAAAGTTCACATGGGCAGTTGTTTACTTCCTTGCCCATCGGAATCTTAAACCTTCGTGGAATCTTAAACCTTGCTAATGAAGCCTACAAAGAACACTCACATTATTAGTTTATGTGTATGTATATTAGTATATACTGCATTATTTCTCTGTATGTATATACTGCATTACTCTCTCTCTCTAGAAAAGGAGGATTTATAGAGGTTGATGCAGAAGGGGAGGACAGGCAGATGGGGTTGTGGAAGTGGGTTTGTGTTTGAATCTTTTTTGGTATATTAATTGAAGTCTTTTTCTCTCCATGCAATTTTGATTTTTGCATTTCCAAGGGTTTTGTGAAGTCCATGAAATTAAATAATCTGGAAGTTAAAGTTGTTTGCTCATCAGCACGCACCCTAGACTAACGTGACTGTCACGCTCTCTTGTCTTTGCCTAGATTCCAAATTTGACACCAGGGATTTCTGATTTAAAATAAAAAATATATACAAACCCAAGGAAATGAAATGAAATGTAATGCATTATTCTACTTTTTATATATCTCATGCAATATTATAATGTTTCTTATGTGAATATACATTAAAAGTAGATAATAAAAAGTATTTAATATCAAATAGCTTTTCTTTAAGGACAATTCCCAAATATTCAGCATTCACAACCTTTATTTTTACAAGATTAATTTGAACTTCATTTTTTTTTATCTGGATACGCTTACTGTAGTTGTTAGAGAATACACCTTTATGATGCCCCCGTATAATAACCTCTTGTTTCGCAATTGATGAGTTCCATTATTAGTTACTTAAAAAACTTATTCGTTTACAAAATAACAAGTGGCTTTATATAGAGATGTAAATGATGACTCGGTTGAAAAGGAAAACTATAAGGGTGCACGGGCACATGCGGTGACCCCATTTGCCGTGCGGGTACACCACCACCATCCAAAGTTTACCGTGCGGGGAGTGGGAAGTTCGGTGTGTGTTCACCGATTGAGAGAGAGGGGGTGATTGGTTGTTAATGTGGGTCCACCCCTTTTCCACCAATCATATTTTTTTCTTCTTTTTTTATAAAAAAATAATTGTGTGAGTGGAGTGCCGCCATCAAATTGAGGGTGTGAGGGGAGTTAAGAGGGGAGTTGATGTGGCGCGTGCTGATTGGCCGTGCGTAAGAGAGGGGACTCCCCTAAGAGAGGGGTGCCCCTCTCACCCTAAGGTAGTGTTTGGTATGCAGGAATGAGAGGTGGAATGGAATGAGTGATTACGAGGGAATGAAGAAAAGAGTGTTTGGTTGGTCAATGGAATGGAATCACCCATTCCAAAAGGCATTCCATTCCCTCAAAATCATTCCTTCCACCCCCCATGTTTTTTTTCCATTCCATCCCCTCTTCCACCATTCATCAACAACACAACAACTCACGACCTTCGCCACAACCCACCACCACCCACCACCGACGCCATCGCAGCCACCTGCCACCGACGCCATCGCCGCCACCCGCCACCACCTCACCCGGACAGCCACCGCCGCCACCCACTTGCCACCGTTATCACCCACAGCTGCGACCAACCGCCACTCGCCGCCACCGCCCACCACCATCGTCGACGCCACCACCATTGCCACCACCAACCTCTGCCGCCGCCACCAACCGCCACCTTTGCTGCCACCTACCACCAACGGCCACCTTGTCGCCACCACCACTCGTCGTCACCGCCACTCGCCGCCACCACCACCACCCATCGCCGCCGACACCCACCACCGCCACCTATAACCACCCACAATCACTACCACCGACCACCACCACCACTCACAGCTAATTTTATTACTCCGTTTTTCTTGCCTACCGAAAAATACACAATAATAATTCATTCCATTCGTGTAACCAAACAAGACATGGAATGGTAATGATCCATTGCATTCCCTCGTCCATTCCATTACCTCGTCCATTCCATTACCCCATACCAAACAGACCCTAACTTTTTTTTTTATGACAATCACTCCTTAGACCTTCTCTAACGCGGAGAGGCGATAGGATCCACAACTACCCTTCACGTTAGGCTCCCTCGGCTTCCCAAGAGCGCACCGTTCGCACGGTCTTCTCCCTGTCAAGGCGACACCCTCCACATCAGACGGGCTCCCTCGCGGGCCTTGCTTTGGAGAAGGCCTAAAGGTGAAGTTCTTAGGCTGCTGGGTGTGGGGGAGGGTAGTCCTTTGAGGATGATCCGCCACATAGGCGGTCACATCATCGGGCGTGAGGGATGAGCCACAAGGAATGGGGGGCCAAGGGTGTGGTGATGAGCACCTTTTTATATATATGTGTGTGTGTTGGATAAGGAAGAGAGGGACGTCGCGAACGGCTTTGGGAGGACGAAGATGACGGGGGCAGAGTAGCCGGCCCAGTACTACCCTCGACGGACCAAGGACGAATCCCACACCTTATAGCCTTACTTTTTACCTGAACTCATGTACATTATCACATGCTACCTAATTTAGGAATAACAGTGAACAGTGAGATTACCAAGTTAATTACCCTTGTCAGAAGGATGCAGAATTAACAGTCCTACTTCAACTTTATTAGTTGTAAGGGGTGAAATTGAGAAGAAAAGGGGGTAATAGAAATGACATATGACACAAAGCCAAATTAGTGAAAGGATTTCCTACAGTGGTATGTCGTGTTGCAAACTCATCACTTCATGTGTTCCATCTTATTTAAGCTTTACTAGCTATGACATGTGCTTCCTCTACCTCTGTCCTTTCTATTTCATCTCAAAATCCTTTTTTTCTTTCTTGATTTGATTAGGCATATACTACTCTACTTTTGCTTTTAGGCATGGTGGGTCACTCATCCTCTTTAAGTTGTGCTAATTATGTCCTAAATTCACTAATTTACTTCAATGAATATGGACATAAAATCATTAAGTTATGAGAGTGTGCAGATGTTATGTTATTAAATGACAAGCTATCATGCAGTTGAACAGTTATCCATATAAAACCAAGCTATTGCCTAATGCAAACATGTTACATGTGCAGTTGGCAGTTGTTTCCTGATCTTTATCAGCTTTGTTAACTTATAATGCAGAAGAATTTAAATGTATAATTAAGATCTATGATTTAATGATGATGAACTTAATAATAATCCGTACATATACAGTCACTGGAAAGTACAATCACAAATGTGAGGACCAATGAAATTGACTTGTTTAAAGCAAGAACCAGAGTCAAAAAGCTATTGACACAGTAGTTCCTGAAGGATTCCTTCAAATATTTGGAGTTAAAAAGTTTAAATGTTTAGTGTTCATTTCCCTTTTCAAAATCAAAAGTTCAAAACTCCAGATTTCAAAAATGTATTACTTTTGAAATGTTTTTATTTCCTAAACATGATTTATGTCTCAAATTACTTTTTTTAGTTTTTTTTATTCAAAATATAAATATCATTCATACTTGTCAAGTTACATCAAAACAGAAGGTAGACGCCGCTACCCCTTTCTGAATTACTTTAATTTTCAACAGATGATAACTTATCAACCTAAGTGTTTAGAGCATTTTCATGTGTTTAAGAAGCGCAAAGTATAAAAAAAACAGAAAAATATGATACACTCTTAAGTGTTTAAGAAGCGCAAAGTATAAAAAAAACAGAAAAATATGATACACGCTATTAAATATGTGACCATTTTAGGTAAAATTACTCAAGTTTTCAACAAATAATCCTCTCAAAAGCTTCTAATCAATAATCAACCTAAGCAATTAGCGCATTTTATCGCGTTTAACAAGTGCAAAGTATAAGAAAATCCGAAAAAATATGATTTACATTTTAAAATATCTGATTATTTAGATCGAGTTTTCAACAAATGATCCTTTCAAACGCTCCCAATCAATAATAACCCTAAGCATTAAACACAAATTCAACACAACTTTTCGTACTTTCACTGCATGTAGAAATGCGAGTGAATGCTTAACATATTTGGCGTTTAATTGAGAAGAAAACAGTGAATATGATCTGAAGAATCTGAATAAGATATTATCCTGTAACTACATTTGGCTTTTAATTGATAAAAGAAAAAAAAAACAAAAATCAAAATACAAAAACGTCGTTTTCTCACCACGTATTGACAAATTCATCAACTATCAGGCGAACGATTATCAACAAACACGCAAACAAAACGATCAATCATATGAAACGCGATGAATGTGAGTAACTAGTGAGTGATTAAACAAAAAAAAAAACAACAAATCCAGAACAAACAGTAAACAAATTATTACCTCATAGGTCCAAAACCAGATCAAATCATGAAATCCGCAACAAATTACGCGTTCGTCACTCGATAATCTTCAAATCTTTAAATCAAACCGTCTGTAACCTCATCCAGATGAATCTGAGTTTCAATTAATCGGAAGTAGAGAGGAAACAAGCGGTTTGATCTCGCAAATTGAGTTTGAAATTCAAAGTAATGGTGCTTTGATCTGATGCGATTATTATATAATCACACACACACATATATGTGTATATGTATATGAATATGAATGAATCTCTCGTAAACTGTGAGTGCCTGGGACTTTGGGCGGTTTATGAAAGAGATGCAATGCATATATATTTTATTAAAATTATAAATCATAAAAAAATAAAAATAAAATTAAATACTCGTAGTTTTAAATACAGTCAAGTCTTTAACGAGAGTTTTTTTAAAAGGAGAAAGGTGTGGTTGGGGTGATTCGAATCTTCGATATAAAGTCTTCAAGTTCAAAAGCTATTATAAATGTTTATTTTCTATAAAGATTTATTTATAATTATAACTAGGATTAAGGATTAATTTCATTTTTATAATTGTGTTTAATTCGGAAATTACGAATAGTAACAACGAATTTGGTTGCTAAGACCATGTGTAGTGGTTTGGGTGAATAAAGCCTCTACTTTTGGGTGTTTTCTGCCATGTGGCAGTACAGTCTGCAAGGGGCATTATTGGGTGTTTTTCGAAAACGAGTGTAGTGGAGATGTGTGCATTATATTAAAAGGGGTGTTAAACAATTAAATAAAAAACCATCCAAAAAATGGTATTGGGCAAGCATAGGAAAGAATGCATGTGATTGGCCAACCATTTGATGTTTGGCGTGATTTAAAAAACGCCGGGGGGGGGGGGGGGATTTTTTTTTTTTTTTTTGAAAAAACACGCTAGAAAACTCCCATGGGGTAGGGGTTGGGGCATGATTGGGCGTGTTTGAGAGCTTTTGTTGAAAAAATCACGCCCATTACACATGGTCTAATAGGAGGCTAGCTCACTCGATATAAAGCAGATGCCTCTTAAATTAAAGAAGAGATACCATATAAAGCGTAAGAGTTTCATTTGTTATTAAAAAAACAAGGCATTTGGTTCGTATTATCTTGTATTAAGATTTGCTTTTGGGCCATACAAAGTGAAGCTCATATTTACTATCTTGTGTCTGTAAAAAAAGTTAGTCACGTGTAATATATTGTTCTATTATAATGCAAAATTATCTATATATAATTAAAAATTTAGTTATATGAACTATTTTACAACCTTCATTAATGAGACTCTTAAATACATTCTTTCTTCAAATTAATAAAATTAATATTATAATTGTAACAAATTAGACTTATAATATTAATGATTTATTTAGATCAAATAATGATTTAATGGGCAATACATTTATGAATATGAAGATTAAATATATCTTTATCTTTATCTATATAATCTATATCTATATATATATCTATATAAAGCATCTCCTATGTACCAAATAGTAATTTCCTTTCAATTTTTTAAGATGGCATATGAAGGGTTAAGTAAAATGCCTAATTTTTTTTACCATTTTGTTCCATTTCTGCCCCTTAATAGTATGGTTAAACATTCCTCCCTGCCCTTGCTGCCGTTCATCAGTGCCACGATTTGATAAATGCTCCTCATGTATATGCTCCTCATGTATTGCAAAATTCTTGAAACCCAATTTATTGTTGTAACCGTTGGAATGTGAAAACAATCAACAATCATTATTACTTGATTTAATTTCATTTGAAGCCATTCGTTTGCCAAATCTTTAAAACCCTTCATATCATTTCCTTTCAATTTTTTAAGATGGCATATGAAGGGTTAAGTAAAATGCCTAATTTTTTTTACCATTTTGTTCCATTTCTGCCCCTTAATAGTATGGTTAAACATTCCTCCCTGCCCTTGCTGCCGTTCATCAGTGCCACGATTTGATAAATGCTCCTCATGTATATGCTCCTCATGTATTGCAAAATTCTTGAAACCCAATTTATTGTTGTAACCGTTGGAATGTGAAAACAATCAACAATCATTATTACTTGATTTAATTTCATTTGAAGCCATTCGTTTGCCAAATCTTTAAAACCCTTCATATCATTATTGTTTTCTTTATTTAATTTCTATGTTTCTCTAGAAGCCAGCGACCAGTCATCGCACAACCACCATCAAATGCCGCACACTGTTGATTCTCCGCCAAGTCGGCTCTGGTGGATAGAACGAACGACGAAACGAGACCTGCCGAGATGCGTGACAACGACATCCTACAATTTTGGATCACCAGGTTCGAATTACCCTTTTCATCATAATCGATAGTGGTTGCGTTAATTAATTCTAGGGTTCTGGCGAAGCCTCGGTCATAGTCGCCTCCGTCGTCGGAACTAATAGTTTCCTTCATGAGGTTTTTTTTTTTTACTGTTTATCGTTTTTATTTTGACTTGAGATGTTGAAGAAGAGAAGGAGTGCAATGAATGATCCCTTGAAAATGTGTCTCTAAATCCTCTATCACACAGTAATTTGTTTAATTGAGATTTTTTTTTCTGTTTTTCAAGTTACTGGTTTATATGATGTATGAATTAATTTTTGCTTTAATTCAAAGTTATATAATTTGCAGAAACATGTTTAGTTCATGTGGGATTGGAATTGCATTCTTTCATATGATCCTTGATCTTCCGCTCGCAATTGCAAATACGCTTACCGCCCGGTTAAATGATGGGTTAGTACTCATCTGTTTCAAAGTTTAAGTCACAGTTTCTTTATAGTTTGTATGTAACGTTTCATGATGTTTAAATTTACAGAATTCCCTAAATTGATGAGAAATGGGTGCTTCTCGGTTTCTGTATATACGCAGGTATGGTGTCCATTGCGATGATTTGAAGTAATACTTGAATGATTTTACATGCATACTTCATAGTGGAAAGTAATTGTTGAACAAATTTTTGGTTATTGCAGCTACACTGTATCTGCATTTTGCCACATCAGTCATTATTCATGAAATAACATATCTTGGAATCTACTGTTTTAGGTAACAAAAACTAAAGTTACTTTACTTCTTGTATATGTTTTATGTGTTGACCTTTTGACCTCTAATCATATTTAAAAAAAAAGGGATAAGAATCGCAAAGAAAAAGGCCTGAGACATGTTCATGTTCGATATGAAGGTATGCTTTTTTTTCAGATCAAAATGTTCAATTTCTTCGCACTACTTTTACCAAATAAATATTGGGTTCATTTTATATTTTCAGGTTACTACCACCTCACAAATTGGAATTGGATATATCTAATATACCCGAGTTTTGTGACCGGTTTCGTATCTGTTGTTACAGATTCGGCTGATCGGAATCAAGGGTTTCAAATAAAGTGGTGGAACTTGCATTAGTTAATAGACCACAGGTGAATAGAGATATTGTTGGTTCTTCTATTTTACTTCACCCTAGAGAATTTGCATTTGTTCACACTTGAAACAATGCGGGTTTCAATCAGAGTCAAAGTGGGATTCAAGGAAACTTTGGGGGTGGTTTTTTGAGTCTTCGACTTGGAGGTAGTGAAGAATCGGTATCTACTTCACCTTGCGTCATGGATTTATAGCGGTGAACACTTATATACACAACAATGTTAAGAGGCTGGACTGGAACTTTTTTAGAAAAAGAACGTCATAATAAAAAAAATGATGATACAAAACTCAATCCTGTATTAGATGGTACAAATGAATTTTCATTATTCGCATCCCCATCATTTCAGGATTGAATCAAGGTGATACTGCTCTGCCATTAAAGGGTTGGCCTTTAGGATGGAAAACAAATTGTGTGGGTTCCATGAGCTTCATTTTGGTTTCCTCTAAAGAAGGCCTTTGTGCTGCAAAACTTCATAGCTGTAGAGCAAATAAGTGGTCAATTGGACTAAATTAACTTTAAAAGTAAATTGATAAATAACTAGAGACATGAACAATTGTTAAGAGTCGAATAAAGTAATAAACTACTGGGAATATAAAAAGTAAAAGTTTTAAAGTAGGACAGGAACCAGTTCATGTTTGTCAACTGTCCTGTTGTCTTCTTGTGACTTTTGAAACTTAGATGTGGATATTCAAGATGTCAACTGTAAGTACTTTTTAAAATTCTTTTTTTACTAAGATAATGCGATTAGGGATCCGATCCTCTTTGTATTAACTATGAACTTAATAACAAGCATTAAATAGTGTGATTATATAAACCATTAAAAGTACTTTAACGAACCACTAGCCCGAAACTTAGAAATTACACTACATCAGTTTATGAGCAGCATCTGGTTATGAGCCCGTAAAATATCACGGTCAATGGCCCTTCAAACGAGTATTTGGAATTCAGGTCTGTTATCATCAATCTTATACCTCATAATCTCAATGCTTTTTTTGATCTTCAATCTTAAGCAACGTATTGTAATTTTTCCAGGAGCCTGCTTTTGTCGTGTTTTCTGCACTTAACCTTGCAATGCATTTTCATGGGTGGTTATCGTTCTTCATCCTCTTGCATTACAAGCTGCCGGTGAAAGCAGATAAAAAGTCGTACTATGAGTATGCTGGTCTATGGCATCTATATGCGCTCCTAGCCGTCATTTGACGCCTCTACCCTTGAGAAATCGGTGCCTCCAGGGTATCCGAAATTCATTAGTAATTTGGAAAATGAAATTTTAAATGCGTCGATGGAGAAGGAGATTTTGAAGATTGAAGTGATGCGAGCCCAACCGATGATCAGCATTCTTCAGTGACTGCTTGAATGAAGAGAATAATGAATTGAGGAAGGGTGTTTAGGTAATTACAGCTCTATACTTGTGTTCATTATTACTTTAACCATGTAGCTAATGAACACAACAAGGTTATGGGGAAAGGGCCATTTCTAGGTAACATGACTCTTTATCGCTTATTTTTCTTAGAGATCTTAGTCAAATAAAGTCTTTATCTTTATTAAGATGGAAAGATAAAGTAAATTTTCAAACAATTTTAAGATGGTAGATGAATGGCCATGCTCACCCTAATTTTTTTTCCACGACTGCCCATGTCCTCATAAAACTGAATGATACAATTCAACAATCTAGATTTCTCTCAAGGTAGTTCCCTTCTCCTTTCAATGTTTATCAGTTTCTTGAACTCAATCATCTCAAATTAAAGGCCAATTGAATGTCCATTGAATTACCATTAGTTGTGAATGTCGATTGAATTTCCACTGAGGTCATGCGTTATCGATTCATGAATATGCGATTAATGGTACCCTCCTTCGATGTATTAGTTAAAGAGGGAGCGAGAGTAAAGACTGAAGAATACGAAGAGAGGGGAGCAAGGGCCCTCCGGCGACGGTCATATCGATGATAGCTAAGGTACTAATCTCACTTCTATCTCCTCTACCTTTTGATTGATGATTTGATGTTTCAATCGAAGATTGAAGACGATAATTGAATTTGCCCAGTTGTGTCCACACCCACAAGCTGTCGTAAAGATGTCATACAACAACGGATCACGTCTCCTTCAAGATGTATATCTGATATTTGCTTGCTCAATGTATCAAGTTCTCAACCTTATAATGTACCGACAACTTTCATTTATTTATTCTGTTAGTAATTTGGTTGAAGAGTAGCATGGGAACACATAGAAATTGTTGTTTTTTAACTATTCAAGTTGATTGTGATTATTGCCGGTATTAGTATTACTGTTTGTTATGTGGTGATTAAAATGAAACAAACATGTACAACTTTGATATAGTGAAAGACGTTCCAGTAGAAGAAATTACAATTTAGTTAAAGGACAATTGGTTAAATGGTAGAAAGGTCATTGATTTGCTCTTATTTTAAAGATATTTGAGGATAGGGGAAGAGTAAGATGATGAGTTTAAGTTCATGTTTTGGTATATTTTTACTTATCTTATGAATGTGGTGTAATAATCTTTTTGGTTATAATTTATAGGTCGAAAGTTGCATGCCAACGTGAAGTTTGATGCGGATGAACTGGAGGATCCACCAAAGGTTGAAGAGAAGCTTGGTGCTGTTCCACATGGTTCCTCCATTGATTCATACGTCTTACCATGAACAAACAATAAAGTTTAAGCACGCCCCTTTTTCTGCTTATGCACCGGCCGTGTCAGACGTCTTACCATGAACAAACAATAGCTATTATGCATGTCGTGCATCGCACGGGCTTTCTCCCTAGTATTGTATAATAATGTAGATGGGATTAGGGATAAAATTAAATTTATCTAGAAAACATGTATGGCACATACCATGTATAACTAAGTGTCTATACGTTACTATTCTAAGACTATATGTTGTGTAAATTATGAAATGTAAAAACGAAAGTGCTAGCTAAGTGGGACTTTCACATTTCACACCAAGTAAGGTGTGTTTTGATAGTGTGAAATATAATGATAGGTTGAAATGACTTAATTATTTATTATTAATTAAAAAAATCAACACATCATTCATCTCTCTCTCTCTCTCCCTCACTCACGCCGTGGAAGTCTCTATCCCCCCGCTGTGGCGGAGTTCCACTCTGCGCACTGCTAATGTGGCAGTGAAGAAGAATTGGTGGATAAAGCACATAACAACGGGCGATGGTCAAAAGTGGACGGTTCGCTTGAATCATGCAGACAAACCTCATGCAGATACGACAATGTAAAGGCGACAATCATCAAAGATCTACGGAACACCCTAAGAAGTTCAAGATAGAAAGATTAGGACCACACTTTGAATTTCTAAAGTTTTTTTTCAGTATAGTATTTTGTTAAAATAATTAGTAACGCTGATTAATATTCTTTTGGACAACTGAGGTTGGTGGTGCAGTGACAAAGAAAAGCCTTTTAAAACGCTTAATTTTGATTTTTTCGTCTTACAATAAGCAAAAAACTCTAAAAAAATCAACTTTCCATAGGTGAAGGAATATTTTAGAAAATGTATTATTCAAACGTTTAAAAAAAACATAAATTAAACTATATTAAAATCATCGAAAGGGAATATGTTTGGGGTCATGCTAATTACACACGACCAAAATTATTTTCACACCTCAAAGCGCCGCGCTTTGGCCATAGTGCGGCGCTTAGCTCGACAAAAGGTGACTTGATTGACGTTTGAGACATGAGTTACTGTTTGAGAGACATAAAGCTGATTACGAGGTTTGTCGTTAACCCTAAGCGCCGCGCTTTGGCCATAGCGCGGCGCTTCGACCCCAAATTTTCACTTTTAAAAGCAAGCTGCTCAGACATAAAGCACTCAATATGTTGTTTACAAACATACGGGGGTTTTGTTGTTTGTCGATTTCCAAATTACTTGTGTTTCTTCAAAATAACGCGCGGTTTTGCTGTATTAGTTACGTGTCTTGAAAAAACGATGTCGTGGTTAAGCAACTATCTTTTCGGTCCATATTCTGACGAGTCAGTTGTTCCTGATTCTTACGAGGGGGCCGCTATTTCTGACTCGTATGAGAAACCGGTCTCGTCCAACTTGAAGGAGGCAGAGGTTGTATCTGGCATTCGTTATCGTGATAACACAGTGACGCTGGATTTGAATACCCCTGTGGAGGACCCTTACGCACAACAAGGTTATTCGAATTTCGGTTACGGTGGCGAGCACAGCTTTGTACAACAGGAGTGTTATCCAAACCACAGTTACGGTTGTCAACAGAGCTTTGAACATCAAGTCTATTCGGACCTCGGTGACGATGGTGAGCCGGAGAATGTGTCTGTTGACGAGGAAGGCTGTTACCCGGTTACATTTTCGTTTGATACAACGTAGACATTTTCGTCACGTAAAGAGTTGGTGCGTTGGGTACAAGACACGGCAAAAGACAATGGTTACCTCATTGTGATTAAGAGGTCGAATAAAAGAGGAGAGAATTACAAGATTTGGTTTCAATGTACTTTTGGTGGGGAGCATAAGAGTATAGCTACACAGAGGAAAACGGGTAGCAAGAAAATAGGCTGCCCGTTCGAGATGATCGGGTTTTCGGAATCATCCGGAAGTGTTTGGAGGATCGAGGTGACGAAGGCGAAGCATAACGACACTCCTATTGAAAACTTAGAGGGTCACGCGTATGCGAGAAGGCTTTCTTCGGAGGATACCAAACTGGTTAAGGAGCTGGCAGAGCAAGATATTCCCAACCAAAGTATCTGGCGAACGCTGACGAAAAACAATCCGGCTAGAAAGCTTATTCCGAAAGATATACATAACGCTATTCAGAAGATCAACGCCGGAAAAAATGTCGGTAAGTCTCCGATGCAAAAACTTGAAAGCATTCTTCTCGAAAAAGATTACACTTATTACATGCGCACGAATGAGATATCGAACGCAGTTGAAGATGTCTTCTTTGTTCACAAAAAATCATTCACTATGTGGTGTGCCTTCCCGCATGTGCTAATGATTGACGCCACCTACAAAACGAACATGTACAACCTGCCATTTGTTCAGGTCGTAGGCATGACGTCGACAAACAAATCGTTTACGGCTGCTTGTGCGGTAATTTCTGCTGAGAAGTTAGAGAACTACCTATGGGTGTTGCAGAGGATCAAGTCTATGCTGGTAGGATGTATGGAACCGGGCGTGATTTTAACAGACCGGGAATTTGCGCTAATTAACGCGTGTGAGCAAGTTTTTCCAAAAGCGCATAAGTATCTTTGTCGGTTCCATATTCAACAAAATATTAATAAGAACAGCAAGAGGAAATTCTCTGACAAGCAGTGGAAAGAATTCGTACGTACATTTTGGACATTGTGCGAGTCTATGACCGAGGAAATATACAGGTATAACTTGGAAAACCTTGAAGCACAGCTGAAAGAAGATGGCCGTGAACGTGAGTATTTCTTACATAATTATGTTCAAATTTTATATAATAACAAAAACTGAGTATTTACGTTTTTTAATTTCAGAGGTTTTTGATTATTTGATGAAATCCTGGTTGGATCCGTATCGTGAAAAGTTTGTATCTTGCTGGATTAACAAAACTATTAACTTTCACCAAACTACGACCAACAGGGTTGAGGGCATGCATGCAACACTAAAAAGTCACTTTCCAAGTCATCGCAACACACTGGATAAACTTGTATTGTATGTTGATCATGTTGTTGATAGACAATACGCCGAGATTAGTAGTAGCTTTGAAACAAGCCTCCAAAAAGTGATGAAGCACCACAAGGATCATCCCATGCTTGCAAATATTCTCAGAAAGGTTTCAATATTTGCGATTGAGCTTTTGAATATGGAACTAAAACTTAAGGAAGACGGGTTGAGAGCCTACGGTGCAAGCTGTGGTTGCCAACTTTTTACCAGCTGTGGTTTGCCATGTGCCTGTCGTTTGGAAAAGTTGGAAAATAACGGTAATTAATATTTTTGACCTTTCTCGTTATGATTTTGCCACCTAATTTGTTTTCGTCCACAGGTCAGCAAATCCGTATCAATTTGATAGACGTGTTCTGGAAGAAGCTTGACTTCAAGCCTGCAAGGAATAAGATAGAGGATATCGATGTAGACGCGGAATTTGAAAAATTGAAACAACAGATCGATCCAACACCCCCTCAAGTGAAAAGGAGCTTCTTTGAAAAGTTTCAGCAAATCCTCAATCCAGGGAACAATAACAAAAAAACCTCCTATTGTTCTGAAGAAAACTCGTGGTCGCCCAACATTAAAAACGCAGGAACAAAGGAAGGTTGAAGCCGCTAGAAAAAGCTCGTACATTCCGTCGGAAGAAACTTGGGTCGAGGCCTCAGACGATCTTCCCTGTCACAGCTCGTACGTATCATCCCAAGATTCTAGAAGACAAAAGAATACCAAACCGCTCAACCTACACCCTGATTTCCCGATGATCAAGCTCGGTCCTAAGACGGATATAGCGATCCGCAACTACGCATCTCAGATTCCCAAAGTGATCCATCCATACATCGTGAGAATAAAGGACGTGAAACTAGATGGTCATTGTGGGTTTCGATCGGTGGCTGCTGGGTTAGGAGTGAAACAAAATACGTATTTGATGATCCAGAAACAACTTATAATGGAGTTACGTATGAACGAATCGCTTTGGAGGCATGTTTTCGATCCGGAAAACATAGGACATTATGATGCGCTGGTTAGACGGATCGATTTCAAGGGGGTGGGACAAGCAACTATCGAAAATTACATGACGATGCCTGAGACGGGGTTTCTTATTGCCCAACGATACGGTGTGATTGTTCACACCTTCGACATTCGTGGAAACGATACAATTTTCCCTCTGGTGGGCGGGCCAAACGAAGCTGAGCAACCTCACCTGGTGGTTGCGGTTGTGTTCGTCGACGATGGGCATTTCATACATGTAGAGCTTGGAGGATGTTATCCAATGCCTCCCCCAAACCTACTCTGGACAGCGAACAGAACAGAGCGCGCAGCAGCAGCCTGCATACATTATACAGGGATCAGATCAACGCGTACGAAATGCTTACGTATCGTCCCCCTGACCTTAATGTAACCCCATATGTTCAAGATGTATGTTAAATCTGTTTAATAATAATCACGTTTGTGTTTGTTCAATATATGCGTTACATCACGTTAAAAACCGAATGTCACCGACACGACCCAATCAGATTCAATACGCACTTGTACGACCCAAAATGACAATATACATCATAATACTACAATTAATGAAAAAATACGTCATGTACATGTACGGTAGGCGGCTGATACACATAACACTACTCATAGGAGTACTTGTGCTTTCAAACCAAAATGATACGATATAATGGAATAAGACATCACACGTAACCGATTTGATCCGGAACTTGCAGTATAGTCCATATATATTAAAAAATGATGTATAAAGGAAAACGCATAAAATTTAGACTATTATCGACACGTTTGTGAATTAAAAACAATTTTAAAAAATTTAAAAAAGGCCCAAAGCGCCCCGCTTTGACCTAAGAGGGGCGCTTTGCCCTTAAACATGAACCGAAGCGTCGCGCCGAGGCCATAGCGGGGCGCTTTGGTCCCTCGTTTAACCTGAAGCGGAGCAGCTTCTCCCCCATTTCATCACCAAACACAACACACACACAAAGGTGCGATTACACACACTAGGGCGAAGATCTACTTTTTCCAGATTTCAAACGCTATTAGGTACGATCGAACTTCATTTATTGTTTTGGTTCAATTTTTATGTTTGATTTTGTTTTGATTTGGGGGGTTTTGATCAGGTTGCTGGTTCTGTTTTTGAGAACGAAGAACCAAAGCGCCGCGCCGAGGCCATAGCGGGGCGCTTTGGTTCATGTTTAATTTTTTTTCTATTATTTATTTAATATTATTTATTGTTTGAATTGTTTAATAATATTATTTATTTATTATCTTTTACTAGTTTATAACCCCGTGTTTTACACGGGTTGAATAAATTTAATTTTACATAATACGCAATATAGTTATATCTTTAAAATACTTCGAGTATTGCAGCTTCTCCCCCATTAATAAATAAAAAATAAAAGAAATAATAAATAAATAAATAAGAGAGATCCACGAAGTTTGGGATTTAATATTATTTTCTTATTTCTGTATCCTATTAAATATTAAATAATAATAGTTTAAAAAGTTTATTTAATTGAATTGTTTAATATTGTATTTGTATTTAAACGTGCAGGGATGGATTCCGATCACGAGGAGGAGATTGAGCATATGGAGGAGGCTGAGGTAGAGGAGGTATGTCCGTACCTGCAGTTTGTGCAGGGGTCACGGGCGGCGAGGAGATGCCCTAGGTTGCGCACCATGGAGATTGGGGGGGCATGTAGGGATAGACTGGGACCTGCTGGAGACCGTGGGAGAGGCCGCGCGGATGCGTGATATAGTTGGACTAGATACTCCTTGGTCGCGCCTCTTTCAGATAGCGATGGAGGACTCGTACCGTGAGCTTACGATCGAGTTTCTTTCTACGTTTACATACGCGCCGCATCCGGCGGATTACGTGGAGGACCCGGATTTTCCAGTCCACGAGGTTACATTCCGTCTCGCCGGTCAGCAGTTTTAGATGAGTGTGCGGGAGTTTGCTGTCCATACAGGTTTGTACACAGAGCCCGAGCTTGATACTGATTTATATACGCAGGGGGTTAGGGCGATGGACAGGCAGACGCTTATCAGTTTCTGGATGGCCATTTCCAAGGTTCCCTTTGGGAAATCCTGGCAAAAGGCCACCACCATTAGAGACCTCTTGTACCGATACCTGCACCATGTTATCGCGTCATCTATCGTGCCGCGGGGTCCCAGTAGGGAGAAGGTCAACCTCAGTAACCTTTTCTTTCTATACTGCCTACTTCGCGGCCAGACCTACGATTTAGCAGCCTGCCTGGCAGATTACTTTGCGAGTGCATACCACCGGCAGCTCCGCGGGCAGCTGTACACTGGCTCATACATTACCGCCATTTCACGCTCACTAGGGCTCGTGCCCGAGAGTGATCCAGAGCTGTCCGATCCGATCCCGTCAACCAAGTTGGGCCGCGCGTCAGTATCTAGCATGCAGATCACCCGTACCTTTGATGTTGGTCTGAGGTTTAAAGGCGATGACAGGCAGATTTGGCATGCGGAGGTGTTGCCGGAGGTCATCCCGGTTGTTATTGAGGTGAGGGATGGAGTGTTAGCCCCTGCTCATGTTCAGGAGGCCGCTCGGCAGACTCAGCTACAGGCTCTGGGCCTCGATCAGTACCCGGGCCAGCCTCAGGCTCAGGCTCAGCCTGTATTCGAGGATCCGACTCAGGAGTAGCATGTCGAGGAGATCCCGGTACCACCAGTTCAGCCACCTCCTGAGCCGCCACAGTACCCGCAGCACGTTTACGCTGACCTGCCTCCGGTAGCGCGTGCGGTGGCTCGGGACTTCGACCGGAGCCTCAGACGCCAGGGCGCACTCATTGACTGGATGGTCGAGACGCTCGTTGCTCTACGAGAGCTCGCCGGGTTGCCTCCACTTCCCCTCCCACCGTCCCCACCGCACGAGGATTAGTACCTGAGTTTGTTTGTATAGTGTTTTGTTATGTATTATGTACTCAGTTGTACCTTTTTGTTTTGTATGTACAAACTGATATATATATATATATATATATATATAGGGTAAGGTTCATGCGAGAACCACCCTTATTGCGAGAACCGCGAGAACCAATGTGAACACAAAATAAAATCTAAAAAAAATCAAAAAAGCACTCAAATTTTTTTTTTTATTTTTTTAAATATTTTTTAATAAAAAATCGCTATATTTCGTTACCATAAAAAAAAAAAAAAAACTTTTTTTTTCGAGTAACAGTTATCCATGCACATGTGCATATGTATCATTACTTCAACAAATTCGGTAATACGTTATCAGGAATAGACAATTGCACTTTAATTTACAATACCATTAGTAATACAATACTTTTTACATTACCAATATTCAAAATGCACATGTGCATAATTAGGTATAACCATGATATAATGTGTTTTGGTACAAAAAGTTTGTGATTTTGATAGGCCCATATACATGTTTTTTGGTTAGTTATATCTAGTGGTTGATGGTTTGGTTATAGTTGTCAATTTTTTATGTAATATGTTGATTGGATGGTATAAATGGTGTTTACATACATGTAATAAAGTGAAAATATTGTTAATGGTATTGTATTATGGATGGTAGGAGTTAATGGTATTGTATTATGGATGGTAAGAGGTAATGGTATTGTATTATGGATGGTAGGAGGTAATGGTAGTGTATTATGGATGATATGATAGATGAAAGGGAAAGTGTATTCAAAGTGGTGTATCAAAACACCTTATTTCATGTTGATACATATAAATGCACATGTGCATTTCTAATATTGGTAATGTAAAAAGTAGTGTATTACATATGGTAGTGTAAATGAAAGTGCAATTGTCTAATATATGTAATGAATTACGGAATTTGTCAAAGAAATGACAAAAATGCACATGTGCATGCTTGTGTATTATGGATGGAATGATAGATGAAAGAGAAAGTAGTGTACCAAAACACCTTATTTCCTGTTGATACATATAGATGCACATGTGCATTTCTAACATTGTTAACGTAAAAAGTAGTGTATTACATGTGGTAGTGTAAATGAAAGTGCAATTGACTATTATTTGTAATGAATTACGGAATTTGACAAAGAAACGATACATATGCACATGTGCATGGATAACTGTTACTCGAAATTTTTTTTTTTTTTTTGAAAATTTTTTTTATTTTTTTTATTAACAAAATATTGCGATTTTTTCAAAAAAAATAGAAAAAAAATAAAAAAAAAATTTTTTGTGCGTTTTTTAGATTTTTTTAGGAATTACTGTTTGTGTTCACACTGGTTCTCGCGGTTCTCGCAATAAAGGGTGGTTCCTAACGGATCTTTGTTATATATATATATATATATATATTGCAGTTAATCTTCTATTTACATCACGTTGGTTTTGGATTGTTTACGTTTAATTCTTATGGCTTTCTGTACATTTTATTTAACGTGTTCGTTTAATTTAACAAAATAAACTAGGTTAACAGTTTATAAAGACGCACTTATATTATATACGTTCTATAAAAATAATGACGTAAAAAACGTAATTATAAAACAACTATGAATTATATGTAACTAATATTTTATAATAATAATAAAACTCAAATACAATTTTTTCCTCCAAAAAACACTACCAAACTAACCCACATCCCACCTATTTCAAAAAAAAAAAAACAACACAAACTCCACTGCACACGCTCTTTGTCTTTTTGCACACCTAAAGCGCCCCGCTATGGCCAAAGCGGGGCGCTTTAGGTGTGCAAAAAGACAAAGAGCGTGTGCGAATAGACCAAGCCATATGTTTGTCCAACATTTTTATTCATAACAATCAGACAACATTTTTTGGTGAAATTCAAACTTAACAGAAGCCATGTAGTTTATATTCGCATGGAACCTTTATGGGTGCAACTGAGCAATCATGGTAAATAGAAGCTCATATAATGTCTTTCGTTCGTAGGAGAAAAATAATAAAGATCCTACTTAAAAGTAACCAAGTACGATCAACCAGTGCTAGCTTATTCCTTGGAACGAACGCAAGTATCGTACAACGCATATGGGGGATAGGAAGAGTTCATGACATCAACAGAGGCCATGAGTGTTTTTTTTTTTTTCGACAGATAAACTTTACAACAGACGGCTAAGGTTATGAGTGTCCTTAATAGAAAAAAAAATATGACATTTAAGTAAGCAAAGCACAGGGTGGCCACCAAATAGGAGGCTTTATAAGAGGACAAAGAAGCTTATGCTATAAATTCATAATGACAAACCATACCACCTACTTGAGCTCAATCAAAAACCAGTGTAAGAAAATGAGGAAGAATATGAAACAAACCTCATCAAGGCCTACCTTGTAGCCCCACTAACATCCCCTTTTACTTTGGCATCTATTGATTTTAACCATCAATGATGAATGCCTGATAATATAGTAGTATGACATATATTGTGTTTATCGAATATCAAGTAGAGACAAGTTTTGCTACTATTTAGGCGTCAATAACCTTGAATGCTCCAAAAGAAAATAATGTGTCATATTGCCTCTATGCACCAAAATATTTTAATAAATTCTTATATTGCAGTGAATCATCAACAAACTTACTAATTAAAACGATAGCAAATAATTTCAAATTACATATGATAATTATGACTAGACGGTCATATTAGAACTAAAGGCTTTAGCAACAAAAATATTTGAGTAAATTGCCAAAATCGTCTCTGAGGTTTGGGCATGTTTGTCATTTTCATTCAAAATAACTTTTTTTGTACAATATAGTCTTCACGTTTGGGATTTTTTGTCATTTTCATCCAAACATCTAATTTGCTTTATTTTTTCTATCAAACATTTAGATGAAAATGGCAAAAAGTCCCAAATCTCATGGACGATTTTGGCAAAAAAAAAAGTTAGACGTTTGGATGAAAATGACAAAAAATCTCAAAAGTGAAGGACTATATGGTACAAAAAGTTGTTTCGGATGAAAATAACAAACATACCCAAACCTTAGGGACGATTTGGCAATTTACTCAAAATATTTTATACAAAAGAAAAACCATAGAATCAAATATGATGAGTAACCATATATTACTAGCAAAATGTTTTTTTTCATCGTATTGCAGGACCAGATAGGTTACTTAGGTGCATTGTGATGAATTGAATACTTGAAATTGCCAACATGTACCCTCTCAATAATCTAAAAGGTTTGCAGCCAAAGGATTTATCATGTGCACTGTCATCTGTAACACCTCGTAAATTCGTGCCCGGTAATGTACCGACACGTGTCCATACTCCCAAATGTGCTTAATGTTGGCCGAGAGGGACTAATTTTGCCAATTAATGAAAGTATGAATGTGGAGGGACTAAAGGTGTCAACATGCTCACATTATGCCTTTGAGTGACCCTTTACAGACCGCAAGCTTGATGCTTTACGGTCCGGAGCGCCTTTTTATTTTTGAGCCTTGCCATCGTCTACGGACGGTAGACAGTAGTCTATACGGTCCGCAAGCAAGCGGAGAAAATCTGGTGAGCATGATCTTTACGGACCGCTAAGGGTATACCCTTACGGCCCGTAGAAGGTTGCCAGTGACAGAAATTGCCTTTGAGCCCAAACAAAAATGCATGAAACCACTAACTCGAAACCATGAGCCTCTAAACTGGTCTTGACATGTTTATGGGCACTTGTACTGATCTTGGGAGGACTCATACACCTGTCATGATTTTAATTAAGGCCCTTCAAGTATAAATAGAGGTGGTATGCAACCTCATTTCTTGCACCACTTCTCATAAATCATTCTTCTCCCTCATTTGTAAGTTCCTGAGCTATAGGAGCTTCCTAACAAGTCTATATCCATCCAACGATCACTTGTAAGTGTTCCTTTCCTCTACATTTTCGTTTTATAGGCTTTTATAGCCAAAAGTCAAGCAAAACCGATTTTTTATTTGACTTTCGGTTTAGACCATTATGGTCCAGCCATTGTTCGAGTCGAATATGGCTACGTGATCGTAACTAGGTAGGTGTTAATCCCTCAAAAGGGCACCTCCTGAAAATCACGTTAACTAGGTCAAATGACGGGTCAAAGTTTAATTACATAAAAAGTCAAAAGTCAGTTTTTCGTAAATATTATAAACTGATCATATATATGTTATAACCCATGTTTTGACACTTAAATAAGTTTTTTAATTAATGTTAGAACATTTATGAACATGTTCGGCTCGTCATTTCCAGTTTTAAGGTCGGTTCGCAACCGAAAGTCGAGCAGTTTGACTTCTGCTTTGACTTTCGATTCTGACCCGATTTAGCTTAGTTAACTACTGAATTTAAGTTGTATTATGATCGTATTATAATGTAGGATAACCCTCTTAGGTTATACTACATGATCATAATCAGATTCTGAGTTTATATGCAAGTTTCTATATTATGCCTAACTTTAACCAAAATGCCCTTTTTGCACGAAACATGGTTTTAATAAACAATGAACTTGCAAATGATTTACCTACTAATATGTTCATATAATTAACATATTTTGGTATTATGATTCTGTTCATAACCTGAGTTTTGATATAAGATCGTAAATTACGTCATATAATGACCAAAACGCCCTTTTGGCGCATAGTATGGTTTAAAACCATAACTATCATACAAAATCTATTTCCTACTGTTATTATAACATAATTTAAGTATTTTCATAGTAAGTACTTGATCATAACTCAGACTTTTAAACAAGTTCTCAAACTATGTATATAATGACCAAAATGCCCATACGGTGCATAGTTTGGTCTTAAATCATAAAACTAATACATGTTTGATTACTTACTGATATTATATCATAATTAAAGTTTTTTTACAGAATGAACATGTTCATAATATCAGTTTTTATGCAAGTTCTTATCTTATGTCACATAATGACTAAAATGCCCTTATGGTGTATATTTTGATTTTAAAACCTTCATGGGCATGTAAGTTGATAACAATGTTACAACTTATTTAAAGTATATTGGCATATAGAACTTGTTTATGACTCATCCGGTTACCCGATGTCGCGTATATGCGTACGGTTAAGCTTATGTAATTAGTTTACGTAAGTTTACCGAAACGGGTCAATTCTTATTAGTTTTACTGCAAATTCCAGAATGTATATTGTTTACCCATATTATACAATTATTAGTACTTGTTGGGTCTAAACTAAATTCTATTCCGGGTCATTGCTTAATAAAGCGTATCGTACCGTTTTCATAATTTAAGTTAATCAGTCCAAGTCTACGACTTGAAAAGGACACGTTGACATTCTAATTGGTTATTTATACCATCATTCCAGACTAGGGCCTTCCGGTAAATTGAAACCTACCTTAGTTAATTGATTACGGATGATCTATTTATAATCTTGCATTTATAAGACGAGTTTTAGCCCAGGTAAATACTCTTAACCTATTTTCCCTACAAGGGCTTGGGATACGGTAAATTATTACCGCTTGGTCGGGTATGGGATCATATGTTGGATTGTGACTACAAAATTCCATGACCCGTTCTAAGCTGTTTTGTCTGATAACTTAAACATTGGGGGTTAACGCGACCGTGTCCTGGATATCCTTGACTCATTTAAGTTGCTAATGGCCACGACCGAGCATGGGGTATAGGCATACACCTAACAGATGCTATTGCTATTATAAAATGTTTTTCTTACCCAGTAGTTGGGGATAACTCCTTTGTGGGTTTAAGTGGTGTGTCGGTTAATCATGTCTCGATGTTTAGTACTGGGCCCCATATGTATTGGCAGGCATGTAAAATTGTATACAAGATCATTTTGAATTGTCCCAAGTTATTTATGAAAACCATGTGCGTTGTGCACTTAAAACATTTTTGAAATGTTTTCAAAATGAGTCAGTTGATTTTATTTACCAGTGTAAACTGACGTATTTTCAAAAGACTAAGTTACAAGTTGCAAGGATACGTAAATTGACTGGAAGTTGCTCGGTAATGCAGGAAGAGGAATTTGCAACTCCTTTGCATAAAGCCTAGTAGGTTGTGGATATCATTTTTGTACATTTTTTATCCGCCTGTGGATCTTTATTACAAACTGTCTGTATATTATTTTGAACATTAGGACACTTAAGCTTGTAATAATATTTTAAACTCCAAGACTTCTGTTGTGCTATCTGTGTTTGTCTATGATGATATCAATCTTACGTCACGATACTCCTCACCCGGGCCTACCCGGTGACGTAGTTGAAATATCGGGGTTTGACATCATCTCTCGTCAATTGATCCTTTGGCCAACTGAAAAACAAACCCTTACAAGAACCCCTTAATACTTGAAAAGAATCCAATGGGACATGCGTAGACTTATCAATCTTCACGTGGACCAGCTAATTATTTCATGGTCCAAATAGATCCAAGTCTATATGGTCACATATGATTCTTTTAGCTACCCAAATTGTAACACTTTCTAGAAAATCAAATTGAAAACATTCAGATAAATAATGAAGGAGAATTCACATCCATAGCTATTAATGACTATTATGTCTATTGGGATAAATGTTGAACATCTGGTAGCTCAATCTAAAAAAAATAAATGGTGTAGTTGAACTACAATTAAATGATTACATTTAATTACTACACAACTCATGATGTTACGTGAAATGTCTTCTTCCACATGAAGGCATGTCATTGTATGTGTTGCTGCACTGATTAGATTGAGACCAAATCCTGATCATGAATATTGTTCACTATAGCTGGTCTTAGAAAAAGAACAATCAACGTATTCTTATCAACATATTGGGAATAGTATTCCCATTCTCTTAAGTCCAGTTCCTTATCGTATGCTACACATGAATTCATCAAACTTGATGGCGAGGGAATCCTCTAAACTGGTAATATACCAAATGATTGAAATGCTAATTATAACACTCCATATTTTTTCATTCGTTTTCATTTTAATGTAATTCGTACTCTCTCTTCAATTCCTTGTAATTTCGAGACTTGATCATAATGGAAATTATATTTTATATCATTTTTGCAGAATTAATGCTTGCAAAATGTATAAACAATCATGAATACGCATTTTAATTCATAATCGAACCATACATCGAGATTCTATTTTCTTTAAAATATAATTTTATAAGTTTTATTATCATTTACATGTTTGCATACACCTTAAATACCTAAAAACATGTTTAACTATGTGTTTTGAGCACCAACTAACTAACAAAACAACCACAAGGACCAAAAATTAAATTTTGAAAACTTTGAAGGTCCTTGCGGACCGTACCTTACGGTCCGCAAGAGGGTGGTCAACGCGAACCTGTCAGATTCATTGGGTACAGGTTTGCAATATACTTTTGGTTTAAAATTTCTACTTTTGCTCCCTGCAAGATTTCAGAAATCCTAATCGTTTCTCCATTTGTTGTCTCTACTAAAAATTCTTGTAGAAGTTTAGTTAATGATTGATTAAGAAGTTTGCAAAACGTAGTATTAATAAAAATTTGGTTTGCACCAGAGTCAAATAATACTTTAGCAAAAACATCATTAACTAAAAACGTACCGGCTATCACGTCCGGAATCATTTTGGCTTCATCTGCTGTCAGAACAAATGCTCTAGCATTTTTAGTGTTCTTGTTGTTCGTAGCTGGAGCCAATTTTGGACAATTTGGCTTAATATGACCTTTTTCTCCACAGTTGAAGCATAGTCCATTACTAGATTTCCTCCTACAATCTTCTTCCTTGTGTCCTGGCAACTTACAGAAATTGTAGTGAGTGGAGCATTTTCCCGGATGTTTCTTCTTGCAGGCCTTACAGTATGGTGCAGAGGTAGAACCTATATTCCTACGGTTAGAATTCCCAGAATGGAATTCTTAGGTAAGCCTTTGAGCTAGGTTTCTCCTCTGGTCTTCTTCTCTAGTACGGATTAACTTATCAGTCAAGGTATTTGCTAGTTCTACAGCTTCTTCTATAGTTTGGTGTCTAGTTGCCTTGACTACATGTCTAATCTCTCCAATTAATCCCGAGATGTAACGGGAGATTAATACCGGTTCAGGTGATGCAATGGTTGGTACTATTCTAGCATATTCAAAGAATGTGGTAGTATAACCCTTACTATCTACCTCGGTCATTCTAAGGTTCAGGAACTTATTCGCTATCTATTCCTTTTCATTGGGAGGGCAGAATTTCCTTTCTACCATATTCTTTAATTCCTCCCATTCCATATTATAAACCTTATCGCTTCCTCTTGACTGGAGGATAGTGTTCCACCATTCTAAGGCTGAGTTCTTAAACAGATTAGAAGTAAACATTATCTTGTCTTCTTCAGCACACTTGCTTATTTTTAAAACAGCCTCAGTCTTTTCTATCCAGCGTAGAGCTGCAATGGGTCCTTCATTTCCCGAGAATTCTATTGGTTTGCAGGACCAGAATTCTTTGTAAGAACAACCATAAGGCATGGTTCTTCTTCTTTTGGGAATGGGCACTTGAAGTACAGGTCCATTGTTTACACTGTGTTCTGGTTCAGTTGGTCGCTTACTGCTATGTTTACTTTTATTTTCTGCATCCTTAACAGTTTGAAGAATAAATGGCATTGCATCTATGATTCCTTGTGCCACTATGTGTTGGATAGCACAATTATCCACTTGGTTTCCATTGTTATTGATGCTCGGATTCTCATTACCAAATTAATATTACTCTGGTTATCGTTATTCAGATTTTCTTGATTTCCTTCATCGGTCATCTGAATTTTAAACAGTTACCACATATTAATATCACAAAATAATATTTAATATAGCCAATCACATGACACGCATTTTGGTCAATAGCGTCGGTCATTGCGACTTTACTCTATTCATTTAATATGCATCTATTACACACCAGTACTGAAATAAAAATTACAATACCGACTGAAATTTAAAGTTACACTACTAGTAATAGGCATCCGTAGTTTTTTTTGTTTTCACATACAAACATATTTTTTTATTATATTATATTACATTACTATTATAACCTTCTCCACCATCACTTCTATGCATATGGATTCATCCAGAAATCCATATTGCGCTCATCGTACTTCCAGACGAGTCGCTCTCCCACCTGTTGCATTCTTTCACTACTCTCTAAAATTTCCTCACCAAATGTCCTAAGTTCTTGTACATTGTCTACACTCATTGGGGATGCAGGTTCTAGGACTGGGTTCGGAATCTGGGGTGCGGGTTCCTGATATGGAGGTATAGGGGCCTGGTATGGGTAAGGATTTTCTAGAATCTCTCTAATATTCGAATACATCATTATCATAATAGGGATCTAGAGGGTCTAACCCTGGGTAGGCTCCTAGGTTCGGCATGGGCATGTCTTCGTGTATCGGGTAACGTTGCACATAGTCCCTATTGTCATCCCACCATGGGTCGTAATTTGGGTCTAATGGATTTGGTGCTAGTACCCTAGGTATTTCCTCCGGGTTGAAATCATGCATTTCTACTTGATTTTCAGGGTTTTCTATCTCCATCGGTTGGCCAGGAATTGGTGGTTGGGGTTGGGGTGCTATCATTTGTTCCAGGTTAGGGTCAGCTGCAGTGGTTGCTAGGATGTGGATGTTGGCTATACCCCTATTAATCATATCCTGGGCATAGGCATCGGTTTCTCTTTTGGCTACTGCTAGTGCTCTCTGGTCTTGTAACCTTTTCATATGCTTCCTACGCTCATGTGCCCCTCGACTGAACCATCCTCTCTTTTTCCGAGGGAATGGCTCCTCGGACTGAGCTTTAAACACGAATATTCCTTCTTCCGTATCAGCAGAGTACCCTGAGAGGGCAGGCTGAGAAGAGGCACCTTCTCTTCTAGGCGAACCAGACAATTGACGGTACGCGTCAGATGGTCCTTGGTCGCTCATACTGTAAACTAACAAATAGTCAAATAACATATAACAAGAAATACAATTATGCACGTATTCCCGTAATTTATTTCCTAACAATTTAAATTTTTGATGTCAGCAGAACGCTTCTGTGGCTGAATCAGTGGCTTAGCTCTGATACCACCTTCTGTCGCAACCCCCGATCCCTATTACCTCGGGAACGGGCGGCCGCGAGCCAGTTTCGGTGGTATCGCGTGTTTAGTCAATTTTGGCAGCGGAATTTACATCAGGACCGTAGTTAGGAAATATTTTATCAGAGTAAATACCACATTTTCATAATATTAAACACATGGGATAAAACCCAAGTTTTAAGTACACACATTTCCATAGGAATAAATCCTATTTTTATTTAATGAAAACATCTATTTCTTTTAGGTAACTTTATTGCCACTTTTTCAAGCCTTCAGTGCTGTCCAGCTGGCTTCTGTTTGGCTTTCACATTTTGTAACCTGAAACACGTTTAAAAACATTTTGTCAGTGGGAAATACTGGTGAGTGAATCCTAGTTCAATCAAGTTTAATAAAAACCATTGTACAGTATTGAGGGCGATCTCGCAATTACATTAGTTTCCAAGTTATATCAATTAACATCCATGGTACTGTCAGACCCGACTTGTGGAAATGTTACCCCTCGCAAGGCAGTAACATAACTTTGTATACAAAATCCCAACATACTCATGATAATTGTATTCTTACAAATACTCAATAACTGTTTAATATATAATTAATCATGTGAGGTTTTGTAAAAACAATTTACAAAAAGGAGATTACTCACACTGCTGTCTTAGATTTTCTGTAAGGGTTCTCTGGGAATTATCTATAATTTACACAAATGCACACGTGTTAGTATAATAACCCATTTTAACATTAGTGATACCCTCCCCGAGACGACATTCCAACGACTACATCGGGCAGAACCACGACAGTCGTTACGGAACCCTAGATCAATCGGGCAGAGTATCTAATACTTATCCAGGGGTTATGATACTTACAACAGAGCAGAACTTCGTTATTGAGGGGGTATTATACCCGAAATTATGCCTATACTTCAGAAATTCGAGATTGAGAAAGGAAATGAACGAGCAGACTGAAGATCCGATGCCCTCTACTTATAGGGCTTCACTTCGACTTTTACGCGGCCCGCGTAAGGTATAGCAAAGGGGCTACGCGGCCCGAGTCCAAGATGGTCAACGACGTAGGTGATCCGGGTCACCTAGTAGGTTCAACACGAGTCGGACACGTGTCAGCACAAGGTTTTGCCGCGTTTTTTATCTCTATCGGACCGCATAAGATCCCTAAGGGGTCTACGCGGCCCGCGGCAAACCCCAAAAATTGATTTTTAATTATTTTTAATAATTTTCAAGGTATTCGGGGTCCGTTTTCGCGTATGGGGTGTGTTTTAAGACATATTGGGATAATTTAAAATATATTAGGGTGTTGAAAAATATTACGAGGGTATCGGTTTAGGGTTGTTATATACTCCCCACCTTGTTTTAGAGCTCGTCCTCGAGGTCTACTGGAATAAGTGTGGATATTTCTTTTACATTTCTGTTTCAAGCTCCCATGTGTATCCAGGTCCTCTTTTAGAGTCCCATTTTACTTTGACCAGAATTAACCTCTTGTGTTTGAGGTTCTTGACTTTCCTGTCTTCAATCTGTAGAGGCCTTTCTACAAATTTGAGTTGTTCATTTACCTCTATATCCTTAAGAGGTACCACTAATGATTCATCAGCTAAGCATTTCTTGAGATTGGATACATGAAATACATCATGTATTCCTGACATTTCTTCTGGCAGTTGTAGCTGATAGGCTACATGTAACACCCCGTGTTTTCGAAGTTAAAGTCAAAGTCAAAGTCAAGGTCAAAGTCAATGACCGATTTCGCGCGACTTGGCTAGTAGTGAATTTCTTTTATATGTTTGTTTTAGTTGTATTATGTGGAGTAAGTGTCAATAATTACAATAATCGACGTACGTTTTCGCTATTTAATCAACTTACGGCTATGAACTATAGGAAGTAACAATGCGATAACGTTAACTAAACGATGATCAAACTATGCTAATCAAACCGACATCGGATCACAATCACACTCGCAACTCGAATTACGCATTTTGGTTATTGTTATACGTGTGTGTGTGCCTTATGTGTTACTTGTGCATGTTTATTTATGTATGTGGTGGTAATCAATCGAAACACAATCGAAACTCGAATCGCAATCGAATTCAATCGAAATCGAACTATGATAATTTGTGGAGAAGAGATAGAGCTAGATATAATAGTTGGGATTAAAAGTAATTTGACTAGGAAACTCTATCTCTTCGAATCGCTCGCAATCGCAATCGAAACAGCAAAAATCGTCGCGCCGAACACCCGAAAGAAGTGCCATCCGACCGGGCTGTCACTTGATTTGGTGCAAGGCTGCCATCCGACCGAGTTGTCATCCGACCGGATTGCCATCCGGGCAAGATGCCATCCGACTGACCCACACTTTCCTCTTTGGGTAACTCTATAAATACTCTTGTCCCTCTCAAACTTTCTACTTTTGGAAACTCTCTGACCGACCAGCCCGTGCTCCTCACCTTTTCTTCGATTTCTCTCAATTCCGGTAAGATCTCGCCCTGAATCTTGTACTTTCTTGATCTACACGCACTCCTACACCTTCCTATCTTTTGAATCTTAACTTTCAACCGTGAAATCATTAGATTTGAGGTGTTCTAGGATGACGTCATCATGGTGTTCTTATGAACTTCATGTTTTGGCTTCAATCCACCAAGAACAACTTGGATCCAACCGATTTCCACACAAATAAACAAAGATCTTGCAGAGATCTAAACACTTTCATGGTGGAAAAGGATTGAAAGATGGTCTCTAACTTCCTTTCAACTCTTTTACACTCAATGCACTCAAAACCGATAGGATCGGGCCTTGATCTAGTCTCCTACTCATTCTCAGTGGTTTGCTAGCTTAAGATCTGGATTCTACTCACGAGACCACCGATTTCAGGTTAACCAAGAACAACCGTCTCGAACCGGTTAACTGGTCGAACTAGGGTGATTCCTGGTCGATCGGGTTACTTGGGTCAAGATGGAGTTCTGCTGGTTAACACGTTGTCAAAATGTCTCGATAAAAGCAACAAACAATCAAAACGGCCAAGTGAAAGACTAACGGAACGACCAGCACGAAGTGCTATCCGACCGGACTACTGTCCGAACAGATAAGCCATCCGAGCGACTAGGTCATCCGAACGGCTTACAACTTGGGACCCACACTTAACCAACTTTATCTGAAGTTTGAGTATTGAACAAATTGCTATCCGATCGGACTACCATCCGACCGGATTACTCTTCGGATCATGAGATACTTGGACTTTAGCACTTAAACAATTTTCAACATCTTCAATGCACTAAGGATGCCACCCGACCGGACTGCTGTCCGACCGAGTGACAGCCTGCTGTGGATTTGTTCTCACTAAGTAACCCCGCCACTCGAGTCGCCGTCCGACCGGACAGCCATCCGAGCGGATTGTCATCCGCACGACTGACCGTCCGATCGACCGACTTGAAAGGTAGAGGTACTTCTATGTTTTAAAAATGCTACAACGAAAACTTCAAAGGACAAGCCATCATACACAAACGCATCAAAGGAAGAAACAATCCACTCGAACAGTCATCCGAACGGATTATCATCCACACGACTGGACCATCCGGTCGGATTACCATCCGACCGAGCTGCTGTCCGAGCCACTTACGCCTTGCATCGTTTTACACGTCACTTATCGTTATGTTATCGTTCTGATCAGGCTAACCCTACTCTCTAGCTCTCCCTTCAATCCATCATCGCTATGAGTATACTCGATCCCTTTTTGCTTTATGCACTTTTGGGTGTTACATACGATACGAATATTCAAATCACAATAAACACACTACTCAATACTATTTGAACGCTAACCGTTAATGCATGTTATACGTGGCTTATGAATGCTTGTTTGTTATGTTTACACATGGAATGCTGTCTACCTGCCTTAGCAACGATAGTACTATAGTTTGGACTCAACACCTGTTCGCAGGGGTTGTTAAGGACAATTACTTGCATGGATTACGGTGGTAATCATGTATTGCGAACTGCCTCAGGCAGTCAACCCGCAGTCATTGGTATCGATGGATCTATGTCGATAACTAACATGCCTCATTTCACTATGTGTACGTGCTGGTTATGCGTAAACGAATTTCGAATTCTATATGCTATTATCAAACTTGTATGCTCACATTTACATTATATGTATTGACTTTATTTTAACGTATGTGACAGGTGCTTAGGATGCATATCTGCTAGGAAATCGAGGCTAGAATAAGGCTCTAGAGGCCAACAAATAGTTGTCTGTACAAATTAAATCAAGAATCTCTAGAAGCAGATAAACAATTGCTCTATTTGAAAATCTGAGTTGTCGGAATAGAACTATTTGCCTAGATTTTGTCTGTAATAATTTGTTTACCTTTTGAGACATGGTATGGGACATGTTACTTTAAATTGATTGGTAATGATAATTGTTATGGAAACTTCTGGACAATCTGTTTCGCTCAGTGCCATACCCCGATGTTTCCGCCATCGGTTGGGGTGTGACACTACAAGTCCTATTCTTCTAATAATTTCAAAAGGTCCAACATACCTAGGACTTAGCTTTCCTCGTTTAATAAATCTTACTACTCCTTTCCAAGGAGAGACTTTTAACAATACTTTATCTCTTACTTGAAATTCCAATGGTTTGCGTCGGTTATCAGCATAGCTCTTTTGTCGATCACGTGCTGCTTTCAGTCGTTCCTTGACTTGAATAATCTTGTCGGTTGTTTCTTGCTCTATCTCAGGTCCAGATAGTTTCTTTTCCCTAATTTCTGCCCAACAGACTGGGGTTCGGCACTTTCGTCCATAAAGTGCTTCGAATGGTGCAGCATTGATAGTTGTGTGATAACTCTTATTATAAGAAAATTATATTAAAGGTAAGTGATCATCCCAATTACCTCCGAAATCAATTACACAAGCTCTAAGCATATCTTCCATTGTCTGAATTGTCCTTTCGCTTTGTCCGTCCGTTTGAGGATGATAAGCAGTGCTTAGATTCAACTTGGTTCCCATTGCTTTTTGGAAACTTGTCCAAAAATGAGAGGTAAAACGGCTATCCCTATCAGAAACAATTGATAAAGGTATTCCATGTAATGAAACTATTTCATTTACATATAATTTAGCTAACTGACCCATACTGAAAGTTTCTTTCATTGATAGGAAATGAGCTGACTTGGTTAGTCTATCTACAATCACCCAGATTGTATCATTACCTTTCCTGGTTTTGGGTAATTTGGTAACAAAATCCATTGTCACACCCCGATTTCCACGTGTCACCGGTGGGCCCGGTGGGGGAGTATCGTGACGTGGTTGGCAACGTAATCGTCAAACAACACAATATAATAATGCACAGCGGAAGCAATTGAAAATATAATACATCCGAATTTATTTATTGTAAACAAAGTCACAATATCCGGTGTTTATCCACAGAACGGATCGAAACAAAATAACATTTAATTGTTCAACAGACTACTGGCATCCTAAGCTTGCGAGACTTTTATTGATGCTTAGGAGACAATCCAGCCAATTACGTTTAGTACCTGCATTCAGTCTTTTTGGGAAAATACGTCAGTTTACACTGGTAAATACATTCAACTGACTCATTTTATAAAATGATTGAAAATTGGTTTGGATGCACATGGCATAAACATTTTTATTAACTTGGGAGAATTATTTTAATAATATAATAATCTTGTGAACGATTTACATGTTACTTATGCGTTCAGTAGCCCGGAACGTATCCGGGTTAAAGATCAATAGACACACCACTTTAAGTGAGTTATACACGGGAGTACGCCTACACCCCGTGCTCAGGTCGTGGCCATCTCGTAAGATGATGCCAGGGATATCCGGGACATGGTCATTAACCCCCCAAAGGCTGTAAAGTAAACACATCTGTTTAAAACGAGCCGATCAAATTATTCAACTACCCACTAAGCGTGGAGATTTGATGCCCGATCAAGCGGTACGCTATGTACCGTAACCCAAGCCCGTATAGGGAAAATAAGTTAAAAGTATTTACCTTGATGCAAAGTATAGTTCACAATAAGTAGTATGCACGTAGCTTTTACTGTCTCTCCTAATCTGGAACGAAGGTTTAATATAACCTATTAGAATCCTAGTGGTTCTTTTAATTAAGCTTAAGCTTAGACCGACTAGTTTCGAAGATACGGTTCGTACGCACGATTAAGCGAAGACCGGATAGAGTGTGATTCAGACCCGACAAGTTTGAAGACTTGTTTAATATGGGTTTATTATTCACATTCTGGATTTTGAGATAAAACCGTTAAGGTTTGACCCGTTTCGGCTAATTTATGTAAACTTGTTACATAAACCGAACCGTACGCGTAATAAGCGTGACGGGTAGTCATGAGAGCTATATACAGGTTTCCTAAGTTAATATGCTTCAAATATGTTGTAACATCAGTAGGATGTCTTTCGTTATGCCCCGAACTAATTTAAACACAAACTATGCCCCGTAGGGGTAGTTTGGTCATTTTAAAGTTTGTAAAAGAGTTTAATTGTTTAACTGAGTTACAGGTCTGATGTAAACAGCAAACATACTCATTTTGATGGGTTATGACAGTAGGCTAAGGCATGTATGTGAAACTTATCATATTTAACCAAACTATGCCCCGTAGGGGTATTTTGGTAATTTCACATAAGCCGACAAGCTCAAAACTGAAGTATGAGTTTATCAACTTTTTCTTACTGTTAAAATATGATAATTTGCTTCTTATATCAGTAGGTATCAACCCGGGTATGTCCAATATGATTCTAAGACATACTATGCGTTAAAAACGCTAATTATGGCGATTAAAGGCCATTTCCGGGTTCTATACTTAAATCTGATATTTTTATATTTCCAGAAGGCTTAAAATAATTTATTAATCATATGTGATCAGTAGCAAAAGGTTTGGAGTCGTTTAGATAAGTAAAACTCATTTTTTTTTGGCCCGTAAGGGCAAAACCGACAATTACCGAATTAAGCCTACGACTATGAGTTATGCTTAGTCTAAAATTAATTAAAAATCTTTAAAATTCCCAAAATAATATATTACATCAGTGGGTAATTCGTTTGATACCAAAAAGTATGTTTAATTAGACTATACGCTAATTACGCCATTTTATTAACATAAAGCACCGTAATTACGCTAATGAGCATAACTCTTAATCTACAAGTCAAACTGATGTCAAATTTTGCATACAAGTTTATATATCAATATTCAAGGTTTCTACACTTTTACATTTTCATAAATCATGTTTTAAGGTAATAAGGGCATAACGGTCAACGTATGAGCAATTAACGGAAATATGCATATTAATTGGATAACTAGTGAACCAAGGTGTATAATCACAGAGGGTTGTTCTAACATGTATCCTAGTCCAATTAAAGCTCTGAGGCATTTCTAAAATATGCCTAAACGGGTCAGAACTGAAAGTCAAAGTGAAAGTCAAACTATGTGACTTTCGGTTCCGAACCGGGTCTAAACAGGAAATAGTCGGGTTGAACAGGTTTGGACATGTTCTTACACTAATTACTAAGTTATAACAATAATCAAACAGGTTATACATGGTCTAGATAGCTAATTATGCATAATTGACCTTTTAAGAATTCTGTTGACTTTTTAAGTATATGTTTGACCCGACTTTTGAACTAGTTAAAGTGGTGATCAGGGGAAACCCTTTTGGGGTTTTATTACCCACATAAATACCAACTTATAACTACTTTTAATTTGAGATTTGACTGAGCCATTATTGACTAATCTCGAAGTCAAACCGTAATTACGACGGTTTGACTTTTAGCTAATTAACTAAGCTAAACTCAAACAAGAAAGGATTAGAACACTTACAAGGGTCCTATGCACGACTTATGATCAGTTGGGAGAGTTCCTTAGCTCCAGAAAGGCTCCAGATGATCAAATGAAGGTGTGAGAAAAATGGTGAACTTGGAAGGCTATTTATAATGGTTCCACACACCATAATTCATTGACAACTGAGTCTAGGAGTGCCCACAATCGATTGACATGTGTCCTAGGGGCTTAGGGGACGTTTTAGGGGCCAGGAGAAGTGGAAAAACGAGTTGGGATCGCGAAAATACGAATTGGCAGACCACCAGCGTTTTTTTCGGAGCTGGGCACACCCTCGCGTAGCGCGAGGGTGCCGTCGCGCAGCGCGACCCCCTACCAGATCAGTTTTGTTGATTTTGTTTGCGATTCAGCCCTTGTCCCTTCAAAACTCGAATGGTTACTGATTTATTGCACTTTAAACCTTCACAATTTATCTACTAAGGCCTTAAATCATATACCCACTTTGCCAAGTCCCCGGGTAACTTTATTTTCACCCGAAAAGTCCTAACTTTCGACGTTTACGCTTTAACGCTTCGCACACGAATTTGATCATATCTTTCTCATACGTTAACGAAACTTTATGAAATTTTTATGGTGTATTCTCATGAGCATAATTAATATTTACAAAGCTTCGGGTTTGTCAAAATGTCACTCAGAGGTATAAATTAAACATGTTGACACATTTGGTCCCTGTAGTTTGAAATCACTCACATTTAGCTTCGTATGATCCATGATTTATTCGTTTGAAGGTATGAGCATCGTGTAGGGTTAATATACATTGTATTTATTCACAGTTGACACTTAGAATGCGTATATTCACATACTTTCAACGTTTGTCAACTTTAGTCCTTCCATAATATTTCTTTCACACGTTTAAACTTTATGACACGTGTCAACCTATTATAGGACGTGAATTTCCGAGGTGTTACATCCTCACCCCCTTAAAATAAATCTCGACCCGAGATTTACTGAAATAAGTAAGGGTACTTTTCTTTCATCGTGGATTCAACCTCCCACGTGAAATCGGGACCTCTACGGGAATCCCATTTGACCTTAACAAAAGGTATATGCTTTCTTCGAAGCTTCCTTACCTGTCGATCTTCAATCGACAAAGGTTTTTCCACAAACGTTAAGCTCTTATCTATTTGCACATCTGTATGTGGCATGACATGTGAATCGTCAGCGGAACACTTCTTTAGATTGCAGATGTGGAACACATTGTGAATTCCACTGAGCTCTTCTGGTAAGTTCAACTTGTAGGCAACCGACCCGACACGTTCGATAACCTCGAAAGGTCCTATGTATCTCGGGCTTAGTTTGCCTTTCTTACCAAATCGCATCACCCCTTTCCATGGTGACACTTTAAGTAGGACTTTGTCACCTACTTCGAAGTGAAAATCCTTACGACTTGGATCCGCGTAACTCTTCTGCCTATTCCGGGCAGCTTGGAGATTGTTACGAATCTGGACAATCTTGTCCGTCGTTTCGAACACGATCTCTGGTCCTGATAACTGGACTTCTCCAACTTCCGCCCAACAAACTGGCGATCTACACTTTCTACCGTATAATGCCTCAAAAGGCGCAGCCTTTATGCTGGTATGGTAGCTATTGTTGTAGGAGAATTCTATCAACAGTAGGTTTTTATCCCAGCTACCTTCCAATTCGATCGCACATGCACGTAGCATGTCTTCCAACGTTTGAATAGTACGCTCACTCTGACCGTCAGTCTGAGGATGGTAAGCCGTACTAAAGTTCAAACGTGTGCCCAAAGATTGCTGGAAGCTCTTCCAAAAATGTGACGTGTACCTAGTATCTCTATCAGAGATAATCGCTACAGGTATGCCGTGCAAGGCTACAATCTTATCAACGTATAACTGGGCTAACATATCGGAGCTATAAGTCTCCTTGATGGGTAAGAAATGAGCTGACTTAGTCAGTCGGTCAACTATAACCCATATCGTATCATTTCCTTTCCTTGTCTTGGGTAACTTGGTAATGAAATCCATAGTTACCATTTCCCACTTCCACGTAGGAAGTTCAGGCTGTTGTAGCAAACCTGACGGTTTCTGATGCTCGGCTTTGACTTGCGCACATGTCAAGCATTTTGCTACATGGGCGGCCACAGACTTTTTCAAGCCTATCCACCAATAATTTGCCTTCAAATCCTGGTACATCTTATCAGCTCCAGGATGAACGGAGTATTTGGAACTATGGGCTTCTTGGAGGATGACATCACGGAGTCCTCCAAAAATTGGAACCCATATTCGTCTGTTTAACCGTAAAATTCCGTCCTTGCTAAGAGTTAACTGCTCCTCAGTTACTCCTAACTTTTCATTAGGATAGTTAGCTTCCAACACAGCTTCTTTCTGTGCAGCTAACACCCTTTCTATTAAACTGTTCTTTATCTCCATACGCTTGGCGTTAATTCGAATGGGTTTAACCCTTTCCTTTCTGCTCAAGGCATCAGCGACTACATTCGCTTTGCCGGGATGGTATTTGATTTCACAATCATAATCATTTAAAGTTTCCATCCAACGGCGTTGTCTCATGTTTAATTCTTTTTGGTTAAACAGATGCTGGAGGCTCTTGTGATCAGAAAAGATCACAAACTTGATTCCATAAAGATAATGCCTCCACAGTTTTAGTGCGAACACAACGGCACCCAATTCCAAGTCATGGGTGGTGTAATTCTTTTCGTGCACTTTTAACTGTCGTGATGCATAGGCAATCACCTTGCCTTTCTGCATAAGCACACACCCCATGCCAGTGTGTGATGCATCACAATAAACTACAAATTCTTCAGCGCCTTCAGGTAAGGTAAGCACAGGAGCGTTGCTCAACTTTTGTCTCAAAACATCGAAGGACTCTTGCTGCTTGGGGCCCCAAACGAACTTTACTTTCTTCTTGGTCAAGGAAGTTAGGGGTGCAGCAATCCTTGAAAAATTTTCAATAAAGCGCCTGTAATATCCTGCCAATCCCAGGAAGCTACGAATCTCCGTAGGTGTCTTTGGCTCTTGCCAATTCATAAAAGCTTCAACTTTAGCGGGATCCACCTGGATACCACGCTCACTAACCACGTGTCCAAGAAATTGGACTTCTCGTAGCCAAAATTCACACTTAGAGAATTTGGCGTAGAGCTTCTCCCGATGTAGGAGTTTGAGAATACAACGTAGGTGCTTCTCATGGTCAGTTTGATTTTTAGAATAAATAAGGATGTCATCGATGAAGACGATAACAAATTTATCTAAGTAAGGTTTGCAGACGCGATTCATGAGATCCATGAACGCGGCTGGTGCATTAGTGAGCCCAAAAGGCATCACTAGGAACTCGTAGTGACCGTAACGAGTCCTAAATGCAGTCTTGTGAACGTCTTCGTCCTTAACCTTCAACTGATGGTAGCCTGTCCTCAGATCAATCTTTGATAAGTAACTTGCCCCTTGAAGCTGATCGAACAAATCGTCGATCCTGGGCAATGGATATCTATTCTTGATCGTGACTTTATTAAGCTCGCGATAGTCGATGCATAGACGCATCGATCCATCCTTCTTCTTGACAAACAAGATTGGCGCTCCCCAAGGAGATGAACTAGGTCGAATGAAACCCTTAGCCAGCAATTCATCTAGCTGCGTCCGCAACTCCTTCATTTCTGTGGGTGCCAATCTGTATGGTGCCCTAGCAACTGGTGCCGCTCCGGGGATGATGTCTATCCTGAATTCAACTTGCCTATCTGGTGGTAAACCAGGTAGATCTCCAGGAAACACTTCTGGGTATTCCGAGATGACAGGGATGTCTTCTAACTTCGGTTTGGGCTCATCAATAATCACCTGTGCCATGTAGATAACACACCCCTTCTTCAAACACTTGGAAGCCTTGAGCATAGTCACGTGCTCAGGTAGTCCATACTGGGTATCTCCCCGAATGGTAAGTGACTCGCCAGACAGAGTCTTTATCACTACTTGCTTCATGTTACAGACGATTTGGGCCTGGTTATGAGATAACCAGTCCATACCCAGAACTATGTCAAAACCAGCTAGTTTAAAGGGAAGTAGAGATAGAGGAAAAGAATGGTTCTTAATGGATATAACACATCCATCTAACACAGTAGAGACGGTTTCAATGGTACCATCTGCTAACTCTACCTCATAATTCACTTTTAGGGTTTTGACAGGTAATTTCAACAATTCACAAAATTTATGATCTACGAAGGACTTATCTGCGCCTGAATCAAAAAGTACTCTTGCAAAGACATCATTTACAAGGAAAGTACCTGTTATGACGTTATCATCCTGCACATCCTCCTTCGCATCCATCCTGAAGACTCTGGCATTAGTCTTCTTAGCCTCCTCAGGCTTCTTGTTGTACTTAGGGCAGTTAGTCTTTATGTGGCCCTTTTCGTTGCAACGGTAGCACGTTGCATCTTTCATCTTCTTGCAATCCAAGGTTTTGTGTTCCTTGGACTTGCACAAACCACAAGCAAAAGACCTTGACTCGTTATTCGAGTTTGATTCGAGTCTGCACTTCCCAAAGTGCTGTTTCTTGCAAGTTTTGCATGTGGGCTTCTCTCCAGAACGATGCCCCTCTTTCTTCGAATCTGATCCTTTCTTGTGATCACCGCTCCCACGGTGCTTCTTGTTCGACTTACGCGAACCATCATCTTCATGCTTCCTCTTCTCGGCCGCCTTATTCCTCTGCGATCTCTGCCGGACCGCATCAAGAGTGAGGGATAAGGAAAGGTCAGTTACAGACCTGAAGGTAACTGGCCGAGAGGCTTTTACACTGGACTTGATCTCGGGTTCCAAACCACCAATAAAGCGGGCGATTCCTTTGGGCTCCGGGGTTACCAGGTAGGGAACCAGCCGAGACAGTGTATTGAAGCTTGTCAAATAAGCTTGACAATCGAGATTCTTCATCACCAAGGATAGAAAGTCATATTCTATCTTTTCCACCTCATGTTGAGGGCATAAATTATCTTTGATCAGGGCAATGAATTGATCCCACGTCATACTATACAACGGGATCTTTCCGGAGGCCTCCATCAGAGATCTCCACCATGCCAATGCTTCCCCCTTGAAGGACTGTGACACATACTTAACTATATCCCCTTCAGCGCACCCGCTGATATCCACCACCGTGTCCATTTCATCCAGCCATGTCATACAGTCGACGGCCCCTTTTTCCCCAGTAAAATCCCTGGGTTTACAAGACACGAAGTACTTGTAAGTGCAACCCTTGTTACGGGGTCCTTGATGTAGTACTATATGCTGAGATGGGTCACTTTGATTGTTGGTGGACTGACGGTCATCACCGTCTTTCTTGGGTCCACTCTTCTTGGGAGGAGGCTTGTTATGAGCCTCTGAATGTGTCCTTGGCTTTGACTGTGACACAGAGTGGGTCCTACTCCGAGTACCACTATATTCGTCATATTGTCTATCCAAAGCTTGTGTGATAGCTCCGTCTATGATTGCTTTTAGTTCAGCACCCGTTAATGTAATCTGGGCGTTCTCATTCGGCTCCACAGGATGGCTATTGCCTTCATTGGAGTCAGCCATTTGTATTGAACTGTTGCAGAAAACAAGGTCAATATTTTATTTGGGATTTTATTATGGAATTACCCCTTAGGGTAATTCGTTAACCATGGTAAACAGAGACCATATTTGGTTAACTTATTAATCGCATAAATTTAGGATTTTAATTAAAATTTATCCTAAACAATAACAATATATATATTAGCACATAAGGCTTGGTCACATGGACAATATTTATTATAAACTATGATTTCAGAGAATCAAGGCTTTTAAGGTTTGAACCTAGTTCATTACCTTTATTTGACAGGGAGTCATTGCTACCACTGTCTTTTGGCTCATATAGAAATAAGCAAGGCCCGTAGGCACTATAGTACCACGTATGGTTAAATATGATCATCTTAATTGATGATGTAAATCCAGGATTCAGAGATCATTAAACTGGATTAGGAATCTTCTAAAGAATCCTTATTCATTTAAAAATGACATGTGATTTTTTTTTTTAACGAATCCCTTCTGCCGGAGTGTTAACATGTTTTAAGATGTTAACAGGGATTTGAATCTTTTAAACTGGTCTTACCATTTTGGCCCGGTCTTATATTTGACACGAGGCTAGGTTTCACACTTAAAGATTCTTAATTAAATAATTACTTAGGCAGGTTAAAAGGAATGATTTAAATTTATTTATTTCATTTATAAGTTATTTATGCACAAATGGCAACATGAAATTTATAAAATAACACTCCATTAATTTATCACTATATTACATATCGCCCTAAACGGGTCTTTTACACATGAAATTTGCCCACGCAGGAGCTAAAACATACTAACATGCCCACGTAGGGGTCTTACAGAAGACATGCCCACGTAGGGGTCTTACAGAAGACACAAGTCCTCGTAGGGACTAACACACCAACAATTGTCCTCGTAGGGACTTAAACAAACATAAGTCCACGCAGGGACTAACATACAATATACCCTCGTAGGGGTTTATGGAAAGGTAGACCCACGCAGGGGTCAATCCACACAAACAAACATACATACCCACATAGGGGCTTAACAACCAACTAGGAGGATTTAATAATCCTTCTTGTTCTTTCCCTTGAGCAGTCCGATTAATCCCTGGAAGAAAGTCTGCTTCTCTTGGCGGTCGCGGCGAGCTTCCCGCTCAACTTGATTCAATCTATGTAGAATTTCCTCTCGTTCTGGGGGAGACATTCGGGGCGGCTGCGACTGCGTTCTAATGATAGGCCTGGGAGGTATTGGGTACCACTGATTCGGGTAGCTTACCCCCCATGGATCTCCGTAGGGTCCTTGGGCATTGAGGGCGTTATAATTTGCTGCTTCCATATAAGGATCTGCCTCAGCGTATCCGTAGTTGTGGTAGGCTGGTGGTTCAAACGGGTTGTAATTACTTGGACCCGTGTACGCTGGGATTGGGTTATCAAAACCCATGTGCGGTGGCTGTTGAAAAGCTGGCTGCGAAGGCCCACCCATTTGTGGGTCCTCATAGTGCGGTGGGTAGTGACTAGCACTAGACTGACGTGGGGAATCGAAAGTGAAACCCCCTGGTCGCACCGACATACGGGCACCGGTCCTTCTACGCCTTGACGGTTGAGGAGGTGGCGGTTGAACTGGTGGCGGTGGAGGTGGTGGCGTAACTGCCACAAACCGATGATCCTCAGATGAATCTTGATGATGCGGCTGTGGTTGTGGCTCCTGTTGCTGAAGAGACGGCTGCTGCTGGTGCTGCCCATGTGATGACGAGTGGTGTGATGGTGTATAGTACCACTGGTGTTGATCGAACAGGGCTTGAAAACTATCTGGACCACCGTAGGGTGATCCGTGAAAGGACGATCCGTCGGATATCTCGATCGGATGGTTTGGAGTTCCGCTTGCAGGCATGACGGGGTCCGTATCCTCGTCCATGTCATCAGCTTGATCACCGGAGAAGTGGTCCTCGGGACCCAGTGGGTTAAAACCCACGGGTTCCGGTATGAATCCTACCGGGTTAAACTGTCCCCGAAAGATAGGTGTAGGGTCTCCATATGAATGATGAGACAGTGATCTCTGCAGAGGTACGTATGAGGGCTGTGGATTGTTCGGCTCGTAAGGGTTAAGAGCGGGCGGAGTCGAACTATGCGAAACCGACCGCCTGGCCGGCTCGAACTGGTTTCTTCTATTCTCCCGAGGGTCGTCACTCTCGGTGTTTGATGGAGCTCGTCTTCGTGAAGATCCAGCTTCATGATCGTTGGGGGCTGTAGCTAACCCCTTTCCTCGTCCTCTTCCTCGTGTTCGGAAGAATCTAGCAGGCATCTTTGTTATTCCTGTCAATTAAGCATGAGATAACAATAACAAAAATATAAAATTTAAAGGACAATACAAATACCGAAAAGGTGGAATTTGTCCTAAGTTATAAGTCTAGACTCGAAGGTTTAGATATGTGCAATTGTGTAACTGAGATTAAACACAAAAGGCTAGTGTTTAATTCACTCAGTGTTGGCTCTGATACCAACCTGTCACACCCCGATTTCCACGTGTCACCGGTGGGCCCGGTGGGGGAGTATCGTGACGTGGTTGGCAACGTAATCGTCAAACAACACAATATAATAATGCACAGCGGAAGCAATTGAAAATATAATACATCCGAATTTATTTATTGTAAACAAAGTCACAATATCCGGTGTTTATCCACAGAACGGATCGAAACAAAATAACATTTAATTGTTCAACAGACTACTGGCATCCTAAGCTTGCGAGACTTTTATTGATGCTTAGGAGACAATCCAGCCAATTACGTTTAGTACCTGCATTCAGTCTTTTTGGGAAAATACGTCAGTTTACACTGGTAAATACATTCAACTGACTCATTTTATAAAATGATTGAAAATTGGTTTGGATGCACATGGCATAAACATTTTTATTAACTTGGGAGAATTATTTTAATAATATAATAATCTTGTGAACGATTTACATGTTACTTATGCGTTCAGTAGCCCGGAACGTATCCGGGTTAAAGATCAATAGACACACCACTTTAAGTGAGTTATACACGGGAGTACGCCTACACCCCGTGCTCAGGTCGTGGCCATCTCGTAAGATGATGCCAGGGATATCCGGGACATGGTCATTAACCCCCCAAAGGCTGTAAAGTAAACACATCTGTTTAAAACGAGCCGATCAAATTATTCAACTACCCACTAAGCGTGGAGATTTGATGCCCGATCAAGCGGTACGCTATGTACCGTAACCCAAGCCCGTATAGGGAAAATAAGTTAAAAGTATTTACCTTGATGCAAAGTATAGTTCACAATAAGTAGTATGCACGTAGCTTTTACTGTCTCTCCTAATCTGGAACGAAGGTTTAATATAACCTATTAGAATCCTAGTGGTTCTTTTAATTAAGCTTAAGCTTAGACCGACTAGTTTCGAAGATACGGTTCGTACGCACGATTAAGCGAAGACCGGATAGAGTGTGATTCAGACCCGACAAGTTTGAAGACTTGTTTAATATGGGTTTATTATTCACATTCTGGATTTTGAGATAAAACCGTTAAGGTTTGACCCGTTTCGGCTAATTTATGTAAACTTGTTACATAAACCGAACCGTACGCGTAATAAGCGTGACGGGTAGTCATGAGAGCTATATACAGGTTTCCTAAGTTAATATGCTTCAAATATGTTGTAACATCAGTAGGATGTCTTTCGTTATGCCCCGAACTAATTTAAACACAAACTATGCCCCGTAGGGGTAGTTTGGTCATTTTAAAGTTTGTAAAAGAGTTTAATTGTTTAACTGAGTTACAGGTCTGATGTAAACAGCAAACATACTCATTTTGATGGGTTATGACAGTAGGCTAAGGCTTGTATGTGAAACTTATCATATTTAACCAAACTATGCCCCGTAGGGGTATTTTGGTAATTTCACATAAGCCGACAAGCTCAAAACTGAAGTATGAGTTTATCAACTTTTGCTTACTGTTAAAATATGATAATTTTCTTCTTATATCAGTAGGTATCAACCCGGGTATGTCCAATATGATTCTAAGACATACTATGCGTTAAAAACGCTAATTATGGCGATTAAAGGCCATTTCCGGGTTCTATACTTAAATCTGATATTTTTATATTTCCAGAAGGCTTAAAATAATTTATTAATCATATGTGATCAGTAGCAAAAGGTTTGGAGTCGTTTAGATAAGTAAAACTCATTTTTTTTTGGCCCGTAAGGGCAAAACCGACAATTACCGAATTAAGCCTACGACTATGAGTTATGCTTAGTCTAAAATTAATTAAAAATCTTTAAAATTCCCAAAATAATATATTACATCAGTGGGTAATTCGTTTGATACCAAAAAGTATGTTTAATTAGACTATACGCTAATTACGCCATTTTATTAACATAAAGCACCGTAATTACGCTAATGAGCATAACTCTTAATCTACAAGTCAAACTGATGTCAAATTTTGCATACAAGTTTATATATCAATATTCAAGGTTTCTACACTTTTACATTTTCATAAATCATGTTTTAAGGTAATAAGGGCATAACGGTCAACGTATGAGCAATTAACGGAAATATGCATATTAATTGGATAACTAGTGAACCAAGGTGTATAATCACAGAGGGTTGTTCTAACATGTATCCTAGTCCAATTAAAGCTCTGAGGAATTTCTAAAATATGCCTAAACGGGTCAGAACTGAAAGTCAAAGTGAAAGTCAAACTATGTGACTTTCGGTTCCGAACCGGGTCTAAACAGGAAATAGTCGGGTTGAACAGGTTTGGACATGTTCTTACACTAATTACTAAGTTATAACAATAATCAAATAGGTTATACATGGTCTAGATAGCTAATTATGCATAATTGACCTTTTAAGAATTCTGTTGACTTTTTAAGTATATGTTTGACCCGACTTTTGAACTAGTTAAAGTGGTGATCAGGGGAAACCCTTTTGGGGTTTTATTACCCACATAAATACCAACTTATAACTACTTTTAATTCGAGATTTGACTGAGCCATTATTGACTAATCTCGAAGTCAAACCGTAATTACGACGGTTTGACTTTTAGCTAATTAACTAAGCTAAACTCAAACAAGAAAGGATTAGAACACTTACAAGGGTCCTATGCACGACTTATGATCAGATGGGAGAGTTCCTTAGCTCCAGAAAGGCTCCAGACGATCAAATGAAGGTGTGAGAAAAATGGTGAACTTGGAAGGCTATTTATAATGGTTCCACACACCATAATTCATTGACAACTGAGTCTAGGAGTGCCCACAATCGATTGACATGTGTCCTAGGGGCTTAGGGGACGTTTTAGGGGCAAGGAGAAGTGGAAAAAAGAGTTGGGATCACGAAAATACGAATTGGCAGACCACCAGCGTTTTTTTCGGAGCTGGGCACACCCTCGCGTAGCGCGAGGGTGCCGTCGCGCAGCGCGACCCCCTACCAGATCAGTTTTGTTGATTTTGTTTGCAATTCAGCCCTTGTCCCTTCAAAACTCGAATGGTTATTGATTTATTGCACTTTAAACCTTCACAATTTATCTACTAAGGCCTTAAATCATATACCCACTTTGCCAAGTCCCCGGGTAACTTTATTTTCACCCGAAAAGTCCTAACTTTGACGTTTACGCTTTAACGCTTCGCACACGAATTTGATCATATCTTTCTCATACGTTAACGAAACTTTATGAAATTTTTAAGGTGTATTCTCATGAGCATAATTAATATTTACAAAGCTTCGGGTTTGTCAAAAGGTCACTCAGAGGTATAAATTAAACATGTTGACACATTTGGTCCCTGTAGTTTGAAATCACTCACATTTAGCTTCGTATGATCCATGATTTATTCGTTTGAAGGTATGAGCATCGTGTAGGGTTAATATACATTGTATTTATTCACAGTTGACACTTAGAATACGTATATTCACATACTTTCAACGTTTGTCAACTTTAGTCCTTCCATAATATTTCTTTCACACGTTTAAACTTTATGACACGTGTCAACCTATTATAGGACGTGAATTTCCGAGGTGTTACAAATAATTTGTTTACCTTTTGAGACATGGTATGGGACATGTTACTTTAAATTGATTGGTAATGATAATTGTTATGGAAACTTCTGGACAATCTGTTTCGCTCAGTGCCATACCCCGATGTTTCCGCCATCGGTTGGGGTGTGACACTACAAGTCCTATTCTTCTAATAATTTCAAAAGGTCCAACATACCTAGGACTTAGCTTTCCTCGTTTAATAAATCTTACTACTCCTTTCCAAGGAGAGACTTTTAACAATACTTTATCTCTTACTTGAAATTCCAATGGTTTGCGTCGGTTATCAGCATAGCTCTTTTGTCGATCACGTGCTGCTTTCAGTCGTTCCTTGACTTGAATAATCTTGTCGGTTGTTTCTTGCACTATCTCAGGTCCAGATAGTTTCTTTTCCCTAATTTCTGCCCAACAGACTGGGGTTCGGCACTTTCGTCCATAAAGTGCTTCGAATGGTGCAGCATTGATAGTTGTGTGATAACTCTTATTATAAGAAAATTATATTAAAGGTAAGTGATCATCCCAATTACCTCTGAAATCAATTACACAAGCTCTAAGCATATCTTCCATTGTCTGAATTGTCCTTTCGCTTTGTCCGTCCGTTTGAGGATGATAAGCGGTGCTTAGATTCAACTTGGTTCCCATTGCTTTTTGGAAACTTGTCCAAAAATGAGAGGTAAAACGGCTATCCCTATCAGAAACAATTGATAAAGGTATTCCATGTAATGAAACTATTTCATTTACATATAATTTAGCTAACTGACCCATACTGAAAGTTTCTTTCATTGATAGGAAATGAGCTGACTTGGTTAGTCTATCTACAATCACCCAGATTGTATCATTACCTTTCCTGGTTTTGGGTAATTTGGTAACAAAATCCATTGTTATCAATTCCCGTTTCCACACTGGCATTTCTAGCTGCTGTAACAAACCTGAAGGTTTTTGGTGTTCAGCTTTAACTTGTGAACAGGTTAAACATTTAGAAACATAGGTTGCTATGTCCTTTTTCATTCATATCCACCTGAAATTCTTTCTTAAATCCTTATACATCTTATCACTTCCAGGATGCATTGTATATTTAGACTTATGGGCTTCTTCTAATATATGATGACGCAGGTTCCCTAATTTAGGTATCCACATTCTCTTCTTATGGAATCTCCAAATTCTATCTGTTCCTTGTTCTAATTCCTTAATCATACCTTTTAGTTTTTCGGTATCATCCTTGATTACTGATTCTTGTGTTTTTCTAATTTGCTCATTTAAATCTACTTGTAGATTTAATTTAAGAAAACGTACCCTTTTTGGCTTTTCATGATACTTTCGACTTAAAGCATCAGCAACTACATTTGCCTTTCCTGCATGATATTGGATATCACAATCAAAATCACTAAGCATTTCCATCCAGCGTCTTTGTCTCATATTCAACTCCTTTTGCCCGAAAACATACCTTAAACTCTTATGATCAGTGAATATGGTAAACTTACTACCATAAAGGTAATGTCTCCAAATCTTAAGGGCAAAAATTATGGCTCCTTAGATCATGGGTTGAATAATTCTCTTCATGATTCTTAAGTTGCCTAGATGCATAAGCTATAACCTTTTGTCGTTGCATTAATACACATCCATAACCTAATTTAGAAGCGTCACAATAGACTACAAAGTCTTCAGTTCCTTCTGGTAACACTAGTATGGGTGTATGGGTTAGTCTTTGCTTAAGAATTCTAAATGCTTCTTCTTGTTTTGGTCCCCATTCAAACTTAATGGATTTACAGGTTAACTTAGTTAAAGGAATTACTATTCTAGAGAAATCTCGAATGAACCTTCTATAATAACCAGCCAATCCTAAGAAACTTCTAACCTCGGTTGGTGACTCAGTGGTTTTCCATTTGGTAATCGCCTCGATCTTTGTTGAATCCACATGAATTCCTTCATGATTAACTAAGTGTCCAAGAAACTGTACCTGCTCTAACCAAAACTCGCACTTTGAAAACTTAGCATAAAGCTTTTCCTTTCTTAATAGACTTAGAAGTGCGTGCAAATGCTTTGCATGATCTTCCTTACTTTTAGAATAAATGAGAATATCATCAATAAAAACAATTATGAATTTATCCAAATATGGCTTACATATTCGGTTCATCATGTCCATAAATACGGCTGGGACATTGGTTAAACCAAATGGCATGATAGTAAATTCATAATGACCATACCTTGTTCGGAAGACGGTTTTAGGAATGTCCTATTCCTATACCTTTAATTGATGATATCCTGACCTTAAATCGATTTTAGAGAAAAATCGAGCTCCTTGCAATTGATCGAACAGATCATTGATTCTCGGTAATGGGTACCGATTCTTAATTGTGACTTTGTTCAATTCACAGTAGTCAATGCACATACGCATTGATCCGTCCTTATTTTTAACGAATAAAATTGGTGCTCCCCATGGCGATGAGCTTGGCTGTATGAATCCTTTCTCCAACAATTCGTCTAATTGTTTCTTTAATTCCTGCATTTCTGCGGGTGCCAAACGGTAAGGTGTTTTGGCAATTGGTGCTGTTCCTGGTAATAGGTGAATTCTGAATTCGACTTTTCTGTCTGGCGGTAGTCCTGGTAATTCTTCTGGAAACACATCTGAAAACTAAGACACTACTGGGATGTCCTTTAATTCTTTTCCTTTAGTGTTAGTGATTATGGAAATCAAATACACTATAGATCCTTTTCTTATATAACTTGCAGTTTTCATCACAGAGATGAATTTAGTGGATCTAGATGGTTTATCACCTTTAATTGTGATCTTTTCACCCTTTGGTGAATTTACTTGAATTGACTTTTGATCACATAAAATATTAGTTTTATTGGCTATTAACCAATCCATTCCTAATACGATATCAAATCCTGTCAGATTCATTGGGTACAGGTTTGCAATATACTTTTGGTTTAAAATTTCTACTCTTGCTCCCTACAAGATTTCAGAAATCCTAATCGTTTCTCCATTTGATGTCTCTACTAAACATTCTTGTGGAAGTTTAGTTAATGATTGATTAAGAAGTTTGCAAAACGTAGTATTAATAAAACTTTGGTTTGCACCAGAGTCAAATAATACTTTAGCAAAAACATCATTAACTAAAAACGTATCGGCTATCACGCCCGGAATCATTTTGGCTTCATCTGCTGTCAGAACAAATGCTCTAGCATTTTTAGTGTTCTTGTTTTTCGTAGCTGGAGCCAATTTTGGACAATTTGGCTTAATATGACCTTTTTCTCCACAGTTGAAGAATAGTCCATTACTAGATTTCCTCCTGCAATCTTCTTCCTTGTGTCCTGGCAACTTACAGAAATTGCAGTGAGGGGAGCATTTTCCCGGATGCTTCTTCTTGCAGTGTAACACCCCAAAAATATAAAACTTTGTGTTTAATATGTAATGCTAATTTAACAAGAATTAACTAACTAGGAAACTATAACCCAGTTAGTTAATTGTCTTGAAATAACTTACTCTAAAATTAAAAACACTTAAACTTAAAGTTAAATGATAAGTTGAGGGACTAAACTAGTCAAAATCTGAAAGTTTAGTACTAATTTAATAAACAAAACACAAAGTCCACCCATTGTGGGTGGGCATCGATCGAACAGAGAGAGAGGGCGACCGGGAGATTTTTCCAAAACCCTAAAACTTCATTAATCTTGCAAATTGAAGGATTAATCCAAGTCAAAATCGAAAATTGAGCTTAGAATCATGATCCTCAACACAAGAGGATTGTAAGGTATGTAAAATCTGATGAAATCTCTCAACTTGAAATTCTCATGATTTTGGAAAATCTGAAAATTTGATGTTGCATGTGTGTTATTTGGTTAGATTAGAGTTGATATGGTGTTTAGAAGTGAAACCTAGCCAACTACATGTGAAATCATGACCAAATTCAGGAAGTTCCATGAACACCTTGAAGGTGGGTTGTGGGGTTTACATGATGATGATGAACACTAGGGTTTAGAGTGATTATTCTAGTGTAATTCGACCTTAGAAGGTAATTTCAGAAAAGGGTATGATGTTTAAATGCTATATGATGGCTTTATTGAAGTTAAGTTAACTAATTAGCAAGCTATAAACATGAATATGAAAGATATAAGAATTCTGCCCTTATAGTGTTTGTTGTAATGCCTCAAAGAAGGCTTGAAACTGAATTGTTAAGTTAAAAACGCATAATTAAGAAGTATGACAAATGTGTGTTATGTATGTAAAACATAGAGTTCTAAACATAAAGTGATTGAACTCTATAGGAAAGGAAGCCGGGGAATCTAGCGGACAAACCGGTGTGGACGCTCGTTTGAAGGGCTTGCTTTAAAGGTATGTAACTTGACCCGTTACACTAAGTAGATTTGATGGTTATATAATGCATAATTGAATTCTTGAATAAGAGTCGTTTAAAATTAGCAATGAAGTTGCTATACTGAATGATTGGTCGAAATTCGGTTGGAACTCGTTAGTAGTCGTCATATGGAAGGATTCCTTAGATGAGCCAACGGGTCAAATAATCAAGTAAAGCATGGTTAATGTTTCAGAATATAACGGATTGATCTTTGATATAGGTTAGTATATATAACTTGTTAGAAATACGAGAATTCAATGTATAGGTTGTTAGAAAAGCGAAATCCGAGAGTTGGGTTTGAGTACAATGAGCACAACAAACAAATGATGGATTCCCAGCAACTACCTTAAGTTACGGTAGTACCGTAACTTACGGTAGGGATTAAGTGTTTACGGCATTTTTCCCCTGGTTTACGGTGACCCAGGGAATTCCAGCACCTACCGTAACTTACGGTGACACCGTAAGTTACGGTGGAACCAGAAAACAAAACAATGTTTTGTTATTTAAATTTTGATGTTGGATTTTGTAATTATGTGCTATATAACTTTGTTAGATCTAATGTTTTAAAGATTTTGACCATAGGTAACAAGGCGGATCTTACGGATGGCGGTCAAGCGAATGATGAAGAACCGAACACGATTTTTGAAGCTTCCGCAATGTTTTAATCGTACTTAGATTTTGTTCATGGGTTGTAAACAATTTCTTAAACGAATTTTGAATGTTCCAACTTAGTCATTAGTTGACTAAGTTTTATGCTACTTATGAAACTTATGTTAATTTAATATTTTGGTATAAAAATGTATAAAATCATTGATTAATTCTAGTAAAAATTTAAGGGTGTTACATGCAGACCTTGCAGTATGGTGCAGAGGTAGAACCTATATTCCTACGGTTAGAATTCCCAGAACGGAATTATTGGGTAAGCCTTTGAGCTAGGTTTCTCCTCTGGTCTTCTTCTCTAGTACGGATTAACTTATCAGTCAAGGTATTTGCTAGTTCTACAGCTTCTTCTATAGTTTGGGGTCTAGCTGCCTTGACTACATGTCTAATCTCTCCAATTAATCCCCAGATGTAACGGGAGATTAATACCGGTTCAGGTGATGCAAGGGTTGGTACTATTCTAGCATATTCAAAGAATGTGGTAGTATAACCCTTACTATCTACCCCGGTCATTCTAAGGTTCAGGAACTTATTCGCTATTTGTTCCTTTTTATTGGGAGGGCAGAATTTTCTTTCTACCATATTCTTAAATTACTCCCATTCCATATTATAAACCTTATCGCTTCCTCTTGACTGAAGGATAGTGTTCCACCATTCTAAGGCTGAGTTCTTAAACAAATTAGAAGCAAACATTATCTTGTCTTCTTCAGCACACTTGCTTATTTTTAAAACAGCCTCAGTCTTTTCTATCCAGCGTAGAGCTGCAATGGGTCCTTCATTGCCCGAGAATTCTATTGGTTTGCAGGACCAGAATTCTTTGTAAGAAAAACCATAAGGCATGGTTTTTCTTCTTTTGGGAATGGGCACTTGAAGTACAGGTCCATTGTTTACATTGTGTTCTGGTTCAGTTGGTCGCTTACTGCTATGTTTACTTTTATTTTCCGCATCCTTAATAGTTTGAAGAATAAATGGCATTGCATCTATGATTCCTTGTGCCACTATGTGTTGGATAACACTATTATCCACTTGGTTTCCATTGTTATTGATGCTCGGATTCTCATTAACCAAATTAATGTTACTCTGGTTATCGTTATTCAGATTTTCTTGATTTCCTTCGTCGGTCATCTGAATTTTAAACAGTTACCACGTATTAATATCACCAAATAATATTTAATATAGCCAATCACATGACATGCATTTTGGTCAAAAGCGTCGATCATTGCGACTTTACTCTATTCATTTAATATGCATCTATTACACACCAGTACTGAAATAAAAATTACAATACTGACTGAAATTTAAAGTTACACTACTAGTAATAGGCATCCGTAGTTTTTTTTTCACATACACACATATTTTATTATTATATTATATTACATTATTATTATTATAACCTTCTCCACCATCACTTCTATGGATATGGATTCATCCAAAAATCCATATTGCGCTTGTCATACTTCCAGGGAGTACAAGTTCTAGGACTGGGTTCGGAATCTGGGGTGCGGGTTCCTGATATGGAGGTATAGGGGCCTGGTATGGGTAAGGATTTTTTAGAATCTCTCTAATGAATACATCATTATCATAATAGGGATCTAGAGGGTCTAACCCTGGGTAGGCTCCTAGGTTCGGCATGGGCATGTCTTCGTGTATCGGGTAACGTTGCACATAGTCCCTATTGTCATCCCACCATGGGTCGTAATTTGGGTCTAATGGATTTGGTGCTGGTACCCTAGGTATTTCCTCCGGGTTGAAATCATGCATTTCTACTTGATTTTCAGGGTTTTCTATCTCCATCGGTTGGTCAGGAATTGGTGGTTGTGGTTGGGGTTGGGGTGCTATCATTTGTTCCAGGTTAGGGTTGGCTGCAGTGGTTGCTAGGATGTGGATGTTGGCTATACCCCTATTAATCATATCCTGGGCATAGGCATCGGTTTCTCTTTTGGTTGCTGCTAGTGCTCTCTGGTCTTGTAACATTTTCATATGCTTCCTACACTCATGTGCCCCTCGACTGAACCATCCTCTCTTTTTCTGAGGGAATGGCTCCTCGGACTGAGCTTTAAACACGAATATTCCTTCTTCCGTATCAGCAGAGTACCCTGAGAGGGCAGGCTGAGAAGATGCACCTTCGCTTCTAGGCGAACCAGACAATTGACGGTACGCGTCAGATGGTCCTTGGTCGCTCATACTGTAAACTAACAAATAGTCAAATAACACATAACAAGAAATACAATTATGCACGTATTCCCGTAATTTATTTCCTAACAATTTAAATTTTTGATGTCAGCAGAACGCTTCTGTGGCTGAATCAGTGGCTTAGCTCTGATACCACCTTCTGTCGCAACCCCCGATCCCTATTACCTCGGGAACGGGCGGCCGCGAGCCAGTTTCTGTGGTATCGCGTGTTTAGTCAATTTTGGCAGCGGAATTTACATCAGGACCGTAGTTAGGAAATATTTTATCATAGTAAATACCACACTTTCATAATATTAAACATATGGGATAAAACCCAAGTTTTAAGTACACACATTTCCATAGGAATAAATCCTATTTTTATTTAATGAAAACATCTATTTCTTTTAGGTAACTTTCTTGCCATTTTTTCAAGCCTTCAGTGCTGTCCAGCTGGCTTTTGTTTGGCTTTCACATTTTGTTACCTGAAACGCGTTTAAAAACATTTTGTCAGTGGGAAATACTGGTGAGTGAATCCCAGTTCAATCAAGTTTAATAAAAATCATTGTACAGTATTGAGGGCGATCTCGCAATTACATTTGTTTTCAAGTTATATCAATTAACATCCATGGTACTGTCAGAACCGACTCGTGGAAATGTTACCCTTCGCAAGGCAGTAACATAACTTTGTATACAAAATCCCAACATACTCATGATAATTGTGTTCTTACAAATACTCAATAACTGTTTAATATATAATTAATCATGTGAGGTTTTGTAAAAACAATTTACAAAAAGGAGATTACTCACATTGTTGTCTTAGATTTTCTGTAAGGGTTCTCTGGGAATTATCTATAATTTACACAAATGCACACGTGTTAGTATAATAACTCATTTTAACATTAGTAATACCCTCCCCGAGACGGCATTCCAACGACTACGTCGGGCAGAACCACGACAGCCGTTACGGAACCCTAGATCAATCGGGCAGAGTATCTAATACGTATCCAGGGGTTATGATACTTACAACGGAGCATAATTTCGTTATTTAGGGGGGTATTATACCCGAAATTATGCCTATACTTCAGAAATTCGAGATTGAGAAAGAAAATGAACGAGCAGACTGAAGATCCGATGCCCTCTAATTATAGGGCTTCACTTCGACTTTTACGCGGCCCACGTCAAAGATGGTCAATGGCGTAGGTGATCCGGGTCACCTAGTAGGTTCAACACGAGTCGGACACGTGTCAGCACAAGGTTTTACCGCGTGTTTGATCTCTAGCGGCCCTCGTAAGATCCCTAAGGGGTCTACGCGTCCCGCGACAAACCCAAAAAATTGATTTTTAATTATTTTGAATAATATTCAAGGTATTCGGGGTTCGTTTTCGCGTATGGGGTGTGTTTTAAGACATATTGGGATAATTTAAAATATATTAGGGTGTCGAAAAATATTACGAGGGTATCGGTTTAGGGTTGTTATAATAAGTGTCTAAGCGAGATATGTTTTATGTATTTTCATACTCGTAAATTTCCACTTATTTTCCAATCTTCTAATCCTTATACTCATACACATTTGTTTACCATTTTAGGGTGACTTTGGTGTTCCATCATCCAAACCCGTGCGCTCGCGTCTTGTTTAATTTATTCACAAACCGTGAGTTCATACTAGACCCTTTTACGCTTTAAACATTATTTGGGTTGAAAAATGTATTGATACTAAACACATAAACACACACATACCCACAAACTTATTCAAACATTAATCCTTAAACATGCTTATTTGTTATGCTAATTGTGAACACATGCTAGATTAGGCTTATGCTTAGCTATCTATTATTAACATTGCAAGTCTCACTTAACATGTATAGCGCTATAGGATTAGCACACCGCCCCATTTTGTGGGTCATCGTTAAGTTATTCTTTGCGGCCTTATTTGCTTCAGTGATAAGGTTACGCTAGTGCCAAACTTTGGATTGATTTTTAGTTATGCATGCTAGTATGATACATAATGTAGTATACCATAAATATGTGGATTTGAGACTTATTCTACCTATGCCATGTAAACAAACTAGTAGGTTGTAGTAGGCTCATCGTCATAATTTGTGGTGACGGATATTTTATATATGTTGCAGGAAACGTTTAAGATGCTATGACAAGAAAACTACTTAGGGTGGATTTAGATACTCACCTAATTTATTTATCCAATTTGATGTTTTAGTCACGAAATTTCCAAATTGTTGTATTTCCTTTTGAAACATTGTAATGTTGATTCGATGATATGAAAATGAAATTTTGAATCTTAATACATATCGAAATTTAGTGTTATGATGTATTTGAACAATTTATTACGTATCGCTTTGATGTTTCCGTCATCGGTTGGGGTGTAACACAAATACAACTGCAAGTTCGAAAGAGTAAAATATTGATACCCCTTATGGAAAAGATGAAGTAATATTAAGGGTAATCGTCAAAGGATCTCAATGGTGTGGAAGGACTTTAATGTAGTGACTCTTTATGACAACATGTAAAAAAGATAATGCATTCACTCATAGGGTGGGGTTCCAGCGTGAACAACCTCCCAAGAGTGAACTGCGTGAACAGATATGGACGCTTGATTTCCTTTTTAGTTGTTAAGGGTAGGATTGTAATTATATAAAAAATTAGATTTAAATCATTATTTTAATAATTGAATTAAGTTACATCTTTCCTAATTTAAATTCATAATCCACATTATGTTTATTTATTAATAAGATAATTATAAAAAAAACAACAAATCACCAGATTTCAATTTTAATTTTTATTTCAGATTTCATCAACAGAATTCAAATTTTGATTTTTAAGATCCACGTAACCTTCATATTTCAACGTTATACACATGTGTAGTTGGATATAAATAGAACAGTACACATGTGTACTCAGCATCGTACATATGTGTACAGTAATTCACAGGTGTACATCAACATTCAATAAAAAAAAATCTGAGATATCACAAAAATAGACGATATACACATGTGTACATCGCATTAATAAGAGGGCAAAATCAGAATACACATGTGTACATCGCATTTAAACAAATAACTATTTTAATAATTGAATTAAGTTACATCTTTCCTAATCCTTGATTTAATTTGTGAGAGATTTATGCAATCAATTTAAGAGGATAATTGATTACTTGATTTGTGAGAGATTTATGCAATCAATTTAAGATTGAAATTACACATATACCCTTTTTGTATTTAATTAAATGCTAAAAAATAACCAAATAATTACCATCATGCCACTCACTTTAATCTCAAGATCATAAAAATCAATGGCCCAGATCAGTTCACGCAGTTCACTCTTGGGATTTTGTTCACGTTTGAACCTAATCCTTCACTCATAAGGCATAATTGTGTTTAAGTGAACCAAGAACTACATCAACAACATATAAACAACACTCTATAAAGAATATGTTGTTTATTAATCCTCAATAACATGGATATAACGTATGTATTTATAACACCTTTATCAAACATATTACACATACAAAACACTATGTATTTTGTTTGTTTATTGGAGGATTAAATATTATTATATTAATTGTTACATAGATATTGTCATGTGCGAGACGGAATATTTTGGGCAGGGTGACGAAAGAGACAGTCCGTCAAACTTCCCGAATTGCTTTCGTTTGACTTCTTTTTTAAATACTTTCGTATCGCTTCACGTGCACTAGACTAGATCTATACAAATTTAAGATTGGACTCGATATGGGCTAACTTAATTTCTTAAGCTGGACAAGTTCAACCGGTTTGTAACCCGGAACTGTAAGTGATATTGAAACAGGTTTGGCAAGAACCAGTCCGAAACCTTACTGAATTGCCGGTTTGTAATCGGGTTAGGAATCTCAACACTGAAACCTGTTTGGAACCGACTAATAGTCAAAAAACGGAACCTGTTTGGGCAAAAACCGGTTTTCATTTTGTTAACCAGAACCAGTTTGAAAAAAAAAAAAACGGTTTGTACACTCAGGGGAGGAGCTTTTAAGGGGCAATGGGCGCACCAGTGACCCGTCCCTGCCAATGTTTTGGTTAGTAAAGTAACTTTTCCGTAATTATATAGGTCAGCCCTGCCAATTATTTTGCCTAAAAATTCTCTGCCCCTACCAAGTTTATTGTCAAAAAAATTTATAATTGAGTTAAAAAAAAGTGAAAAACGGGGCTATTAGTACTTTTTTATAATTGTTTTTAAATTTGAAATGAGTTTAAATAAAGTCTGAAACTAGATTTTATATAAATGAAACTAGAGTGTTCAAATTTAGTTTTTTTAGAGTTAATTATTGTTTTCGTCCATGTGGTTTGTCAAAAATCACTATTTCAGTCCATTAGTTTAAAAATTGCGATTTCAGTACCCGTGGTTTCACTTTCGTAACCATTTCAGTCCCTGTGGTTTTACTTTCGTAACCATTTCAATCCATTATTCTGTTAAGTACAGGGACTGAAATGGTTACAAGGTGGACTGAAATGGTTACGAAAGTGAAACCACAGGGACTGGAATCGCAATTTTTTAAACTAATGGACTGAAATAGTGATTTTTGACAAACCACAGGGACGAAAACAGTAATTAACTCTTTTTTTATGTGTAAAAACGGGCCCTTTGAATGAATGAATATTATTTAGTTTTATTTGGAGTTATTATTGTTTGTCCCGACCCGAATCGAATAGCCGACCCGAACATATAACCCGAAACGTAACGACAGAAAATGTTTTTTGGGTCCCATGACTTTCCGTCCCCACAAAACTTTTGATTAAGCTCCGTCACTATGTACACCTTGGTTCATATAGAACCAATGTTTTGAAAACCGGACCGGGCCGGCCGGTCGGACCGGTCCGGCCGGGAACCAGGACTTCATCCGGGCCGGTTCATGCCATCAAACTGGACCAACATCAGGCCGGAGGTCGGGCCGGCGGGTAGCATAGGGTCGGGCCGGTCATGGTTTTTTTTTTCTTTTTTTTTATTAAATATGGAATAAATCACTTCAAAACCTAATCTAAAAAACTCAAAACAAGATTTGACACTATGTTTGATAGTTAGTTGCAAGATTTGGTACTTTTGAATGTTTTTGGACGACTAATGGTTGTGTTTTTAGTTCCTTAATTATTTGGAATTTTATCTATTTTCTCTATGTTTTATATAATTTATGACGTAATCCGGTTCTTAAATCCGGTCAGACCGGTCCGACCTTTGACCCCGTAAGGTGACCAGGTCGACCTCCGGTCCGGTTCTGAAAACATTGTATAGAACTACATGACTTGTATCTTATCTATACTATATAATAAAATAAACCAATAAAGGGACACATGTCATTCATTGAAGCCATCAATTAAAAGATAATTATAAAATTAAATTTAATATAAATTTAAACAATTCGTATAGGAGATAATCTAATATTTTAAAATATTTATCAGATTTAATAATAATAATAATTTCTCTAAATGAGTGGGTAATATTATAAAATAATTTAGTAAAATTAAAGATGTTATTTTGGAGATTAAAACGGAGCTATAGACAGAAAAAAGATGGATAAGTTGTTAGGGAAATATCATTAAGAATATAGAGATTAGAAATAACTTAGGTAAAATTAATGAATGTTACAGAGTCAAAAAAATCCTAGGAGGCAAATCATGTGAAAAATGATTACGTACACCAAGAAAAGTATTAACCAGATATGTGCTCAACCCGTATAACACATGAGATTCTTAAAAATGTAACTTTTTCGTTATTGTTCATTATTTACTCAACCCGTACAATACGCGAGGTTTCTAAAAATACAACATTTTTTATTATTTAATATATAAAATTACATTTATTCAACCCATATAATAAACGAGATTTTTAATTATATATTGTTTTATTATTTGATAACTAAAATTATATTTATTCAACCCGTATAATAAACAACATTTTTTAAGATATATATATTTTTATATTATTTGTTATATAAAATACATTTATTCAACCCGTGTAATACACGGGGTTTTAACCTAGTTCATAATAAAGTATAAAGTAATAGCTAATATGGGGAGCGCTAGAATGAGAACCACCACGAGTTATGAGAACCGCGAGAACCACGTGCCACGGATGGGCGTTGACCACGATTTTTTTTACAACTAGATGCGTATATTTTAACAACATTCGTAAAAAAAAAATTTCAAACGGCGCGCCCGAGGGGGTAGTTTTTTACACCCAAAGTTTGGTGTTTTTATTTTTTTTTGTTTTTTCTTTTTTTTTTTTACAAAGTTTGGGTGTAAAAAACTACCCCCTCGGGCGCGCCGTTTGATTTTTTTTTTACGAAGGTTGTTAAAATATACGCATCTAGTTGTAAAAAAAATCGTGGTCAACGCCCCTCCGTGGCACGTGGATCTCGCGGTTCTCATAACTCGTGGTGGTTCTCATTCTAGCGGCTCCCTAGCTAATATTTAATGATAATATATCACTTTTAATTTTAATTCTTTACGATAATGTTTATGTTCATAAGTTTAGATGATATATTCAAACTAAGATTGGTGTTGAAAAGTGACCTGTAAGATCTCCAATCATTTATAACTTTTAAATTATTTTATTTAAAGTAATAATGGGTTATTATTTCTAATTATAGTTGAAGTAGATGATGCAATTCCTGTTATTCATATTTAATATTCTTTTTTTAATGGCAAATTTGGATCACTGACGAACTATTGGAGTATCATTGTGTCACCAGCGGAACCACCAGATCATATTTATCTCCACTAGGCATAATGCCTATACACAAATTTAGGAGGAAACCCAATAAACATGGGAAAACCCCCTTATGGGTTTCGAACCCAGAAGCTATTGTTCCCAAAACCTTATTCCACCCCCAAGATGCCACTAGGCTATAAGCCATGTAACATATTTAATATTCTACTTTATCACAATGTGAAAGTATAAAAAATGTTGATGAATTAACTCACTCCACAGTTTTGACATTGTTTGACTAAATATGCAATCTACATAATGTCATTCTAAATAACATCTTTTTGGAACTGATGCCATTTGGTTTATACTTGTATAAAGCTTATAGTTTAGTTAGTACTAGGTTAGTTCCCCGTGTGTTACACGGGTTGAACAATCTATACTATATAGTATAGATATTTTCTGTAAATGCAAAACAAAGACAGAGACGTTTACATACCATATTGACATAAATGAGTTAATATAAATGTAACCCATCAACTCGTACATATTAATTAATGTCGTAGAGTTCGATAAGACGACTCTAATGTCGGTTGAATGAGGTCAATCAGAGTCTATTTGATACCCTTTGTACGACTTCTTATTTTTTGAATCTTTGTATTTGATTCTAAACCTATTATTAATATTATTGGTAATAATTTTAGTTATATATATCAATAATATATCTAGTCTAACATATTAATATTATTCTGAATTTCGAAACTTGTTTAGCTAGGATTTAAGATTCTATTGAAGTTTTAGTTTAACAATAGGTTATTGAATTAATAATAAGAATTTGTATTAGATTAAATTAAATATTATTATTATTAGTATTAGATTAGAATTTTTTTTTTTTTGAATTTTTTTTTTCATCAAATAATAAATCCATTTAATAATTCTAAAACTTGTTAAGTTACATCAAAACAGAAGGTAGACGGGCAACAAGCTGCGCCGCCAACCCTTTCTGAATTGCAAACCCCAACCTCCCGAACACAAACCCCTGCCCCCTTGGGGTCGAACAATTGTTGTGGATAACCCGTTGAACACTCGTCGAACACTCGTCAAGAAGTTGATGGCTTCTGGCGCTAGGGAGCCAAAAGTATCAAAGGCAAAAGGGATAAAGACATGTTGGTTCTCTACGCAAGATTAGATTAAATATTATTATTATTAGTATTATTAATAATTTTAATCAATTAAATGAGAAAATGACAAGTGTCCCAAAACAGATTTCTTTTATTATATAGTACATGTATGTTTTTCAATAGTACAAATATTAAAACTCTAAAAATGTGTTATTTTAGTGTTTATGGAACAATTGGCGTTTGAACGCAAATATCGCGCTAAATACGTAATATCTCACTACCTACCAAGTTAAGGGACCATGTGTCAAAGTCTTCAAACGAAAAAAAAAAATTGTTGTTTTGTCCTAAAATATAATTAAAAATGCTGTACAATCCTATTTAAAGGTTAGTTAATATAGCAAGATACTAAAGTGTTGGTGTGATAATTAAAGCGGTGTCACACTTTAGCTGAGGAATGATGAAAAAAGATTAGTTTTATAGCAAGATACTTTTTATCTAATTGTTAGGTTAAAGTATTATATTAAAAAGTTAATAATCACAATGATGTATGTGCATTTTGTCACAAATTATAGTTACTTTGTTACCAATAAGTAATCATGAGAATATACATTTTCGTAATGGTGTTATCATCGCTAATATAATGCCGTTAAAAAAAACGTTAATATAATAATGCGTAAAGTGTTATATAATGCCGTTCAAAAAAATCGTTAATATAATGTTGATAAAATCAGTGGCGGACCCAGAAATTATTTGCTGGGGTGCGGATAAGTGGTTCAAGTATATTTTCAGGGGGTGCGGTCGTGTTTTTTGCCTAAAAAATATACTACTTTTTTTTCCAAGGGGTACACCCGTCACCCTGGGCTTCACCTAGGTCCGTCCCTAGATAAAATGTGTAAAGTACTATAATATTTCAAATTCATTAACCCTAGATTGTATTGGGCAAAACTAGGTTAGAAAGTGTACTTAAAAAAGTGAGCAAGTACTGAACGATTTAACTATGTGTTGGTGAAGTTCTGAATATTTTTGAAGCGTAAATTATTATTCGTTTAGAATAAATTGAAATATAAAAATAACACAAGTGGGATTATTAATGGGTTAATGGATTTAAACACCCCCAACTATGGCCATTTGGCCGATGACACTCTCAACTTTGACTTTGGCTCCCACCACTCCCAACTTAACACATTGTTTGTCATGGCACCCCGTCGTTAAATAAACACTAACTGGGTTAGGAAAATTAGCCTACGTGTCATATAATCTGACGTGGCATGTATGACGTGTAATGTAAACCTGATGATGTGGAAATGGATCTTTTATACACCTTAACACCTTAAAAAAACAGTTCACCACCGCTCAAAGCCACTGCAACCACCGCTCAAAGCCACTGCAACCACTGCTCACCACCACAACCACCACCATTCACCGTTCACCACCACCACCACTACTACCACTACCACAACCGTAAAACCACCACCATTGATACGATAATCCATTTAAGCAATATAATTAAACAATTGTAACTCAAAATAGAGACACTTAAGCAAAAAAAAAAAATTATAAATCAATTTCAAATCTTTTAATTTTTTTTTTTGAACGGCATTCAAATCTTTAAATTAGGTGTAGAAGATTCTGTCATATGATAGATTTTCTCGCAATTTGAATTGTGTATATCAAGACAAATCAAAAGGGATAAACATTGACCAAGGATCCTATTTCCGTTCACCACCCATTAATGCCAGCAAAAAAAAAAAAAAGAAAAAAAACCCTATTTTCGCCAGCAAACCTCAAATCTCCAGATCTATCATCATTGGAACAAAAGAATCCAGTTTGTATACTGATTATGATTCATCGCCGCGCCACCTCTACCACAAAAACAATCACCACTGCACCACCTCCACCATCTAACAACTGTCGCCGTTGTATCGGACCACCGGAGAATAACAAGAATAACACTGCAACCCTCGATTTGAGAGCACAACTGATTTTGATCTCGTTGGTTGGCAACGCCGTCATTATTGAACCTGAATCTTTAACTTATTGGTTTAAGATATGAGATGGATCCTTTGTCGGCAAACGATGGGGGTTTGGAGGGGGCTTGACTCAATTGCATTTGAACCAGGCCGATTTATTTTTGAGCTCGTGGCGACCGGAGAAGCTGGGTCTGCTGTGGCTGGCTATGGTGGTAAGTTTGGCGATGGTGGTGATAAAGCAGACGAAAGAGAGGAAGGGGGTTATGGGGATGGGTGGGTGGTTTATAATTGAGTGTGTGGAAGACTAATAGACATGTAGGATAAAGAGTTATAAAGGATCCATTTCCACGTCATCATGCCACATCATGCCACATCAGATAAAATTGCCACATAGGCTAATTTTAGTAACCTGGTTAGTGAATATTTAACGAGGGGGTGCCATGACAATCGATGTGTTAAGTTGGGAGTGGTCTGAGCCAAAGTGAAAGTTGAGAGTGCCATCGGCCAAATGGCCATAGTTGGGGGTGTTTAAATCCATTAACCCATTATTAATACTAATAAGATTTTAGCATAAACTTCCATTATTATATAAGTGATGGGTAAAAAAGTAATTCAGAATGATTTCTTTTTTTAAACAACTAATTTTTCCCTCTCAACCAAGGTGTTTTAAAGGCTTTGCCTTTTATGCGGGTGTTTTTTCCAGCCCCAGTCGGCCAGTCCCATACGATGATATTACCCAAACTTTTATAATTTTTTGAAACTAGCGCCCCTTTGTCAGCCACCAATCAATACAACAGAGGATATGTGTTTCTAAGCCTGGAATTTTGCAGCCATATGTCCTTCCGCCAATGCCTTAACCATAACTACATTCAACGCTTCCATTGCAAGAATAAACAGGAAAAGAGATCCATTTACAAGAACCATGGCTGAATCGGTGTATAAGATTCCCAGAATCCAGCAGCGCCATTTAGAGGGGAATCCCATGTGGGTCAATATTGTGATGAGAAACTAGAACGTCCATCATCGAGAGGATCCTGTTTACAAGGACTTTGGATATAACTTTCTGCATTGTACCGATTAGTGAGATTGACCTATTGGTGACATCGGATCATTTAGCTTGAAAGTTAAACTTGGCACACATGGTTAGTTAATGTAAAAAGTTTTATCAAAGCCAATGGAATCCTTGTCAAACATTGATGTGTGCAAATCAGGTATATTAGAAATCAATCTTTTCAAAAGGTATTCGCCAAGGGAGTAACTACAGACGATTCGCAAGTGTAGTGGTGTGTGTGAAATGGCATATTAAAAGAAACAAGATTTGTGCGGTCAAGTTTTAAATTTATAAAGATGGTAATTACGCAAATACTACACACACATAGGCAAGTGTACCTATCGCATATGTAGTTTAGCGTGGTAAAAACCAAGTATCGTCCACATGACACAAGTGTGACAAGTCCCAATACTAAACCTCCATCGATATCTAGTAGAACTCAATAAATGAAACTGTACAAATGGAAGCAAAAACACTGCATTTGTTTCTTTTTTTTTTACCAATAATTTAATTTAAATATTTAATTATTTAAATATCAAGTATGTGAATTATACAGAATGTACAAGGATGCTATATGTATTGCTGTCTAGAGAAATGGTAACATACACACTGACGACGAGCCATCACAAACTCAAAAACATGTAACTATGAATCATTCTTGAATGCTATATGTTCCTTTAAAATTGCTCAATGTTCTTTCCAACTGCCAAAGCAAAAGGAATCAAAAAATAGTCACTCTAATCATATTTTTCGTATTTTATTTACATATGAAACTGGAAAAAAATAGACAAAAGAAGTGCTGGTGGGTCAACCCACCAACCCTTGACCCGTTTTGACCCATAACCCAACCCGCCTATGACGTGCACACAGAGATGACATTTAGACAAACCTGTGCATTTCTCGTTTTCATTATTCGCAATTGCTCAACCACGCTGCCAATGCTGAAATTGTAAACCATGTGTTAGATAAATATTCGGAAGTGTATTATACATAATGCAGCTTCAGACTACTATAGATGTATATTATTATTAACGTACCTTTGTTGTAACTGAATAACATGAGACTGCAGTTCTCTTTCCCTTGGAGAACTCACAGGAATCTGCATATTACAAATACTTACAAAATCAGGCAATTATTTCAGATACCCTCGATTATATGCAGCGTAGGGATATCAAACAAAAGAGTCTCCAAGAAATTTTTAGAAAAATAGGATTCATTACTTGTAAGCTTTCATTGGTTCCTGATGCCACGTGTTCCATACCATTGCCTGCATAAGAATTATACAAGTAATTACACGGACACAATTATACACATCGAACTTGAATGATGAAAAAACAGATTATGTACCTGAACTTTGCCCTGAAAGCTTTATTAACTTAAGTAGTTCATCCTGGACAGCATAGAGAAGTGTCAGCTCAGAGAGGAAATGTAAGGTAATAATACAGAATCCAAATAATCAGACACGTACGCGTTGCATATTATTATGGTGCAAAAGGGATTGCAAATATGGAATAACTGAAGCAGCTGACGCGCTTGATACTGGCGGACTGGCAATACCACTCGAATTGAAGGCTAAAGCCTTTGGATTATGATCTGCAGGGAAGACTTTAAAACGGCCCTTACGCTGGACCACTGCTCCTTCATCTTCCACTTCACAATGTAAAAGAAGACATATGATGATTAGGAAGGGTATTTACCGGTAACTTGTGGGGATATAAGAAAGGGAATTGGCAGATGAAAGATGCATTACCGGATGCAGAGTGATTCATATTATGCTTTTGACGGAACTGCAGCGGACCACTATGATTGCGTTGTGTCTTGAATCGTGATAGCAGAGGATCTCTTCATATAATCATACAACAGATGAACAGCCAAAGTCATTGCATGTTTATATATAAAAGAAAGATGAAACGAGATGATATGGTTACCTGTCAACATCGATGACCAGCTTTTTAGGAGAAGAAGAATTATCTGGAAGCAGTGAACCACTCAAATACTTTCTAGGCTCAATGGTAGTAGGTTTCGGCAAAGAATTTCTTTGTCCAAAATGCTCAGCACCGTTGCTTTCAGCTTCTTGATCCACAGTTTTTACTGATGGCTTTATGGCACTCTGCTGTTCGTTATCTGATGGATTATCATTATCTCCATCATCTTCACAAATATCGAAACATCCCCTGTATTAACATAAAACTCGGCATAAAACATCGAAATATCCCCTGTATTAACATTTCAGTAATTTTGGATGATATGATCGTACTTGAGTGCTTGAAGAGGCTTTATAGGAAATTCCGCAAATGAACTCTCCAAATCGGGAATTTCATCGATTGCATCCTGAGACGATTAAAGATTGATATTTACGCAATTTACGATAAATTAAATTTAAAACCCTCAAACTAATCCAGATGCAGAATCTGAACTCTGAAGGCAAGAAAAGACAACATAAATTTGACCAAGATAATACCTCGATGTGCGATCCGGAATCTGAATGATCAGACGCCTCAGGGGAAGACCTCTCTGCTGGTAAACCAACATCATCGAGTCTGTTTTGTTGCTTTGAAGTTCCGTTCAGATCTTCTGCATTTGATATTTCATCGTAGTCCTGTATCTGTCATCAAAGGAAATAAATTAACAATGTGTAACACCACAGATATTTTCTAAAAGACCCGATAATTCGAACGACAAAAAAACATACAAGGGCAGCCTGATTCTTCAAATCCTCAATGTTGAAATTCCAGGCACTAATTCCACGTATATACTCTTGCTGCACATTGCCAAAAAACATGACAGGAGTATTACTAAGAATAAGAATTTTTAGATGGAATGAGCAAGCACAGTTGTTTGTAAACGCAACAAAGACAGAACAATTTCATATGATAAGCTTATGAGTCTAGGGCTGCAAATGAACCGAACGAACACGAAAAAGGCGTTGTTCGTGTTCGTTTGTTAAAGAAATAATGATGTCACGAACACTTACCAAACGAGATTTTATGTTCGTGTTCATTCATTAAGGAAATGAACGTGTTCGTGTTCGTTCGTTAGTTTTAGGTAACGAACGCTAACGAACACAAATAAACGTTCATGAACACAAATGCACATAGACGAACACAAACAAGCTCATGAACAGATTTGAACATATATTAAAAGGTATGTAATATACAATAAACTAATATTTATTAAATATTTTATTAGTTAGAATTTAGAAGTATTCAAATTAAATATGGAAAATAAAATCCGTAATGAACTATCGAACACAAACGAACATATACGAACACGTTACCGAACGTTCACGAACATAAATGAACGAACGTATCCTCTGTTCATGTTCGTCCATTTATTAGACGAACGAACACAAATGAACCTACCGCCGAAGTCCGAACGGTTCACGAACTGTTCGCTGAACGTTCGGTTGTTTGCATCCCTACTTATGACTATAGAAATATGGAAAGTGTACCTGTGATAAGTGCTCCTTTTCACCGTATAATTCCTTGTTCTGCATAAGAAGTTCTGCTTCTTTTTCCTAAATAACCAAGGATGTCAACAGCTTACAAAATAAAAAGAACGAAAACACGTAATCACATCATATAAAAGACGACACCTTTAGCATCCTAAAGCGATCGGCTAGAGGAAAAAGCCCATCAAGAATAGTATGTTCCAGATAATCAGTTGATCGCGCATTCTTAAAAAAAGGGTGTTTCAAAAGCTTTTCTGACGAGGGACGTTTCTTCGGGTCTTTCACTAAGCAAGTGGCAACCATTTCTTTAAAAGACTGCAAAGCTGCAGCAAGTTAGCTCACAACATTCAAAGTCTGTTTATATTCTAGTTGTAGGATGATACGAACCTTCGAGAATTTTTTGTCTCTTTCGTAGTCGAGACCCGGTGGTGCGTTTTGCAAAGTCATCAGCAAAACCTGCAGAAAACGAGATAGAATGATGTTATTCCAAATTAGTAAGTAAAAACTAAAAGTGTTAAAAGAGATATGAACTAGTTACCTTCATCGGTGGATACTTAGAAAATGGTGCGTGACCGTGCGCGAGTTCAAGGGCGGTGATTCCAAACGACCATATGTCTGCTCTGTAGATACACCATAATTCTTTAACTGATGATGTTTTAACAACTTAAATATATATGGTATAATAACAACGGTGAACAAGTGAATATTAATAAGTACTTACTTGAAGTCGTATCCATGCAATTGTTGCATAACTTCCGGTGCCATCCTAGGATAACATATTCAAGACATGGTTAAACAATCTTTAAGGTCAGTGAAGACAACAACTAGAATACATGTGAACTCGCTTTTAAAATGCGTGATGCGCTACGATGCATTTTGATCCCAAAAGCCGATGCGCAGTACGTATGCGAGGCATTTGTTATTTAAAAATTATTTATAGATAACATTTTAACTTATTAAGTTTAAACACTTACAAAAAAATAGCTCTAGTACCATCAAATAAGTTCAACATAACCAAAATAAGCCTTGAACTCTTCTTATGTGTACAAGTAGTCTATGCGAAAGGTACAAGTAATCTATGTAGGAACTCACTTAACAACTTCATCAGCTCATTGTACAAGCTTATTAAGCACATTGTATAATTTTACTCTATACTGGTCAATTCTGAGAATGCGAGCATCAAGGCGCATCAAGGCGCATCAGGAGCGCATTATGCGATTTAGAGCGCATCATCTTTGCATCATGTAATCTCAGCGCATCGCATCACCTGGTGCGATCTCATCAGCGCATCGTGCATTATGCACTTTTGATGCACGCATTTTGAAACCGTGTGAAAAATAGAAAGCATACCAACAAGGAGTTCCCACAAAAGTATTTCTTGAACGTTGCCTATCCCCGGTGTCAAACATGCATGCAGATACTCCAAAATCTGCTAACTTGATAGTACCATTATAATCAACTAATATGTTCCCCGCCTGAAAAAAACCATCAAGAAATACAACTTTCAACTTGCGAAAGAAACTATCGTCAAGAAACATTTAAACCACACGATTTTTATACCTTGACATCTCTATGGATGTGGCCATGGTTATGAAGATAAACTAAAGCTTTAAGGACCTCTCGAAGTAATGTAGCTATAACAGGCTCTTCAAAACCTTCTTGATAAGATGATTTCATAATGTGAAGACAAGATCCTGCAGCCATATATGGAGTAACAACCCAAAGGCTTTGGCCGGTTGTGAAAGAGCAACATGCCCGTAATAAATTTGGATGGTTGATCAAGCTCATGGTTTGTACCTCCCGACGGATACCATCCTATTTGAATTATTAAAAAAAGGCTTAAAAATGATAGCATTGAATATAACAATATGCACATATTACTACAAAGCTATGCAGTTATAGAGGTCCAAAATCAAATAGCAGTCAAGGTCCGCTATATGATATATAGGTTATAGCGGTGGTATAGCGGTAATTTTTATATCATGCATATTTTATGTATATATATATATATAGGGTTGAGTTCATTTCAGAACTCTAAATAACTACAGAACTTTCAGAACTCCTAATAAACAATCATTTTATATATAAGTTTTTGTATTTAGGATCTTTTTATCATCTATTATATGTATTTCTTTGATTACATACATGTTAAACGTAGTTTACATATGTTTAATTGCCAAAATTATATATACGTGTCATAACTAATTACATATATGTAAAAAAACTAGTTTACATATGTGTAATTATAAAATTACATATAAAAAATGATAAAATTACTCTTAACATGTATGTAATCGTAAAAATACACATAATAAATGATAAAATTATCCTAAACATAAAAATATATAAATAAAAAGATTGTTTATTAGGAGTTCTGTAAATATTTATGGTTCTGAAATGATCTTGGCCCTATATATATATATATATAGAGAGAGAGAGAGAGAGAGAGAGGCCGGTTATTGTACAATAGGGCTTAACGTACATTGCGTACGCGAGGCATTATCAACATGCGATTTTGGTATTATTGAACGTCATGCGATTTGGGTTATCTTTTATAACATGCGATAATGATTTTTTTATACATCCATGCGATTTATATATATATATATATACATGCGAAAATGGTTGGTTTTTTTGAACACGCGAATTGCGTACATAATGTACGTTAAGGCCAATTGTACGATATACTTTTTCTCTATATATATATTAATATATATATATTGAAAAATATTAATAATAATATCAAAATTTATAGTAATATCATATTATCATGCAAAATATTAATAGTAATACCAAAATCCAAAACATGAACCGAGGAAGTCCAGGGATTTAGAGATTTAGGTTTAATTTTGTTGAATGATGAACTAATGAAGAACCAGCAAATGAAGACTTTTGATCTAGATTTAAGTTTAATTTTGGGCCTTTACTTTTGGGTTTATTTATAACCAAAAAGTTGATTAATGTGGGCTTTACCTTACTTTTGGGCTGAAATAAGAAAAACCGCTAAAAGCAGTGCTACGACTGCTATATGGGTTTCAAAATAGCGATGCAATAGCAGGATTTAGCACCGCTAATAGCGGGACCGCTATAAGGAACCGCTATTTGGACCGCTATGGGTTCGTATGTCCGCTAAGCGCTATAGCAGTGCTATAACACCGCTATAGCACGCTATTGACTGCATAGCTACAAAGATTTAGCGAATTCAACATAATGCGCCTTCTCACAGGTCGAATGTCCAAACATAGCACATAATATGAAGAGTGAACCTTAAGAATTGTGAAAAGGTTATTTACTCTCCTCTGTGCTTTAACTCCGTGTACACTTTTAGTTGTTGGTTTTCTTTTGTTTTTAAGTAATTTTTGTGTTTCCCTAGCTTTCCAATGCATGCTTCTTTGGTGTGTGTGTGTGTATATAGGGATAGGTTAAAATGAGAACTCCCTCCAGTTGCGAGAACCGCGAGTAGGGCTGTAATCGAACCAAACGAACACGAACAAGGCCGTGTTCGTGTTCGTTAAGGAAATTCAGTTGTTCACGAACAGTTCGTGAACACTAGTCTCGAACACAAACGAACGCAGACAAATAAAAGCGAACGTAAAGAACATTTAACTTGAAAATAAAACATTGTTAACCTTAAACATTGGACATAAGTAGTTTAAATACAACCATCAAATGATAAATCAAACCACAAGAAGCCTACTACAACCACCAAACGATGAATCAAGTTTAACTAACTTAGACATAATTATTCAAAGTTTAACTAACTTAGACATAATTATCCCAAAAAATGTCTTGAATGTCCAAATTTTAGCTAACTTAGAAAAAAGCAGGGTTTCAAGTTTTCAATATGTTTAGATAAAAGGTTTATTATTTATTATTTTTTTAATATAATCAAACGAACATGAACAAAAACATAAATGAACGGATGAACACGAACGAATGTAACCGAACATATTACCGAATGTTCACGAACGCAGTCGAGCAAACAAGACCTTTGTTCGTGTTCGTTCGCTAAGCTAACCGAACGGATTTTTTGTCCGTGTTCGTTCGTTAAGCTAATCGAACGAGAACATAAACAAATTTCCCGCCAAACGTTTCACGGAACTGTTCAGTGTTCACTGAACGTTTGGTTCGTTTACATCCCTAACCGCGAGAACTCCGAGAGAAATTTTCAAAAAATAGTTTTAAAATTTTTTTTTTTACGAAAACTTTAAAGTTATATAACTTTAAAAATTAATCGTATACGCCTTCTTACATCAATGTAAAACAAATTTACACAGCCGTAACGTCCTCAAACTAGTGATGTCATCAATTTTGTAAAAGAAATTTACATCGGTGTAAGGCAAACTTACATGTCGAATATATGCCAGCTCGACAATTTATTTATTTATTTATTTTTTTCACAGATGTCTTAGTTAGATGTTCATCTACGTGTGAGCAAAATTTGGTTGAAAAACTCGCACGTGAAGTAGGATTTCCCCCGGAGTTCTAGCGGTTCTTGCCACTCGGAGGAGTTCTCATATGAACTAGATCCTCTATATATGTATATCTATGTGTGTGTGTGTGTGTGTGCCCGCGCGACCCATAATTTCACATGTTTATGGTGATTAACCCTACCACTAGAAAATATATATTTGCATGTAATACATAAAACATGACCAGATGGTCAAATGAAAATGGTTAATAATAATAAGCTATGTGGAAGAAAGGTAAAGAGGAACCAACATACCAGATCATTATTACACTTTTCCAAATCAAGAACCTTGATGGCAACCGTCTCGTTCAAAGGAACACAAAGAGCTCTGTACACAGAGGCACTAACTCCTTCACCGATTTCCTCATATATCTTGTAATCCTTTGCATCAAGAGGAAACTTCTGTTTTGGCTCTTCCATGTGCTCTTCTATACTATACAATTAAGCCATATTTTCCATAAGCCCTAAAGACATAAAGGTGTGAGTCAACATGTATCAGTGTATAACTTTACATATCCAGTAAATTTGTCAACAATCTTCAAAGTGTCGCGTGCACCATGAGTCACATAACCACTGTTAAATGACCACCCTAGTGTGTGTTAACTCACGGCCTCAATATATGTATATCATCTTATATAATCGCTTTCGTTTTCAGATCAGAAGCACTAAAGAATCGTATAATGTAGATAAACCAGAATAGCCGATGAAAGCCGAAGGTGATAAAGAGGAAATCCTGAAACATTAGGAATGTATAATCAAGAACATGGCGGAGAGAAATATTCTACCAACAGAAAACAAGTTAAATGCACTAATGCTCTAACGTGTGATGTAAAAGAAAACATGACATGCAGATAACAACATGATTTCTTTAGTATCTCCTTGAAAAGAAACAGATTATAACTAAACTGGGCCTCTAATAATGCAACTGCCAGACCACCAATTACAGATTATGTGTTTTAGGGGACCCTTTGGATCCCACTTGAGAAATGTTGTTGGTAAGTTCTAAAATACAGTCTGTTGCTAATTTCTCATAATGCATGACATAAAGCACAATTTATTAACTTGAAACTTATACATGTAAGGTCATTCTATTTCTTCATGCATGATAAATCCACACTGCCTAATCTTGAGTTTTAAAAGGCGCAATGAGGCAAGCGGATCCCGAGCAGAGGCGCACTTTGCGCAAGAATCAAATAACTCCAGTGGACCCCCCCCCCCCCCCCACACACACACAAACACATTGACAACCTATAATTAATATTAAATGACTAAATCTATGCAGTTAATATTGGTGATATATCGGTCCCCTAGTAAAATATCGAAGTCAAATATCGGTCAGAATATTGGTACCGATATTATCGGCGATATTGACCGATATATCACCGATATTTGACCGATATATCACTGAATTATTAGTGTAAAATTGCCCCCTTTAATTCTAAGGGGGCGTTTAATTCGCGGAATGATTTGGAATTGGAATTGGTATAGGAATTAGAATTTGAAGGATTTGGATTTGGAATTTAAACATTCCAATTGGAATTGGAAATTGTTGAATTGGAATCTCAATTCCATTTGTGTTGTTTTTGGTTGTGAAATGAATTGGAATCCATCACCCCGGCACCCACAACCACCAGTTTGGGTCGAAACGGTTCGCGTCGAAACGATTCGGGTCGAAGCGGTTCGATTCGAAACAGTACTGGTCGAAACGTTGTTCGAAACCGTTTGCGTTGAAACGTTACGGGTCGAAACCATTTGCGTCGAACCGGTACGAGTCGAAACTGTTCGCGTCGAAACGGTGCGGGTCGAAACAGTTCGGATTGAAACCTGTATGGGTTGAAACGGTTCGAATCGAAACGGTACAGGTTGAAATGGTGCGGGTCGAAATGGTCGAAGATTCCAATGAATTTACTTTAATTCCTTCACATATAGTAAGGATTTTGAATTCCTTTAGTTAAAGGAATTTGAAGGAATTCATGCCTAAATCCAATTCCAATTCCAATTCCAATTCCATTGTCAATCAAACACATGAAGATTGGAATTGGGATTCGAATTCCATCAAATTCAATGAACGAAACATCTTAGGAGATGAAATTCAAATTCCAATTCCCTAAAATTCCATTGAATTCCTGCGAACCAAACGCACCTTAAACCCCTTTCTATCCGATTTACTTTTATCGGTTGGTCCAAACACAACTATTCCAACTCTTAGATCACTACTTTGTTTAAAGAAGTAAGTTGAATAGCAACTTAAAGCTACAATTTTTAGTAATTGGCATATAATACTATCCCCTGAGCAATTAAATACTCTTCAAATTTTCCAAATAACAACAGCGGCATCAAATAGGTATTAGAAACTGAAAAAGTTTACACACAATCAACCAGAAGAAATCAAATCAAATGATTTAATAATAAAAGAATAAAGTACAAACCTGGGGTTGTAAGAAGTGGTTACAGAAAAGAAGATGAAGTAATGAATTGGGGGGGATATATATGTAATGTTTATAAGGTGTAAAAAGAGAATCACCCAGAAAGAACAGCTATTGTCTGCAGATCGAATCTTCACCGTTAATTATTATTATTCTTCGATAAATGGAGATAATGGCTTCTACCAATCTCTTGTGGTTGATTCCGGTCTACTTGGCTGCTTTGATTTGGCCCCTCTTTTTTTGTTTATTATTATTATTATTATTAGACCACCCGTAGTGGGGCGGTATTTTTAAAAAAAATTGAAAAAAAAACTCTCAAAAACGTCCCCCCCCCCATTACATGGGGCGTTTTTAAAAAAAAAAAAATTCAAAAAATTGAATCTGGCGTTTTTATAACAACGCTGAAAGAGAATGGCATGTGGCCAATGGGAGTGGTCCAAGGTTTGATTGGCCAATGATAAATAGTTTGTTTGTTTGTTTTTTTTTTAATGATTGGAAGGGGCATTATTCTCACTACGCCACTTTTGCAATAACGTCCCATGCTGACTGGACTGCCACGTGTCGAATAATGCCCCATGGTGGGGGCATTATTTTGTTTAACCACTACACATGGTCTTAGTATCTATTAGTATCTATTATTATTAGTATCTATTAGTATCTATTAATTTTAGAAGTGAAATGAATAGCATGGTGTGATAATTTGTTTGTAATAATAATAAAAACAATTGAATATTTAAGAAGATTTTTTTGTTTTATAAGGATGATATAAAGAAAAAACAACCTTCAATTTTTTTTGTTTTGTTTTATAAGGATGATATGAAGAAGAACAACCTTCAATTTAAAAGATAAAATCATGTGAGATTAAACATTAGTTTCTCCTAGAAAAGCAAACTTATCACATCCGGTTAGCAAATTACTAACATGGGCAATATAAAAGAATAATTAAATAAAAAGGAGTATATTTTTCAACCACTCAGTTTTACATATTATATGAAGAATGAAGCGAGTCTTTATATTTGGAGACTCGTGGGTAGCCTCTGTAATGTTTTTTAAATTTATTTTAGAAAATGTGATGCTGGAATGAGAGCATTGGAGCCTTTAAATACAGAAAACAACTAAAATTACATTGGAGCCTCTAAATTATATTTTCTTTATAAATATAGAAGATTAAAGTAACCATCTATATTTAGAGGCTTACTATTCATCAATCTTTATATTATTTTAATTGTATAGAACAAAGAAAAAACAATAAAATAAATTTTTGTAAGTAAGATAAAAATATATATAGAGAGTCGGATGTGAGATGTCTTTAAAAAAAATAAACAAAGTTTAGAGAAAAATGATATTGTTAGTTAAACTATATAGAAAAAAACAAAGACTCAAATGGGATGGGAATGCTCTTATTTAAGGGTTTTATTTTTACTATTCTCTGTGTTGTTCTCTGATTTTTAAGGATAAAATATGATTAGTTAAATTATATAGATAGAGACAAAGACTCAGATGGATGGGAATGCTTTTATTTAAGGATTTTTTTTACTATTCTCCGTATTGTTATCTGATTTTTAAGGATAAAATATGAGATAGAGACCTTAAAACGTTTCTTATTTTCTTTAATTTGATTAGGGTGTTTATATAATCCGTTTCGGTTTATTCTGTTTTTTTAAAGTAAATTGGTATTAAATTATAAATTCTAAAATTTTGTTTGAAACCGATTTCGAAATTGGAATAGAATACTCACTCTATTTGAAATTAAAAGAAAATTCAATTAAATGTCGTAATTCGAAGTAGAATGCTCACTCATATGAATTCAAATTCGTAAACCGAAATCGGTTGGAGCTTAGATTTAGAGTGCAGTTTATTGGCCGAGTATCTAATAATTTATATATGCTATGATTAATTAAAATTAATTATTGTGGTGTTTGAAGCTCTTAAAAAAAAAAGAGTATTTTATTTTTCTGCTCATTTATTGGCCAGGTACACATTTCAGCTCTCACAACATGTAATTAAAAATTCCGTTTTCAATTATTATTAATTTTTAATATTTCTTATGTTTATTATTAATTTTTAATATTTTCTTATGTTTTTTTTACTTCTTTAAATAATAACAAATACATTTTTATTTTTCAAAAAGTACGATATATATAAATGATATTATACTTACCTGTTAAAGAAATTGATCATTTTTAAATTCAAGTTGATTTGCAATATATTACTTACTAGTGTTATTTATTTAATTATAATTAAACGTGTTGAGGTGTTATTTGAAAGAACTATTTTGTGTAATGTGGAGTTGTTTATTACAACTTGTTACAAAGAAGATTGAGCTATATAGACGGGTGAGTTTGCTCTATAATTAGTGTTTTTTAAGGGGAATATAATTTGGGTGTTTTAATATCATTTTTTATGGAGTTAATTACTGTTTTCGTCCCCGTGGTTTGTCAAAAATCACTATTTCAGTCCATTAGTTTAAAAATTGCGATTTCAATCCCTGTGGTTTCACTTTCGTAACCATTTCAGTCCATGTGGTTTCACTTTGGTAACCATTTCAATCCATTTATTCTGTAAATACAGGGACTGAAATGGTTACGAGATGGACTGAAATAGTTACGAAAGTGAAACCACAAGGACTGAAATCGCAATTTTTAAACTAATGGATTGAAATAGTGATTTTTGACAAACCACAGGGACGAAAACAGTAATTAACTCTTTTTTATGTTGAAATTGTGTTTGATTTGTAGATGAATTTAGCACTTTGGGATGTTTTAGCTATTATTAATCTATCGGTTTTTTATATCGGTTTCTCATTTCTACTAAATTACTTTTAATGAACATGAATTAGACACTTATGTTTGTCGATTATTGGTTTGTTAACTAGATTTACTTGATTGCTATGATGTTTATAGCTAGATGATGATGGTAAAAACTTATATTTTCATTACCTAACTAATATATTTTCTGCTTTATAATGTCATGGAAAAAAAAATTGTTGTAAACATAATCATAATTTTATAAGCATATTTGCAGACCGACCCATAACTTTTTTCATGATGGGTAAGATAAACCAAATTTTTAAAGGGGTAGGTAATCGAGACTTTTTTTTTTCTTTTTCTAAAAATAACACTTAAGATGCTTGCTCATATTGACCCTTCGCTTTCGGTCTCGCATACTTTGGTGAGGGTATTGATGTTAGGTTGTTGACAATTTCAACATCATGAAATTCCATGAGATTTTATAAGGAGTTATTGCAAGTGTTAATATTTTTAAGAGGCTTGTACTATCCGGACACCATCTGCGCCAATTTTCACACTTTTTGTGCCCTAGACGTCTCGTATAGGGCTATACGAGGCGTCTACGCACTGAATTCAAGGGGTCTCCAGAGGGTGTCAGACACAAAGTTTAAGAAAACCTATACGAAGAGTACAGCCCTATACGAGGCGTCTAGAACTTGGGTTTTTTTTTGTTGAAATAAGGGGTGTTTTGGTGGGTATTGGTACTGTTTTTTTGATAGTTTTTGAAGATTTGTTTTTTTAGCGAAAATTTTTTTGGTTTTAAAAAAAGTTTTGTTTTTTTCTTTGTTTTTTACACTATAAAAAAGTTTTTGTTTTTTAAAAATCAACTATTTTAAAAATCGGCTCTTTAAATATATTATATCGATTAAATATTATAATGTTTTTAACATTTTACTTTTTTAAATATTATTCTTCCGATTAAAATTTTATCTCGTTCAAATATTGTTTCCGTATTATATTCAGGGGATATATTGTTTTCGTATTATATTCAAAACATATATTGTTTCCGTATTATATCAATTTAAGACAACAATCATTAAGTAACCGAATAACTGAAAACAAACATAAATATGACATATATAAGATAACTTTGTACATCCATAAAAAAAATATATAAGATAAGTTTGTACATCCATAACAAAAATAAAAACAACAACAGGTCTATGCATCCAAATCCAAATCCAAATCCGAATCTGGATCTGGATCTGGCTGCTGCTGCTGATGTGGTGCTCGAGCTGGTGGAAGCGGTATCAGGGGTAATTCCTCTCTCTCTCGTCTATCCTGCTCGGCCCGTACCAGCCAACCTACCAAATCGTTGAGCCTGTCAAGCTCGGCTCGTACATCCGGATGTAGCGCAGCTCCTGGGGCATGACCTGGAATAACGTGACGTGGAAACTGAGGCGCCCCGGGAGGTGGCGGTGGCTGTGGCACCGCTGCACCGTCTAAATCCACCGGAGGGTCCTCCACGGGCACTGCATCAGCAGGATCTGCCGGAGGATAGACGAGCTCGAACTGCTCTGGTAGGGGCTCCCCTCTCCATATGCCCCCGTTGCGGTTTTTAAACCGCGGGCCAACGGGGAACCTCTTGATCAGTGTCATCCCACACAGCGATGGAAAACCTATCCGCGTCGGCATGACTGGCGGGGTCCGTAGATGTGGGTCCTCCTCCAGTACGATGCCCAATGAATGGGCAATGACGGTCACGTACGCGCTGCCATACAAAAATCCGCGCTCCTGCCGGTGATGGGCGGAGGCGTAGTACTGGGCTAGACCGTGTGCTAGTGCGCACGGCCTCCTGTACAACAAACAGTAAAAGAAAAAAAGATATGTGGTCGTACACCACTCATGGCTGTAGCCTCGCGCTGCAATAGAAGTAGCGAGCATATGGTGCATATACCTGCAGATAGTGTTAGCGAAATACAGAAACAGAGATTAATAAACAATACAAATAATCACAATAATTGCTGTAATAAACGTACGTACCTGTACAATGGGTCGTTAAAATTACAAATAAACTGTTTTAATCAATTCTAAATATAAAAAAAATATATAAATTTTTATAAAAATGTTATTAACCTGTTTTAATCAATTCTAATTATAGAAAAATGATAGAAATTATAAATTTTTTTTATAGAAATTGTAGAAAATTATAGAAATTAATACAAAAAAATACTATTAATTACAAAAAATACTATTAATTACAAAAATACTATTAATTACAAAAATCATTCTTCCGTATCACTATCGATGTAATTAAGACTGGGGTTTGATCTTCGCGGAGGGTTCATTATCGATGTATACCATTCTAGACGTGGCAAGTACATATCTTCCCATTGTTCCGTATGGGGTCTTCGGTGGGTCAACCATAGCCCGTGTACTGGTGGGAATTGGATAATCCCCTTCCAGCTTAACATGTATGAAGTGGTTCTCGTTAACATGTGTAAGTGTTATGAATAATGGTTGTTGATTAGCCAGAGGACTTAGTATCGGGAAGAAAGTGGAACCCGCACCCATGGTTGTCGTTAACAGGTGCACCCCGATACCGAACGTTTGTGCAATAAGAAGTCCTGCTAAGGGGAAGTCCATCCAATGATCCTCCCCACAACCGGACACTGAATCCCAAATTAGGCCCTGACGATGCGTGTAAAAATAACCTTTATCCCATGCTTCAAATATTGGGAACCAGATCGATTCGTTCTGATCCATTTCTTGGACAAGGTCCCTTCGAATGAGCCCCCATGAACTCTGATCCATACCTAAGCCCACAGCCACAGACCGAAACCCACAATGACCGTCCGGCATCACATCTCGTATGCACGAGACGTACGGTTGAAACACTGGCGGAATGGCAGACTTAAACTGTTTGATGATTCCCACGTACTCGTCCCCAATGATTAAAGGAAAACCGTGATCATCTCGTGTCTCTTTCTTCTTAGAACTCTTTGAACGGCTTAGGCTCGCTTTGAGTTTTTGGGACCTTATAACCGACTGTTGAGAGGCCTGTGACGGAACGTACGAGCTGTGGCGAGGTTTATCGTACTTACTTTGTCGGGAACCTTCAAAGCACGTGTTTGCATCACCGAAGGAGCTTCTCCTCAATTCTTCATCTATACGAGAGGCCTCGTCCAACCTTTGTTGTACCTGCTTTGTTGTTGGTCGGCCACGAGTATTTTGTTGGACAACCGGTGGTTTCTTGGTAGATTTCTTTGGAGTCAACACCGCTTTAATCTTTGACATCAGGCTTTTTTGCTGAGCTGGGGGGTGTGACTCTAATTGTTGTCTAACAATATTTAGCTCTTTGACCACGTCAACGTCATCGTTTATCAATTTACAACTTTGGAAGTTAAGTTTCCGCCAGAAGACGTCTATGTCTTCGAGTTGAATCAGACGCTCTGCACGGTTAAAAACAACATTGTTTAAGTCACATGATTAACGGAAATATATCACACAAGTGTTGTACGTTTAACAATTATTACCTTCACGCATGTACTTTTCTATCCTACAAGCACAGGGCAACCCACAACTGTACCACATTTGGCAACCACATGATGAATGAAAGCGCTCCAAGACATCTAGCTTCCTAATTGCCTCTCCACTCAACAAGTCAATGGCTGTATGGGATACTTTTCCAAGTAGGTGTTGAAACAGCGGGTGTTTGTGGTGGTTCATTCTTTTTTCGATGCTTTCTCGAAAAGTCTTCCTTATTTCACCGAACTGTGTCTCAACTATATCCCGGACACAACCAACTACACGGTCCAGCGAGCTCCTATCTAGGACGTATCTCTTTAAGTTGGCGTGTTGGCTCTCAACTCTGTTTGTGGTACGATTACCAAAGTTGCGCCTTTTATCAGTCCACGCAAAGACGAACATCTCCTTATAGTCTTTTAGCCAGTTATCGTACACGTAATTGAAGACACCTAAAAAGTAAAAATAATTTAATAAAATTTGCATAGGTGAGTTGTATGTTATTAGAAAAACTTACTAGAACGTTTGCACTCCACAAGTCGCTTTCGCATGTTGCGCAAGTGGTACTCGTAGATGGGTATGGATGGAGACTCAATCAATGTCCCCCAGAATGACAAAAATTTATCCTAGTCTTCGTCTGTGAAGGCAGCCTTGCAGTGCTTCATAACATTCTGTTGTATGTGCCACCTGCAAAGAAGCCTGGAGGCGTCTGGAAATACTTTAGCACACGCGCCCATAAGGGCTAGGTCTCTATCCGTTAAAATCACACGTGGCTCCATACATTCATCCAATATTGACTTGACCCTCTCAAGCACCCACACAAAGTTATCACCCCGTTCTTTACTAACAACGACATACGCGATAATAAACGATTTGTTGGTAGGCGTCATACCAACAATCTGGATAAATGGCATATTGTATATGTTTGTCTTGTACGTCGCATCGATCATCATGACGTGGGGGAATGCACGTCACATGTCTCTCGAGTACCGATGAAGAAAGAAGATCTCTGTTACGATCTCTGTTCCGGGTTCCTCCTGTGTCTCGTAAATAAAGTCGTTGTTTATCAGCATGTTTTCTAGTGACTGCATGGGAGTCAATCCTTGTCTTTGTTCGGCTCTAATCTTCGCCACAACGTTTTGAACGTCTTTCTGAACATGAAACCTGTCGGGGTCATCCTTCCTTATCATTTGAAATATTTTGCGCGACTCCATGTTTTGAGCTGTTAGCTGCTCGATCAGTATCATTTCGCTTGGAGTAAACCTTCGCACAAAAGCGTGGGCCGACAGGTCCTCACAAAGTTCGTGGTTATGTTAAATTTTTCCGTCTTTTATCTCCCAGGTTTCATACGGGTGGTTTCGCACAGCCAGCAGGTAAAACGGGCAACCGGTTTTTTTGCTTCCGGCTTTTCTAAGTGTTGCTGTAGTCTGGTGCTCACCACCACAATCACATTCAAGCCATACCCTCCCGGTTCTTCCCCCGATTTTCTTTGATCGACGGGTGACAATAACGAAACCATCCGCGTTTGCTATTTCTTGTATCCGTTTCTTTAGTTCATCTAAAGAGTTGAAAACCTGTAACATCGACAATAATAATAATAAAATAATAATAATAAAATAGTAATTGATACCTGCTTTTTTAAGTACGGACTGTCCGGGATGGGAGGTGCCTCACCACCATATCTACCATATCCACCATAACCACCATATCCTCCAACGTCCGGATTGTTTTGATGAATGTAAGGAGTGCCCAGGGAAATGAATTGCTGATTACCACCGTCTCCTCCGTATCCATCGTATCCTCCGTATCCACCGTCTCCTCCGTATCCACCGTCTCCTCCGTATCCACCGTTTCCTCCGTATCCACCGTAAGAATATTCACACCCGTATCTATAATCCGGATACCCTTGTTGCGTCGGATAACTTGGTTGACCAGCATGGTATGAGTCATCTACAGGGGCTGTTTCATCAACAGGGGGATGCTTGTTCAAATCTAGAAACGGTCTGTTTTGTTTTCCTTGTATACTAGACACAACCTCCTCTTGCTCATTAGAATCGGGAATGCCAGACTCCTCCAAAATAAACAACCGTATCATCATTAGTAAATAATAAACTAAAACAACAACTAATTAAAACATTTAAGCTAATAACTGTTACCGGAACGCTTTTGGGCACCCAGTTGTCGCTAGATTACTGCCCGAAGACATAGTTGCCGTCCCAGTATGATGACATTTCAACATTTCGGGATGATAAGAACACAAATGCAAACAACACTTTCGAAGAAATACAAGAAGAAACAGAATGAATGAAAGAAATGTTGAATGCTCGGGTGGACCAAGAATGCGCTGTATGTTGCACTTTATGTGAGATATAGACGCCTCGTATAGCTCTAGACACCCCGTATAGCTTTAAGTCACATGTCAGACTCATAGTCAAATCAGTCTCTAAGACGCCTCGTATAGGCCTATACGAGGCGTCTTATGTCCCTCGTATCGGTCCCTCGTACAGGCCTAGACTCCCTGTCTAATGTGTTTGCGTCTATCCTTTGTCATGAATCGTAACCCTAACCCTTCACCAGTCGTTTCACCTGAATCGTGATTTGACCCGTCGCCAATGGAAGTCAGATGCAAGCAAGGGTGTTCGATTAAAGTGTTCGAATCCAGGAGGCGTTCTGGCCAGGTAAAACTCCCGAGTTCAATTTATGTCTTGCATGATTACCTCAGCCCTCGTTCTTTGTTTAATACTCGGATTTGATAGATGAGTTTGGTAGATGAGTTTATGATAATGTTAGTTTAAATTATGAAGAACAGAAAAAATGAATTGAAGGTTGATGTATGAATAGAATGTTTATGATCTCGCCTGATAGTAAGATAGGATCATGAATCTCTTTGAGAGTTGAGACCGCAAGAAGTCAAGATAGGTTTGTTTTATTTAGTATGTTTATCGCATACTTTCATTGGTTTATTAAGTCTGCCAGAAGTCTGCTTTTATGCAAGTTTATTTGATAAAAAGAGCCGTCGTGGTCTTGGTTTGATCACAAAAAACCGATTGGTCAAGTTTTGTTTTTGGGACCTGATTTCTAACAACATGAATCATCAATTTATAGGGCAAAACTTAGTACACAGTTATAATGAGTAGTAATTAACTTTTAAGAACTGTAGATAGAGCATTATCTGAAATATATGTTGTATTTTTATTTTGTTTTACATTTTGGTGTGATCAATGATGTTGCATGTTATGAAATATAATTGCTGAAGGAAGACCCGTAAGACAGAGGCGGCTTCCATGTTGCTGTGGTATTGGTATGGGATGGTGCTTGTAAGTTGTTAGGCGTTCTGGCCAGGTAAAAATCCTGAGTTCAATTTATGTCTAGCTTGATTACCTCAGCCCTCGTTCTTTGTTTAATACTCGGATTTGATTGATGAGTTTGGTAGATGAGTTTATGATAATGTTAGTTTAAATTATGAAGAACAGAAAAAATGAATGGAAGGTTGATGTATGAATAGAATGTTTATGATCTCGCCTGATAGTAAGATAGGATCATGAATCTCTTTGAGAGTTGAGACCGCAAGAAGTCAAGATAGGTTTGTTTTATTTAGTATGTTTATCGCTTACTTTAATTGGTTTATTAAGTCTGCCAGAAGTATGCTTTTCTGCAAGTTTATTCGATAAAAAGAGCCGTCGTGGTCTTGGTTTGATCACAAAAAACCGATTGGTCGAGTTTTGTTTTTGGGACCTGATTTCTAACAACATGAATCATCAATTTATAGGGCAAAACTTAGTACACAGTTATAATGAGTAGTAATTAACTTTTAAGAACTGTAGATAGAGCATTATCTGAAATATATGTTGCATTTTTATTTTGTTTTACATTTTGGTATGATCAATGAAGTTGCATTTGCTGAAGGAAGACCCGTAAGACAGAGGCGGCTTCCATGATGCTGTGGTATTGGTATGGGATGGTGCTTGTAAGTCGTTAGGCGTTCTGGCCAGGTAAAAATCCAGAGTTCAATTTATGTCTAGGATGATTACCACAGCCATCGTTATTTGTTTAATACTCGGATTTGATAGATGAGTTTGGTAGATGAGTTTATGATAATGTTAGTTTAAATTATGAAGAACAGAAAAAATGAATTGAAGGTTGATGTATGAATAGAATGTTTATGATCTCGCCTGATAGTAAGATAGGATCATGAATCTCTTTGAGAGTTGAGACCGCAAGAAGTTAAGATAGGTTTGTTTTATTTAGTATGTTTATCGCTTACTTTAATTGTTTATTAAGTCTGCCAGAAGTCTGCTTTTATGCAAGTTTATTCGATAAAAAGAGCCGTCGTGGTCTTGGTTTGATCACAAAAAACCGATTGGTCGAGTTTTGTTTTTGGGACCAGATTTCTAACAACATGAATCATCAATTTACAGGGCAAAACATAGTACACAGTTATAATGAGTAGTAATTAACTTTTAAGAACTGTAGATAGAGCATTATCTGAAATATATGTTGTATATTTATTTTGTTTTAAATTTTGGTATGATCAATGATGTTGCATGTTATGAAATATAATTGCTGAAGGAAGAAATATAATTGCTGAAGGAAGACCCGTAAGACAGAGGCGGCTTCCATGCTGCTGTGGTATTGGTATGGGATGGTGCTTGTAAGTCGTTAGGCGTTCTGGCCAGGTAAAAAACCCGAGTTCAATTTATGTCTAGCATGATTACCTCAGCCCTCGTTCTTTGTTTAATACTCGGATTTGATAGATGAGTTTGGTAGATGAGTTTATGATAATGTTAGTTTAAATTATGAAGAACAGAAAAAATGAATTGAAGGTTGATGTATGAATAGAATGTTTATGATCTCGCCTGATAGTAAGATAGGATCATGAATCTCTTTGAGAGTTGAGACCGCAAGAAGTCAAGATAGGTTTGTTTTATTTAGTATGTTTATCGCTTACTTTAATTGGTTTATTAAGTCTGCCAGAAGTCTGCTTTTATGCAAGTTTATTCGATAAAAAGAGCCGTCGTGGTCTTGGTTTGATCACAAAAAACCAATTGGTCGAGTTTTGTTTTTGGGACCTGATTTCTAACAATATGAATCATCAATTTATAGGGCAAAACTTAGTACACAGTTATAATGAGTAGTAATTAACTTTTAAGAACTGTAGATAGAGCATTATCTGAAATATATGTTGTATTTTTATTTTGTTTTACATTTTGGTATGATCAATGATGTTGCATGTTATGAAATATAATTGCTGAAGAAAGACCCGTAAGACAGAGGCGGCTTCCATGCTGCTGTGGTATTGGTATGGGATGGTGCTTGTAAGTCGTTAGGCGTTCTGGCCAGGTAAAAATCCCCAGTTCAATTTATGTCTAGCATGATTACCTCAGCCCTCGTTCTTTGTTTAATACTCGGATTTGATAGATGAGTTTGGTAGATGAGTTTATGATAATGTTAGTTTAAAGAAAAAATTGCAGAAAACAACCTTTATGTATACCCCAAACTGCACTTTATACCTTTCACTATGAAATCCGCCAAAACCAACCTTTACGTTCATGTTTTGTTACACATCACAACCTTTACACCAAACCTACTCAAAAAAGTCAGTTAAGTTGCCCCATGTGCGATGCACGTGAGGGCATATATGTCTTTTCCTTTGAATAATATATTTAAATAAATAATTAAATCAGATTTTAAAAAACTAATATATATATACCCCTTATCTTTTTCTCTTGGCTCTCTCTCTCTATTCAACAAACCCCCACCACCACCACCACCACCAAATTCAGCCACCGTCTCCACCGAATCCAGCCGGCATGAATCAACGATCGGCTTGAATCAATGATCTCTTCCGCCATCGGCTTGAATCAACGCACGTCGTCTCTCTCTAACTCTATTTACAGCTTGCAACCAATATCCACCCTCAAATTCCACTGCATAAAATTCTAAAAAAGAGGAAAAACTTAACCAACCTGCGATCAGACGCACCTCGAATAACATGATAATTCGTGACAACATGTCCTTTCTTATCCCAAACAAATCCTGATCCCGACCCCTGCGGCACCTCCAACACATCCAAAGTAAACGCATCCTGCCTAAACAACACAACTTCACTAAAAAAACCGAACAAATCAACAAAACTACCTCCATTAAAAAAAACAATTGCACATTCTCATTCCTTTAACCTAAACATATAAATCACAAGTTATAACATATTATAACAATACCTAGCAGCTAAGTTCGTTATATATACAACCGAAGGTGTATTCTCCTGAAACAGACGAACGGTAGTGAGCTCATCCGTCTGCAGCTTCCGAGACGGAGTGACAACAAACGCAGCAGCGGAATCGACATCGGTGACAAACACAGAGACGAATAGGGCTACGGACGTGATTAACACGACCAACGAGTCTAGAAACTTGTTGATGGCGGATTTAGGCGCCGGCGAGTGGCTGAATTCGGTGGTGAAGGTGGTTGAATTTGGTGGTGGTGGTGGGGGTTTGTTGAATAGAGAGAGAGAGAGCCAAGAGAAAAAAGATAAAGGGGTATATATATATTAATTTTTTAAAATCTGATTTAATTATTTATTTAAATATATTATTCAAAGGAAAAGACATATATGCCCTCATGTGCATCGCACATGGGGCAACTTAACTGACTTTTTTGACTAAGTTTGGTGTAAAGGTTGTGATGTGTAACAAAACATGAACGTAAAGGTTGGTTTTGACGGATTTCATAGTGAAAGGTATAAAGTGCAGTTTGGGGTATACATAAAGGTTGTTTTCTGCAATTTTGTCTAGTTTAAATTATGAAGAACAGAAAAAATGAATTGAAGGTTGATGTATGAATAGAATGTTTATGATCTCGCCTGATAGTAAGATAGGATCATGAATCTCTTTGAGAGTTGAGACCGCAAGAAGTCAAGATAGGTTTGTTTTATTTAGTATGTTTATCGCTTACTTTAATTGGTTTATTAAGTCTGCCAGAAGTCTGCTTTTATGCAAGTTTATTCGATAAAAAGAGCCGTCGTGGTCTTGGTTTGATCACAAAAAACCGATTGGTCGAGTTTTGTTTTTGGGACCTGATTTCTAACAAGATGAATCATCAATTTATAGGGCAAAACTTAGTACACAGTTATAATGAGTAGTAATTAACTTTTAAGAACTGTAGATAGAGCATTATCTGAAATATATGTTGTATTTTTATTTTGTTTTACATTTTGGTATGATCAACGATGTTGCATGTTATGAAATATAATTGCTGAAGGAAGACCCGTAAGACAGAGGCGGCTTCCATGCTGCTGTGGTATTGGTATGGGATGGTGCTTGTAAGTCGTTAGGCGTTCTGGCCAGGTAAAAATCCCGAGTTCAATTTATGTCTAGTATGATTACATCAGCCCTCGTTCTTTGTTTAATACTCGGATTTGATAGATGAGTTTGGTAGATGAGTTTATGATAATGTTAGTTTAAATTATGAAGAACAGAAAAAATGAATTGAAGGTTGATGTATGAATAGAATGTTTATGATCTCGCCTGATAGTAAGATAGGATCATGAATCTCTTTGAGAGTTGAGACCGCAAGAAGTCAAGATAGGTTTGTTTTATTTAGTATGTTTATCGCTTACTTTAATTGGTTTATTAAGTCTGCCAGAAGTCTGCTTTTATGCAAGTTTATTCGATAAAAAGAGCCGTCGTGGTCTTGGTTTGATCACAAAAAACCGATTGGTCGAGTTTTGTTTTTGGGACCTGATTTCTAACAATATGAATCATCAATTTATAGGGCAAAACTTAGTACACAGTTATAATGAGTAGTAATTAACTTTTAAGAACTGTAGATAGAGCATTATCTGAAATATATGTTGCATTTTTATTTTGTTTTACATTTTGGTATGATCAATGATGTTGCATTTGCTGAAGGAAGACCCGTAAGACAGAGGCGGCTTCCATGCTGCTGTGGTATTGGTATGGGATGGTGCTTGTAAGTCGTTAGGCGTTCTGGCCAGGTAAAAATCCCGAGTTCAATTTATGTCTAGCATGATTACCTCAGCCCTCGTTCTTTGTTTAATACTCGGATTTGATAGATGAGTTTGGTAGATGAGTTTATGATAATGTTAGTTTAAATTATGAAGAACAGAAAAAATGAATTGAAGGTTGATGTATGAATAGAATGTTTATGATCTCGCCTGATAGTAAGATAGGATCATGAATCTCTTTGAGAGTTGAGACCGCAAGAAGTCAAGATAGGTTTGTTTTATTTAGTATGTTTATCGCTTACTTTAATTGGTTTATTAAGTCTGCCAGAAGTCTGCTTTTATGCAAGTTTATTCGATAAAAAGAGCCGTCGTGGTCTTGGTTTGATCACAAAAAACCAATTGGTCGAGTTTTGTTTTTGGGACCTGATTTCTAACAACATGAATCATCAATTTATAGGGCAAAACTTAGTACACAGTTATAATGAGTAGTAATTAACTTTTAAGAACTGTAGATAGAGCATTATCTGAAATATATGTTGTATTTTTATTTTGTTTTACATTTTGGTATGATCAATGATGTTGCATGTTATGAAATATAATTGCTGAAGAAAGACCCGTAAGACAGAGGCGGCTTCCATGCTGCTGTGGTATTGGTATGGGATGGTGCTTGTAAGTCGTTAGGCGTTCTGGCCAGGTAAAAATCCCGAGTTCAATTTATGTCTAGCATGATTACCTCAGCCCTCGTTCTTTGTTTAATACTCGGATTTGATAGATGAGTTTGGTAGATGAGTTTATGATAATGTTAGTTTAAATTATGAAGAACAGAAAAAATGAATTGAAGGTTGATGTATGAATAGAATGTTTATGATCTCGCCTGATAGTAAGATAGGATCATGAATCTCTTTGAGAGTTGAGACCGCAAGAAGTCAAGATAGGTTTGTTTTATTTAGTATGTTTATCGCTTACTTTAATTGGTTTATTAAGTGTAACAACCCTCGGTAAAACCAACACACGCATAATATTTCCGACACACTATTATATCTTAAAATATCCTTATATGTCTTTAAATACACCCCGTATGTGAAAACCAAGCCCGGAATACGTTATAGTATTTAAATAAAATATAAAAGTTTAAATTTAGGGCTAAAGTGGGCCGCGTAACCCCCCCCCAAACCCTTACGCGGGCGGTATGAAGGCTAGAATCAGAAATCGTTGATTTCTTTAGTTGAAGCGGGCCGCGTAAGAGTTCTCGATAGTGTATGCGGGCCTCGAGAGACCTACAACGTGGAGACACCAGATGCCAACACGTGTCGACATCGTGTCAAGCCTAGTGGTGATCCGGATAAGCTATGTGTTGACCCTCGGTTTGACGCGGGCCGCGTAAGGCTTCGCCTTACCTTACGCGGGCCGCCTGGGAACCAGATTTCAGCACTATAAATAGAACGCATCAGTTTTTGTGTTCCGTCGCTCACATCTTTCTTTCTAAACGAATTTCGGAAGTTATAAGTATTATAGTCGGGTATAATACCCCTAATTAGCGAGGTTCTGCTCCGTTGTAAGTATTATAACCCTAGTTTCATAATAGTTACGTTGCCCGATTGATTTAGGGTTCCGTAACAACTGTCGTGGTTCTGCCCAACGTAGTTGTTGGAATGCCGTCTCGGGGAGGGTATCATTAATAATTTCAAAGGGTTATGATACTAACCAATTTACATTTGTATAAATTATAGTGTATATCCAGGAAACCCTTACAAGAAATCTAAGATAGCAATGTGAGTTTATCCTCTTTTTGATAATCTTTTTGGTAATGTTTTACCAAACCTTAAATGTTTTACTATGAAAATTAGCAGTGATTGAGTCTTTGTAGTTCTTCAATTACTGCCGGCATGTTGGGGTTTTGTATACAAAATGTACTACACTGTGAGTAGTAAGTCGAGGATGACAATACGTTACCATTGGACAATGAGTTAGCCAATGGGTAATATGACCCACAAGTCAGGGTTGACAGTACTAATGGAGTAATTGTGTAGACATAAACAATGTGATCGCTCTCAATACTGTTCACTGTGACTTTTATTTAAACTTGATTAAACTGGGATTCACTCACCAGTATTTCCGACTGACAAATGTTTTTAATACACGTTTCAGGTAACCCAATGTGACAGCCAATTAGTAAAAAGCCAGCTGGAGAGCACTGAAGGCTTGGAAAAATGTGGCTATAAAAGTTACCAAATAAACGATGTTTTAAAATTCAATAAAATAGGGTTTATCCCTATAAATGTATTGTACTAAGAAACTTGGGTTTTACCCATGTGATTATTTATATTAAATGAGGTGGTTTTACTCTGTTAAACATTTCCTCACTACGGTCCTGATGTAAATTCCGCTGCAAGATTAATTAACTGATACCACCACTACTGAGTTCGCGTCCGCCCGTTCCCGGGACATATAAGGGATCGGGGGTTGCGACAGGAGGTGGTATCAGAGCCTAGCCACTGGTCTGAGCCAAAGAAGTGTTCTGCTGACACTTAAATTCTAAATTTTGTGTTAGGAAATAATGGAAATACGTGCATAACTGTATTTAATTGTTATGTGTTATTTGACTATCTGTTAGTTTACAGTATGAGTGATCAAGGACCCTTAGACATAAATCGTCAGTTGTCTGATTCACCTAGGAGTGAAGGTACCTCTTCACAGCCTGCCCTTTCTGGGTATTCTGCTGATCAGGAAGAAGGAGTGTTTGCTTTTAGAGCTCAGTCAGAAGAGCCATTCCCTCATAAGAAACGAGGATGGTTCAGTAAGGAAGCCTTTGCTCGTAGGAAGAGAATGTGAAAGTTGCAACAGCAAAGAGTTCTAGCAGCTGCTAAGCGTAGAACAGATGCCAATACGCAGGATATGCTTAATAGAAGCCTAGCTAATTTCCATATCCTAGCTACAACTGCTGCTGACCCAAGTCTGGAACAATTAGTAGCCCCACAACCACAAAACCCAGAACAACCCATGGAGATAGAAATTCCTGATAACCAAGTAGAGATGCATGACTTTAACCCAGAAGAAATCCCTAGGATACCTGCACCTAACCCCCTAGACCCAAATTATGACCCCTGGTGGGACGATAATAGGGACTTTGTGCAAGGTTACCCTATCCAGGAATACCCACCCATACAGAACATAGAAGCTTACCCAGGTATGGACCCTTTAGATCCCTATTACTAAAATGATTATATTAGGGAGATCTTAGAGGATCCTTACCAATTTCAGGAACTTTCACCCCCATATCAGGAACCTGCACCCCAGATTCCGAACCTAGTCCGAGAACCTGCACCCCAATGAGTGCAGAAAACGTGCAAGAACTTAGGACTTTCAGGGAGGAAATTTTAGAAAGCAGTGAGAGAATGCGTCAGGTGGGAGAGCGTCTCGTATGGAAATACGATGAGCGCAATATGGATTTTTGGATAAATCCATATCCGTGAATGTGAGAATGGAGGAAATAGTAGTAATAATAATAATAAAATATAATAAAATAAAAATAAAATATGTGTGTACGGATGCATATTACTATTAGTGTGATTCTATTTCTGTTGGTATTGTAATTTTATTTCAGTACTAGTGTGTAATAGATACATAATAGTATGAGAATAGAGTAAAAGTAAGCATAGCAGTAAGCGACCAGTTGAACCAGAAAACAGCGTGAACAATGGACCTGTACTTCAAATGCCTATTCCTAAAAGAAGAAGAACCATGCCTTATGGTTGTTCTTATAAAGAATTCTGGTCTTGTAAACCAATGGAATTCTCGGGCAACGAAGGGGCCATTGCAACCTTACGCTGGATAGAGAAGACTGAGGCAGTCTTAAGGATAAGCAAGTGTGCTGAAGAAGATAGGATATTGTTTGCTTCTAACCTGTTTAAGAATGCAGCACTAGAATGGTGGAACACTATCCAGACAAGAGGAAGTGATCAAACCTACAATATGGAATGGGAAGAATTTAAGAACAAAGTAGAAAGGAAATTCTGCCCGCCCAATGAGAAGGAACAGATAACAAACAAATTCCTAAACCTTAGGATGACTGGTGTGGATAGTAAGGGATATACTAAGATATTCTTTGAATATGTTAGAATAGTGCCGACCCTTGCTTCACCAGAACCAGTGTTAATTTCTCGTTATATTTGGGGATTAATTGGAGAGATTAGACATGTAGTCAAGGCAGCTAGACCTCAAACTATAGAAGAAGCTGTAGAACTAGCAAATACCTTGACAGATGAGTTAATCCGTACTAGAGAAGAAGACCAGAGGAGAAACCTAACCCAAAGGCTTATACAAGAATTCCGTTATGGGAATTACAACCGTAGGAATATGGGTTCTACCTCTGCACCTTTCTGCAAAGTCTGCAAGAAAAAAGCATTCGGGAAAATGCTCCATTCTTTTCAATTATTGCAAGATGCCAGGACACAAGGAAGAAAATTTCAGGAAGAAATCCAGTAATGGATTTTGCTACAACTGTGGAGAAAAATGTCATATCAGGTCAAACTGTCCGAAATTAGCTCCAGCTGCGGACAACAAGAATACCAAAAATGCTAGAGCATTTGTTTTGACTGTAGATGAAGCCAAGATGATTCCAGATGTCATCGCTGGTACGTTTTTAGTTAATGATGTTTTTGCTAAAGTATTATTTGACTCTGGTGCAAACCAAAGTTTTATCAATACTTCGTTTTGCAAAATTCTAAATCAGTCATTAACTAAACTACCACAAGAATGTCTAGTAGAGACAACCAATGGAGAAACCGTTAGGATTTCTGAAATCTTGCAGGGAGCAAGAATAGAAATTTTTAACCAAACATTTAGGGCAAATCTTTATCCCATGAATTTGGCAGGATTTGATGTTGTTTTAGGAATGGATTAGTTAATAGCCAATAAAGCTAATATTTTATGTGATCAAAAGTCAATTCAAGTAAATTCACCAAAAGGTAAAACGATCACAATTAAAGGAGATAAACCTTCTAGGTTTACTAAATTTATCTCTGTGATGAAAACTGCAAGTTGTATAAGAAAAGGTTCTATAGTGTATTTGATTTCTATAATCACTAACACTAAAGGAAAAGAACTAAAAGACATTCCAGTAGTGTTACAGTTTTCAGATGTCTTTCCAGAAGAATTGCCAGGGCAACCTCCGGATAGAGAAGTTGAATTCAGAATCCATTTGCTACCAGGGACAGCACCAATTGCCAAAGCACCTTACCGTTTGGCACCTGCAGAAATGCAAGAATTAAAGAAACAATTAGATGAATTGTTGGAGAAAGGATTTATACAATCGAGTTCGTCGCCATGGGGAGCGCTGATACTGTTCGTTAAAAAGAAAGACGGATCAATGCGTATGTGCATTGACTACCGTGAATTGAACAAGGTCACGATTAAGAATCGGTACCCATTACCGAGAATCGATGATCTGTTTGATCAACTACAAGGAGCTCGATTTTTCTCTAAAAATCGATTTAAGGTCATGATATCATCAATTAAAGGTACAGGAAGAGGACATTCCTAAGACCGCTTTTAGAACAAGGTATGGTCATTATGAGTTTACTGTCATGCCATTTGGTTTAACCAATGCCCCAGCTGCATTTATGGACATGATGAACCGAATATGTAAGCTATATTTGGATAAATTCATAATTGTCTTCATAGATGATATTCTAATTTACTCTAAGAATAAAGAGGATCATGCAAAACATTTGCACGCACTTTTAAGTTTGTTAAGAAAGGAAAAGCTTTATGCTAAGTTTTCAAAGTGCGAATTTTGGTTAGAACAGGTACAATTCCTTGGACACCTAGTCAATCATGAAGGAATTCATGTAGATCCAACAAAGATTGAAGCAATTACTAAATGGAAAACCCCTGAGTCACCAACCGAGGTTAGAAGTTTCTTAGGATTGGCCGGTTATTATAGAAGATTTATTCAAGATTTTTCTAGAATAGCCATTCCTTTAACTAAGTTAACCTGTAAATCTGTTAAGTTTGAATGGGGAGTAAAACAAGAAGAAGCTTTAGCATTCTTAAGCAAAGATTAACCCATGCACCCATATTAGCGTTACCAGAAGGAACTGAAGACTTTGTAGTCTATTGTGACGCCTCTAAATTAGGTTATGGATGTGTGTTGATGCAACGCCAGAAGGTTATAGATTATGCATCTAGACAACTTAAGAATCATGAAGAGAATTGTTCAACTCATGATTTAGAACTAGGAGCTATAATTTTTGCTCTTAAGATTTGGAGACATTACCTTTATGGTAGTAAGTTTACCATATTCACTGATCATAAGAGTTTAAGGTATATTTTCAAACAAAAGGAATTGAATATGAGACAAAGACGCTGGATGGAGATGCTTAGTGATTATGATTGTGATATCCAGTATCATGAAGAAAGAGCAAATGTAGTGGCAGATGCTTTAAGTCGAAAGTATCATGAAAAGCCAAAAAGGGTACGTTCTCTTAAATTAAATTTGCAAGTAGATTTAAATGAACAAATAAGAGAAGCACAAGAATCAGTAATCAAGGATGATTCTGAAAAATTAAAAGGTATGTTAAAGGAATTAAAACAAGGAATAGATGGAATTTGGAGATTCCATGAAAAGAGAACGTGGATACCTAAATTAAAAAACCTGCGTAATCGTATATTAGAAGAAGCCCATAAGTCTAAATACACGATGCATCCAGTAAGTGATAAAATGTACCAGGATTTAAGGAAAAATTTATGGTGGATATGAATGAAAAAGGACATAGCAGCCTATGTTTCTAAATGTTTAACTTGTTCACAAGTTAAAGCTGAACACCAGAAACCTTCAGGTTTGTTACAGCAATTAGAAATGCCAGTTTGGAAATGGGAATTAATAACAATGGATTTTGTTACTAAATTACCCAAAAACTAGGAAAGGAAATGATACAATCTGGGTGATTGTAGATAGGCTAACCAAGTCAGCTCATTTTCTACCAATGAAGGAAACAATTAGTATGGAACAATTATCTAAATTGTATGTAAATGAAATTGTTCTTTACATGGCATTCCTTTATAAATTGTTTCTGATAGAGATAGTCGATTTACCTCTCATTTTTGGTCAAGTTTCCAAAAGGCAATGGGAACCAAGTTAAAGCTAAGTACGGCCTATCATCCACAAACGGATGGACAAAGCGAAAGGATAATTCAGACAATGGAGGACATGCTTAGAGCTTGTGTAATTGACTTTGGAGGTAATTGGGACGATCACTTACCTTTAATAGAATTTTCTTATAATAATAGTTATCACACAAGTATCAATGCTGCACCATTCGAAGCACTTTACGGACGAAAGTGCCGAACCCCAGTCTGTTGGCCAGAAATTGGGGAAAAGCAACTATCTGGACCTGAGATAGTGCAAGAAACCACCGACAAGATTATTCAAGTCAAGGAACGACTGAAAGCAGCACGTGATCGACAAAAGAGTTATGCCAATAACCGACGCAAACCATTGGAATTTCAGGTAGGAGATAAAGTATTGTTGAAAGTCTCTCCTTGGAAAGGAGTAATAAGATTCATCAAACGAGGAAAGCTAAGTCCCAGGTATATTGGACCATTTGAGATTATTAGAAGAATAGGACCTGTAGCCTATCAGCTACAACTGCCAGAAGAGATGGCAGGAATACATGATGTGTTTCATGTATCAAATCTCAAAAAGTGTTTAGCTGATGAATCACTGATAGTACCCCTTAAGGATATAGAGGTAAATGAACAACTCAAATTTGTAGAAAGGCCTCTACAGATTGAAGACAGAAAAGTCAAAAATCTCAAACATAAGAGACTAGTTCTAGTCAAAGTAAAGTGGGATTCCAAAAGAGGACCTGAGTATACACGGGAGCTTGAATCTGAAATGCAAAGGAAATATCCGCACTTGTTCCAGTAGATCTCGAGGACGAGTTCTAAAACAAGGTGGGGTGAATGTAACAACCCTCGGTAAAACCAACACTCTCATAATATTTCCGACACCCTATTATATCTTAAAATATCCTTATATGTCTTTAAATACACCCCGTATGTGAAAACTAAGCCCAGAATACGTTATAGTATTTAAATAAAATATAAAAGTTTAAATTTATGGCTAAGGCGGGCCGCGTGAACCCACCCCAAACCCTTACACGGGCGGTATGAAGGCTAGAATTAGAAATCGTTGATTTCTTTAGTTGAAGCGGGCCGCGTAAGAGTTCTCGATAGTGTATGCGGGCCTCGAGAGACCTACAATGTGGAGATACCAGATGCCAACACGTGTCGACATCGTGTCAAGCCTAGTGGTGATCCGGATAAGCTATGTGTTGACCCTCAGTTTGACGCGGGCCGCGTAAGGCTTCGCCTTACCTTACGCGGGCCGCCTGGGAACCAGATTTCAGCACTATAAATAGAACGCATCAGTTTTCGTTTTCCGTCGCTCACATCTTTCTTTCTAAACGAATTTATGAAGTTATAAGCATTATAGTCGGGTATTATACCCCTAATTAGCGAGGTTCTGCTCCGTTGTAAGTATTAAAACCCCAGTTTCATAATAGTTACGCAGCCCGATTGATTTAGGGTTCCGTAACAACTGTCGTGGTTCTGCCCGACGTAGTTGTTGGAATGCCGTCTCGGGGAGGGTATCATTAATAATTTCAAAGGGTTATGATACTAACCAATATACATTTGTATAAATTATAGATTATATCCAGGAAACCCTTACAAGAAATCTAAGATAGCAAAGTGAGTTTATCCTCTTTTTGATAATCTTTTTGGTAATGTTTTACCAAACCTTAAATGTTTTACTATGAAAATTAGCAGTGATTGAGTCTTTGTAGTTCTTCAATTACTACCGGTATGTTGGGGTTTTCTATACAAAATGTACTACACTGTGAGTAGTAAGTCGAGGATGACAATACGTTACCATTGAACAATGAGTTAGCCAATGGGTAATATGACCCACAAGTCAGGGTTGACAGTACTAATGGAGTAATTGTGTAGACATAAACAATGTGATCGCTCTCAATACTGTTCACTGTGACTTTTATTTAAACTTGATTAAACTGGGATTCACTCACCAGTATTTCCGACTGACAAATGTTTTTAAAACACGTTTCAGGTAACCCAATGTGACAGCCAATTAGTAAAAAGCCAGCTGGAGAGCACTGAAGGCTTGGAAAAATGTGGCTATAAAAGTTACCAAATAAACGATGTTTTAAAATTCAATAAAATAGGGTTTATCCCTATAAATGTATTATACTAAGAAACTTGGTTTTTACCCATGTGATTATTTATATTAAATGAGGTGGTTTTACTCTGATAAACATTTCCTAACTACGGTCCTGATGTAAATTCCGCTGCAAGATTAATTAACTGATACCACCACTACTGAGTTCGCGTCCACCCGTTCCCGGGACATATAAGGGATCGGGGGTTGCGACATTAAGTCTGCCAGAAGTCTGCTTTTATGCAAGTTTATTCGATAAAAAGAGCCGTCGTGGTCTTGGTTTGATCACAAAAAACCGATTGGTCGAGTTTTGTTTTTGGGACCTGATTTCTAACAACATGAATCATCAATTTATAGGGCAAAACTTAGTACACAGTTATAATGAGTAGTAATTAACTTTTAAGAACTGTAGATAGAGCATTATCTGAAATATATGTTGTATTTTAATTTTGTTTTACATTTTGGTATGATCAATGATGTTGCATGTTATGAAATATAATTGCTGAAGGAAGACCCGTAAGACAGAGGCGACTTCCATGCTGCTGTGGTATTGGTATGGGATGGTGCTTGTAAGTCGTTAGGCGTTCTAGCCAGGTAAAAATCCCGAGTTCAATTTATGTCTAGCATGATTACCTCGGCCCTCGTTCTTTGTTTAATACTCGGATTTGATAGATGAGTTTGGTAGATGAGTTTATGAAAATGTTAGTTTAAATTATGAAGAACAGACAAAATGAATTGAAGGTTGATGTATGAATAGAATGTTTATTATCTCGCCTGATAGTAAGATAGGATCATGAATCTCTTTGAGAGTTGAGACCGCAAGAAGTCCAGATATGTTTGTTTTATTTAGTATGTTTATCGCTTACTTTAATTAGTTTATTAAGTCTGCCAGAAGTCTGCTTTTATGCAAGTTTATTCGATAAAAAGAGCCGTCGTGGTCTTGGTTTGATCATAAAAAACCGATTGGTCGAGTTTTGTTTTTGGGACCTGATTTCTAACAACATGAATCATCAATTTATAGGGCAAAACTTAGTACACAGTTATAATGAGTAGTAATTAACTTTTAAGAACTGTAGATAGAGCATTATCTGAAATATATGTTGTATTTTTATTTTGTTTTACATTTTGGTATGATCAATGGTGTTGCATGTTATGAAATATAATTGCTGAAGGAAGACCCGTAAGACAGAGGCGACTTCCATGCTGCGGTGGTATTGGTATGGGATGGTGCTTGTAAGTCGTTAGGCGTTCTGGCCAGGTTAAAATCCCGAGTTCAATTTATGTCTAGCATGATTACCTCAGCCCTCGTTCTTTGTTTAATACTCGGATTTGATAGATGAGTTTGGTAGATGAGTTTATGATAATGTTAGTTTAAATTATGAAGAACAGAAAAAATGAATTGAAGGTTGATGTATGAATAGAATGTTTATGATCTCGCCTGATAGTAAGATAGGATCATGAATCTCTTTGAGAGTTGAGACCGCAAGAAGTCAAGATAGGTTTGTTTTATTTAGTATGTTTATCGCTTACTTTAATTGGTTTATTAAGTCTGCCAGAAGTCTGCTTTTATGCAAGTTTATTCGATAAAAAGAGCCGTCGTGGTCTTGGTTTGATCACAAAAAACCGATTGGTCGAGTTTTATTTTTGGGACCTGATTTCTAACAACATGAATCATCAATTTATAGGGCAAAACTTAGTACACAGTTATAATGAGTAGTAATTAACTTTTAAGAACTGTAGATAGATCATTATCTGAAATATATGTTGTATTTTTATTTTGTTTTACATTTTGGTATGATCAATGATGTTGCAGGTTATGAAATATAATTGCTGAAGGAAGACCCGTAAGACAGAGGCGGCTTCCATGCTGCTGTGGTATTGGTATGGGATGGTGCTTGTAAGTCGTTATCTTTATAAATTCAAACTACTATTGATCATGATTTAGCACGTAATAAGGTCAATTGATGCGTTAAGTTGATCTAATCTGGCCAAGTTTTTTAAAGATTCATAATTGGTTTCTTCTTGGCTGCAATACCATGGTACATTGGAGCATTCATTCTATTATGCGCCAAATATGATCTCCGTGAGAAACCTGGATATATCGCATGCCTAATCGCTGTAAGATAGCAAATGGTAATATTTTTATGCAAGATTAAAAACAAATGTTTATAAATTTTATACCTTGTTGTAGGCTATTATTGGAACAATTGCTGTGATATTTGGTGCTACCTTGTTGTTGGCTATTTAGTGAAAGACCCAAAAAAACGTCCCTCTTCCGAGAAGCTTTTGAAGCACCCGTTTTTTAAACATGCAAAAACCGCTGATTATCTAGAGCGTTCCATACTTGATGGTCTTTCTCCGTTAGGTGATCGTTTTAGGATGCTAAAGGTGGACTGCTAATCTCAATCTTTGACTTCTGTTATCATTAATCGTGTTCTGATTATGAGTTTACTGTTTTACTATCTTTTTTAGGCCAAAGAAGCAGATCTTCTTGTACAGAACAAAGAATTATACAGAGATAAGGAACAGTTATCACAGGTGATAATGCTGGAATCATTTACTCATTTTCATACGCCGATTATTTTGCAGAATATCTGATCATATATTTTTTTATATTTGCAATATGCAGCAAGAGTATATAAAAGGAATTAGTGCCTGGAATTTTAACTTGGAGAACATAAAGAATCAAGCTGCACTTGTATGTATATAAATTATAAAGTTGTAACATGAAACGTTCGGTTTTCCACTTTAACCCGATTCCTTTATGGCAGATCAATGAATATGACGAAATTTCAAATCTAGAAGAACCCAAAACCTCAAACCAACAAAATGGGATCAATGATAATTATTCAGATGCTAAATCTCAAGATACAGCTGATGAAATTGTTAACTTGGAGAGTTCATTTGCATCGTTTCCTACTCCGTCTCTTCAAGCACTTAAGTAAGATTATACGTTTTTATTTTTTTAGTATCTTGATTCACATTTGTGAGTAAAAGAAATGAATAGTAAAGTTGTACATTAATACAGGGGATGTTTTGATATATGTGAAGATGATGTGGCAACTGTCAGCCCAACTGAACAACCCCCTGTACAGCTGTCAATGAAAGCTAGCGACCAAGAAACCGATAAAGACGACGACGTTAAGCACCTTGGACGAATTAAATCTTTACAAAAAAACAAGTATCCCCGGACCAAGAAAATATATGAGCGGTTCACTGCTACCGGATAATGTTAGTTCTCCTAAAAAGTTAACGAGCAACGGTCAAAGGTAATTACTTTCCAAAATAAATAATTCTGAAACATATCTGGGTATTAATTTATATTAAAATGACTATGAAGGGACCTTCACCAACTGAAGTTTCAAGTGGAACGTAGTAGCAGTGGCCCGCCCAATACAACATATTCAGAGGAATAGTTTGACCAACTCTTTGTCAGGTAAGTCTTCATTCACTTGTCTTATTCTTTTTCTTAGAAATTGATATCTTCACTTGAGTTGAAGGCGTTATTTTCCCTTGATGAGCTCAGGCTTCCTTCATGGCTGGAAGGAATGTAAGTGTTTAATCAAATTTTCTATTTTTATTTTCCTTCATTGAAATATTTGTAATTATAATCTAATAATTTTGATTTTATCTATTAAAGGAGCATTGCTGAATATCTTCCCACTTTAGAGGAGATGCTTGAATCACAGGTTAGCATAAATCTTCTATATTCACTAGTCAACACTTTTTACTCTTCTATTTATTTTTACGATTTTTTTTCTTATACAAATAGCAGATGCTGTCTCATCAATTGAAGTTAGAAGGAAATTTATTACAGCATTGGCTATTCCCTTTGGAAGACCACTAAATAGTTACTTATAAACTTTTGTATTCTCAAAGCCTTCATCTACAGTGTAATTGTACTCCCAATTAAGTACTTACTTATAAACATTTGTAAAGTGAACTCATTCATACCCAAAATAGCGATATTTACATGTTAAAGGGATTGTTGATTCAAGCTCATACGAGAAAGATGTTTTGGAGTCGCAAGCAGCTGATGTGAGTGCATGTGAAAAGTTATCCTAAGAAGCTGGCTCGATCTTGAAACGGCTTAAGGTGGTTGGAACGTATGTCGAAAACAAGAAGCGAGTTTTAGTGACACTATAATTTTCTGTGATATTAGTCGGGATACCCGCCGCAACGCGCGGGCATTCCAACTATTATATAAACACACATGTATATATGATTTTTTAACGTTTTAGGTTTAAATTATGTTCTCGGCCCATATTCTCGACTCCGCTGCAACGCGCGGGTTTCCCACTAGTATATAATAGATAGAATAGATAATAGATGTTTGAAGACAATAGATGTCCAAAGTGCCGCTTCATTGGAAGCATCTAGGAAGAATTATATGAGAATACCCTTAATTTATCGAAACTGTAGAATGAGATCTCCACTATTGGGTTAACATCTTTCAACCTCACTTTCCCTAAATTTATCAATTCTATTTTTTAACAGGGATGTAATGCAATTATTACCTTATTTAAGATACATTCAACTGCATCTTCTGATAAATCAACATTCATTTCACTCAAATGATCCCTTCAACTGCATCTTCAATCATGAACTATCTAAAGAAATGGATGAAATCATCCAAAAATACCCAAAATAAAACTAAGTAAACCATCCAATATTCTTGAGTACTCACCATTAATGTGATGACCAATATAAAATCAAACCCTAAAAGCATACAAATCATAATGAAATATGAAAGAAACAAACCAAAAAACTTGTTGGGCGATTAAAATTAAAAGGATATCATACGCAATATTCAGGTAATTAGAATGGCCATTTTTACCTTACTTGACAACAATAGCAAACAACATCAAACAATAATAGCAAACAACATCACACAACAATAGCAAACAACATCAAACAATAATAGCAAACACCTGATGTTGAATCCACTGTAGATGTTGAATCCACTGTAGATGCTGAACCACTGCTGTTACAAACAGATAATACCTCGGGAACTAGAAATTTAAAAGGATTGGCTTCAAAGGCTTCAACAATCGGAAGATTCAAATCTCAAGCAAATGAAACCCTAATTTCAAAAAGAATAATCGGTGAACATATTCAAAGATCAATAATCAACAGATGTTGTACTCATATCATCACCGTTAAGAAAAAAACCCTTAGTTTCTGAACATATTCAAACATACCAGTTCATGGCGGAAATCTATCCGCAGGTAAGCGGATTTCAACTTTGATGACCATCGATGACAACAACCCTGGAACCATATGATGAGATTACGAGTAGAAATTAGGGTTTAATTAAAAGTTTGTATGAAAATAAGAAGAAATCAACACAGATCTATAAACATACAAATCAAACCTCAAATGGAAGAACCTTGCCGACGAAGAAGATGAAAGAATCTTCCCAACTATAGCTCGAGATGATAATTACAAAAGCCAGATATTACCTCTTCATGGTATAATCAGACATGAAAATTACAAAGGCTGAAAGATTCATGATGAGATGATTTGGTTTGATCTTTTATTAAGAAGGGAGAAGAGTACAAGAGAAGGAGAAAGAGAAGGAGAAGGAGAAGAAGATTCAGATCTAGGGTTTTGAAAAGGAAAAAAAGAGACGGAGGGAGTATAAAAGGGATGGAAGTGTGGTACTGTTGGGCGGGAAAACAGAACTGAGGATGCTCTAATTAAGTGACACGTGGCCTAAATCACTTTCATTTATTATATATAATATATTATTTTTTTTCTATCTGTTCTCTAAAACAAAGACCAACAAGAAAGTGTGCAACACATTTTTTTCATCTTTGACACCCCCTCTATTTTGGAAATTAGCATTTTAGCACCTATTTCATTTTACATATTATACAAATTAACCTTTGTGTTTTAAATGTTTCAACTTTATCCTTATACCATACATAATATTCGTTTTTAACCTATTAAGTTTTTACTAATTTATTTTCCATTAAAAACTTTAGTTCGCTAATTTCTTTTAAAAAAACCTAAGTTGTCGTTGTCTTTAAAACTTTGTAAAAATATCATTTTGACCCTCTCGAGTTTCAAGTTTACCTCTATCGTTCATTTACTTTAAAATAATTAATTTTTACGTACGTGTCAGTAGAAATTCGAGTTGTTTTACGTTTCGACATAAACTTTTTCTGGAAACGAGTGAAGTCCAATACAGTGCGTTTTGGATTAAAAAAATCATTGTTACGCGCAATTTTTTATGTATTTGTCAGTATAAATTCGAGTTGATCTACATCTCGACGTAATTTTTTTTTGGAAAAGAGTAAAGTCAAATATAATATGTATTTGTGCTTATTTTATGTACGTTTCGTAAATTTTGTTCCGAACTGAATGGAAACAAATTGTGGTTTCTTTTTTTTTTGCCTTTTATTTGTCAGTATAAATTCGAGTTGATCTACATCTCGAATTAATTTTTTTTTGGAAAAGAGTAAAGTCAAATATAATATGTATTTGTGCTTATTTTATGTACGTTTCGTAAATTTTGTTCCGAACTGAGTGGAGTCAAATTGTGGTTTCTTTTTTTTTGCCTTTTGATTACATGTGTCATTTTTTCTTTATACACGTTATGCTTTATATGTATGAATATATAATATGTTATGATTGTACGGTATAAATTCGATTTACTTTATGTTTTGATTCAATCGCAATGCTTATATAGATTAAACTGAGATCAATTAGACATGTCTAAACACATGGATTCATATATTTAACGCATCAAATAGCGATTGGATTAATCCATTCAATGTTTGCGATGTACCCGCGCCGCAACGCGCGTTATTACTAGTTATAAAAATAATCAAATCTTGTATATTATGCTTAATAACTCCAATATAAATATAAATATAAATATATATATAACTTTAGGCATAGATTATTTCTATCGTATATATAGACAATTTATAATATTGTCCACATTAATATGCGCGTAAAACCTCTTTACATATATAATTGCTAACAAAATAACCTTCTTTGAAACTAAAATAGAGCTCATTGTAACAGGACAAATGCCTTGAAAATTTGATCAACATACTCAGTTGTTCCTAAACAGTTTGGGTTATTAGCTAATATGTATTCTATCGAGAAGAGCTTCAACGATTAAGGAAAACATGCGCAGAAGCGCTTTACGCTTCTCGCGTACCACCCCTCAATACACCTCGTTATTGAGTTAATGACATGACAAAACCAATAAATCAGTAACGCTTATCAATAAGCTTGACGAAATAGCTGGTAATCGGAAGACCAAGTGGTACGCGTAGATCTAGCCTCCTTAAGACTATAGTGACACTTTGTATACATTCATGAAATAAAAAAAAAAGTTAAAACACACGCAAAGCTTATCTCATGAAGGAAAATTTAATTGATTATTGATTATTTAAACTAAAAGGAGTGTCCAAACGGGTGAAACTTCGTTCACACACCAACCAATGTGTCATTGGTATTACGTCATATCTTTCTTTCGAGAATGTTAAATGCCACGTTTTAATTAAAAATTAGAATACTCATAATCTGTATTTGTATCCAATCTCACAATAAAAGAGATAATAATAATAATAATAATAATAATAATAATAATAATAATAATAATAATAAGGTAGTGTTTAATATGTAGAAATAAGAGACAGAATGGAATGACTTATTGCGAGGGAATGAAAAAATATATGTTTAGTTGGTCAAGGTAATGGAATCAACCATTACAAAAGAAATTTCATTCCCTCAAAAACCTCAAATTCATTCCGTACACCCCTTTGTTTTTTTTTTCATTCCATTCCCTCTCTCACTCTTCATCACCACCATCGACCACAACCACCACCCTCCGATGTCAACCACCGGCGCCATTGCCAACCCACTTCCCCGTCGCCACCCTTCACCGACGACCACCGGTGCCACGGCACCCTATTAATTCTAATGTATTTCTATATTTAGTGTGCACAGCTTTTGGTAAGTAATTTAGTGGGAAATACCAGCAAAATGTGTGAGATATCGATAGAAAGATATTCTAATGTATGTTTGCTTCATATCTTTTTGTTTTGATCATACTATACACTTGCAAACCTTAGAAGTGTATTCATGGAGGATTCACTAATAGATTGTGACAAATCTTAAAGTGGGGCTTGATCAATCGTGGGAGGAAACAAGCTAGAACAACTCAATCACTCAACATAACTTAACTTTTAGTATGCAAGTCTTGAATAACAAAATTAATTAATATTAAGGGAAAGGATACATAGAAAATCATATATCTATCGAACTTTTGCTTGAAATGTTTTAAGTGTTGACAATGAATTCTTTGATTAGATTTTGTTTTGAGCATGTTTTAATTTTCTATAATGAATTAAGTAAATACTTATGTTTTGCTTAAAAAAAGTTTTGTTATTTCGCAAATTCTTCAATACATTGAAAACTTATAGGTTTTTTTTTTCCCACAGAAGAAAATAGATATAGTGTATTTAAGATGTTGAAATTAATTTATTTAATATTTAAAAAGAAAATTGATATGGCTTGATATCAAGTTTTCAGTTTTGTTAAATGATGAATATACATTTACTTGATTTGTAGTATTATCGCTATCACAAACGGCCAACAGTGTAGAGACGGTGGATAATTTAATCCCATAATTTACGCAAACGAAATGACGTAGAACACGATTACGTTCAGAGTGGTGCATTCCACAGTCTAATTTCACACCTGCCCATATATCCACACCTCACTATATATATATTATGTACCAATTGCTACCAAAGGACACTCAATCATCTAATTTCAAAACTAAACAAACACAATGCAACTTCAAGGTGAAACCGACGATTTAGGGTTTTGTCTTAGCTTCAGTTGCTACTTTTCAGATAATAATAATTTGATTGCTTCAGCAGCTGCTAAAGTTATCTGCGAATTGAAGCAAGAACAGGCACCTCAGTTCTATGATTTTAGTGATGTTGATGAAGAGGAGTTTGAATTCTCTTCTGATCTTTCCTACGAACAAGTTTCCGGTAAACAGATAAATGATTTTACGTTCGGTTTTCCTGTTTCCAACGCTGCAATTGAAGAAACCGGTGATGCAGCTTCTCCGGTTAGTGTTCATTCTGTTAACGAACATGAATCATACTTGTCCTCGTCTTTCTCGTATTCGGAAGCGGATGAAGATGAATGTGATTCTAAACTTTCTGGAATGTTTTGTTTTGCAAAATGTAAGAAGAGCTGTTATACTGGTGGTTCTGGATCTCATGGATTGAGAAGGTGGCGGATCTTGAAGTCACTTTGTTGGAGCAACAGCGAAGGGGAGGATGCTGTGAAAGTTTCCGGAAAACTGAAGAAGATGAAGTCGAGTGCATCTCCTTCGTTTCATGAGGTGTTTTACGGGCAGAAACGAGCAGAACAGAAAGGCGATAAGATGAAATCGTTTCTACCGTACAAGCAGGGTCTGTTAGGGTTCTTTGTCAGTATCAACAGGTTCGGGAACAAGAAGTTATGAAACGAATCTTAATTTTGTTTTGTAATTTAATATACATGCATGTAAATATATAGAGATATCATCACCTAGCTCCACTGATATGCAAAAAGTAACATAATTGAATAAATGAAAAAAAAAAATCAATGCATGCTTTGTAAATTTTGGTGGCCTGCTTGTCTATTAGGGTGGGTTTCCCTTAGATAAGCTATCTTGAATTTTGTTAAGTAATCAGTAACTTGTATTCTCCTCGTATCGTATGTTGCCGCATACAGTGACAGTTCCAGAATTTTTTTTTGACAGGGGCACAAATTAATGGTTGTGTTAAAACAAGACAGGTCAAAACAAGTTAGATAAAACTAATTCATACTTATTTACTGAATGATATATTGTAAAACTATTCATACTTATCAACCGAAGGATATATTTACTTAATATAATAAATTTGAGAATACAGTAGGAGCAATCACAACCGAAAACAAAAGGGTATGTGCGCAAACCTGAAACGAAAGTCAAAGATAATTAAAGGATCGTTGTGGACTTGTTTAAATTCCTCCAAATCCACTAGATGGTCATAGAGCATCATCAATATGCGTAACACCTTGTTTGTAGCTCGCACATCAAAATAAGAAGCAAATTAATATTTATGCTAATTGGCACAGGGTGGATAGTGTCTGATGAAAAATAACTAAAAAACCTAAATACATTTGGGCTCAGGCGAGTTTTAGTCGGAAGTTGGTTTGTACAGAGAAAAAGGGCCGTTGGTTTTGTACGGAGAGGAAAAATAACTAAAAAACCTAAATTCATTAGAACATGGGGGGTTTTGGTTTTGGTGATAGGAATGAGTCCGGTAGAGATCTTCACCTAGGTATTATAGTTCTTTAAGAAGAGAGATTCGCATTTGATTACTTATAGTAGCGGAGGACATAACACACATATTGACTATCATTTGATGAGGCGATGTGATTTACGATGTTGCAAGGATTGCTAGGTTATACCAGGGGAGACAGTAGTGGCGCAACACCATTTATTGGTGGTGGATATAGTCATGAGAGAAAATTTGACCAAGGGGAAGGGAAAGATGTGATCCAGTTTTCTATGGGGTAATTTCAAAGTTGACAAGATTGCAGTTCGCCGATATTGGCTCGACTGGATGGGGATGGGGACTCAAACCGAGTGTGGGTAGCTATGGTGACCACCATTAATCATGTGGCGAAGGAGACTCTAGGGGTCACAACAGGAAAAACAGATGGGCATAAGGAGTCATGGTGGTGTATTGAGGATGTACAAACCAAAATTAAGGAGAAGCAAGAGAGTTTTAGGGATCTTCTAAGATGTACGAACGATATGAGCAAATGAGATTGAGGGAGAGATACAAAAAGGCCAAGTGGGAGGTGAAGAAAGAAAGGACCGAACTAAGAACACAGTCTATAAGAAGATGTATGAATGCCTAGAAACAAAGGAAGGGGAGCATGATATGTTCAAGATTGCCAAAGCTAGGGAGCACATGAAGCAGGATCTAGGGGTAGTAAAGTTTATAAAGGGAGAGGATGGATGTGTGTTAGTAAAGGAGCATGACATTAACCTGATATGGGAACCGTACTTCCACAAAATTTTCAACAGTGAAGGTGCTTACCAACAACCAAGAGATGACTCGATTACCTAAAGACAACATCAGAATAAATGCTATTGTAGGCGTATCACACAAGGGTAGGTGATGACAACACTAAGGACGATGGGAACGGCTAAGGCGGGTGGCCCGGACAACATACCAATTGAGGTATGGAAGTGTTTGGAACATGAAGGAGTTCAATGGCTAACTAACTTGTTCAATCTTATTTTCAAATCTCAAAGAATGACGGACCAGTGGAGGAGTAGTATTATAGTGCCTTTATATAAGAACAAAGGAGACGCCCAAAGTTGTGGGAATTATAGAGGAATTAAGTTGTTAAGACATATATACTATGAAATTATGGGGGATGGTGATTGAGACTAGACTTAGGAAACAAACTCAGGTTACGGTAAACCAATTTGGTTTCATGCTAGGGCGGTCAACTGCAGAAGCGACACATATTCTAAGGAGATTGATGGAAACTTATAGAGAGAAAATTCGGGATCAACATATGGTGTTCATTGATCTAGAAAAGGCATATGATAGTGTGCCACGTAGACTGATATGGGACAACTTAGAGTGTAGAGGGGTTCTTGGAAAGTACATAGACTTAATTAATGATATGTATGTTAAGACTGAAACTAGTGTCCATGCACCAGTAGGGGATACTGATTTCTTTCCTGTGGAGGTAAGACTCCACCATAGGTTAGCCTGAGCCCGTTCCTATTTGCGGTTGCCCTAGATGAGTTGTCAAAGTAGATTCAAGAGTTAGTTCCATAGTGCTTGCTTTTTGCAGACGAAATTATGCTTATTGAGGAGGGTAAACAAAGGCTGAATGCGAGGTTAGAGGAATGGCGAGTAGCCTTAGAATGTGAAGGTTTGAGGATTAGTCACTCTAAGACTAAGTACCTTTACTGTGATTTTAGTGGAGCAGGCAATGATCACCACACTCATATCACCATTGAGGGCAATGTAGTTCTGCATGCAACTAATTTCAAGTATTTAGGATCGCTTGTGCAGAGTAATTGAGAGATAGATAGTGATGTAGCTCATTGTGTTAAGGTTGGATGGTGTAGACGGAGAGAAGCCACAAGGTATTGTGCGACAAGAGTTTAAAAAGGAAATTTTGTAGAGTTGTAGTTAGACCTGCTTTGTTATACAGTTTAAATTGTTGAGCATTTAAGAAAATTCACGCACGTAAGCTAGAAGTGGCAAAGATGAGGATGCTAAGATGTATGTGTGGGCATACTAGGTTGGACAAGATAAGAAAATGAGGTTTTTAGGAAAAAATTAGGGGTTGCTAGTATTTAAGATAAAATAAGGGATGGGAGATTGAGATGGTTTGGGCACTTCAGAAGTGGACAGGGAAAAACCACGGTTAGAACAGTCGAAACGCTCACTATAGTGGGAAGGAGGAGTAGAGGCAGGCCGAAGATGACTTGGGATAAGCGGATTAGACAAGATTTGCTAGACTTGCACCTATCTGAGGACGTGATCAAAGATAGAACTTCGTGGAGACGTAGGATTAAGGTTAAGGATATTTAGGAGGTTGGCTTGGTTTTGTTTTAGGTTCTTGTCATAGGAAGTTAACTTTCAGTTTCTTTGAGGAGCTTTATGGCATTTTTATTGGTTTTCACCATTTCCTGATGTCGTAGTTTTACTAAGAAATACTTTTTATTTATGTGTGTATGTTTAGTATATTTTATTTTTACTTTTTTTTTGTAGTTGTGTACCTGCGTTTGTTTTCTGGTTTTTTGAGCCGGGGGTCTCACTGGAAGTAGTCTCTCTATCCTGTAAGACTTGCCTACATTTCACCCTCCCCATACCATATCAATAGCCTCGCTATAAATGAGATTATACTGGTAAGGTTGTTGTTGATCATAATTACACATTTATTCCAGGTGTGTAAATATTATAAAAATCAAGAATTTTTTTTATCTAAATTTATACCTTTCTTTCTAATAGAAGAATTAGTATATACTACCAACGAAGATGTAGAACACCTTTCATATAATTGTTTTGAGGTTATCGATTATAGACAAATGTTAAATATTCATGCATTTAGTGACATTAAGGTGTTGTTTGTTTTTTCATAAAACCTCTGCGCAGGCTCTTCTGTCCGCGCGGCGCAGACCACGCGCAGACATTGTGATGCGCAAATTGTTTGTTTTTCCGAAGACGTTCCACTAAAAAGGTCTGCGTGAGGTCTTCTTTGTGCAGACTTGGTCCAATGTAACGCCCTTGTTATTATTTTAAAGGTTTTCGTACAAATAACGAAAATAAACATGTAATTACGATTGAGTATCCTTAGAAAATACGAATAATCTAAAACTTTTACAACTTAAAAGTTTTCAACATAATATAAATAAGTTTGCCATTTAAAAGTTATGACGTAACGCCGTGCGGAAGCTTTAATCTCGTGTGTTCGGTTCTTCGTAGCTGCTTGATCGTCATCCGTAGCATGCCCAACACCACCTAAGATCAAAACCAACTTAAAAGTTAGTTTTGATAGTCAACTAATAAGTTTAAACAAGTTCCATGGGTCAAACAAACAAGAAAATAAAATTTTTCCGGAACTAGGGGGCCTCGCGTGACGCCTAGCCCCCTTTTCAGCAGAATGCTATTTAACAGATGCTGTACATTCCCAGCATGACACGATTTCACGGAAACGAACATAACTCTCTCGTTTTTAATCCGTTTTACCCGATTCTTTTTCCTACGCGTCCGTAATTTAATTCTTCATCATGTGGAGTTAAAATCCAACATCCAACATAATAAATTTTGAGACTTCTAAGCCTTCGACTCGTTACCTTTTTACCGAATTTTAACCCGTTTATGCATTTTATCAAACAAACATATTTGTTTAATCCTTATATCACATACACTTCTTAAAATTAATGTTATCTAGCATTTTAGGTTCTAATCACAGGTTTATTACACAATTTAAACCCGTTTTCACTCGTATGCTTATTTTGACCCGTTAAGGGTATTTTAAACACTTTAAAGCATGAATTCGCTTTCATTCATTTCAAGCATTTTATTCCTACGTTTCTTATCAAGTAATCTTCCACTACATCTATATGTGTGTTGGATTTAATGTGGATATCTATATGTTCCGAGTTTTACCCCTCGGATTTCCATTTTACGGCAAATATTCATATAAAGTCATTCGACCCAAGAATTCATGTCTTTCACTATCTATACTTATTCTAAGCATTTATTTAATAAAAAAAAACTCATTTCCAAACCACCTTTAAAGGTCGTACGTCCGAATTAGCTTACAAGGGCAATTTGGTAAATTTTCATCCTCCTTTTATTACAAAGGTCCTTTGAATACTTGTTTGACCCAAAATCCGACCCTTTTAACTATAATCTTGTTTATAAACCCATGTGCTTCTAAAACACCATAAACATAATTCAATTTATTCGGTTTACCTAAAAGATAACCGAATATCTATATTTTAACCTTGTCTAACTCTTTTAGAACTCCAAATTCTACATGATAAGTTGTGTTAGTATACATACCTGGCTCGGATCAATATATTGACCCGTTTACATAACTTTTGCGTTAAATCTTTCTAGTTAAAGCAACACAAGCTTATGTTATTCCTGTGATTACAAAACTCAACAAGCGATTTGTCAATTGTTATTGTCAAATGGTGTTAACAACACCATTTGACCCATTTAGTCTAATTGACCAATTGCCCGCATGAGATGGTATTTAATTACCATTCTATCCCTTTAAACCTATCCCGGTTTTCCCTTGAACTCGTTTTGCTTAAAAACCGTTTTTATTTGTTCATCATTACATGACTAATTTACCATTTTGCTCCTTTTACCATAACTCATGATTTCTTATCTAGTGATCTTCGTCACTTCAACTAGACATCCAAATTCATACTCTATTCTAAATTCAAGTCTATTAGTAAAAATTACATAACAAACATAACGTAACAAAATCGTGGTTACGTACCTTTTTAAGCACACCTTTCTAGCATGTATCACTTCCGGCTTGTCCACTTGGCGACCCGGATTCTTTACCTATAGAGTTCCATTCACAACCAAATTTAGAACTCTTTTGTAACCAAAAATCGGACAATTCATTATGATATTCAAATCTGCGTTTTTGTCCGATCTTTAACGTTTTACTCCTCACTTAGGCGTTTTAACGAACACCTAGCGGGTCAGATTTTTACATAACCATTACTAGGTTCTTGACATGTTACTCTCATCTGCTTTCACTTTAATTAATAAATCTATACTAAATTTTAACATCAATAATCTCAGATTCGCCACACGAATTCAGATTTCACTAGAATAAGAACCATAATTCTAGTGTTTACTTGGTTTCTACAAACTCACTAATCACCTACAATGGTGATTATAAACCCCACAAGTATAATGCTAGGTTTTAACAAGAAATCATCTAGGGTTTATCTCTAGATGCCATATTACTTCTAATTTCATCCATGCAAGAGATAATCAAGCTCAATTTCAGTTTTTCACAATTAACCTATAATTTAAGATGAATCAAAACATCAAATTTTTGCATACCTTATGATCCCCTCAACAAGGTGATCACTAATTCGTGCTTGAAAATCGATTTGGAGCTGATTTGAACCCTCAATTTGATCAAGTTTGACATGCACTAGGGTTTGGTGGGGAGCATGTGTCGCCCCCTGTGTTCTTGTTCGACCAGACATCTCAATTGAGGTGTTTGGTTTTGTTTTTAATTAAAATTAATAATATAAGTTTCAATTTTAACAACATTGGCCCCTCTAATTTGGTTAGTTAATTAAGTAGGGCACAACCTACTTATTTCTAACAATATTCCCCACTTATTAACTAGGTTAAACATTCCTAATTAAATTAGTGGGTTTTGGGAATCTATGACTAAGTTTAGTTTAAGTCCCGTTAACTCGGGCCTTCTACAAATTTTATTTCCCAAACGCATTCTTTTTCTCTTTTTATTAAATATTTGATTTAGTTATATAAATCCTAATATTTTTTGGCTTAACTTTTACCACTAACAGTTCTTTAGCCGTCTTTTAGTGTTAACGTGGTTTGATTACCAAACCCGTTTTTGGGGTGTTACATCCAGCCACTTCTAAGATCTTCTAAGGTCTGCAGAGAGTTAAACACCACCACCCACCACCACCGTCCATCACCACCACCGTTCATCACTACCACCACCCACCACCGTCCATCACCACCACCACCACCGTTGACCACCACCGTCCATCACCACCACCACCACCATCCACCACCCACCACCGTCCATCACCACCACTACCGTCCACCACCCACCACCACCGTTCATCACCACCACCATCCACCACCCACCACCGTCCATCACCACCACCGGCCACCACCCATCACTGTCCTCCAACACCCACCAATGTCCTCCAACACCCACCACCGTCCACCGTCCACCACCACCGTTCATCACCACCACCGTCCACCACCCACCACTGTCCACCACCCACCACTGTCCTCCTACCCCCACCACCTTCCACCATCCACCACCGTACATCTCCACCAACACTACCACCACCACCACCGTCCACCACCCACCATCACCGTCTTCCACCATCACCGTCCACCACCACTACCACCCACCACAACTGTCCGTACACCACCATATGTTTATTTTAGAAGCCTGCAGAAGTTAAAAAAACAAACAGTCTTCTTCCTGCAGATTGCAGACATTTGGTCCACCTCTTCTGCTACAGATGTCTGCAGATGTAGTCCGCAGACTGCAGACATTTTACCTCTTAAAAAACAAACAACACCTAAATAAATGACATATCTTTCAACCTTAAACCAAGACACTGCTTTAAAATGATAATTGTGGTGAGAAAGCCAAAGTTAAGGGTATTTAGTTTGGCTATGGTTATTTTATAGATTCCAACATCCCAATTATATCAAGGGTTAAAAAAGGTAATTGTTGGTGACTCTCTCTAACCCGGTAGCCACCTCCCGTAGCCACATCCACAACCACCATCCAACATCACCAACCACCACCACCACCACCACCACCACCACAACCAACCACTAAGTGGCCACCTCAACGTCCACCACATAACACTCACCTAGCCCCTGCCACCACATCACAACGACCTAACATACACCACCACAACACCACTAATCGGACCTTATCGCAAAAGAATCCGGCCTATCAGGTTTCATTTATCTTAGTTTGAGTTTATTCCTTTTTTGTTAATGTGAAAATCCGGATTTGTACTGTCTTAGAATAACCCACCTTGTACTGTCGATGTTGTATAGCGTCTGCCTGAGGGTGTTAACCACGCAAACTCTTCCCCACCATCAAGATCAATGTTACTCCATCTTTTTCCCTCTTAGTGTATGATACGGGGCTAAAGGTAGGGCTATAATTTGCTGATTGAATGAAGGGATAAATAGCAGTTTCGACCAGACGCCGTTAAAGCTAATTTAAGAGGTACGAGTCATACTCCCCCCACAAAAAAAAAAAAATGTTAAGGTATCTTCCAAGTTATTTGACCGATTTTTGACTTTTGAAGTTGGTATGACACGTACTCACTTAAGTATGTGCGGGTTGTAGTCTGGTTGCGAAAACCATAAAACACCCCTATTTAAGCGCATGGCAGCTAGAAACCCATGAACTCGCCTTTCGGATGTTGAGAAAGTCGTTTCGGAGCAGAAATGAAGATCCAGAGATCTAGAAGCTTGAGGATTAAAGATCCGGCTATTTGGTTCGCTTTTAATTGCATGTTTTGATTTGGTTTTCTTCTGATTTCAGTTTCTATATTAACTATAACTTCACTAGATCTGGTTTTGGTTTGTTTTACATTACTGTGCTAGACTAACTTCTATAGCCATTTAGGCTAAGCTGATTTTTGTTCTTGTTTGATTTAAACATTGGTTTTTACGTACAAGCGTATGATTTTAGTAAAGTTTTGTTATTATGAACTTATGATGTGTATGATTGCATATTATTATTGGTTTTTTGATTTAGTTGTGTGATTGAATCGATCTTTTAATGAGGTATGCTTGTTAGATTCGATTTCTTATACATTTAGATTATATTAGTACTTGTTAATCTAACGCTTGAAACCTTAACCGGTAATAGACAATACGGTAAGATAACTGCTAAAATTTGTGAGCTACTGTAACAACCCTCGGTAAAACCAATACCCTCATAATATTTCTGACACCCTATTATATCTTAAATTGTCCCAATATATCTTATATTATACCCCGTATGTGAAAACCGAGCCCGAAATAGATTATAACATATAAAAGAAAATATAAAATCTGAAAATGTAAGTTGAGGCGGGCCGCGTAGGACCTCACCTCAAGCTTACGCGGGCCGTATCAGGGTTTAAAACCTGATATCGTTGATTTAGTTAGTTAAAGCGGGCCACGTAAGACCCTTCATTAGTTCACGTGGGCCGCGAGTGACCTAAGTTGTGGCGCAGCCCTGAGCTGACACGTGTCGATATCGTGTCGAACCTAGTAGATGACCAGGCCAAGCTATAGTGTTGACCAGGGTTGACGCGGGCCGCGTAACCCTGGCCTATGTTTTACGCGGGCCGCGTGGAGACCTAATATCACAACTATAAATAGCAGGCACCAGTTTACATTTTCCGTTGCTCATTCTCAAAATCTCAATCTCGAATTCTGAAGTATTAAGCATAATATTTGGGTATTATACCCTTAATTAGCGAGGTTCTGCTCCGTTGTAAGTACTATAACCCCAGTTTCGTAATAGTTACGCTGCCCGATTGATTTAGGGTTCCGTAACAACTGTCGTGGTTTTGCCCGACGTAGTTGTTGGAATGCCGTCTCGGGGAGGGTATCATTAATAATTTCAAAGGGTTATGATACTAAGCAATGTACATTTGTATAAATTATAGATTATACCCAAGAAACCCTTACGAGAAGTCTAAGATAGCAATGTGAGTTTATCCTCTTTTTGATAATGTTTTTGGAATATTTTACAAAACCTTAATTATTTTACAATGCGATTAAGCAGTGATTGAGTCTTTGTAGTTCTTCAATTACTGCCGGTATTTGGGGTTTTGTATACAAAATTTATTACTTGCGAGTAGTAAGTCGGAATGACAGTACGTTACCATTGGACGACGAGTAGCCAATGTGTAATATGACCCACAAGTCAAGGATTGACAGTACTGAATGAGTAATTGGGTAGAAATAAACAATGTGATAGCCCTCAATACTGTGTTAATTGATAAAATGTTTCTTGATTAAACTGGGATTCACTCACCAGTATTTTCCGCTGACAAAATATTTTTAAAACATGTTTCAGGTAACACAATGTGAAAGCCAACTGGGAAAAAGCCAGCTCGAGAGCACTGACGGCTTGGAAAATAAGTGGCTATAAAAGTTATCTAAGAAACGATGTTTTAAATTAAATAAAATAGGGTTTGTCCCTATAAATGTATTGTAATAAGCAACTTGGGTTTTGCCCATGAGTTGATTAATATCAAATATGGTGGTTTTACTCTGATAAACATTTCCTAACTACGGTCCTGATGTAAATTCCGCTGCAAGATTAAATAACCTGATACCACCACTACTGAGTTCGCGTCCGCCCGTTCCCGGGATAGATAAGGGATCGGGGGTTGCGACAGAAGGTGGTATCAGAGCCTAGCCACTGGTCTGAGCCAAAGAAGTGTTCTGCTGACACTTAAATTTTAAATTTTGTGTTAGGAAATAAATTACGGAAATACGTGCATAACTGTAATTATGTGTTATGTGTTATTTGACTAATTGTTAGTTTTCAGTATGAGTGATCAAGGACCCTCAGATCTGAACCGTCAGTTATCTGATTCACCTAAGAGTGAAGGTACATCATCACAGCCTGCCCTTTCGGGGTATTCTGCTGATCAGGAAGATGGAATATTTGCCTTTAGAGCTGAATCTGAAGAGCCATTTCCTAATAAGAAACGAGGATGGTTCAGTAAAGAAGCTTTTGCTCGTAGGAAGAGAATGCGAAAGTTGCAACAGCAAAAAGTTTTAGCAGCTGCTAAGCGTAGGACATATGCCCAAACACAAGATATGCTTAATAGAAGCCTAGCTAATTTCCATATCTTAGCTACGACTGCTGCTGACCCAAGCCTGGAACAACTAGTAGCCCTACAACCACAAAACCCAGAACAACCTATGGAGATAGAAAATCAGGAAAACCAAGTGGAGATGCATGACTTTAATCCAGAAGAAATCCCTAGAGTGCCTGCACCAAACCCTCTAGACCCGAATTCCGACCCCTGGTGGGACGACAATAGGGATTTTGTGCAACGTTATCCTATCCAGGATTATCCACCCATACAGAACATAGAAGCTTACCCAGGTATGGACCCTTTAGATCCCTATTACCAAGATGATTATATTAGGGAAATATTAGAGGATCCTTACCAATTTCAGGCACCTACACCCCCATATCAGGAACACGTACCCCAGATTCCAAACCCAGTCCGAGAACCTGCACCCCCAATGAGTGTAGAAAACGTCCAAGAACTTAGGACTTTCGGGGAGGAAATCTTAGAAAGCAGTGAGAGAATGCGTCAGGTGGGAGAGCGTCTCGTATGGAAATACGATGAGCGCAATATGGATTTTTGGATAAATCAATATCCGTGAATGTGAGAATGGAGTAGACGGTAGTAGTAATAATAATAATAAAATAAAATTATGTGTGCACGGATGCATAGTACTATTATTGTAATTTTCTTTCTGTTGGTATTGTAATTTTATTTCTGTACTAGTGTGTAATAGACGCATAATAGTATATGAAAAGAGTATAGTCGCAATGATCGACGCTTTTGGTAAAAATGCGTGTCATGTGATTAACTATATTAAGATATTAATTGTGATATTAATACGGGATACTTGTTTAAAATTCAGATGGCCGACGAAGAAAATCAAGGAAATCTGAATAACGATAACAAGAGTAACATTAACGTGGTTAATGAAAATCCAAACATCAATAACAATGGGAACCAGATGGATAATAGTGCTATCCAACACATTGTAGCACAAGGAATTATAGATGCAATGCCATTTATTCTTCAAACTGTTAAAGATGCTGATAATAAAAGTAAGCATAGCAGTAAGCGACCAAGTGAACCAGAGCATAGCGTGAACAATGGACCTGTACTTCAATTGCCTATTCCTAAAAGAAGAAGAACCATGCCTTATGGTTGTTCTTATAAACAATTTTGGTCTTGTAAACCACTGGAATTCTCGGGCAATGAAGGGGTCATTGCAACCTTACGCTGGATAGAGAAGACTGAGGCAGTCTTAAGGATAAGCAAGTGTGCTGAAGAAGATAAAATACTGTTTGCTTCTAATCTGTTTAAGAATGCAGCACTAGAATGGTGGAACACTCCAGACAAGAGGAAGTGATCAAACCTACAATATGGAATGGGAAGAATTTAAGAACAAGGTAGAAAGGAAATTATGCCCACCTAATGAGAAGGAACAGATAGCAAACAAATTCCTAAACCTTAGGATGACTGGGGTGGATAGTAAGGGATACACTAAAATATTCTTTGAATATGCTAGAATAGTGCCAACTCTTGCTTCACCAGAACCAGTGTTAATTTCCCGTTATATTTGGGGATTAATTGGAGAGATAAGACACGTAGTCAAGGCAGCTAGACCTCAAACCATAGAAGAAGCTGTAGAACTAGCCAACACCTTGACAGATGAGTTAGTCCGTACCCGAGAAGAGGATCAAAGAAGGAGCCTAACCCAGAAGTTGACTCAAGAATTTTGTTCTGGAAATTCTAACCGTGGAAGAAATGTATGTTCTACCTCTGCACCCTACTGTAGGAATTGCAAAAGAAAGCATTCAGGAAATGCTCTATATACTGTAACTTTTGCAAGATATATGGACACAAGGAAGAAGACTGCAGGAAGAAAAACAGCAGGATATGCTACAATTGCGGAGAACAAGGTCACATCAAGCCTAATTGCCCAAAATTAGCCCCAACTGCAGACAACGAGAATACTAAAAATGCTAGAGCATTTGTGCTGCCTGCAGATGTGTAACACCCTTATTATTATTTAACGGTTTTCGTATAAATTACGAAAATAAACGGGTAGTTATGATTTCAAATACATTGAAAATACAGGTTCATTAAACTTTTTTACAGAATTAAAACTATACAAAATATCATGTGTGAGTTCGTCATTTAACATAACAACGATACATAGTGCGGAAGCTTATTTCTTGATCGTGTTCGGTTCTTCGTTGTGCTTGATCGTCCGCCGGTGCTAAAATTATACCTGAAACTCATAAAACATGAGTTGGATTAGTCATACGTAACTTAGAACGTATTTAAACGAGTCCGGGAAGTGAAACTGATTAAAATAAAAATTTTTCGCCAAAACAGGGCTTTTCGCGCCACGCGAAGGAACCAGGTTGCTCCCTCGCGCCACGCGAGGGAGACAGTTTTCCAGCAGCTCTGGAGCTGGGTCCTGCATTTTTCAGCAATACTAGTTTTTACGGAAACGGCCATAACTTCTTCGTTATTGATCCATTTTACGCGATTCTTTTTCCTACACGTCCGTAATTTAATTCTCCATCATATGGAGTTAAAATCCAACATCCAACATAACAAATTTTGAGACTTCTAAGCCTTCGACTCGTTGCCTTTTTACCGAATTTTAACCCGTTTATGCATTTTATCAAAGAAACATATTTGTTTGACCCCCATTTCTCATGAACCCTTTAATTCCAATATTACCTATCATATTAGGTTCCAATTACGGATTTCTACGCATTATTGACCCGTTTTTACTTATAATCTTATTTTGACCCGTTAAGGGTATTTATGTATTGTTAAACGTTGTTTTTGACCAAAAACTGAATTTTTAGTTTACGTTTCCTCTTTGTCTCACATCTTTCTCTCATTTCTAGGAATGTTACTCCCGAGGATCTATTTCTTTTCGTTATTATTTAATGCGGGGAATTATAACTAATTCCCTCGCTTAACCTGTATGATCCGTAGGTTCTTTCACTTAGCCTCATATGCTATTTCTTTATATTTCCACCTTTTTAGGGTGAGACCCAACAGTTTGTTTCTTTCTATTTATGACCCAAGGGTCTTCTTGGTCCTGTAGACCTTAACTCTATGTTTAATCCCGTAGGTTATGATAATCCCGTAGATCATCTTTTATTCAAGACTTTATTCAACTGTGTATATATATATATATATATATATGGTGTTAAGGCACCCCTTTTTATGTCTCGAACGATTTACTTTTGCTTTTTGGATTTCATTTGACCTTAACCGTAGTCTAAGGCTACATTTGTTCTCTTTCGAATTATCTTTCTGACTTTATGACTTCTAACGTCATTTACACGTCGGTTTGTCCTACACTTACCGTTACCCGGTTCTTACCTATACTTCTTTACGACCCATTACCCGGGTTCTTTATATTAGTGTTTTTAACATTTTTGTTTCGCTGGTTTGCATTTTTCCTTATATATATTCCTTTATGACCCATCACGTAGGTTCATTAATGTTTCGCGCTTCCATTGTTCAGTTTGCGCTTACTTGCACTACCAAGTTTTTATACCTTATTTATCTCGTTTGACTTGTTCGTGTGAAATTTCATCACTTGTGAACATCAAACTCCATTCTTTATTCGACCCGTTCAACTTTAAAATAGTTGAGCGTAGTTATTAACATTTCTGTTTGCAAATTCTCATTGTCTTTTAGTCATGACTCATATTCCGAGTCTTTTGACTTTCTATTTCGCGTTCCTGTCTCTTGGTTTACGCATTCTTTCCAAATCCTACCCATTCATCGGGTATCTTTACCGTAATCATTTTCAAGTAACCATTCTTATATGGTTTTAGACGTTATTTTAATTTATTTGGTCGTCTTAGCGAGATCCATCGCTTTTACTCAATCAAGTCCTTTATTCTTTATTCAATTCGTTTGATTTGTCCATGTGAATTTCATCACTTGTGACAGTCAAACTTTTATCCCTATGCCTTAGCATTCCTATTGGTCGGTCTGTATTTTCTTTTTACTTGATCCTTGTCCCTTCTCTCGGGCTCGTTTTTCTTACGTAATACGCTTCCGTCATCCGACATACGTTTACGTTTACTATCAAACATCTTACTTATTTGATTCATTTGGGTACCATTTAAGTTAGTCTCATTCACCCCACCCTTACTACATCGGACATAAATGTGTCCATCATAAGAAGTTCATGGTACCACATGTTCACTACTTACTTGGCCAGAGTAAGCGATCAACACCTGGTATACATGACCTTTTTATAATTTTCACATTACACCCCATGTAAGTAATGCCTCTATTTGTTTTTTCTTGGAAACACTATCCCGGATAGGTTTTCTATTCAGGTTTTTTCAAGTTTTCAATCTACATATGCAACTTTCAATCTCTACGTATTTGTTGCATATTACTATTTATGCAATAATTTAAAACGTGCAGCTGATAATGCTTGCTCTAACAGGCTCTCCTTGCCATTAACTTATTCGCAATCGTTGCGCGATTTAGGTCCTTGGTGAGCGTGCTCTATTTGTCGTACTTTGGACCGTTCCTCTGTCAAATCCATGATTTGTTAAACTCTCGCTATCTTCATATGCGAGTATCCTTCAATCAAAACATATACAACAGCTAGTAATTTCGATATTAAAGGACGCCCGTATTATAATACAAGGCTTTTCTACTATACGCATCAACGCGTGTAATTTCGTTGATTATATCTATTCTATATCATTTTTATTGGTGTAACGTGTATTACACGATAACCATATGTGTTGTTCTCAACACTTTAATCATACTAAACCATTGATATACATGTACTTACCGGATTTGCGATCAAGCCTCGAACCGAACACACTTTATTCTTTAACCATGAGCTCTGATACCAACTTGTAACACACTTATTATTATTTAACGGTTTTCGTATAAATTACGAAAATAAACGGGTAGTTATGATTTCAAATACATTGAAAATACGGGTTCCTTAAACTTTTTACAGAATTAAAACTATACAACATATCATGTGTGAGTTCGTCATTTAACAAAACAACGATACATAGTGCGAAAGCTTATTTCTTGATCGTGTTCGGTTCTTCGTTGTGCTTGATCGTCCGCCGGTGCTAAAATTATACCTGAAACTCATAAAACATGAGTTGGATTAGTCATACGTAACTTAGAACGTATTTAAACGAGTCCGGGAAGTGAAACTGATTAAAATAAAAATTTTCGCCAAAACAGGGCTTTTCGCGCCACGCGAAGGAACCAGGTTGCTCCCTCGCGCCACGCGAGGGAGACAGTTTTCCAGCAGCTCTGGAGCTGGGTCCTGCATTTTTCAGCAATACTAGTTAACTTCTTCGTTATTGATCCGTTTTACGCGATTCTTTTTCCTACACGTCCGTAATTTAATTCTCCATCATATGGAGTTAAAATCCAACATCCAACATAACAAATTTTGAGACTTCTAAGCCTTCGACTCATTGCCTTTTTACCGAATTTTAACCCGTTTATGCATTTTATCAAAGAAACATATTTGTTTGACCCCCATTTCTCATGAACCCTTTAATTCCAATATTACCTATCATATTAGGTTCCAATTACGGATTTCTACGCATTATTGACCCGTTTTTACTTATAATCTTATTTTGACCCGTTAAGGGTATTTATGTCCTTTTAGGCATAAATCTCGCTCATTCATTTTTAGCACCATAATTTTCACATTAGTTTTCAAATGGTCTTCCACCACAATTATATTTGTGGTGGATTTGATGTAGTAAACTATTTATGTCGCGTTTTACATCTCGGTTTGTCATTTTACGAAAAGATCCATTCTTAGGCATTTGACACACAAAGGTTTATGCCTATAACCTTGATGCTTATCTAAGGATTACATGATTATAATACGTGATTCCCGAACCACCCATAAGGGTCGTTTGCCTGATTTACCCATCAAGGGTATATTTATCAACATTAGTCCCTCATTTACGACGAAGGACTTTCACTACAAAAATGATCAAAATCGCACATTTAAACTATAATCTCATTGATGTGTACCTGGCTCGGGTCAACAAATAGACCCGATTTATACCTCGCTTTTATTATCACATATTCTATGGCGACGCAATTGTCCGAATTGCTAACCGCTCCTGTTAACACAAGACTTGACAACCATATTAGTCGATATTGTCAAATGGTGTTATCTCACCATTTGACCCGTTTGGCCTATATGACCAAACATTTTCATAAGTAGCAAAACATGGTTATTAATTACCAATTTGCTCATCCGAGCCATTTCGGATTTTTGCCACTCGACCCCTTTTTCGCTATGGGTGCCCTTTTTAACTACAATTTACTTTAGTCGATACTTGACCAAATTTCTATTTTTACTCATTTTCTCGTTATTAGTTGCATTTTAAAGTGATCTTAACGAAAACTCATTAATTATTAGTCATTACATGACTCAATTACCGTTTCGCCTCTTTTCACCATGACCCATGGTTTTTATCATTTATGTTTGTTCCGACTCGTGTTAATAGCGTCGGAACCCTTATTTCGGATTTTACACTAATCGCATTTGTAGTTTACAAAATAATGCATATTCTACAAAATGGATGTAAGCGTCGCTTACCTTGCATCCGGTTATGCTCTTCTTCGCGTACACGATCCGTTTGACCCGCTCCTTGTCAAGAGTCAAACTATCATCATGATTCGTAAGACGGTTAGATTAGTCATCATTATTATGACTATTTCATCTTACGGATTCTATGTCGAAACTACTATTCGACTTCATCATTAGTTAATTTAACTTATCAAAGTTAACTACTTTCAATCACATGGTTTACACAATTTAGTCTAAATCATCATGATATTTAGAACTCTTATCGTTTTATATTTCGCATAATTTGCCATATTATTCGAATGTGCGTTTCACTCAAAATTTCAATATTTTAGCTTTCATTTAGGCATTTTAACAAACACCTAATGGGCATAATTTCACACATTTACTAACTAGTTCATAACTAGTCATTTTGACCAAGGTTAACATCAAAATTCCACCTTTATCATGAATGATCAAATACTCAACTTGCAAATTGTTCAAGTTTCTTACTTCAACTATCATTTATGGTGATTTCTAGCACTAACATATCATCACCTTCACTTCATAATCAAAACCCACTTGTCTAAAAGTGGTAAATCATCAAATTACTCAAATCATAGAAATTTTACTTCAAATTTCTACTTAGGGTTTGTTCCTAAGCAATCACACTCCATTAATTCGGTCATAGCCTCTACGATTCATGCATAGATCGCATCATGCAAAGTTAACTAATTTTCACAACTTCATGAATGTTAGAAATTCAACATACCTTACGATCCCCTTGACTTGGTGATCATTTCTATGTATTCAAATCCGAGTTTGGCCTTCAATTGATCATCCAATTTGAAGAATTTGTTGAGTTTAGGGTTTGAGCTTTTGGAGCCCACCTCCTGGTCGATCTCACACACGCACACACTATGTGTGGTGTGTTTTTATTTTGTTTTAATAATTAAACTTTTCCATATATCTAACTTTGGTCCCTCATGTTTCGTTAATTATTAAGTAGGTTACAACCTACTTATTTCCAATCCATATTCCCTCTTATTAACCGGGTCAAACATTCCTAGTTAGCTTAGCAGATTCGGAAATATTTATGACTAAGTTTATTTTTAGGTCCCGTCAACTCGGGCCTTTTTTTATACACTTTATTTATCCATAAGCCTTTGTATAACTTTTATTTAATATTAGGTTTAATTATTTAAATCCTAATATTTACCGGGTTACTTTTACCGCTAACGGTATTTTACCCGTCTTTTAGTATTAACGGGGTTTGATTACCAAACCCGTTTTCGGGGTGTTACAAGATGAAGCCAGGATGATTCCAGATGTCATAGCTGGTACGTTTTTAGTTAATGATGTCTTTGCTAAAGTATTATTTGACTCTGGTGCAAACCAAAGTTTTATTAATACATCATTTTGCAAATTTCTAAATCAGTCATTAACTAAACTACTACAAGAATGTCTAGTAGAGACAGCCAATGGAGTAACCGTTAGAATTTCTGAAATCTTGCAGGGAGCAAGTATAGAAATTTCAACTCAGAAATTTATTGCAAATCTTTATCCCATGAATCTGGTAGGATTTGATGTTGTTTTAGGAATGGATTGGTTAATAGCTAATAAGGCCAGTATATTATGTGATAAAAAGGTAATTTAAGTAAATTCACCAAAAGGAAAAATGATCACAATTAAAGGAGATAAACCCTCTAGGACCACAAAATTCATCTCTGTGATGAAAACTGCAAGTTTTATAAGAAAAGGTTCTATAGTGTATTTGATTTCTACAATCACTAACACTAAAGGAAAAGATTTAAAAGACATTCCAGTAGTATCTCAGTTTTCAGATGTATTTCCAGAAGAATTGTCAGGGCAACCTCCTGACAGAGAAGTTGAATGTAGGATCCATTTAATACCAGGAACATCACCAATTGCCAAAGCACCTTACCGTTTGGCACCTGCAGAAATGCAAGAATTAAAGAAACAATTAGACGAATTGTTGGAAAAAGGATTTATACAGCCAAGTTCATCGCCATGGGGAGCACCGATACTGTTCGTTAAAAAGGAGGACGGATCAATGCGTATGTGCAGTGACTACCGTGAATTAAACAAAGTCACGATTAAGAATCGATGCCCATTACCGAGAATCGATGATCTGTTTGATCAGCTGCAAGGAGCTCGATTTTTCTGTAAAATCGATTTAAGGTCAGGATATCATCAATTAAAGGTACAGGAAGAGGATATTCCTAAGACCGCATTTAGAACAAGGTATGGTCATTATGAATTTACTGTCATGCCATTTGGTTTAACCAATGCCCCAGCTGCATTTATGGACATGATGAACCGAATATGTAAGCCATATTTGGATAAATTCATAATTGTATTCATAGATGATATTCTAATATATTCTAAGAATAAAGAGGATCATGCAAAACATTTGTACGCACTTTTAAGTTTATTAAGAAAGGAAAAACTTTATGCTAAATTTAATAAGTGCGAATTTTGGTTAGAACAGGTACAATTCCTTGGACACCTAGTCAATAATAAAGGAATTCATGTAGATCCAACAAAGATTGAAGCAATTACTAAATGGAAAACCCCTGAATCATCAACTGAGGTTAGAAGTTTCTTAGGATTGGCCGGTTATTATAGAAGATTTATTCAAGATTTTTCTAGAATAGCCATTCCCTTAACTAAGCTAACCTGTAAATCTGTTAAGTTTGAATGGGGAGTAAAACAAGAAGAAGCCTTTAGAATCCTTAAGCAAAGATTAACCCATACACCTATATTAGCATTACCAGAAGGAACTGAAGACTTTGTAGTCTACTGTGATGCTTCTAAACTAGGTTATGGATGTGTGTTGATGCAACGACAAAAAGTTATAGCTTACGCATCTAGACAACTCAAGAGTCATGAAGAGAATTATTCAACCCATGATTTAGAGTTAGGAGCCATAATTTATGCTCTTAAGATTTGGAGACATTACCTTTATGGTAGTAAGTTTACTATATTCACTGATCATAAGAGTTTAAGGTATGTTTTCAAGCAAAAGGAGTTGAATATGAGACAAAGACGCTGGATGGAATTTCTTAGTGACTATGATTGTAATATCCAGTATCATGAAGGAAAAGCAAATGTAGTAGCAGATGCTTTAAGCTGAAAATATCATGAAAAACCAAAAAGGGTACGTTCTCTTAAATTAAATCTGCAAGTAGATTTAAATGATCAGATAAGAGAAGCACAAGAATCAGTAATCAAGGATGATTCTGAAAAATAAAAAGGTATGTTAAAAGAATTAGAACAAGGAACAGATGGAATTTGGAGATTCCATGAAAAGAGAATGTGGATACCTAAATTAGGAAACCTGCGTAACCGTATATTAGAAGAAGCCCATAAGTCTAATTATACGATACATCCAGGAAGTGATAAAATGTACCAGGATTTAAGGAAAAATTTCTGGTGGATAGGAATGAAGAAGGACATAGCAGCCTATGTTTCTAAATGTTTAACTTGTTCATAAGTTAAAGCTGAACATCAGAAACCCTCAGGTTTATTACAGCAATTAGAAATGCCAGTTTGGAAATGGGAATTTATAACCATGGATTTTGTTACTAAATTACCCAAAACTAGGAAAGGAAATGATACAATCTGGGTGATTGTAGATAGGCTAACCAAATCAGCTCATTTTCTACCAATGAAGGAAATAATTAGTATGGAACAATTATCTAAATTATATGTAAATGAAATTGTTTCTTTACATGGTATTCATTTATCAATTGTTTCTGATAGAGATAGTCGATTTACATCTCATTTTTGGTCAAGTTTCCAAAAGGCAATGGGGACCAAGTTAAAGCTAAGTACGGCCTATCATCCACAAACGGATGGACAAAGCGAAAGGACAATTCAGACAATGGAGGACATGCTTAGAGCTTGTGTAATTGCCTTTGGAGGTAATTGGGATGATCACTTACCTTTAACAGAATTTTCTTATAATAATAGTTATCACACAAGTATCAATGCTGCACCATTCGAAGCACTTTATGGGAGAAAGTGTCGAACCCCAGTCTGTTGGGCAGAAATTGGGGAAAAGCAACTATCTGGACTTGAGATAGTACAAGAAACAACCGACAAGATTATTCAAGTCAAGGAACGACTGAAAGCAGCACGTGATCTACAAAAGAGTTATGCCAATAACAGACGCAAGCCATTGGAGTTTCAGGTAGGAAATAAAGTATTGTTAAAAGTCTCTCCTTAGAAATGAGTGGTAAGATTCATCAAAAGAGGAAAGTTAAGTCCCAGGAATATTGGACCTTTCAAAATTATTAGAAGAGTAGGACCTGTAGCCTATCAGCTACAATTGCCAGAAGAAATGGCAGGAATACATGATGTGTTTCATGTATCTAATCTCAAAAAGTGTTTAGCTGATGAATCACTTATAGTGCCTCTTAAGGATATAGAGGTAAATGAACAACTCAAGTTTGTAGAAAAACCTCTACAGATTGAAGACAGGAAAGTCAAGAATCTCAAGCATAAGAGATTAGTTTTAGTCAAAGTGAAGTGGGACTCCAAAAGAGGACCCGAATACACATGGGAGCTTGAGTCAGAAATGCAAAGGAAATACCCGCATTTGTTTCAGTAGATCTCGAGGACGAGCTCTAAAGTAAGTTGGGGAGAATGTAACAACCCTCGGTAAAACCAATACCCTCATAATATTTCTGACACCCTATTATATCTTAAATTGTCCTAATATATCTTATATTATACCCCGTATGTGAAAACCGAGCCCGAAATAGATTATAACATATAAAAGAAAATATAAAATCTTAAAATGTAAGTTGAGGCGGGCCGCGTAGGACCTCACCTCAAGCTTACGTGGTCCGTATTAGGGTTTAAAACCTGATATCGTTGATTTAGTTAGTTAAAGCGGGCCGCGTAAGACCCTTCATTAGTTCACGCGGGCCGCGAGTGACCTAAGTTGTGGCGTAGCCCTGAGCTGACACGTGTCGATATCGTGTCGAACCTAGTAGATGACCGGGCCAAGCTATAGTGTTGACCAGGGTTGACGCGGGCCGCGTAACCCTGGCCTGTGTTTTACGCGGGCCGCGTGGAGACCCAATATCACAACTATAAATAGCAGGCATCAGTTTACATTTTCCGTCGCTCATTCTCAAAATCTCAATCTCGAATTCTGAAGTATTAAGCATAATATTTGGGTATTATACCCCTAATTAGCGAGGTTCTGCTCCGTTGTAAGTATTATAACCCCAGTTTCGTAATAGTTACGCTGCCCGATTGATTTAGGGTTCCGTAACAACTGTCGTGGTTGTGCCCGACGTAGTTGTTGGAATGCCGTATCGGGGAGGGTATCATTAATAATTTCAAAGGGTTATGATACTAACCAATGTACATTTGTATAAATTATAGATTATACCCAAGAAACCCTTACGAGAAGTCTAAGATAGCAATGTGAGTTTATCCTCTTTTTGATAATGTTTTTGAAATATTTTACAAAACCTTAATTATTTTACAATGCGATTAAGCAGTGATTGAGTCTTTGTAGTTCTTCAATTACTGCCGGTATTTGGGGTTTTGTATACAAAATTTATTACTTGCGAGTAGTAAGTCGGAATGACAGTACGTTACCATTGGACGACGAGTAGCCAATGTGTAATATGACCCACAAGTCAAGGATTGACAGTACTGAATGAGTAATTGGGTAGAAATAAACAATGTGATAGCCCTCAATACTGTGTTAATTGATAAAATGTTTCTTGATTAAACTGGGATTCACTCACCAGTATTTTCCGCTGACAAAATATTTTTAAAACATGTTTCAGGTAACACAATGTGAAAGCCAACTGGGAAAAAGCCAGTTCGAGAGCACTGACGGCTTGGAAAATAAGTGGCTATAAAAGTTATCTAAGAAACGATGTTTTAAATTAAATAAAATAGGGTTTGTTCCTATAAATGTATTGTAATAAGAAACTTGGGTTTTGCCCATGAGTTGATTAATATCAAATATGGTGGTTTTACTCTGATAAACATTTCCTAACTACGGTCCTGATGTAAATTCCGCTGCAAGATTAAATAACCTGATACCACCACTACTGAGTTCGTGTCCGCCCGTTCCCGGGACAGATAAGGGATCGGGGGTTGCGACAGCTACCTATTGGAAGGATCTATATAAAAGGTTCAGGAAACTTGTTAGAGTTTGTTAAATGGTTGATCTTGATTAGTTCGTGTAAGTCGCAATGTTCTTTGTTCATTCTCGCACCCAACCTAGAAACCTTAAATCAGGTTGATAACTAAAACTTGCTTTATAAAATTAGTTTTTGGTGTGTGTTTATAGCATTGATTCTCTAGTTTTATGGGACTAACCCTAGCAGGCTCTCATCCATTTTTGCACTTCATACGCTAGTTTAACTAATTAATAAAAAAATCTTCATAACTAATTATAACCAACAGTTAATCTAGTTAACCGCATGTCACACGGTGTCTGGTGCGCCACGGCCGGCCCTTGAAAATCTTGAGGACCGAGTACCTCCCACGCCTAGTCATACTCATAATCGCATCAGGTCTCAAAGGTGAACAACCTCTAGTCGACGTAACATATGTAGGCAAGGGAAGTCAGCAAAATGGATCCGTAACCTCCAGTCGTTGGACCATACCTCTGACTGAGTCGTTTCTAGGGTGGGCGGGTTGTTAAACAGAAAAGATAACTTTTCTCGAGGCCCCCGCCAACGTCTCGGGAATCCCCAAGCATCATGGCATTGGGGCGTTTTCATGTAAAAATGGTCTTCATAACTAATTAAAACCAATACTCATTCCAGTTAAAATGCGTTGAAGTCTAAATCGTTAACTCTGTAATCTGATTTCTCAAAATCCACAATTCGTGCTGACTTTTATTTCTTGTTTGCAGTCATTAGTTTCTTTAAAACAAATCACTTTGACAAACGATTTATATTAGGAGCTAGAGTGTCTTTAGATTCGATACTTGGTTCTTGCCCACTGTAGGTCCGGCTAGGGGAGGATCTAGTCGCCTAATCCTTGTTGTCAAACACACCCGGTTGTGCGGAATCCAACCGGAGATGCAAACCGAGATCGAGATGAACAAGAACACGAGATACAAGACACGTAGTTCAATGTTTAAAACCCTTGTATATTTATGAGAAGAGTAGAAGTACAAGATGATACAATTGATACACACACTAAAACTCTCTCTCGGTTTTCTCTGGTTCTCGCTTCTGTCCACCCCCCGAAATCAAGTGATTTCGGCAAATATATGTGGTCTTCACTTGTGCGATTGGCTGGGCTTCACTTGTGCGATTGGCTGGGGTTCGGCCCATGTGAGAAGAAGCCCAACATGCATTATGTCTTAAAGATGATTGGCCCAAGTTTTTTTACGTAAATCACATTTGTTGATCTCAAATGTTTAGTCAACATAGTGACATCATCATGATGATGTCATGCTGATGTGGCAGCGGGAACCAGCTCGCGGCGCTTCGTGCTTCGCGTGTCGAACTCTGGGACGCACGACGGAGGAATGTCGTGACGTTGGGCTTGAGCCGAACCTAACCGGGTCGAACCGAACCGAGTCGAACCGAACCGAGTCGAACCGAACCAAGTCGCGTCCACATAATATGTATCAACAAACTCCCTCTTGGACGCTACTCGTGAGGTTCAACTTCCATATCTTCCGTGTCGGAGGATCTTCAAAGTCTTCACATGTCGTAAGTAGAAAGTGTATCAACAAACTCCCTTTTAATTTAGGTAGTGTGTCAATAAACTCCCCCTTTGATTATGCTTGTGAATCTTTTGACATCAATGCTTGAGATCCTTGTGGTGTTGGTGATGATAAGCGGCAACTCGATCATTTTTATCTCTTGAGTGCCTCCATGTCGTGTCTTCATTCCGAAGCTTGTCATCGACCATGTTCTCCTTGCCTTTAGAATCTGCACACGCAAGAAATCTAAACGCGTAATGAGAACAACTGCTTGGAATATAGTTAACATAAAACAAATAACACACATGTGACCATATTTCAATCAACTACCGTCCGACAGTTTGAAAGTTTAAAGGATTTATCAATTCTAGTTTTTAACTTTCAAAACTTGCAAATTTCGACCGTTTATGAAGATTTAGTCACTTTGGTTTTCAAACAGGTTTCAGGTAACGAAGACTCGAGATCCAACATCGTACGATCGAAAATAAGATAGAAATAAAATCTTTTTGGCTTTTAGAAAGTTTATATTAAAACACACCTAAAATCTTTTTTTTTGAATTTTGAATATTTCAAATGTAAAGACAGAAAGCAGTAAATAAATATATACAAAGATTCTTTTTGCGAGTTTCGAGGGTAAGAGAATCATATCAGTGTACTGTCATGTCAAAACGCTCTTGTTGTTCTTTTAGTTAACATTTAGATAAACATCCTATAACGATTATCGGTATTGTTATCCACATAAGCTCAACTTATCAGATGTAATCATGGCGAGGGGATACGTTAAGGTATGATTTATACTTACCGACCGGTGTTCATCCACATCACGACACATTCCCGTATCAAGGTATGCACGAGGGTTCATCTTACTGGTGAGTATACCGTTTATCATCTGTTTGACCGTATAAAAATGTGAGAAACTCACTTATTTTGATGAAAACAAGCCCTATGTGATAGAATCACTTATTGATGAGGAACTTGATTTTCATATGCATGAGGGCACAGGAGCAAGTCTGTGAACAGGTCAGTACTTTCGTACAGCAGAGAGACGAACTTGACTCCCGGATAAATGTGATATATTATCACTTATTTGTTTGGACATGTGATTGTTGATCACTTATTGAGGTCGTATGCAGTATGTACACGTATGTATGGTATCATGGAAGATCTAGACTTGTGTCCCCGTTATTTTTCGGTAAAAGATACAACCATGATACCCAGATGATAAGCATCATAAAGACCGAATATCTCAGAACCTCGGCAATCTCTCAAACGAAATTTCGGTACTAAGACCATATGCCAATGAATTGTTCCCACCTGGTCTTCAGTCGATTTAAGTTTATATCACCCTGCACACTTTAAAATGATTGTGAGCCTACCGATACATCTTATATAGAGCTGCTTAACATATTTTTCATTTAAGGTTTAAAGACGTTTAGACAGACCACTGATGTACTATCATTTTCTCTTTTGCCCGCCAGGAAACTCATTTTTGCTTTTCTGTTGTTTTTGTGTTTTTGAAATTTTTCGATGTTTTTGGATTTTCAAATTTGGATTTACTCCCCCTAAAAACAATAAACTAAGATAAATTTAAAACACAAAGGTATTTACAAAAAGAGTAAACTGCCATTTTGGTCCCTGTGGTTTGGCCAGTTTTGCCACTTTAGTCCAAATTTCAAACTTTTTACATCCAGGGCCCTATGGTTTGGTTTTTGTTGCCATTTTGGTCGAAATTTCAAATTTGACCAGATTTCCCATTAATGACCTGCTATTTTGTCTTTACCCTCAGGGGCATTTTGGTCATTTTAGATTTATTATCTCTTTATTATAACTTAATTATAATAAAACCCTCTCCTCATCATCATCTTCAACCTCATCTCTCAACACACAGATCTTCACCATGATCTCTACACTCCCTTCAACCTCTACATTTCAATTACCCACCTTCATCCCTCCACCAACAAAAACCCTGACCCTAATCACCTCCAATTCCAATCTCAACAAGCTCAACATCTGTAAAAAAGCATGATAAACACCAAAATCAAAAACTTTTACTTACAGAGCTAACACCAGTAGCAAAAAAAGGGAACAGGTTCAGGCTTAAAGTTCCCATTTTCAGCAGCATTAGCGGGATTAGCAGCCCTATAAGCTTCAGCTGGCATCACGTCATACACCACTGAAACATTCACACCAGCTTTCTCCCAAACGGCACCGTCTTGCAAAACCCTACTTATCCCACCACCTCCACCCGGCCTCGACCAAACATCCTCCTTAAACTTCGCACCACCGTCCGCCGCCTCAATCGCCGCACACACGCTATCCTGTGCCTCCCGTATCATCTTCTCAAACCGAGCTCTTATTGAACCCGCTTCGACCGAGCTCTGGGGTCTCTTTTTCGATCATGTGTGATGAGGGTGATGATTGGATCTTGAAAGTTGTGTTTTTTATTGGTTTTTTGCAGGTGAATTGGTGGGAAATGGAATTGGGGGTGATTAGGGTCAGGGTTTTTGTTGGTGAAGGGGTGGAAGTGGGTAATCGAAATGTAGAGGTTGAAGGGAGTGAAGAGATCATGGTGAAGATTGTTGTTTGGGGGTTGAATGTTGAAGGGGGTTTAATGGATGTGAAGAAGATAGGTGCTTGTTTCTACAACTGCTGTTTGTTCTATTTTATTTAATATAAAAGCTTTAAATAAAATTAAAAAAATGACCATTTTGCCCCTGTAGAAAAAGACAAAAAACCAAGTTTTTTTTGAGAAATATCAGCTGATTTTCTTTTTGGACCAAAATGGCAACAAAAACCAAACCACAGGGCCCTGGATGTAAAAAGTTTGAGATTTGGACTAAAGTGGCAAAACTGGCCAAACCACAGGGACCAAAATGGCAGTTTACTCTTACAAAAATGATTTTCCGATGTTGGTTTTACTCTTGCTTGACCTTAATGCCGTTTACCAGTAATAAAAAGTCAAATCTTGATTTGTCAAATGCTTTGGTAAAAAGGTCGGCACGTTGGTCATCGGTGTGGACCTTGACAACATTGATGAGTTTCATTGGGAAATAATCACGTGTGAGGTGATATTCGAGATCAACGTGTCAGGTCAAGGAGTGCTGTACGAGATGATAATAATTCATAAAGCAGCTTAAATATCGACAAGTATAGGAGAGATTAGAAATTTAAAACCGTATCCTGCAACTACTTCGTGCATTGCCAGGAATCTGAGTGCTCTCCCAAACTGGATATCCACCAGGTGTGGATTTCAAAGTCGATTTTGTAGCTACTGAAATCCCTTCACAGCAACAAGATCAAAAACCTCTGGGTCCGGCTGGTCTTCCACATTGTACCAGCGAAGGTCTTTGTCTTTCTCTTTGAGAAGTAGTGTGCGGTTGTTCAATCCACGCCAAGGCTTCCGCACACCCGGTTGGTTTGTTCAACAAACACATTTTCTTCAATCACACCGTAGAGAAAAGTACCCTACACGTTCATCTTGTGGACTTTGAACTTCTTGTGGAAGAAAAATCCATGAATCTTCGAAAAGCTTCAGACGTGCTACAGGCGCGTACTTTTCATTGGAATCTTTCCTGAGGACCCGATCAAAAACCATAACAACCAATTTTGGCACATATCTCATCATGTCGAATTTTCAACTTCATTCAACAACATTCTTTCATCAGACATTTTTGTCTTCTTTTCTCCTCTCTCCATCAAAGGCAACAACTCCTAGATATAATGATGTTTCGGAGTCTGGTGTCGCCGATCTTGTGCATGGACGCTCCACTATCAACACTCCTAAGACTATCAATAGTTCCTCCTGGAACATCCTGCACTCTTATTCAGAGATTAGTTGGAGAGGGGGACCCAAGCCTTCACAGACTTGGGCCGTCCGTCATCATCGAGAATTGTGACATCCATTTCCCGATGATTCGGAATTGATGTAGCTCCCCCTGAAACAATTTCCAATTTTGGTTTCCAAATCTGTTTTTGGTTTTCATGTTTAACATTTGATTCAACAGATTTTGTTTGGACAACCTCCGGTTTTAAAATCTTTTCAACTTCTTATCGTTGTTTCTTTTTCTGTTTCATTTCCCGTTGTTTAACAAGACGAGGGTCCTGTTTTGGTGAAACAGATCTTTTATGGTAACTGTTACCATGGGGGGCATCAACTTTTGCCGTTCCTTTCGTGAGATATGGACAGTTTCTGACAATGTGCCCATACTCACCGCATTCAAAACATGATCTCCGCTCAACAAACCTCGGAGTATTATAACTGTAAGAACTTGACGATGAAATTCGTGATCTTGAGGTACTTGGTCCTACATCGCAACCGTTTGTGTGTTGTGTGTAGTTGTTTTGACTGTTTCTTTTCAAAATTTTAACTTGTTTAACAAAATCTAAGTTAGATTTGTTTTCGAATGTGTCAATTTTATCCGTTCCCCTTGATTTCACAAAGTTCACCTTCTTGTCCTTTTTCTTGGTCTGTTTCTTTTGACCTTGAGTCGGTGAATTACCTTTTGGTTTGGTGCGATTTTGCTGCTTTTTCACTGTTGGTAATTTCTGATTGCCACATTGTTTTTGAACTTCAGCCTTTGGGATAGGAGGACACTGTGTTACCACAACGTGTGATCCTGTCTTTCCCAAAAACTTACTTGTTGAATCCTCAAAAATTTTACTAATTAAAGATTGATTAACATTCTTAATAGGAAAATCTTTGTCAGAATAGATTTTATCATCACCAACAAGAGTGTACAGCAAATTCACACTCTCAGACTCTTGTGAGGAAGTAGACGTGGACTCGATCAGAACAGTCGTAGCAGGTTTTGCGGGAGGATCACATAGAATATGATTCTCGAGAGGTATGTCCTCTTCTTTGATTACCGCATCTGACTGTGCTGAGTCAGTATCATTAGATTCATCATCTGAAGAATCAGTATCCTCAACAATGATTGGAGGATCCTGATTTTGTTCAGCAGTTACAAAAGTATCTGCTGACACATCCGAATCTGATGATACTTCCTTCTTGTATCCAAGTCCAGTTGCAAATTCCTCAATGTCCAAAGGAACAGATGGTTCAAAGTGAGTTCTATACTCCTCATCAGGCAGGGCATCATAATTGTTTCTCACGGGTGGTGGACATTTCTTATATCCAATGCATGTGACATCCCGTTTCTCTTTCTGAACATCAATGATGTGATCCAACACATAGCTAGAGCTCAAATAACTGTCTAACTTAAGCTGGATCGCCTCACTTTCAGTTTTAACACAAGCCATCTCTTTTTGCATTATCTCAAGACGAGTGATATACAAATTTATGTCAGTTTGTTTTCTGGAAACCATTTTTGTCAGCTCGGTTTTATCTTTCTTTAATTTTTCAATCATCAATTTAAATTCCTTTTCATGGTTTTCATAAAACATGTTGGCTTCTGTGCACTTAGAAAGATCCACGGTCAACTTTTGGTTGTGGATGAATGTCACATCATACTTGTTTTGCAAAGCCTCATGTTTGCTTTGCAAGTCACACCACTTAGCATCCAAAGAAACATGTTTGTTTTGCAAGTCAAACAAATTAGCTTTTAAAGCATCATGTTTGCCTTGCAACTCAGACATGTTTGCTTCTAAATCAGCACATTTAACACTCAAACTATCACAATTATCACAAATAATAGTAGTGGGTTCATCGACACATACCTGACTTGATGAACTGTCGACATTAGCCATAAAGGCTGAATGGAGAGAAGACGAAGAATAAGCAGCTTGATCCACCAATATAGATCTCCTATGATTTCCTGCTTCAGCTTCTTCCAATAGCTCATCAACATCTGCATCGACTGACACACTTGATGTCTCACCCACATGATCATCACCTGAACTCGAGGATTCTTCATCTGAGCTTCTACTGTAACCAGAATTGTCTTCATCTTCAGAAGATTCATCACCATTGGCGGAAGATTCTCCACCACTGGCGTGATTTAGATCCTTGACAACCTCAGCAAAACAAGCGGTTACAGTAGATGGCCGATAGACTTGCTGTTGTGGAGCTGGTTGTAGAGGATTTCCATACAAGTCCGTTGTTGGAGCTGGCTTTACTAGAACTTGTATTGAATTGCCATATAGATCAGTTGTCACAGGAGGCCTTTGGGTTTGCTGTTGAGGCACTGGTTGAGGAACTGGTTGAAGCGGATTTCCGTACAAGTCTGTTGGTCCAGTAGATCGAACAGGTAGTGGATTTCCGAACATATCAGTTGCTCTGATAGGTCGTTTCAGAACTATCATCCTCAAAATTTTGCGAACACCAGCTTCTAACTAATTTTGATGATCTAGACCAATTTTCACGAACCCCCAACTTCTAATTCTTTTGATGCACTCAGGTGGGCTTTAAAGAAAATAATAACCCACACACTTAGAATTTGATAAATCCTACAAAGCCCAAAAGAAACAACTATGGCCCAAATAAAACAAAGACAAGTGATTTCGGCCTAAGCAGTTTGGTTTTCGGCAACAACAGTGATTCTGAAGTGATTTCGGTAAGCCCAAATAGAAGCCCAATTCTTGTGCGAGTAGACAAGTCTTGTGCGACTGAAAGAGTCTTGTGCGACTCAAGTCAAATCTTGTTCGATCCAATCATCTTGTGCGACTATCTGTCTTGTGCGATTGAATATGTTTTGCAATTGATACAAATCTTGTGCGATGCAATCCTTGTGCGATTGAATATGTTGACTTTCTATCAACCTGACACAAACAGACTCACTTTCGGCTCACCATTCCCAAACTTACCAACCAAATGATGATGTCCTTTTTTTTTTTTTTTTTTTTTAATAAAATCACAATTTTCAAAAATACAAACAACTATCACAATCACTTGACCAGGGTTAAAAAGGTGAAATCATGAAGAACACTTTGAATATTTGTTGAAGATATGAAGAACAACCCAGAAAATTTGAATTTTCCGGTAAACCGACAACTTTCCGAAACCCGATTTTGCCCAAAACTTCACTAAAAACCAACTTTTAACATGTGAAAATGAAGAATGAAATGGTTTTTATAAGAACTTTCAGCAAAAACACCAGAATTTTCGAAGTTTAAGGCTAATTTTTTTCAGAAAAATATGAACTTTAAAAACTCGAAAAACAACCCGAAAACAACTCGGTTTTATCAAGGAGAAGAGCCAAGGCTCTGATACCACTTGTAGGTCCGGCTAGGGGAGGATCTAGTCACCTAATCCTTGTTGTCAAACACACCCGGTTGTGCGGAATCCAACCGGAGATGCAAACCGAGATCGAGATGAACAAGAACACGAGATACAAGACACGTAGATTCAATGTTTAAAACCCTTGTATATTTATGAGAAGAGTAGAAGTACAAGATGATACAATTGATACACACACTAAAACTCTCTCTCGGTTTTCTCTGGTTCTCGCTTCTGTCCACCCCCCGAAATCAAGTGATTTCGGCAAATATATGTGGTCTTCACTTGTGTGATTGGCTGGGGTTCGGCCCATGTGAGAAGAAGCCCAACATGCATTATGTCTTAAAGATGATTGGCCCAAGTTTTTTTTTTTTACGTAAATCACATTTGTTGATCTCAAATGTTTAGTCAACATAGTGACATCATCATGATGATGTCATGATGATGTGGCAGCGGGAACCAGCTCGCGGCGCTTCGTGCTTCGCGTGTCGAACTCTGGGACGCACAACGGAGGAATGTCGTGACGTTGGGCTTGAGCCGAACCTAACCGGGTCGAACCGAACCGGGTCGAACCGAACCAAGTCGCGTCCACATAATATGTATCAACACCCACACTATACTACATATACGATAAGTGCACTTGCTTTTTATGTGTGTATTTTGGTTTGAGGTAATTTTCATTTTTAAAAAATTTAAAACTTATGTAAATAAGTGTTTTATATATGCCATTCGCATGCATCAGTAACTTTTTACATGACGTGTCGACGCAACATTATTGGGTGGCTATGTATCATAACAAAAATTAAAAAATATGTAGACACGCTAGAAAAATTTTAAATCATGACACGAACAAAGTTCTTATTTTTACTTTTTTTCTTATATCATAAGTTGTATTCAGATCCATAAGTATCTTAACTAATATACTTGTTTTTATATAATCTTTTACTTAAAAATCTATCTATGATATCTCTTTGTTTAATGATTGAGAAGAATTAAAATGGTATTTTTTTATGTAAAGCATTCACGCTTTTTTCATATTTTAATATTATAAAAAGACTTTATTTTTAAATATTTTTTTAGCGAAACTAAAACAAATTTGTCCTTATTTACTTGAAAGTTTATGTTAATCCTTTTATAATGAAAAAGATATGAAGATATATTGTGACAAACGAAACTTCTTTCAAACCTTATCATATTCCGTGTTATCATAATTGTTACATAATAAATAAATTATACATTGTGAAAGTAAATGGTCATATAATGAATATATTATGCTTATTATTTTATGTGTTTTTACCCATTGTCAAAGTGAATGATTACACTACAAGGTTTTAATAGCCTTTGAAACATCAACCGTCAGATGTCTTTTGATCGAATGGCCAGGAATTGATTTAAAAGAGTGGACGCGGATAGGGCTTTTAGCGGCGACTTTTCGGGAGTCGTCGCGAAAGGTGTCGCCACTATTGCTGGAATTTCTTGTAGTGTAATTACATAATGAATAGCTTATACTAAAAGTATTATTTTTGGACAAACTCACCCATTATTTTTTTTCGTGCCAAAGTTGTATATACATGTATACATGCAAAAGTGTCGGACCCAAGATTTCTTTTATAGGGGGGGATAACTAGGGGCTCAATCAAACTTTTATGGGGTTATCGGGATTTTGTGTAAAATAACACTATCTTTTTCATGGGAGGCGGTTGCATGCGATTTAATGAACTTATGCATGCGATTGATGGACAAGTTTCTTCAACCTTAGACTACTTATTCTATGATGCTAAAACGGATCATTTTTTCTTGTTGGTAATCTAAAGTCATGCATGCGATTTAATGAACTTATGCAATAAAATGAAATTCAGGAGGTAACTTAGCGTCAAAGAATAACTCCTATGACTATACAATTCAAATGTAACAAGTTTGACCTGGTATCCGTAATACACCCTCGCAAAATGGAGGCTTCATTGGAGATTCTAGTCTTGGAGTGGATGTGAAGGAAAGGTGCCCGAAAAAGCGTTTCATTAGTAAGTCTGCAAGTTGATATGGCAAACCCATAGTGTACGTGTAGACCAGACCTGTTCACGAAGAAAATGATATTCGAGAGCAACATGCATCATTCTTGAGTGATAAACCGGATTGGCACAAAGGTAAGTTGCTCCCGTGTTATCACAGAACGGTGTGGGAGGCTGAGTAATTGGAACACCTAGTTCTTTAAGTAATTTTTTCACCAACGAAAGTTCAGCGGCTGCTTTTGCCAAGGCTTTATATTGAGCCTCAGTTGATGATCTTAAAACCTATTTTTGTCTAGCAGACTTCCATGAAATAATATCAAACCCAAGGTAAATAAGATTCGTCGTTGTCGACCGACCTATATCATTAACTCCACCCCAATCTGAGTCTAAAAAGTCGCGAGTGTAAATGGAGATTGACGCTACAAGAAGAGACCATGGTGTTTGGTACCCTTGAGGTACCGAAGGACTTGTTTAAGAGATTGCCAATGGGCTTTTTGGGGTGAGTGCATGAATTGGTAAAGTTTATTTATGGCACTATATATCAGGACGAGTTAATGCAAAAACTTTAATGAACCAACGAGTTTGTGGTACGGAGTGGCATCCACCAATGGTGAAGGGTCATTGGGAGTGGATCCGCTGATCTAAGAGGAGTTAGAATATCTATAGCACGCACCATCCATATGAAATTATGTAAAAATATCTTGGATGCGTCGATGAAATTGGTGGAATGACTATCGGACTCTTCAACCACAAATGGGACTTTGGCCCATTTGTCATGTGTTTGTACCATCTCCCACGCATCAACGTGAGTAAAACTGCCCATATGTGCTTTTTGGTAATCACTGAGTGCCTTTTTCATCATTTCAATATTGCTACATCCACTACATCATAGACGATCCCATATAAAAATTAATATAAAGTATAAATTTAAACAAATTGTTAAAGAAATATGTATTTATAAAAAACGATTTTAAAAACAAACAGTTTAAAAAGAAACCATTTTAAAAACGATAGACGGTTTTTAAAAGATTATAAAACAAACTTCTTAAAAAACGAAATTTAAAAATTTTTTTGTTAAAGAGATATGTATTTATTTGTATTAGGGGCTAAAACTTAGAGGAGGCAATCTTGACCCAAAGCCTTTCAAATGGATTAATTTGGGTTGCTTTTAAAATTATATGGGTTGATTTGGGTAATATATTTTAACTAATTGGGTCATAATGGGTCACTTGAAATTCCATCTTGTTATTTTCGGGTCAAAGCGGGTCGACAACATTAAAGAAATGGGTCGATGTGGTTTAGTGTCTTAAAGAAACGGGTCGGTTCGGGTCGGGTTTCGGGCCGACACGGGTTTCTGCACGGACGGGTTTCGGATCGCAACAGGTTTTGGGCCGGCACGAGTTTCCGCACGAGACGAGTTTCGGGTCGGGATGAGTTTCGTACCGTTTCGACGCGAACCGTTTCGACGCGTACCGTTTCGACCCGTACCGTTTCGACCCGTACCGTTTCGACCAGTACCCGTTTCGACACGAACCGTTTCGACCCGTACCGTTTCAACCCGTACCGTTTCGACCATTACCGTTTCGACGGGAACCGTTTCGAATCGAATCGTTTCGACGGAACCGTTTTGACCCGTGCCGTTTCGACCCGTACCGTTTCAACCAGTACCGTTTCGAATCGAACTGTTTCGACGCGAACCGTTTCGACGCGTACCGTTTCGACCCGTACCTTTTCGACCATTACCGTTTCGAACCAAACCGTTTCGCGATGAATCGGTTTTCTACGATGAATGCTCTTCAGAAGGTGCTTTTTTTCTTTTATAAATTCTTCGTTCGCGAATTCCCATCTTTCGGGATCGATCTTTCTGAAACCCTGTAAAAAGAACATTCAACTTTGTTAATTATAACTTATACAGGATGTGTTTGATTGTAAATCCATTAAGATGCACTATATCTATTAACATAATGTATCTGAACTTTTATATTTGCAAACTTATTCGCAAAATGCCTAAATCTGCATCATGTGTAACCTGCACTATATCCTGCATATCATGACGATAACTACCATCAAACTCCAAACATTTCCATCTCAATTTTAGTAACAATCCCCCACACTTCAATTTAAATCACCAACACTTGCACTAATTAACATCAACAACCCTACTAATTAACCTTTTTAGAGCATTGACAATGAAAAGCTTAAAAATATTTAAGGGAGTTTTAGTTATATTATAAGAAAATATTCAATAAATTCAAAATAATGTTCTACAAATTTGAATTGTTGTCAAAAGAAAACAAACTCTAAGCCAGCTTATACCATTCCAACAACTTCTAGTTTTAGGAAACAACAAATCTTACAAGTTAGAATTTAAAAAAAAAAAAGCATTTTTTTAACAAAACTGACCCGACCCGACCCGACCCGAAACCCGTTCTGACCCGGACCCGTTTCAACCCGAACCCGTTCTGACCCGAACCCGTTCTGACCCGAACCCGTTCCGAGCCTAACCCGTTCCAACCCGAACCAAAACAACCTTTTTTTAATTGACCCGTTTTGACCCGAACCCGTTCTGACCCGAACCTGTTTTGACCCATGACCCAACCCGACCCGACCCGTTTGCCAGGTCTACTAAAACTGTTATAAAATGAAATCTCAATGTCGGGTCTGATATGTTAAAAGATTTTTTTTTAACTAAAAGGGTTAAAGTAGTAAAACCACAGGGGCCAAATTAGTAATTTACTCTTTTTAATAATAGGATTTAAATCATATATACAAACGCATGGTGGTGATAGCCATTGTTGCAGGAAGGAGATTTGGGTGATTTTGGCACGGGCTTATCCTTTTAAAGAGGGTTATGAGGCATTCATGTATATATTTGTTTTTTTAGAACAAAATACACAGATGGTCCATTTGATTGATCTAAATTAGCTATAAAGTTGCAAAGCCGCCACAACTCACATAGAACCTTATTAGACCATGTGTAGTGGGGCATTATGGGGGCATTATAATAAAAAAAAACGCCCACTCTTCCATTACATAGGGCATTATGGGGCAAAAAAAAATTGCTTGGGCATTATAATTAAAACGCCATTTTGCACTTGTTGGAGGTTTGACTTGGGTTGACCCACCAATGAGAAATCACTTTGTTTTTTTTTTTTTTTTTTTTTAAGGATTGAAAGGGGCATTATTTGGGCATTATCCCCACTACACCACTTTATGCTATAATGCCCTATGCTGACTGGGTTGCCACGTGTCGGATAATGCCCCATGGTGGGGGCATTATAACAAGTTACCACTACACATGGTCTTACTAGTTTTACCTATTTATAAAAAGAAAAAAAAACACCACTCATTTGTTTGTTTATACATCTTATCATTAAAAATAAAGACTTCTGTCATATCATTAAAAAGTAAGACTAAGTGTTCTCAGTTGTTCCACTACGCGGTTTAACTTTATAAAGCACATTACAAAATGGCTGACATGGTGGAGAATTAAGTAATTAATCTCATTGTTCATGTAGACGAAATGACGAAGAAGACGATCATGGTCGGAGTGGTTAAATCACCACGTGTGCATTTCACTATAAATACAAACTGCTACCAGTAAAGGACCCTCAATCTCACACCAACACCTTTTCAAAATAAAACATACAGACCAACACAATGCAACATCAAGTAGAAACCGACGATTTAGGGTTTTGTCTTAGCTTCAGCTGCTACTATTCTTCAGATACTAATTTGATTGCTTCAGCAGCTGCCAAAGTCATCTGCGAACTGAAGCAGGAACATGCACCTCACTTCTATGAAGAGGAGTTTGAATTCTCTCCTGACGAAGACGACGGTAAACAGATAGATGATTTTGGGTTCATTTTTCCTGTTTTCGATGCAGCTGCTTCTCCGGTTAGCGTTCAGTTACAGAAATCTTCTGTCCACGAACATGAATCATACTCGTCTTCAGAAGCGGATGAAAATGAATGTAACTGTAAACCTTCTGGAATATTCTGTATGTGGCCGCTTTTTGAAAAATCTAAGAAGAGCAGTTCTACTGGATCATCGAGAAGCTGGGGAATCTGGAATTCACCTCGTCGGAGAAACTGTCAAGGTGAGGAATCGGTGTTATTGTTGCGGTCTAAGAAAGCCGACGCCTCAAAAGATAGACGTCAAGTCCCCAGAAAACTTAAGACCACCAAGTCGGTTCATGAAGTGTTTTACCTGCAGAAACGAGCGGAACAGAAAGGTGATAAAATGAAATCGTTTCTACCGTACAACCAGGATCTGTTTGTCAATATCAACAGATTCGCGAACAAGAAGTTATGATCAGTTTGAGTTAAGAAACTCCATTTTGCTTCATCTGTGCTACTCAGCTCAATGTTTGTTTGAGTAGAATTCAATTTATATTTTTAGTAGGTAAAAACCTATGTATTACACGGGATGAATAATGAAAACAATTTTATTAAAAAAATCTTTAAATAATATGATAATTGAAATTACGCATGACATATATTCCATATAGAGGAAAAAAGTTTGAAAATTAGCTCGTATGTAACTAGTCAATATCTAATATCACATATAGAGTCTTTCTTCCACAATGTAAACACATTCTTCCTTCATCTTCAATTCAATTTGATAAGGATGCGTCTAACCCTTGACAAGACTTAACTTATATCCATTCAAGTCCATATACCTAGTTCGACCTCCCTCAACAAACCATTTATGAATCCCGCTTTTTTATAAATTATCCTTTCCCGTCCCCCTCCTTTATCATTTTTATCATTATCCTGCAACCTAAATTGATTGGATAATCAATGGATAAATTGATCAGGGTGAATCGTGGAATAATTGATTTGATTTATCTAAGTTCATACAATTTATTATTTATAAATATTTCGTTTGGTCAATTGGTGAATAAAATCAACTGAAAAGGGGAATCATTCTATAGAACATCCTTTTTATATTTAGTAACATTTAATGACACGTTGCAAGACTACAAGACTTCTTCATCAAATTACGACTCCAAATAATGAATAGTCGGATTCGATGACCAATCTATCATTGAAGGAAAGGTATGATTATAATATAAGTGGTCCAAACGGAAATTTTAGGAAAAGATCTTTGAGATCTCTTTTTTTTTTTCAATTCTCTACTCTAATATCAATATTGCAATATTTATTGTAATCTTTTTTTCTATTACTGTAGATCGTATATAGTGTAGTTATATATTTTCATTTTCGAATTTCATTTTTTTTTGTTAGCCACGCACCATTGCCTTAGGTTAAACTAAAACAAAAAAACTATTTACAAAAATAGTCAATGGTGGCCCTCCATGGATTCACCTATATAACCGTGGCTAATGTTGAAAAAAATAAGAGCTTGAATACCACTTATAAATAATCTAAGGAACATGATGGGGATAGAAACCACTGAAGCTACAAAAGAAACAAGAACAACTACTATTTATAGGCTAATTTATTTCCGGAAAGTCGGAAACTAAGTGATACGGGCTTAAATCTTCTAAGATGTTAATATGTAAAAGAATTGGAGTTGGTTGAATATATTTCACGAAATAGACCAATCCTTTTTTTGGTAAGACCCACATAGAAATATGCCACTAACGTGACTAAAGCCAATGCAACAGTAGTGTTAATATCATTCGTGGGTGGCCCTAACTCCCCATGAGGTAATTGTATGATTTTCCATGGTAAAAGAGTGCCTGACCAATTAGAAACAAAAATAAATAGAATTATAGTTCAAATAAAAGGAACCCAATGACCATATTCTTCTCCAATCGTCAATAAAAATCACGTAATAACGATACCCATATGTTGAGGCAATAGACATGGGGCCCATAAATCAAAATGAATAATATCTAGAACATAATTAGCATGCTTGTTATTTGATAAAATGGTAAATGCTTTGCTCTAGACATTTGACATGATGAACAAATCCCAAGTTTGGGTAATAAAGAAGTAACATGCAAATGTTCGAACTTACATAACAAGGAAATAATGTCATAGGAAACATGACCAAGGCGTACATTTGTTCATAAGATGCTCATAGTTGTGAGGAAGTAACGGTTGCGAAAAAAGCTTGCTGACTATGATCAAGGAGGTAAATATCGTTTTTAACTCTTCCCCTTGCTAGCACAGCGCGAGTTTTCTTGTCATGAGCATGAAAAAAAAAATCATTAGAGAATAAGACATCAACATAGTTATCATTGGTGAGTTTGCTCACCGAGAGAAGGTTTTTAGTGAGATGGGGCGCAATAAGAACATCAAGAAAAGACAAGTTACGAATAGAAGATGTGTCAATATGAGTAATATCCATCCCGAAAACGAACACAATCATTACCGGTGTACTGAATAGTGCTCTCGAGAGGAGTGTAAGGAGGCCTCAAGTGAGAGCTTGCACCCATATCATGAGTCCAGTCACACTTAAAGAAATTTGGTGCTTTACCAACACAAAGTATGTGTAGGAAAAACATATAGTGTGTTGGTAGTTGTCTTTACCTACACATAAATTAAGTGTAATGATGTGTAGCCTCGTGACTGTGGATATAGGCCATTACCCACACAAAAGTTATGTGTAGGTATATAACAAGCTATACCTACACATATATGTGTGACTAAAAGGCATTTATATGTGTGGTTAAAAGTACAACAATTTGTTTAGAATGCATTTGACATGGCAGGTGACGTGGCATCTGACTTGGCAGGTGACGTGGTATCTGACGTGGCAGGTGACGTGGTATCTGACGTGGCAAGTGATGTGGCATCCGATGTGGCAGGTGACATGGCATCCAACTTGGCAGATGACGTGGCATGAATATATGTGTAGGTAAAAGTAATCTTATATGTAGGTAAAAGTAATATTATGTGTAGGTAAATGTTGAAGATGTGTTGGTATTGATTTTAATATGTGTTGAAACAAATGTAAACTAAAAGCCAGTAAAATCATACATAATGTCACAAACGTCACCATGATTAATACATGAAACAAAGTGCCAATTTGATTAATACATAAAACAAATGTGAACTACAAGGCGGTAAAATCATAAATAATCAAAAGGCTTGTCAAGTTAACAAGAGAATCAAGAGTTGGATCTTGACCATTGATGTAACCACCTAAACAAACTGAGAGGATTTTTTTTGTGATACTGATTTTTTTTGTATACGATACTTTCTACAAAGAAAGGGAAAGTCACGTATGTAATAATCCAGGTAACCATCTTCACCTAAAATCTTTGAAACTTCACATAATAGAACAACAAGAAGACCTAAATCCCTGCAATAGCATAGCATATATTATGTCTAGAATTCCAACACTGATAAAAACTATTGTGCAAAAATGAACTAAACATGAAGTGTACCTTCAACGAAGATGATTAAGTTTCAGACTTTCATAAACTGCATGTACTAAATCAAGGATCTCTATCAAAGATTCAGATGAATAGAATGTATCCAGCTGTTGGGAAGCAGAACATGATTCATCACTTTGAAGCGACATTCTAGAAGAAAATCCATTCATGAAATGAGATTTAGAATACTTTTCATGAAAGCTGTTGTGGAGGAGAAACTCCCATGATGCACCTGAATGTGGTTGAGGAAGTTTTTTTTTTTGCCAAAATTTCTAATATAATAGCAGAAAAAGACTCTCATTCAGAATCAACAGGAGAATCCACCCTAGATAGATACGCTGAGTCGCCATTTCCCCAAAGAAGAACCGTAAAGTGATTGTATAAATTAGCTTCAAGTCCCTCAGCCATCGCTGCAATGCAATCATTTGCCAATGATGAAGAAGGGTATCTACGAAACGTACATCTGAGCATCTATACAAACAATAAAAAAATTAATTGACCAAACTATGAAGAACGTGTGTCGTGATATTTAACAAGTGAACATATATGCATGTAACCGGATATCAAACTTGTCCGTTGTGTAAGATGACATTGACTCTCCCTTCAATAGCATCTGCCAATCCCACAACTTTCATATCTTGAAAAGCAGTTGGTGCTTCCAGTGGCTTGACATTATGTAAAACATCAACATACCCTTGAAGAACATATCTACGCAGGCATTGCTTACCTGACTAATACATTAAAAGAGTCATGCGGTTAATAAGCATATTATATAAGGTTGGGTAGTGGTGAATTGACCTGCGGTATAAACTATAAAGTGTGGCTGAAATGACCGGTGGCAAGAAGAGAATGAGTGAAAGAAAAGTGAAATTAATAGAGCCTTTTAACAGCCATTCAAATAAATGGCCATTGGTGTTACAATTCTCAAAAGTAGATACTATCCATATAGATTCTTAAATGAAAGGACAAAATTTATAACTTCAAGAAAACCACAAGGATGATCTACGTAATTTACTCTATTAAACATTTAACATTTCATAAGATAAGAAAAGCAAATTTTACTTTAAACTTTTGAGCTATGCAGTTAATGCGGTATAAAATCAGATATCGGTCAAGGACCGATATTTGAGATATAGCTTATCGCGGTGGGATATTGGTAATTTTAATATCATGTAGAATTTATATATATCGCAATTTAACACTAACAATTCAGTATACTCTCCTACCGTTAACAAATTAACCTTTTGCAACTTACAAAACAACAATTGTCGCAAGTAGGAAATAATTAAGACTTAAAACACCAACGATTTAACAATTAAAACTTAAAACACTAATAGCAGCAATAAGAAGAATTAGTCCATCTGTTTTCTAACACCCGGATATTGATATGCCACCAAGAATAAGTCAAAGTCAACCATGGGTAAGTCAAGGAGAACACAACAATTATGGTTTTCTAGGTCTTTTTCCTTAAATACACATCTGACATCAATTTTGTGTTCAACATGAATAGAAGACACCATTTTAAATGTTGGCCAACCTGATGGTATTACCAAATATGTGGTCTTACTTTAGCCATCCATCCTAACCCCCCCCCATACTCCTTAATGAAAAGCCATTTTAGAAGATGTTGTAACAAATATTACATGTCTACTCAATGGATCGGGTTCATCTGAAGATCTGTTTGTTGATGCAATTTTGTGTGGATGTGGCATGATTCGGTTCAGTTGGAGAGTAGTATAGCTTACATTCCTCCATCGTGCTACTCAGAGAACGACACACGAAGCACGAAGAGACACGAACTAAAAAGTTGCCTCATGATGACATCTGAATGATGTCATCATGACCATGGATTGATATAATATGGCCAAATTGAAATAACAAAGCATGAACAAAATAGAGATTATATCATCATCATCATCATCAAATTTGAGATTACATTATCATCATCGAAATCGAGATTATTTCTTGGATATATTGATGGATCGAAGTAGACCTTATACAAGTCTATTTCGTTTTACTTCACAACATATCTATTTCGATGATGTTTCATGTGTTTCATTCTATTTCGTTGTGGGTCTTTATATTTCGATGTATTTCGTGTATGGTCATTTTGTTTTGATGTAACTCTGCTGGTATGGACTATAAATATCAGGAGAAGCTCTGTTTTATGAGAGCTTGAATGAGCTTAGAGAGAGAAACTAGAGAGAGAGAGAGTTGAGAGCTTGATATTGTATATTGTAACAAAACTGTGCTCGATCTAATACACGAACCCGTTAAACGTCGAATCTTTGTGTAGTGTTGTTTCTCTCACTTGGTTTGTGTCATAATGAGGATTCCGCACTCGTTACAACATCCAAAACAAGAAATCATCGTAGTCCGACGATCCGTATCGAGACCTACAATGTTACAGTGGCTATGGAAAGCATGAACAAGATTTTGCGTTCATAGAAGGCTCGTGTTGAGCGCCACTACTAAGGTTGGGCATGATGAAGAATAATGACCCTCCTTCCTACACAATTGACAGTGTGGAGGACACTTACCACCACCTCGCCCCTACCACTACCACTAGAACCACCACGTGACCGACAACAACCACCCTGAAAAGAATTGGATCTGGACCAGTGGGTTTGTTGAGAGTAGGGATGAGCATTTGGTACCGAGTACCGATACCGAACAGTACCGGGTATATCCAGTACCGGTACCCTTTTTCCCTATTTTTCAGTACTGGTACGGTACTGGTATTTATGAATAAAACACCAGTAAATATTGATACCAATTATCCCCATTTTTCGGTACCGGTACTTTCGGTATCAGTTTAGTACCGAACGGGTACCATGCTCATCTCTAGTTGAGAGTAAATGTTAGGATCTGAGTTTTCACTTGTGCTTATTCTATGAGATGGAATGATGAAGTGTTGTAAAAACATAGATAAACTGTGGATAATTATAATGTATGCAGCGTAATTTAAGACAAACACACGAGTGGAAAGTTTTATCAGAACTGTTTTCTATTGAAATCAAATGATTTTACAAACTCCCTTTCAGCGTGATCACTCAACTAGATCTCTAACAAATAAGATCTATTTATACAGAGCTACAAACAGTTGTTGGTAATTACGGCTGACATCACCCTGATAGCGACATCTAACATTCCTAACAAAAAAGATTCAACAGATGTTTCGAAGGAAGGTAACAACTGATTATATGTGTTAAACATTTGGTTTAACTAACACTGTTACATTTATAAGGTCTGTTCTTTAAACCTCTGTTGACTAGTTCCACACATCTGTTTAGTTCTAACATATGTTTGGTCTTCTCCATCAGAACTTTGTCTTCAACATGGCTATGGCCTTTGAACAAATGTTATTTCTTCTTCAATAGTGCATTCTGGTCTTCAACAGTGTTTTGAAGTCTTCAAACAAATGCTCTTTTAGTGTTCAAGACTCACTATCTTTAAAGAGAGCTGTAGATCATTACTTGCTTTTGATATTATCTGTTCTTTTGTAGGTCCAACAGTAAAACGCTCCCTGAGAAGGTTGAGAGGATGCACTGAATTGTAAAAACAACTCATGATTTTTAGCTTGGCTAAGGGTTCTGACGGCTTGACGAGTGGTTGAAATGTTTTCAAAAGGGGATCCAAGACCACACAAGAACTAGTGGCATTTATCATGTTTAACAACCGGATGGCCAATAACGGTGAGTTAATCACACATGTTTTTTTAATTTTCCGCCATATTCCGATACAGAAGAAGCCCGTTTTTGAAGTTGACGAAGGGAGGCTTTGAGTTTATGAACCCGTTCGAGTGTATCATGATGATAAGCATGTTTAAGAACGGTCCAGACTTGTCTGACGGTCGTGAAACTGACTGTTTCGGCCTTCGGCCATCAATTCTTCCGATAACGAAGCCTGAATTAACAGGAATTGCCTTCCGATCAACAGTGTTCCAAGTAGCGTGATCTGGGTTTGACGTATCTTTGCCCTCGACAAGCACTTTTGCAGCGGGTGGAGAAACAGTTGCGTCTACTTGACCCAGGAGATCGTAAAGAGAGAGTAAAGTGGGTATTTGGTTATGCCATAACATGTAATTTGTGGAGTTTAATTTGAGTGTTATCATGAGTTTGGAGGGGCATGGTAGACCCATCAGAGGAGGAGGGTGACATTATTGGAGGTTGGGGAGATAAAACTGAGAAAAAAAAGAGAATCTTAAGGATCAAGAATGAGAATGGGAATGGCTCATACCATGTGAAAGCCAATGTTCTATGTATTATGATATTGAGAATTTCAGTTATAAAGAGAATAATATGGACATATAAATTCACAGATTTCCTAACTAATGTATAGACAAAATAGAAAACCCTATTAAATGGGTATAATATAGAATAATGTATGAAATCATTTCCTTATACTATCTATCAAAATCTCAATATGATTCAATGAATAATGTATGAAATCAATTCCTTATACTATCCAATAATATGGTGGTGGTAGCCAATGTTGCATATTTTGTTATAAAATTTGAAATTTAGAAATAAAAGTAACCTTTTTAATAAATAACTTATTTATCTCTAATAACCTAATCTACAAGTTAACTTTATAACTATTTAACTTAATAAATTTATATTTGCCTTTCCAACTAATTTAGTTTATTATTTTCTAAAAGTAAAAATGCTTAATAGCCAACACAAATAATACATTTTATAAAAAAATTAGCATCCACTTTTTTTATACAGGGTGTGTAAATTCACACACCTTAATGCCTATTTTCACACCCTTTAAGACGACTCGTATAGGCCTAGACGGGGCGTCTAGGGTCTTTAAGGCGCCTCGTCTAGGTCTATACAAGGCGTCTAGGGTTTCTGTCTCCGACCAGCCACTGAACCTCGTACCAGGTCAAATCTGTCACAACCCCCGACCCCACCCAGGGAGCGGTAGATGCGAGCCAGTTAGATGGTATCAGTGTTTATTAATTTGGCAGCGGAAAGTTTCATCAGAACCGTAGTTAGTAAACATTTATCGGAGTTAAAACACCATATTTTATAAAAAAATGGGATAAAACCCATGTTTCATTTATAATACATTTATTGGGAATAAACCCTAATTATGGAAAACAAGTCTCCTTTTTATTTAGGTAACTTTTATAGCCACTTTTCTAAGCCTTCAGTGCTCTCCAGCAGGCTTCTGTTGGCTTCACACTAAGTTACCTGAAACATGTTTTAAAAAGATTTTATTAGTAAGAAATACTGGTAAGTACATTCTAATTTGTAAAACATCAGTTGTTACACATTACAGTATTACGGGCGATTACAATGTTTATATCTACACAATTACTCATCCAGTACTATCCACACCAGACTTGTGGGTCATATTACTCATTGGCTAACTCTTTGTCCAATGGTAACGTCTTTTCACATTTTGTATAAAAAACGCCAACATACCGGAAGTAATTGTAGAATACAAAGACTTAATCACTGTAATTGTATTTGAAAATATTTTGACTCATAAAAAGAGTTTATAAAAGAGAATGTACGCACAAATAGTGAGAAAAAGTGAATGTACTCACATTTGTAGACTTAGGTATTTCTACAAGCTTCCTGGTAATAGTTCTGGATTATATCCTTGAGTTTCTATGAAAATATATATAATGTACACGTGTTAGTAAAATAACCCAAATCACATTAACCGTACAACTCGAGACAGAACTCTAATGACTGAGTCAGGCAGAGCCTTGACATGCATTACGGAGTCCTAGATCAATCGGGTGTAACACGAGACAGAACTCCAACGATTGAGTCAGGCAGAGCCTTGATATGCATTACGGAATCCAAGATCAATCATGTTGGGTAACAAAATAGGGTTATATTACTTACAACGAGGTAGAGTTTCGGGTTTTATGGGGTAATGTGGCTATAGTTCTTGCCCACAGAAGTTTGAGAGAGAAATTAGAATTTTAAATGATTTGAAATGGCCAATATCTGCTCCTTTTATAGCTGGTCGAAGGGCGGCTCACACCCCGCGAAGCCCTTCACTTCTTCTCTCGCGTCCCGCGAGGACGACCTAAGTCGGCGTAGGTTTGATTAGTCATGCCAAAGGTCCGACATGTGTCCAACACGTGGCACAAGCAGTGCCCGGCAAGTAACAGGTTGTCGCCGCCCGCGACAGACCTGGCAAATTAATTACAAAAAATAAACATATATGCCTCGTACAGGCCTATATTAGATGTTTATGATAATCCAAAATACCATTTTATCCCTGAAATGCCCCAGTATAGTCATAATTCAGGGGTATAAAAGTCATTTTACCAAAACCAGATGCCTCGTACAGGCCTAGACTGGACATATATATTGAGCGGCAAATTTGGTTTGATTAAATTTTGAATATTTAAAAGGGACTTGAAGATTTACCATTTTACCCCTGAAATGCCTCTAGTATAGAACTAAGTCAGGGGTATAAAAGTAATTTTACCAAAAGCAGACGCCTCGTCTAGACCTAGACTGATTGTAACACCTCGAAAATTTACGTCCAATAATGTAGTGACACGTGTCATAGGCTTTGAATATGTGAAAAAGCACTTCAGAGGGACTAAAGTTGACAAACAGTGAAACTATGTGAATATAAGGGTCCAAAGTGTCAACAATGGATAAATAGGCTCTACAATAACCCTACATGGTGTTTATAATCTTAAATGATTAAATCATGGATCATACAAAGCGGAAAAATGAAAGAAAGTGAGTAATTTCAAACTACAGGGGCTAAATGTGTCAACATGTTGAAAGTATACCTCTGAGTGACCTTTTGGAAAACCCGAAGCTTTGTAATGGTAAAATATACTCACTAGAATATGTGGTAAAAATTTCATAAAGTTTCGTTGTCGTATGAGAAAGTTATGATCAAAACCGTGCACGAAGGGTTAAATGCGTTAACGTTGAAATTCGTGACTTTTCGGGTAAGCACAAAGTTAATCAAGGACCTACCCAAGTTTGTAAATGTCCCAAGGCCCTTAAAAGTCAGGTTTAAGGGTCAAGAGTGCAAAATAAATAGCCAAAACCACGTTACAAAGGACAAGGACTGAATTGTAAATGTTGAAAACTTGTTAGGCTGGTCACCAGCTTGTACGCGGCCCGCGTAAGGGGCCTCGCGGCCCGCCTACAAGTTGCCAGCGACAAACAGCGACCAGGTGCCAGTTGCAGGTCTGTTTTCGAGTTGTAACCAGCTGTAATCGATACAAGGGGCTCTCCAATGGATTTACATGCATGTAGGGGCACTTGGACAGATCTTACAACATCCCTAGACTCATGTGGCAGCCTCAAAGGAGATCAAAATTGGCATAAAAGGGTCTTGAAGCTTGTAACTTTCAACACTTGCATTTACAAAAATTCACAAGATCAATTCTGGAGCTCTCTGGTCATCAACAAGGGTTCATTAGGCTTCCTACTCGTAATTAGGACTCTTGTAAGTGTTCATAACCCTTTCTAATTCGTTCTAGCTTAGTTAATTAAGCAAAAGTCAAACCATCGTAATTTAAGTTTGACTTTGAGATTAAACGAAATTTGCTCAGTCATTTCTCGAATTGAAAGTACATACAAGTAGGTATTTATGTGGGTAACAAACCCTTAAAAGAGTATTTTCAGATTCCCACTCTAACTATGCTAATTGTCGAGTAAAAGCATACCTTAAAAAGTCAACAGAATGATTATTTGCAAGTTTAAGCATAATTAGCAATGTAGGGTACATGCAACCTATTTGATCATTAAAATAACATGGTAATTAATGTAAGAACATGTCTCAACATGTTCAACTCGACAATTTTCAGTTTAAACCCGGATCGGAACCGAAAGTCGCATAAATTGACTTTTTCTTTGACTTTCAGTTCTGACCCGTTCTTGCATGTTTGAGATCTGCCTTAAAGCTTATTTTGGACCAGGTTTCATATATGTATAACTCTCTGAGATTGTACAACTTGGTTCAATACCTATCCGATTCATATGCATGTTTCCGATTTATGCTTAAATGTGACTATATTGCCCTTTTGACTATAAAACGTGATTTTTGAAAAAGTGAAAGAGTAGAAACATTTGTTACTGATTTATAAAGTTGCACCTAAAATTTGATATCAGTTTGAGTTCTAGAATAAGAGTTATGCTCATTAGCGTAATTTGAAAGCTTTATGTTAATTAATTGGCGTAATTAGCGTATAACCTATTTAAACCCACTTTTTAATATCAAAATTTTTACCCACTGTTATAATATAATATTTTGGGATTTTTAAAGATTTTTATTTAATTTTTGGCTAAGCATAAAATAGGTCTCTAAGTTTAATTCGGTTAATACCGATTTTGCCCTTTTAAGCCATAAAATGAGTTTTACAAATCCTTTTGACCCCAAACCTTTTTCTACTGATTTTATTTGATAAATAAAATATCTTGAGCATTCTGGAATTATAAAAATATCAGCTTTCTTTTACAAACCCGGAAACGGCTCCAAATCGCCTTTTTAAGCGTTTTTAACGCATAGTATGTACTATAACCATATTAAACATATAAGGTTGATACCTACTGATGTTTTTAGTATATTTTTATAAAATAACAATAAGTACAAGTTTTTGAACTCAGGTTTCCAATTTTGACCTTTTAAGCCCTTGTGAAATTACCAAAATACCCCTAAGAAGCATAGTTTGGTTTTAAATGATAAATTTCATATATGGGTCATACCCTACTGTTATAACATGTTAAATTAAGTATATTTACTGTATGAATCAGACCTGTAACTCAGATTACAAATAAAACTCTTTTATAATCTTTTAAATTACCAAAATGCCCTTATGAGGCATAAAATGTGTTTAAATACGTTTGGGGCATAATAGAAGATATCTTACTGATATTATAACATATTTAAGGCATATTAACTCAGGGAACTTGCATATGACTCTTTTGGTTACCCGTGACGCCCTTTTCGCGTTCGGTTCGGTTTATGTAACTAGTTTGCATAAATTGACCGAAACGGGTCAAACATTATCATTTTTGTCTCAAAATCCAGAATGTATTTAGTATACCCATATTATACAAGTATTCAAACTTGTCAGGTCTAAATCACATTCTATCCGGTCTTCGCTTAATCGTGCGTTTGAACCGTGTCGTCCTTAAAGCTAACCGGTCTAAGCTTAGGCTTAAATAAAGACCCGTTAGAAATCTAATAGGTTATTATAAACCATTGTTCCAGAATAAGAAGAACAAGTAAAAGCTACCTTCACTTGCTAGTTGTGATTTATACTTACCAAGGTAAATACTTTTAACTTATTTTCCCTATACGGGCTTGGGTTACGGTATATAGAATACCGCTTGATCGAGCATCAAATCTTACATCGTTGGGTGGTTAATTGAATAATTTGATCGGCTCGTTTAAACAGTCTTGTTCACTTAAAGCCTTTGGGGGGTTAATGACCATGTCCCGGATATCCCTGGCATCATTTTACGAAATGGCCACGACCTGAGCACGGGGTGTAGGCGTACACCTGTCAGTGTATAACTCATTATTGTGGTGTGTTTATTGATCTTTAACCCGGACAAGATCCGGGCTACTGAACGCACAAGTAACATGTAATTCGTTCACAAGATTATATTGCATAATTATCCCAAGTTATAAAAAAGGTTTTGTGCCACGTGCACTCAAATCAATTTTTTCAACCTTTTCAAAATGAGTCAGTTAAATTGTATTTACCAGTGTAAACTGACGTATTTTTCCAAAAGGTTAAGTGCAGGTACTACTCGTACTAGGCTGGCTGTCTTCTAGAGCGTCCACAATAAGTCTCGCAAGCTTGGATGACAATAAACTGTTGAACAATATCTTATTTTATTTTGGTCCGCCTGTGGATCCGTTTCAACTATTGTGATATTTAATATTACACTTTATTAAAGTTGAAATGAATCTATCTTTGCTTCCGCTGTGCATTTATATATTGTGTTGTTTGTCTATGATGATACCAACTACGTCATGATACTCCCCACCGGGCCCACCGGTGACACGTGGAAAATAGGGGTGTGACAGGTTGGTATCAGAGCCAACTCTGAGTGAATTAAACACTAGCCTTTTGTGTTTAATCTCAGTTACACAATTGCACATTCCTTGATTCTCGAGTCTAGACAAAGAATTTAGGAATATCCCAAATTGGTTTTATTTCTAATTGTGTTTTATTTCTAACTTTGTCTTATATATATTTCTTGTTGTATCACTTGTTTGTTTTTTACAGGTTGTCAACATGCCGCCACGTATGAGAGGAAGGGGAAGGGGAATGGAGCACATGTAGCCCCAAACGACCATGAAGCCGGACCATCACACCGACGAACACCTTCGGACCCCCATAACTCAGATGCTCAAGATCTTTGGAGGTCTTTTATTGAGCTTGCTAGGCGCTCAGTATCACTGAGTACCTCCCCATCAATCCCACACTCTTTTGGGCCTTATTCCCAAAACTCTCACCAGTCCTTCATACCTCTCCAAGGACACCAATCACCCTTTGACCACCCGTCACCTGTTTTTCAGGGCTTGTTCAACCCTGCTGACTTCCTTGATGTGCCTATGGATTTTAACCCATTTGGACCCGAAGACCACTTTTCTGGTGGCAACCCGATGGACATCGATGAAGATACCGATCCTTCAATGCCACCATCCGGAACTCCGAACCACCCCATCGAAATTTCTGATGGGTCACCGTTTGTGGGATCACCTTACAATGGTCCCGATAGCTTTGAGGAGAAATTCAAGCAGTATGACTGGGCGTTCACTCCCAGCTACCACAACTCTCCCCTGCACCAGCCACACCACTCTCCCATGCACCAGCCACAGCAGCAGCAGAATCCTTCCGAGGATTCCCGACTTGTCGCGGTCACTCCGCCGGCAGCACCACCTCAGCTTCAGCCTCCCTCGCCCCCGAGGCGAAGGAGAACTACCTTGCGAATATCCGCACGAGGGGGAGTGCGCATCAGCACCCCTCCACATTCAAGTGGCAGCCGGTACTCGCCTGTCCACGAAGAACCAGAGATGGGAGAATCTTCACACCCCGTCTCAGAGGTAGTCTCTGCGCCAGTCGCGCCACAACCACCACTGGGTTTTGGAGACCTAATTCCCACTTACACTGGAGCTGCGGCATACAATCCCTTCGAGCAGCTGAACCACACAGGCTACAACTTTGCAGAGGATCCCTGCTGGATAGCAGCAAACTCCAACACTCTCCATCAGGAAGGTCCCTTCGGAGGTCCCTGGGCTACAGGAGACTCGACCTATGGATACCCACCATATGGGTATCAACAACCGCCTCCTCGATCTCCGCAATATCAGTAACCCCCTCAAGCGCCGGCAATGTCACCGTCACAATTTCAAGAAATCCTTCATGAGATACATGAGGTGCGACAAGAGGTGCGGCATGAGATGCGGCAAGAACGAAGGCATAACCGGGGGATGTTCAAGAAGATGGTGGATTTGATCAAGGGTAAAAGCAAGAAGGATCGCTGAATCCTTTGTTTGTTACTTATTTTAGTTGTAATCATGTCCCTGCGAGGACATTTATTTCTGTACTCTGCCCCTGCGTGGGCATATTATCCTTTCTGTTCTGCCCCTACGTGGGCATGTTTTTCTATTTTGACCCCTGCGTGGGTTTGTTTTGTTAGTTGGCCCCTGCGTGGGCATGTTGTTTATGTAAAAGTCCCATTTAGGGCAAACTCGTACTAGTTTAATTTTTGTTTGGAATGGTTAATTTAAGTTTTTCATTTTTAAATTATATGCATGAATATAATATATGAATAAATGAAAAATAACATTTATTATTTTAATTTACCATTTTTTTGATAATAATAAGAATCTTAAAAAGGTAAAACCTAGCTTGAATGTCATATAAAAGACCTGGCCAATATGGTAGAACCTGTTTAAAAGATTCAAATCTCTGTTAACATCTGCAAATATGTTAACATTCTTGGCTAGTATGATCTGCAAAATCACACATGTCACCCTTTTTTATTAATTACCCAAATTTATATTTTTATATATATTTGATTGTGACAAAATACCTACGGGTTATAATTAATGTCATATAAAACAAAGGCAGCCGTAGTTTATAGACTCCCTGCCAAGAAAAGGATTGATTTGTCTTATTTATTCAAACTTTAATCCTTTAAGATCTAAATTTTTAATTTAGAAATTTGTCTACGTGACTAGGCCTGTTGCGCCAACATTTTATTTCATTCTAGGATAAAGTTACTAATAAAAAGTCCTGAATGAAATTACTTAACAAATTAACTAATATGGCTCTTATTTACCATGGTTAATAAATCGTCAAGAACGATAATACTGTTTAGGCTTCTAAATAGACCTTGTCCTTATTTTTATGTAGCAATTAAGACTACATGGCTAAGTCTGCAGAATTAAACAGTCGTCCAGCAGAAAACCCTGAAAATGCTAAGATACTTGTAACTGGTGCGGAGTTACAAGCAATAGTGGAAAATGCTGTTAACAAAGCCATCGAGAGGCAATATAGTGAATCGAGTGGTACTCGAAGCAGGACCAGATCAGCTCCTCACTCTAAGCCAAAAGTTCACTCTGAGGCTCATAGCAAACCGCCCTCTAAGAAAGATGAACTTAAGAAAGATGAGCTCAAGAAGGATGATGATCGACACTCATCAAATCAGAACATTGTTCCCTCAAAAAGGATGGTGCATGATGCCAAACCACACACCAAGTCCTGTACTTACAAGTACTTTGTTTCTTGCAAACCCCGGGACTTCACCGGGGAGAAAGGAGCAATAGATTGTATGACTTGGTTGGACGAAAAGGATACGGTTGTAGACATTAGCGGTTGTGCTGAAAGGGACGTAGTAAAGTACGTATCCCAATCGTTCAAGGGAGAAGCACTGGCGTGGTGGAAGTCTCTCATACAAGCTGCTGGAAAGATCCCGCTCTACAATCTATCATGGGATCAGGTCGTTGCTCTCATTAAGGATAATTATTGCCCGCAGCACGAAGTTGAGAGAATTGAGTCAGACTTCCTATCTTTAGTGATGAAGAATTTAGACTGCCAGGCATACCTCACCACTTTCAATACCCTATCTAGGTTGGTTCCATACTTGGTAACCCCAGAACCTAAGAGGATTGCTCGCTTCATCGGGGGTTTAGCCCCAGAGATTAAAGCTAGTGTTAAGGCATCAAGGCCTGCTACCTTCAGATCAGCAGCTGATCTATCTCTCTCTCTTACCTTGGATGTAGTCAGGTTGAGAGCACTCAGGAATTCAGAAGAGAACAAAAGGAAGCGTGAGGATGATACCTTACGAAGATCAGGTAAGAAACACCGAGGAAATGACGACCACAAGAAAGGGTCGGGATCTAAGAGAGATGGGCAACAATCGGGAGATAAGCCCAAATGTAAAACATGCAAGAAGAACCATTTTGGGATGTGTCGATTTGAGTCGAAATCCCAGTCTCACACGAGATCCTGTGGGATTTGCAAATCTACGGATCATAAGACTTTGGAGTGTAAGAAGCTGAAGGATGCAACATGTTACGGTTGCAACGAAAAAGGGCACATTAAGTCTAATTGCCCAAAGAACACCAAGAAAACCGAAGATGGGAAGAAGACCAATGCGAGGGTCTTCAAGATGGACGCGAAGGAAGTTGTTCAGGATGACAACGTAATTACAGGTACTTTTCTCGTAAATGATGTTTTTGCTAGAGTATTGTTTGATTCTGGAGCAGATAAGTCTTTTGTGGATAATAAGTTTTGTGAGTTGTTGAAATTGCCTGTAAAACCCTTAAGTGTGAAATATGAGGTGGAATTAGCTGATGGAACCATAGAAACCGCCTCAACTATTTTAGATGGATGTGTTATATCCATTAGGAATCACTCTTTTCCTTTGTCCTTACTTCCCTTTAAGCTAGCCGGTTTTGATATAGTCATAGGTATGGATTGGTTATCGCATAACCAAGCCCAGATTGTGTGCAATAGAAAGTAAGTAGTAGTCAAAACTCCGTCTGGTGAGTCACTCACCATCCAAGGAGATACCCAGCATGGATTGCCTGAGCAAGTGTCTATGCTCAAGGCATCCAGATGTCTGCAGAAGGGTTGTATCATTTATATGGCACAAGTTACTATTGATGAGCCAAAGCCCAAGATTGAAGACATCCCTGTCATTTCAGAATATCCTGAAGTTTTTCCCGAAGAACTACCTGGTTTACCACCAGATAGGCAAGTGGAATTCCGGATTGACATCATTCCGGGTGCAGCACCTGTAGCGAGAGCGCCTTATAGGTTAGCACCAACGGAGATGAAGGAGTTAAGGACGCAATTAGATGATCTGCTAGCCAAAGGTTTTATTAGACCTAGTTCGTCTCCTTGGGGAGCGCCGATCTTGTTTGTCAAAAAGAAGGATGGATCGATGCGCCTGTGCATCGATTACCGTGAGCTTAATAAAGTCACTATCAAGAATAGGTATCCTTTGCCCAGGATCGACGATCTGTTCGATCAGTTGCAAGGGGCAAGCTACTTCTCTAAGATCGACTTGAGGTCAGGCTATCATCAGTTGAAGGTCAAGGATGAAGATGTGCACAAGACAGCGTTTAGGACTCGTTATGGTCATTACGAGTTCCTAGTGATGCCTTTTGGGCTCACTAATGCACCGGCCGCATTCATGGATCTCATGAATCGCGTCTGCAAGCCTTACTTGGACAAATTCGTCATCGTCTTTATTGACGACATCCTTATTTACTCGAAGAACCAAGCTGACCACGAGAAACACCTTCGTTGTATTCTCAAACTCCTACATCAGGAGAAACTCTACGCCAAATTTTCGAAGTGCGAGTTTTGGCTTCGAGAAGTTCAATTCCTTGGACATGTGGTAAGTGAGCGTGGTATCCAAGTGGATCCCGCTAAGGTAGAAGCAGTTATGAATTGGCAAGAACCAAAGACACCTACTGAGATTCGTAGCTTCCTGGGTTTAGCAGGATATTATAGGCGTTTCATAGAAAACTTCTCAAGGATTGCTGCGCCCCTAACTTCATTGACACGTAAGAAGGTTAAGTTTGATTGGGGCCCTAAGCAGCAGGAATCCTTTGACATTTTGAAGAAAAAGTTGAGCAATGCACCAGTGCCCGATGGTATAGAAGAATTTGTGGTGTATTGTGATGCATCCCACACTGGTTGGGCTATGTACTCATGCAGAAAGGCAAGGTTATTGCCTACGCTTCACGACAGTTAAAGGTACATGATGCGCGTTTAAGTGTTGTATATTTTAGGTGTGTATTTTAAGCCCTTTTTAACACTAATTTTAGCCAAGTTTTAAATTTATAAAACACGATATTTCACTAACACTAAACACACATATGGGCAAGTGCACCCATCGTTGAGTGTAGTATAGCGTTGGTAAGATACCGAGGTCGTCCAAGGACACAAGAGCTTTTAGTACCGGTTTATCCTCAACGTCTAACCAAAATAAAAGTTTAGAAAAATGTTTTAAACTAAGAAAATTAAAAACTAACTAAAATGCTGAAAATAAAAATAAAAGAAAAACAGATAGACAAGATGAATCACTTGGTTCCGACTCGTATCTAGTATAACCTTTGATTATTTCCGCACTTTTGCACATAATTAAGAGATTATCTTAGTTATTGTAGTAGGCCCCTCTTTTGAAGGTGACGTTACCCTCACCCCAGTAGTTTGAGTCAGCAGGGATACAATCCTAAAAGGGTGGATTATTGGAAGATAATGAATTAAGTTATTAATGCAGTATTGTGGTAGGCCCCGCTTTTGGCGGTGACGTTACCCTCGGCTAAGTAGTCTGAGTCAACAGGGATACAGTCCTAAATAGCCGGGTTATAGTATTAATAGTAGTTAACTTATGAGGGGATCAAAGAGTTTGGACCCCCGCCATCCAATACCGTGAAGTATTGAAGGAGGTCCTACTAAATTTGACCCAGGTCCATTGCAGGACCTCTAAACGCTGAACAATGGCAAGACCTTTACCAAACCGTTCCCTTAACCCCCGACCAGGTAGCCAACATATCTCCATATAGACCATGGAGATATGAATGGTGAAAATCCTTTATTTTATATAGACAGTAAAATAATGCCAAGACACCACGGACAAACGATAAGGAAAGATCACCTTCAACATAAGTAACTAGTTATTAAAGTCATTAATACAAAACCAAATAAAAAGTGCAAAAGATTAGAAATAAAAAGTATTATACTAGACACTTTGTCTTCACCAAGTGATGTAAGAGACTTAGGCAAACATGGCCTTGATTGTCAAGAACTCTTACGATCAATCTTGGATCCCGAGACGACTCACACACTCTACGATGGACAATGGATGATGGTGGTGGATGATGGTGTTGTGATGGTGGTGGGTGGTGGATGAAGTGTGAGAGAGGTGGTGTGCCAAGGGATGAGATGAAATGAATCCAAGCACTCCTATTTATAGGCTGAACAGAGAGCTGGGCACGGCCCCGTGTCCGTCTGACAATCTCTCTCCTCATTAATTGTAATTCGCAATTACAATAAATGCGCCTGCTGTACTTTCGACACGCCCCCGTGTCCGCTGAGCACGGCCCGTGGTGGGCAATAGAAGCTTCTATAGGTTTGTCTTTTCTGCTGCTTCTTGGGCACGGCCCCGTGCTGGCTGAGCACGGGGCGTGTTCAGTCTTCTGATTTCTCTACTTTGCTTTGGAAGGTGCCGTTGAGGGGTCGGGCAGTCCACTAATATTCCTTTTCTTGTATTTATGTTGGATTTAGCTGTCTTTTTGCTTCTTTTGCGTTTTTGAGCTCATTTAATCCTGAAAATACAAAAGGAAGACAAAAACACTCTTTTTCCAATATTAGTACTTAAAAAGGGTTAGTTTTATGCCTTATTTGATGTAATTTATATGTTGCATTTTACACACATCAAATACCCCCACACTTGAACTTTTGCTTGTCCTCAAGCAAAACTCTTTAATATGTGGCTTACACTCCCAAATGGAATAGGTAGAAGAGAAGGTTTTGGGCTTGTCGTAGAGTGTTGGGATTTCCAAGATCTTTTTGGGTTTTATTTTTATTTATTTACACTCCTATTCGTAATGATTTATTTAGAACTTTTCATAAAAGAAATTACTTATTTGGGCATAACATGCCTTTTTTTTTAAATTCTATTTATATACAAGTTCACATACCTCACGGGGAAATCACTCACACTCGGCCGAAGATGTATTTTTAGTGAATCACTCGAGAGCGGCATGGAACTTATTCCTACCATAGGCTTGCCAAGAAATCAATCCTCCTCCTTTTTAACTTTTATACCTTTGTAGATATCAAGAGGACTTTGTGGGTTAAGGGTTAGGCTAGGGCTAAAGGTAGGTGGTTGGGTTAGTGGTTAGTAGAAAAAGGGCTAAAAGCGTAACAAGTGTCGGTTTTCGTATTTTTGCAACTTTTTATTTTGATGAAGCTTTTATTCAAACTAAGTTATTTTTGATTAACTTGTTTGTTTATTTTCTTTTTGCTTCATCATTATCACATTTTTTTTTTTTTTTTTTTACGAAGAACCGAACTTGTTACTAAAATAAAGGGTTAAAAATGAAAAAGGTTTTGGTGGGTAAAAGGGTTTTTGTTTGGGTGATGGAACGAAAAGGTTTAGGCTCAAAGGGGCTAACTAGGGGGATTTTTGGGTAGGTGGTAAAAGAAAAAGAAAAATAATGGTGTAGAAATAAAAAGGGTTAGTCCTAATGCCTCCATCATTTACTTACTCGGGTTTAAGTTGATAAGGACCGGGAATGTATTGTCATGGCAAGTTCTAGAGTCGTAAGAACCAAGCGGCTATTCACACAAGAAACGAAAAATGAGCATTTAGTCAAATGATATGTAATTGTGTGCTCAATAAAGGCTCAAAACTCACTTTTGTGGGAATGGGTTTTTATGTGATCAAGTATATATAATCAAATTTTAAATAAGTTTGCTATGCCTTTTCATAATTTTCTTATGTTGGTTCTTTTTATCACTACGCTATCGGTTGTAAATTTAAAAATATAACCTTTTTGAGAACTTGAATTTTCCGAGTTAAACCTAGACAAGTAAAAAAAAAAAAATGAAATTTTTGAAAAAATTTGGGGTGATTAGCGGTTCCAATAGAGTTTTGTGTAAGGCTTGTATTTAGGACTTGCAAAATTCAAGGTTTTAGCATTCCCCCCACACTTAAATTACACATTGTCCTCAATGTGTCCCAAAAATAAATTTTTAGGTTGATTAGATGTGTAAAATAGTGTTTAAAAAGCAAAAATTTGTGTTACTGGGCACTGAACACGGCCCCGTGTTGAGTGGGCACGACCCCGTGTTCAGGTGCCAGTAACAAGAACTTACAGAAGGTGGACACGGCCACGTGTCTGACAAAATTCTGCAGAACAGAAGCCAAACAGCAGGTCTGGGAGGTGAGCACGGGGGCGTGTTGGCTGAACACGTCCCCGTGTGGACAGTATCAAAGCCTGAAAAACAGGTTTCTTCCTCCGGTTTTTCCATCCTGGCCCTATAAGTGCTGAGGCTTAGCACCCCAAGCCTTGGTTTGTACCTGTTTCATCACTTAATACCACACCAAGCAACACAAACATCCTACATTACCACAGTTAATTGTTCCAAGCATAAAGTAAAAGAAAAATAAAACGGAAAATAAAAGTGTTTAAGGAAAGCAAATTGTTCAACTTCTGGCATGCAGGCCACCAATCGTTCGATAGATAAAGGGACTTAAACCTGTGGGCTCGCCATCAACCCGCTCCTGCTCCTTCAAACCCTCTACTCCATATCTTCATCGCTCTCATCACCTCCATCCCCATGCCCCGCCATGTACTCCCGGATGCTGCCGATATCGTCTTGTATATCGTTGATGTTGCGTTCAATAGCTCCGACCCGGTGGTATGTGTTGTTGGCGAGGTTGTAGGCGTTCCTGGTACACATGAGGTTTTCCTGCATAAGATCATGTAAGCTTTGAAAATTAGGAAAACCGCCTCCTTGTGAGGAGGATTGACCCGGATCACCATGGGGTGGATACTGGTGGTGGGGAGGTGGTGCGTGAAGAACTAGGGCCTCCTGTGGGTTCCATGCATAGCCTTGCGTTCTTTGGAAACTCACTGTTCCGTCTTCCGCCTCATAGAGTAAGTTCATGGCTCGGCAAATGTGGTAGTCAACTAGTCCCGACCATGGGCTTCTTTCAAAGGCTCTTGGAATTTGCGTGTAATGCTTAAAAAGACGGTACACCCATCCTCCGAAGAAGATAGGCGTTGGAGCTCGAGCAAGGCGGTTGAGATGCATGTTTCTTAACAGGAGATACGGAACATCGAGAGGCTTTTGGTTGTGGATACAGTGGAGGACAACCAAATCTTTCAACCCTACAACACCGCTACTGTCGTGACGTTGGTTTATAGAGTAGGTGAGGATCCTGTGAATGTAGCGATAGAGCGGATCCCTTAGGTTCGTACTCTTGGTGCTACGAGGGTCGTAGATTCCTTCACCGATTTGAGCCCATGCGGCTTGTCTTTCATTTCCTTCCAAGTCTCGTAATCCCCCGGTATTTTCTTCGTTTCCCGATTCCTCTTCTTGGTATAGACCTATTATGGCTCCAAACTGTGCCATGGAGATCGAGTACATTGTCCCTCCACACCGAAATACAACCCCTTCATTGTCGAATGGGTCACACCTTGAATTGAAGTTGAAGGTACTGTAGAACTCCATGGTGCATTGATGCACCGACCGAAGCCTAGTGTTTAATGCAACAGCTAGTGGTCCCGTAACGATGTTGTTGAATCGGTTCTGCTGGTTTACCAAGGTTAACAGATCCGTGCAAGCTCTCCTGGGGTACTATTCGGGTCTTGTTTGAAGAACCTCATACCTTGCCCTTGCATCAAGCTCATTTGCATTGAACCTTGTGAACTTTGCCATCTGAAAGAATACACCAAAAATTAGCACGAAACAGAAATGTTTTCGGACAAAACTGCAAACAGCGGGCTGGACACGACCCCGTGTCCAGCGGACACGGCCCCGTGTCCAGAGGTCTGTTACTCAAAAACTTCATTTTTCGACCCGGTTTCGAAAACTTGAAAATTTTTGGTCCAATAGGTGCGGTTTCCCCCGAAAATGAAACCCTAAACACCGTTTTTCCCAAAATATCCCGTTTACCTTATCAATTTTATCTTTTTCGGTTCAAGAACAAGGGTTTGGGGTTTTTGTAAGAAATCGGGTGAATCTATGAACAATCTAAGTGTATTTACTTCCCTTAACACTAATCTAACTAAATGCAAACAGATTTAGGCAAAAATTTTAGGTTCGATCCGGATGAACATCAAGAACCCTAGATTTTTCCCCAAATTTGTGGTGTTTTAACTACATGCAAGTAACTAATCTAACTACTAAGAGTGATAAAATCATACCTTGACGTTGTTAGATCGGTAAGAGACGTCGAAATTTCGCGAAAAATCGCCTGGAACCAGAGCTTTTGTGGGGAAACGGGGCGTGTGGAATGAAGAAACTGTTTTGAAAAAGGGGTTTTATCCCGTCTGCAGCGCGAACACGGCCCCGTGTCCAGCGGACACGGCCTCGTGCCGAGCAGTTTTTTTTTTTTTGATGTGCTCGTGTGAGTGCCCCTTTTTCCCATAAGCTATGGTTTAGAAAACTTACCGCTTTATTTTGTCGTCTCAATCGTTCGTAACTTACCAGGCATGATGTTTTTATTCTTCCACGGTTTGAAGCGAGATCTCTTCTTCCTCATCCTCAATAAATCCTTGATAGAGTTTCAGCCGTTGGCCATTGACTTTAAATGGTGGCCCATTTCGAGGTTTAATTTCTACTGCACCGTGTGGAAAAATATGGGTGACGGAAAAAGGTCCTGACCACCTAGACTTTAATTTACCAGGAAACAATCGAAGTCGTGAATTAAACAAAAGAACTAAATCTCCTACCCGAAATTCATTAGGTTTAATATGTTTGTCATGCAATTTTTTCATTCTTTCCTTATAAATCTCGGAGTTTGAGTATGCATAATTCCTAAGCTCGTCTAATTCATTTATTTGACAAAATCGATTTTTACCAGCAAATTCTAGATCTAAGTTTACATTTTTGATTGCCCAGTAGGCTTTGTGTGCAATTTCTACTGGCAAATGACAACTTTTTCCATAGACTAGCTTATATGGGGTTGTACCTATCGTTGTTTTATAAGCAGTTCGAAAAGCCCATAAAGAATCATCTAATTTATCAGCCCATTCCTTTCTATTTAACCCTACGGTTTTTTCGAGTATTCGTTTTAACCCTCTATTAGTCATTTCGGCTTGTCCGTTTGTTTGAGGGTGATATGCTGTTGAAACCCGGTGTTAGACCCCATATCTTGTTAAAAATTTTTCAAGTTGATGGTTGCAAAAATGGGTACCTCTATCACTTATTAAAGCTTTAGGTGTGCCAAAACGAGAGAATAATTTTTTCAGAAATCTTACCACTACTCTTCCATCATTTGTTGGAAGTGCCTCGGCCTCGGCCCATTTAGACAAGCAATCTACTGCCACAAGTATGTATTTGTTTCCTTTCGATGGTGGGAAAGGTCCCATAAAGTCGAGTCCCCATACATCAAAAATTTCACAAACAAGAATGCCATTTAGTGGCATTTCGTTTTTGGAAGAAATATTACCTGTTCTTTGGCAAGCATCACATGTCTTTACAAGATTTTAAGCATCTTTGTAAATGGTTGGCCAATAAAATCCTGAATCGAATACCTTTCGTGCGGTACTGGCAGCACCATGATGTCCTCCGTATGGACCTTCATGACAATGGCGGAGAATTCTTCGTGCTTCACTACCATGTACGCATCGTCTGACGAGTTGGTCGGCACACATTTTGAAAAGATATGGATCTTCCCAAAAGTAGTGTTTCACATTGGCAAAGAATTTTTTTCTTTGATGATGTGGCCATCCTTTTACGACTATACCGCTAGCTAGGTAGTTAGCAAAGTCGGCGTACCATGGTTCTTCCTTATATTCCACCATTTCCAGGGACTCAGTTGGAAATTTTTCGTTGATTTGCTCGTCCCTGGTTGCCTCCAAAGCTGGGTCTTCTAAGCGTGAAAGATGATCTGCTGCGGTATTTTCTGCTCCTCTTTTGTCCTTGATTTCAATGTCAAATTCTTGGAGGAGTAGAATCCACCTAATCAAACGTGGTTTTGCGTCTTGCTTCTTAAAGAGATATCGAATGGCTGCATGGTCTGTATAGACTATAGTTTTAGAAAGAACAAGATAAGAACGAAATTTATCAAAAGCAAATACCACAGCTAGTAACTCTTTTTCAGTTGTTGTGTAATTTTCTTGTGCATCGTTAAGTGTTTTACTAGCATAATATATTGGGTGGAAATGCTTTTCTTTTCTTTGTCCCAAGACAGCTCCAACTGCAAAGTCACTAGCATCACACATGATTTCGAAAGGAAATTTCCAATCAGGTGCTATCATGATAGGTGCATTGACTAGCATTTCCTTTAGGGTTAGAAATGCTTGATTGCAATCCTTGTCAAAGATGAAAGGAGCATCTTTTTCAAGTAATTTTGTTAGAGGCCTTGAGATCTTTGAAAAGTCTTTGATAAACCGCCTATAAAATCCGGCATGCCCTAGGAAACTTCTAATAGCTCTTACGGAGGATGGAGGTGGTAATCTAGAAATGGTATCTATTTTGGCTCGATCCACCTCCATTCCTTCGCTTGAGATTTTGTGACCGAGTACTATTCCCTCCGTTACCATGAAATGGCATTTTTCCCAATTAAGGGCGAGGTTAGTTTCCTCACATCGGGATAGCATTCGTTCAAGGTTATCGAGGCATTGGTCGTATGAATCCCCAAAGATAGAAAAGTCGTCCATGAAGACTTCCATTGTCTTTTCTATCATGTCATGGAAAATGGCTACCATGCAACGTTGGAATGTTGCGGGGGCATTACAAAGACCAAACGACATGCGCCAATAAGCAAAAGTTCCACAGGGACATGTGAAAGTTGTCTTTTCTTGGTCTTCGGGTGCTATCGGGATTTGAAAGTAACCTGAAAAACCATCCAAGAAACAGTAAAATTTATGACCGGATAATCTTTCTAACATTTGATCAATGAAGGGTAAAGGAAAATGACCCTTTCTTGTTGCTTCATTTAATCGTCTATAATCTATACATACTCTCCATCCTGTGACGGTTCTCGTTGGTATTAATTCATTCTTTTCGTTAGTAATTACCGTCATACCTCCTTTCTTTGGAACTACTTGGACGGGACTTACCCAAGGACTATCGGAAATAGGATAGATAAGTCCGGCGTCAAGTAATTTGATGACTTCGTTTTTAACCACTTCTTGAACATTTGGATTTACTCGACGTTGTGGTTGTATGACCGATTTGTAGTCATCATTCATCAAAATTTTGTGTGTGCACATAGAAGGACTAATTCCTTTTATGTCAACAAGTTTCCAAGCTATTGCATTTTTGTGTTTTTTCAAAAGATTAATTAGTTTTTCTTTTTCTAAGTTATCTAATTTAGACGAAATAATTACAGGTAACTTACCATCTTTGTCTAGAAAAGCATATTCCAAACCTTTTGGAAGTTCTTTGAGCTCAAGTGGTGGGTCTTTAGGAGACTCCTTATTTGGTTGCTCGTTTCGATCAAGAACTTTAAAAGTTTGTTCTATGGCTACCTCTTCTTCAACAAAGTGGTCAATCTCTTCACTTGTATCGGGTGGTTCATCTTCATCTTCAATTAGGGGGTCATTATTGCCGAATGGATATTTCATTGATCGTTCGAGATCGACACTTCTTTTAAATGCCCCTAAATGAAGAGGTAAATTGTTGAACTTTCGGTTTTTCAAAGCTTCGTGAGTTTTTACAAATGGTCGTCCCAACACTAGAGGAACGTCATCGAGGATGACAAAGTCGGTTGGGATTACCATTTGATTTGTTTGAACCAAGACATCTTCAACTATACCGATTGATTTTATTACTTTCCGATTGGATAGAAAAATGGGTATTTGAAGTGGAGAAAAATCACTAATACTTAATTTTTCGAAAATGTAGTTAGGCATTATGTTAACACAAAGATCTTTATCGATTGTGACATTACTAATAAACGAATTTTGAAAGAAACATGGAACCGGTGTGATGTTAATTTCAAATGGGTCTTCTTTTATTAGCGAAGTTTGATCATTAGTTAACTTAACACTTACCGTTTCGTCAATTTTAGTGTTAGTGTTTAACTCTTTTAAAAACTTAGCATGAGTGGGTACTAAACAATGATTTTCGAAAGAAGGTGTCAAGAGATTAATTTCTTCAACATTAGACTCTTCTTGGATTTTAACGTTGTTGGACTCACCTTTGTCGTTGTTTAACTCATGTGTCGGTTTTTCACTTATTTGTTCTTCCATTTTTTCATTTTTAGTTATCTCTTCCTTTTTTAATTCTTCTCTTGCGCGGGACTCCTCTTCCCTTGCGCGAGCTTCTTTTATACATCGATCGATAACTCTAATGTGTTCTAATATCCTATCGGTCACTTCGGTTATAGAAAAAGAATCATTATTTTCTAAGCTTGAATCCGGTTGTTCGACCCTTTGTTCCTCATAATACCCATATGAAGTTGATGGTTCACACCATTGTCCTTCATTGTAAGCATATGATGGATAAGGTTCGTAATTTTGTTCTTCATAATACTCATATGAGGTGGGTTGTTCATGCCAAGGTTCCTCATAATAAGCATATGAAGGTGGTGGCTCATATCTTGGTTCCTCAAAGTATGAGTAAGAAGGCTCATACCTTGGTTCATCAAAATATGAGTATGAGGGAGGAGGTTCATACCTTTGGTCTTCATAGGATGTGTATGAAGTTGATGGCTCGTACCTGGGCTCCTCATAGTAAGCGTATGAATTGGATGGTTGATACGAGTGATTATTTTGAATCGAACGTGTATTACGACAATTAGTGCAATAATTACCCCTATAATCATCCTCATCATAGGTGTAGTTGTAACCTCCTGAGTATTGATCCATAAGAATCACTCAGCAGACCACAACTGAGTCTCGGGACCAGAAAATGAAAACAAAGACTGAAACAGAAGGCTGGACACGACCCCGTGTCTGGTGAACACGGCCCCGTGTACAGGATCTGTATCTGGGCGTTTTAATTAAAGTTACTGGTCACGTTGAGCACGGGGGCGTGTTCAGTGAGCACGGCCCCGTGTTCAGACTCTGTATCTGGGTATCTAACTAAAAATATGCAGCACGGGGGCGTGTTCAGTGAGCACGGCCCTGTGTTCAGGCTACTGTAAATGCAAACTAAACTAAAATGCAGAAAAATGTGCGCGCGTTTTGAAAAGGTTTTGAAAAAACTGATTAGGCGGTCGATTTTAAACTTTCTTAAAATCCTTGTGTCCCCGGCAGCGGCGCCAAAAACTTGATGCGTGCGAAGTGTTACTTATTTTAGGTGTGTATTTTAAGCCCTTTTTAACACTTATTTTAGCCAAGTTTTAAATTTATAAAACACGATATTTCACTAACACTAAACACACATATGGGCAAGTGCACCCATCGTTGAGTGTAGTATAGCGTTGGTAAGATACCGAGGTCGTCCAAGGACACAAGAGCTTTTAGTACCGGTTTATCCTCAACGTCTAACCAAAATAAAAGTTTAGAAAAATGTTTTAAACTAAGAAAATTAAAAACTAACTAAAATGCTGAAAATAAAAATAAAAGAAAAACAGATAGACAAGATGAATCACTTGGTTCCGACTCGTATCTAGTATAACCTTTGATTATTTCCGCACTTTTGCACATAATTAAGAGATTATCTTAGTTATTGTAGTAGGCCCCTCTTTTGAAGGTGACGTTACCCTCACCCCAGTAGTTTGAGTCAGCAGGGATACAATCCTAAAAGGGTGGATTATTGGAAGATAATGAATTAAGTTATTAATGCAGTATTGTGGTAGGCCCCGCTTTTGGCGGTGACGTTACCCTCGGCTAAGTAGTCTGAGTCAGCAGGGATACCGTCCTAAATAGCCGGGTTATAGTATTAATAGTAGTTAACTTATGAGGGGATCAAAGAGTTTGGACCCCCGCCATCCAATACCGTGAAGTATTGAAGGAGGTCCTACTAAATTTGACCCAGGTCCATTGCAGGACCTCTAAACGCTGAACAATGGCAAGACCTTTACCAAACCGTTCCCTTAACCCCCGACCAGGTAGCCAACAGATCTCCATATAGACCGTGGAGATATGAATGGTGAAAATCCTTTATTTTATATAGACAGTAAAATAATGCCAAGACACCACGGACAAACGATACGGAAAGATCACCTTCAACATAAGTAACTAGTTATTAAAGTCATTAATACAAAACCAAATAAAAAGTGCAAAAGATTAGAAATAAAAAGTATTATACTAGACACTTTGTCTTCACCAAGTGATGTAAGAGACTTAGGCAAACATGGCCTTGATTGTCAAGAACTCTTATGATCAATCTTGGATCCCGAGACGACTTACACACTCTACGATGGACAATGGATGATGGTGGTGGATGATGGTGTTGTGATGGTGGTGGGTGGTGGATGAAGTGTGAGAGAGGTGGTGTGCCAAGGGATGAGATGAAATGAATCCAAGCACTCCTATTTATAGGCTGAACAGAGAGCTGGGCACGGCCCCGTGTCCGTCTGACAATCTCTCTCCTCATTAATTGTAATTCGCAATTACAATAAATGCGCCTGCTGTACTTTCGACACGCCCCCGTGTCCGCTGTGCACGGCCCGTGGTGGGCAATAGAAGCTTCTATAGGTTTGTCTTTTCTGCTGCTTCTTGGGCACGGCCCCGTGCTGGCTGAGCACGGGGCGTGTTCAGTCTTCTGATTTCTCTACTTTGCTTTGGAAGGTGCCGTTGAGGGGTCGGGCAGTCCACTAATATTCCTTTTCTTGTATTTATGTTGGATTTAGCTGTCTTTTTGCTTCTTTTGCGTTTTTGAGCTCATTTAATCCTGAAAATACAAAAGGAAGACAAAAACACTCTTTTTCCAATATTAGTACTTAAAAAGGGTTAGTTTTATGCCTTATTTGATGTAATTTATATGTTGCATTTTACACACATCAGTACACGAGAAGAACTACACCACCCATGACTTGGAGCTGGGTGCCGTTGTATTTGCATTGAAACTATGGAGGCATTACTTATATGGAACCAAGTGTGTGATCTATTCAGATCACAAGACTCTTCAACATTTGTTCAATCAGAAGGATTTGAACATGCGACAAAGACGATGGATGGAAACTCTAAATGATTATGATTGTGAGATAAAATACCATCCAGGCAAAGCAAATGTAATTTCTGACGCCTTAAGCAGAAAAGAAAGAGTGAAGCCGATAAGAATCAATGCCAAGCGCATTGAAATAAGGAATAGTTTGAACGAAAGGGTGCTAGCAGCACAGAAGGAAGCTGTGCTGGAAGCTAACTATCCTGAAGAAAAACTGGGAGTAACTAAGGAGCAGTTATCCCATGACAAGGACGGAATGCTAAGATTGAATGGACGAATATGGGTTCCAGTTTTTGGAGGACTTCGAGATGTTATCCTCCAGGAAGCCCACAGTTCCAAATATTCTGTTCATCCTGGAGCTGATAAGATGTACCAGGATCTAAAGGCAAACTACTGGTGGATTGGTTTGAAAAAGTCTGTAGCTGCTTATGTAGCTAAATGTTTGATTTGTGCGCAAGTCAAAGCGGAACACCAGAAGCCGTCAAGTTTGTTACAACAACCTGAAATTCCCACATGGAAGTGGGAGATGGTGACGATGGATTTCATCACCAAGTTGCCAAAGACGAGAAAGGGAAACGATACTATATGGGTCATAGTGGATAGACTGACGAAGTCAGCACATTTCCTACCCATTAAGGAAACTTACAGCTCAGACATGTTAGCTCAATTATACATAGATAAAATTATAGCATTACATGGCGTACCATTGTCAATTATCTCAGATAGAGATACGAGATACACCTCTCATTTTTGGAAAAGTTTCCAACAGTCTTTGGGCACGCGCTTAAATTTTAGTACGGCTTACCACCCACAGACAGACGGACAGAGTGAGCGTACCATCCAAACATTGGAAGACATGCTTCGTGCATGTGTGATTGATTTAGGTGGCAGTTGGGATAAGCATCTGCCATTGGTCGAGTTCTCCTATAATAATAGCTACCATACTAGTATTAAGGCTGCGCGTTTTGAGGTATTATATGGTAGAAAATGCAGAACACCTATTTGTTGGGCGGAAGTAGGAGACGTCCAATTGTCAGGACCAGATTTGGTCTTTGAAACAACGGACAAGATTGTCTAGATTCGCGATCGTCTGAAAGCTGCCAGGGATAGGCAGAAAAGTTACGCGGATCCAAAGCGTAAGTCTTTTCACTTCGAAGTAGGTGACAAAGTATTGCTTAAAGTATCACCCTGGAAAGGGGTGATGCGATTTGGTAAGAAAGGCAAGCTAAGCCCGAGATACATAGGACCTTTCGAGGTTATTGAACGTGTCGGGTCAGTTGCTTATAAGTTAAACTTGCCTGAAGAGCTCAGTGCTATACATAATGTTTTTCACATCTGTAATTTGAAGAAGTGTTTCGCTGATGAATCGCTAGTCATACCGCATACGGATGTACATATTGATGAAAGCTTGAAATTTGTGGAGAAACCATTGTCGATTGAGGATCGACAGGTAAAGAAGCTTTGAAGGAAGCATGTGCCTATTGTTAAGGTTAAATGGGATGCCCGTAGAGGTCCCGAATACACATGGGAGGTAGAATCCACGATGAAAGAGAAATACCCTCATTTGTTTCAGTAAATCTCGAGGACGAGATTTCTTTTAAGGGGGGTGAGGATGTAACACCTCGAAAATTTACGCCCAATAATGTAGTGACACGTGTCATAGGCTTTGAATATGTGAAAAAGCACTTCAGAGGGACTAAAGTTGACAAACAGTGAAACTATGTGAATATAAGGGTCCAAAGTGTCAACAATGGATAAATAGGCTCTATAATAACCCTACATGGTGTTTATAATCTTAAATTATTAAATCATGGATCATACAAAGCGGAAAAATGAAAGAAAGTGAGGAATTTCAAACTACAGGGGCTAAATGTGTCAACATGTTGAAAGTATACCTCTGAGTGACCTTTTGGCAAACCCGAAGCTTTGTAATGGTAAAATATACTCACTAGAATATGTGGTAAAAATTTCATAAAGTTTCGTTGTCGTATGAGAAAGTTATGATCAAAACCGTGCACGAAGGGTTAAATGCATTAACGTTGAAATTCGTGACTTTTCGGGTAAGCACAAAGTTAATCAAGGACCTACCCAAGTTTGTAAATGTCCCAAGGCCCTTAAAAGTCAGGTTTAAGGGTCAAGAGTGCAAAATAAATAGCCAAAACCACGTTACAAAGGACAAGGACTGAATTGTAAATGTTGAAAACTTGTTAGGCTGGTCACCAGCTTGTACGCGGCCCGCGTAAGGGGCCTCGCGGCCCGCCTACAAGTCGCCAGCGACAAACAGCGACCAGGTGCCAGTTGCAGGTCTGTTTTTGAGTTGTAACCAGCTGTAATCGATACAAGGGGCTCTCCAATGGATTTACATGCATGTAGGGGCACTTGGACAGATATTACAACATCCCTAGACTCATGTGGCAGCCTCAAAGGAGATCAAAATTGGCATAAAAGGGTCTTGAAGCTTGTAACTTTCAACACTTGCATTTACAAAAATTCACAAGATCAATTCTGGAGCTCTCTGGTCATCAACAAGGGTTCATTAGGCTTCCTACTCGTAATTAGGACTCTTGTAAGTGTTCATAACCCTTTCTAATTCGTTCTAGCTTAGTTAATTAAGCAAAAGTCAAACCATCGTAATTTAAGTTTGACTTTGAGATTAAACGAAATTTGCTCAATCATTTCTCGAATTGAAAGTACATACAAGTAGGTATTTATGTGGGTAACAAACCCTTAAAAGAGTATTTTCAGATTCCCACTCTAACTATGCTAATTGTCGAGTAAAAGCATACCTTAAAAAGTCAACAGAATGATTATTTGCAAGTTTAAGCATAATTAGCAATGTAGGGTACATGCAACCTGTTTGATCATTAAAATAACATGGTAATTAATGTAAGAACATGTCTCAACATGTTCAACTCGACAATTTTCAGTTTAAACCCGGATCGGAACCGAAAGTCGCATAAATTGACTTTTTCTTTGACTTTCAGTTCTGACCCGTTCTTGCATGTTTGAGATCTGCCTTGGAGCTTATTTTGGACCAGGTTTCATATATGTATAACTCTCTGAGATTGTACAACTTGGTTCAATACCTATCCGATTCATGTGCATGTTTCCGATTTATGCTTAAATGTGACTATTATGCCCTTTTGACTATAAAACGTGATTTTTGAAAAAGTGAAAAAGTAGAAACATTTGTTACTGATTTATAAACTTGCACCTAAAATTTGATATCAGTTTGAGGTCTAGAATAAGAGTTATGCTCATCAGCGTAATTTGAAAGCTTTATGTTAATTAATTGGCGTAATTAGCGTATAACCTATTTAAACCCATTTTGTAATATCAAACTTTTTACCCACTGTTATAATATAATATTTTGGGATTTTTAAAGATTTTTATTTAATTTTTGGCTAAGCATAACATAGGTCTCTAAGTTTAATTCGGTTAATACCGATTTTGCCCTTTTAAGCCATAAAATGAGTTTTACAAATCCTTTTGACCCCAAACCTTTTTCTACTGATTTTATTTGATAAATAAAATATTTTGAGCATTTTGGAATTATAAAAATATCAGCTTTCTTTTACAAACCCGGAAACGGCTCCAAATCGCCTTTTTAAGCGTTTTTAACGCATAGTATGTACTATAACCATATTAAAAATATAAGGTTGATACCTACTGATGTTTTTAGTATATTTTTATAAAATAACAGTAAGTACAAGTTTTTGTACTCAGGTTTCCAATTTTGACCTTTTAAGCCCTTGTGAAATTACCAAAATACCCCTAAGAAGCATAGTTTGGTTTTAAATGATAAATTTCATATATGGGTCATACCCTACTGTTATAACATGTTAAATTAAGTATATTTACTGTATGAATCAGACCTGTAACTCAGATTACAAATAAAACTCTTTTATAATCTTTTAAATTACCAAAATGCCCTTATGAGGCATAAAATTTGTTTAAATACGTTTGGGGCATAATAGAAGATATCTTACTGATATTATAACATATTTAAGGCATATTAACTTAGGGAACTTGCATATGACTCTTTTGGTTACCCGTGACGCCCTTTTCGCGTTCGGTTCGGTTTATGTAACTAGTTTGCATAAATTGACCGAAACGGGTCAAGCATTATCATTTTTGTCTCAAAATCCAGAATGTATTTAGTATACCCATATTATACAAGTATTCAAACTTGTCAGGTCTAAATCCCATTCTATCAGGTCTTCGCTTAATCGTGCGTTTGAACCGTGTCGTCCTTAAAGCTAACCGGTCTAAGCTTAGGCTTAAATAAAGACCCGTTAGAAATCTAATAGGTTATTATAAACCATTGTTCCAGAATAAGAAGAACCAGTAAAAGCTACCTTCACTTGCTAGTTGTGATTTATACTTACCAAGGTAAATACTTTTAACTTATTTTCCCTATACGGGCTTGGGTTACGGTATATAGAATACCGCTTGATCGAGCATCAAATCTTACATCGTTGGGTGGTTAATTGAATAATTTGATCGGCTCGTTTAAACAGTCTTGTTCACTTAAAGCCTTTGGGGGGTTAATGACCATGTCCCGGATATCCCTGGCATCATTTTACGAAATGGCCACGACCTGAGCACGGGGTGTAGGCGTATACCTGTCAGTGTATAACTCATTATTGTGGTGTGTCTATTGATCTTTAACCCGGACAAGATCCGGGCTACTGAACGCACAAGTAACATGTAATTCGTTCACAAGATTATATTGCATAATTATCCCAAGTTATAAAAAAGGTTTTGTGCCACGTGCACTCAAATCAAAATTTTCAACCTTTTCAAAATGAGTCAGTTAAATTGTATTTACCAGTGTAAACTGACGTATTTTCCCAAAAGGTTAAGTGCAGGTACTACTCGTACTAGGCTGGCTGTCTTCTAGAGCGTCCACAATAAGTCTCGCAAGCTTGGATGACAATAAACTGTTGAACAATATCTTATTTTATTTTGATCCGCCTGTGGATCCGTTTCAACTATTGTGATATTTAATATTACACTTTATTAAAGTTGAAATGAATCTATCTTTGCTTCCGCTGTGCATTTATATATTGTGTTGTTTGTCTATGATGATACCAACTACGTCACGATACTCCCCACCGGGCCCACCGGTGACACGTGGAAAATAGGGGTGTGACACTGATCGTCTATGTTGAGCGGCAAGTTTCTCTTGTTTAAATTTTGAATATTTAAAAGGGATTTAAAAATTACCATTTTACCCCTGAAATTCCCCCAATATAGGTCTCATTCAGGGGTATAAAGGTAATTCTCCAAGACGGCTCGTCTAGAGCTAGACCGGTCATCAACTCCAATTAACATTTTACCCCTAAAATGCCCCCAGTATAGGCCTAATTCAGGGGTGAAATGGTAATTAACCATTTCAAAAAGATTCTCCTGAAATGGTTAACCACCATTTTACCCCTGAATGAGGCCTATACTGGGGGCATTTCAGGGGTAAAATGGTAATTCAGCTGGTTCCATAAACGAATCGTCTAGGCCTATACGAGGCGTCTATGCCTCATATATCAGGGGACAACCTAGACGACCTCTGAATACCCCCCCAAATATATATATACACACACACACCATACGCACACATACGTACGGACATACTTATTGGAGCTGTAACACCCCGAAAACGGGTTTGGTAATCAAACCACGTTAGTACTAAAAGACGGTAAAATACCGTTAGTGGTGAAAATTTACTCGGTAAATATTAGAATTTAAATAAATAAACCCGATTATTAATTAAAAGGAAGATAAATACTTTGAGAAAACAAAGTATATAAAAGGCCCAAGTTAACGGGACTTAAAATAAAACGGGTTATAACTTCCCGAACCCATTATGATGACTAGGAATAATTAACCTAGTTAGTAATATGTGATTAAGTGATAAATAATGAGTTATAGCTTTCTTTGATCAAATTAAAAACATGGGGGACTATTATGGCAAAATGGGCAAACTTGTTTTAATAAAAAAAAGAAATAAAACACAACACACACACTAAGTGTATGTGTGTGTGTGTGTGCGTTCGACCAGGAAGGGGAAAAACAGGGGTTTCGCCCTTGTTCAAGCTAAAAACCCAAATTTGAGGATCAATGATCAAGACCAAATCGAAGCATAAACGCGTATAAACGATCACCTAGTCATGGGGATCAAAAGGTATGTCATAAAACCTAGATTGGTTAAAGTTGAATTTTGAGACAAGTAGGTTACTTGCAAATAGATTATTGGATTATGATCCAAAGTTGAAATTGAATGTTTGTGTATGTTTAATTTCGTTAGTTATGATGAAATTATGAGGAACTTGGTGTAATGTTACTTGTAAGTGATTAACAAGTAAACTAGGAAGTGGGTTTTGACTAAATAGTGAAGAGGATGATATATTGGTGCTTAAAATCATCATAATTAATAGTTGAAGCAAGATATTTGAACAAATTATAAGTTCGGGTGAAAGCTCATCCATGACTTAAAATGGGTTTTAGTATGTTATGATGAAATTTGGTAATTTTGTTCATGTAAATAGATGTGTGAAATCGTGTCATATACTAGTTCATATGAAGAACTTGATTTTATTAGGCGTTCAGATGAATGCTAAATAGTATGATGAAATGGGTCTCGCTTATAAAGGAGAACCCTTAGTTCTTGCGAAAATGAATGAAGAAACTAGTCATGATAATCGCTTGAACTAGTTAAAGGGTTGGAAGTATAATAAATTTGGTTAGAACTTTGGATAAAACGGTGATCAAGAGATAACGCCTACCAGATAATTAAAGAATGCTTAAATAGTTGATGGATTTGATTATGCATTTCATATACTAATGGGCGTTTGACTTTTAAAAATTCAAACTGACCCACAATACGATAAATGATAATTTGATATAAAATGCATAAGGTGGAATAATCGTATTTAGTTATAATTAATCTAACCACCTTGTGAACATTGAATAACAGTTTGGCGCTTAAAAAGCTAGGTGGAAGCTTGGGGAGAAAGCGGGTCAAACAAATCAAGTATGAGGAGAAAAGCGTTGATTGGATGAGAGGTAAATAAAGCTTACACTTTTTGTAGAATACGTATCTATTTTACAAGCTAGAACATGATAGAGGTAATATCCGAAATGTGGGTTCCGACGCGATATGATACGGGTCGGAATAAATTTAAATGATAAAAACCATGGTTAATGGTAAAAAAGGGGTAAAATGGAAATTTTAGTCAAGTGTCGACTAATGTAAATTGAGGTTGAATGGGTACCCATGACGTAAGCCAAAATGGGTTAAATATGTAAAAAAAAAGGAATTTACGACAAAGAAATCATGGGGTAAAATCCGAAATGGGTCGGATGTGTGAATTGGAAATTAATTACCAAGTTTTATAAACATCAATGTTTGGTCGTATAAGCCAAACGGGTCAAACGGTGACGACAACACCATTTGACAATATCAACTAATGTTTGGTTGCCAAGGCATATGTTCACAGGAAGTTAATAGCAATTGGATAATTACGACGCTATAAAGTAACGGCTAATAAAAGCGAGGTATAAAACGAGTCTATATGTTGACTCGAGCCAGGTACGTGTATATAAGATTTATAGTTAAACTTGCAATGTTGGTCAAATATCTTAGTAAAAGTCTTTCGTCGTAAAAGGAGGGACTAAATTGACCAAAACGCCCTTGATAAGTGAATCGGGCAAAACAACACTTATGGGTTGTTAGGGACATGTGATATGATCATGTAAACCTTTAATAAGTATAAAAATATTAGGCATAAACTTTCGTGGGTCAAATGCCTAAAAATGGGTCATTTACGTAAAATGACCAACCGAAGGGTAAATTTGGGATAATAAGTTAGTTATGCTAAATCCACCACGAAAATAGTCGTGGTGGAATATAAGCAGATGTTTTAGATGTGGAATTACGTAGTGTCAAAAGAAAAGAGCAAGTTTTAGACTAAATTGTTTAAATCCCCTAAACGGGTCAAAACGGTCTATGCACGTAGCTTGCGTACTAGTCGCGCAATTTATAAAAAATTATGAACCCGAGCTAAAGATTTTGTGTTAAATACACTAGCGTATGTATTTTGAGTAGTTGAAACAAGTTGGCGGTTTTAAACTTAAAACGGGTCAAAAGTCTTAGCAAATCAATTTCAAGCCGAGGGCTTGAAATCCCATATTTTATAAGTTCGGGTGTCGGGTTATAACTCCATATGATGGAGAATTAAATTACGATCGCGTAGGATAAAGAAGCGTGTAAAACGGATTTGTAAATTGAAAGTTATGCACATTTTTGTGCATATTAAGTTAGTAAAACGGAGCTGGGCATATGCAGCTTTAAACAAAACAACTTTCTGTCAAAACACGGCCGTCGCACCCCGCGACGGAGATGACACAAGTTGTCGCGCCCCGCCACGGGCTGCGGCGCCCCGCGAAGGCCGAGGTCAAGTCTGTCGCGGGTCGCGACAAACTCCAGAGCTGGCCAAAAAGAATTATTTCGTTTATTCTGAATTTCGGACTCGTTTAAACTTGTTATTTACCTACCAAAACTAACTTTTGAGTTTGTTTTGATTTTAGGTGAATATCAGGAGTACCCGGATGAAGATCAAGCGGCGTACAAGAACCGAACACATGAGGTTAAAGCTTCCGCACGTTGTTTCGTCTTCATTTTAAACAACGAATCCGTACATATTAAATTGTATTATTTTCAAATTGTATTACATGTTTATTTTCGTAATTTATACGAAAACCGTGAATTATTAGCGAGGGTATTACAGGAGCGTATCTGGACCGTATTTTTTAGATTTGAAGCTTCCCTGGTACGTATTTCAACCTATATTTTCGTATTCTTCAATCGTTTATACATTAGAACCGTAGGAATGGTTGAATTTTGTGAATATTGAGGGTTTAGGGTTTGTTCTTAACTGTTGAAGATGAATTGGGTAGAACAGGACGCCCCGTCTACCTCTATGCAAGGCATAGACGGGGCAGCTAATTTTTTTAATCCTTAGTGTTAATTGTTATTATTGTTAAAATTGTTACTATGTTTGTTATTATTATTGTTATTATTGTTAAAATTGTTATTATTATTATTATTATTATTGTTATTGTTATTATTATTATTATTATTATTATTATTATTGTTATTATTATTATTAATATTATTATTAGTATTATTATACGTATACGGTATTTACTTGCAGATTGATTATGGACGAGGATGAGATTCAGATCCAGGAGGCACCGCATCTGCGGGGTCCGTGGCGGGCTCTGCCACCGCCGGTGGATCCTCTACACGGTCACCCATTTCTAGAGTTTATCGACGGCACCACCGCCTTTCGTTTTTGCCGGAAGCTATAACAACCCTTCAAAATATTTTCGACACCCCTAATATATTTAAAGTGTCCCTATATGTCTTAAAATACACCCCAATTGCGAAAACCGAGCTCTAAATACCTTATATAATTATAAATAAAATAAAAACAAGATTTTAACCTCGCTCGCGGGCCGCGAACTAGTAGGCGGTGACCTACGCGGGCCGCGACAGCTTGGAGTCAGGGCGAGCCCCTGAGCCGCCACGTGTCACCATTCGTGTCGAGCCTATTGGCGAGTCAGCCAAGCTAGGGCCTACCCTAGCTGGCCTCGCGGGCCGCGAAGGCCCTGGAGGAGATTTACACGGGGCGCGACGGAAGTCGAAGAGGCACTATAAATAGAGGCTTTTAGCCTCAGTCTCAACTCGCTCATTTTCTCGATCTCTCTCTCAATATTCTGCATAGCTATTATAATCTCGGGCAAAATACCTCCCTAAAATAATGAAGTTCTGCCCCGTTGTAAATATTATAACCCCCGGTTACGTATTAGATACGCTGCCCGATTGATCCAGGGTTCCGTAACGGCTGTCGAGGTTCTACCCGACGTAGTCGTTGGAATGCCGTGTCGGGGAGGGTATTACTAATGTAAATATTGGGTTATTATACTAACGCGTGTGCATTTGTGTAATTAATAGATAATCACCAGGAAATCCTTAAGAAAAACCCTAAGACAGCAATGTGAGTAATCTCCTTTTTGAAAACTGTTTTTACAAAACCTTAAATAATTTATAATGTGATTAGCAGTGATTGAGTCTTTGTAGTTCTTCAATTACTGCCGGTATGTTGGGGTTTTGTATACAAAATGTAGAACACGTTACCATTGGGCAACGAGATAGCCAATGTGTAATATGACCCACCAACCAGAATTGATAGTACTGAATGAGTAATTGTGTAGAAGTAAAAATTGTAATCGCTCTCAATACTGTTAAAGGATAAAACTCTTCTTGATTGAACTGGGATTCACTCACCAGTATTTCCCACTGACAAAATGTTTTTAAACGTGTTTCAGGTAACAAAATGTGAAAGCCAAATAGAAGCCAGTTGGACAGCACTGAAGGCTTGGAAAAGTGGCTATAAAAGTTACATTAATAAAGAGATGTTTTTATTAAATAAAATAGAGTTTATCCCTATAAAAATGTGTGTACTAAAAACTTGGGAATTTCTCACGTGTTTACTATTATAAAAGTGTGGTATTTTACTCTGATAAAATATTTCCTAACTACGGTCCTGATGTAATTTCCGCTGCCAAAATGATAAACACCGATACCACCAAAACTGGTCTCGCGGCCGCCCATTTTCGGGACAGATAGGGGACGGGGGTTGTGACAGAAGGTGGTATCAGAGCTAAGCCACTGATTCAGCCACAGAAGTGTTCTGCTGACACCAAGATATTATTCAAATAGTTAGGAAATTAATTAAGGAAATACGTGCATATTTGTATTTTATTGTTGTGTGTTATTTGACTGTTTGTTAGTTTACAGTATGAGCGATCAAGGACTCTCTGACGCCTATCGTTAGTAGTCCAGCTCACCTAGGAGCGAAGGCACCTCTTCACAGCCTACCCTCTCAGGCAACAATGTCCATCCGGCCAAAGTCTCCGAAACCGCACCAATTGATGAAGAGACAAACAATGAGGTAAACAATTTAGAACATCATGGTAATTTACAAAATGATAGTTCTGATCATAATAATCCAGAAAATCATCTTGAGGAGCAAGAGGAGCAGCAGAGTGTTCTTCCCCGAGAAGAAATAGGGGAATCCATCCCAACCGGTTTTCACCAGAATGAATCTCCCACACCTCAAAATACCCAGTTGCAACTAACAGGGGGAGAGTTGCCAATATAGCAAAAGTTTTTTCAGCCAAGATACTTTCAGAAAAAATCCTTAACACGGTTCAAGAAGCTAAGGAGATAGCCGAATGGAGAGAAGCAATGGACAAAGAAATTGAGGCTTTGAAAACAAATGGCACATGGGAAAAATGTCCTTTACCACAAGGAAAGAAACCGGTCGGATGCAAGTGGGTATTTAACATCAAGTATAATTCTGATGGCACCATTGAGCGATACAAGGCGAGATTGGTTGCCAAAAGGGTATACACAGACATACGGCATTGATTACTCTGAAACTTTTTCCCCAGTTGCTAAAATTGACACTATCAGAGTTCTCTTCTCTGTAGCAGCAAATAGAGACTGGCCCCTTCATCAGTTTGATGTAAAAAATGCTTTTCTGCATGGAGACTTGAAGGAAGAGGTGTATATGGAAGGACCCCCATGGTTCTTAGATGAGTATAAGGAAAACGAGGTGTGTAGACTAAAAAAGGCATTGTATGGGCTCAAACAATCTCCGCGCGCATGGTTTGGAAGGTTTACTATAGCCATGAGAAAATATGGGTACAAACTAAGACCACACCTTGTTTTACAAACAAAAGAGGAAAGTTGATTACATGTCTCATAATATATATCGATGATATGATCATAACAGGGAGTGACCAAGAGGAGATCAACTCCCTTCGGAGAAATCTCTTCATCGAATTTGAAATGAAAGACCTTGGGGGATTAAAATATTTCCTAGGGATCGAAGTTCTTAGGTCAAAGGAAGGAATCTTTATCTCTCAAAGAAAATATATATTGGATTTGCTTGCCGAAGTGGGCTTGGTTGACTGCAAGCCCAGTGATACTCCCATGATGGTAAACCATAAACTCAAAATAATAGAAGGAGCCTAATTAGCGAATAAAGAAAGATACCAAAGGCTAGTAGGGAAGCTGATTTACCTGGCTCACACTCGACCCGACATCACGTATGCTGTGGGAGTTGTTAGTCAATTTATGCACAACCCTCAAGAAGATCATATGGAAGCGGTCATGAGGATCATTAGATACCTAAAAGGCACTGTTGGGAAAGGTATCGTGTTTAAGAAAAATAGTCACCTTGACGCCGAAGTTTTCACAGATGCTGATTGGGGATGGAATCCCAATGATAGACGATCTACTGCCGGGTACTTTCTCTCCTCGGAGGAAATCTGGTAACGTGGAGAAGCAAGAAGCAGAAAGTTGTTTCCTTATCAAGTGCAAAATCTGAATTCAGGGGCATAGCTAAAGGGATTACTGAAATTCTTTGGTTAAGGAAACTAATGAAAGAAATCAGAGCTCCTTTCGAGCGTTCAGTTCAGTTAAAATGTGATAATAAAGCTGCTATCAAAATCTCAGAGAACCCGGTGGAACATGACAGAACCAAACACGTTGAAATAGACCGTCACTTCATAAAGGAAAAGATTGAGGATGGTACCGTTGAAATTCCGTTTGTGAAGTCTGAAGATCAGCTTGCAGACATTCTCACAAAGGCGGTTGGGACAAAATCATTTGAATCAGTTTTATCCAAGTTTGGTATTGGAGATCCCACTACACAACTTGAGGGAGAGTGTTAGAATATTCGGCCTAATTTAGAAGCGCTCAAATCATGGAGCAATTGCTGAAGTCAAACATTGACCACTATAATCTTGGGATAGACAGGGTGGCCATAATTTCCTCTCTATCAATGAGTTTAATATGTTTCCTTGTATAGGGTCCTAGGTTCTCTATATATGGGTTGTTATTGTCTCCTTGTAAAAATAAGAAAAAAAAATTCAACAAATAAAATCTCTGATTACCAGCTTCACAGAAAGGTGCCTGAGAAAGCGTTTCATTAGTAAGTCTGCAAGTTGATATGGCAAACCCGTAGTGTACGTGTAGACGAGACCTGTTCACAAAGAAAATGATATTCGAGAGCAACATGCTTCATTCTTGAGTGATAAACTGGATTGGCACAAAGGTAAGTTGCTCCCGTGTTATCACAGAGGGAGGCTGAGTAATTGGAACACCTAGTTCTTTAAGTAAGTTTTTCACCAACGAAAGTTCAGCGGCTGCTTTTGTCAAGGCTTTATATTGAGCCTCAGTTGATGATCTTGTAACCTATTTTTGCCTAGCAGACTTCCATGAAATAATATCAAACCCAAGGTAAATAAGATTAGTCGTTGTTGACTGACCTATATCATTAACTCCACCCCAATTTGAGTCTAAAAAGTCGCGAGTGTAAGTGAAGATTGACGCTACAAGAAGAGACCATGGTGTTTGGTACCCTTGAGGTACCGAAGGACTTGTTTAAGAGATTGCCAATGGGCTTTTTGGGGTGAGTGCATGAATTGGTAAAGTTTATTTATGGCACTATATATCGGGACGAGTTAAAGCAAAAATTTTAATGAACCAACGAGTTTGTGGTACGGAGTGGCATCCACCAATGGTGAAGGATCATTAGGTGAGAGTGGATCCGATGAACAAAGAGGAGTTAGAACATCTGTAGCACCATCCATATGAAATTATGTAAGAATATCTTCGATGCACCGATGAAATTGGTGGAATGACTATCGGACGCTTCAACCATAAATGGGACTTTGGCCCATTTGTCATGTGTTTGTACCATCTCCCATGCGTCAACGTGAGTAAAACTACCCATATGTGCTTTTTGGTAATCACTGAGTGCCCTTTTTCATCATTTCAATATCGCTACATCCACTACATCATAGACGATCCCATATAAAAATTAATATAAGTATAAATTTAATAAATTTAAACTAAAAAATAAGCTTAAGTATACATTTAAACAATTTTAAAATTAAGTAAAATATAACTATAAATGTAAAACAAATTTAATCTAAAAAATAAGTATAAGTAAAAATTTAAACAACTATAAACTAATATAAAATATAAGTATAAATATAAAAAAAAATTTAAACTAAAAAAGTGTTAATATAAATTTAAACAAACTAGTATATTTTCCTTTACTTGCATGAATTTGAACATATCTTCTAGAACTTGCATTTCTTCAATATCGTCACCCAAATTACATTGCTGATTATCTTCTTGAAATTGTGTTTCTGGCACAATATCGTCATCATGACCTTCGACGATTGGGAGTGGTCGATTCACTTCTCTATTTGGGTAACGAAAACTAGGACTTGTCATTATTCCTTATTACAAATGAATTGAAGTTCGTTTCATGTTCAAAAGAATATTTGTACCGATGCAACTAGACTACGGCCACGTAGTAGCTGAGGTTGTGGTAGTGGTTGTGTATTAAATTGTAGCGAAAATCTGTATTGTGGATATTAATAAAATTACGATTGTGGTGGTTGTGTAAAATGATGTTACGACCTATACACATCACCACTCGCACTTGAACCAGCTCCTCTTAATTTAGAGGCAACTCATATCGTGCTTTACCTGGCTTCTTTCGCGCTACAATTGGCTCCTCTCGATTTGGAGGATTTCTTTGTGGCACCAACCTTTGATTTTTCCTGAATCCATAGAAAATTATTTTAGGAATTCGAATGTTAGTTGGGATGTTTCATTTTGGTGTAGAATGCTAAATTGGAGTAATGATATTTTATTAGGTTGAGGTTCGGCTACAAAGTACAAATTTCATAAAAAGTGACAAAACACTATAATTTGAGCGATAAAACACACCTAAAACTCACAAATAATAGAATGAAGATTTCTAAAACACCATATTTAAACCCTAACACTAACTATGTTACTTTTTCTAGTTAAGCCTAAGGGTATTATGGTCCTTTTATAGCTTAGGGGCTGTTTATGTAGGTTATAAACTTCTTTTAATATTTTTATTTGTGTAATTACTTATTTTTTTATTTCTTTATTTCACAATTATAATTTAACAAAATGTGTTTTAAATATACAAATACATACATATTTATTTAACAATTTATTTTTTTTTAAACTGTTTGTTTTTAAATCGTTCTTTTTACGTCCTTATTTTTTTTTTAATTTGCACAATTCATTTTTTACCATTCTTTTTTAATAACATATGTATTTTATTTTTTTAAACAATTCATTTTTTAAAGTCGTCCATTTTTAAAAGTATTTATTTTTAAAGCGTTCATTTAGAACCGTTTTTATAAAGCATTACTATTATTTATAAAACGTTATTTAAATCTTGTCCTTTTAAAATTCTCCATTTTTGGACTGTTTGTTCGAAATTCGTTTATTCTTTAAACCTTTTGTTTACTAAAATCATCCACTTTTTAAAACTTTAAATTGTTCATAAAAATAAAGCGAAAGGTACTAAAATGTTTTGTTAAAATATAAGGTTTAAAAAGCGTATGATTTTAATAAATAAAAGATTTAAAAAATGAACGAATTTCGAACAAACAAATGGTCCACAAAATGGAAGATTTTAAAAAGATAAACGATTCGAATAATGCTTTAAAAATGAAAGGAACGTTTTACAAAAGCGGATCTTAAAGGAACGCTTTAAAAATAAACAATTTTAAAAATAAACGAGTTTAATAATGAATTTTTAAAAAAATATATGATTTTTAAAGAATGGTAAAAATGAATTGTTCAATTTAAAAAAAACGAAGGACTTAAATAACGATTTTAAAAACAAACAGTTTAAAAAGAAACCATTTTAAAAATGATAGACGGTTTTAAAAAGGTTATAAAACAAACTTCTTAAAAAATGAAATTTATAAAAAACCAAATTGTTAAAAAAATATGTATTTATTTGTATATTTAATATGTATTCTGTTAAATAATAATCGTGAAATAAAGAAATAAAAATTAAGTAATTACACAAATGAAAATATTATAAGAACTTTAAAACTTACATAAATAACCCCTAAGTTATAAAAGGACTATAATACCCTTAGGCTTAACTGGAAAAAGTAACATAATTAGTGTTAGAAGCTAAAACCGTTTTAAAAATGCAATCTCAGGGTAAGGAATAATATGTTAAAAAAATTTTTTAGACTGAAAGAGTTAAACTATTAAAAACACAGGGGCCAAATTAGTAATTTACTCTTTTTAAACTAGTAAAAACACGCATGGTGGTGGTAGCCATTGTTGCATGAAGGAGATTTGGGTGATTTTGGCACGGGCTTATCCTTTTAAGAGGGTATATGTGAGGCATTCATGTATATATTTGTTTTTTAGAACTAAATACATAGATGGTCCATTTAATTTATCTAAATTACATATAAAGTTGCAAGCCGTCACAAGTCACAACACCACTCATTTGTTTGTTTATACATCTTATCATTACAAATAAAGACTTGTGTCATATCATTAAAAATAAGACTTGATTTAAAGTGTTCTCCCTTGTTCCACTACGCGGTTTAACTTTATAAAGTACATTACAAAATGGCTGACATGGTGGATAATTAAGTAATTAATCTCATTGTTCATGCAGACGAAATGACGAAGAAGACTGAAGACGATTACGGTCGGAGTGGTTAAATCACCACGTGTTCATTTCACTATAAATACAAACTGCTACCAGTAAAGGACCCTCAATCTCACACCAACACCTTTTCAAAATAAAACATACAGACCAACACAATGCAACATCAAGTAGAAACCGACGATTTAGGGTTTTGTCTTAGCTTCAGCTGCTACTATTCTTCAGATACTAATTTGATTGCTTCAGCAGCTGCCAAAGTGATCTGCGAACTGAAGCAGGAACATGCACCTCACTTCTATGAAGAGGAGTTTGAATTCTCTCCTGACGACGACGGTAAACAGATAGATGATTTTGGGTTCATTTTTCCTGTTTTCGATGCAGCTGCTTCTCCGGTTAGCGTTCAGTTACAGAAATCTTCTCTCCACGAACATGAATCATACTCGTCTTCAGAAGCGGATGAAAATGAATGTAACTGTAAACCTTCTGGAATATTCTGTATGTGGCCGCTTTTTGAAAAATCTAAGAAGAGCAGTTCTACTGGATCATCGAGAAGCTGGGGAATCTGGAATTCACCTCGTCGGAGAAACTGTCAAGGTGAGGAATCGGTGTTATTGTTGCGGTCTAAGAAAGCCGACACCTCAAAAGATAGACGTCAAGTCCCCGGAAAACTTAAGACCACCAAGTCGGTTCATGAGGTGTTTTACTTGCAGAAACGAGCGGAACAGAAAGGTGATAAGATGAAATCGTTTCTACCGTACAAGCAGGATCTGTTTGTCAATATCAACAGATTCGCGAACAAGAAGTTATGATCAGTTTGAGTTATGAAACTCCATTTTCCTTCATCTGTGCTACTCAGCTCAATGTTTGTTTGAGTAGAATTCAATTTATATTTTTATGATATAGATGATATTATGGCATCATTGATCTGGATAGAGAATAATCTTTCTTGAATGTTTGTTAAGTAATGTCTTTACATATGATAGATTACATTTTTTAGTTTAGTGTTAAACATATTAAATTGATCACAGTAATATCTTATTTATAATTATTAATTTTTATCTATTACCTGCTATCGTGCTTACTTGTTCTACACAAAAGTGACCCAAACCCGATCATGCTAAACTCAAACCCACAAATTTCTTGTTGTTTAGTTTTATATTGTATAAATTATGTTTGGTTACCCTAATAAGTTTTGAGTAACCTTACATACGAAACCAACGGTCTAAACAAAACCCCGGATCCAGGAGGGCCGTGTACCCGTCTGGGGCTGACTTCTCCTGAGAGCTCCCCGACTGTAGGTCTACTCGGAGGATTAAGTTAACCTACTTCCTTGTTATTGAACACACCCGCAAGTGCGGAATCCAAGCGGGTATGTAAACCAAGCCAAAGAACACACAAAATACAAGAAAAAGTTTGAAAGTTTAAGCTCAAATGTCTTCAACCAAAAGAGTTTGTTTACAAAGATGATACAAGACAATGCTCTCACAAACTCACTGTGTGCTCTCATTTTCTTTCTGTTTGCTGCAAGTCCTTTTATAAGCAAAGCATGCTGTAACCTTACGAAACATGTGTACTAGGCCCATAAAACCTACGAATAACACAAGGCCCAACATACTGGCCCATGAAAAACACATACCCACGAAATACTGTGGGTATTTCGTGAGATCCCATATCAGCCAGGAACCATATTCTTCGTTAATTGATATATGCATGGTTCTTCGTTGGAATATGGACATCAGGTTATTCGTGAAAGATACTCCATGCATATTCTTCGTATGATAATATTTGCAAGGACTTTAAATGGATTTCAGGCCCAATAAGCATGACTCCTACATTGCATCGCAAGTTCTACAAATCTTCATTGTTGCATGCATGTGGTTTAAAGGTCATGACATCATCATGGTGATGTCAGCTTGCAGCTCTTCGTGCTTCGTGTGTCGATCTCGGAGGCGCACGACGGAGGAATGTCGCGACGTCGGGCTCGAACCAAGTTGAGCCGAGTCGAACCGAACCGAGCCGTATCTACAAATATGTATCAACAAACTTCCCCTTGGATGCTGGTCGTGATGGTTCGTTCTTCAAATTGTCGGATCTTCAAAGTCTTCGCGTGTCACAAACAGGGAGTGTATCAACAAACTCCCCTTTGAATGTTGCTCGTGAGACGTTGATCTTCAAATCTTCAGATCCTTGTGGTGTTGAAGAGTGTCAGCTGCAACTCGATCATCTTGATCTTCTGATTGCATCAATGTCGTGTCTTCATTCCACAGCTTGTTATCTAACACGTTCTCTGCGCCTTTAGCTGGTTCGAATGCCACATCTGCACATACAAAAGAGCTAAACGCGTAATGAGAACAGCCGCTTGGAAAATAGTCAATATAAACAAATGACACACATGTGACCAACTCTCAATCAACTACTGTCGGACAATAGTTTGAAAGTTTTAAAAATTTATCAATTTTAGAATTAAATTAATATTTTAATAATATAGATGATATTATGGCATCATTGATCTGGATAGAGAATATTTTTTCTTGAATATTTGTTATGTAATGCCTTTACATATGATACATTACGTTTTTTTAGTTTAGTGTTAAACATATTAAATTGATCACAGTAATATCTTATTTATAATTATTAATTTTTATCTATTACCTGCTATCGTGCTTACTTGTTCTACACAAAAGTGATCCAACCTCAAACCCACAAATTTCTTCTTATTTAGTTTTGTCTTGTATAAATTATGTTTGGTTACTGATGAGGTATGACCCGGACCGGCTAAACCGACCCGGTCATTACCTATTAATTTATTATAAATATTCAATTACATATGTTTATTCTAGAATGTTCCATTCTGCATGGATAAACCACGTAACCAAATCCCCAATCTTTTGGGAAGATTATGCAAATCCTTAACTTATCGGAGCCCATCCTAAGTTAGGGGAAACCTTAATGATAAACTATAAATAGAGGTAAACATCAAAGGTATCATTCATTCTGTTCTCTGTTTACTCTTTCTCTCTACTTATACTTTCTTACTCCCAAACCGAGACTTATTCTCACGCCGGAGGGTGGTTACATGAATAACCCCATTCCTGTAACGAGTCCTAACGGTGCTTTGTTTTGCTGTCAGCTGTTCGGATCGCCAAGAGTTGAAATCCCAGACGAAGCTTACTGTTTCAGGTCAGTGTTTCTTCATTGGCGCCGTCCGTGGGACCTATTCAGTAACATCTGTGAACGTGAACCCAATAGCAAGCGATCAGGACACGACACCAAACCAAGCAGTGATAACCATTGATCCGTTACTGGTGACAAGTTCTGTGGTCACCACAATGCCAGCCTCACCAGCCATAACCAGGTCGCTGAACCAAGAGTTTGAAGCTGAAGTACCACCGGGATTTGTAAGTGCCTCAGTCACCCCCTACGGGACAACAGCTGCAGATCCTCTCTCATACACCTCCTGGCAACTACGACCGGTGGTGCCAACCACAGCAACCACTATAGTTTCTACCCCAGCATCAACGACGGGTGCACAAACTATACGTCACAGCACTATGCCCGTTATCACGTTCGCGGGTCCGAGTAATATGACATAACAAACAACCATGGCTCAGTACTATCAGCCGCCAGCACTTATTCTATGCCACCGCTGTATTCAGCGGCGCTGACAACAGCATTATCCACGCCGCCCCATCAGCTGGTAGTTATGCCTGCCGGGATTATGAACCCTCCTGTCACGCCTGGACATCAAGCTTATTTCCCAGGATACTACTATGCACCTCCATATGGGTACTTACCCCCATACAATAACCAGACGTACACTCCTCAGATGACAACACAAGGTTATGCTCAACAACCGCCATACGCGGCCTACATGCCTCCCTGGTGGTCTTTTCCAACATCTCAGCCAACTTATGGGCGGACCCCACCCTCAACAGAACCCGTTTATGACAGGGGAAACACATCAAGGCCTCGTTTCTCTCCAAACGGGGGCCCCGGCTCTATCCTCAATATCGCCACATCACAGTCCCCAGTATCACAAGGGACACATCAGGGCGGGGCAACTCAACCAGTACAGCCCATCAACGTAGAAGATGACGACCTTACCAGGCCTTACAAGCCTGCAGACGCTACCTTCAAGTCCAAATTTACAAGGAGAATTGCTGAAGCTCCTATCAAGGAAAAGCCTAAGATGCCCCAGACAGTGGGCAAATATGACGGTTTGAGCGACCCTGATGACCACCTTAATTTGTTCAAGAGCGCGAGGGAGGTAGCCTGATGGCCCATGCCACTTTGGTGCAAGATGTTCGTTCAAACGCTGGTAGGGGCGGCACGAGTATGGTGGGATAGCCTACCTGTGGGTGAGATTGATAGTTTTGAAGACTTAGTGGCCAAGTTCCAGCTACAATTCAGTCAACAACGGCGGCACACGAAGGATCGAAACGAACTCCTCCATATCCGTCGATGAGACAACGAGACGGTGGAGAGTTTCATCGTTAGATTCAACAAAGAAAGCCTGGCGATCCTAGGTATAACAAATGATCTGGCCTGCGGCGCTTTCCTGCAAGGAGTGAATGATGATTAGCTGTTGAGGACACTCTGTGGAAGGGATGGCGTACCATCCACCATAGACGAAATCCTAAGAATAGCCAAAGTGTATGTTACACAAAAGAAAACGGTGGCGGCCAGTCATGCTGCTAACAGGAAAAAAGAGGCACAAAAAAGCCAGGAAGACAGAGAGCAGCGAAACTCTAAGGGCAAAAACAGAGGAGATAGGTTCCAGAAAAGTGACAGGTTAGACTCACGATACGACAGGTCCAGAAACTCATATTCAAGAAACGAGTCCTCCTCCAAGTCAAGGTCCGAATACCCCAACTTGAGCAAAACGCCGGCTGAAATCCTGGCTTCTGAGAACTTGAAGTTCAACCCTCCCAAGCAATTGAAAACGCGCCCAATAAAGACACCAGCAAATATTGCGAGTATCACAAGGGCAGCGGCCATGATACCAACGATTGCTATCAATTAAAGAAGCAAATCGAATATTTCGTGAAAGCAGGCAAGTTGGCCCACCTGATCCGAGATATAAAACAACGTCCGCCCCCTAACAAAGAAGACGCCGATAAAGGGGCGCGCAAAAGACAGCGGGAATTAAATATGGTTTATGCCGATAAGGGAAAGGGAGCAAAGCGGAGTTTCTCCACACTCGAACCCTAGATGCTAGCAACCATAACAGTCGAACCACACATGGAGGATTTACACCTCACCTCCGACCCCCTTATCATATCCGCTGCTGTGGGCGATTATAACATGAGAAGGATCTTAGTAGACACCGGAAGCTCCGAGGATATAATCTACGAACAATGCTTCAACAGGATGCAACCGGAAGATAAGAAGCTTCTTGAGTCAGTGCATGCCCCTATTAAGGGGTTCACCGGAGAAAAGGTTAACCCAAATGGCCAAATAACCTTTCCGGTAACATTCGGACATGCCCCTCGCGAAAGAACCATACTCCTCACATTTCTCGTGGTACGTGCCGAATCCTACCACAACGTGATAATTGGAAGGTTCACCCTGGGAAAACTAGACGCTGTCATCTCCACGACGCGTGGGTTCATGAAGTTCCCCACACCGTGGGGGATTGCAATGGTTTACCGGGATAAGCTGGGTGAAGTATTGGATACTAAAAGGTGCCATCAAGGACCTACAGGGGCCGTCGGTCCCGAAAGGTGGGTCTTGAGCACACGCCACCCCGAGCAAACAGTTACAATAGGAGATGGCCTCTCTCCTGAAGTTAAAAACAATTTGAAGCAACTGCTAAGAAGGAACGCCGATGTCTTCGCCTTTGAACACTTTGACATGACTGGGATACCTCGAGATAAAGCAGAGCACAGGTTAGCTACACTCCCAGGCATCAAGCCAGTGGCTCAGGGAAATCGTAGCATAGCCCCGGACCGAAAAGAAGCGGTAGTAAAAGAAGTACGAAAGCTGGTCGAAGCTGTAATCCTCCGGGAAACTAAATATCATACATGGGTATCAAACCCCGTTATGGTTAAAAAACCAGATGGCACATGAAAAATGTGCATTAACTTTAAAGATCTAAACAAAGACTGCCCTAAAGATGCTTACCCATTACCCGAGATGGACTTCAAAATTGACTCCCTGGTCCCCTACAGGTACAAATGTTTCTTAGACGCCTATAAGGGGTACCACCAGATCAAGATGTCAAGAGAAGACGAAGAAAAAACAGCTTTCCACACTGATATATGTATTTTTTGCTACACCAAAATGCCTTTTGGCCTACGAAACGCTGGTGCAACTTATCAACGCCTCATGGACAAGGCCTTTAAAAAGAAAATAGGCAGAAACTTGGAGGTGTATGTCGATGACTTGGTAATCAAAAAGTAGAGAGGAAAAACAAATGCTCGAAGACATCGAGGAAACTTTTCAGAAGCTGAGAGAGTACAACATCAAACTCAACCCCAAGAAGTGTTCATTTGGGGTAGAAGAAGGTAAGTTCTTGGGGGTAGTGGTCACCCGAGACGGCTTTAAAGCTAACCCGGAAAAAATAGCCGCCATAACGCGAATGCCCTCCCTCAGAACTTTAAAAGAAGCGCAAGCACTGAATGGGCGCTTAGTGGCCATAAATAGGTTCTTGGCAAGACCGTGATTTTACACCGCCAAAAGTCGATGATGTTTCTCTCATACGCTCCTCCATTTACCATGAAGCAACCGTGATTTTGCAGCCACCCTGCTCTAATTGTGTATGGTTGAAGGTTGTGTTGAAAGGTTACAGGGAAATCAATTTTGGGAACGAATGTTACTTCTAATCACTGCACCAAGTCGGCAATTCTAGTAATTTATTCTAATCTATCAAATTTTGTTGTGATCTTATCTAATTTGACCTAATTTTCACATTTGATCTAGCAGAGTTCTGAAATGTCTTCTTTGTTCGATCACCTCACACAAGAAATCCTTTTCTCAAATCCATAATCATTCAATATCCTCTCTTAGTTCTCTCAAAAAAACCAGGGCTCTGATTTTGGGGGTTCTTGGTGGTATAGTTGGCTGTCATAGAACCGGAAACGGGGGTTCTTGGTGGTATATCGGCTGTCATGGAACGAAATCATGGGAGAAGAAGGCGTGTATCGGGATGCATACTCATTTGAAGGCATTCATTGTCAATCAGGAAGCATACAACTCATTAAAGGCATATGAAAGGTCAAGGTAACACCAAGTATCGGTTTCGCTTTGGATTATTAGCTTGTAGATTTTAAAATTTGTTTTAGATCATTGTGTTTTTTTCGTCATTGTGTTTTTTTTCCGTCATTGTGTCTTTTTGCAATTCATTGTGTCTTTTTTTTTACCGGCACTGTGGTATATTTCTCGACATTGTGTTATATTTTGTGATCTATTGTGTCTTTTTTCCTCAGCGTGGATACAGATAGTTGAATATGGGTATTACATACCGGAAATCGAAGAGGCTAAAAAACGTTCTTTGAGTATGTGCAGGGTGAAGCAGAATCTGGCTTAGAAAGGCTTCATCTTTGTGCGGAGAAAGAACTACAAACTTATATTATAAACGAAGACAAAGACATCACCGAGGAGAAATTTAATTGTTTTAGAATAAAGTTAACTGATTTGACTAAAGTTACTCGCAAATACTTCGAAAATCTGGTGAGGGCACTAGAGAATGGTCTTGCGGATGTTGACTCGCACGAGGGTGCAACAGGTGGTTCAAGTAGCAAGGTTAAAGTGCAGCAGGTGTTTTTTTAATACCATTTTAAGAATTTGTTGGATCCTATATTATAACCATCAACTTCAATATCTTCGTATGACATGAACTAATATTGTGTTTTTATTATTCATCTCATGTGTCAAGCAGTTTGGATTTAAATATCCCAGCAGTGCCTTTATATTGGAATAAAATGGCAGGTGGCATCATGGAAGCCCTCAAATTGGAAGAAACAATAAAGAATTATGAACAATGCAATGAGAATGGTGGTACGTTTACAAACTTATATACGTTTTTTAATACATGTTTTCCTTTTTAAGTTGTGTGTTTGGTTCATTGGTACATTATATAGGTGTATTTATTTATAAGCTTTTGTAACTCAGACCGTCGCCTTCTGATTGGATAATCGCTATGGTCGACTGAAAGAGATCTTGAGATGAATCGATGATTGGCAACCATTCCATTTTGTTCCATTCCACTCTCAATTTAAAAGGAACATCAAGATATGTGGTAATTCCTCTATTTTATTTAATTTCTATTTGTAAAATAAATCTGCATTATGATGTTTTTTAATAAGAATTGCATATTGTTGAGTTTTTTAATAAGAATTGCAATGGTTGAATATGTGCAAGATTTTTGTAAATTGATGGTTGCATTGTAGGGCAGGATGGAAACGGAGCCCGGGAAGTTGTTCATTGGGGGGATTTCATGAAGAGCAATTGAGGGAGTATTTCCAAACATTTGGGGAAGTAATTGAAGTTGTTATTATGAAAGTTGGATCCACAGGTCGGGTTGGTGGGTTCGGGTTTATTGTTTTTGCTGACCCGATTTTTGCTAAAAGAGTTGTGAAAGATAAGCATATCATATGTAGTGAAACTGTGAGTTGTTCAATTCTGTTATGTTCATAGACTCAAATTATTCTTTCGAGAGATTAGGCCAATAATTCAATCCATATCCATGAAAATGGAATTTTTTAAATTGAATAATTAAGAACTATTATAAAAAAGGTAGAGTTATTGTTGTGTAAAACTGAGGTTGAATGGGGGATCAATGTGTGTTGTTGGTTGATTGTTTGGACACTGAATCATCACATGAGGCTGCCATTGAGAGTATAAGTATATCGGGTTCTGCAGAAGAAATGGTTACTGGTGTTTGTGCTGATAGGATGGATGTTAGTTTCGAGTCGTTACCAAAGAAATTTGGAGAATGTAGGATCTGCCATGTGGAATATGAAGACTTGAACATGGAGACACCGTGTGCCTGTTGTGGCAGTTTGAAGGTTTTTGTTCTTGATCTTACTTCATTAAATTAGTTTTAGAATTGATATATCCCTTGAAATAGTAGAGGTTTCATCCTTTGGAAAACAAGGCCACGTGTTTGAATTTTTAATAGTTTTTCTTTAAATGACGAAAAGCAGAAGCTTGAGAATAATAAAGGGGAAACTTTTTAAGGCAAATTTGATAACTTTCTGAATGAATAAAATCGCCCTTTATAAGAAAATTCCAATTTTCGAATTTTGGCGCTTATTGTCAAATGTTCGGAATTCAAAATTGACAACTTAGACTTGAAATTGAAAATTTAAAAATAAATTTACGAGTTTATAAATTTCACGATTCACGACTTTATGAGGGAATCTGGTCCGAGAGTTGTGCCTGTGTCGTTTGCCACAACGTCTGGCCCGTTTTGCTGTTTTTGTCCATGAGTTATGGGCCCTGTAAGACGAGGTGAATCAAAAGTTACGTCCGTTTTAATTTAGTTGGCTTTTATTAACCTGCTTGCTTTTATATTTTATTTGGCTGTTCCAAATATGTGCTCTACAACTCTTGTATCAACTGCATATCAATAACTCACTTTGTTTAATTCAATATGTTTTCAGTATGCCTATCGCAAATGTGTGCAAAGGTGGTGCAACGAGTAGGGAAACACCATATGCGAAATTTGCCTCCAGGTTTGTCCTCAACCAACAAACGTTTTAGTTATTAATTAAAAAACGGTTTAAAAGATTTTATTCTGTCATTTGAATCAAACTGATTTATCTTTACTGCTATATGATTAATATACTATATTTTTGTTTTTCTTCGAGTTTCAGCCATTCAAGCCCAGATATACATCACCACCTCCGTTATTCCATTGTGATGGCATTCCAATGAATTTCAAGTGTCGTTTTGACCTTAGTGATTTTCATCTATGTACATTTTTTGCTAGACTGCAGCTATTAATATATTCACATTTGTTTTCATTTCGCGCTTCAGGGGTAATTGGGAGATTTCCAGTCGGGATCTATACAGTTTGCGGGTTTCATCAATGGGTTATGCTGGTGATGATGAACCCAACTTTGATGTATCACTCTCAGATCCAAAAGTTTGATTTGTTGCCGTGTAGTTGCTATAATTGTATGTAATCTCAATATTAATTCATCCACTAAGCACTGAAATCCCATCAAAATGTAGTTTTTTTAATGTATAGTTCAATTGCAGTTTATGACTATTCTCGTATTGCGCCACGCTCTACCGATCATCATCAATGGAACACGAGGATACACTGTAACCATTTTTGGGTTAGTCTTGATGTTGCGGGTTATTACGGGTCAAGTACGGGTCGAGTTGGTTGACCGTTTAGTTTAAATGGGTCACCAAGAATAAGGCGGGTCATCGGAGCATGATTACGGTTGCAGGTTTGAATGGATCAGGTCCAACTAAAGGTCAAGAGATGTGTGGATCTGAGTCATGGTGGACGTTGAGGATGACCGAGTCTTTTGGAAGCGCACGTGTGATGCAAGTTACAAGTTGAACGTGGAGTGGTGGAGCATATTATTAGGATTAATTTGTTTAGTTATTTTTATTTCCTATTTAAGTACAATAGCAGGTAGTTTTGCAGTGTACTCTCAACTTATTTTAGAAAAAGAAAGTTAGTAAGCAGATCGATCTTTTGTGTTCATATTGTGTGGGTGTTTGATCTTGGGCTTTTGATAACCAACAACCATGTTCACGGTAACATGAAACGTTGCTCAACCAGTTCTTTTTTTGCTATATATTTTTCAATTTATTAATTTTTTTGATGCAGTTTATCATGTTAAGAAGCGTTGGTGTGCTGCTGTCAATGTATATCATGGCTAGAGCTTTTGCTTCGGTTCGCCGCCACCAGCAAGTGCAGGTTAACAATTTAATTTGAAATGTGTAGATTTGAATTTTTTATTTTTTTATTTTTATAAAGTGGAAGTCTGTTTAGTTCTAAACTAGGAATTGTACATGGTTATTAAACCCAAGTCTATTTAGAGAAGCGCCTAGAAGAATCAAACATTTGATCTAGGACGATGATGAAGCAAAGGTTTTAAATGGTGCCAACTAAATATCAAAATTTGAGTTAACATGTACGACAATTAAACCACTTCTGCACCTACTAATCCAAATTAAACCACTTCTGCACCTACTAATCCAGTTGGATAAGAAGTCATCATGATCATAGATATATACATAGTTTAGCATATGGTGCATTTGGAGATCCCGAAATGATAGTTTTCAAGCAAAATCCCACTGTTGAGCTAGCTATATGGTATTGTGTTTTTTTTAAGGAATTGTGTTTTTTACAAAGATATTTGTGTAGTGTAAAAAATTGTGTTATTGCCATTGTGTTTTTGGTAACATTGTGTTTTTTTGTGTAACATTGTCTTATTGTCATTGTGTTTTTATATGACACTGTTTTTTCTATAGTTGTTTGTGTTTTATATATAACATTGTGCTCTACTATTACATTGTTTTTTTTATAAACATTGTGTTTTTGAAGAGACATTGTGCTTTTGATAGAACATTGGGTTATTATATGACATGATATATTTTTTATTTGTATTTTTTACAACGTACAATGTATTAGTGGTTTATTATTCAGGTTAAACTGTTTTTGTAGCTGTCGACCATGTTCTCCTACAAAACTAATAACATCAACTCTTCTCTCATGATAAATAAATAACCTCCCACGACTAACTCCAATTTTTTTTCTAGAAGGGTAGTTAACTCGAATGGTAATTATATACATCGGGTATTTAGGTAATATATACATTAACTACATGCTATTGTGTTTTTTTACAAGGAGTTATGTTTTTTTCAAAGGCAAGGAATTGTGTTTTTACAAAGGCATTTGTTTTTTGTATAACATTAATGTGTTTTTTGAATAACATTGTGTATTTATGTGTAACATTGTGTTATTGCCATTGTGTTTTTATGTGACATTGTTTTTTGTAGTTGTTTGTGTTTTATATATAACATTGTGCTCTATTATAGCATTGTGTTTTTATAGAACACTGTGTGTGCATTGAACGATTTTCTTTGCTATCAACGTGTAATTTTGCTATGATGCATTGTACCTTGCATTTGTTTAACACATTTTTATTGTCTTTGTTGTATGCATTTGTAATTGAAATATGTCATTATATGTTTAATGCTATTTCGTTATTGTTTGCTTTTTCCTTAAAAAAAATCGGGTTGTACACAACGATGCAAAGATGTTGTCTTACGCCTACTAAACAACAAAATTTAAGTTAACATGTAAGAGAATTAACCAATTTATGCGCCTACTAACCCAGTTGAATTAGACGTTATCGGGATCATTAATGTATACATAGTTTGGTGAAACTTGTTAACAGAGAACCAGTGGATTAACGGATCGAACGGAACCTAGAAACCGGTGCTATGATAAACATTGTGTTCGGTGTTTGTTTTGTTGGGTTTGAAATATTTTATTTTTTGTTATGCTTGATCATCGCATGATAGTAGTGCGGCTCAACTTTTTTGTTGTGAAGTTGACCTTGTCTTCCTTCATACACCCAAAACATTAGTCTGCATATTGTAAAGTAATAGATAGATTCATACTATCACCTATGTATTCAACTACTCATTCCTTCTTTGCATAATCCTGATGTAGATTCAGCAATTAAGAAACTGTAAGTATGAAAGTGATTTCACTTGTACAGTTTCTTGGAGTGAGTAAATTCAAGACACCAACGAAAAAGATGACATTGATTTAGGGCTTGATCAGGTCTAATGGTGGTGGGTGGATATAAAAAAAGGGGTTAATACTATGATAATAAACTGAAAAAGACAAATTGCCCCTGACTTAACGGAGGTCAATGGATGGGGTTAAGTCAGTTGGACTAAAATGGCAATGTTAAAACCTTTTTGGACCTATAGGTGATAAAAGAAACATTTGGACTAATATGACAAAATGACCCAAATCTGAGGGACTAAAATGACATTTCACTCTATTAAGAATAGAACTTATGTCAAGACTTTAAATTATTGCAAGCAATTCATATAAGTTATAACGGTCATTTATGTTTTACATTAAATTTATGACGAAATACTATGTGTCCACCATTATCATAGACATTTAATATGTATATATCTTATTTTTTATAACTTTTTGGTGATAGCGACTCCTACGTTAATCAACTTACAAATAACGAAGCAAAGATGTTAAATTGCGTTAACCATATGCGAAAACTTGAGTTAACATGTACAACAATTAAACCACTGCTATACCTACTAATCCCAGTTGGATAAGAAGTTATCATGATCTTAAATGTACACATAGTTTAGATGATCATAAATTTAGGAACCCATCCAGCGGACGAGTATACTGCTTGGCGGTTATTTATGAGATTAAATCTCAGCCGTAATCAGCCCCAAAAATTTGGCCGTTTTTTTTAAATGCAGCAGTTAGGAAGTTACCTAAATTTACTCCACACATCCTCCACTCTCCCATTTAATTAATTGCACATGTGTAATAAAATATAGACAACATAAAATACGTTAGTAAATCCAATTATTCCTTTTTCAATGTATCATCTGGCAACAATAAAAAAGTAAAACTAATTTACCTCTAAAAACCATTAATTTTAATTAAACAATGTAACAAACTAATATATAATATTTATTTTAAAGGTGTATTAATATTTGTGTCAGGATGAATTTAAGTTGCAGCAAGCAACACCTGAAAGAAAAATTTTAATTATATATTAAGAAATAACCATTAATTCGATCTCTTAATAGATATTACCTTTTTAACAAATAAAACTCGGGATGTATCAATATTGTTTAACCATTATTAATGCATTAAAATGTGTTCGAATGTTATCCCATGAGCTATAAGCTGTAGTATTATAAATCATCGTGTTAGAAAAGTCATCGGTCAATATTTATGTAATTTAGTTACACATAATATACATACAATTTAACATTGTGTTTTTAATACGTCCAATCTTGACGGTTATTTACGTAATTTAATAACACATAATTAAATACATACAATTTAACATTGTGTTTTTGAAAACATTGTGTTTTTGAATACATAACAGTTATTTATGAATTGAAGCAATTATCTCCTAAAAAACAGTTTTGGTTGACACTTTGACCTGGTCAGCCTAATACATAGGAGATAAAATTCCATAATCTAACAAAAAAGTTATAAACTAATTAAAAAACTGCTAAGTAGTTAGTTCCCCCCATGATTTTCTGCCCACATTCTCCACCTAAACCAGTTTCGACAAAAAAGAAAGCAATTAAAAAAAACAAATGCAGTTCCGTGGGTAGTTGGTTGGTTACCAGCAGTTTCTTTATATTCATATATGGTTACTAGCAGTTTCTTTATATTCCTATATAAAGGGAAGAAGGGACATACTTTTTGTCTGATCAACACCTCTAATATCTCAACAGCAACCTCGTATGGATCAATCACAATATCAGTTTAGTTTTGATTGAAGATGGCAAACGTTTTCTAAAGGTATAGTTAAAGTTCACGTGGCCTAATTTCTGTTTTTTGATTTAATTGTCATATTATGTGCTTTATAGGAAGATGACAATTTAAAGATAAGTGGAGAAGAGCAAAAGCTTATGAAAACAAAAGGCCAACCAACAACAATAAATTTCAGTTTGATAAATGTAATCAACATTTCTTTTTCATTTTTTCTCATGAAAGATGGATCAGAATCGGATAACAATGACAAACACAAAGTAAGCCTAATTCATACTGCCTCATCCGTTTTGTTTTCGTTTAGTGGTCTAATGGTCATATTTTAATGTTTATTCATGAGTTAAGTTTTTCCGGTTCATCTAACATTTTCCAGAGTATGAAAATTCAGAATGTTCACTGGAAGGTAAATGTAAATTCAATTAGTTCATCTTAAATTTAATGTATTTAACTATATGTAATGGTACTTTCTTTTAGTGTATGATTAACACTTACATTTTCTTTTATTTGTTTTAACCTTGATAAGGAACCACTGAATTGTAGGCACGAAGGTAGAGGCAAAGTTATGTATTGTATGTTTTTTTTTTGTATTTTATCAAATCTAATAGTTCTTTGTTCTAAATTACAGGAAAATGACGCAACTATAGAGATTATTGGTTTTTAAAGGCAACTCAGTTCTTACAACTTTCAACAAGGACGAGAAATTAGTGAGGTAAAGTGCTTGGGCATTTCATTTACATAGAAACATTATACTAATTACCTTATTATCTTATATTCGTCAGTTTGTCAAAACAATCATACAAGCAAGAACCATAATAAACATTAGAGTAATACCCAACCCAGTCTGGGTCTCGCAAATAACATTTAAATATAACTAAAATGCTCACACTAAAAAGGTTATTAAATTTTCAAAGTGCTCAATCAATAATCATAACCAATCAACAACTTGATGGATACAAAAGTTGACAATAGGGTAGAGCGTTTTCCAATGTTAGATCAGCAAAACAGCCAACACCACCACCACACCATAGCGCGGTTAGGGGGATAGGGCAGGTGGGTTGGGGTTGGCCACAGCGTGGGTGTAGATAAGGATTTAATGGGGTTGGTTGTCTCTTTGTAGGATATATGCTTCATATTTATTTTTTCAGATTTCAGGCGAAAAAAGAAAGAATGTGAACCGAAAAAAGAAAGAAGATAACAGGTTGAAGATAATGGGTGATTGGCCCTTGTAGTTTTTTATATTTTGTGTTTTTTTCACATCTTGCTTACGTGTTCTTTCACCTTACCTCATTGTCACTTTAACTTTAGTTATTTTATTCATTAAGTATTCTTTTAATTTATGTACCTTTATTTCTTGAATTTTAATGTTTATTATCCTTTTAACGATAATAATTAATCAAACTGATTTTATTTTTATTTTGAATAAATTAAAATATTGAGTAAGTTATCATATATTATTGAGTAAAATACAAAAATCGTCCTTTATGTATGTCGCTTATTGCTTATTGTGTCCTTTATCTTCAATAATTACAGAAAATGTACTCGATGTTTGCAAACCTTTGCAAGTTATGTCCTTTAGCCCTAACTCAGTTAATTTTTTGTGTTAAATCTGACAAAATAGACCCCACATGAGGGTATTTTGGTCATTTTACTCTCATGTGGGTTCCATTTGGTCAGATTTAACCACAAAAATACCGTCATGTGGGGTCCATTTGGTCAGATTTAACCACAAAAATTAACTGAGTTAGGGCTAAGGACATAACTTGCAAGGGTTTGCAAACATCGAGTATGTTTTCTGTAATTATTAAAGTTAAAGGATATAGTTTGCAATAGGTGACATACATAAAGGACGATTTTTTGTAATTTACTCTATATTATTTCATTTAGTATTGCTTATGTCTTTTTTATATATCAGTTTGTCACAAATGTTCCTGTGAATTTTATTTATTATTAAATAATGATTACCTAATTATCAACCAAGCCTTGGTTCCTCCGGTTAACACAACAGGGGTTAATAGATGTAAGATTTTAAGTTAGTATGTATGACAATTCAAGAACAGTTGTAGTATTAATCGCAATCAAATAAAAAGTCATCATTATCTTAAATATAGACACATTTATTTATGTTCTTAATAGTTGGATAAGAAGTCATTGTGATATTAAAATATGCAGTGAGTTTAAATGGTGTTAATCATATATACCCGGACCGCGGACGGGTAAACTACTAGTTTAATGATTGTTATTGGTGGGGTATTAAATATAATTAAAGTATAGTTTAATCAGGATTTGATAATGATTTTCATCACCCACTAATCTCGACGAAAGACTGGGTCTTTCGCCAACCCTATTACGACGAAACACAGGTGTTTCGTCACCTAGGACTTTCATCAAAGAGAGGCCTTCGGCCCAGTACTAGGAGATGTATGTTATAAACTCTCGTAAACACAATTGCCCTAGAATTCTTTCCCTCATTCTCGGTACGACAGCAGTAGGAAACTTCAAGGCATTCATTCCATCTCGATTGATCTAAACCCTTTCGTATTACGGTTAGTGCCTAAGCGTTGTATTTGATGAGATGATGATACTGTGATGTTTGTTATGATCTTGTGTTAAAATAGGGATTCAGTGATAGCATTGTAACTAGGGTTTTGTGCGAACAGGATTATATTTGTAACATGGAATCTAGGGTTTCGATAATAGGATGGTGTGCTTAGAATGTGTGATTGATCACAACATGAATCTATGATTAAATGGCTGATGTTGTTGATGACTTAGGGTTAACAAGGAAACCTGCGATTATGAATTGATAATAGATCTTGATCAATGTCTGTTCTTATGTGTAAATCCATGCTAATGCAAATATTGAGAATTGTTATTTGTAGTTAAGCTTGATAAGAACAGTATGATGTAACCTTGTTTGATCCATTGTTTATGCTATTGAATGTCTAACTGATGATTATGCATCCAAGGCACTATAACTGGTCCCGACGAAACATAATGGTAATTAGTCACGTGTGAATTCGACGAAAGATGGAGACTTTAGTCAAATGAGACTTCGACGAAAGATAGCCTTTCGTCGCTAGGGTGTTTCGTCGAAGGGGTTGATGGGTGGAACAATAGACAGTTTTGAAAGTATGTATTGTTTGGCATCTTGTTTATGAAATACAGTGGTTACATGATAACTATACTGATCAACATTAAGTGACACGTGCATGGAATGTGGACTGTTATGATATTTCGGTATGTGCTACATGATAACATGTTTCTTAATGTTGGATGCAAACTGTGTAACCATATGTGATTTACTGTGTGCAAACATGTAATGCGAATGATTATGAAACTGATATTGTTTGGTAACCACGGTAGGGTTGGTTGATTAACTGGATCGGGTAATTAAAACTTACCGAGCAAAGCAAAGGTGAGTTCATTTCCTCTTGAGCATGCGTCCCGATGGTTGGGACAGTCAGTGGGTATCCCTGAGAGGGATAGGTTTTGGGTAAATCATGGGTATTCCTGAGGGGAATATGTCTTTTGGGTAAATCTGGCATGTTGGATAATATACTCATCCTATCACCATTAAAGTCCCTCCTTGTTGTTTGTTACCTAAGAGGTAACAGGGTATTAGTTGGTAGCGCTACTTAGGTTTGGCACCCTCACCCCGTACCTGAGAGGACGGGTGTGAACTAATGACCTAGTCATGACCAATGCTTTGATAGGAGCATTGGAGAAAGGGAAAATAATCTGGAGTCGTCTTGTATTCGGGGTATTATCAACATTATATTCAATGGATTAAACTAAACACTTGGTAACCAACATTTTCGTAAAACTATGAACTCACCAGCGTTGTCTGATACACTTGTTGCATGCTCACAGGTCGTTAGGTACTTTGGATGGGAACTTGCTATCTGGATGGCTGGAGTGGTCATGGGTCGCAGTGCTTGGCTATGCGTGTCTTGTTTACTGAATTCATATACATTGGGTTTTGAAACATTTAAACAATGAATTATTATTTGCTTCGGCTGTCACTATTTAACTTGGATCATATTCTATGGATGTTTTATTTAATGAATGGAATTTTGTTAAACATATTATGGTTAGTTCAATGTGATTGGTGGCTAGATCCTGGTACGTCACACGCCTAGCGGGGGTTTCCGCATGTGGTATTTTGGGGGTGTGACAGTTTGGTATCAGAGCCACTGGTTATAGTGAACTAGGTTTTAAAACATTTTTATAAAACCAGACTATAACCGAATGGTTCAGAAAACGACCATGACACTCAACTCCAGATTGCAAGGTTCGTCTCTCGTTTACTTATTGCATAGCATATCTAGTATACACTACTGTATAATGTTGCATGCGATTGCACACACTTAACATTTTAGACTGAAATCAGGTGTATTTACCTGAGTTATGTGATTGATAGAGTCACAGTGCTATATTCCGTTAGATTTTCGTGGTTTATGATCAAGGTGTTTTGTCTTGTTGTGAGAATTTGAGGAACCTTTTTGACATGAGTTGGGAGGAACTGAGATAAACATGCAAATCGCATTTCTATTATGGGTGCACACATAATAGCAATGTGGGGTGCATGTGAGTCCCGGTGAGATCTAACGAGTGTGAGAGGGGTTCCGCCCTGTTGTTAGGTGAAAACTTGGTAGTCTGTAGAAGTCATCGTGAGGTTTGACTCCTACCTTATCTCGACTCTTAACCCTTCTCCTCTTCTTATATAGAATCATGAGTGGAAGGGGTCACGGACGTGGACACATTGCTATGACTCAGGCAGAGTTGACTGACCTGATCAACACCCGTGTGGCTGAGGCTTTGGCAGCCTATCAAGCTGGTACGATATGTGCCAATTACCCTTTTATCCTTGTGTCACGTACACAACTCTTACCCGTGTGTTGTGTTTTCTTTCGTTCTTAGGTCAGCAAGCTAATCCGCATCAAACAATCCACCTGCTTATACGTTCAAGATGTTCATGGATTGTAAGCCACATACCTTCAGTGGGACTGAAGGGGCTGTGGGACTCCTGCGCTGGTTTGAGAAATCCGAATCAGTGTTTGCGATGTGTAACTGTCCTGTCAGGGACAGAGTGAAGGATGCTGCCTTGACATGGTAGAATGCCCAGGTCCAGATGTTGGGTATCGACATGGCGAATGCCACTACTTGGGATGATTTTAAGGAGTTGATGAGGGAGGAGTATTGCCCTCATGATGAGATTCAGAAGCTTGAGAACGAATATTATGATCTGAAGATGGTGGGGTCGGAGATTAAGGCATACACGAAACGGTCCCATGAGTTAGCTATTATGTGCCCGAACTTATCACGACCCCCACACCAAAGAATCGAGTTGTACATCAAGGGATTGGCCCCACAGGTGAAGAGTTATGTCACTGCTGCAATCTTAACAATCTACCTCAGATCATCCGTTTAGCTCACAAGATTACTGACCAAGAGGTTGAATGTGGCTCATTGCCGCCACGTGTTTCTGCTACTAACTCTGCTGCTACAGCTACCACACCTGCTACTGATAACAAGCGTAAGTGGAATGATGCTGACAAAGCAACCAGTGCCAGTCGATCTCAGAAAAGGCCTGACAACAGTATCAACCGCAACTTTAGCCAGTTGTCTTCTGTGAATCAGAATCAGAGCAACAATTCAAATTAGGGTTCCTACGCGGGAAAGCTACCAAAGTGTAATAAAATAAGTGTATGTTCCACCATCGCGGGCCGTGCACCCAGGTATGTCCCAGGTGCAACAAAGTGGGTCATATGGCTAAAGATTGTAGGGTCTGGTTCCCAAAGCAGCCGCAGTAGCCGCAGCAACAGGAGAGGCAGCAGCCTCAACAAAATCAGGGAAATCATAAGGGATGTTTTTAGTGTGGTGATGAGGGTCATTTTAAGCGGGATTGCCCTCAGCTTAATCAGAATGCTGGCAACAACAACAACACTAGGAATAACGACAATGGGAACAATGGTGGGAACGGGGCACGTGGAAGAGTATTTACTATTAGTGCCAGGGAAGCTCGCAATGATGGCAACGTTGTGACCGGTACGTTTTCTGGAATGATGTTTTTGCTTCTGTTTTATTCGACTCTGGTGCTGATTGGAATTATGTGTCTTTGGGGTTCAGTCGTCAGTTAGGGCGACTCCCACACCTCTTGTAAATAAGCATGTAGTAGAATTAGCTGATGGTAAATCAATAGAAGCTTCTCATGTTATGTTTGGTTGTAAACTTGAACTCATGGGTCAAGTGTTCGACATTGACCTACTCCCCGTCACTCTTGGAAGCTTTCATGTGGTCGTTGGTATGGATTGGTTATCTAAGCACCAGGCGGAAATTCTATGTAAAGAGAAAGTCGTGCGTATCCCTCTCCCAGTGGGGAATCTTTGTCGGTTCAAGGTCATCGTAGTGGTGCCATGGTCGGCATCATCTAAGCTATGAAAGCCCAGAAGTGTCTACGAAAGGGCTACCCTGCTATCCTAGCTCTTTTTACCGATTCGTAACCTGAAGAAAGGAAGATCGAGGACCTTCCAGTTGTTTGTGAGTTTTCTGACGTGTTTCCTGAAGAGCTACCCAGTTTACCTCCACATCGCCAGGTGGAATTTCAGATTGACCTTATGCCAGGAGCAGCTCCGATTGCTCGTCCTCCTTATCGTCTTGCACCAGGAGAGTTGTAAGAGCTGTCGAATCAACTTCAAGAACTGTTGGATAGAGGTTTTATGCCACCTAGTTCTTCGCCTTGGGGAGCCCCAATTTTGTTTGTAAAGAAGAAGGACAAATCTTTCCGTATGTGTATTGATTATAGAGAACTCAACAAGGTGACACTCAAGAACCGTTACCCTCTACCGCGTATCGACGACTTGTTTGACCAGTTGCAAGGGTCAAGTTTTTACTCGAAGATCGATTTAAGGTCGGGCTATCATCAGATGAGAGTCCGAGAGGAGGATGTTCCACAAACAGCTTTTAGAACGCGATATGGACATTATGAGTTTTTGGTTATGCCATTTGGGTTGACAAATGAGCCGGCAGTCTTCATGGACCTTATGAATCGTGTGTGCAAGCCGTATCTTGACGACTTCATTATTGTGTTTATTGATGACATATTGATCTACTCTAAGAGCAAGGAGGACCATGAGCGACACTTACGTCTGATCTTAGAGCTCCTGAGGAAAGAGCAACTCTACGCGAAGTTTTCTAAGTGTGACTTCTGGATTCGAGAGGTACACTTCCTTGGTCACATCGTGAACGAATCGGGGATTCACGTGGATCCTGCTAAGATTGATTCTATCAGGAATTGGGCGGCACCAAAGAATCCTTCGGAGGTGCGACAATTTCTTGGTCTCGCTGGGTATTATCGAAGATTTATCAAGGATTTCTCGAAGATCGCTCAACCTATTACCTCGTTAACACAGAAAGGCGTGGTGTATTCTTGGGGAACAAAGCAGGTGGATGCCTTCCAACTTTTGAAACAGAAACTCTGCAGTGCACCGATCTTGTCTTTACCAGAAGGTACCGAGGATTTTGTAGTATATTGTGATGTTTCTATTCAGGGTCTCGGTTGCGTGCTGACGCGAGAAAGTGATAGCCTATGCCTCTCGATAGCTGAAGGTTCATGAAAAGAATTACATGACTCACGACTTGGAGTTAGGGGCCGTGGTGTTCGCGTTGAAGATCTGGAGGCACTATCTGTACGGTGCCAAATGCACCATCCACACCGATCACAGAAGCCTTCAGCATATCTTCGACCAGAAGGAATTGGACATGAGACAGCGTCGCTGGGTAGAACTATTGAACGACTACGATTGTGCCATCAAGTATCACCCAGGTAAAGCTAACGTTGTAGCTTATGCCCTTAGTCGAAAGGAGACGAAACCTAAGCGTGTGCGAGCCTTGCAGCTCACTATTCACTCAAATCTTCCTGATCAGATCCGTTCGGCTCAGGTAGAAGCATTGAAGGAAGAAAACTATGAAGCTGAATATTTGTGGGGAATGGAAAAACGACTTATAGAGAGATCTGATGGTATTCTCTAGTGCATGGAACGGATATGGATTCCCTTGTTCGGTAACCTTAGAGAGCTTGTGATGGACGAAGCGCACAAGTCTCGATACTCTGTTCATCCGGGTTCAGATAAGATGTATCAGGATCTTAAAGTCTTGTATTGGTGGCCAAAGTTGAAAGCTGACATCGCGACTTACGTGAGTAAGTGTTTGACCTGTGCGAAAGTAAAGGTAGAGTATCAGAAACCCTCGGGCCTGCTTCAAGAACCAGAGATACCCATGTGGAAATGGGAGTAATTGCTATGGATTTCGTTACTGGATTGCCAAAGACTCAAAACGGAAACGATACCATTTGGGTAATCGTTGACCATCTCACAAAGTCAGCACATTTTCTAGCAATCAAGGAAATGGATAAGTTCTCACAACTTGCTGCTGTTTATTTGAAAGAAGTGGTTTCTAGGCACGGGGCGCCAACCTTTATTATCTCTGATCGTGATCCGCGTTTCATATCTGATTTATGGCAGTCGATGCATAAATCGTTCGGCTCACGCCTCGACATGAGTACTGCTTATCACCCACAGACGGATGGTCAAAGTGAGTGAACCATCCAAACACTTGAAGACATGTTGCGGGCATGTGTGATTGATTTTGTTAAGGGCTGGGAGAAACATTTGTCGTTGATCGAGTTCTCCTACAACAACAGTTACCACACTAGCCTTCAGGCAGCTCCGTTTGAGGCGTTGTACTGCCGGAAATGCCGTTCTCCTCTCTGTTGGGCTGAGGTGGGCGACAGCCAAGTCACAAGTCCAGAACTTGTTCTTGAAACTTCTGAAAAGATTGTGCATATCAGAAACCATATGGTGGCGGCGCGCGACCGTCAGAAAAGCTACGCTGACAAGCGTATGAAACCCTTGGAATTCGCTGTAGGCGACCGTGTTATGTTGAAAGTCTCATGCTGGAAGGGTGTGGTGCGCTTTGGGAAGCGCGGCAAGCTTAATCCACGTTACGTTGGGCCATTCAAAGTCTTGGAACGGATTGGTAAAGTGGCTTACAAGCTCGAGTTACTTGCTGAGCTGGGTAACGTTCACGATGTTTTCCATGTGTCACAATTAAAGAAGTGTTTATCTGATGAAACACTAGTGGTGCCACTTCAAGAACTGAGAATTGACAACAAATTGTAGTTTATCGAGGAACAAATGGAAATAATGGATCGGGAGGTCAAGGTTCGTAAGCACAGTCGAATACCAATTATGAGAGTTCGTTGGAACTCAAGACGTGGACTGGAGTTCACGTGGGAGCGCGAGGATCAAATCAAGCTCAAGTACCCTCACTTATTCCCAACTAATAAATCTAAACCTGATGCAACTAGTGAATTTCGGGGCGAAATTCCATTACAAGTTGGGGATGATGTGGTACCCGTGGAAAACCCACAGTCATCCTGAGTTAACGTCTTGCTGTTTTGGATTACTTGTCAAATTTCGGGACGAAATTTCTTTCAAGTTGGGGATGATGTGACAACCCGAGATTTCAAGGCCTTTCCTATACACGTCACTGATTTCACAATCTTGTTTTGCAATTTGGTTTACGTGGTGTCGTATAGTTTTATCTGAATATTGAATGTTTTGGTGTGTATTGGTGATTGTTATTTAATGATTGTTATTGGTGGGGTAATAAATATAATTAAAGTATAGTTAAATCAGGATTTGATAATGATTTTCGTCACCCACTAATCTCGACGAAAGACTAGGTCTTTCGCCAACCCTATTACGATGAAACACAGGTGTTTCGTCACTTGGGACTTTCGTCAAAGAGAGGCCTTCGGCCCAGATTGTGCGAGGCCTAGTATGAGGAGATGTATGTTATAAACTCTCATAAACACAATTACCCTAGAATTCTTTCCCTCATTCTTGGTGCGACGGTAGTAGGAAACTTCAAGGCATTCATTCCATCTCGATTGATCTACACCCTTTCGTATTACGGTTAGTGCCTAAGCGTTGTATTTGATGAGATGATGATACTATGATGTTTGTTATGATCTTGTGTGAAAATAGGGATTCAGTGATAGCATTGTAACTAGGGTTTTGTGCGAACAGGATTATATGTGTAACATGGAATCTAGGGTTTCGATAATAGGATGGTGTGCTTAGAATGTGTGATTGATCACAACATGAATCTATGATTAAATGGCTGATGTTGTTGATGACTTAGGGTTAACAAGGAAACCTGCGATTATGAATTGATAATAGATCTTAATCAATGTCTGTTCTTATGTGTAAATCCATGCTAATGCAAATATTGAGAATTGTTATTTGTAGTTAAGCTTGATAAGAACAGTATGATTTAACGTTGTTTGATCCATTGTTTATGCTATTGAATGTCTAACTGATGATTATGAAACCAAGGCACTGTAACTGGTCCCGACGAAACATAATGGTAATTAGTCACGTGTGAATTCGACGAAAGATGGGGACTTTCGTCAAATGAGACTTCGACGAAAGATAGCCTTTCGTCGCTAGGGTGTTTCGTCGAAGGGGTTGATGGGTGGAACAGTAGACAGTTTTGAAAGTATGTATTGTTTGGCATCTTGTTTATGGAATACAGTGGTTACATGATAACTGCACTGATCAACATTAAGTGACATGTGCATGGAATGTGGACTGTTATGATATTTCGGTATGTGCTACATGATAACATGGTTCTTAATGTTGGATGCAAACTGTTTAAACATATGTGATTTACTGTGTGCAAACATGTAATGCGAATGATTATGAAACTGATATTGTTTCATAACCACGGTAGGGTTGGTTGATTAACTGGACCGGGTAATTAAAACATACCGAGCAAAGCAAAGGTGAGTTCATTTCCTCTTGAGCATGCGTCCCGATGGTTGGGACAGTCAGTGGGTATCCTTGAGAGGGATAGGTTTTGGGTAAATCATGGGTATTCCTGAGGGGAATATGTATTTTGGGTAAATCTGGAATGTTGGATCATATACTCATCCTATCACCATTAAAGTCCCTCCATGTTGTTTGTTACCTGAGAGGTAACAGGGTATTAGTTGGTAGCGCTACTTAGGTTTGGCACCCTCACCCCGTACCTGGGAGGACGGGTGTGAACTAATGACCTAGTTGTGACCAATGCTTTGATAGGAGCATTGGAGAAAGGGAAAAATAATCTGGAGCCGCTTGTATTCGGGGTATTATCAACATTATATTCAATGGATTAAACTAAACACTTGGTAACCAACGTTTTCGTAAAACTATGAACTCACAAGCGTTGTCTGATACACTTGTTGCATGCTCGTAGGTCGTTAGGTACTTTGGATGGGAACTTGCTATCTGGATGGCTGGAGTGGTCATGGGTCGCAGTGCTTGGCTATGCGTGTCTTGTTTACTGAATTCATATACATTGGGTTTTGAAACATTTAAACAATGAATTGCTATTTGCTTCCGCTGTCACTATTTAACTTGGATTATATTCTATGGATGTTTTATTTAATGAATGGAATTTTTTAAACATATTATGGTTAGTTCAATGTGATTGGTGGCTAGATCCTGGTACGTCACACGCCTAGCGGGGGTTACCGCATGTGGTATTTTGGGGGTGTGACAGTTTGTATAACAACTCTAAAATAAAATCGACACCCTCATAAATTTTCCGACACCCAAATATATTTTAAAAATATCCCAATATGTCCAAAAATACACCCCATACAGGAAAACGGGCCTCGAATACCTTAAATATTATTAAAAATAATGTTTTTGGGGTTTAGGCGGGCCGCGTAAGGCACCCCTTAACCCTTACGCGGGCCGCTAGAGATCAAAAGTGTTGCGCAACCCGGTGATGACACGTGTTCGACTCGTGTTGAACCTATAAGCTGACCCGGATCAGCTACGCTGTTGACGCGGGCCGCGTAGCCCTTTGGCTACCCTTACGCGGGCCGTGAGAAAGTCGGGTTTCAGCCCTATAAATTGATTTGCTCGGCCTTCAGTCGAATTCGTCCAAAAGTTTCTTTCTTTCTCTCAATTTCACATAGTGTGCATTATACTCAGGTCTAATACCCCCCTAAATAACGAAGTTCTGCTCCGTTGTAAGTATCATAACCCCTGGATACGTATTAGATACTCTGCCCGATTGATCTAGGGTTCCGTAACGGCTGTCGTGGTTCTGCCCGGCGTAGTCATTGGAATGCCGTATCGGGGAGGGTATTACTAATGTTAAAATGGGTTATTATACTAACACGTGTGCTTTTGTGTAAATTATAGATAATTCTCAGGAAACCCTAAAGGATTATCTAAGACAGCAATGTGAGTTGATCCGTTTTTTTTTGTAAACTTTTAGTTAACTGTTTTTACAAAACCTCATACAATTAGTTATATATTAAATAGTTATTGAGTATTTGTAAGGATACAATTATCGTGGGTATGTTGGGGTTTTGTATACAAAATTTGTTACTGGAGGGGTAACATTTCCACAAGTCGGGTCTGACAGTACCACGGGTGATAATTGACATAACTTGGAAACAAATATAATTACGAGATCACCCTCAATACTGTATAATGGTTTTTATTAAATCTTGATTAAACTGGGATTCACTCACCAGTATTTCCCACTGACAAAATGTTTTTAAATGCGTTTCAGGTAACAAATTGTGAAAGCCAAATAGAACCCAGCTGGACAGCACTGAAGGCTTGGAAAAGTGGCAATAAAGTTACCTAAAATAAAATAGATGTTTTTTAAATAAAATAGGATTTATTCCTATGAAAATGTGTGTATTGCAAACTTGGGTTTTATCCCATGTGTTTAATATTATGAAAATGTGGTATTTTACTCTGATTCAATATTTCCTAACTACGGTCCTGATGAAAATTCCGCTGCCAAATTAGACAAACACGCGATACCACCGAAACTGGCTCGCGGCCGCCCGTTCCCGGGGATTAGGGATCGGGGGTTGCGACAGAAGGTGGTATCAGAGCTAAGCCACTAATTCAGCCACATAAGTGTTCTGCTGACATCAAAATTCAATCTGTTAGGAAATAAATTACGGGAATACGTGCATAATTGTATTTCTTGTTATGTGTTATTTGACTATTTGTTAGTTTATAGTATGAGCGACCAAGGACCATCTGACGTGTATCGTCAATTGTCTGGTTCGCCTAGAAGCGAAGGCACTTCCTCTTCTCAGCCTGCTCTCTCAGGGTACTCTGCTGATACGGAAGAATGAATATTCGTGTTTAAGGCTCAGTCCAAGGAGCCATTTCCTCAGAAAAAGAGGGGATGGTTCAGTCGAGGGGCACACGAGCGTAGAAAGCGTATGAAAAAATTACAAGACCAGAGAGCACTAGCAGCAGCCAAAAGAGAAACCGATGCCTATGCCCAGGAAATGATTAATAGGGGTATAGCCAACATCCACATCCTACAACCACTGTAGCTGACCCTAATCTGGAACAAATGATAGCACCCCAACCATAACTACCAATCCCTGACCAACCAATGGAAATAGAAAACTATGAAAATGAAGTAGAAATGCATGACTTCAATCCAGAGGAAATACCTAGGGTACCTGCACCAAACCCCTTAGACCCAAATTACGACCCATGGTGGGACGACAATAGGGACTATGTGCAACGTTACCCGATACATGAAGAAATGCCCATACCAAACATAGGAGCCTACCCAGGTTTGGATCCTTTAGATCCCTATTACCACGATGTATACATTAGGGAGATTTTAGAAAATCCTTACTAATTCCAGGCCCCTACACCTCCATGCCAGGAACCCGCACCCCAGATTCCGAACCCAGTCCTAGAACCTGCACCCCCAATGAGTCCAGACAATGTACAAGAACTTAGGACATTTGGTGAGGAAATTTTAGAGAGTAGTGAAAGAATGCGACAGGTGGGGGAGCGACTCGTCCAGAAGTATGACGAGCGCAATATGGATTTCTAGATGAATCCATATCCATGAATGTGATGGTAGGAACGGTAATAGTAATAATAATAATAATAAAATAATAAAACATGTGTGTATGTGTATGAAAAAAAAAACTACGGATGCCTACTATTATTAATGTAATTTTATTCCAGTTGGTATTGTAATTTTAATTTCAGTACTGGTGTGTAAAAGATGCATATTATATGAATAGAGTAAAGTCACAATGATCGACGCTTTTGACCGAAATGCATGTCATGTGATTAACTATATTAAATATTATTTTGTGATGTTAATATGTGGTAAATGTTTAAAATTCAGATGGCCGACGAAGGAAATCAAGAAAATCTGAATAACGATAACCAGAGTAACATTAACTTGGTTAATGAGAATCCAAGCATCAATAACAATGGGAACCAAATGGACAATAGTGCCGTCCAACATATAGTGGCACAAGGAATCATAGATGCAATGCCATTTATTTTTCAAACAGTTCAGGAAGCGAATAATAAAAGTAAACTGTAACAACTGTGCTTGTAATCACTATGAACAGTTCTGTTATCAATAAACCAATGTTATTTGATCACAATGTTTGTTTTGTTATGTTTTACATTTTTCATGTTTTGACTTTTATGTAATTTCAAACTCTACATCGCTTTCTGGAGAGTTATACGCAAACTAGTGCGTAAACGTACTCAGTTTAATGCAAGAAATACTCCGGAACATCATCATATACTCAACATACCTTAAATAACTTAGAAATAAGTTTTGAAGGCATTGGTATGGCAAAAACAAGTTAATTCGTTTACAGGGACTAAATATGACAAACTGCGAAGGTATGTCAATTTAAACTGTAACGAACATTCCGGAACATAACCATAAGTTAAACACACCTTAAATATCCTTTACATAGCTTAGAAATAGGCTTTGAGGGGTTCGGTGTGCTAAAATAAACTTTTGGGTCATTCAGGGACTAAAAGTGTCAAAAAGTGCACAAGTTTGCATTTTCGCGCATAACTTACGTTCTGAATACATCTGGACATCCAAAAATTTATGTAAGCATGACTATATTATATTTTAGTGTTCGCCTTAAGAAAAATCCATTCGTCGCGTCATTTGGATCGTTTTTCGCGCTTGTGCGCATTCCGTCGTAATTAAGCGAACATCGCGTTCGTACGGCTAAACGAACCGACATCTGAGATATTTTTGAACACATTTTAAGTTCCCTATACTTTAACTTCATTTTAGAGGTTTGAAATGGGGTTAACGGGCCTTAAACGTGTCAAAAATGGCCTAAATACAGTTCAGGGACCAAAACTGTAAATCTGCCAAACTTCACCCCTACGATGCGCAGGGACTTTTGCCCTACGATGCGCAGGGGGTCTTCTGACCAGATGCAGAGTTTTTAAAACAGGCTGTTTGCACATGTTTAATCCTCCACCACATGTTTTCACTTGCTTAGTCACTAGATAAGGATGGAATTAAGCTTCCATAACCTTGCAACAAGTGTACGGACTAGATCTTTTCCCCTTTTCCAAGAAACGATCCTAGCGGTGGACCAAAAACTATAAATAACCCAACCCCCTTTGTTCAAAATCACTAGAAATTCACTTTGAGAAACTCTAAGTTGAAACATTTGTTTCATACCTGAGATTTTCGAATTGAGTTTAGCATTCGGGGACCCTGGGTTAGTATTCTTTCGTTCTTTTCCTTATTTTTACTGCTTTTCGAGTCAGAAAGTCAAACTTTGTTTGACTTTCAGCGTTGACCAGTAATGGTCAATGCGAAGTTCGTTTGAACTTCGCAACGTGAGTGTAATCACGTTGGTCATAGTCCCTTGGGACTATGCCCACTGATTACCACGTTGTCTAGAGTCGTAGGGTAGGCGATCTAATAAATCGCCTATACCTTCGAACTCGACCCAGTTGGTCGATCATTAGGATCCGACCAAATACATTAGGTGACCATAGTAAGTAGGGAATAACCTTCCGAGGTTATACCCTATGGTCACATCGTTTAAGTAGTTGTATGATAGGTAGTTTATATGCCTTAGGTAAATTACCAGAATACCCTTTTCATGTATAATTGGTAATTAAGCATATGTAACCTAAACCTTTGTCACATAACTGATTATGTAACATGTATAGGCATATAATACTTGTCATAGGACTAGTTAGGCGGTCTGAACGCGTTTCACGCGCACGACACGTTAAAGTAGCATAAGCTTCCTAAACGGGTCGTAATGGGTCGTAAACAATTATGTTAGGTTTCATTTAGTATGTAGGCTTTGTTAAACCAAATGACACGAGTCTCTACACTCGTTTGGTTTACGAAACCTCATTCTATCCAATCATCCGATTAAGGTCCGGTTATTAACATAGTTACCTATATTAGGTGCCGTTTGATTCCGAGATCTCTAGCATTACTTGGTGATTATCTTTATACATCTGAGCAATCTCAAGTGAGTACATAGACCCCTCTTTTACTGTTTTCCAAACGTTTTGGGGTGAAACACATGTGCCTACTTGTTACTTTCATGCTTTCCTGTTTTCACATCATATACCGACTATGTTTGTTAGTACATTATAGTACATTGATTTACATGACTTTTCTGCTATGTATGTTGACTGATAACATGCTAAGCACATTGATTTACATTACCTTTCTGCTACGTATGTTGACTGATAGCATGCTAGCACATTGATTTACAAGACTTTTCTACTTTGTATGTTAACTTAGCATACTTAGTGCATTGTTTTCATATGACATGTATACAACTTCTATGACATTTGGTTTGCACAAACGGGTCTTTATTACGTTCATTAACATTTGCTACGCCGCTCGGGAGTAAGTAGTGGTACCATAGGACTTGACAAATCCCATTCCTGACATCCCGGGTTTGTTTGGATGTAAGGAATGACTGAATCCGAATACAATTCTTTTGATAACCTTGACTGAAAGGGTTATCCGACTGTCTCAAGGCTTGAATGTATGCGTTAACTCACCACATAAATGTTCGTATCAATGTATCATGCATCACTTTACAAAACATAACTTTTTGATATAATCAAAATACTTTGTTTTGTACATTTTTACTTATGGTTTAAGTAGTCTTATTTTACTTACCATACATATCATTTTGGTTATACATTACTTGACTACTTTTGGACTATCAACATTTGACATGGTTTATACAAGGACTTTTGACTATTGGTTTAAACATAGACATTTGACTTGGATATTTGACATAGACATTTTTACATGATTTACATCTTGACATGAACATTTTACATTGTTTGGTTTGGTTTGATTAAGTGATTAAGTAACGATGCGTGTGTAATATGATACAAGCATGGTGGATACGCCGCTGGTACTTCCTATATATAAGTGTTTGTATGGTATTATATATCATAGCGTTATTTGAATCATTTCAGTTTTATACATAGAACATTTCATACAAATAACATACTTTTCACAATACATTGTTTTACAAACAACTTATCTTATACAAACTCAGTTTACAATGGTTATCCATTTAACCATACACTATTCTCTTATTTATACATATCATCTGATCTTATCGTTTTTCAAGTGATTTACAAAACAAATCAAATTACAAGGTTCATGACGGAATATTTTCTCAAACACAAGTCATGAATCTTATTTTCACAAACCTATGTATCTCACAGGCATTTTTATGCTGACGTACCTATTTTCACATGTGTTTTCAGGAGCTTTTCCATAGGATGTTGATCATGATACTAGGGCGGACCTGTGCCTTAGAGACTTTAAAAGAAGATAGACTATGTTTAATTATGTTCTGAACTCTTAAATTTCCTGTTTGAAACAATGTAACACCTTTGTTTATAAATAAAATACAACTTTGTTTGCCATGGATTTGAAACAATTAATTCTGTCGCAACACGCCCCGATGTTTCCGCCGCGATTTGTTGTTTTACGCGGTCGGGGTGTGACAGAAGAGTTGGTATCAGAGCCAATGGTTATAGGGAATTAGGTTATTAGTAATGCTTTGACCTAGACTATAACTTTTCTAGGACCCTAACACAAATTAGTTGTGTTTAGATCTTAAAACATTTACATCACCTATCCTTAGGTGATTATCAAAACAAGGAACCGAAATTTTTCCGAAACGATTTTTGAAAAACAATCATCTGTTTTTGAATAAATTATTACAAGGTTTTGAACCCTCTATTGTAAGGTTTTGAACTCTCTTTTATATGGTTTTGAACCCTTTTCAGTTTGGTTTTTGGCCTTGTGCCTTCAAATTTTCAAAATCCCGTCAAACGTTTTGGGTTTTAAATAATGTGAACGTGTGCAAACTGGAAGGGTGAATGCCTGTATTCTGGGTTTTCTGTCTAGGCAAGCACTTCGTATACATCTCATCAGACGCGAGACCAGTTGTGCTTACCTGGGAATTCTTGGGATGAGTGTTCACTTATAGGCGAGCATGTCTTCATTATACATTATTTTTGACCCATTTACTTTGATTAGTCACTGTGTGTTGTTTGTTTGCTCTGTGATACGGACGAATGACCACCATCTTTGCTCTTGTTGATTTTGTTTCATCTCATTCTTTTCATCCAATCATCTCACTCGTTTTCTTTCATGTTTTCCTCTTTTAGAATGCCTCCTCGACGCGATCCTCGAACTTTTACTATTGAAGAGATCGCAGCCCTGGTTTCTCAGCAAGTGGCTGCTGTACTTCCCGGTGTTGTAACTCAAGTCCACGATATATTTAACAACAACGGCAATAACAACAACAATAACGCACACTGTAATTTCAAGAATTTCAATTCTGCGAAGCCGCTTAAGTTTTCTGGGTCGCAAGGAGCAACTGCGCTCCTACGGTGGTTTGAAAGTATCGAGAGCACATTCTTACACGTGCAGTGTCAGAATGCGCGTAGGGTTGAATTTGCTTCAAGCGTGTTTGAGAAGCGAGCGCTTACCTGGTGGAATGGTATTAAGCGCGATAGGGGTGCCGAAGTGGCGTTGGCACAGACATGGGAAGAGCTTCGGGCCCTCATGATGAAGGAGTTTTGTCCCCGTCATGAAATTCGAGTTTTGGAACGAGAGTTTGATGGCTTAAAGCAAGATGGGGCTGAACACCGTGCATACACGGATCGTTTTGAAGAACTCAGTCTATTGTGTCCCACCATGGTTACCCCTCCGGATAAAGCGATCGAGAGGTATATTGATGGGCTACCCGATTCTATTCTGGAGATTTTGACTGGTGTTAATCCTACTACCCTTCGCCAAGCTATCGAGTTGTCTGCTACCCTCACTGAGACTCTAGTCAGGAAGGGTAAACTCACCCGCAAGGGTGATAAAAAGAAGGAGACTAATTCTGAGAAAAACAAGAATAAGGGTAAGGGTAAGGAAGGTGAAGCATCAAAGAAATCAAGGAAACGAAAGGGTGCCCAAAATTTTGTTGTTACTGCACAGGCTCAAGCTGCACCAAATCAGCCTGCGCAACCACCTGCCAAGAAGACTTATTTTGGCAATGCACCTTTGTGCAACAGGTGTAACGGCCATCACCAACCACATCTCCAGTGTCGTCAGTGCACCAACTGCGGAAGATCTGGTCATCTTGCTGTCGACTGCCGCATTCCTGTCAATCAGAACCAGGCAGTTCGTAACCAAGCTCAACAGGTTGCTCAGCCTCCTGCCCCGTAACAGGGCCAAGCTGCACGACCTCATTTTCCTCCTGGTTCGTGCTACAATTGTGGGGATCTGACCCACTACAGGAACCGGTGCCCAAGGCTAGTCAACCAGAACCAGAATCAGAATCAGGCTCCGGCTCGAGGCCGAGTTTTTAACATGAATGCCCAAGAGGCGCAGGCGGATGATAACGTGGTGAACGGTACGTTCTTTATTAATAATCAGCCTGCATCTGTTCTCTTTGATTCGGGTGCCGATAAGAGTTTTGTGTCATTGTCTTTTGAGCCGATGCTTCGCGTGTCTAGAACGAAACTAAGTAAATCTTTGACAGTAGAGGTTGCTAGTGGTGAACCCATTATTCTTAATTCTATTCTACGCAACTGCCAGTTGAACCTTAACGATCATCTTTTTCCTATCAATCTCACACCTATGCAACTTGGAAGCTTCGACGTCATTGTGGGTATGGATTGGTTATCTAAGCATCACGCAGAGATAGTTTGTTCTGAGAAGATTGTTCGTGTGCCGCTTTCGACAGGCGAGATTCTGCAGGTTCAAGGTGAGAAGCCTACCGTTGGTCTCAAACTCATGTCTTGCTTTAAAGCTCGGAAGTATCTGCGGAAGAACTATGTGGCTTTCTTAGCACATGTTACAGAAGATAAAGGCAAGGGTAAGTCTATTTCAGATATTCCTGTCGTTCGGGATTATTCTGAAGTATTCCCTGAAGATTTACCTGGTCTACCTCCAGCACGCCAAGTCGAGTTCCGCATTGATCTCGTACCTGGTGCAAATCCCGTTGCCAGAGCTCCATATCGTCTTGCACCATCTGAGATGCAAGAGTTGTCTAAACAGCTTCAGGAGCTCTCTGATAAAGGTTTTATCCGTCCTAGCTTTTCACCTTGGGGTGCTCCCGTTCTTTTTGTTAAGAAGAAGGATGGATCCTTTAGGATGTGTATCGATTATCGTGAGCTTAACAAGCTTACCATCAAGAATCGATATCCCCTACCTCGCATCGATGATCTCTTTGATCAGTTACAAGGCGCTTCTTATTTCTCGAAGATTGATCTACGTTCCGGATATCATCAACTTCGGATGCATGAAGAAGATATTCCTAAGACAGCGTTCCGTACTCGGTATGGGCACTATGAGTTCACAGTCATGCCATTCGGTGTGACTAATGCTCCTGCTGTTTTCATGGACTTAATGAATAGGGTCTGCAAACCTTATTTGGATCAGTTCGTCATTGTTTTTATTGACGACATCTTGATTTACTCTAAGACGCGAGCTGATCACGAGCAACATCTTCGTCTTACTCTGGAACTCCTAAAGAAAGAGCAACTTTTCGCCAAATTCTCCAAGTGCGAATTCTGGCTTAAAGAAGTTCAATTTTTGGGGCATATTATCAACGAACAAGGTATTCATGTAGATCCCTCCAAGATCAGTGCGATCAAGGATTGGGATACACCTTCTACTCCTACTGAAGTTCGTTCTTTTCTTGGTCTAGCGGGTTATTATCGCCGCTTCATTGAAAACTTCTCTAAAATTGCAGTTCCTCTAACTGCTCTAACTCAGAAGAAAATGCCCTTGTTCTGGGGATTCAAACAAGAGGAAGCTTTTCAACACCTGAAGCAGAAACTTTGCGATGCGCCTGTCCTATCATTGCCTGAGGGTGATGATGATTTTGTCGTGTATTGTGATGCATCTAAATTGGGTCTTGGCTGTGTTCTGATGCAAAGGAACAAAGTCATAGCCTATGCATCAAGACAATTGAAGATACATGAGAAGAACTACACCACTCATGATCTTGAGTTGGGTGCAGTTATCTTTGCTCTCAAGATCTGGAGACACTATTTGTACGGTACAAAATGTGTGGTTTTCACGGACCACAAAAGTCTTCAGCATATCTTCAATCAGAAAGAACTCAACATGAGGCAACGACGTTGGGTTGAGCTTTTAAACGACTATGACTGCGAAATTCGCTACCATCCTGGTAAGGCGAATGTCGTAGCTGATGCATTGAGTCGCAAGGAACGTACTAAGCTTCATTGTGTACGTGTTCAATCTGTTATTCAAGCTCGATCTGATATTCAAGCCCGCATTTCTCAGGCTCAACAATCTTGTGTTTCACAAGGTTTGATGGATAAAGAGTTTCCTTATCACATAACACCTGCTCTTGAACTGAAGGACAATGGATCATATTACTTCATGGACCGTTTGTGGGTCCCAAGCCAGGATGATCTTCGTACCTTGCTTATGGATGAAGCCCATAAGTCTCGTTATTCTATTCATCCGGGCTCAGATAAAATGTATAAGGATCTTCGTATTCACTATTGGTGGCCTGGTATGAAGAAAGACATTGCCTTATACGTATCAAAATGCCTTACTTGTCTTAAGGTTAAGGCTGAACATCAGCGTCCTTCGGGTTTATTGGAACAACCAGAGATCCCAGTTTGGAAATGGGAAAACATTACTATGGATCTTGTTACCAAACTCCCGCGCACAAAGAAAGGTCATGATGCCATCTGGGTAGTCGTTGATCGTCTTACAAAGTCAGCACATTTCTTGCCAATCCGCGAGGATTTTCCTACTGACAGACTTGCTCAAATCTATGTAGATGAAATTGTGGCTCGACATGGTGTTCCTTTGAACATCATTTCTGACAGAGATGCTCGTTTCACTTCTCATTTTTGGAGAACCATGCAATCTGCTATGGGAACCCAACTTAATCTGAGCACAGCTTATCATCCGCAAACGGATGGTCAATCTGAGAGAACAATCCAGACTCTGGAGGATATGCTAAGAGCTTGTGTGATCGATTTTGGTGGTAGCTGGGATTCACATCTTAAATTGATTGAATTCTCCTACAACAACAGTTATCACACTAGCATCGGAATGGCTCCTTTCGAAGCTCTCTATGGTCGAAAATGTCGTTCACCAGTCTGCTGGAATGAGATTGGCGAGGCTCAACTTACTGGACCTGCCCTCATTTTAGAGACAACTGACAAGGTCAAGAAAGTTCGTGATAACCTTCAGGCAGCTAGAAACCGTCAGAAGATTTACGCGGACCCAAAACGCAAAGCCTTTGAATTTCAAGTCGGTGATCGAGTATTACTTAAGGTCTCACCTTGGAAATGTGTGATCAGATTTGGAAAGAAAGGAAAACTTGCACCTAGATACGTTGGACCATTCAAGATCGTCGAAAGAATCGGAAAGGTAGCCTACAGACTTGAGTTACCTCCGGAACTGGGAAATGTTCATCCAACTTTTCACGTATCAAATCTCAAGAAGTGTACAGCTGATGAGAACTACTCCATACCGCTTGACGAAATTCGTGTTGGCAAAACACTGAAATTTGTTGAGAAACCAGTGGAAATCATGGAACGTGAAGTCAAGTGGCTTAAACGCAAGCGCATTCCTTTGGTCAAAGTTCGCTGGGAAGCTAAACGTGGACCTGAGTTTACTTGGGAACGCGAAGACCAAATGAAGGCGAAATACCCACATCTTTTTCCACGAGTTTCCTCTAAATAAATTTCGGGACGAAATTTCCACAAGTAGGGGAGACTGTAACAACTGTGCTTGTAATCACTATGAACAGTTCTGTTATCAATAAACCAATGTTATTTGATCACAATGTTTGTTTTGTTATGTTTTACATTTTTCATGTTTTGACTTTTATGTAATTTCAAACTCTACATCGCTTTCTGGAGAGTTATACGCAAACTAGTGCGTAAACGTACTCAGTTTAATGCGATAAATACTCCGGAACATCATCATATACTCAACATACCTTAAATAACTTAGAAATAAGTTTTGAAGGCATTGGTATGGCAAAAACAAGTTAATTCGTTTACAGGGACTAAATATGACAAACTGCGAAGGTATGTCAATTTAAATTGTAACGAACATTCCGGAACATAACCATAAGTTAAACACACCTTAAATATCCTTTACATAGCTAAGAAATAGGCTTTGAGGGGTTCGGTGTGCTAAAATAAACTTTTGGGTCATTCAGGGACTAAAAGTGTCAAAAAGTGCACAAGTTTGCATTTTCGCGCATAACTTACGTTCTGAATACATCTGGACATCCAAAAATTTATGTAAGCATGACTATATTATATTTTAGTGTTCGCCTTAAGAAAAATCCATTCGTCGCGTCATTTGGATCGTTTTTCGCGCTTGTGCGCATTCCGTCGTAATTAAGCGAACATCGCGTTCGTACGGCTAAACGAACCGACATCTGAGATATTTTTGAACACATTTTAAGTTCCCTATACTTTAACTTCATTTTAGAGGTTTGAAATGGGGTTAACGGGCCTTAAACGTGTCAAAAATGGCCTAAATACAGTTCAGGGACCAAAACTGTAAATCTGCCAAACTTCACCCCTACGATGCGCAGGGACTTTTGCCCTACGATGCGCAGGGGGTCTTCTGACCAGATGCAGAGTTTTTAAAACAGGCTGTTTGCACATGTTTAATCCTCCACCACATGTTTTCACTTGCTTAGTCACTAGATAAGGATGGAATTAAGCTTCCATAACCTTGCAACAAGTGTACGGACTAGATCTTTTCCCCTTTTCCAAGAAACGATCCTAGCGGTGGACCAAAAACTATAAATAACCCAACCCCCTTTGTTCAAAATCACTAGAAATTCACTTTGAGAAACTCTAAGTTGAAACATTTGTTTCATACCTGAGATTTTCGAATTGAGTTTAGCATTCGGGGACCCTGGGTTAGTATTCTTTCGTTCTTTTCCTTATTTTTACTGCTTTTCGAGTCAGAAAGTCAAACTTTGTTTGACTTTCAGCGTTGACCAGTAATGGTCAATGCGAAGTTCGTTTGAACTTCGCAACGTGAGTGTAATCACGTTGGTCATAGTCCCTTGGGACTATGCCCACTGATTACCACGTTGTCTAGAGTCGTAGGGTAGGCGATCTAATAAATCGCCTATACCTTCGAACTCGACCCAGTTGGTCGATCATTAGGATCCGACCAAATACATTAGGTGACCATAGTAAGTAGGGAATAACCTTCCGAGGTTATACCCTATGGTCACATCGTTTAAGTAGTTGTATGATAGGTAGTTTATATGCCTTAGGTAAATTACCAGAATACCCTTTTCATGTATAATTGGTAATTAAGCATATGTAACCTAAACCTTTGTCACATAACTGATTATGTAACATGTATAGGCATATAATACTTGTCATAGGACTAGTTAGGCGGTCTGAACGCGTTTCACGCGCACGACACGTTAAAGTAGCATAAGCTTCCTAAACGGGTCGTAATGGGTCGTAAACAATTATGTTAGGTTTCATTTAGTATGTAGGCTTTGTTAAACCAAATGACACGAGTCTCTACACTCGTTTGGTTTACGAAACCTCATTCTATCCAATCATCCGATTAAGGTCCGGTTATTAACATAGTTACCTATATTAGGTGCCGTTTGATTCCGAGATCTCTAGCATTACTTGGTGATTATCTTTATACATCTGAGCAATCTCAAGTGAGTACATAGACCCCTCTTTTACTGTTTTCCAAACGTTTTGGGGTGAAACACATGTGCCTACTTGTTACTTTCATGCTTTCCTGTTTTCACATCATATACCGACTATGTTTGTTAGTACATTATAGTACATTGATTTACATGACTTTTCTGCTATGTATGTTGACTGATAACATGCTAAGCACATTGATTTACATTACCTTTCTGCTACGTATGTTGACTGATAGCATGCTAGCACATTGATTTACAAGACTTTTCTACTTTGTATGTTAACTTAGCATACTTAGTGCATTGTTTTCATATGACATGTATACAACTTCTATGACATTTGGTTTGCACAAACGGGTCTTTATTACGTTCATTAACATTTGCTACGCCGCTCGGGAGTAAGTAGTGGTACCATAGGACTTGACAAATCCCATTCCTGACATCCCGGGTTTGTTTGGATGTAAGGAATGACTGAATCCGAATACAATTCTTTTGATAACCTTGACTGAAAGGGTTATCCGACTGTCTCAAGGCTTGAATGTATGCGTTAACTCACCACATAAATGTTCGTATCAATGTATCATGCATCACTTTACAAAACATAACTTTTTGATATAATCAAAATACTTTGTTTTGTACATTTTTACTTATGGTTTAAGTAGTCTTATTTTACTTACCATACATATCATTTTGGTTATACATTACTTGACTACTTTTGGACTATCAACATTTGACATGGTTTATACAAGGACTTTTGACTATTGGTTTAAACATAGACATTTGACTTGGATATTTGACATAGACATTTTTACATGATTTACATCTTGACATGAACATTTTACATTGTTTGGTTTGGTTTGATTAAGTGATTAAGTAACGATGCGTGTGTAATATGATACAAGCATGGTGGATACGCCGCTGGTACTTCCTATATATAAGTGTTTGTATGGTATTATATATCATAGCGTTATTTGAATCATTTCAGTTTTATACATAGAACATTTCATACAAATAACATACTTTTCACAATACATTGTTTTACAAACAACTTATCTTATACAAACTCAGTTTACAATGGTTATCCATTTAACCATACACTATTCTCTTATTTATACATATCATCTGATCTTATCGTTTTTCAAGTGATTTACAAAACAAATCAAATTACAAGGTTCATGACGGAATATTTTCTCAAACACAAGTCATGAATCTTATTTTCACAAACCTATGTATCTCACAGGTATTTTTATGCTGACGTACCTATTTTCACATGTGTTTTCAGGAGCTTTTCCATAGGATGTTGATCATGATACTAGGGCGGACCTGTGCCTTAGAGACTTTAAAAGAAGATAGACTATGTTTAATTATGTTCTGAACTCTTAAATTTCCTGTTTGAAACAATGTAACACCTTTGTTTATAAATAAAATACAACTTTGTTTGCCATGGATTTGAAACAATTAATTCTGTCGCAACACGCCCCGATGTTTCCGCCGCGATTTGTTGTTTTACGCGGTCGGGGTGTGACATAAACACAGTAGTAAACGACCAATTGAGCCAGAACACAGCGTGAACAATGGACCCGTACTTCAAGTGCCCATTCCCAAAAGAAGAAGAACCATGCCTTATGGTTGTTCTTACAAAGAATTCTGGTCCTGCAAACCAATAGAATTCTCGGGCAATGAAGGACCCATTGCAGCTCTTCGCTGGATAGAAAAGACTGAGGCAGTCTTAAAAATAAGCAAGTGTCACACCCCGATATTTCCACGTATTACCGGTGGGCCCGGTGGGGAGTATCGTGACGTAGTTGATATCATCATAGTCAGACAACACAATTTAAATGCACAGCAGAAGCAAAAGATAAATTCCTACAAACCGATATAAAGTAATATCAAAGTATTACAAACGGAATGTAAAGGATCCACAGGCGGATCAATAAAAGATGATTGTTCAACAGATCTTAACATCTAAGCTTGCGAGACTCTTTATTGATGCTAGGAGTAGCCAGCCTATTCTGATTAGTACCTGCACTTAGCCTTTTTGGGAAAATACGTTAGTTTACACTAGTAAATACAATTAACTGACTCATATTGAAAATGTTTTTAGAAAATTGATTTGAATGCACGTGGCACAAAACTTTTTATAACTTGGGATAATTATTTATATATAAACTTGTAAAAGAATTACATGTTCGTTATACGTTCAGTAGCCCGGATTGACGCCGGGTTAAAGATTAATAGACACACCACATGATATAGTCCCGCGGCGAGTTATTCTCGTAACCGGCGGTTATACCTTATTATTTATATATGCACTGTCGGGTGTACGCCTACACCCCGTGCTTAGGTCGTGGCCATTTCGTAAAATGATGCCAAGGATATCCGGGACATGGTCATTAACCCCCCAAAGGCTTTAAGCAAACAAAACAATTTAAACGGTACATTTCAATAAATTAACCTTCATACAATTAAAAATTCAATGCCCGACCAAGTGGTATTTTATATACAGTACCCCAAGCCCGTATAGGGAAAATAAGTTAAAAGTATTTACCTGAGCTAAATATAAATTCAATCCCAGCCGTATATCAAATCAGCAAGTACAGATAGCTTTTACTGGGCTCCTAAATCTGGAACGAAGGTTTTTAATAACCTATTAGATTCCGAATGGGTCTTTAATTAAGCCTAAACTTAGACCGGTTAGTTTTAAAAAGAAGATACGGTTCAAAGCGCATGGTTATGCGAAGACCGGATTAGAATGTGTTTTAGACCCGAGAAGCTTGTATACTTGTTTAGTATGGGTAAAATAAACACATTCTGGATTTTGAGATAGAAATGATAAGGTTTGACCCGTTTCGGCTAATTTATGCAAACTAGTTACATAAGCCAATCCGAACACGAAAAGTACGTAACGGGTAACCACATGAGTCATGAACAGGTTTCCTAAGTTAATATGCCTTTAATATGTTGTGATATCAGTAGGATACCTTCCATTATGCCCGAAACGAATTTAAAACCAATTTATGCCCCGTATGGGGTATTTTGGTAATTTTAAAGGTTATAAGAGAGGTTAAATATTAATCTAAGGTTTAGGTCTGATATAATCAGTAAAATACTTAATTTAATAAGTTATATCAGTAGGGTATTACATATATGTGAAATTTATTACTTATAACCAAACTATGCACCGAAGGGGCATTTTGGTAATTTCACTTAAGCTTTAAAGGTCAAAATTAGAATTCTGAGTTTAAAAATTTTGCCTACTGTTTAATTATGAAAATTTACTTAAAAAATCAGTAGGTATCAAACCTTATATGTTAAAAATAGTTTTAACTTATACTATACGTTAAAAACGCGTAAAAAGGCGATTTTAAGCGATTTCCGGGTTTTATAAGAAAATCTGATATTTTTATCATTCCAAAAAGCTTAAAATGTTTTATTTATCATATAAAATCAGTAGCAAAAAGTTTGGTATCAAAATGTTATGTAAAACTCATTTTATGGCCAAAAGGGCAAAACCGACAATTACCGAAACAAGGCTAGAACCCTATGTTATGCTCAGCCTAAAAATAAATAAAAATCTTCAAAAATCTCAAAATATTATTTTACATCAGTAGGTAAAAAGTTTGGTATCAAAAATTGGGTTTAGATAGGTTTTATGCTAATTACGCCGTTTAATTAATAAAAGCTTTTCATTTACGCTAATGAGCATAACTCCTAATCTAGACCTCAAATTGATGTCAAATTTTAGGGACAAGTTTATAAATCAGTAATGAAGGTTTCTATCCTCTCAAATTTTCAAAAATTTCGTTTTAAGGTTAAAAGCGCATAATAGTCAACATTTAAGCATTTAACGGAAATATGCATATGAATCGGATAACTAAGGAACCAAGTTGTATAACCTCAGAGGGTTACATTAACCTATAACCTGGTCCTATAGGAATCCTAAGGCATATCTAAACTAAGCTAAATCAGGTCCGAACTGATAGTCAAAGCAAAAGTCAACTTTTGGGACTTTCGGTTCCGAACCGAGCCTAAACTTAGAATTGTCGGGTTGAACATGCTTAGACATGTTCAACTAATATTTACCAAGTTATTAAAGTGAGAAAAACTGATTTTATGGCTTCTATATTAATAGTTATAAATTTTATTTAAAACTAACCTGTTTGACTTTTATTTGACCCGACAATTTAACTAAGTAAACGTGGTAATTAGGAGGTGCCCTTTTGAGGGTTTAACACCTACCTAATTACGGTCACGTAGCCATGTTCGTTACGAACAATGGCTCAATTGTTTAAAAGTCAAAGTGTTTATCGAAACGCTTGACTTTTCGGCTATAAACGCTAAACAATTAAACTAAGCACGAAAGGACACTTACAAAGGGTCCAAGCAAGGAGGTTTTGATCCTAAATTCTCAGGTATGAAGAGCAAGGTCTCCAACTTAGAGAATTCAGAAATCAAGTGTGGGTTTGGCAAGATTGAAGTGGGGTATTTATAGGTTTTTGAGAACCGTTAAGATCGTTCCTCGATAACCGAGCCTTGATCTGGACCGTACACTTCATACCCACTGTTTTCTAATACTATGGGTGCCCAAGGATTGAAGAAATACCATTTGCAAGTGCTGGATCAAGCTGGAACAGGCTGTAAATGGCTGTAAACTGATTTTTGCAGCTCTGATGGACTCACACGGCCCGCATAAGAGTCAAGGTGGGCTTACGCGGTCCGCCTGAGAGGTCTGATCAGTACATAAGTTTAAGAAATGGCAGTTTTGGTCCCTGTTTGCATATAAGGCCCTTTTTGACACATCTAAGGCCCATTAACCTCATTTCAAGGCTCTATTATGATGCTTAAACATAGGGGACATGAAACATGCTCAAAAACATGTCGGATGTCGGTTCGTTTGGCTGTACGGTCACGTTGTTCGTCTAATTACGACGAAATACGAACGGACGCGAAAAACGATCCAAACTACGCAACGAATGGAATTTTATCATGCCGAACACTAAAATAAAATATTTTAATGCTTACATAAATTTTTGGATGTCCGGATATATTCAGAACGCAAGATATGCGCGAAAATGCAAACTTGTGCACTTTTTGATACTTTTAGTCCCTGCATGAAGTAAAAGTTTATTTTTGCGCACCAAACACCTCTAAGTCTATATCTAAGCTATTTAAAGGATAATTAGGGTATGTTTAACTCATGGTCATATTCCAGAAGGTCCGTTACCATACGAATCGACATACTTTTGCAGTTTGACGCAATTAGTCCTTTAATCGCACAAAGTAGCGCGAAATGTCGTTTGATGACATCCAAGCCTTCCTTGGCCCATAATGGGCATTCCCAAGCATTGGTTTACTTATTGCTACGCTCTCAATCGCTTAAATGGTCACCAAAAGGCGTAGATTCAAAAGTTGACGCTTTAGGTCCCTCTAATGCGCAAACTTGCGCATATTATTATTTAATAGCATTGAAGCCTCATCTAATCCATATTAGGCATTCTTGAGAGTATTATTAAAAATCACGATGCCTCGGGTTTGCTAAAAGGTCATTCAGAGGTATAATTAAACATATTGACGCTTTTAGTCCCTCTAACTTGCAAAGTTGCGCGTAACTTTACTTATAGGCATACAAACTTTAGACGGCCAATGTTTGGCATTCCCGAGAGTATAATCAAATATCATGAAGCTCCCGGTTTGTTAAAAGGTCACTCAGAGATAAGAATTAACATGTTGACGCTTTTAACCCTTCATTGCGCAAACTTTCAATTAATTACGCGAACGGCTATACTCGATCAACAAGTGACTCATTTGTGAATATAAATACCGTACGAGGTTATTCAGAAACTTATTTTAGGTATACAAACACTTCCAGTCCTTTCATAATCAAGATGTTCGATTTTTCGAAAAATTAGTCCCTTAAATTTACTATTTGACTTCATTAGGGTTTATTACACGTGTCAATATATCATTGGACGTGATTTTACGAGGTGTTACATCCTCACCCCCTTAAAAGAAATCTCAACCTTGAGATTTGCTAAGATGCTGGAAGTACTTTTTGTCGCAGAATGGACTCAACTTCTATAGCATATCTGGAGCCTCTCCAAGCTCCCAAGTTGACCTCTATAATAGGTACATGTATCCTTTTTGGAGCTTCTTAACCTGTCGATCCTCAATCGATGCAGGTTTCTCATCATATCATAAATCTGTATATCATTATGTGATAATGCTTCTCGACTTATTGGTGAAACACATCCTTAAATTATTAGTGTGCAATGTATTGCGAGCTCCGCCAAGCTCCTTAAATAGGTTTTAGCTTATAAGTTATTTGATCTTGATGCATTTGATTCCCTCGAATGATTCTATATATTCAGAGCTTAACTAGCTTGATATTTAACAAATCGGCACACCCTTTCAGGGTGATATCTTTTGTTGAACCTTATTCCTTAACAAGTACTTAGGAGGGTTGCTACTTTCATAAATCCTTGATTTTCTGCTGAGTACTGGAAACTTATAGATGATTATGGATTTGTATGATCTTATTCGTTGTTTCCAAGGCAACTTTCAGATCCTGATAATTGGACTTACTAATCTTCTATCTATCAATAGATGTTTAACATTCCATCTATGCAAGGTCTCCAAAGAAGCAGCCTTGATACTTATATAATAACTATTATACAAAAGCTTATTTTAAGGTGATATGGTTATTCCAACCATTTCTTAAAACTAATTTTAAAGAATAGCTAATCCTTACAGTTAGTCGAACAAATCGACGATCCTGGGCAGCTGATGGCGATTCTTAATTGTTTCCTAAATAGGGTTACGGTAATCATTGCATAAGTAAAATGAACCGTTTTTCTTAATTAACAATATCGAACTTCCCAGAATAATGAATTAGGCTTTATGAACCTCTATCTTAAAACTCACATAATCAGGGATTCGATTATTCGATAATCAACATGGAGTCTTTACAATATTGTAGCCCTAAGCGGGATGTTAATCTTAACTCTACTTGCCTCTCAGAAGGTAAACAGGGTAATCTTTGGAGAAGATAACCAAGGTACAAGGAGGTTACAGAGATTTTCCAATTCTCAGGCTCCAGTTCATTTACCCTAGTCTGTGTCAGGTAAGTGACACATTTATGTTACGAGTCCACGAATTCTTTAATCGGAGACATTTACTTGGACAATTCCATTCTTGATATCTTCTTTGAATACCATTAGCTGACTTTAGTACCATATGACCATTGGAATAACCTTGCAGTTCCATGCATTAAACCTCCATACTGATCAGGCATGGAAGCAATCTATGGAACTTATTAAGATACATCAATCCTCATGTGGTGCTTTTGTCATACCATCTAGTATTCACAATCGATAGGGATCAAGAGATATCAATTACATATGCTGACGTACTACACCTAGAGAGAGGATGCTTCTAGAATTCTACGACCGAAGGTTTCTGACAGGAACAGAAGAAATAGTTCTTATGATTTTGCCTGTAAGTTTTACCTTACACTTAATCTCTGGGGTTCTTACGGAAAAATTTCTAAAAGTTTGCTAAGCTTATGGTCTTATGAGAGACTCAGCAGCACCTGAAACCAAGCGTATCTCCTAGCAATAAAATCACAATAAGGGATTTATCTAGTGTCATTATTAACGTGAATTGCCTCTAATTATTCATCAGGAGGGTTAAACGCCTCCATTCTTAATCCTTTTAAACTTAGCTGCAAAATCTTTGGCAAATTTTTAGGGTAGACTTAGCTTGACTGGTTGTTTCTTAATCTATATAATGTGAGTAGCTGAGGTAGATCCATAATGGATTTATAATAAGCAGGCTTTGAAATCTTAATGTGCCCTCTTATTGCCGATGCTAACCACCAATAATTGTTGCATTAAGCTTAGATTTTGGGTAAACTGAATAGGGCACTATCTCAGCCAATGAATTAAAATTTGTAACATATTGTCGACAGTCTAGAACTTTTATGGTGAGAGTCATAAAATTCTTATTCCATCTTTTTCCATTTCGCGAAGCGGATAATAGGTTTTTCTAATAAGGTCCTTAAATCTTGGACCATCCCATAATGTATAAGAGGATCTTTTTTGTGGACTTCATTAATGTCCTCACTAATCAAGGGTATTGCCATCGAATGACTGAGATGTATACCTCACCGTGTCCTTTCCAGCATAACCGCTGATATACCTAATGGTTTCTACTTCATTCAACAATTTCCTGCAATCGATGGCCCCTTTTTTTACTATTGGAGTCTCTTGACTTCCAAGAGATGAAGTACTTTTAAGTATATCCTAAAAGGAATGGGCTCCTTGCCACATATGATTTTGTTTGAGTTATTCTTCGCATTTGAAGTATGAATAAAACTCTTCTCATGAGCAGCGACATGTGTTTTAGAGCGAGCAACATCTGGCTTCTTAAACCTTTTCATGACTTTTCTCATAGCCTTTCTAATAGCTGCGTTAATTACAGTTTTGGAGATTAACTCCATTAACATTGAGGTTCACATTGGATGCACCATTAACATTTGTTGCATCTCCAGCATCGCGACTGTTGTTTGTCTCTTCTGAGTTTTCCATACTTGAATCTTTGGTATTAAATACCATATTCAACAAGTGCTTAGGCAATCCATACCCAGTGTCTCCTTGAGTTGTCAAAGGCTCACCATAAGGAGTCTTGATAACTACTTGCTTCTTATCACACACAATATGGGCTTGATTTTTAAGACGACCAATTCATTCCTATCACTAGATCGAGTCCCTCTTATTTTAATGGAAACAAGGACAATGGAAAAGAATGATTCCTAATGGATATAAAACATCCATCTAATATTAGTGAAGTAGTCCTTGAGGTACCATCGACCAATTCTACTTCATACTTAACGCTTAGAGTTTTAACAGGCAGATTTAATAATTTACAAAATTTATTGGCTACGAAAGACTTATTTGGACCTGAATCAAATAATACTCTAGCATGAGCGTCATTGATATGGAAAGTACCTATTGTGACATTGTCATCCTGAACGGCCTCTTGAGCATTCATTTGAGAGTCTCCAGCTTTGGTCTTCTTAGCCTCCCCAGGCTTCTTGGTTTTATTTGGGCAATTTGTTTTGATGTGCCCTTTTTCATTGCAACCATAGCAGGTTACGTCCTTTATGTCTTGGCACTCCAAAGTCTTGTGCCCTTCCTTATTAAAAATTCCACAAGGCTTAGCTTGTGAATCTAAAGTGTCTTTCCCTTTAGTTGCCTTCTTTGGGCAGCGGGTCTTTATGTGCCCCTTCTCGCCACAACCATAGCATGTGGCGTCCTTCAAGTCCTTGCATTCATGGGTCTTGTGATCCATCTCTTTACAGATGACACATCCCCTGGTATGTTCATAGAAACATTTTCCGAAGTGCTTCTTCCCGCAGGTTTTACATTTGGGTTTTGCCTCCTTTGGCTTGGACTGGTCATATTTTGAACTGGTCTTACCCTTTTTGTAACCTTTATTTGGGGCATCATCGCACTTTCGCTTATGATCCTTTAATACACAGTCCACGGCGTTGTTTACGGCTGTATCTATCATACCCTGTAACTCGGTGCCCGTTAAGTTCAGTCTTGCATTATCATTCTGATCAACTGGATGATTGTGAGCTTCCGATGAGTCAGCCATGGTGAAGCTTTGAAGGCTATAAACCAAGTGGTAATAATTTGTTTAATTATATAATGAATTGTCGAATTTGATGATTAAATTGCCATGGTGCAAATAAACCATATAGGCCAATAGATAGTATTTAATTTATTTGATTATGTTTTGCCTAGGTTTTTAAATAAACCATCTTTGGCGTTTAAACGAAATATAATCCTTCATATTTGTTAGACAGGGGACATAAGTCACGACTGTCAATGTCGTACTGACATTTTATATATAGCACAAGGGCTTGTTCCAAAGGACTTTTTGGTGGCATAGATGCCTTGTCACAAGGGAAATATTAAAACATAATCGATGATTCCTTTGGATCGGAAAATTTCATAGTTCATTGTCTTGACAAGAAGTTATGAAATAAAACTATCTTTTTCATGTATACATCTTTGCCCGAAGGTATTCATCCCAAATGGATGTTTTGATGTGTTCATCATGTTCGACGTTTATTAGCTATGATTCCTCTTGATCATTTACACTAAATAAGGGGTTTGGAAATTCCTAATATGAAGATGACAAGTGTGATTTTATCGCATGTAACACCTCGAAAAATTTACATCCAATAATGTATTGACACATGTCATAAGCTTTGAATATGTGAAAAAGTACTTTAGAAGGACTAAAGTTGCCAAACAGTGAAACTATGTGAATATAAGGGTCCAAAGTGTCGACAATGGATAAATAGGCCCTACAATAACCCTACATGGTGTTTATAATCTTAAACGAATAAATCATGGATCATACGAAGCTGAAAATGAAAGAAAGTGAGGAATTACAAACTACAGGGGCTAAATGTGTCAACATGTTGAAAGTATACGTCTGAGTGACCTTTTAGCAAACCTGAAGCTTTGTAACGATAAAATATACTCACTAGAATATGTGGTAAAAATTTCATAAAGTTTCTTTATCGTATGAGAAAGATATGATCAAAACCGTGTACGAAGGGTTAAATGCGTCAACGTTGAACTTTGTGACTTTTCGGGTAAGCACAAAGTTAACAAAGGACTTAACCAAGTTTGTAAAAGTCCTAAGGTCCTTAAAAATCAAGTATGAGGGTCAAAAGTGCAAGAAAAATAAGCAAAACCACGTTTCAAAGGACCAAGGACTGAATTGTAAAACATGGAAACTTGTTAACCTGATGCGCACTTGTACGCGCCCCACGAGGGGGTCTTCGCGGCCCGCGTATTACCTTCCAGCGCAGAAAGCAGCGCACAGCTGCCTGTTGCAGGTCTGAATCGACTGTAACCAGCTGTTTTCTCATTCCAGAGGCTGCTCCAATGGTTTATCATGCATAGGGGCACTTGGACTGATCTGGTAACATGTGTAGACGATCTTGGCAACATCTTGAAGGATCAAATTGAGTATATAAGAACACCCAATGTTGCAACAATTGCACATTCACTTGCATTCTCAATTTTGGAGCTCTCTGGTCAGCAACAAGTATTCATTAGGCTTCCTAGTCGTGATTAGGACTCTTGTAAGTATTCTTAACCCTTTCTAATTCGTTTTAGCTTAGTTAATTAGCTATTGGTCAAACCATCGTAATTTAAGTTTGACTTCGAGATTAAATGAAATTTACTCAGTCATTTCTCGAATTGAAAGTACCTACAAGTAGGTATTTATGTAGGTAATAAACCCTTAAAAGGGTACTTTCAGATTCCCACTCTAACTATGCTAATTGTCGAGTCAAAGCTTACTTTAAAAAGTCAACAGAATGTTCATTTTCAAATTTAAGCATAATTAGCAATGTAGGACACATGCAACCTGTTTGATCATTAAAATAACTTGGTAACTAATGTAAGAACATGTCCCAACATGTTCAACTCGACAATTTTTAGTTTAAACCCGGATCGGAACCGAAAGTCGCATAAATTGACTTCTGCGTTGACTTTCAGTTCTGACCCGTTTATGCATGTTTAAGATCTGCCTTAGAGCTTATTTTGGACCAGGTTTCACATAAGTATAACTCTCTGAGATTATACAACTTGGTTCATTACTTATCCGATTCATATGCATGTTTCTGATTAATGCTTAAATGTTGACTATTATGCCCTTTTGACTATAAAACATGATTTTGGAAAAAGTAAAAGAGTAGAAACCTTAGTTACTGATTTATAAACTTGCACCTAAAATTTGACATCAGTTTGAGGTCTAGATTAGTAGTTATGCTCATTAGCGTAATTTAAAAGCTTTATGTTATTTAAACGGCGTAATTAGCGTCTAACCTATTTAAACCCACTTTTTGATATCAAACTTTTTACCCACTGATGTAATATAATATTTTGGGATTTTTGAATATTTTTATTTAATTTTTGGCTAAGCATAACATAGGTCTCTAAGTTTAATTCGGTTAATGCCGGTTTTGCCCTTTTAAGCCATAAAATGAGTTTTACAAATCCTTTTGACCCCAAACCTTTTTCTACTGATTTTATTTGATAAATAAAATATTTTGAGCCTTCTAGAATTATAAAAATATCAGCTTTCCTTTGAAAACCCGGAAATGGCTCCAAATATCCTTTTTAAGCATTTTAACGCATAGTATGTACTAAAACCATATTAAACATATAAGGTTGATACCTACTGATATTTTTAGTATATTAACAGTAAGTAAAATTTTTTAAACTCAGGTTTCCAGTTTTGACCTTTTAAGCCTAAGTGAAATTACCAAAATACCCCTAAGGTGCATAGTTTGGTTTTAAGTGATAAAATTCACATATAGGTCATACCCTACTGTTATAACTTATTAAATTAAGTGTATTTACTGTATAAATCAAACTTGTAACTCAGATTACTAATTAAACTCTTTTATTTTTATAATCTTTTATATGACCAAATTGCCCTTATGAGGCATAAGTTGAGTTTAAATTCGTTCGGGGCATAATAGAAGATACCTTACTGATATCACAACATGTTTAAGGCATATTAACTCAGGGAACTTGCATATGACTCTTATGGTTACCCGTGACGCCCTTTTCGCGTTCGGTTCGGTTTATGTAACTAGTATGTATAAATTGACCGGAACGGGTCAAACCTTATCATCCTTGTCTCAAAATCCAGAATGTATTTAGTATACCCATATTATACAAGTCTTCAAACTTGTCGGGTCTAAATCACATTCTGTCCGGTCTTCGCTTAATCGTGCGTTTGAATCGTATCTTCCTTAAAAACTAACCGGTCTAAGTTTAGGCTTAAATAAAGACCCGTTAGAAATCTAATAGGTTATTATAAACCTTTGTTCCAGAATAGAAGAACTAGTAAAAGCTACCTTCACTCGCTAATTGTGATTTATACTTACAAAGGTAAATACTTTTAACTTATTTTCCCTATACGGGCTTGGGGTACGGTATATAAAATACCGCTTGGTCCGGCATTGAATCTTTAATCGAATAGAGGTTAAATCCTTGAGATGCTACATTTTGAAATGTTTTGTTTGCTTAAAGCCTTTGGGGGGTTAATGACCATGTCCCGGATATCTTTGGCATCATCTTACGAGATGGCCACGACCTAAGCACGGGGTGTAGGCGTACACCCGTCAGTGCCTAACCAAATACTGTGGTGTGTCTATTAATCTTTAACCCGGTCTACGGATCGGGCTACTGAATGCATAAGTAACATGTAATTCACTTACAAGATTTTATTTACATAATTATCCCAAGTTATAAAATGTTTTGTACCACGTGCATTCAAATAAATTTTCAAACCTTTTCAAAATGAGTCAGTTAAATTGTATTTACCAGTGTAAACTGACGTATTTTCCAAAAGGTTAAGTGCAGGTAATACTCGTACTAGGCTGGCTGTCTTCTAGCGTCCACAATAAGTCTCGCAAGCTTGGATGTCAATAAAACTATTGAACAATATCTTCTTTTATTTTGATCCGCCTGTGGATCCATTTCAAATATTTCGTGATATTTAATATTACAATTTATTAAAGTTGAAATGAATCTATCTTTGCTTCCGCTGTGCATTTATATATTGTGTTGTTTGACTCATGATGATATCAACTACGTCACGATACTCCCCACCGGGCCCACCGGTAATACGTGGAAATATCGGGGTGTGACAGGTTGGTATCAGAGCCAACACTGAGTGAATTAAACACTAGCCTTTTGTGTTTAATCTCAGTTACACAATTGCACATTCCTCGATTCTCGAGTCTAGACAAAGAACTTAGGAATTATTCAAATTTGTTTTATTTTTTAACTTTGTCTTATATATATTTTCTTGTTGTATCACTTGTTTGTTTTTGACAGATTGACAAAATGCCACCAAGGATGAGGGGAAGAGGCAGAGGAAGAGGGCCACTTGTCGCCCCAAATGACCACGAGGCCGGACCGTCACACCGGCGAACACCATCAGATCCCAACAACCCGGGTCCTCAAGAGCCATGGAGGACCTAAATCGAGCCAGCTAGGCGCTCAGTTTCACTGAGTACCTCCCCTTCTATCCCACACTCTTTCGGGCCTCATTCTGAAAATGAGCCCCACTACTCCCACCAGTCCTACATTCCTCTTCAAGGACATAACTCACCCTTCGACCACCTATCACCTGTTTTCCAGGGCCAGTTCAACCCTGCCGACTACCTTGGCGAACTAGTGGGTTTTAACCCACTTGGACCCGAAGATCACTTTTCCGGTGGCAACGCGATGGATATAGATGAAGATACCGATCCTGCACCGCCACCATCCGGAACTCCTAACCATCCCATTGAAATACCAGATGGGTCACCTTTTATGGGATCACCGTATAATGGTCCCGACAGCTACGAGGAGAGATTCCGACAGATTGACTGGGCGTTTACCCCCAGTTACCACAACTCTCCCCTGCACCACCAGCAGCAGCCACAGCAGCAGCAGAATCCTTCCGAGGATTCCCGATTTGTCGCGGTCACTCCACCGCCACCACCACCTCAGCTTCAGCCTCCCTCGCCCCCGAGGCGAAGAAGAACGAACGCACGGATATCCTCGCGAGGGGGAGTGCGCATCAGCACCCCTCCACTTTCAAGTGGCAGCCGATACTCGCCACTTCACAAGGAACCAGAGATAGGAGAATCTTCACACCCCGTCTCAGTAGTAAACTCTGCGCCAGTTGCGCCACCACCATCACTGGGTTTTGGAGACCCAATCCCTGCTTACACTGGCGCGGCGGCATACAATCCCTTCGAGCAGCCGATCCACACAAATTACAACTATGCAGAGGATCCCTACTGGGTAGCTGCGAACTACAACGCTCTCCATCCGGAAGGTCCCTATGGAGGTCCCTGGACTACGGGACACTTATGGATACCCACCATATGGGTATCAGCAACCACCGCCCCCTCAACCTCCGCATTATCAGCAACCACCGCAGACGCCGGTGATGTCACCGCCACAGTTTCAAGAAATCCTTCAAGGGATAAATGAGGTGCGACAAGAGGTGCGGCATGAATTGCGGGAAGACCGTAGGCATAACCGAGGGATGTTCAAGAAAACGGTGGATTTGATCAAGGGAAAAAGCAAGAAGGATCACTAAATCCTTTGTTTGTTTGTTTATTTTAGTGTTGTAATCATGTCCCTGCGAGGGCATTTGTTTCTGTACTCTGCCCCTGCGTGGGCATATTTTTATGTTCTGCCCCTGCGTGGACATGTTTTTCCTGTTAACCCCTGCGTGGGTGTGTTTGTTAGTTAGCCCCTGCGTGGGCGTGTTATTTCTGAAAAAGTCCCGTTTAGGGCAAACTTGTACTAGTTTAATTTTAATTGGAATGGTTAGTTCAAATTTTTCATTTTTAAATTATGTGCATGAATATAATATATGAATAAATGAAAAATAACATTTTCTTGGTTTACCATTTTAATAAAATAATAGGAATCTTAAAAGGTAAAACCTAGCTTGTATGTCATCATAAGACCTGGCCAATATGGTAAAACCAGTTTAAAAAGATTCAAATCTCTGTTAAACATCTGCAAACATGTTAACATTTTTTACTAATGTGATCCGCAAAATCACACATGTCTCCTTTTTTTTAATTATCCAAATTCCTTTTTATTATTTTTTTTAAACATCCAGTTGTGATGTGATGCCTACGGGCTACAATTATTGTCATATGAGACAAAAGGGCAGTCGTAGTTTATAAACTCCCTGCCAAGAAAGGTAATGAATTTTTAATTCAAACCCTAGTAACTAAATCCTATAAGATCTAAATTTATAATTTAGAAATTTGTCCACGTGAGTAGGCCTATTATGCTAATATTATATTTCATTCTAAAAGACTGCTAGTAAAAATCCCAAATGAAATTATTGAATAAATTAACTAAAATGGCTATTAAAACCATGGTTAATAAATCGTCAAGAACGATAGTACTGTTTAGGCTTATAAATAAACCTTGTCCTTATTTCTTTATGTAGCAATTAAAACTACATGGCCAAGTCAGAAGAAATAAACAGTCATTCGGCGGAAAACCCTGAAAATGCTAAAATACTGGTAACTGGTGCGGAGCTTCAAGCATTAGTAGAAAATGCTGTTACCAGAGCAATAAATAGGCAGTATAGTGAATCAAGCGGGACCCGAAGTAGGACCCGATCCGCACCACATTCCAAGCCAAAAACACACTCGGAGGCTCATAGCAAACCGCCCTCTAAGAAAGATGAACCTAAGAAAGATGAGCTCAAGAAGGATGATGATCGACATTCATCTAATCACGACAGTGTTCCCTAAAAAAGGATGGTGTTTGATGCCAAACCACATACCAAGTCCTGTACTTACAAGTACTTCGTTTCTTGCAAACCCCGGGACTTCACCGGGGAGAAAGGAGCAATAGATTGTATGACTTGGTTGGATGAAATGGACACGGTTGTAGACATCAGCGGTTGTGCTGAAAGGGACATAGTAAAATATGTGTCCCAATCGTTTAAGGGAGAGGCACTGGCATGGTGGAAGTCTCTCATTCAAGCTGCCGGAAAGATCCCACTCTACAACTTGTCATGGGATCAGTTCGTTGCTCTCATTAAGGAGAATTATTGCCCGCAACACGAAGTTGAAAGAATCGAATCAGATTTCTTATCATTGGTGATGAAGAATTTAGATTGTCAGGCTTACCTCACCAGTTTCAATACCCTATCTAGGCTGGTTCCGTACTTGGTAACCCCGGAACCTAAAAGGATTGCTCGCTTCATCGGGGGTTTAGCGCCAGAAATTAAAGCCAGTGTCAAGGCATCAAGACCTGCAACCTTCAGATCAGCAGCTGATCTATCTCTATCTCTTACCTTGGACTTAGTCAGGTTGAGATCGCTCAGGAATTCAGACGAAGGTAAGAGGAAGCGTGTGGACGATACCTCACGAAGATCAGATAAAAAGCACCGAGGAAGTAACGACCACAAGAAAGGGTCGGGGCCTAAGAAGGACGGGCAACAATCTGGGGATAAGCCCAAATGTAAGGTTTGCAAGAAGAACCATTTTGGGAGGTGTCGACTTGAGTCGAAATCCCAGCCTCAGCCAAGGCCCTGTGGGATTTGTAGATCTTCAGAACATAAGACTCTGGAGTGCAAAAAGCTAAAAGACGCAACGTGTTACGGTTGCAATGAAAAAGGGCACATTAAGTGCAATTGCCCAAAGATCACCAAGAAAACCGAGGATGGGAAAAAGACCAATGCGAGGGTCTTCAAGATGGACGCAAAGGAAGCTGTTCAGGATGACAACGTGATCACAGGTACTTTTCTCATAAATGATGTTTATGCTAGAGTATTGTTTGATTCTGGAGCAGATAAGTCTTTTGTGGATAATAAGTTTTGTGAGTTGTTGAAATTAGGGCTGTAAACGAACCGAGCGTTCAGCGAACGGTTCGTGAACCGTTCGGCGGGAAGTTCGTTTATGTTCGTTTGTTTAATAAACGAACGAACATGAACACAAAATTTTGTTCGATTGTTAAATGAACGAACATGAACAGAGGTCGCGTTCGTTCGATTGTGTTCGTGAACGTTCGGTAAGGTGTTCGTGAACGTGTTCATGAACATTCGTTGATTTGCGTTCTTTTATGTTCGTATGTTTGTGCTTTAATTGAAGATCTTTGCACTTACATATATTTTATGTGTGCTTTTTATATTATTAAACTTTTATTTATTTTATTACCCTAACAATTAAACTAGGAAACCAACTTTCACCTTGTTTATGCACTATTTCCCTTTCATTTCTCATTATTTACATCGGCGAATACGATCGACCCCCGTTCCACAATAAGGGATTCAAGTTCGAGTGCTACTCTCTAGGCCATCTATCTTTATCATTCGTCGCGTTCGCCAAATTTATTTGTGTTCGTTTGTGTTCGTGAACCGTTCGCGAACACGCTCATTTCCTTAATGAACGAACACGAACACAAAATCTCGTTCGGTAAGTGTTCATGAACCGTTCGTGAACACATTTATTTCCTTAAAGAACGAACACGAACAAGGCCTTGTTCGTGTTCGTTCGGTTCATTTACAGCCCTAGTTGAAATTGCCTGTAAAAGCCGTAAGTGTGAAATATGAGGTGGAATTAGCTGATGGTACCATAGAAACCGCCTCAACTGTGTTAGATGGATGTGTTATATCCATTAGGAATCACTCTTTTCCTTTGTCCTTACTTCCTTTTAAGCTAGCCGGTTTTGATATAGTTATAGGTATGGATTGGTTATCGCATAACCAAGCCCAGATTGTGTGCAACAGAAAGCAAGTGGTAGTCAAAACCCCGTCTGGTGAGTCACTTACCATTCAAGGGGATACCCAGCATGGATTGCCTGAGCAAGTGTCCATGCTCAAGGCATCTAGATGCTTGAAGAAGGGTTGTGTCATTTATATGGCACAGGTTACTATTGATGAGCCAAAGCCCAAGATTGAAGACATCCCTATCATTTCAGAATATCCTGAAGTTTTTCCTGAAGAACTACCTGGTTTACCACCAGATAGGCAAGTGGAATTCCGAATTGACATCATCCCGGGTGCAGCACCTATAGCTAGAGCACCTTATAGGTTGGCACCTACAGAGATGAAGGAGTTAAGGACACAGTTAGATGATCTGCTAGCCAAAGGTTTTATTAGACCTAGTTCGTCTCCTTGGGGAGCGCCGATCTTGTTTGTCAAGAAGAAGGATGGATCGATGCGTCTGTGCATCGATTACCGTGAGCTTAATAAGGTCACCATCAAGAATAGGTATCATTTGCCCAGGATCGACGATCTGTTCGATCAGTTACAAGGGGCAAGCTACTTCTCTAAGATCGATTTAAGATCAGGCTATCATCAGTTGAAGGTCAAAGATGAAGATGTGCACAAGACTGCATTTAGGACTCGTTATGGTCATTACGAGTTCCTAGTGATGCCTTTTGGGCTCACTAATGCACCGGCCGCATTCATGGATCTCATGAATCGCGTCTGCAAGCCTTACTTAGATAAATTTGTCATCGTCTTCATTGACGACATTCTCATCTATTCGAAGAGCCAAGCTGACCACGAGAAACACCTTCGTTGTATTCTTAAACTTCTACATCATGAGAAACTCTACGCCAAATTTTTGAAGTGCGAATTTTGGCTTCAAGAAGTCCAATTCCTTGGACATGTGGTAAGTGAGCGTGGTATCCAAGTAGATCCCGCTAAGGTAGAAGCAGTTATGAATTGGCAGAAGCCAAAGACGCCTACTGAGATTCGCAGCTTTCTGGGTCTAGCAGGATACTATAGGCGATTTATCGAAAACTTCTCAAGGATTGCTGCGCCCCTAACTTCGTTGACACGTAAGAAGGTTAAGTTTGATTGGGGCCCTAAGCAGCAGGAATCCTTTGACATTCTTAAGAAAAAGTTAAGCAATGCACCAGTGTTAACACTGCCCGATGGTATAGAAGAATTTGTGTATATTGTGATGCATCACACACTGGTATAGGCTGTGTACTCATGCAGAAAGGCAAGGTTATTGCCTACGCTTCATGACAGCTAAAGGTGCACGAAAAGAACTACACCACCCATGACTTGGAGCTGGGTGCCGTTGTATTTGCATTAAAACTATGGAGACATTACTTGTATGGAACCAAGTGTGTGATCTATTCAGATCACAAGAGCCTTCAACACTTGTTCAATCAGAAGGACTTGAACATGAGGCAGCGACGCTGGATGGAAACTCTAAATGATTATGATTGTGAGATAAGATACCATCCAGGCAAGGCAAATGTAGTTGCTGACGCCTTAAGCAGGAAGGAAAGAGTGAAGCCGATAAGAATCAATGCCAAGAGCATTGAAATAAAGAATAGTTTGAACGAAAGGGTGTTAGCTGCCCAGAAGGAAGCTGTGTTGGAAGCTAACTATCCTGAAGAAAAGTTAGGAGTAACTGAGGAGCAGTTATCCTATGACAAGGACGGAATGCTGAGATTGAATGGACGAATATGGGTTCCAGTCTATGGAGGACTTCGGGATGTTATCCTCCAGGAAGCCCACAGTTCCAAATATTCCGTTCATCCTGGAGCTAATAAGATGTATCAGGATCTAAAGGCAAACTATTGGTGGATAGGCTTGAAAAAGTCTGTAGCTGCCTATGTAGCTAAATGTCTGACGTGTGCGCAAGTCAAAGCTGAGCACCAGAAGCCGTCAGGTTTGTTACAACAGCCTGAACTTCCCACATGGAAGTGGGAGATGGTGACAATGGATTTCATCACCAAGTTGCCAAAGACAAGAAAGGGAAACGATACTATATGGGTCATAGTAGATAGACTGACAAAGTCAGCACATTTTCTTCCCATTAAGGAAACTTACAGCTCCGACATGTTAGCTCAATTGTACGTAGATAAGATTGTAGCTCTGCATGGTGTACCAGTGTGGATTATCTATGACCGAGATACGAGATACACCTCTCATTTTTGGAAGAGTTTCCAACAGTCTTTGGGCACGCGCTTAAACTTTAGTATGGCTTACCATCCACAGACGGACGGACAGAGTGAGCGTACCATCCAAACGCTGGAGACATGCTTCGAGCATGTGTGATTGATTTAGGCGGCAGTTGGGATAACCACCTACCATTGATCGAGTTCTCCTATAACAATAGCTACCATACTAGTATTAAGGCTGCGCCTTTCGAGGCACTATATGGTAGAAAATGCAGAACCCCTATATGTTGGGCGGAAGTAGGAGAAGTTCAATTATCAGGACCTGAGTTAGTCTTTGAAACGACGGACAAGATTGTCCAGATTCGTGACCGTCTCAAAGCTGTGCGAGATAGGCAGAAGAGCTACGCAGATCCAAAGCGCAAATCTTTTCACTTCGAAGTAGGTGACAAAGTATTGCTTAAAGTATCACCCTGGAAGGGAGTGATGCGATTTGGTAAGAAAGGCAAGCTAAGCCCGAGATACATAGGACCTTTTGAGGTTATCGAACGTGTCGGGTCAGTTGCCTATAAGCTAAACTTACCTGAAGAGCTCAGTAGTATACATAATGTATCCCACATCTGCAATCTGAAGAAGTGTTTCGCTGATGAATCACTGGTCATACCACATACGGATGTACATATAGATGAGAGCTTGAAAATTGTGGAAAAACCATTGTCGATTGAGGATCGACAGGTAAAGAAGCTTCGAAGGAAGCATGTGCCTATTGTAAAAGTCAAATGGGATGCCCGTAGAGGTCCCGAATACACATGGGAGGTAGAGTCCACGATGAAAGAAAAGTACCCTCAATTGTTTCAGTAAATCTCGAGGTCGAGATTTCTTTTAAGGGGGTGAGGATGTAACACCTCGAAAAATTTACATCCAATAATGTATTGACACGTGTCATAAGCTTTGAATATGTGAAAAAGTACTTTAGAAGGACTAAAGTTGACAAACAGTGAAACTATGTGAATATAAGGGTCCAAAGTGTCAACAATGGATAAATAGGCCCTACAATAACCCTACATGGTGTTTATAATCTTAAACGAATAAATCATGGATCATACGAAGCTGAAAATGAAAGAAAGTGAGGAATTAAAACTACAGTGGCTAAATGTGTCAACATGTTGAAAGTATACCTCTGAGTGACCTTTTAGCAAACCCGAAGCTTTGTAACGATAAAATATACTCACTAGAATATGTGGTAAAAATTTCATAAAGTTTCGTTATCGTATGAGAAAGATATGATCAAAACCGTGTACGAAGGGTTAAATGCGTCAACGTTGAACTTTGTGACTTTTCGGGTAAGCACAAAGTTAACCAAGGACTTAACCAAGTTTGTAAAAGTCCTAAGGTCCTTAAAAATCAAGTATGAGGGTCAAAAGTGCAAGAAAAATAAGCAAAACCACGTTTCAAAGGACCAAGGACTGAATTGTAAAACATGGAAACTTGTTAACCTGATGCGCACTTGTACGCGCCCCGCGAGGGGGTCTTCGCGGCCCGCGTATTACCTACCAGCGCAGAAAGCAGCGCACAGCTGCCTGTTGCAGGTCTGAATCGACTGTAACCAGCAGTTTTCTCATTCCAGAGGCTGCTCCAATGGTTTATCATGCATAGGGGCACTTGGACTGATCTGGTAACATGCGTAGACTATCTTGGCCACATCTTGAAGGATCAAATTGAGTATATAAGAACACCCAATGTTGCAACAATTTCACATTCACCTGCATTCTCAATTTTGGAGCTCTCTGGTCTGCAACAAGGATTCATTAGGCTTCCTAGTCGTGATTAGGACTCTTGTAAGTATTCTTAACCCTTTCTAATTCGTTTTAGCTTAGTTAATTAGCTATTGGTCAAACCGTCGTAATTTAAGTTTGACTTCGAGATTAAATGAAATTTACTCAGTCATTTCTCGAATTGAAAGTACCTACAAGTAGGTATTTATGTGGGTAATAAACCCTTAAAAGGGTACTTTCAGATTCCCACTCTAACTATGCTAATTGTCGAGTCAAAGCTTACTTTAAAAAGTCAACAGAATGTTTATTTTCAAATTTAAGCATAATTAGCAATGTAGGACACATGCAACCTGTTTGATCATTAAAATAACTTGGTAACTAATGTAAGAACATGGCCCAACATGTTCAACTCGACAATTTTTAGTTTAAACCCGGATCGGAACCGAAAGTCGCATAAATTGACTTCTGCGTTGACTTTCAGTTCTGACCCGTTTATGCATGTTTAAGATCTGCCTTAGAGCTTATTTTGGACCAGGTTTCACATAAGTATAACTCTCTGAGATTATACAACTTGGTTCATTACTTATCCGGTTCATATGCATGTTTCCGATTAATGCTTAAATGTTGACTATTATGCCCTTTTGACTATAAAACGTGATTTTTGAAAAAGTAAAAGAGTAGAAACCTTATTTACTAATTTATAAACTTGCACCTAAAATTTGACATTAGTTTGAGGTCTAGATTAGTAGTTATGCTCAATAGCGTAATTTAAAAGCTTTAAGTTATTTAAACGGCGTAATTAGCGTATAACCTATTTAAACCCACTTTTTGATATCAAACTTTTTACCCACTGATGTAATATAATATTTTGGGATTTTTGAAAATTTTTATTTAATTTTTGGCTGAGCATAACATAGGTCTCTAAGTTTAATTCGGTTAATGCCGGTTTTGCCCTTTTAAGCCATAAAATGAGTTTTACAAATCCTTTTGACCCCAAACCTTTTTCTACTGATTTTATTTGATAAATAAAATATTTTGAGCCTTCTGGAATTATAAAAATATCAGCTTTCCTTTGAAAACCCGGAAATGGCTCCAAATTGCCTTTTTAAGCATTTTAACGCATAGTATATACTAAAACCATATTAAACATATAAGGTTGATACCTACTGATATTGTTAGTATATTTTTATATATTAACAGTAAGTAAAAGTTTTTAAACTCAGGTTTCCAGTTTTGACCTTTTAAGCCTAAGTGAAATTACCAAAATACCCCTAAGGTTCATAGTTTGGTTTTAAGTGATAAAATTCACATATAGGTCATACCCTACTGTTATAACTTATTAAATTAAGTGTGTTTACTGTATAAATCAGACTTGTAACTCAGATTACTAATTAAACTCTTTTATAATCTTTTAAATGACCAAATTGCCCTTATGAGGCATAAGTTGAGTTTAAATTCGTTCGGGGCATAATAGAAGATACCTTACTGATATCACAATATGTTTAAGGCATATTAACTCAGGGAACTTGCATATGACTCTTATGATTACCCGTGACGCCCTTTTCGCGTTCGGTTCGGTTTATGTAACTAGTATGCATAAATTGACCGAAACGGGTCAAACCTTATCATCCTTGTCTCAAAATCCAGAATGTATTTAGTATACCCATATTATACAAGTCTTCAAACTTGTCGGGTCTAAATCACATTATGTCCGGTCTTCGCTTAATCGTGCGTTTGAACCGTATCTTCCTTAAAAACTAACCGGTCTAAGTTTAGGCTTAAATAAAGACCCGTTAGAAATCTAATAGGTTATTATAAACCTTTGTTCCAGAATAGAAGAACAAGTAAAAGCTACCTTCACTCGCTAATTGTGATTTATACTTACAAAGGTAAATACTTTTAACTTATTTTCCCTATACGGGCTTGGGGTACGGTATATAAAATACCGCTTGGTCCGGCATTGAATCTTTAATCGAATAGAGGTTAAATCCTTGAGATGCTATGTTTTGAAATGTTTTGTTTGCTTAAAGCCTTTGGGGGGTTAATGACCATGTCCCGGATATCCTTGGCATCATCTTACGAGATGGCCACGACCTAAGCACGGGGTGTAGGCGTACACCCGTCAGTGCCTAACCAAATACTGTGGTGTGTCTATTAATCTTTAACCCGGTCTACGGATCGGGCTACTGAACGCATAAGTAACATGTAATTCACTTACAATATTATATTTACATAATTATCCCAAGTTATAAAATGTTTTGTGCCACGTGCATTCAAATAAATTTTCAAACCTTTTCAAAATGAGTCAGTTAATTTGTATTTACCAGTGTAAACTGACGTATTTTCCAAAAGGTTAAGTGCAGGTACTACTCGTACTAGGCTGGCTGTCTTCTAGCGTCCACAATAAGTCTCGCAAGCTTGGATGTCAATAAAACTGTTGAACAATAACTTCTTTTATTTTGATCCGCCTGTGGATCCGTTTCTACTATTTCATGATATTTAATATTACAATTTATTAAAGTTGAAATGAATCTATCTTTGCTTACGCTGTGCATTTATATATTGTGTTGTTTGACTTATGATGATATCAACTACGTCACGATACTCCCCACCGGGCCCACCGGTAATACGTGGAAATATCGGGGTGTGACATCGCATCACTGTTGTCGGGAGTGTTAACATGTTTTCAGATGTTAACAAGGATCTGAATTTCTTTTAAACAGGTCTTACCATCATAGCTAGGTCTTTAATGACATTCAAGCTAGGTTATACCTTTTAAGATTCTCTTTTAATATGTATACTGGCAGGAAAGGAATGATATTTTTTTTTCAGGATTTCTATTATAATTATCCTTGATTTAGTTAAAATATAACTATGGCACAAAAAGGCCAACTCACAAGGGCAACTTTAAATTATAAACCATGATTTTGTAGAATCAAGGTATTTAGGCTTGAACGTTGTTCATTGCCTTTTCTTGACAGGGAGTTGTAGGCTACGACTGTCGTTTGTCTTATATGACAATGAATATGGCCAGTAAGCATTACATCCCTAATGGATGCTCAATTCACAAAATAGGAAAGGATTTCGGGAGAACCCAATATAAAGATGATTTATGCGATTTTATCGAATCACATTTGCTAGAAATGTTAACATGCTTACAGATGTTCACAAGGATTTGAATCTTTTGAATAGGTTCTACCATCTTGGCCTTGTCTGAAATGACATATAGGCTAGGTTTACCTTTAAGATTCTTTTTTTAATATTTAACGCAAAACAATCCTAAATTGAGATGTTAATTAGGATCTGAATCTAATTGAGGAACTACCATCTTGGCCCTTTCTTAAAATGACACAGGGGCTAGGTCTTGTCCTTTTTAGGTTTTTGCCATTTTATTACAATGGTAGATCTTATAAAAGGAATGTTATTATTATGTTCATATATGATGATATAAATAAAATTTAGACGAAACATTCCAATGATTCCAAAGGAGGTACAGAATTGCCCTAAACGGGGCTTGAAAGAATGATGTTGTCCATGAAGGGACTGAAAGATACGTATGCCATTATAAGGACTTACTAAGGAAACGAACTTCAGTAAAAGGAGTTTCTTCTTCATTTTATTTCTGATTGTTTTCTCCTTGGTTGCACGTTTATCCTAGTCGCAGTACGAAGCTCGGCCTTTCCTAGGCTTCAATTGGGGAGAATTTCCATTACGGCTTCTTTGCTTGGCGACATATTAAAATATATAGAATTGAAAGCAATAATTCTCCGAATAGAGATGAGAGTATTCCTATCTTAAGTCTAGACTCAGAAGGTCAAGGAATGTGCTACTGTGTCATTGAGATTAAACACAAAAGGCTAGTGTTTAATTCACTCAATGTTGGCTCTGATACCAACCTGTCACACCCCGATATTTCCACGTATTACCGGTGGGCCCGGTGGGGAGTATCGTGACGTAGTTGATATCATCATAGTCAGACAACACAATTTAAATGCACATCGGAAGCAAAAGATAAAATACTACAAACCGATATAAAGTAATATCAAAGTATTACAAACGGAATGTAAAGGATCCACAGGCGGATCAATAAAAGATGATTGTTCAACAGATCTTAACATCTAAGCTTGCGAGACTCTTTATTGATGCTAGGAGTAGCCAGCCTATTCCGATTAGTACCTGCACTTAGCCTTTTTGGGAAAATACGTCAGTTTATACTGGTAAATACAATTAACTGACTCATTTTGAAAATGTTTTTAGAAAATTGATTTGAATGCACGTGGCACAAAACTTTTTATAACTTGGGATAATTATTTATATATAAACTTGTAAAAGAATTACATGTTCGTTATACGTTCAGTAGCCCAGATTGACGCTGGGTTAAAGATTAATTGATACACCACATGATATAGTCCCGCGGTGAGTTATTCTCGTAACCGGCGGTTATACCTTATTATTTATATATGCACTGTCGGGTGTACGCCTACACCCCGTGCTTAGGTCATGGCCATTTTGTAAAATGACGCCAAGGATATCCGGGACATGGTCATTAACCCCCCAAAGGCTTTAAGCAAACAAAACAATTTAAACGGGACATTTCAATAAATTAACCTTCATACAATTTAAAATTCAATGCCCGACCAAGCGGTATTTTATATACCGTACCCCAAGCCCGTATAGGGAAAATAAGTTAAAAGTATTTACCTGAGCAAAATATAAATTCAATCCCAGCCGTATATCAAATCAGCAAGTACAGGTAGCTTTTACTGGGCTCCTAAATCTGGAACGAAGGTTTTTAATAACCTATTAGATTCCTAACGGGTCTTTAATTAAGCCTAAACTTAGACCGGTTAGTTTTAAAAAGAAGATACGGTTCAAAGCGCATGGTTATGCGAAGACCGGATTAGAATGTGGTTTAGACCCGACAAGCTTGTATATACTTGTTTAGTATGGGTAAACTAAACACATTCTGGATTTTGAGATAGAAATGATAAGGTTTGACCCGTTTCGGCTAATTTATGCAAACTAGTTACATAAGCCGATCCGAACGCGAAAAGTGCGTAACGGGTAACCACATGAGTCATGAACAGGTTTCCTAAGTTAATATGCCTTTAATAGGTTGTGATATCAGTAGGATACCTTCCATTATGCCCAAAACGAATTTAAAACCAATTTATGCCCCGTAGGGGTATTTTGGTCATTTTAAAGGTTATAAGAGAGGTTAAATATTAATCTGAGGTTTAGGTCTAATATAATCAGTAAAATAATTAATTTAATAAGTTATATCAGTAGGGTATTACATATATGTGAAATTTATTACTTATAACCAAACTATGCACCGAAGGGGCATTTTGGTAATTTCACTTAAGCTTTAAAGGTCAAAATTAGAATTCTGAGTTTAAAACTTTTGCCTACTGTTTAATTATGAAAATTTACTTAAAACATCAGTAGGTATCAAACCTTATATGTTAAAAATAGTTTTAACTTATACTAGGCGTTAAAAACGCGTAAAAAGGCGATTTTAAGCGATTTCCGTGTTTTATAAGAAAAGCTGATATTTTTATCATTCCAAAAAGCTTAAAATGTTTTATTTATCATATAAAATTAGTAGCAAAAAGTTTGGTATCAAAATGTTATGTAAAACTCATTTTATGGCCAAAAGGGCAAAACCGACAATTACCGAAACATGGCTAGAACGCTATGCTATGCTCAGCCTAAAAATAAATAAAAATCTTCAAAAATCCCAAAATATTATTTTACATCAGTAGGTAAAAAGTTTGGTATCAAAAATTGGGTTTAGATAGGCTTTATGCTAATTACGCCGTTTAATTAATAAAAGCTTTTCATTTACGCTAATGAGCATAACTCCTAATCTAGACCTCAAACTGATGTCAAATTTTAGGGACAAGTTTATAAATCAGTAATGAAGGTTTCTATCCTCTCACATTTTAAAAAATTTCGTTTTAAGGTTAAAAGGGCATAATAGTCAACATTTAGGCATTTAACGGAAACATGCATATGAATCGGATAACTAAGGAACCAAGTTGTATAACCTCAGAGGGTTACATTAACCTATAACCTGGTCCTATAGGAATCCTAAGGCATATCTAAACTAAGCTAAATCGGGTCAGAACTGAAAGTCAAAGCAAAAGTCAACTTTTGTGACTTTCGGTTCCGAACCGAGCCTAAACTTAGAATTGTCGGGTTGAACATGCTTAGACATGTTCAACTAATATTTACCAAGTTATTAAAGTGAGAAAAACTGATTTTATGGCTTCTATACTAATAGTTATGAATTTTATTTAAAACTAACCTGTTTGACTTTTATTTGACCCGACAATTTAACTAAGTAAACGTGGTAATTAGGAGGTGCCCTTTTGAGGGTTTAACACCTACCTAATTATGGTCACGTAGCCATGTTCGTTACGAACAATGGCTCAACCGTTTAAAAGTCAAAGCGTTTATCGAAACACTTGACTTTTCGGCTCCAAACGCTAAACAATTAAACTAAGCACGAAAGGACACTTACAAAGCGTCCAAGCAAGGAGGTTTTGATCCTAAATTCTCAGGTATGAAGAGCAAGGTCTCCAACTTAGAGAATTTAGAAATCAAGTGTGGGTTTGGCAAGAATGAAGTGGGGTATTTATAGGTTTTTGAGAACCGTTAAGATCGTTCCTCGATAACCGAGCCTTGATCTGGACCGTACACTTCATACCCACTATTTTCTAATACTATGGGTGCCCAAGGATTGAAGAAATACCATTTGCAAGTGCTGGATCAAGCTGGAACAGGCTGTAAATGGTTGTAAACTGATTTTTCCATCTCTGATGGACTCACACGGCCCGCGTAAGAGTAAAGGTGGGCTTACGCGGCCCGCCTGAGAGGTCTGATCAGCACATAAGTTTCAGAAATGGCAGTTTTGGTCCCTGTTTGCATATAAGGCCCTTTTTGACACATCTAAGGCCCGTTAAACTCATGTCAAGGCTCTATTATGATGCTTAAACATAGGGGACATGAAACATGCTCAAAAACATGTCGGATGTCGGTTCGTTTGGCCGTACGGTCACGTTGTTCGTCTAATTACGACGAAATACGAACGGACACGAAAAACGATCCAAACTACGCGACGAATGGAATTTTATCATGCCGAACACTAAAATAAAATATTTTAATGCTTACATAAATTTTTGGATGTCCGGATATATTCAGAACGGAAGATATGCGTGAAAATGCAAACTTGTGCACTTTTTGACACTTTTAGTCCCTGCATGACGTAAAAGTTTATTTTTGCGCACCAAACAACTCTAAGTCTATATCTAAGCTATTTAAAGGATAATTAGGGTATGTTTAACTCATGTTCATATTCCGGAAGGTCCGTTACCATACGAATCGACATACTTTTGCAGTTTGACGCAAATAGTCCTTTAATCGCACAAAGTGGCGCGAAATGTCGTTTAATGACATTCAAGCCTTCCTTCGCCCATAATGGGCATTCCCAAGCATGGGTTTACTTATTGCTATGCTCTCGATCACTTAAATGGTCACCAAAAGGCGTAGATTCAAAAGTTGACGCTTTAGGTCCCTCTAATGCGCAAACTTGCGCATATTATTATTTAATAGCATTGAAGCCTCATCTAATCCATATTAGGAATTCTTGAGAGTATTATTAAACATCACGATGCCTCGGGTTCGCAAAAAGGTCATTCAGAGGTATAATTAAACATATTGACACTTTTAGTCCCTCTAACTTGCAAAGTTGCGCGTAACTTTACTTATAGGCATAAAAACTTTAGACGGCCAGTGTTTGGCATTCCCGATAGTATAATCAAATATCATGAAGCTCCCGGTTTGTTAAAAGGTCACTCAAAGGTAAGAATTAACATGTTGACGCTTTTAACCCTTCATTGCGCAAACTTTCAATTAATTACGCGAACAGCTATACTCCATCAACAAGTGAATGATTTGTGAATATAAATACCGTACGAGGTTATTCAGAAACTTATTTTAGGTATACAAACACTTCCAATCCTTTCATAATCAAGGTTTTCAATTTTTTGAAAAATTAGTCCCTTAAATTTACTATTTGACTTCATTAGGGTTTATTACACGTGTCAATACATCATTGGACGTGATTTTACGAGGTGTTACAGCAAGTGTGCTGAAGAAGACAAAATAATTTTGCTTCTAATTTATTTAAAAACTCAGCCTTAGAATGGTGGAACACTATCCTCCAATCAAGAGGAAGTGATAGGGTATATAACATGGAATGGGAAGAATTTAAGAATATGGTAGAAAGGAAATTTTGCCCTCCCAATGAAAAGGAACATATAGCAAATAAGTTTCTGAACCTCAGGATGACCGGGGTAGATAGTAAGGGGTATACTACCACATTCTTTGAATATGCTAAAATAGTACCAACCCTTGCATCACCTGAACCAGTATTAATCTCCCATTACATCTGGGGGTTAATTGGAGAGATTAGACATGTAGTCAAGGCATCTAGACCTCAAACTATAGAAGAAGCTGTAGAACTAGTAAATACCTTAACGGATGAGTTAATCCGTACTAGAGAAGAAGACCAGAGGAGAAACCTAGCCCAAAGATTTACCCAAGAATTCCGTTCTGGGAATTACAACCGTAGAAATATGGGTTCTACCTCTGCACCATTCTGCAAGGTCTGCAAGAAAAAGCATTCGGGAAAATGCTTCACTCACTGCAATTTCTGCAAGGCACCAGGACACAAGGAAGAAGATTGCAGAAGAAAATCTAGTAATGGACTGTGCTTTAACTGTGGGGAAAAAGGACATATCAAGCCAAACTGTCCGAAATTGGCTCCAGCTGCGAACAACAAGAACACTAAAAACACTAGAGCATTCGTTCTGACTGCAAATGAAACCAAGATGATTCCAGACGTGATAGCCGGTACATTTTTAGTTAATGATGTTTTTGCTAAAGTATTATTTGACTCTGGTGCAAACCAAAGTTTTATTAATACTTCATTTTGCAAACTTCTAAATCAGTCATTAACTAAACTACCACAAGAATTTCTAGTAGAGACAGCTAATGGAGAAACTATTAGGATTTCTGAAATCATGCAGGGAGCAAGAATAGAGTTTTTAAATCAAAAGTTTATGGCAAACCTTTATCCCATGAATCTGGCAGGATTTGATGTCGTTTTAGGAATGGATTGGTTAATAGCCAATAAAGCTAGTATTTTATGTGATCAAAAGTCAATTCAAGTAGATTCACCAAAAGGTGAAAAGATCACTATTAAAGGAGATAAGCCCTCTAGATCCACTAAATTCATCTCTGTGATGAAAACTGCAAGTTATACAAGAAAAGGATCTATAGTGTATTTGATTTCTATAATCACTAACACTAAAGGAAAAGAATTAAAAGACATTCCAGTAGTGTCTCAGTTTTCAGATGTATTCCCAGAAGAATTACCAGGATTACCACCAAACAGAGAAGTTGAATTCAGAATTCACCTACTACCAAGAACAGCACCAATTGCCAAAGCACCTTACCGTTTGGCACCCGCAGAAATGCAGGAACTGAAGAAACAATTAGACGAATTACTGGAAAAAGGATTCATACAGCCAAGCTCATCGCCATGGGGAGCGCCAATATTATTCATTAAAAAGAAGGACGGATCAATGCGTATGTGCATTGACTATCGTGAATTGAACAAGGTCACGATTAAGAATCGGTACCCATTACCGAGAATCGATGATCTGTTCAATCAACTGCAAGGAGCTCGATTTTTCTCTAAAATCGATTTAAGGTCAGGATATCATCAATTAAAGGTACCGGAAGAGGATATTCCTAAGACCGCCTTCAGAACAAGGTATGGCCATTATGAATTTACTGTCATGCCATTTGGTTTAACCAACGCCTCAGCCGCATTTATGGACATGATGAACCGAATATGTAAGCCATATTTGGATAAATTCATAATTGTCTTTATAGATGATATTCTCATTATTCTAAAAGTAAAGAAGATCATGCAAAGCATTTGCACTCACTTTTAAGTCTATTAAGAAAGGAAAAGCTTTATGCTAAATTTTCAAAATGTGAATTTTGGTTAGAACAGGTACAGTTTCTTGGACACTTAGTCAACCATGAAGGAATTCATGTGGACCCAACAAAAATTGAGGCAATTACTAAATGGAAAACCCCTGAGTCACCAACCGAGGTTAGAAGTTTCTTAGGATTGGTCGGTTACTATAAAAGATTTATTCGAGATTTTTCTAGAATAGTCATTCCTTTAACTAAGTTAACATGTAAATCCATTAAGTTTGAATGGGGACCAAAATAGGAAGAAGCTTTTAGAATTCTTAAGCAAAGATTAACCCATGCACCCATACTAGCATTACCAGAAGGAACTAAAGACTTTGTAGTCTATTGTGACGATTCTAAACTAGGTTATGGATGTGTATTAATGCAACGTCAAAAGGTTATAGCTTACGCCTCTAGACAACTTAAAAATCATGAAGAGAATTATTCAACCCATGATCTAGAATTAGGAGCCATAATTTTTGCCCTTAAGATTTGGAGACATTACCTTTATGGTAGTAAGTTTACCATATTCACTGATCATAAAAGTTTAAGGTATGTTTTCGGGCAAAAGGAGTTGGATATGAGACAAAGACGCTGGATGGAGATGCTTAGTGATTATGATTGTGATATCCAGTATCATGAAGGAAAGGCAAATGTAGTGGCTGATGCTTTAAGCCGAAAGTATCATGAAGAGTCAAAAAGGGTACGTTCTCTTAAATTAAATCTACAAGTAGATTTAAATGATCAAATTAGAAAAGCACAAAAATCAGTAATCAAGGATGATACTGAAAAACTAAAAGGTATGATTAAAGAATTAGAACATGGAACAGATGGAATTTGGAGGTTCCATAAGAAGAGAATATGGATACCTAAAATAGGAAACCTACGTCATCGTATATTAGAAGAAGCCCATAAATCTAAATATACAATACATCCTGGAAGTGATAAAATGTATCAGGATTTAAGAAATATTTTTTGGTGGATAAGAATGAAAAAGGACATAGCAGCTTATGTTTCAAAATGTTTAACCTGTTCACAAGTTAAAGCTGAACACCAGAAACCCTCGGGTCTATTGCAACAGCTAGAAATGCCAGTGTGGAAATGGGAATTAATAACAATGGATTTTGTTACCAAATTACCCAAAACAAGGAAAGGTAATGATACAATCTGGGTGATTGTAGATCGGCTAACCAAGTCCGCCCATTTCCTACCAATAAAGGAAACTTTTAGTATGGAACAATTAGCTAAATTGTATGTAAATGAAATCGTTTCATTAGATGGAATACCTTTATCAATTGTTTCTGATAGGGATAGCCGTTTTACCTCTCATTTTTGGACAAGTTTCCAAAAAGCAATGGGAACCAAGTTAAATCTGAGCACAACTTATCATCCTCAAACGAACGGACAAAGCGGAAGAACAATTCAGACAATGGAGGACATGCTTAGAGCTCGTGTAATTGATTTCGGAGGTAATTGGGACGATCACTTACCTTTAATAGAATTTTCTTATAATAATAGTTATCACACAAGTATCAACGCTGCACCATTCGAAGCACTTTATGGACAAAAGTGCCGAACCCCAGTCTGTTGGTCAGAAATTGGGGAAAAATAACTATCTGGACCTGAGATAGTACAAGAGACAACCGACAAGATTATTCAAGTCAAAGAACGATTAAAAACAGCACGTGATCGACAGAAGAGCTATGCTGATAACCAACGCAAACCATTGGAATTTCAAGTAGGAGACAAAGTATTGTTGAAAGTCTCTCCTTGGAAAGGAATAGTAAGATTCATCAAAAGAGGAAAGCTAAGTCCCAGGTATATTAGACCTTTTGAGATTATTAGAAAAATAGGACCTGTAGCCTATCAGCTACAATTGACAGAGGAAATGGCAGGAATACATGATGTATTTCATGTATCTAATCTCAAGAAATGCTTAGCTGATGAATCGCTAATGGTACCTCTTAAGGATATAGAGGTAAATGAACAACTCAAGTTTGTAGAAAGGCCTCTACAGATTGAAGACAGGAAAGTTAAGAACCTCAAGCATAAGAGAATAGTTCTGGTCAAAGTGAAGTGGGACTCCAAAAGAGGACCTGAGTACACATGGGAGCTTGAATCAGAAATGCAAAGGAAATATCCACACTTGTTCTAGTATATCTCGAGGACGAGCTCTAAAACAAGGTGGGGAGGATATAACAACTCTAAAAGAAAATCGACACCCTCATAAATTTTCCGACACCCAAATATATTTTAAAAATATCCCAATATGTCCAAAAATACACCCCATATGGGAAAACGGGCCCCGAATACCTTAAATATTATTAAAAATAATGTTTTTGGGGTTTAGGCGGGCCGCGTAAGGCACCCCTTAACCCTTAAACGGGCCGCTAGAGATCAAAAGTGTGGCGCAGCCCGGTGATGACACGTGTCCGACTCGTGTTGAACCTATAAGCTGACCCGGATCAGCTACGATGTTGACTAGCGTTGACGCGGGCCGCGAGAAAGTCGGGTTTCAACCCTATAAATTGATTTGCTCGGCTTTCAGTCGAATTCGTCCAAAAGTTTCTTTCTTTCTCTCAATTTAACATAGTGTGCATTATACTCGGGTCTAATACCCCCCTAAATAACGAAGTTCTGCTCCGTTGTAAGTATCATAACCCCTGGATACGTATTAGATACTCTGCCCGATTGATCTAGGGTTCCGTAACGGCTGTCGTGGTTCTGCCCGACGTAGTCGTTGGAATGCCGTCTCGGGGAGGGTATTACTAATGTTAAAATGGGTTATTATACTAACACGTGTGCTTTTGTGTAAATTATAGATAATTCTCAGGAAACCCTAAAGGATAATCTAAGACAGCAATGTGAGTTAATCCGTTTTTTTGTAAACTTTTTGTTAACTGTTTTTACAAAACCTCATACGATTAATTATATATTAAACAGTTAATGAGTATTTGTAAGGATACAATTATCGTGGGTATGTTGGAGTTTTGTATACAACATTTGTTACTAGAGGGGTAACATTTCCATAAGTCGGGTCTGACAGTACCACGGGTGATAATTGATATGACTTGGAAACAAATAATATTGTGAGATCGCCCTCAATACTGTATAATGGTTTTTATTAAATCTTGATTAAACTAGGAATCACTCACCAGTATTTCCCACTGACAAAATGTTTTTAAACGCGTTTCAGGTAACAAATTGTGAAAGCCAAATAGAAGCCTGCTGGACAGCACTGAAGGCTTGGAAAAGTGGCAATAAAGTTACCTAAAATAAAATAGATGTTTTATTAAATAAAATAGGATTTATTCCTATGAAAATGTGTGTACTGCAAACTTGGGTTTTATCCTATGTGTTTAATATTATGAAAATGTGGTATTTTACTCTGATTCAATATTTCCTAACTACGGTCCTGATGAAAATTCCGCTGCCAAATTAGACAAACACGCAATACCACCAAAACTGGCTCGCGGCAGCCCGTTCCCGGGGATTAGGGATCGGGGGTTGCGACAGTTTGGTATCAGAGCCACTGGTTATAGTGAAGTAGGTTTTAAAACGTTTTTATAAAACCAGACTATAACCGAACGGTTCAGAAAACGACCATGACACTCAGCTCCAGATTGCAAGGTTCCTCTCTCGTTTACTTATTGCATAGCATATCTAGTATACACTACTGTATAATGTTGCATGCGATTACACACACTTAACATTTTAGACTGAAATCATGTGTATTTACCTGAGTTATGTGATTAATAGAGTCACAGTGCTATATTCCGTTAGATTTTCTTGGTTTATAATCGAGGTGTTTTGTCTTGTTGTGAGAATTTGAGGAACCTTTTTGACATGAGTTAGGAGGAACTGAGATAAACATGCAAATCGCATTTCTATTATGGGTGCACACATAATAGCAATGTGGGGTGCATGTGAGTCCTAGTGAGATCTAACGAGTGTGAGAGGGGTTCCGCCCTGTTGTTTGGTGAAAATTTGGTAGTTTGTAGAAGTCATCGTGAGGTTTGACTCCTACCTTATCTCGACTCTTAACCCTTGTCCTCTTCTTATATATAATCATGAGCGGACGGGGTCACGAACGTGGACACATTGCTATGACTCAGGCAGAGTTGACTGACCTGATCAATACCTGTGTGGCTGAGGCTTTGGCAGCCTATCAAGCTGGTACGATATGTGCCAATTACCCTTTATCCTTGTGTCACGTACACAACTCTTACCCGTGTGTTGTGTTTTCTTTCATTCTTAGGTCAGCAAGCTAATCCGCATCAAAACAATCCACCTACTTGTACGTTCATGGATTGTAAGCCACAGACCTTCAGTGGGACTGAAGGGGCTGTGGAACTCCTACGCTGGTTTGAGAAATCCGAATAAGTGTTTGCGATGTGTAACTGTCCTGTCGGGGACAGAGTGAAGTATGCTTCGGGCACCCTCCAGGATGGTGCCTTGACATGGTGGAATGCCTAGGTCCAGATGTTGGGTATCGACATGGCGAATGCCACTACTTGGGATGATTTTAAGGAGTTGATGAGGGAGGAGTATTGCCCTCCTGATGAGATTCAGAAGCTTGAGAACGAATATTATGATCTGAAGATGGTGGGGGTCAGAGATTGAGGCATACACGAAACGGTCCCATGAGTTAGCTATTATGTGCCCGAACTTATCACGACCCCCACACCGAAGAATCGAGTTGTACATCAAGGGATTGGCCCCACAGGTGAAGAGTTATGTCACTGCTGCAAATCTTAACAATCTCAGATCATCCGTTTAGCTCACAAGATTACTGACCAAGAGGTTGAACGAGGCTCATTGTCGCCACGTGTTTCTGCCACTACCTCTGCTGCTACAGCTACCACACCTGCTAGTGATAACAAGCGTAAATGGAATGATGCTGACAAAGCAACCAGTGCCAGTCAATCTCAGAAAAGGCCTGACAACAGTATCAACCGCAGCTTTAGCCAGTCGTCTTCTGTGAATCAGAATCAGAGTAACAATTCAAACAGGGTTCCTACGCGGGAAAGCTACCAAAGTGTAATAAGTGTATGTTCCACCATCGCGAGCCGTGCACCCGGGTATGTCACAGGTGCAACAAAGTGGGTCATATGGCTAAAGATTGTAGGGTCTGGTTCCCAAAGCAGCCGCAGCAACAGGAGAGGCAGCAGCCTCAATAGAATCAGGGAAATCGTAAGAGATGTTTTCAGTGTGGTGATGAGGGTCATTTTAAGCAGGATTGCCCTCAGCTTAATCAGAATGCTGGAAACAACAACATTGGGAATAACAACAATGGGAACAATGGTGGGAACGGGGCACGTGGAAGAGTATTTACTATTGGTGCCGGGGAAGCTCGCAATGATGGCAACGTTGTGACCGGTACGTTTTCTGTGAACGATGTTTTTGCTTCTGTTTTATTCGACTCTGGTGCCGATTGGAGTTATGTGTCTTTGGGGTTCAGTCGTCAGTTAGGGCTGACTCCCACACCTCTTGTAAATAAGCATGTAGTAGAATTAGCTGATGGTCAATCAATAGAAGCTTCTCATGTTATGTTTGGTTGTAAACTTGATCTCATGGGTCAAGTGTTCGACATTGACCTACTCCCCGTCACTCTTGGAAGCTTTGATGTGGTCGTTGGTGTAGGATCGTTGTGCGACCTGAATGAGTCGTTCAGAAGAGTTTGAATCCGAATCAAAGGCGGAATTCAGAGAAACGGACTTGTTTATAGCTCGATTCAATTTAAATGTCTCTATTATTGATATAACAGTGATTTACAACCAGGAGACAATTCGGCAGCACTTCGTTACCGAATCAGAAAAGTTACAAATGACAAACCAAGTCCCTCTATATATAGGCATGTGATTTCGCACAGAATAACCAAAGGTAATTTCATGCGAAATAACCACTGGTAATTTCGTACGAAATAGCCTTTGGCTATTTCGTGCGAAAAAGCTAATACATTCACAAAACTTAGTTTCTAGCATCCTGAGCACTGGTTTATCCTATCTTGTTACACGACTCGATACAAGACGAAGTCGACAGACATAGTGCACTAACAGACTCCCCCTTGGATGTTGACGAAGTCTTCAGTGTCAAGTCTTTAGCATGACACATCTTCAGTCTTGATCAGTCTTCAAACTCTTTCCGAATTGTCTAACATTGTAAGCATCCATCAATTTTTATCTTCTTCGATCAGCTTCTATCTTTGAATGTTATACCAGAATCTGACTCTGTCTCAAACATTAACATCTTTTAGAAACACTTTTTCCAGGCTCCCCCTTTCGTCAAGCTTCCATGCTTTAGGGATCGACACCTTGCTTTCTGGTTACAAACTCCCCCTTACATTGAGCTTGTCTTCAGACTCCCCCTTAGACTTAGCTGTCGGGATCGTAGTCTGGAATCACATCTGCAACACTCAAACATTTATAAGTAACAATATTTTGAATTTCAAAGATCAAATATCCTGGCTCTTTAGCAGATTTTAACAATCTAAGAATCCAACTCCCTCACAATTAATCATCCAAGTCCAACTTAATGACCTTGGAGATATCACAAACTGTTTTTTATTTTTATTAAAACTTCAAGTTTCAAATTAATGAACTTGTTTATTTTCAGAAACACAATCAGCATACTTAGATTTTGAAACTCAGCATCCTAAACATCGGTTGTCGAAAATAAAGTAGAATCAATATCTTTTTGTATTTTTCTGAAACATAAAGCGGTAAAGAAATATTTACAAACATATTTACAGACAATATTTTTTGTTTGAATTTGCGTCAGAGGATCATATCAGTTTCAGACAAGTCACAAGTACCGTTGAGCTTAGTTACACATTAAGAATTAAACAATTCAGTTAGATTGTCGATATACTGATCCACTTAAATTTTCACACAAATTTCAACTGATTCAGGATATGAATTAGGTGTATTAAAGACTTAAACTCATTTATGTGTCCCACCTCTTGAATATACTCCCGTATCCAGATCCCAATATTCAGTCTTACAGGTGAGTATACCTAGATGATATCTGTTAAGGGTTAAATGCGAGACCGTGAGAGCTCAGGCTATTGCTTCTGCAAAATCAGAGAGATGACGGTTCGACTTTTGGTGTGTTCCCTTTAGAGAATCTTTTCTTCAATAGCACATGATTAGCATTTTGCAATGTTTCATCATTTTTTATGCTGAGGGTAGTGCTTTATATCAAGCAAGTGAAAAGTATTATACGGGGACTAGGCCATTGCTTCCGCATTATCAGAAGTCCCGGAATAATACCCCAGATATCACTAAGCATAAAGACCTAGTATCTCAGAAAGAGGGGTCCTTCAAACGAGATTTCAGGGGTTACCTATGTATTCAAGTAGCATTCCCCACAAAACAAGCAAGTTTGAATTTATGTTTATATCCCGAAAAAGTTTACTAAATGTATAAAAATCTATCGGCATATCATCAGTGAGACCGTTTAACGCTATTTAATCATTACATTTCTTTAGCATACTGTAACTGTCTACTGATGTACTATCATTTCCTCTTTTTACACAAAAACTCTTTTTCAATTTTATCATGTTTTTGGCTTTTTCAAATTTTCAAATGTTTTTGTATTTTCTGACAATATTACCCCCCCCCCCCCCTCAAAAATGAAAAATCATTTAAAGAAAATTTGACAAACCGATACTGGTAACTTTGTCTCGCCATCCATTTTCTGCTTCTCATGCTCTGTTTTGTAGAAAATAACATACCCCCATGATTTACAACACATTGATTTTTTACAGTTTGAAAACCGTTTTTCAATCTTGTGAAATTAATCGTGTTTGTTCAGCCGTGAGGGTTTCGGCATATTCAAACAACATATTTTTGAATTTTTGGATTTTTGACAAATTTAAAAACACACATATTTTTTATTTTTAAATTTTTTAAATTTTTTCAATTTTTAGGGTTTTTGAAATATTATTTATTTATGTACAGAAATCATCAAACTCCCTGTTTAACCATTACAGGGTTCAGCAGCCTCCTCTTCCCCTCGTGCCAGGCTACTCCGATTTCCATTCTTACAATCTGCAATTTCTTTGAGCACCTGCACATTTACAATTACTCAATTATTTGAACAATTTAGCCCAGGTCTGTTGAACCTTAGGCATATCAACACAATATGCTTCATTCAACTTCGGAAAATCTTTGTCATTTTGAACAAAGACTTTGTCAATTTTGACTTCAACTTTTTCATCATTTACCGAAGCAACTTGTTCCTTAACACTCCATGTTTGACCTTTTGGAGTACCTCTTTTGTAAAAATTTGAACATTTTGATTTTGAACAACAACTTTTGGTTTCAAAACTGATTTGGTTTTGTTGTGTCAACAGTTGTTTTCCAACTTTGTGTTGTTCTTAATCTGGGTGTGTGAGAATTCCAGGTCTGTCTAGGATCGAACCTATTCGGGTTTGATTTCCAAGTTTGGTTCGAAACAAACTTGTTTGTGTTGTACCTCCAAGTTTGTTTTGAATCAAATCTGGTTGACCTCTGTTTCACATTCTCAAATTTTTGTTTTCGAACATTATCAGACTCCTTTTTCAACTCAACATCAACAGGTTTCAGATTTTGACACTTGCGTGCAAGATGTCCAATTTGATCACATTTAAAACATGTTCACTTTGAAACATCTTTGACCTGTGATTGTTGCTTTTTATTTTAATCATAGAACTCTTCATTAGACTGATGCCTAAATTGGAGTTCTTTCTTTTCTTCAGAACTTGTTCCGTGAACAAAATTCATCTTTGCCTGATAATTCGGTGTTTCATTTCTTTTCCAATTATGTTTCTTTTTATAACCCAACCCAGCCTTCATGTTTTTCTTCTTGAAACCAGGTTTGTTATAAAAAGTTTTATGACCTTTTCCAACAAATTTTGAAATTTCAGATTTTTCAATCTCAACCATTTTGAAAACTTTATCAATCTTTTCTGAAATCACATTCTGAATCGGGAATACAACATCTAAGAATAATTTGTCCGATCCAATCATGGTATAAACCAATCCTTTTGAATCATCATCCAGATTTTTCTCAGATTTTGAGTTTTTCAGATATCCATCATGAAAATTACCTTCATTTTCATCATGTGATTCAGATTTACCTGTATCAACCGACTCTTCTTTCAACACACTTTCAACGACCTTACCTACCACCTCTGAATCACTAGAATCATCAGATTTGGAATAGGTTACGTCAATGTTATCTCACAATTGATCTACCATGTTGAAAGCTTTTTCGACTTTTTCATCATCATAATATGCAAACTTTTCCGGTGGTGGAACTTGATGAAACTCTGAGCCAATGCCTTTCTTGTTTTGCTCAGACTCACCATCACCCGGTTTTATGTTGAAAATACGTTCAAGCACATATGATGACGCGTGATAACTTTTTAACTTGTTATTATCCTGTTCTAAATCAGCAATCTGACGTTTTAGCTTAGCAACATCCTCAATGTAAGAATTTACAACTTGTTGCTTTATTTCATACTGTCGCTTAAGCGTATTAGTTGTTTCAGAACAGTAATCCAATCTTGATTGAACAAATTTCAATTCACTTTTCACCTTTTCATATGACTCTTTTGTAATATGATATTCCAATTTTATCGAATCATATTCCTTTTTCATTTCTTGACAAACATTTTCTTTTTGATCACATTCTTCTGTCTTTTTCAAAACATTTTCTTTCAAAACTTCATTTTCTTTTTCTAACTTTTTACATTTTTCCGAAAGTTTTTCGTTATTATCTTTCAAAACTTTTTCATTTTCTAACATTTCTGAAACATAAAGCAGTAAAGAAATATTTACAAACATATTTACAGACAATATTTTTTGTTTGAGTTTGCGTCAGAGGATCATATCAGTTTCTGACAAGTCACAAGTACCGTTGAGCTTAGTTACACATTAAGAATTAAACAATTCAGTTAGATTGTCGATATACTGATCCACTTAAATTTTCACACAAATTTCAACTGATTCAGGATATGAATTAGGTGTAATAAAGACTTAAACTCATTTATGTGTCCCACCTCTTGAATATACTCCCGTATCCAGATCCCAATATTCAGTCTTACAGGTGAGTATACCTAGATGATATCTGTTAAGGGTTAAATGCGAGCCCGTGAGAGCTCAGGCTATTGCTTCCGCAAAATCAGAGAGATGACGGTTCGACTTTTGGTGTGTTCCCTTTAGAGAATCTTTTCTTCAATAGCACATGATTAGCATTTTGCAATGTTTCATCATTTTTTATGCTGAGGGTAGTGCTTTATATCAAGCAAGGGAAAAGTATTATACGGGGACTAGGCCATTGCTTCCGCATTATCAGAAGTCCTGGAATAATACCCCAGATATCACTAAGCATAAAGACCTAGTATCTCAGAAAGAGGGGTCCTTCAAACGAGATTTCAGGGGTTACCTATATATTCAAGTAGCATTCCCCACAAAACAAGCAAGTTTGAATTTATGTTTATATCCCGAAAAAGTTTACTAAATGTATAAAAATCTATCGGCATATCATCAGTGAGACCGTTTAACGCTATTTAATCATTACATTTCTTTAGCATACTGTAACTGTCTACTGATGTACTATCATTTCCTCTTTTTACACAAAAACTCTTTTTTGAATTTTATCATATTTTTAGCTTTTTCAAATTTTCAAATGTTTTTGTATTTTCTGACAATATTACTCCCCCTAAAATGAAAAATCATTTAAAGAAAATTTGACAAACCGATACTGGTAGCTTTGTCTCGCCATCCATTTTCTGCTTCTCATGCTCTATTTTGCAGAAAATAACATACCCCCATGATTTACAACACATTGATTTTTTACAGTTTGAAAACCGTTTTTCAATCTTGTGAAATTAATCATGTTTGTTCAGCCGTGAGGGTTTCGGCATATTCAAACAACATATTTTTGAATTTTTGGATTTTTGACAAATTTAAAAACACACATATTTTTTATTTTTAAATTTTTTCAATTTTTAGGGTTTTTGAAATATTATTTATTTATGTACAGAAATCATCAAACTCCCTGTTTAACCATTACAGGGTTCAGCAGCCTCCTCTTCCCCTCGTGCCAGGCTACTCCGATTTCCATTCGTACAATCTGCAATTTCTTTGAGCACCTGCACATTTACAATTACTCAATTATTTGAACAATTTAGCCCAGGTCTGTTGAACCTTAGGCATTTCAACACAATATGCTTCATTCATCTTCGGAAAATCTTTGTCATTTTGAACAAAGACTTTGTCAATTTTGACTTCAACTTTTTCATCATTTACCGAAGCAACTTGTTCCTTAACACTCCATGTTTGACCTTTTGGAGTACCTCTTTTGTAAAAATTTGAACATTTTGATTTTGAACAACAACTTTTGGTTTCAAAACTAATTTGGTTTTGTTGTGTCAACAGTTGTTTTCCAACTTTGTGTTGTTCTTAATCTGGGTGTGTGAGAATTCCAGGTCTGTCTAGGATCGAACCTATTCGGGTTTGATTTCCAAGTTTGGTTCGAAACAAACTTGTTTGTGTTGTACCTCCAAGTTTATTTTGAATCAAATCTGGTTGACCTCTGTTTCACATTCTCAAATTTTTGTTTTCGAACATTATCAGACTCCTTTTTTCAACTCAACATCAACAGGTTTCAGATTTTGACACTTGCGTGCAAGATGTCCAATTTGATCACATTTAAAACATGTTCACTTTGAAACATCTTTGACCTGTGATTGTTGCTTTTTATTTTAAGCATAGAACTCTTCATTAGACTGATGCCTAAATTGGAGTTCTTTCTTTTCTTGAGAACTTGTTCCGTGAACAAAATTCATCTTTGCCTGATAATTCGGTGTTTCATTTCTTTTCTAATTATGTTTCTTTTTATAACCCAACCCAACCTTCATGTTTTTCTTCTTGAAACCAGGTTTGTTATAAAAAGTTTTATGACCTTTTCCAGCAAATTTTGAAATTTTAGATTTTTCAATCTCAACCATTTTGAAAACTTTATCAATCTTTTCTGAAATCACATTCTGAATCGGGAATACAACATCTAAGAATAATTTATCCGATCCAATCATGGTATAAACCAATCCTTTTGAATCATCATCCAGATTTTTCTCAGATTTTGAGTTTTTCAGATATCCATCATGAAAATTACCTTCATTTTCATCATGTGATTCAGATCTACCTGTATCAACCAACTCTTCTTTCAACACACTTTCAACGACCTTACCTACCACCTCTGAATCACTAGAATCATCAGATTTGGAATAGGTTACGTCAATGTTATCTCACAATTGATCTACCATGTTGAAAGCTTTTTCGACTTTTTCATCATTATAATATGCAAACTTTTCCGGTGGTGGAACTTGATGAAACTCTGAGCCAATGCCTTTCTTGTTTTGCTCAGACTCACCATCACCCGGTTTTATGTTGAAAATACGTTCAAGCACATATGATGACGCGTGATAACTTTTTAACTTGTTATTATCCTGTTCTAAATCAGCAATCTGACGTTTTAGCTTAGCAACATCCTCAATGTAAGAATTTACAACTTGTTGCTTTATTTCATACTGTCGCTTAAGCGTATTAGTTGTTTCAGAACAGTAATCCAATCTTGATTGAAGAAATTTCAATTCACTTTTCACCTTTTCATATGACTCTTTTGTAATATGATATGCCAATTTTATCGAATCATATTCCTTTTTCATTTCTTGACAAACATTTTCTTTTTGATCACATTCTTCTGTCTTTTTCAAAACATTTTCTTTCAAAACTTCATTTTCTTTTTCTAACTTTTTACATTTTTCCGAAAGTTTTTCGTTATTATCTTTCAAAACTTTTTCATTTTCTAACATTTCTTTGTATTTATTTTTAAAAACATTTTCAATTTTTGTGAACTCAAGATCTCTTGTTCTGAACTTTTCGTCTTTTTCAGTACAAGCACTGCATGGTCTCATGCATTTCCTGCACTGTTCAACAATTTCATTTAAGACTTCAGACTCAGAATTTACCTCAGTGATTGGCACCTTGGTGTTCTCTGTTGCATCTGTCTGATCAGCATCTTTCTGCTTCAGTTCAGTTTCACTCTTCTTTTCTTCTTCAGTACCAGCATCACCAACAACCTTCGAAATCTCATCCTTCACTTCAATCGAACTTTCAACTTTCTTCTCAGCTTCTTCAACTTGCTGTTCTTCGGTTACAGTTTCTTTCATAACAATTTCTTTCACAATAACTTCTTCTTCTACCTTCACATTCTCTACTTTCACATCTTCAGCGACCTTCTTCAAATCTTCAACTAAATTCTCAACATTTTTCTGCATTCTCTCTTCATCCCTTTTCCTCAAACTCGATGTCATGACATATCTTATGTCTTTTTCATGCCTTTTCGCATATGTGTTATCTTTTGATACATTTGTATAATATTCGACAGATCGAGGAATTATGAGAAGAACATCATAAAAAATTATGTCCTTCTTGGGAACAACAGGTTCTCCATTCATATTGACATAGCACTCTCATTTTTTATCCCATCTTTTATTAATCACTGCACTTTCATACTCTTCTTGCATTTCATTAATTCTGTTGCTAGCAATGTTTCTCTCTCTGTATGTCTTTTCTTCCAGAATCTCTTCTCTGGTTTTCTCTTTGACCTCAGCAACAAAAACATAATGTTTGCTCTTTGATGAATTTCTGCCATGAGCTGTAACCTGATTATCCAAACGATCTTCTTCTGGAAGAATCTGACTCCAATCATATCCTTCATCATCATGGATTACTACACAAGCTCTTGATTTTTCCCTGGGATTATTTTCGATCATTTTCGGCTCTTCTTTGCTACGGTGGTAGATTGCCTTTCGGTAATAATCATCATTGAAAGGATGTTCATTTCCACCAACTGCAAAATTGTTGCATTCTCTCTTGAAATGACCTTTTTGCTTACATTTGAAGCAGGTAGTTTGGACTTGTCAAATCCAAGCTTTGTTGATGGTCCACCGATGGTCTGTTTCCCAGTAATCTCCATATATCTCTGAGCTCTGCGGGTGCAACTTGCCAAACACCAGCAAATATCAATGAGTTCCATTTCTTCTAGATCAATCTGGTCATAGTCTTCTTTGGTTAACTCTGAGTTTCCAATTTTACCAGCTACAAGACCTTCATACGATTCCAGAACAGATGCAAGAAAACTCATTTGCTGTTTAGCTGAGTTGATGCTCATTGCAGGAGAATTTTTCAACTTGAGAGCAATGTTGCACAGTATCTCCTCTGATTCTTCAGAATTAGTTTTTGAAGAAAATGAATGATAACCCGGATCATAACTTGATGAGCTTTTCTGAGGTTCTTTTGTCCTCTCACCACTGAACGTTGTCTTTGGTGATTCACCAACTTTCATCGAAGGTAAGTTTCCTTTGTAATAGAGACCAACATTCTGTTGATGTGAAGATCCGCTCATCTTGTTTTGTTTCTGCAATTCAAGCTCATGAGTTTCAATCTTTTCAATTAACACATCGAGAGAAATTGTTTCATACAAAGCATTATTTTTCAATATAAACACGAACGTTTGCCACTGATCAGCTCGTGGTAACGCTTCTATGATTTTGTCAATTATTTCTTCTCTCGTTTTCTCAAACTTAAATCTTTCAAGTTCGATTTTTAGATGACAAGAACGTTCAATCATCTGTCGAACTAATTCACCTTTCAAGCTATCAAACAAATCAAATTCTTTCTTTAACAAAGCAATTTTTACTCGTTTTGATTTGTTTACCCCCCTCAGCTTTAACCCTTAAAGCCTCCCAAACTGATTTTGATGATCCATCATGTTGTAATAAAGCAAACATGTCATTTCTAATTGATGATTGAATTAAAGCAATCATTCTCTGTTGGCTGGAAATTCGGATTTGTCTTCTTTGGATAAGTTCTTGAGTGGAAGATCTTCTCCTTTATCATTTTTTGGTCTTTCATATCCGAACTCTAGACAGAACCAGCTTTCATGTGCATAAGCTTTTGCCCAGTTAATGAAACGTTCTTTCCACCAAGTATAGTCTTCAATACTTTCGAGCGTTGGTGGTTTTGAATGTGTTCCGTAAAAATTATCTTGTTTAATGTTTTCATTGATTGCTTTTGTTATGGTTTTTGGTGTAACAGTTGAAGTTTCGGAAGATTCTGATGTTAACAACACAAGCGAACTTCTTGAATTTCCTTAAAACGAAATAGAGATCTTCAAACGAAATGAAATCTCAAGCGAAATCACTTTGGTGCGGAATAACCTTCTTCAAGCGAAATAGCAACTGGTGCGAAATTACCTGCAATAGACCTTCAAACGAAATAACAACACAAACGAAATCAGATATTTCACACGAAATAGTGTTTTCATGCGAAAATACTAAACGAAATATAATTTCATGCGAAATTAACTATCATTCAAACGAAAACAGCCTCTTTGGAATGAAATAGTGATTTCGTATGAAATATCTCAAACGAAATCTGATTTCGTGCGAAATTAAACAGCAATTTCAAACGAAATTAATCACAAAAAGTAATTTCGTACGAAATTAAAATGCTATTCCATGCGAAATTATGCTGATGTCATCTTGTCGGCCAAACTTTTGTCAAATTGATCAGGTTTTAGCTCGATTTTAGGTCCAATTCTTTCATGGCTTTGTTAAAACACTATTTCGCATGTAATGTGTGAAATTCAATCCATTTTGATGGTAAAATTTTGTTAATTTTGAAAAAGAAGGTGTAGAAGTCAGAAATCTGATGAAATCAAGCTGAACTCTTCCTCCTGAGCTCTGATACCACTTGTAGGATCGTTGTGCGACCTGAATGAGTCGTTCAGAAGAGTTTGAATCCGAATCAAAGGCGGAATTCAGAGAAACGGACTTGTTTACAGCTCGATTCAATTTAAATGTCTCTATTATTGATATAATAGTGATTTACAACCTGGAGACAATTCGGCAGCACTTCGTTACCGAATCAGAAAAGTTACAAATGACAAACCAAGTCCCTCTATATATAGGCATGTGATTTCGCACGGAATAACCAAAGGTAATTTCGTGCAAAAAAACCACTGGTAATTTCGTACGAAATAGCCTTTGGCTATCTCGTGCGAAATAGCTAATACATGCACAAAACTTAGTTTCTAGCATCCCGGGAACTGGTTTATCCTATCTTGTTACACGACTCGATACAAGACGAAGTCGATAGACATAGTGCACTAACAGTTGGTATGGATTGGTTATCTAAGCACCAGGCGGAAATTCTATGTAAAGAGAAAGTCGTGCGTATCCCTCTCCCCAGTAGGGAATCTTTGTCGGTTCAAGGTCATCGTAGTGGTGCCATGGTCGGCATCATCTAAGCTATGAAAGCCCAGAAGTGTCTATGAAAGGGCTACCCTGCTATCCTAGCTCTTGTTACCGATTCGCAACCTGAAGAAAGGAAGATCGAGGACCTTCCAGTTGTTTGTGAGTTTTCTGACGTGTTTCCTGAAGAGCTACCCGGTTTACCTCCACATCGCCAGGTGGAATTTCAGATTGACCTTATGCCAGGAGCAGCTCCGATTGCCCGTGCTCCTTATCGTCTTGCACAAGGAGAGTTGCAAGAGCTGTCGAATCAACTTCAAGAACTATTAGATAGAGGTTTTATCCGACCTAGTTCTTCGCCTTGGGGAACCCCAGTTTTGTTTGTAAAGAAGAAGGATGGATCTTTCCGTATGTGTATTGATTATAGAGAACTCAACAAGGTGACAGTCAAGAACCGCTACCCTCTACCGTGTATCGACGACTTGTTTGACCAGTTGCAAGGGTTAAGTTTTTACTCGAAGATCAATTTAAGGTCGGGCTATCATCAGATGAGAGTCCGAGAGGAGGATGTTCCAAAAACAACTTTTAGAACGCGATATGGACATTATGAGTTTTTGGTTATGCCATTTGGGTTGACAAACGCGCCGACAATCTTCATGGACCTTATGAATCGTGTGTGCAAGCCGTATCTTGACGACTTCTTTATTGTGTTTATTGATGACATATTGATCTACTCTAAGAGCAAGGAGGACCACGAGCGACACTTACCTCTGATCTTTGAGCTGCTGAGGAAGGAGCAACTCTACGCGAAGTTTTCTAAGTGTGACTTATGGATTCGAGAGGTACACTTCCTTGGTCACATCGTGAATGAATCAGGGATTCACGTGGATCCTGCTAAGATTGATGCTATCAGGAATTGGGCGGCACCAAAGAATCCTTCGGAGGTGCGACAATTTCTTGGTCTCGCTGGGTATTATCGAAGATTAATCAAGGATTTCTCAAAGATCGCTCAACCTCTTACCTCGTTGACACAGAAAGGCGTGGTGTATTCTTGGGGAACAAAGCAGGAGGATGCCTTCCAACTTTTGAAACAGAAACTCTGCAGTGCACCGATCTTGTCTTTACCAGAAGGTACCGAGGATTTTGTAGTATATTGTGATGTTTCTATTCAAGGTCTCGGTTGCGTGCTGATGCAACGCGAGAAAGTGATAGCCTATGCCTCTCGACAGCTGAAGGTTCATGAGAAGAATTACACGACTCAAGACTTGGAGTTGGGGGCCGTGGTGTTCGCGTTGAAGATCTGGAGGCACTATCTGTACGATACCAAATGCACCATCTACACCGATCACCGAAGCCTTCAGCATATCTTCGGCCAGAAGGAATTGAACATGCGACAGCGTCGCTGGGTAGAACTACTGAACGACTATGATTGTGCCATCAAGTATCACCCAGGTAAAGCTAACGTTGTAGCTGACGCCCTTAGTCGAAAGGAGACGAAACCTAAGCGTGTGCGAGCCTTGCAGCTCACTATTCACTCAAATCTTCCTGATCAGATCCGTTCGGCTCAGGCAGAAGCATTGAGGAAGAAAACTATAAAGCTGAATATTTGCGGGGCATGGAAAAACGACTTATAGAGAGATCTGATGGTATTCTCTACTGCATGGAACAGATATGGATTCCCTTGTTCGGTAACCTTAGAGAGCTTGTGATGGACGAAGGGCACAAGTCTCGATACTCTGTTCATCCGGGTTCAGATAAGATGTATCAGGATCTTAAAGTCTTGTATTGGTGGCCGAAGATGAAAGCTGACATCGCGACTTACGTGAGTAAGTATTTGACCTGTGTGAAAGTAAAGGTAGAGTATCAAAAACCCTCGGACCTGCTTCAATAACCAGAGATACCCATGTGGAAATGGGAGCAAATTGCTATGGATTTCATGACTGGATTGCCAAAGACTCAAAACGGAAACGATACCATTTGGGTAATCGTTGACCGTCTCACAAAGTCAGCACATTTTCTAGTAATCAAGGAAACGGATAAGTTCTCACAACTTGCTACTGTTTATTTGAAAGAAGTGGTTTCTAGGCACGGGGTTCTAACCTCTATTATCCCTGATCGTGATCCGCGTTTCATATCTGATTTATGGTAGTCGATGCATAAATCGTTCGGCTCACGCCTCAACATGAGTACTGCTTATCACCCACAGGCGGATGGTCAAAGTGAGCGAACCATCCAAACACTTGAAGACATGTTGCGGGAATGTGTGATTGATTTTGGTAAGGGCTGGGAGAAACATTTGCCATTGATCGAGTTCTCCTACAACAAGAGTTACCACACTAGCCTTCAGGCAGCTCCGTTTGAGGCGTTGTACGGCCGGAAATGCCGTTCTCCTCTCTGTTGGGCTGAGGTGGGCGACAGCCAAGTCACAAGTCCGGAACTTGTTCTTGAAACTTCTGAAAAGATTGTGCATATCAAAAACCGTATGGTGGTGGCACGCGACCGTCAGAAAAGCTACGCTGACAAGCGTAGGAAACCCTTGGAATTCACTGTAGGCGACCGTGTTATGTTGAAAGTCTCACCCTGTAATGCGAATGATTATGAAACTGATATTGTTTGGTAACCACGGTCTGGTTGGTTGATTAACTGGATCGGGTAATTAAAACATTCCAAGCAAAGCAAAGGTGAGTTCATTTCCTCTTGAGCATGCGTCTCGGTGGTTGGGACAGTCAGTGGGTATCCCTGAGAGGGATAGGTTGTGGGTAAATCATGGGTATTCCTGAGGGGAATATGTCTTTTGGTTAAAACTGGAATGTTGGATAATATACTTATCCTATCACCATTAAAGTCCCTCCTTGTTGTTTGTTACATGAGAGGTAACAGTGTATTAGTTGGTAGAGCTACTTAGGTTTGGCACCCTCACCCCGTACCTGAGAGGACGGGTGTGAACTAATGACCTAGTCATGACCAATGCTTTGATAGGAGCATTGGAGAAAGGGCAAAATAATCTGGAGCCGTCTTGTATTCGGGGTATTATCAACATTATATTCGATGGATTAAACTAAACACTTGGTAACCAACGTTTTTTGTAAAATTATGAACTCACCAGCATTGTCTGATACACTTGTTGCATGCTCGCAGGTCGTTAGGTACTTTGGATGGGAACTTGCTATCTGGATGGCTGGAGTGGTCATGGGTCGCAGTGCTTGGCTATGCGTGTCTTGTTTACTGAATTCATATACATTGGGTTTTGAAACATTTAAACAATGAATTGTTATTTGCTTCCGCTGTCACTATTTAACTTGGATTATATTCTATGGATGTTTTATTTAATGAATGGAATTTTGTTAAACATATTATGGTTAGTTCAATGTGATTGGTGGCTAGATCTTGGTATGTCACACGCCTAGCGGGGGTTACCGAATGTGGTATTTTGGGGGTGTGACAAGAAATATCTGGGAGATTGGCCAAATGGGCGATTGAGTTGAGAGCACCAGACATTAAATATCGAAAACGAACAGCAAACAAGGGGCAAGTGATCGCCGATTTCCTAGCTGAAATTCCTGATGGAGAAGTGATACAAGACCTCGCGGTCAACGACACACCCGAGTCTTGCACAGCCAGGCAAACCTGGAAGCTATACACGGACGGGTCTTACAGTGGAAAAGGATCCGGAGCAGGCCTAATGTTAATAAGCCCGGATGAAATAAGAATGATGTACGCCATACGGTTTGATTTCGAATGCTCCAACAACGAGGCGGAGTATGAAGCGCTGCTATCAGGTCTGAGAATGGCCAAGTCCGTGGAAGCAACACGAGTCGATGCATATGTTGACTCTCTGCTGGTCAACAATCAGGTAAATGAAACCTATGAAGCCAAAGACGAGACAATGGCCAAATACTTGGCCAAAACCAAGGAACTCATAGCTTCATTTGACAACGTCACACTTAATCACGTCCATCAGGGAAAGAACTAAATCGCTGACGCCCTAAGAAAGCTAGCTACTTCTGGCATGGAAAAGGAGGTAAAAGTTGAACCGCTCCAGTCAGCTTCCATAGAGTCTGGAGAAGTGTCCGCCGTCACAGCGGAAGAACCTTGCTGGTACACTCCCATCTTAAAATTTCTCACAAAAGGGGAATTACCCCCCGCCAGAGGCGACGCTCAGAAAATACAAACAAAGGCATTACAATATGAAGTAAACAACGGCGTCTTATACAGAAAGTCATACTAGGGACCACTATTGCGGTGTGTATCCACGACGGAAGCCAAGTACCTGATCCAAGAAATACACGCCGGTATATGCGGCATTCACGCCGGACCCCGGGCAGTTGTTGCCAAGATCCAAAATGCTGGATACTATTGGCCTGAGATGCACGAAGACGCGGTAGATGAACTCAGAAAATGCCGCAGTTGTCAAAAGTTTTCTCCACAAACGCTTCGCCTTAAGAACAACTTAATCCTCATTACGGCGGCCTGGCCTTTTCAAAAATGGGCAGTTGATATCGTGGGACCATTCCCGTTGGCCCCTGGGAAGCTAAAGTACTTAATTGTGGCGATTGAATATTTCACCAAGTGGGTTGAAGCAAAGCCTTTAGCCAAGATAACTGCTGAAAACGCCAAGAAATTCCTATGGGAACACATAGTGTGCCGGTTTGGATTACCACTATATCTTGTGAGCGACAATGGAACACAATTCACTGACAGGGTCTTACAGGATTGGTGAATCTTTACATCGGTTGCACATCCCCAAGGAAATAACCAAGTGGAGCGGGCAAATAGGAGTTTGCTTGATGGAATCAAAAGAAGGTTAGGCTACGAGGGGAGTTCCTGGGTAGAAGAATTGCCAAATGTCCTTTGGGCACATCGAACTATGCCCAAGACAAGCAATAACGAAACACCTTTCAGCCTCACCTATGGCGCAGAGGCAATGATACCCGCGGAGGTTGAATTACCTTCGTTAAGGCGCCTAACTACTGATAATGATAATGACAGGCTCCTTCGGGAAGTCCTGGATCTCTTAGAAGAATGGCGCGAGGCAGCCGCCATCAGCTAGGCAAAATACAAGAAAGCTTTGGAAAAGTACTACAACCAACGCGTGGCTCAGCAAACTTTCAAAGAAGGCGAGTACGTCATGCGGGATAATGAAGCCAGTAGAGCGGAACCCTCAGGAAAATTGGGGCCCAACTGGGAAGGTCCCTACATCGTCCAAGAAGACTTAGGCAAAGGGGCTTACCACCTGGCTAGACTCGATGGCACAACGGTTCCACGTAGTTAGAACGCTGCTCAGTTGAAGAAATGTTACATGTAGACTCCCGCCCCTAACGTCGGGATTGATTGTTTTCTTTTCATACACAAGTGTAATCCATCATTAGCGATGTCACTTTTTTCTTTCAAGTTATCAAGTTAATAAAAGTTACTTTTTATTCTCTTTTGTTATCCACATGTACACAAAAAGTTACCATCGCATTCAAACTGCATATCATGGTAAAAAAACATCTCTGACACGAAATATTTTTCATATATAAGTCAGCTGACCAAAACTATGCAGCGCTAAGAGTGGGTATCTTGGTAATAGATACATTAACCATTACAAAAAAGATAGGTATTTTGGTAATAAATACATACAACTATCTTCCAAAACCAAGTACTTGTCCCTGTTGCTAAAGACCAACATATGGGAACCAAAAAACAAACATGTTCTACTTATCTAAACATCGGAGAACATTGCCCTCACCTCTGCAGGGGTGTACAATGCTTCACCATAGTACTCCAGGGGATGAGGATCGACGATTAGGTCGTCAACATTCACCTCACCAACCGGAGAAGCTGACACCCTCCGATCACCAACTGGGCTTGCACATCGACGGCCACTCCGGCGTCGTTCATATACCACCCTACACCGTTGAACATACTCGGAGGGAAATGCTTGCATCAGGGTGTCGGCCGATAGAGGAACCACACCTGTTTCAGCCTCCGAATGGCCGTCATCTTCGATACTCTTGCAGGACCTGCTTACCCAGGGCACATACCACCGGAGTCAACCTCCCTTCCTCTGATCATCTCCTCCGTCACCGGATCCTGGAGATGGACCAGAGCCTCAGCTGCATCCAAACGTTGAAGTACGTCGGAAATTTTCCGATCATGGCACTTTCGCCCGATTTCTTCAATTACCAAATTTAGAAAAAAACATGACTTGATTTATAGAAGATTAAGGGGTCTGACAGTAGTGATGACAACAAAATTAATAACACAACATCATTACATGTCAAATCACCACACTTAAACAAAACGGTGGCGCCATCATCATGGTAATTGCATTAATTGTCTGACATAAATCAAGTGCTTACACGCACCCCAAACAAAATAGTGTTTTCACAAAATATCTAAGGAATAGTGTTCATAACAAATAGAAAACACTCATTCCTCTCCAGACTCCTCCGCCACGTCCAGCATTTGGCGTAAGGAGTTCACGCCATCCTCAGCCACCTTGTCAACTAGCTCTGCGTACGCGGGCAGCGGGTCATTACAAGCCGCGTCAAGAGCATCCGACATCTGCACCTACAGTTTGCCTCTATTCTCCTGAAACGCGGGAGTAATCCTTTCCGTTTGTTGACAAGTAACCCTGATAAACGCCATCATGATGCTCTGACTGATAAGCGACAGTGGATAAGCGATCCAAAAGGGTAACAAATGACTCCGACTGACGGAGATACTCAAACGCCCCAACCAGGCCATTGGTTATCAACCAATTCCTGTCACCTTGTAAACCAGCTAGGCGGCTGGTCAGGCTATCCACCTCGGCGTTTGATTGGTCCAATGCACTTTCCGCCTCTTTAAGGCGCGCCTGGTGGGTGGTTGTAGACCGCATAAGTTGATTCTTCTCGGAGACCTGGGAGTCACACATTTGTTGGAGTTTTACTAAGTTGTTCCTCCCGCTCCTCCAACTCAGCCTGTTTGGCTCGAGCCTTGGCGTGAGACGCCTCTAACTCCATAGTTAGACCTTGATACCTCTCCTGCACCTGAGACACAAAATCAGTGTCAATACGAAACTTTTACATCTGGGCAGAGAGTTCAGACCTCACCTTTTGAGCCTCTGTGACAGTTTTGTGTTCCAGCTCCTCCTGGACGGTTTTGGCATAAGCAAGGACCCGATCTTTTTCCGCTATGTCTCAACTCTCCCCTCTGAGAGTTTTCACCGAAATCCTGTGAAAAACAAAACCCCGCGGATCCAGGAGGGTCGTGTACCCGTCTAGGGCTGACTTCTCCTAGGAGCTCCCCGACTCCCACTCCATTTACCCCAAGAATTATTAGGAAAAGTTTTACATAGAGTTAGAATTAGGATGGACCTGGTCTACAAATCCAATTTAGTAATTCTTTTTAGAGACGGGTAGTTTTAAATATAATTATGATATGAGACGATGTGTTATAAATTTACCTTGAGAAGATATTCTATTCAGAATCTTTTTATCTTGAAGAAATCAAATATTGTAAAAAAGAGATATCTCCTCGATTTAAGTAAGTAGATAGTTGTGCTTTTGAACTCTTAAAATGGCATAATTGGCGATGAAAACAAAACTAATCGATATAACAAAAACAAACCCTTATATGAACAAAACGATGTAACAAATTTGAACGTAAAAACCCTAATATGAACTGAATAGTAAAAATAATGTAATCTAAACAAAAATAAACTAATAAACGATAATATGAACAAATTGATGTAACCCTGATTAATAATGAAATTTTAAGAAAAAAAGACACAAAATTATTGAAGATTTAGCAATACTTGTAACAAAATCGTTATTATTTGAACACTATTAAGAATATACGGTACGTCCAACATGTAATCATTTGATCTATCTAAGGACAACTACGACCATGGTTCGATGATTATCGAAAATTAAAAAGAAAATCAAACAACAAAACAAAAACTTAAATTCAAAAGATTACTAACGTGAATCAGTTATGGAACAACAACGACAAAGATGTGAGGTAGCTTAACGAAACGTCATATACAAAACATGTGATTAACAGATTAAAGTGCACATAGAGGTAGAATATATACATATATGATGGATTATGTTGAAACAATTACCGATTGAAGAAGAAGTTGAAATAACGAAACGGCAAAGAGAAACCCAGTGAGTTATATTTTTTATTGTAGATGATGATGCGCAGCATTTAGAGTGTTTTATTAGAAATACGTTTAAGAAAGAAAACAATTGCATAATTTTGGCAAGATTGAATTGATCTTTTAAGAAGCCATGTTAATAAACGAACAAGAAAATGTATTGGTGCTCAAAACCAATTATCAGCCATATGAGTTATGCTAACTTATCAAAAAAAAAAAAAAAAATTTTTGGCTAAATGGATGACACGTGTCAAAGTTCAAGGAGACAAATTTGGATGCTATGAGAATTATGTAAAAACATATTTGCTATTATGCAAGAACGTCCATGATAATTATGTAAAAAACATGTATGCTATTGTACAAGCATATTAATTACTTGGTTATGAAAATAATTTTGCTTCTATGAGTTATGTTTATATGTCGGTGTTAATTTGGTGGAATAGCATACCTGAATAAAGGATGTACGAAAGTTCTTAAGTTTATTTTATACTTCATTAATGACCCAGGTTAGATTCTTATCATTCTTTTAGTTTCTGCGGCACCTGGTGACGATGGGAGACTAGGCGGAGATCGCTTGTTTGATCTTTGAACTGAGAGGGTTTACCTCATCGCACTGTTGTGCCTTCGGGCGAGTGTTCACAGGCTTCGGCCCTAGGTGAGGGTTTTCCCCGGTTTGAAGGTGCGTGTATTCTGATGTATGAATTCCATTTGAAGTAACCCATATGTAATCTCGGTCCATTTGAAGTAATACCCAAGAACCAACCCGATAACCGAACACCCTACAAATTGAGACCCGAAAATAATACCCATATCTTGGTTCCGGTTCTCTTTCAGTATGGTTCCATGGTTTCTCGGGTAAGAGAACCGAACCTGATACAAAACTATAGTAAACACGTTTCATGCGTCTGGAGGCCACTTACAATCAAAGTTCCAACTTCCACCACCAGCATCTTTCATCTTCAAACTCTATTTCCATGAACCAAATTCTAGTATTACATCTCCATTCCACTCAAAAATTGTTTCGCATTGGGTGTTAGAACTTGAAGGTATGTGAATCAAGCAATTATCGTTGTATCATGAATATATCGAGCAATGATCGTTGTATCGTTTAGAATAATCGATCAATAATCATTGTATCTTAATTTAGTATACAAGAATGTACCTCGTAATCGTCAATTGATGAACGAAACACCGAAGCTGCCAAGAATTTGAAGGTGATTCGATATTTCAAAGGAGAATGTAAGTTTTATAATCGATTCTTTGATTATGTGTGATTAGAATGTTTAGCCTAGTCCTGTAAACAAACCGAACGTTCATGAACTTGTTCAGTGGGAAGTTCGTTTATTTAATAAACGAACGAACATGAACAAAAAAATTGTTCGTTTAATTAAATGAACGAACATGAACACACCTTGCACTACTACAAAAATAGGCATTTGCTACGGATTTGGTTCGTAGCTACAAGTCCCGTCGCGAAATTATTTGCTACGAACTTTAGCTACGGAAATTATGTTTGCGACGAATTTAGCTACAAAAAATGGCGTCGGTGTTTTAGCCACGAATTTTCTATGAAGAAGGTTGCTACGAAATTTTGCTATGGGTTTTTAGCTACGAATGTTTTTAGCTACGGAAACTTTTAGCTACGATTGTTTTTAGCTACGGTTGTTTTTAGCTACGGATACTAGTAGCTACGGAAAATTTTAGCTACGGATGTTTTTAGCTAGGAATACTTTTAGCTATGGTTATTTTTAGCTACGGACTAGTTTTGCTACGAATGGGTTGGCTATGATAATTTGCACTGTTTTTGCTACAAAATTTAACTACGAACTTGCTATCGTTTAGCTACGAGAATTTGCTACCTTTCACATTTTTTTTGCTACGAAACTTGCTATGTTTTTTGCTATCGGGTTTGCTACATACTTTAGCTACAAATTTACTATTATTTGGCTACAAAATTTTGTAGTGTTTTGCTACAACTCTGCAACAGAATTTAGTTACGAATTTCGCTTGTCTTTGCTACGAATATAGCTATTAATTTTGGAAGGTCTTTGCAACAAATTTAGCTACGCTATTTGCTTGGAATTTTTTAAATTATTTTTTTTATTTTTTCTTTATAAATATTATATTCAAATTTCATAAATATAAAAAATTGAAACTAAAAATAAATACACAAACCATATAACATAATAATTCAAACATAACAATAAATATTAAAAAGTCATACTAACGATCCAAATCATCCAAACATAACCGAATGCAACATGATAAAAATCCAATTAATTCAAACATAACCAAACCTAACACGATAGAAATCCAAATTCTAAAAAGCAATATAATAAAATTCAACGCATTTTAAGTTGGTGGCGGGTTTGGCGACAACATTTGAATTTTCTCATTCATTTCGGCATACAACCTCGCACCTTCTTCAATTTTCTCCATCATAGCATGTTTCTCTATCTTATCTCTTGTTCCAACTCCGCTATTTTTTCCTTCAACCGTTCCACCTATAACATCAATAGCAAACATAATCCATTATGATAACTAATAAGTTACGACACATTATAACATATTATAACCAAATAAAAGCTATTACACACCCATAGTTATAGAGTGGAGGGTTCAAATGAGAAGAAAACATACCTTAAGAATAAAAAGAACAAAATCAACCAATTAGAATGTTTTATTTTATAAGGGTAGTAAGGTAATTTGAACAATTTAATTAATTTATTACTAACCTATAATTAAGCTATTCAAATTAAATAAATATTGATTTCAAATTTAACCCCTAATATCTAACTGATATCTCACATGAAATTTCTATATCATTTTACTAGTTCACACATTCACATACTAATTTGTTATGTGTATTTACCTACACAGACCAATATGCCAAGTGTCTTTTTCTACACAGACAACATTCCAATATATAACAACCTGTACCTACACACACCGACATTTTAAATGTGTTTTCATGCACACGGAATAATCAAACAGCTAGTAACAAGTACCTACACACACCAACATATTAAGTGCCTATCATAGTATCATATATACACAACAATCTCACAATTAGCAACATGTCCCTACACAAACCAATCTGATCAAGATTGTTCCTACACACAATATTCTAACAAATGTCGTAAGTGTAATAGGATTGTGGAGGAAATCTTGGTGAATGTGATGTTCACCATGTAACTGTCAATGAATTAAATTATGTACCATACACCTAAATGTCTAGCATACCCTTTCATTTAAAGAACTAATGTAAAAGAGTTACATATTCACCCAAATGTCAACTTTATTCACAACCTTTGATCAAATAAATTGTAAGGCTAAGATTAATTTTAATTTGTTCTTAAAAGAATAGTCTTCTCAAATGAACCTCCCCCTAGTTATAGAACATTACAAATAAACTAACTCGGTATAAACTAATTCATTTAAACTATCCATTAATAATCTTTATCACATGAAAATAGACTTTTTCAACTAAAAGAGTTAATACATACCTCATCATTGTCACTTCTCTCTTGTGCACCCATCATCACGACACGCGAGTCAGCGATAGTGCCGATCCCATACATTTTACCCTTTTTTTTTTCCTCCAACAGTTTGCGACAACAATTCCATGTCAATTTCTGGATGCAAGCTGGTATCCTCTCCATATTTGTCGACAGCATATTTATTGTAAGTTTCCTGTGATGGGCGCATAAAACAATCAATAAATTCGCTTTATATAAATATATAAGAAAGTATTTCTATTAAAAGCGCTCGCATTTTGCACTAAGGTGAGGCGAGTCGCCCGAAAAGCACATCATAGCAGTCTATGCGCAGTTCTGGCAAAAATTTTAAAATTCCATCAAGTTTTCTGCTGGATTCTGGCAATATTTCGGCCAGAGGTCAGCTCTGAACAACCTATAAGTTTACCAGAATATATTTCAGCTACATAATATATTTTTTTCTCAGCTACCATATATTTCTCAGAGCTGACAATATATATCTTCTGTTCAGAGCTGACAATATACATCTCTTTTCTCAGAGCTGAGAATATACCGAATATATTTCAGCTCTGACAATGTACATCTTTTTTATTTTCTCAGCTACCATATTTCAGCTACATAATATATTTTTTTTTCATTTAAGTTCGCTTTTTATTTCTCACCCTCGCTTTTATTTTTTTGCACCTAGCATCTTTGATACCTATGTAAATAGTAAAAACATACATTCACAAAATAACAGAACTTACATAAGCTTCACTCGCCCTCGTGTCAACCCAAGTCACGTTTTGCTCATGAATGATCTCTTCCATGTCACCGCCTTCTCCCGAACCGTGCTCAATCGAGCTGCTAGACCCCAACAACCCATCTAGGGGTCTCGACCCTTTCTTTGCATGTGTTTGTAACCAGAATTCACCGAACTTGACACGCCGCTTCAAGGTCTTCTCCTACATCACAACCCAAAATTATTATATATATCAATTGATACATGTTTGCTACAGTATAGGGGTATTTTTTTATATGTAATATTTTCAGGTTCGTGTTAGGTTCGGGTTCGTGTAAAATTTTCGGGTTCGGGTTGAACCCGCCAACCCGATCCATTTCTCACCATGTTTTTTCTAACCGTGAGAAAGCTTTTCGAGCCAAGGGTATGCCTGCCACCCGTTGCTTTTCCTCTGTTATCGCTGTTTTGAGAAGCTTTGCTTTTCCATGAAACAGTATTCCAAGCATGCACTAGCGTTTCCCAAGACTCTTGACTCATCCACAGTGGCTTAAATGGAAGAATGGGTGTCAAATCATTCTCAACTTCCGCACCCTCTTGGATCGCAAGGGCCTTGGCTTTATCACGAGCCCTCTTCAACAAATTAGGATCCTTCCCCTTAATGCACTTCTCCCAGCATGAGTGAATTGAGGATTTTGAAATATCTTCCCATCGGTAGTATTGCTACATAAAAACATTTATTAATTGTAGGATCGTGTTTCGACCCGAACGAGTCGTTCAGAGGAGTTTTGATCAGATACAGGTGCGGAAAACAAGTATCTGACTTAGAAACAACTAGCAAATCACTTTAAACACCTTTCTGTATTGATATCTGACAGATTACATCCAAATCTCACACCGGCAGCACCTCGGCATGGAATACAAGACTGATTACATGATTTCGCTTATGAGTGCCTATTTATAGTGCATGAGGTTTCGCTCCAACACACACTACCATATGAGCGAAACCCCTCAATGATCACATAAGCGAAACCCTACCATGTCTCTATAAGCGAAACCCTCTAAGACACATATGCTATCCTATTTTCTCGTAAAACGTGCCCTAATCTAACATTCTAAGACTAAGACTCGATACAAGACGAAGTCGACAGATGCATGCACCAACAGACTCCCCCTCAGATGTTGACGAGTCGACTATCGAGTCATGACAATGCTGTGTCTTCATTTCTTCAGTCTTGATTAGTCTCTGGGCTTCTCTCTCTCTATCTTCATCTCTTACTCTTTTATCACCAACAAACTTCTTCTCTTAGATGTTGACATCTTTAAATTCATCATCATCAACATGCACTCCCTCTCAAATGTTGATTCATCCTGCATAAAGCTCTACCACAAACATAAGTTTTATGATAAACATTTAAGTATATAGACACCATTTGAAACTATCTCAAACAAATATATCAATTCATTTCTGATGAACCACTTGAAACTATATCGTTTTTCTTATCAAAATAACACACTCTCCCAAACCATTTGTTCATCATGTTTAGCACTTGGAATTTTGAAAATCAATTTTTCAATATCAGTCGTCGAAAATCTTTTTGAATTTTTCAAAATTTATGCTAAAACACACTGAAAATCTTTTTGATCTTTTTGGATTTTCTAAAAGAAAATAATTGACACCACTTGTAAAATCAAGAAAAAGCAGAAATGAAATATTTACAGACAATATTTTTGTGAGTTCGTGTAAGAGGATCATATCAGTTGTTGAGACAAATCACCAACACCGTTAAGCTTTAAACATATTAAGTTCTGAACGATTCACTTAGATTGTCAGTATACTGGTCCACTTAAATTCTCACACAAAGTTCAACTGATTCGAGATACGAAATTAATGTCTTAAGAACTTAAACTTAATCGCGTGTCCCACCTCAGAATATACTCCCGTATCCAGATCCCAATATTCAGTCTTACAGGTGAGTATACCACAGATGATATCTGTAAGGGGTTATAATGCGAGGGCCGTGAGAGCTCAGGTCGATACTTCCGTATACGCAGAGAGATGACGGCTTCGACTTTTGGTGTGTCCCCTTTAGAGGATCTTTTTTTACAACAGCAATGACTATCAATTTTATTGTTTCATCAATTTGCTGAGGGCGGCGCTGTATTTCAAGCATGCAGAAAGTATTCTCCGGGGACTAGGCCATTGCTTCCGCAAAATCAGAAGTCCCGGGATAATACCCCAGATATCACTTAGTATAAAGACCTAGTATCTCATAAAGAGGGACCTTTCAAACAAGATTTCGGGGGTTACCCATATATCCGAGAGATTTTTCCCCACGATATAAGCAAGTTTGAATTTAGGTTTATATCTCGTCACAATCTACTAAATGTGCAAAATCCTACTGACACATCATCAGTGAGACCGTTTATCACATTTTTACTTTCCAATTCTTTAGCATGCTGTAATCGTCCACTGATGTACTATCATTTCCTCTTTTATACAACAAAACTCATTTTTGATTTGATCATGTTTTAGGATTTTTCAAATTTTCTAATGTTTTTGAATTTTCTGAAATTTTCTACTCCCCCTAAAATGCAAGCACATTAATGAAAATATGAAAACAAACTAACTCTTGAGCCACTTGAAACATAAAATGCAAAACAAACTATACAGAAACTTGACAACTGACATCGAATCACATCAAATCGCCATTCACTTGGCATAAACAATCAGAACCCCCCCTTTCAACAAACTATTTTCTCATTTAGATTTCAAAACACTTAAGTTTGTTTTAATCAAAATGATTTTTCCGGAAAAAAAAAGTTTGTTTTTACCACTTGTAGGGGCATGGTTCATCATATTGACTTTCAACCACTTGTATGAAAATTACATCAAGTTCAAATTAATGACCTTGAGTAATTACAATGTTAAAACAACCTCTGTATCGCTTGTACGATGAACTTATCAAAGTAAATTTCAAGATAAATGCCGATACCTACTCCACACTTACCAACCTGGGAGTTCCGGCATAGTCCTTCACCTGTAAACATTTCAACAATCTTTAAAAATTTCCCAAAAACAAACTTAACAAGAATGATGCCGATTCCTGATCCTCGATTACAAACTTGGGATCTCCGGCAAGTCCAGAGACTTACTGTTCGTAATATGTACCATCCCAGTCACAAACCAGGGATGGTTCAACTTTATCTTTCTTCGTCTTCTTCTCGTAAAACTCTTTAACCCCTTTGACTTTTCGATCAATCATTTTTCCAAAAATATGTTTTACAGTAGGGTTAAAAGCTTTTTCAACATCAAAAACCTTTTTATCATCATAAAATTGGTTTGATATCTCAACTTTACCAATTTTCTTTTTAAAATTTTCAGCCCAAAGTGGTGGAAAATTATCATCATCCACAGTCGGAACTGATTCTTCACTTTTCGAAACAACCTGTGGCTCCTCTGATTTTGTGGAATCAGACTCATCGCCAGAAGATAGCTCCTCTAATTTTGACCTATCAGAATCATCGCTAGAACTACCTCCAGACTTCTTAACAACCCATTTCTGGTTGTCAGATTTAGCTCTTTTGTTGTAAAATTTGTTTGAACATTCACCAATTTCAAATTTTGAGTTTTTAAATAATTTGGTTCGGTCAATTGGTGGCTCAAACTCAATCACTTTCTGTTTACGAGAAACTCCCTGTTTTGATGATATTGCCTTAGAACAATCTCGGGCAATATGTCCAACAGTGTTGCATTGGAAACAGGTTCTCGTATCTTTCTTCTGTCCAGCAAACTTCATCTCTTCTTGCTTCTTTGTAAGGAATTCACTTTTTAACTGTTTCCAGAATTCTTTCTTTTCTTCCTCTTCAGATGAAGTACCTGAAACAAATGTCATTTTTGCTTTAAAATCACGAACATATTTTTCATTTTTCTGTTTTTCTATTGGAGTAAAACCAAGACCTTTCTTTTTGAAATTACGGTTAGGGTTTGGTTTCTTGTAAAAACCAGAACCAGAACTGTAACCTTTTTTCTTGTTTAATCTTTGTTGTACTCTTGAGGTATATTTTTTAGGTTTATCAGTAAGATTTAAATCTTTTATTTCAGAAATGTTAATCTTTGTAATTTTGAAAACCTTTTTTATCATCTCAGTTTTTACACCTCTTATTGGAAATTCCTCATCAGAATATAATTTGTCAGAATCATTAAATGTATATGCAACTTTGAATGTTTCGTCATTTAAATTAGATTTTGATAACAGGAATTCTTTGTTGTAAACCCTTTTAATCGAAGATTTTGGACTATTGACTGTCGAACTCGAACTTTCAGAACCAGACTTTGACTCTGACTCTGAGTTTGACTCCAGCTTTGACTCCTCATTTTCATCTTTATCCAACACCTGATCGAAGACTTTCATTATTAACTCGGACTCATGATCAGTTTCAGATGATGTAAACGTCACATCAATATTTTCTGCCAAATTGACTGAGGACTCAGACTCCCACTGTAAATTTGTTGCTTTTTCGACTCTTTCTTGATTTGGATTTCTGGGCAAATATCCATTTTCTAGCGGGGGTGGACACTTGTTGTAACCGACATCTTGTTTCTTACCAGAATCCTTCTTTTCAATCTTTTTCTTTGTGTCACTCTTCTTCTTGTTCTTCTTTTCTGGAGTCTTTTCTTCAGTCACTTTTCCATCATCATTCTTTTCTTCAGTTACTTCATCCTCTTCAAATGCTTTCATGCCTTCAACAGTCGGATAGATCCTGTCAATAACATAAGAAGTACATGAGTAACTTTTTAACAAACGATTAACTCTTTCAGTTTCGATTCTTTGCAGTTCCAGTTTCTGTTCAAGAGCAGCACACTTCTCAATGTAGTTGTTCACCACTTTTTACTTCGTCATAAAATCTCCTTGAAGTGTCTTCATTGACGTTGCTTGTTCTTCACTTGTTTGATTGTACTGATTCATGGCTTTGTTCAGAACATCATAAGATTCCTTCAAACTGTTCAAGTTGTAAATCAGTGTGCTGTTCTGCTTCTTTATAGCTTCACAGTTTTCACACTTCACTGGAATCTTTTTAGCATCAACTTCTTGATCAACCTTGAACTTTGGAACTTCAACCTTTACTTTCCTTTTGATTACTGGAACTTCTTCGTCATCACTGCTGACTGGTGTTTTGACCTTTTTCTTCTTCTTTTTAAACTTTTCATCTTCACTGTCACTTTCAGCAATCAATTTCATATCAGCATTGAATTTTCTCTCCCAATACTCAGTATCATCATCACTGTCCTCTTCAACTCGGGCTACAAAAGCTTTGTGAGCTATAGCTTGATCAGGAACATAATTATCCCATGTGAAATTTTCCCAGCTAAACCCTTCAGGTAATTTTTCGTCATCTTGATCTATTATCAAGGCACTACTATCAGCTCTCTTTGAAGAATCTTGATTAACCACACAAGCTCTCTTTCCAGAGTCTTCAATCACATTCCTTCCATGTGCAGTTTATGCTTGATGTTGATGTTGATGTTGTTGAGATGGTTGCTGAGCAACTTGATGGTAGATGGCTTTTCGGTAGTAATCATTGTTGTTGTTAAAAGTATTCTGAGCTCCACTTGCTTCGCGATTGGTGCACTCCCTCTTGAAGTGACCCTTCTCCCTGCAACGAAAACAAGTGACTTTAGATTTGTCAAAACCTAAAGTAGAAACACCAGCCTCACGAAGATCATCTCTTCCAGTGATTTGCTTGAATTTCTCAGCTCTCCTCAACACGCTGGCCAAGCACCATTTTATGTCCATCAGTTCCATCTCTTCAGCATCGATCTGGTCGAAATCTTCCTTTGTCAGCATTGGATTCCCGATTCGACCTGCAACAAAACTACCATAAGATTCAAGAACAGTTCCCAATAAAGACATATGGCTTTTTGCTAACTCTTTAGAATATTCCTGATCATTTTCAATGTTCAACACAATGTTGCATTGAAGCTTTTTGCCATTTCTTGTTGTTGAAACATTCGGATCAAAAGATGGAAATGATGAGAAACTCGTGTTGCTGTTTGATCCTTTTGATGAACTACCAGATGAATTCTTTGCATTGTATGCGGTTTCAACTTTCGGTGACAAGTTGGTGGATTTATCAGTGACACCACCTTTATAGTAAAGTCCAATGTCTTGTTCACCATCGAAATCTTTCATCCTTAAGACGTTTCTCTGCTCCATTTCCTGAGCTTCAATCTTTTCAATGAACTTGCTCAGTGTTAAGCTGCTAAAACCTTTCTTGTTTCTGAGCATCATGAGATATGTTCCCCAAGTTTCGTGTGGCAAAGCATCAGCAAGCTTCTCGATCAATTCTTCATTGTCTTTCTCAATACTCAATCTCTTCATGTTTGCTAGCAGATTGCAGTATCTCTCAATGATTTGCCTTGTGCTCTCATTCTTTAACCCACGAAACAAATCGAACTCTTTCTTCAAAAGTGATTTCTTGTTCTTAACCATCTCTTGACTTCCATGAAATTTCGATCTTAAGGCTTTCCAAATTGAGTATGAAGTTCCGTTATGTTGCAATAGAACCAAAATATCTTCTTTCACAGCTTGTTGTAGAAGACTCAGCATCATTTTCTCATCTTTGTATTTCTTTCTAGCATCGGCGCTTAGATCTTTAATCGGAACCACTTCTTCATCATCATTCGTCGGTCGAATGTATTTTGTCTCCACACATTCCCACGCATCCAAGTAGTTGGCTTGCACCTAGTTTTCAAACCGTCCTTCCCAACCCTTATATTCCTCGATGTTCATGAGCTTAGGTGGTTTTTGCATTGTTCCTGTTTCGTTTTCGAGCATTGTGTTCTGTGCAATAGTGATCGGGGTAACCGGAGTAGCGAATGCGTTGTAAAATTCCTCGTCCATTTTCAGATTTTTAACAAATTTCACACCTGTCCTTAAAAGCGAAATCAGGGATTTATATTTTCACAAAAGCGAAATCTGGTTGTTGGGTGACCTTAAAAGCGAAATCCCAGAGATCATAAAAGCGAAACCAATATGTTCACAAAAGCGAAATTAGTATTTGCACCTATGAACGAAATCTGATTGTCTCCATGAGCGAAATCCCTCAAGTTTTTGTGACACAAGAGCGAAATTAGATGGACACAAAAGTGAAATCAGGGTTTTGTTGCACTTATGAACGAAATCAAAGTGTACTGATAAGCGAAATCACAGAGTGTACGTATAAGCGAAATCTAATCAGAAGTTAATTTGGTTCATTTTTAGTCCGAATTTCAGTGTCAAACTTTCAGGGATTTGTCTATGTCCAATTACGCACAATCTGTGAAATTTTGAGCGAATTTTGACCGGTAAAACTTTCTGAAATGATGAAAGAAGGTGTAGAAGTAAGAAACCTCGATGTATTCCAGCTATTCTCTGCAGAACTCCTCCTCCTGAAGCTCTGATACCACTTGTAGGATCGTGTTTCGACCCGAACGAGTCGTTCAGAGGAGTTTTGATCATATACAGGTGCGGAAAACAAGTATCTGACTTAGAAACAGCTAGCAAATCACTTTAAACACCTTTCTGTATTGATATCTGACAGATTACATACAAATCTCACACCGGCAGCACCTCGGCATGGAATACAAGACTGATTACATGATTTCGCTTATGAGTGCCTATTTATAGTGCATGAGGTTTCGCTCCAACATACACTACCATATGAGCGAAACCCCTCAATGATCACATAAGCGAAACCCTACCATGTCTCTATAAGCGAAACCCTCTAAGACACATATGCTATCCTATTTTCTTGTAAAACGTGCCCTAATCTAACATTCTAAGACTAAGACTCGATACAAGACGAAGTCGACATATGCATGCACCAACATTAATAATATATTAATTATTTTTTAAGTCATAAGCATTATCATATATATACAAATGGCCAAATGGGTAGTAAGTATACACCTGAAAACGCTCAAACAAGCGTCCGCGGTGATGGGAAGGAACGTCTTTCCATCCTTTCCATGGACCCGACCACATAGACTTCAAGTTGGATCCAATGGTCCGAGAAACTTTATCATGATCATTGAATCTACAAAACGAACAGAATGTACCACTAACAACATTAGTAATGATTTTATTCACGTATAAAAAGAATATTAACATATAAAAACTTACTCATCATTTTCAACCCAAATCCAAGTGCGATTTTCGGGTGTAGGCAGTGGAGCTGGAATAACAGGTCCACGCCTAACGGCAGCGACAGGCTCATCAACATCATTAAGCTCGTGCTGCAACTGACCCCTACCAGCACCTTGACCCCCACCACGTCCGCTACCTCGACCACCACTTTGACCCCTACCAGCACCTTGACCCCTACCAGCACCTTGACCCTCACCACGTCCTGCTGAACTACGTGCCATATTTTCTACAACAAAAATAAACTTATTCATATTCATAAATAAGGATTGTTATATAAAAAAAGTGTTAATAAACAATATTCAATGTATGGATGTTGTTCAAGCTTGGGGTAGTTTGGTTTAGATTAATTAGGTTTTATTTTTTAAAAATTTACCTAATAACTGTTACAAAATATAAATTAGATTTTCAAGTTTGGGCTATCTCTAAAAATATACCTGATAAAAACCGCATTCGTATTTACTTTCAAGAGGTTGTGATGAGGTCTTAGTGTTAGTGTTAGTGTTAGGTCTTGTTAGATCTAAAAATTCCAATTCCAGGAAGCAATTCAAGAATAACAAATATCATATTCAATTACAACGTATCATAAAAAGTAAACGGAAACAACTCAACAGCGAAGTTCAATCTTACCTGCAGGTCTTCCGATTACAACAACTAGTGCAGGAGGCTTCTTCACAACCGTTCACAGCGAAAACATTGATATAGATTTGAGAAGGATGAAAGTGCCGAATGATGCGCATTGTGCGATAGGTGGGATGTGAGGAGACGAATTAAGGTTGGTTGTGAACGTGGTTTAAGGTCCTGATCGTGTTGTAGTTGGTTATCTGATTTATTCGACTGGTGGTTATCTGGATGGTGTAGAAGGGCTGTAAACGAACCGAACGAACACGAACAATACCTTGTTCGTGTTCGTTTGTTAAAAAATATATGTGTTCGCGAACCGTTCACGAACGCTTATCGAACGGGATTTTATGTTTGTGTTCGTTTGTTAAGGAAATGAACATGTTCGTGTTCGTTTGTGTTTGTTTGTTAATTTTAGGCAACGAACGTTGACGAACACAAATGAGCACAAGCTAATGTTTATGAACACAAATGGAAATAAACGAACACAAACAATCGTCTATGAACATAATATATAATAGACTAACACTTATTAAATATTTAATTTGTCAGACTCATGATATATTCAAATAAATATAAAAACTAAAAACACTAATGAACTATCAAACACATACGAACACGTTACCGAACGTTCACGAACATAAACGAATGAACGCGATCTCTGTTCATGTTTGTTCATTTAACTAAACGAACGAAATTTCTTGTTTGTGTTCGTTTGTTTAATAAACGAACGAACACAAACGAACTTCCTGCCGAACGGTTCACAAACTGTTCGCCGAACGTTTGGTTCGTTTACAGCCCTATGTAGAAGATATTAGGGTTTTCTCAACTTGAAGATATTAGGGTTTTCTCAAAGCCCATTATTTTGTCAAAGCCCATTATTTATTTGTTCTTGTTTTGGGCCTTGAAGTTTTAACATTGAAATATTAAGTGACAAAAAGCAATAAACGATCACTTGAGGAAGCTTTACGAATTTAAAACAACGTTTTATAAAAAAGTAAAATACTTATAAAACAAATATTCTTACGAACTTATATGGAGTTTTGTAAAAATGCTTCCAGATATCTTCAAGACTTTATATATGGTTATAAAATCCTAATGTTTATATATGGTTATAAAATCATAATGTTTATAAAATACTTATAAAAAAGAAAATCAAACAACAAAACAAAAACTTAAATTCAAAAGATTACTAACGTGAATCAGTTATGGAACAACAACGACAAAGATGTGAGGTAGCTTAACGAAACGTCATATACAAAACATGCGATTAACAGATTAAAGTGCACAGAGAGGTAGAATATATACATATATGATGGATTATGTTGAAACAATTACCGATTGAAGAAGAAGTTGAAATAACGAAACGGCAAAGAGAAACCCAGTGAGTTATATTTTTTATTGTAGATGATGATGCGCAACATTTAGAGTTTTTTATTAGAAATACGTTTAAGAAAGAAAACAATTGCATAATTTTGGCAAGATTGAATTGATCTTTTAAGAAGCCATGTTAATAAAAGAACAAGAAAATGTATTGGTGCTCAAAACCAATTATCAGCCATATGAGTTATGCTAACTTATCAAAAAAAAAAAAATTTTTTGGGCTAAATGGATGACACGTGTCAAAGTTCAAGGAGACAAATTTGGATGCTATGAGAATTATGTAAAAACATATTTGCTATTATGCAAGAACGTCCATGATAATTATGTAAAAAGCATGTATGCTATTGTACAAGCATATTAATTACTTGGTTATGAAAATAGTTTTGCTTCTATGAGTTATGTTTATATGTCGGTGTTAATTTGGTGGAATAGCATACCTGAATAAAGGATGTACGAAAGTTCTTAGACCGTGGGGTATGGTGGGCTTGGGTTGGGGCATGGGTTGGGGCATTAGTTGACACGTGCATGTTGAATATTAACAAACCCAAAGCCAAGTTTTAAGGGGTATGGTGGGGCTTGGGTTGGGCGTGGGTTGGCTGGCGTGGCCAAGCCACATCAACATTTTTTTTAAATATATATATATATTTATATTTATAACTACATAAATAATAAAAATACATATTTTTTTTAAACTACATAAACATACATAATAATTATCAAAATAAAAAACAATCATTCTTCGTCGTCTTCGTCTGTTTTGAACCCAGGAATCGTTGAAACATGATCCACCAAATCAGATCGAAGGTTGTGATGTATATCCCTTGACTTGATCAAAAATTCTTTTGCCGCTTTATCTTCGTCTATCACGTTACCTGGTTGGGGGTCATCGTCATCATAGTAGGTAACGACCGCTCTACCTTCATCCTCCAAAATCATGTTGTGAAGAATGATACATGTGTACATCACGTTTCCAATCTAATCCTTGTCCCATAGTCGACAAGGCATTGCCAATATTCGCCACCTTTTCTTCAAAACACCGAATGCTCGCTCGACGTCTTTACGTGCAGCCATCTGGACCCTGTTAAACTTTAATCTCTTTGGATCTGTGGTACCGTATTTTGTGAACGATTTTACGAAAACCCCCCACTCTGGGTAAATCCCATCTACTAGGTAGTACCCATACACGTACTCAACCCCGTTTACAAAGAAAGTTCCTTTGGGTCCTATACCATTTACCCGATCATTGAAAAGGGGCGAGTGGTTTATGATGGCAATATCATTATGTGAACCTGGCATACCAAAGAACGCATGCCATATCCAAAGATCTTGGGACGCAACCGCTTCAAGCATGATGGCTGGACTTCTGTGAAATCCACTCGTGTGAGCGCCTTGCCATTGGGTAGGACAAAGTTCCCAAGCCCATTTCATACAATCTAAACTACCTAGCATCCCGGGTAGCCCATGATAATCTGCGTGATGTTCCAATAATTGTTGCATGTCACTGAACGAGGGCTTTCTCAAATATCTTTTCCTATAAAGTTCTAGAATACACGAACAAAAGTTGTGAAGACTTTCTCTAGCTACACGTGCAGACATTTTTAAATAGTCATCCATAATGTCCGAACTATTGTCGTACGCTAATTGCCTAAGTGCGGTCGTGACCTTTTGCCACGTACTAAATCCTAATTGCCCGACTACATCGGGTTTTTATTGGAAATAAACATACTTCTCCTCAAGATCTCTAGATATCCTTAAAAATAAGTTTCTACTCATACGAAAACGACGCCTAAACATTTTTTCATCATACTTTGGTTCCGCTGAGAAGTAATCGCTTACCAACAAATCGTTAGCGGTGAGCCGTTCACGAGCGATGTACCTTCTCCTGCGTTTAGGCTGTTAAGTCTCTACCTCCTCCTCTTCGTTTTCCACGATAGCTTTCAGCACCGTCGCGATCGTTTGTAGAAATATTTCCGCACCATCGTCAGATGATGATGACGATTCAGTATAACTTGAAGAACTCATGGCAAGATTGTATTTTATGTGTTTGATATTGTGTGAGAAAAATGATAAATATGGTAAGGTATTTATAAAGGAAAATTTAATTTTTTTTCAAACGGCTAGCCCAACGGCTAGTTTGGTTTGCCCATTCACAGCCCGCCATGTCACCTTGCTAGACCCGCCCCACGCCCGGCTTGAAACCCAAGCCCCAAGGGCCATGCCCCAACCCAAGCCCACCCGGGATGGTGGCTTGGGCGTTTTCCCCCAACCCACACCTAAACCCCCGCCCCATACCCCACGGTCTTAAGTTTATTTTATACTTCATTAATGACCCAGGTTAGATTCTTATCATTCTTTTAGTTTCTGCGGCACCTGGTGACGATGGGAGACTAGGCGGAGATCGCTTGTTCGATCTTTGAACTGAGAGGGTTTACCTCATCGTACTGTTGTGCCTTCGGGCGAGTGTTCACAGGCTTCGGCCCTAGGTGAGGGTTTTCCCCGGTTTGAAGGTGCGTGTATTCTGATGTATGAATTCCATTTGAAGTAACCCATATGTAATCTCGATCCATTTGAAGTAATACCTAAGAACCGACCCGATAACCGAACACCCTACAAATTGAGACCCGAAAATAATACCCATATCTTGGTTCCGGTTCTCTTTCAGTATGGTTCCATGGTTTCTCGGGTAAGAGAACCGAACCTGATACAAAACTATAGTAAACACGTTTCATGCGTCTGGAGGCCATTTACAATCAAAGTTCCAACTTCCACCACCAGCATCTTTCATCTTCAAACTCTATTTCCATGAACCAAATTCCAGTATTACATCTCCATTCCACTCAAAAATTGTTTCGCATTGGGTGTTAGAACTTGAAGGTATGTGAATCAAGCAATGATCGTTGTATCATGAATATATCGAGCAATGATCATTGTATCGTTTAGAATAATTTATCAATAATCAATGTATCTTAATTTAGTATACAAGAATGTACCTCGTAGCCGTCAATTGATGAACGAAACACCGAAGCTGCCAAAAATTTGAAGGTGATTCGATATTTCAAAGGAGAATGTAAGTTTTATAATCGATTCTTTGATTATGTGTGATTAGAATGTTCAGCCTAGGCTTGTAACCAAACCGAACGTTCATGAACTGTTCATGAACTTGTTCAGTGGGAAGTTCGTTTATTTAATAAACGAACGAACACGAACAAAAAAATTTGTTCGTTTAATTAAATGAATGAACATGAACACACCTTGTGTTCGTTCATTTATGTTCGTGAACATTCTTTTATGTTCGTTCATTTATGTTCGTGAACATTCTTTTATGTTCGTGGACGTTCATTTATTTACGTTCGTTTATGTTTGTTTAAATTTTAATAAATACATAAATAGTTATATTTATATAAATATTAGGTTTTCTAACTAGTTATATGAATATAACTAATTAGTATATCTATAAACTCTTATTTAGATGTGTTTTCAGATGAAATGTAATATATTAGATTTGTTTCTACAATCATGTTAATTTATGTTTATTCAAATATGTGCAGTTAATTTTTTTTATGTTCGTTTGTGTCCGTTTATGTTCGTGAACTGTTCGTTTAGGCTTTAAACGAACGAACATAAATGAACACGAACATGCCCGATTTCTTAATGGACGAACAAGAAAAAAAATGTGTTCGATTATATGTTCGTGTTCGGTTAAAGTTAAATGAACGAACACGAACATGCCTATGTTCGTGTTCGTTCGATTCGTTTACATGCCTACTTCAGCCGATATTATTAATTTGGTTATCTAGGATCAGAATCTATTGGGCGTAGCCCATGTTATAATATCCTGATTTATATTTCGGTTCTTAATGTTCCAATCGGGTTTCTTGTCTATGTGGACTGGAACCGCCCCGAACCCGAATCCATATGCAATCTCAGAACCGACCAACTACCCTAAAGGGTCCGGTTCTCGGGTTTTTATCGGTCTAACCCTAATAACGCTCACCCCTAATTGGAAGGATTCATTGAGCGTTCAAAAAAAATTATAGTTTATTAGAAAACATTTAGGTAGTATTTGGTATGCAAGAATAGGAGGTGAAATGGAATAAACTATTGCGAGGAATGAAAAAAGTGTGTTTGGTTGGTCAACGTAATGGAATCACCCATTACATAAGTCATTTCATTCTCTTAAATTAATTCCATCCATTCCTCCTGTTTTTTTCTATTCCATTCCCTCTCTCAGCCTACGTCACAAACCCCGTCCATCACCTCCACCATCTGCCACCACCACCACCTACCGTTGTCACCACCCACCACCAACATCCGCCGACCACCACCACCGTCCTCTGCCACCGCCCCCCGCCGCCACCACCACCATCGACTACCATTGCTGCCACCCCCCATCGCAAACCACTGCCACCCCGACCACTATACCGCCACCCTCCGCCGACCACCACCACCATCCTCCGCTGCCACCAACCGCTACCGTCAACCACCACCACCCACCGTCGTCGCCGCCACCATCACCCATCAACACCACCATCGCTGCCACTTGCCACCACCGACCACCGCCACCCGACCACTATCGCCACCCTCCGCCGACCACTACCACCATCCTCCGTGGCCACCTTCCGCTACCGTCGACCACCACGACCCACTGTCGTCACCACCACCATCGCCGACACCCGCCACCACCGACCACCGCCAACCCGACCACTACCGTTGTCACAGCCCCAACCCCAGTTTGACCCGGTCAGGAGTCGCAGGACAGGAACCCGTGGTATCAATGATGCGACAGCGGAAGATTTTTAACAGGATCTTTTAAAACTCGAAAATGCCCAATTATTTTATTTCCATAATTTGGGATAAACCTCGTAATATACAATGGAGGAATTTAACTAGGAAATTCCCTGATTTATTAAAACATGTTTATTTATTTTAACTGAGCCACCTCTTCAAGCTTGGTAGTGCTCCTTAGCACGTTTCCTTGATTTACAGCAGGTTGCCTGAAACATGTTTTAAAAATATTTTATCAGCGGGGAAATGCTGGCGAGTCACTCAAATTTGATAAAATGACACATAGTTATCAATTATAGCATAAGAGCGATTACAATGGCTTCTATCTTATTTTTATCCGGCGCCGTGTCACATTGCGTGACGATGGTCATACCACTATTGGGTCATGTCACCCAAATATTGATGATTATCCCTGATAGGTTAATGAACCTAACCGGGAGAAAATTAGTAATGTGCACAATACCCCACTAGCCAGTGATTCAAGATATCCACGACTTACTCCCTGTAATTCTAACTTTCTGAAAATAATTTGAGGTATTGTAAAACAGTAGAGAAAAAGAGAATGACTCACATTGTAGATTTATATGTGCAGAGTTTAGCCTATTGATTAGCCTTTTAACCTAAATTTAAACAACATGCACACAAACTAGGTCAGTAACTAATACAGCATTTACGATAACTCACGAGATTAAACCCTCACAACAAATGACAAAGTGCGATACTTAAACATCCATCGAATTCACGACGAATGACAAAGCATAACTCTAATGTGGGCAGCACATACACATCCATTGGATAGTTTTAATCGATCAGACATTGAATCGTAGCAGCGATCGAGTTATTACCCTGTTTTAGCAGCAGCGTTTCGTGATCGTGTGTGTTTTTATAGTAATCAGACAATATCTTAAAGTGTAAAGCGAACTTTAACGTCGAACGAACACAGAAATCTAAGTCCCACACCCCTATATTTATACCTGAAAAACAGCCCCCTCGCGTGGCGCGAGGGGCTGTCGTGTGGCGCGAGGGGTGCCACCCTATCATAGGGTAGCCCCGTGTCCTGGTAGCTTGGGTGAGTTGGTCGTTCATGCAAATTCAAATTACACGTAAAACTGTTTAGATAATACTAACGGGGAAATACCCCCCCCCCCCTGAGTTTTAGGGGCCCTGATCCTGATTCCAATTGTTCTGAAAATTTTAGGGTTTATGCAGGATCACTTGGGGATCTTAATTAGGGTTTCCTTTTGGACAAAATATAATAAGAAATAATAGTTTTGGTGAGTGTTGTTACATTCTCCTCACCTAAAAAAAATCTCGTCCTCGAGATTTATTGGAATATGTGAGGATACTTTCGTTTTATCTCCGATTCCAATTCCCAAGTGTATTCTGGTCCTCTCCTTGAATCCCACTTGACCTTGACAAGTACTAACCGTTTGCGTTTGAGAAACTTAACCTTTCTGTCTTCTATCTGAAGAGGTTTCTCAACAAATTTTAATCTTTCGTTTACTTCTATATCCTGAAGAGGTATTACCAAAGATTCGTCAGATAGACATTTCTTGAGGTTAGATACATGAAATACTTCATGTACTCCAGCCAACTCTTCTGGTAGTTGTAAACGATAAGCAACTGGTCCTATACGTTGGATTACTGAAAATGGTCCTACGTATCTTGGACTCAGCTTTCCTTTCTTACCAAACCGAACAACTCCTTTCCAAGGAGAAACTTTTAATAATACTTTGTCTCTGACTTGAAATTCTAACGACTTACGCCGATTATCTGCATAACTCTTCTGACGATCTCGAGCCATCTTTAATCTTTCCTTGATTTGAGTGATCTTGTTGGTAGTTTCTTGCACAATTTCAGGACCTGATAATTGACTTTCTCCTATCTCTGCCCAACACACTGGAGTTCTACACTTACGTCCATACAGTGCTTCGAACGGGGCAGCTTCAATGCTTGAATGATAACTATTGTTATAGGAGAATTCAATTAAGGGTAAATGGTTGTCCCAATTTCCACCAAAATCAATCACACATGCCCTAAGCATGTCTTCCAAAGTTTGGATTGTCCTTTCACTTTGTCCGTCTGTTTGAGGATGATATGCAGTACTTAGATTTAGTCGGGTTCCCATAGCTTCTTGGAAACTTGTCCAGAAGTGGGAAGTAAAATGACTATCCCTATCCGATACAATGGAGAGTGGAACTCCATGTAAGGATACAACTTCCTCTACATACAACTTGGCTAACCTTTCCAAGCTAAAGGTTTCTTTTATAGGTAGAAAGTGAGCTGATTTGGTTAATCTATCCACAATTACCCAAATCGCATCATTACCTTTTCTGGTTTTGGGTAACTTAGTAACAAAATCCATTGTTATGAGTTCCCATTTCCATACAGGCATTTCTAATTGTTGTAGTAGACCTGAAGGTTTCTGGTGTTCTGCCTTAACTTGTGAGCAAGTTAGAGACTTAGAAACATATCTAGCTATGTCCTTTTTCATTCCTATCTACCAGAAGTTATTCCTTAAATCTTGGTACATCTTATTGTTACCAGGATGCATGGTATACCTAGATTTATGGGCTTCTTCTAAAATTTTATTTCTTAAGTCTCCTTGCTTAGGTACCCAAATCCGTTTCTTATGGAATCTCCAAATTCCATCTGCTCCTTGTTCTAATTCTTTTATCCGCCCTTTCATTCCTTCAACAATATCCTGGATTGCTGTTCCTTGAATGTTCTTCAAATGCTCCATTAAATCTAAATGTAGATTTAATCTGAGAGCACGAACTCGCTTTTGCTTTTCATGATACTTACGACTTAAGGCATCTGCAACGATGTTTGCCTTTCCTTCGTGATATTGAATATCACAGTCGTAATCACTTAGGATTTCCATCCATCTCCTTTGCCTCATGTTTAATTCTTTTTGCTCAAATATGTATCTGTAACACCTCGAAAATTCACGTCCTATAATGTGTTGACACGTGTCATAAGTTTGAACGTGTGAAAGAATGTTCTCGAAAGACTAAAGTTGACAAACCTAGAAAGTATGTGAATATACGGGTTTTAAATGTCAACAGTGAATAAATATATTTTACATTAACCCTACATGATGGTCATACCTTCAAACGAATAAATCATGGATCATACGAAGCTAAACGTGAAAGAAAGTGAGAGATTACAAACTACAGGGGTTAAATGTGTCAACATGTTTAAGTTATACCTCTGAGTGACCTTTTAGCAAACCCGAAGCTTTGTAACGGTAAATTATGCTCACTAGAATGCACGATATAAATTTCATAAAGTTTCGTTATCGTATGAGGAAGTTATGATAAAATTCGTATTCAAGGGGTTAAAGCGTCAACGTTGAAGTTTATGACTTTTCGGGTAACAATAAAGTTAACCGAGGACTAAACAAAGTGGGTAAATGTCTTAAAGCCCTTATAAGTCAAATTAGAGGGCTCATTGTGCAAAACAAGACGTGAAAGCGACCTTTAGAAGGACCGGGGGCCAAAACTGCAAATAATGGAAACTTGTTTTGGCAGATCACCACATGCTCGCGTAGCGCGAGCCCTAGCCCCTATGCCGTCGCGCTACGCGACGGCCTTATCTGATTAGAACGGCGATTTTGTTGGATTCTTGTCTGCCATAGCCCTTGTAAACGACTTTAACTCGATTTTCCTCATCTTGTGCGACCCCTAAGCAACCCCTAGACACTTAGGGACATCTGGAAGTGATCCATGGCCATTGTAGACTTGTGTGGCAACAATCCATGAGTTCTTGAGCACTATAAAAGGCCACAAGGTTGCAACCAATTCTTCACACCTTCCTTCAGCCTTTCTGATCATTCTTGGAGCTCCAAAGCAGACTCAAGTGATCACAAATCGTGCATAGGACTTCAGTAAGTTTGCTTAACCTTTCTTAGTTAAGTTTTTGCTTAGTTTTAGCTTAAAAGTCAAACCGTCGTAATTAACGGTTGACTTAACGATTAATCACTAATGGTCCAGTGATTAGTCGAATTGAAAGTAGTTATAAGTTGGTAATTATGTGGGCAATAAACCCTTAAAAGGGCACCCTCTGATTACCACTCTAACTAGGTCTAATGTCGGGTCAAACTTGTTATTAAAAAGTCAACAGAATGCTTATTTTCTAATTTATGCATAATTAGCAATGTAGAACACATACAACCTGTTTGATCATTAATATAACTTGGTAATTAGTGTAAGAACATGTCTAAACATGTTCAACCCGACAATTTGCTGTTTAGACCCGGTTCGGAACTGAAATTCGCAAAACTTTGACTTTTGCTTTGACTTCAGTTCTAACCCGTTTTTGTATGTTTTAGAAATGCCATAGAGCTTCTTTAGGACCAGGGTACATGCTAGTATAACCCTCTGTGATTATACACCTTGGTTCATTAGTTAACCAATTAATATGCATGATTCCGTTAATTGCTCATATGTTGACCATTATGCCCTTTTCACCTTAAAACGTGATTTTTGAAAATATAAAAGTGTAGAAACCTTAGCTACTGAATTATAAACTTGCACCCAAAATTTGACATCAGTTTGAGGTGTAGGTTGAGAGTTATGCTCATTAGCGTAAGTAGAAAGCTTCTTTAGCGATTTAACGGCATAATTAGCGTATGGCCTATCTAAGCCTACTTTTTGATATCAAACTTATTACCCACTGATGTAATATATTATTTTGGGATTTTTGAAGATTTTTAATTAATTTTAGGCTGAGCATAACTTATAGTCATAGGCTTAAACCGGTAATTGTCGGTTTGGTCCACACGGGCTATAAAATGAGTTTTACATATCTAATTGACTCCAAACCTTTTGCAACTGATTTTAAATGATAAAAATATTATTTTAAGCCTTCTGGAATAATAAAAATATCAGCTTTATGTATAGAACCCAGAAATGGCTTCAAATCGCCTTATTAAGCGTTTTTAACGCATAGTATGTACTAAAACTATTTTAAACATACCAGGGTTGATACCTACTGATATTTTAGGTAAATTATAATATTTTAATAGTAAGCAAAAGTTGTTAAACTCAGACTTCAGTTTTGAGCTTTTCGGCTTATGTGAAATTACCAAAATGCCCCTACGGTGCATAGTTTGGTTATAATTGATAAATTTCACATATATACTTTACCCTACTATTATAACTTAGTAAATTAAGTATTTTTTCTGATTATATCAGACCTGTAACTCAGGTTAATACTTAAACTCTTTTATAAACTTGTAAATGACCAAACTACCCCTACGGGGCATAGTTTGTGTTTAAACTCGTTTCGGGCATAAAAAAAGATATCTTTCTGATGTCACAACATATTTGATGCATATTAACTTAGGAAACCTGTATATGGCTCTTACAAATACCCGTTACGCTTATTACGCGTTCGGTTCGGTTTATGTAACTAGTTTACATAAATTAGCCGAAACGGGTCAAACCTTATCGGTTTTATCTCAAAATCCAGAATGTGTATGAAATACCCATATTAAGCAAGTCTTAAAACTTGTCGGGTCTAAATCACATTCTATCCGGTCTTCGCTTAATAGTGCGTACGGACCGTATTTTTAAAACTAACCGGTCTAAGCTTAAGCTTAATTAAAGACCCGTTAGGATTCTAATAGGTTATTATAAACCTTTGTTCCAGAATAGGAGACCAGTAAAAGCTACTTGCATTTGCTTATTGTGATTATTACTTTGCTCAGGTAAATACTTTTAACTTATTTTCCCTATACGGGTTGGGTTACGGTATATAAAATACCGCTTGGTCGGGCATTAAATCTTCCATCGTTTGGTGGTTAATTGAATAATTTGATCGGCCCGTTTAAATTGTTTTGTTTACTTAAAGCCTTTGGGGGGTTAATGACCATGTCCCGGATATCCTTGGCATCATTTTACGAAATGGCCACGACCTAAGCGCGGAGTGTAGGCGTACACTCGTCAGTGCATAAATAGTTGATGTGGTGTGTCTATTGATCTTTAACCCGGCACGCTCCGGGCTACTGAACGCATAAGGAACATGTAATTCTTTTACAAGATTATATATTTAAATGATTATCCCAAGTTACAAAATGTTTATGCCACGTGCATCCAAATCAATTTTTAATCATTTTTAAAATGAGTCAGTTGATTGTATTTACCAGTGTAAACTGACGTATTTTCCCAAAAAGATTAAATGCAGGTACTAAGCGTAATAGGCTGGATTGCTTGTCACACCCCGATTTTCCACGTGTCACCGGTGGGGGAGTATCATGACGTGGTTGGCAACATCATGGTCAAACAACACAATATAATAATGCACAGCGGAAGCAAAAGATATATATATTACATTCCGAATATAAGTAATGTCAAAGTATTACAACGGAAGGTAAAGGATCCACAGGCGGATCAAATAAAAGATACTACAACTGTTCAACAGACTTTAGGCATCTAGAACTTGCAAGATTCCCTAATGACACCCTGAGCTCCCAGCAAATTATGCGTAGTACCTGTCACTTAACCTTTTGGAAAAAATACGTCAGTTTACACTGGTAAATACAATTAACTGACTCATTTTGGAAAAGAGTTTGAAAAGTGGTTCGAGTGCAAACGGCACAAAATATCTTGACACATTGATTAAAATGCACAGAGGAAAAATTAATCTTTTATACTTGGGACAATTTTGTTAATAAAAATCTTGTATCCGATTTACATGGTTGTCCAACATTTAGGGCCGGTGATTATACAATACAAGCCGGACAAGATTAATCGACACACCACAAATATAATCTCACAAGAAGTTACCCTTACGAGTGAGTATACGTTATACATATGCAACAGGAGGTGTTATGTCTACACCTTGTGCTTACGTCGTGGCCATTCACTTTTTAAAATGAGCCAAGGATATCCAGGACACGGTCATTAACCCCCAATGTTATTTGTTATCAATCAATACAGATTAAAACGGGATTATACAATTTAATCATCTCCGATTAAAAGGTCTCTACACCCGACCAAGCGGTATTTTTATAATACCGTATCCCAAGCCCGTATAAGGGAAAATAAGTTAAAAGTATTTACCTGAGCTAGCAATGCAACTTACACTCAGCCGTATATCTTAATCAGCAAGCACAAGTACTTCTACTGGGGCTCTTAATCTGGAACGAAGGTTTTATTAACCTATTAAATTTCTAACGGGTCTTATTTAAGTCGTAACTTAGACCGGTTAGTTTTAAGGAAAGGTTTACGGTTCAAAACGCATGATTAAGCGAAGACCGGAATAGGATGTGATTTAGACCCGACAAGTCTGGAGACTTGTATAATATGGGTAAACTAAACACATTCTGGATTTTGAGATAAAACCGATAAGGGTTGACCCGTTTCGGCTAATTTATGTAAACTTGTTACATAAACCGAACCGACGCGTAATAAGCATAACGGGTATCTGTAAGAGCCATATACAGGTTTCCTAAGTTAATATGCTTCAAATATGTTGTAACATCAGTAGGATGTCTTTCGTTATGCCCCGAACTAGTTTAAACACAAACTATGCCCCGTAGGGGTAGTTTGGTCATTTTAAAGTTTGTAAAAGCGCCTAGATGTTTAACTGAGTTACAGGTCTGATGTAAACAGTAAACATACTCAATTTGATGAATTATAACAGTAGACTAAAGCATATATATGAAATTTATCATATTTAACCAAACTATGCCCCGTAGGGGTATTTTGGTAATTTCACATAAGCCGAAAAGCTCAAATACGAAGTCTGAGTTAATCAACCTTTGCTTACTATTAAAATATCATAATTTGCCTCATATATCAGTAGGTATCAACCCGGGTATGTCCAATATGATTCTAAGACATACTATGCGTTAAAAACGCTAATTATGGCGATTAAAGGCCATTTCCGGGTTCTATACTTAAATCTGATATTTTTATATTTCCAGAAGGCTTAAAATAATTTATTTAACATATGTGATCAGTAGCAAAAGGTTTGGAGTCGTTTAGATAAGTAAAACTCATTTTATGGCCCGTAAGGGCAAAACCGACAATTACCGGATTAAGCCTACGACTACTAGTTATGCTCGGCCTAAAATTTATTAAAAATCTTTAAAAATCCCAAAATAATATATAATATCAGTGGGTAAAAGATTTGATATCAAAAAGTATGTTTAACTAGGCTATACGCCAATTACGCCATTTTGTTAACACAAAGCTTTAATTTAGCGACAATGAGCATAACTCTTAATCTACAAGTCAAAATGATGTCAAACTTTGCATACAAGTTTATATATCAGTAACTAAGGTTTCTACACTTTTACATTTTCATAAATCATGATTTAAGGTAATAAGGGCATAACGGTCAACGTATGAGTAATTAACGGAAATTTGCATATTAATTGGATAACTAGTGAACCAAGGTGTATGATCACAGAGGGTTGTTCTAACATGTATCCTAATCCAATTTAAGCTCTGAGGCATTTCTAAAATATGCCCAAACGGGTCAGAACTGAAAGTCAACCGAAAAGTCAAACTATGTGGCTTTCGGTTCCAAACCGGGTCTAAACAGGAAATAGTCGGGTTGAATCATGTTGGGACATGTTCTTACACTTATTTCTAAGTTATAACAATGTTCAAACAGGTTACAAATGTTCTAGATAGTTAATTATGCATAAATGACATTTTAAGCAATATGTTGACTTTTTGATTAAAGGTTTGACCCGACATTTGACCTGGTTAGGATGGTGATCAGGGGAAACCCTTTTGGGGTTTTATTACCCACAGAAATACCAACCTATAACTACTTTTAATTCGAGATATGATTGAGCCATTATAGACTAATCTCGAAGTCAAACCGTAATTACGACGGTTTGACTTTTAGCTAATTAACTAAGCTAAAAGCAATTAGAGAAAGATTAGAATACTTACTGAAGTCCTAAGCACGAGATAAGATCACTTGGAAGCAAGCTTGAGCTCCAGAAATGATCCAAGAGTGCAGGAGAAGTGTGGGAATGTTTGTTGCAACTAATGAGCTTTATATAGTGAACTAAGGCACCATAAAGTGTTGACAACAAAGTCTATGATCAACCACAATCATCCAACACCTGTTACTAGTGTCTAGGGAAGTCTAAGGGTCGTCCACTTGTGAGAAAAACCGGCCAAATGGGTCAAAAATGCGTAAAACAGGCAACAGCCTGTTTCTGATCGCTGGGAGACTGGTAGCGCACCGTTACACTACCATTGTAGCGGTGCGCTAGACACCCCTGCGCATCGTATGATGATTTGGCTACGGTGCGTATGGGTCCATCAGGGGCTGTTTTGTTTGATCTTTCATTAATTCGAAAGGGTAACCCTATTATCCGCATATGGGGTATTATTTATCATCTAGGGACCTCTAAAAATGTGCTTGATCAGTTCTAAACCTTACCCTTATGTATTGTTTCGTTTGTATCCATAAACAAGACCCGAAACAAAAGGGTTACCGCTCTTTTTCTTCGTAGGAGTCCACCATATCAATTTACGAATCATTCCATGTTATAATTCACTGAACTTGAACATATACTAAATGTTTTTAACATGTTTGAGTCTTGGGATTTTCTACGAGGTCGTTCAGAGGTGCAAACGTTAACATGACGACACTTTTAAATCCTGTCAAACATTTTTATTAAATCCGAATTTTCAACGCGTTTTGTCATACATGACACGTGTTGTTTTATTATTGAACCCGAAATTTTCGAGGTGTTACATCCTCACCCCCTTAAAATAAATCTCGGCCCGAGATTTACTGAAATAAAGGTAGTATCCTCTGCCTGATAATGGTAACTTACAGATGATTAGGAATCTGTATGATCTTATTTGTTGTTTCCAATGCAACTTTCAGATCCTCAATATTGGGCTTACCAATCTATTGTCCTAACAACAGAGGTTTAACATTTCATTTATACAAGATCTCTAAAGGAGCAACCTTGATACTTCTATACCAACTATTATAGAAAAGCTTCTCTTGAGGTGGTTATTCCAACCACTTTTTAACAAATCTTAAGGAGTAGCTAATCCTTATAGCTAGTCGAACAATTCGACGATCCTGGGTAGTTGATGGCGATTTTTAATCGTTGTCTAAATAGGGTTGCGGTAATGAGTGCATAAGCAAAATGAACCGTCTTTCTTATCTAACAACTATCATACTCTGAAAATATCGAGTTAGGCTATATGAATCTCCTATTTTAAAATTTACTTAATCAGGTTTTCGGTTATTCCATAATTAATACGGAGTTCTTACAACATTCTAACCCAAAGCGGGATGTTAATCATAACTCTACTTGCCTCTAGGGAGGTAAACAGGGTAAACTTAGGAGAAGATAATCAAGGTACAAGGAGGTTAAAGAGATTTCCATATCTCAGGCTCCAGTTCACTCATCAACGCTTGTGTCTAATAAGTGACACATTCATGTTATGATTCCACATATTCCTTCACCGAGGAATATTTACTTGGATAGTTCTATTCCGGATATCTCCTTTGAATACTACTAGTCGACATTAGTACAATATGACCATTGGGATATCTCAGGGGTTCCATGTATTAAACCTCCATGCTGATCAGACATGGAAATAATCTATGGGACACACTAGGATACGCCAATCCTCATATGACACTTTTATCAAACATAGTTTGGCATTCGCAGGCGATAGAAAACAATGAGAAAATAATTAAAATAATATACGTTGTCGTACTCTATGCAAAGAAAGAGTGCTTTTAGATTTTTCGGAATGATTCCTTGCCGATTTATACGAATCGGTTACTATGGTCTCCTTGGTAGTTATACCTTGTGGGTGATAATAAAAATTTTGCTAAGTTTATGGTTCATGAAGATTTATTATTGCCTGTATTAAAAACAGGACACTTAGCAGAAATTATTATTGATAAATGACAAGGAAGTTTATTGTACAAGTGCTTATAATTAATTAGAATGGAGATTTTCACAAACTAGGCACCTAGCTCAGTTGGCTAGGCGCGCGAAAGGGTGCGGCCGGCCTAGACCCAGGTTCGATTCCGGGGACGGTCAGTTCCACCATTTTTTTATGTTTAATATTGATTAATTCGTACGGACACGTGTAATTACGAGGGTTGTCTCATAAGGAGTCTTGATAATTAATTGCTTCTTATCACTCACAATATGGACTTGATTTTTAAGGCAACCAATCGATTTTTATCACTATATTGAGTCCTTAAGTATGCAACCAAAAGTTGGCTATAAGGATATTAGAAAATGATTTCTAATAGATATTAATATCAATATAGGATTCGTTGGAGCATTTTTGACGTAACATCGTCACTTTCTACCGGGCATTAAATGACCGGAGTCTTAATCAGGTGGAGACAACAGTTCTCAACCTTTATCATTCATAATATATTTATACGTGCCAGTATTAAATAAGTTTCTACATAAACTGCTTGATAATGAAAGGTACATATTATACTATTATTATTCTGCATCATCTCGCGGGCGTTCATCCTGACAACTCGTGCGTTTGTCATCTTGGCCTACTCGGGCTTCTTCTGATTCCTAGGGCAGTTGGTCTTAATGTGCCCTTCCTCGTTACAATTGTAGCATGTGGCGTTCTTTAACCCTTTGCAATCTAAGGTTTTGTGACCCTTGGTCTTGCAAATTCCACACAATTTAGCACGTGGGTCTATTGTACATTTTCCATAATGTTGCTTTTTGCAGTTACTGCATTTGGGTCTGTTATCAGACTGACTCGAGTTCTTCCTAAACTCAGAATCCTTCCCGGGCTCCGAGTTTCCCTTCTTCTTCTTGTTATAATGATGAGAGTTTTCCTCCTCTCTTTCTTTTCTTCCCTCGCCAGAAGCCTTAACAGACTTAATTCTGATTGCGTCTAATGTGAGAGATAAGGATAAGTCCACCGTGGACCTATATGTGGTTGGCCTAGATGCTTTAACATTTCCTTTTATCTCTGGTGCTAGGCCTCCAATGAAACGCGCTATGCGTTTAGGTTCAGGGGTGACTAAATAAGGAACTAGGCGGGACATAGTGTTGAAACTTGTCACATATACCTGGCAATCCAAATTCTCCATGACCAGAGTCAAGAAGTCTGATTCTATCTTTTCTACTTCATGCTGAGGGCAATAGTTTTCCTTGACTAATGCAACAAATTGCTCCCAAGATAAGTTGTAGAGTAGAACCTTTCCCGTGGCTTGGAGCAATGATCTCCACCATGCCAACGCTTCTCCTTTGAACGATTGCGAAACAAATTTCACAACATCTTGCTCTGCACAACCGCTGATGTCAACAACAGCGTCCATCTCATCGAGCCATGTCATGCAATCGATGGCCCCTTTTTCTCCTGAAAAGTCTCTGGGCTTGCAGGAGACAAAATATTTATATGAACAGGTCTTAACTGGTGCCTCTTGATGAAACACAACCTGTCTAGGCGGAATACTCCTTTGATTTGACAAGTCATGAACATCGTCCTCCCTCAACTCATGTATGTTAGAAGGGGGCTTACTACGAGCCACAGATAGAGTCTTAGAGTGGGTATCATTTGACTCATCATACTGCCGATCAAGAGCTCGAGTAACAGCATAATCTATTATCGCCTGTAGTTCTGCTCCAGTTACATTAATTCTGGTAGTATCATTGTCCTCTTTCATGTGGCTGTTAACTTCATCTAATCCAGCCATGTAGCTTGATGTCTACATAAACATTGACAATGATTTATTCAAAGGTTATTATGGAATCATCATCCTTGACGATCCATCAACCATGGTAATATAAACCATATTGGTTAATTTGTTAGTTATATTAAATTTGTATTTTCATTAAAATTTATCCTAGTTATAAATCATCAAGGATAATAATGTGGCGCAAAAAGGCCTAGTCACAAGGACAAATTTTAAATTTATAAGCCATGACTTCAGAGAATCGAGGCATTTAGGTTCGAACATATTTCATTACATTTTCTTGACAGAGAGCTAAAAACTTCAACTGTCTTTTGTCTTTTAGGACAATAGATATAGCCCGAGGGCATTTCCCTTCTGAGGGATGGTTATAATATGATCATCTTTTCAGATGCTATTAGTCGAGATCATATGGATCTTACCTACTATTAAGCTTGGACCTAGTCCAACATTTTTAGACAGAAGGTCAAAGAGCACCACTGTCGTTGTCTTATCGGACAACAAGTTTAGCCCGCAGGCACTTCATCACTATCGGATGTTTATAATATGATCATCTTATAGGATGACACAAGCCATGATTTCTAAATCACTAGGCTAGATAAGAAATTGGAAGAATCCAATATAAGGATGACTGTTGTGATTTTATCGAACCACATTTGTCAGGAGTGCTAACACGTTCTTAGGTGTTAACAAGGATCTAAATCCCTTGGGTAGGTTTCACCATCTTGGCCGCGTAGGCTAGGTTTCGCCTTTAAGATTTCTTTTTTAAAATGCCTACTGGCAGGGAAAGAAGAATATTTATTTATTTTAGTCAGGATTTTTATCATAAATCCTAATTTATAAGTTAATAATAGCACAATTGGCCTAGTCGCGTAGACACGTTTAATTTACAAGCCGTGATCGTTTGGGATCGAGGCATTTAGTAATAGCACAACAAAAAAAGGCTTAGTCACGTGGACAAGTTTAATTTATAAGCCATGATCGTCTGGGATCGAGGCATTTAGGAATAGCACAAAAGGCTTAGTCACGTGGACAAGTTTAATTTATAAGCCATGATCGTCTGGGATCGAGGCATTTAGGAATAGCACAAAAGGCTTAGTCACGTGGACAAGTTTAATTTATAAGCCATGATCGTCTGGGATCGAGGCATTTAGGAATAGCACAAAAGGCTTAGTCACGTGGACAAGTTTAATTTATAAGCCATGATCGTCTGGGATCGAGGCATTTAGGTGTGAATCAAAGTTCATTACTTTTCCTCGACAGAGAGTTGTAGGCTACCTCCGTCTTTAGTCTCAGAGGACGTTAATTATAGCCCGTAGGCACTTCCCTTCTAAGGGATGTTATTTTCCATTTATTTCATATTTCATGTTTAGAATGAAAACTTAATTTAATCAATCCATTATATGAAAATAAAAGTACAGAGTTGCCCTAAGCGGGTCTTTGAAGGGAATATTATGTCCTTAAAGGGACTGAAAGATAAATATGTCCTTATGAGGACTATTAAGGAAACGATCTTCAGCAAAAGGAGTTTCTTCTTCAAGTTATTTCTGAATGCTTTCTCCTTGGATGCTCGTTTCGTTCTAGCCGCGGTACGAAGCTCAGCATTTCTAGGCTCCGAGTGTGGAGGACTCCTATTACGGCTCCTTCGCTTGGCGACGTATTCAATAAAAATTTTTGGAAGTAAAATTTCCATATTAGGATTGAAAGTATTCCTATGTTAAGTCTAGACTCAGAAGATTTAGGAATGTGCAATTGTGTCATTGAGATTAAACACAAAAGCTAGTGTTTAATTCACTCAATGTTGGCTCTGATACCAACCTGTCACACCCCGATTTTCCACGTGTCACCGGTGGGCCCGGTGGGGGAGTATCGTGACGTGGTTGGCAACATCATGGTCAAACAACACAATATAATAATGCACAGCGGAAGCAAAAGATATATATATTACATTCCGAATATAAGTAATGTCAAAGTATTACAACGGAAGGTAAAGGATCCACAGGCGGATCAAATAAAAGATACTACAACTGTTCAACAGACTTTAGGCATCTAGAACTTGCAAGATTCCCTAATGACACCCTGAGCTCCCAGCAAATTATGCGTAGTACCTGTCACTTAACCTTTTGGAAAAAATACGTCAGTTTACACTGGTAAATACAATTAACTGACTCATTTTGGAAAAGAGTTTGAAAAGTGGTTCGAGTGCAAACGGCACAAAATATCTTGACACATTGATTAAAATGCACAGAGGCAAAATTAATCTTTTATACTTGGGACAATTTTGTTAATAAAAATCTTGTATCCGATTTACATGGTTGTCCAACATTTAGGGCCGGTGATTATACAATACAAGCCGGACAAGATTAATCGACACACCACAAATATAATCTCACAAGAAGTTACCCTTACGAGTGAGTATACGTTATACATATGCAACAGGAGGTGTTATGTCTACACCTTGTGCTTACGTCGTGGCCATTCACTTTTTAAAATGAGCCAAGGATATCCAGGACACGGTCATTAACCCCCAATGTTATTTGTTATCAATCAATACAGATTAAAACGGGATTATACAATTTAATCATCTCCGATTAAAAGGTCTCTACACCCGACCAAGCGGTATTTTTATAATACCGTATCCCAAGCCCGTATAAGGGAAAATAAGTTAAAAGTATTTACCTGAGCTAGCAATGCAACTTACACTCAGCCGTATATCTTAATCAGCAAGCACAAGTACTTCTACTGGGGCTCTTAATCTGGAACGAAGGTTTTATTAACCTATTAAATTTCTAACGGGTCTTATTTAAGTCGTAACTTAGACCGGTTAGTTTTAAGGAAAGGTTTACGGTTCAAAACGCATGATTAAGCGAAGACCGGAATAGGATGTGATTTAGACCCGACAAGTCTGGAGACTTGTATAATATGGGTAAACTAAACACATTCTGGATTTTGAGATAAAACCGATAAGGGTTGACCCGTTTCGGCTAATTTATGTAAACTTGTTACATAAACCGAACCGACGCGTAATAAGCATAACGGGTATCTGTAAGAGCCATATACAGGTTTCCTAAGTTAATATGCTTCAAATATGTTGTAACATCAGTAGGATGTCTTTCGTTATGCCCCGAACTAGTTTAAACACAAACTATGCCCCGTAGGGGTAGTTTGGTCATTTTAAAGTTTGTAAAAGCGCCTAGATGTTTAACTGAGTTACAGGTCTGATGTAAACAGTAAACATACTCAATTTGATGAATTATAACAGTAGACTAAAGCATATATATGAAATTTATCATATTTAACCAAACTATGCCCCGTAGGGGTATTTTGGTAATTTCACATAAGCCGAAAAGCTCAAATACGAAGTCTGAGTTAATCAACCTTTGCTTACTATTAAAATATCATAATTTGCCTCATATATCAGTAGGTATCAACCCGGGTATGTCCAATATGATTCTAAGACATACTATGCGTTAAAAACGCTAATTATGGCGATTAAAGGCCATTTCCGGGTTCTATACTTAAATCTGATATTTTTATATTTCCAGAAGGCTTAAAATAATTTATTTAACATATGTGATCAGTAGCAAAAGGTTTGGAGTCGTTTAGATAAGTAAAACTCATTTTATGGCCCGTAAGGGCAAAACCGACAATTACCGGATTAAGCCTACGACTACTAGTTATGCTCGGCCTAAAATTTATTAAAAATCTTTAAAAATCCCAAAATAATATATAATATCAGTGGGTAAAAGATTTGATATCAAAAAGTATGTTTAACTAGGCTATACGCCAATTACGCCATTTTGTTAACATAAAGCTTTAATTTAGCGACAATGAGCATAACTCTTAATCTACAAGTCAAAATGATGTCAAACTTTGCATACAAGTTTATATATCAGTAACTAAGGTTTCTACACTTTTACATTTTCATAAATCATGATTTAAGGTAATAAGGGCATAACGGTCAACGTATGAGTAATTAACGGAAATTTGCATATTAATTGGATAACTAGTGAACCAAGGTGTATGATCACAGAGGGTTGTTCTAACATGTATCCTAATCCAATTTAAGCTCTGAGGCATTTCTAAAATATGCCCAAACGGGTCAGAACTGAAAGTCAACCGAAAAGTCAAACTATGTGGCTTTCGGTTCCGAACCGGGTCTAAACAGGAAATAGTCGGGTTGAATCATGTTGGGACATGTTCTTACACTTATTTCTAAGTTATAACAATGTTCAAACAGGTTACAAATGTTCTAGATAGTTAATTATGCATAAATGACATTTTAAGCAATATGTTGACTTTTTGATTAAAGGTTTGACCCGACATTTGACCTGGTTAGGATGGTGATCAGGGGAAACCCTTTTGGGGTTTTATTACCCACAGAAATACCAACCTATAACTACTTTTAATTCGAGATATGATTGAGCCATTATAGACTAATCTCGAAGTCAAACCGTAATTACGACGGTTTGACTTTTAGCTAATTAACTAAGCTAAAAGCAATTAGAGAAAGATTAGAATACTTACTGAAGTCCTAAGCACGAGATAAGATCACTTGGAAGCAAGCTTGAGCTCCAGAAATGATCCAAGAGTGCAGGAGAAGTGTGGGAATGTTTGTTGCAACTAATGAGCTTTATATAGTGAACTAAGGCACCATAAAGTGTTGACAACAAAGTCTATGATCAACCACAATCATCCAACACCTGTTACTAGTGTCTAGGGAAGTCTAAGGGTCGTCCACTTGTGAGAAAAACCGGCCAAATGGGTCAAAAATGCGTAAAACAGGCAACAGCCTGTTTCTGATCGCTGGGAGACTGGTAGCGCACCGTTACACTACCATTGTAGCGGTGCGCTAGACACCCCTGCGCATCGTATGATGATTTGGCTACGGTGCGTATGGGTCCATCAGGGGCTGTTTTGTTTGATCTTTCATTAATTCGAAAGGGTAACCCTATTATCCGCATATGGGGTATTATTTATCATCTAGGGACCTCTAAAAATGTGCTTGATCAGTTCTAAACCTTACCCTTATGTATTGTTTCGTTTGTATCCATAAACAAGACCCGAAACAAAAGGGTTACCGCTCTTTTTCTTCGTAGGAGTCCACCATATCAATTTACGAATCATTCCATGTTATAATTCACTGAACTTGAACATATACTAAATGTTTTTAACATGTTTGAGTCTTGGGATTTTCTACGAGGTCGTTCAGAGGTGCAAACGTTAACATGACGACACTTTTAAATCCTGTCAAACATTTTTATTAAATCCGAATTTTCAACGCGTTTTGTCATACATGACACGTGTTGTTTTATTATTGAACCCGAAATTTTCGAGGTGTTACATTGCTCCTTAGCATCAATAAAGAGTCTCGCAAGCTTAAGATGCCTAATGTCTGTTGAACTACTGTTTCCCATTTTATTTGATCCTTCTGTGGACAAACTTTCAACTGTTGTGATACACGATATTACAATTTATTAAAGTTGAATGTTATCTTTCATTTGCTTCCGCTGTGCATTTAAATATTGTGTTGTTTGACTGTTATGTTGCCAACCACGTCACGATACTCCCCACCGGGCCCACCGGTGACACGTGGAATCCGGGGTGTGACAGGTTGGTATCAGAGCCAACATTGAGTGAATTAAACACTAGCCTTTTGTGTTTAATCTCAGTGACATAATAGCACATTCTTAAAACTTTCGAGTCTAGACAAATAACATAGGACAAATTCTACTTTGTTTTGGTTTTGTTTTGTCCTTTATTTTATATATTCTTGTCGTTATCTTATGTTATATAGACAGGACTAAATATGCCGCCAAGATTCTTTCGACGTAGAGGACGAGGCAAGGGGCCAATCACCGCCCCCAATGACAATGAGGCCGGACCTTCGCAACGGCGAGCTCCTTCTACCACTGAGAGTGACGATCCTCGACAGAATCGGAGAAACCTTTTTGAGCCGGCTAGACGGTCGGTTTCGCACAGTTCGACACCTCCTTTTCAAAACTCTTATGGGCCACATTCGGAAAATGAGCCCAATAACCCACAACCTTCCTACATACCTCTACAGCGATCCTTATCGCACAATTCTTTTGGAGACCCCACACCTGTTTTCCGGGGCCGGTTTAACCCGGCAAACTACATACCAGAACCATTGGGTTTTAACCCATTGGGGCCAGAGGATCATTTCTTCGGCGATCATGCGGAAGACATGGACAAGGACACGGATCCCGTCGAACCTGCAAGCGGTACACAGAACCATCCCATCGAGATCTCGGATGGATCTTCTTTTCACGGATCACCCTACGGTGGTCCAGACAGCTTTCAGGCGAGGTTTAACCAGCACGAGTGGTACTTCACACCCTCGCATCATTCATCACCTCACCAGCAGCAGCAGCAGCAGCAGGATCCCTCTAGGGATTCACGATTCGTGGCAGTCACGCCACCACCTCCACCGCCGCCAGTTCAGCCAGCACATCCGCAACCGCCAAGGCGTAGGAGATCAGGAGCACGTATGTCTGCACGAGGAGGGGACTTTCATTTCAGCTCTCCTCAACAATCGAGTGGCAGTCATTATCCGCCACTTCAAGAAGATCCATAAATGGGTGGACCTTCGAACCCAGTTGCACCGCATCCACCACCGATGGGTTTTGATAACCCGATTCCTGCCTACACGGGTTCGATGGCGTACAACCCGTTTGAGCAGCCGACTCAAACCAACTATGGTTACGCTGAAGCCGACCCATACCTGGTAGTAGCCAATTACAACGCCCTTCATCCGGAAGGACCGTACGGAGCTCCGTGGGGAGTAGGTTACCCAACACATGGGTACCAAATACCTAATAGACCTATTATTCGGCAACAATCGCAGCCGCCAAGGTTCTCCCCACCAGAGCGTGAAGAAATTCTGCAAAGGTTGGACCAAGTCGAGCGAGACTTTCACAGAGACCGCAGGGAGCGACAAAGTTTCTTCCAAGGATTGACAAGCCTAATAAAAGGGAAGAGCAAGAAGGACCATTGAATCCTTCCACTGTTGTTGTAATTTCCTTGTATCAGTTGAGCCCCTGCGTGGGCCTATCTTGCTGTATTGACCCCTGCGTGGGTATGTTTGTTTGTTTTGACCCCTGCGTGGGTCAATCTTTCTGTTAACCCCTACGAGGGTATATTGTTTGTTTAAGTCCCTGCATGGACTAGTATGTTGATTAAGCCCTGCGTGGGTAAGTCTTTGCTTAAACCCCTGCGTGGGTGATTTGTCTATTTGAAAAGTCCCGTTTAGGGCGATATGTAATCTTTTGATAAATTAATGGAATGTAAGTTTATAAATTTCATTTTGCCATAATATGCATAAATTATATATAAAATAAATAAATCAAAATCATTCCTTTTAAAAATATATCTGCCTATTTAAATATTAATTAAAAATCTTAATGGTATAACCTAGCCTGCATGTCATTATAAGACCTGGCCAAGATGGTAAAACCTGTTAAAAAGATTCAAATCCCAGTTAACATCTGAAAACATGTTAACGCTCCTGGCAGACGTGATTCATTAAATCACACGTGTCATTATTATATAAGGATCTTTTTAAAGATTCCAAACCCAACTAAATGATCTTCGAATCATGGGTTAAATCATCAATTAAGATGATCATATTTTAACCATACATTAGTAATATAATGCCTACGGGCCCTGCTCATTTCCGTATGAGCCAAAAGACAGTGGTAGCTATGACTCCCTATCAAGAAAAAGGTAATGAACTATGTTCAAACCTTCATGCCTTGATTCTCTGAAATCATGGTTTATAATTTAAAATGTCCTTGTGACTAGGCCTTTTGTGCTACTAATAAAACTGTTATTGTTTTATAATTAGGATAAATTATAATAGAAATCCTAAATAAATGTGATTAATAAATTAACCAAATATGGTCTCTGTTCACCATGGTTAATGAATTACCCTAAGGGGCAATTCCATAATAAACTCCCAAATAAACTATTGTCATTGTCTTATGCAACAGTTCAAATATAAATGGCTGGCTCGGATGGAATTAATAGCCACCCCGTGGAGAATAATGATAACGCCCGAATTAATTTAACGGGTGCTGAACTGAAAGCGTTAGTAGATGACGCAGTTACAAAGGCCTTAGAGCGGCAGTACGAAGAGTATAGTGGGACTCGAAGTAGGACCCTATCTACACCGCATTCGAAGCCTCCTTCCAAGAAGGAAGAACTCAAGAAAGATGATGATCGACTCTCCTCAAACCACCACAGTGCTCCATCTCAGCAGATTGTACTAAATCAAGAACCCCGTAATAAGGGTTGCTCCTATAAATACTTTGTTTCATGCAAGCCCAGGGATTTCACTAGGGAAAAGGGAGCCATTGACTGCATGACGTGGTTAAATGAGATGGACACAGTTGTGGATATCAGCGGATGCGCTGAGAGGGATGTGGTCAAGTTTGTGTCGCAATCATTTAAGGGTGAAGCCTTAGCCTGGTGGAGATCTCTGATTCAAGCCACTGGGAAGATCGCATTGTACAACATGTCATGGGAACAATTTGTTGCCCTTATCAGGGAAAATTACTGCCCTCGGCATGAGGTGGAGAAGATAGAGTCTGATTTTCTATCGTTGGTAATGACAAACCTTGATTGTCAAGCTTACCTCACGAGCTTCAACACAATGTCCCAGTTGGTTCCGTATCTGGTGACCCCGGAACCAAAAAGAATAGCTCGTTTTATCGGTGGTTTAGCCTCGGAAATTAAGGCAAGCGTGAAGGCCTCTCGGCCAGCTACTTTCTAATCTGTAGCTGACATATCTTTGTCCCTCACTCTGGATGCGGTCAGACAAAGATCGCTGAGGAAAAAAGATGCTGAGAAGAGAAAACGAGAAGATGATAATTCATGGAGGTCAAATAAGAAGCACCGAGGAAACGGTGACAACAAGAAGGGGTCCGAGTCAAGGAAAGATGGGCATCAGTCTGGTGAGAAGCCCAAATGCAAAATCTGCAAGAAACAGCACTTCAGAAAGTGCAGGCTGGAATCAAACTCACAGAATCAGTCATGAACTTTTGCCTGTGGTATATGCAAGTCCAAGGAACACAAGACCTTGGATTGCAAAAAAGCTGAAGGATGCAACCTGCTACAGTTGCAATGAGAAGGGGCACATTAAAACCAACTGCCCTAAATACGCCAAGAAGCCTGGTGAGGCGAAGAAGACCAATGCGAGAGTCTTCAGAATGGACGCAAAGGAAGCAGTACAGGATGACAATGTGATAACAGGTACTTTCCTCATAAATGATGTCTATGCAAGAGTACTTTTTGATTCAGGCGCTGATAAGTCTTTCGTAGATAATAAGTTTTGCAAATTGCTGAATTTACCTGTTAAAACCTTAAGCGTAAAGTATGAGGTGGAGTTAGCAGATGGTACCATAGAAACCGCCTCAACCATATTAGATGGATGTTTCATATCCATTAAGAACCACTCTTTTCCTTTGTCCCTACTTCCTTTGAAGTTAGCCGGTTTTGACATCGTTTTAGGCATGGACTGGTTATCTCTTAACCAGGCCCAGATTATCTGTAATAAGAAGCAAGTGGTGATCAAGACTCCATCTGGTGAATCACTTACCATTCAGGGAGATACCCGGTATGGATTGCCTGAGCAAGTGACCATGCTCAAGGCCTCTAAGTGCTTGAAGAAGGGTTGTGTCATCTACATGGCACAGGTGACTATCGATGAGCCGAAACCTAAGATGGAAGATATCCCCGTCATTTCTGAATACCCTGAAGTGTTTCCTGAAGATCTACCTGGCTTACCACCAGATAGGCAAGTGGAATTCAAAATTGACATCATCCCTGGAGCAGCACCTGTTGCTAGAGCGCCTTACAGGTTGGCACCAACAGAGATGAAGGAATTGAGAGCACAATTAGATGAATTGCTAGCTAAAGGTTTCATTAAACCTAGTTCGTCTCCTTGGGGAGCGCCTGTCTTGTTTGTCAAAAAGAAGGATGGATCGATGCGTCTGTGCATCGATTACCATGAGATTAATAAGGTCACGATAAAGAATAGGTATCCTTTGCCCAGGATCGACGATTTGTTCGATCAATTGCAAGGGGAAAGTTATTTCTCGAAGATTGACTTGAGGCCAGGCTACCACCAACTGAAGGTTAGAGATGAAGACGTGCACAAAACCACATTTAGGACTCGTTATGGTCATTACGAGTTCCTAGTGATGCCTTTTGGGCTCACTAATGCACCTGCCGCGTTCATGGATCTCATGAATCGCGTTTGCAAGCCATACTTAGATAAATTCGTCATCGTCTTCATCGACGACATTCTCATCTACTCAAAGAACCAAGCTGACCATGAGAAACACCTTCGCTGTATTCTTAAACTTCTGCATCATGAGAAACTCTACGCCAAATTTTCAAAGTGTGAATTTTGGCTTCGAGAAGTCCAATTCCTTGGACATGTGGTGAGTGAGCGTGGTATCCAAGTGGATCCCGCCAAGGTAGAAGCAGTTATGAACTGGAAGGAGCCAAAGACGCCTACAGAGATTCGTAGCTTCCTAGGCTTGGCAGGATATTACAGACACTTTATCGAAAAATTTTCAAGGATTGCTGCACCCCTAACTTCCTTAACTAGGAAAAAGGTTAAGTTCAACTGGGGACCGAAGCAACAAGAATCTTTTGATATCCTGAAGCAGAAGTTGAGCAACGCTCCTGTACTGACATTGCCTGAAGGTACCAAAGAATTCGTAGTTCACTGCGATGCATCACACATTGGCATGAGGTGTGTGCTTATGCAGAAAGGCAAGGTTATTGCCTATGCTTCAAGACAGTTAAAGGTGCATGAAAAGAATTACACCACCCATGACTTGGAATTGGGTGCCGTTGTATTTGCACTGAAGCTCTGGAGGCATTATTTATATGGAATCAAGTGTGTGATCTATTCTGATCACAAGAGCCTCCAGCACCTGTTTAATCAGAAGGATTTAAACATGAGGCAGTGCCGTTGGATGGAGACTTTAAATGATTATGATTGTGAAATCAGATATCACCCCGGCAAGGCGAATGTAGTCGCCGATGCCTTGAGTCGAAAGGAAAGGGTGAAACCCATCCGAATCAATGCCAAGAGCATTGAAATAAAGAATAGTTTGAATGAAAGGTTGTTAGCTGCACAGAAGGAAGCTGTGTTGGAAGCTAACTATCCTAACGAAAAGCTAGGAGTAACTGAGGAGCAGTTATCTCTTGGCAAAGACGGAATTCTGAGATTGAATGGACGAATATGGGTTCCAATTTATGGAGGACTTCGGGATGTTATCCTCCAGGAAGCCCATAGTTCCAAATATTCCGTTCACCCTGGAGCTGATAAGATGTACCAGGATTTGAAAGCAAATTTCTGGTGGATAGGCTTGAAGAATTCTATAGCCACCTATGTAGCTAAATGCTTAACATGTGCGCAAGTTAAAGCAGAGCATCAAAAGCCGTCAGGTTTGCTACAACAACCTGAACTTTCCACATGGAAGTGGGAAATGGTAACGATGGATTTCATCACCAAGTTGCCCAAAACCAGGAAAGGAAATGACACAATATGGGTGATAGTTGATAGACTGACTAAGTCAGCACATTTCCTACCCACTAAGGAGACCTACAGCTCCGACATGTTAGCCCAATTATACGTCGATAAGATTGTAGCTCTACATGGCGTACCTGTGTCTATTATCTCTGACAGAGATACTAGATACACGTCACATTTTTGGAAAAGTTTCCAACAATCTCTGGGCACACGTTTGAATTTTAGTACGGCTTACCATCCTCAGACGGACGGCCAGAGTGAGCGTACTATTCAAACTTTGGAAGACATGCTTCGAGCATGCGTGATTGACTTAGGTGGTAGTTGGGATAACCACCTACCATTGATCGAATTCTCCTACAACAATAGCTACCATACCAGCATTAAGGTTGCGCCTTTCGAGGCATTATACGGTAGAAAGTGTAGAACGCCCGTTTATTGGGCGGAAGTTGGAGATGTCCAACTATCAGGACCAGAGATAGTCTTTGAAACGACGGACAAGATTGTCCAGATTCATGACCGTCTCAAAGCTGCCTGAGATAGGCAGAAAAGCTACGCGGATTTGAAGCGTAAACTGTCACACCCCCAAAATCCACTCGCGGAGTACCACCGCTTGGAGGCGTGACATGACCAGGATCAAGCCACCAATCATATTGAACATAAGTATATATATCAAAAGTCATTCATCAATACGATAGGTGTTTCCAAAACCAAATATAAACAAGTGTGTAGCGGAAGCATTAATGTAAAACCCAACATAAGTTTTCAGTACAAAATGTCATAATGTTTAACAACACATTCACGATCCATGTCCACAACGACTGTGCCTCCCGTGCAAGCTCCAAAAGTACCTAAGGTCCTGCAAGGCATGTAACAGAGAGTCAACAACTAGTTGAGCGAGTTCACAGTTGGTTACTTAGTTATATTGTTCGTATCGCAAATCGTATGTTCGTTTAGCAATCATGTATCGTATGTAATAGCATCGCGGCCCTCAAGGCATGTTTGCGAAGTTTAGTGGGGGTTTCCCAAGTTTTCTAGACTAGGTATATTTGTATCGCGGCCCTCCAGGCATGTTTGCGAAGATTAAAGTATAGTTCGCGGCCATTCCAGGCATGTTTGCGAAGATTGTTCTAGTATCGCGGCCGATCCCGGCATGTTTACGAAGAGAAGTATATGTATCACTAGTCTAGTAGTATCTACCATTGACCTTCCTCTCCCGAGGCCTATGGTATGTAATTCCGATAACTCTTAAGCATAAATAATCAATCAATCAACCCATTCCCAACCCCGGGAATCCCATGCCTTGGTAGAAGTGTGAACTCACCTTGTTTGCTCGGTATGCTAAGTTAAGTGCTCACAATTAATCAGTCAAGTCCTATAGTGCACGTATGTTCAGTCAGTTTACGTTCGTAATGTTTCACATGAAACTAGTGTCATAGTAATATCATAGAGTGTTTGACAGTTCATAACATGCAACACAAGCAGTTAATTGCATCTATACATGTAACAGAGTTGGCATCTAGCAAATCTAGCAAATTAACTGAGTGAATAAAGTTAATGGAGTTCAATGGAATAACAGAATTAATCCACTTAATTTGGAATAATAAATAATCAGAGTAAGTCACTTAACCCAGTTAATCAACTTAACAGAATTGTCATCTAACAGAGTTACTCAAACAATGAAGTTATAAACTTACATATTTAACAAGGTTAAATAAACTAACTGAGTTATTCCAATGATTAGTTAAGCTAGATAACATAATTAATAACATTAACTATTAACAGTAGCTTGTTGCCAAAAAAAAAAAAAACAAAAAACAAAAGTGCCGAAAACCCCTTATGGCCGAAAACACTCATTTGCCAAAAACACATAAGGTTGCCGAAAACACTTATATGCCGAAATCCCTTTAGTGGGCCGAAATCCCTTATATATGCCGAAAACACTTATAGGGCCGAAAACACCCTTATGTTCGAAATCCAACTTGGGCCGAATCTTATCTGGGCCGAAAACACATATGTGGGCCGAAATCACTTAGGTGATTTCGTCCACTTTAAAGTGTTGTGGGTGATTTCGTCCTGTTATCATCTTCTCCAACACTCTCTGGTTAAAAACCCAGCAACCAAATCTCATTACAGTTACAGGTTTAATCATCCACAAGTCATTTATATCAATCATTGATATTAAAACAAATACTCTACCAAAACTTTGTGAGATCAAAAACATACTTGAATCAGTTTATCATTTATTAACAAACACCCACTGTTGATCAAAACTTCAAATATACAAACAGTTCATGTATAATAATTATCTAACAAGTACACAATGATCAATCACATAATCACATATATAAATGTATACATACATCATGATTAAACATCCAAAATCATACGATATGCAACAAGAAACAACTTGAATCATGAAGATCACTAACCAAGGATTAAACAGAGGTTTGCTTCAAATGAGGAACTCTTTGTGGGTTTCAGAGATAGAGAGAAAAACAATTGTGATAAGATATGGCTTGGTAAATGTGAGACTTCCCAGAGAAGATTGTTTATAAAATGATTATACATATAAAATATCTCAAGACTGGACACTGGGCCAAGCCCATCTGTGATTTCGTCAGCCACATGGACGAAAACACTTAAAGTGTTTTCACCACTTGGGTGATTTCATGGATAATTGTTTTCATTTTCAGTAAAGGTTCCATCTTTATTTAACATGTTAATTAGTACAAAGCCTTATAAACATACACTCACATATTAACAAATATTACGGATTTCCAAGTACACAATATTAATCGAAATACGATATAACGTATTACAAAGGTAAGCGTTGTGAAACAACGAGTCGTATTAACAAACAACTAAATAAAAAAAAATTAACGTGCACAAAATGCGAAGATAGAATCTTGGAAACTCGAGTTGTCACATTATCCCCAATTTGAAAGAAATTTCGTCTCGAAATTTAGCATGCGGTTACTGAGGAAGCTAGGTAAGTTATCGTTTACTGGTTCTCCTGGGGTCTCACATCATTCCCCCGTTGATTTGGAAATTTCTTCCCGAAATTCTGTAGTAGCTTCAGCCTCAGTAGTAGTTGCATTGTTTTCGAACAACTGGGGATATTTGAGTTCCATTTGATCTTCGCGTTCCCAGGTATACTCTGGGCCACGACGGGAGTTCCAACGAACTCGAACAAGAGGTATTCTGGTGTTCTTGAGGACCTTAACATCCCGGTCCGTGATTTCAACTGGTTCTTCGACGAAATGCAACCGTTCGTCGATAGTGAGCTCCTTCAAAGGAACTATGAAGGTCTCATCTGACTGCCACTTCTTCAGATTCGACACATGAAAGACGTTGTGAACTGCACTGAGTTCAGCTGGTAAGTTCAGTCTGTAGGCCACTTTGCCTATTTTCTCAATGACTTCAAATGGTCCAACGTATCGTGGATTGAGTTTGCCTCGTTTGCCAAAACGAACAACACCCTTCCAGGGTGAAACTTTGAGTAGTGCTCGATCCCCAACCTGGAATTCGAGTAGTTTCCTGTCTTTATCGGCGTATACTTTCTGACGGTCACGAGCTGCCGCCATGCGTTGTCGTATTTGAGCAATCTTTTCAGTAGTATCAACTACCATTTCTGGACCTGTGATCTGACTGTCACCCACCTCTGCCCAACAAAGAGGTGATCGGCATTTACGCCCGTACAATGCCTCAAATGGAGCAGCTTTAATGCTGGTGTGGTAACTGTTGTTGTACGAAAATTCCACAAGTGGCAGATGCTTTTCCCAGCCCTTGCCAAAGTCAATTACGCACGCCCGAAGCATGTCTTCTAGAGTTTGAATAGTGCGCTCAGACTGCCCATCTGTCTGAGGGTGATAAGCTGTGCTCATGTCTAATCGAGAGCCAAAAGATTTGTGCATTGCTTGCCACAGTTCTGAAGTAAAACGTGCATCACGATCAGAGATAATAGAGGTGGGCACCCCGTGCCTCGAGACAACTTCCTTAAGGTATATGTCTGCTAGAGTGGAGAACTTATCCGTTTCCTTGATAGCCAAGAAGTGAGCAGACTTTGTGAGTCGATCCACGATCACCCAAATAGTATCATTCCCACGTTGAGATCTAGGCAGGCCAGTAACAAAATCCATGGAAATTTGTTCCCATTTCCATTGTGGTATCTCAGGTTGCTGGAGTGGGCCTGAGGGTTTCTGATATTCCGCTTTGACTCTCGCACAAGTCAAACACTTGCTAACGTAAGTTGCTATGTGGGCCTTCATGCTAGGCCACCAATATGTAGTTCTGAGGTCGTGGTACATCTTATCCGAACCAGGATGTACTGAGTAGCGAGACTTATGAGCTTCATCCATTACAAGCTCGCGTAAATTACCATAGAGTGGGACCCAGATGCGTCCGGTTACATAATAGGCGCCGTCTGCCCTTTGTTCTAACCGTTGCCTTGAGCCGCGTAGGGCTTCAGCCCTGACGTTTTCTGGTTTCAATGCTTCTACCTGAGCATCTCGTATCTGTGAAGGAAGACTAGACTGAATAGTGAGTTGCAACGCCCGTACATGCCTAGGTGTAGTATCCTTTCGACTGAGGGCGTCGGCCACCACATTGGCTTTGCCTGGATGGTACTTTATAGCACATTCGTAATCGTTCAGTAACTCGACCCATCGACGTTGTCGCATGTTCAATTCTTTCTGCTTGAAGATATGCTCAAGACTCCTGTGATCGGTGTAGATGGTGCACTTGGTGCCATACAGATAATGTCTCCATATCTTGAGTGCAAAGACAACAGCTCCAAGTTCTAAATCATGTGTAGTGTAATTCCGTTCGTGAATCTTAAGTTGGCGTGAAGCATAAGCAATGACTTTATCCCGCTGCATCAACACACATCCAAGACCTTGGATAGATGCGTCGCAGTAGACTACAAAATCGTCCGTGCCTTCAGGCAATGAGAGGATAGGTGCGCTACAAAGTCTATCCTTTAAGTGCTGAAACGCTGTTTCCTGTGTATCACTCCAACGGTAAGCAACACCTTTCTGTGTCAGTAATGTAAGTGGCTGTGCAATCTTTGAGAAGTCTTTGATAAACCGCCTGTAATAACCCGCCAAACCCAAGAATTGGCGTATTTCTGTCGGTGTGCGAGGTGCAGGCCAGTTCTTGATCGAATCTACCTTGGATGGATCGACATGAATCCCATCCTTGGTTACCACATGGCCTAGAAAGTGGACTTCACGAAGCCAGAAGTCGCATTTTGAAAACTTAGCGTACAGCTGTTCCGTTCGAAGGAGTTCCAGAATAAGTCGTAAATGCTGCTCGTGTTCCTCCCGACTCTTCGAGTAAATCAGAATGTCATCAATGAAAACAATAACAAACTTGTCAAGATAAGGTTTGCACACTCTGTTCATAAGATCCATGAAAACCGCAGGCGCGTTCGTTAGCCCGAATGGCATGACCAAAAACTCGTAATGACCGTAGCGAGTTCTGAATGTTGTTTTGGAGACGTCCTCATCCCGGACTCTCAGTTGATGGTAACCTGACCTCAGGTCAATCTTTGAGTAATAGCTCGACCCTTGCAACTGGTCGAATAAGTCGTCGATGCGTGGAAGAGGATAACGATTCTTCACCGTCACCTTGTTCAGTTCGCGGTAATCTATGCACATACGAAAGATACCGTCTTTCTTCTTCACAAATAGTACTGGAGCTCCCCAGGGTGAAGAGCTAGGACGTATGAAACCCTTTTCCAAAAGTTCTTGCAATTGCTTAGACAGTTCTTCCAGTTCAGTTGGAGCTAAGCGGTAAGGCGCTCGAGCTATAGGTGCTGCTCCTGGAGCTAGCTCGATCTGAAATTCGACCTGGCGATGGGGCGGTAGCCCAGGTAACTCTTCAGGAAACACTTGAGGAAAGTCGCGTACTACAGGAATGTCCCCAATCTTTTTCTCTGTCGTCGATGTATCAGTAACGAGTGCTAAAATAGCTATGTGGCCCTTTCGCAGACACTTCTGAGCCTTCAAGAAGGAGATGATGCCACTTACGACACCACTCTTATCGCCTTGAACTTCGAGAGGTTCTTTGGCAGTACGGGGAATACGAATGATCTTCTCCTTGCATAGGATCTCTGCTTGCTGTTGGGATAACCAATCCATACCAATGACGACGTCAAAACTACTCAGAGTTATAGGAATGAGATCGATAGAGAAAGTCTGACCAGCGAGGATAAGATTACAACCCTGAACTATGTGTGTGGCCTCTAGACTTTTACCGTTAGCTAACTCTACGACATGTTTGGTGTTCAAAAGTGTTGGTGCGCGTTTAAGCATTTGACTAACGTTCAGAGACATATAACTGGTATCCGCACCCGAATCAAATAATACGATAACATAAAAGTCATCGAGAAGAAACTTACCCGTAACCACATTAGGATCGTTCCTTGCGTCACTCTGACCAATCACAAATAAACGACCCTTTGCACCATTGTTGTTGTTGTTTCCCCCATTGTTGTTCCCACTGCCCTGATTATTGTTGTTGTTGTTCTGATTCTGGTTTAACTGGGGGCAGTTCCGCTTGAAATGACCTTCAGCCCCACACTGAAAGCATGCCTTATTTCCTTGCTGTTGTTGCTGTGACTGGTTTCGTGAAACTGGTGGCTGTTGTTGCTGGTTCTGATTCGCAGGCCTTGAGCTCCTGCAATCTTTAGCCTCATGACCTACTCTTAGACATCTCTGACAGCGGCCTTTACGACACTGACCACTGTGGTGTTTGTTGCACCTGTTACATAGTGGATGAATTCCCCGATATCCACTCTGCCCCTGACCACCAGACGATTGCTGACTCGGACTCTGGTAATCACTAGTCTTGCGTTGTTGCTGTGCTTGAGACTGTACAATAGCTGAACCCCTGCTGGAATCCCCTTCCCATTTCCGCTTGTTATCACTGGGATTAGCAGGAGTAGCTGGAGTGGTAGCGGTAGTAGCGCTGATACGTTTAGGCAGCCTGTTCTGTTCCACTGCCTGATCGGTGAGGCGATGAGCTAGCTTGACGATCTGTTGAATAGTGCCAAGATTCGCTGAGGTTACGTGGCTTTGAATCTCCGGCACCAGACCATTGAGATACAGTTCGATACGCTTAATGGGAGGGTCCACCATAGTAGGACACAGAATAGCCAACTCATTCGATCTTCTGGTGTACGCTTCAATTTCTGACCCCGTCATTTTCAAGTGGTAAAACTCTACCTCCAGCTTATGAATATCATCACGGCTACAGTATTCCTCTTTGATCAATTCCTTGAAACCGTTCCAGGGTGTGGCATTAGCAACAGCCAACCCTAACATCTGAACCTGCGCATTCCACCAAGTCAGCGCAATGCCTTCCAGAGTACCAGTGGCGTACTTCACCCTGCGAGCCTCAGGGCATTCACACATTTCAAATACTGACTCGAGCTTTTCAAACCAATGGAGGAGTCCAACCGCTCCTTCCGTGCCACTAAAAGTAGTAGGACGACAGTCCATGAAAGTTTTGAAGGTGCAAACAGGTGGTTGACCTCCTGCTTGTGCGGCTGCAACTGCCGCAGCAACTTGTTCGTTAATGAGAGCCGTCAGTTGGGCTTGCGTCATGTTAATGCGTCCAGACATGATCTTCATAGCAAATATGACATAAGTGAGAGAGGTTCGCGAGTAGTGCGATAACAAAAGAGAATAATCACACAAGTGTTCTCATGCAATAGTGTTAAGTTATCGTATGAGGAAGTTATGATAAAATTCGTATTCAAGGGGTTAAAGCGTCAACGTTGAAGTTTATGACTTTTCGGGTAACAATAAAGTTAACCGAGGACTAAACAAAGTGGGTAAATGTCTTAAAGCCCTTATAAGTCAAATTAGAGGGCTCATTGTGCAAAACAAGACGTGAAATTAAGCGACCTTTAGAAGGACCGGGGGCCAAAACTGCGAATAATGGAAACTTGTTTTGGCAGATCACCACATGCTCGCGTAGCGCGAGCCCTAGCCCCTATGTCGTCGCGCTACGCGACAGCCTTATCTGATCAGAACTCCAATTTTGTTGGATTCTTGTCTGCCATAGCCTTTGTAAACGACTTTAACTCGATTTTCCTCATCTTGTGCGACCCCTAAGCAACCCCTAGACACTTAGGGACATCTGGAAGTGATCCATGGCCATTGTAGACTTGTGTGGCAACAATCCATGAGTTCTTGAGCACTATAAAAGGCAACAAGGTTGCAACCAATTCTTCACACATTCCTTCAACCTTTCTGATCATTCTTGGAGCTCCAAAGCAGACTCAAGTGATCACAAATCGTGCATAGGACTTCAGTAATTTGCTTAACCTTTCTTAGTTAAGTTTTTGCGTAGTTTTAGCTTAAAAGTCAAACCGTCGTAATTAACGGTTGACTTAACGATTAATCACTAATGGTCCAGTGATTAGTCGAATTCAAAGTAGTTATAAGTTGGTAATTATGTGGGCAATAAACCCTTAAAAGGGCACCCTCTGATTACCACTCTAACTAGGTCTAATGTCGGGTCAAACTTGTTATTAAAAAGTCAACAGAATGCTTATTTTCTAATTTATGCATAATTAGCAACGTAGAACACATACAACCTGTTTGATCATTAATATAACTTGGTAATTAGTGTAAGAACATTTCTAAACATGTTCAACCCGACAATTTGCTGTTTAGACCCGGTTCGGAACCGAAAGTCGCAAAACTTTGACTTTTGTTTTGACTTCAGTTCTGACCCATTTTTGTGTGTTTTAGAAATGCCATAGAGATTCTTTAGGACCAGGGTACATGCTAGTATAACCCTCTGTGATTATACACCTTGGTTCATTAGTTAACCAATTAATATGCATGATTCCGTTAATTGCTCATATGTTGACCATTATGCCCTTTTCACCTTAAAACGTGATTTTTGAAAATATAAAAGTGTAGAAACCTTAGCTACTGAATTATAAACTTGCACCCAAAATTTGACATCAGTTTGAGGTGTAGGTTGAGAGTTATGCTCATTAGTGTAAGTAGAAAGCTTCTTTAGCGATTTAACGGCATAATTAGCGTATGGCCTATCTAAACCTACTTTTTGATATCAAACTTATTACCCACTGATGTAATATATTATTTTAGGATTTTTGAAGATTTTTAATTAATTTTAGGCTGAGCATAACTTATAGTCATAGGCTTAAACCGGTAATTGTCGGTTTTGCCCTTACGGGCTATAAAATGAGTTTTACATATCTTATTGACTCCAAACCTTTTGCTACTGATTTTAAATGATAAATATATTATTTTAAGCCTTATGGAATAATAAAAATATCAGCTTTATGTATAGAACCCGGAAATGGGTTCTAATCGCCTTATTAAGCGTTTTTAACGCATAGTATGTACTAAAACTATTTTAAACATACCAGGGTTGATACCTACTGATATTTTAGTTAAATTATAATATTTTAGCAGTAAGCAAAAGTTGTTAAACTCAGACTTCAGTTTTGAGCTTTTCAGCTTATGTGAAATTACCAAAATGCCCCTACGGTGCATAGTTTGGTTATAATTGATAAATTTCACATATATACTTTACCCTACTGTTATAACTTAGTAAATTAAGTATTTTTTCTGATTATATCAGACCTGTAACTCAGGTTAATACTTAAACTCTTTTGTAAACTTGTAAATGACCAAACTACCCCTACGGGGCATAGTTTGTGTTTAAACTCGTTTCGGGCATAATAAAAGATATCTTACTGATGTCACAACATATTTGATGCATATTAACTTAGGAAACCTGTATATGGCTCTTACGAATACCCGTTACGCTTATTACGCGTTCGGTTCGGTTTATGTAACTAGTTTACATAAATTAGCCGAAACGGGTCAAACCTTATCGGTTTTATCTCAAAATCCAGAATGTGTATGAAATACCCATATTAAGCAAGTCTTAAAACTTTTCGGGTCTAAATCACATTCTATCCGGTCTTCGCTTAATAGTGCGTACGAACCGTATTTTTAAAACTAACCGGTCTAAGCTTAAGCTTAATTAAAGACCCGTTAGGATTCTAATAGGTTATTATAAACCTTTGTTCCAGAATAGGAGACCAGTAAAAGCTACTTGCATTTGCTTATTGTGATTATTACTTTGCTCAGGTAAATACTTTTAACTTATTTTCCCTATACGGGCTTGGGTTACGGTATATAAAATACCGCTTGGTCGGGCATTAAATCTTCCATCGTTTAGTGGTTAATTGAATAATTTGATCGGCCCGTTTAAATTGTTTTGTTTACTTAAAGCCTTTGGGGGGTTAATGACCATGTCCCGGATATCCTTGGCATCATTTTACGAAATGGCCACGACCTAAGCGCGGAGTGTAGGCGTACACTCGTCAGTGCATAAATAGTTGATGTGGTGTGTCTATTGATCTTTAACCCGGCACGCTCCGGGCTACTGAACGCATAAGGAACATGTAATTCTTTTACAAGATTATATATTTAAATGATTATCCCAAGTTACAAAATGTTTATGCCACGTGCATCCAAATCAATTTTTAATCATTTTTAAAATGAGTCAGTTGATTGTATTTACCAGTGTAAACTGACGTATTTTCCCAAAAAGATTAAATGCAGGTACTAAGCGTAATAGGCTGGATTGCTCCTTAGCATCAATAAAGAGTCTCACAAGCTTAAGATGCCTAATGTCTATTGAACTACTGTTTCCCATTTTATTTGATTCTTCTGTGGACAACCTTTCAACTGTTGTGATACACGATATTACAATTTATTAAAGTTGAATGTTACCTTTCATTTGCTTCCGCTGTGCATTTAAATATTGTGTTGTTTGACTGTTATGTTGCCAACCACGTCACAATACTCCCCACCGGGCCCACCGGTGACACGTGGAATCCGGGGTGTGACAGTATCTTAAAATCTTATGATCTGTATAGATAGTAAACTTACTTCCGTGCAGGTAATGTCTCCAAATCTTAAGGGTAAAAATTATGGCTCCTAACTCTAAGTCATGAGTCGTATAATTTTCCTCGTGCTTTTTTAATTGCCTTGATGCATACGCAATTACCTTTTTGCATTGCATAAGCACACATCCTAATCCTAGCACACATCCTGTTCCTTCTGGTAAAGTTAGAATTGGAGCATTGGTTAATTTCTGTTTTAAAACCTTAAAAGCCTCATCTTGTTTGGGTCCCCACTCAAACTTAACTGATTTACAGGTTAGCTTAGTTAATGGCACGGCTATCTTAGAAACATGCTTAATAAACCGTCTATAATATCCGGCTAAACCTATAAAACTTCTAATTTCCACCGCTGATTGCGGAACTTTCCATTTAGTGATCGCTTCTATCTTAGCAGGATCTATGTGAATGCCATCATGGTTCACCATGTGTCCTAAGAATTGCACTTCTTGTAACCAAAATTCACACTTTGAGAATTTGGCGTAAAGATTCTTCTTTCTTAACAAGGTTAAGAGTACATGCAGGTGCTCACAATGTTCCTCCTGACTTTTGGAATAAATAAGTATATCTTCGATGAAGACAGTTACAAATTTATCCAAATACGGTTTACAGATTCTATTCATCATGTCCATAAATGCTGCAGGAGCATTTGTTAAACCAAAGGGCATGACTGTAAACTCGTAATGACCATACCTAGTTCTGAAAGCAGTTTTAGGTATGTCTTCTTCCTGTACCTTTAATTGATGATATCCGGAGCGTAAATCTATCTTAGAAAAGTATCTAGCTCCTTGGAGTTGATCGAAAAGATCATCAATCCTTGGTAATGGGTATCGATTCTTAATTGTAACTTTATTTAATACTCTATAATCGATACACATTCGCATCGAACCATCTTTCTTCTTTACAAACAACACTGGCGCTCCCCATGGGGATGAGCTAGGTTGTATAAATCCTTTGCTCAGTAATTCATCTAATTGCTTTTTCAATTTTAACATTTCAGTGGGTGCTAACCGATAGGGTGCTTTGGCTATCGGTGTAGTTCCAGGAATTAGATGAATTCTAAATTCTACCTCCCTATCAGGTGGTAATCCAGGTAGTTCTTCTGGGAATACATCCAAATATTCCGATACTACTGGAATATCCTTAAGTTCTTTACTTTTCGTGTTAATGATTACTGAAATCATATACACCATTTCTTGTTTTCTGGAATAACTGGCCAATTTCATTATGGAAATGAATTTCAGTGGCTTTCGTGGCTTATCTCCTGTAATCACCACTAATTCTCCTATGGGTGTATGAATTTCTATGGAATTCTTATCACAAAGAATTCAAGCATGGTTGGATACTAACCAATCCATTCCTAATACAACATCGAATCCGGCTAATTTCATAGGTAACAAGTTTGTAGAAAAATTATGTCCTAAGAGTTCTATCTTTCCTTCTTGCAAAACCTTATCTATGTTAACGGAATTTCCGTCTGCCGTTTCGACTATAAGAATCTGTCTAAGGGGCTGTTTGGTAGCCTCTGAATGGTCATTAAGAGGCTACCTCTTAATGGAACCACTAAGAATTTTACCAATGAGAAGGTAGAAGAATGTGACATGTGATGATTTACCATTCAGAGGTTACCTCTTAACCATTCAGACTTGAGGTTACCTCTTATTCATTCGGAGGTTTAAACCATTAAGAGGTAGCATCTGAATGGTCATTAAGAGGCTACCAAACAGCCACTAAGTTGGTTTAAGGGTAACTTAAGTGCTTGGCAAAATGAAGTATTTATAAAACTTTGGTTTGCACCAGAGTCAAATAATACTTTTGCGTAAACGTTGTGAACTAGGAACATACCAGCTATCACATTCGGGATTAGCTCTGCTTCCTGAGTAGTCAGTTGGAAGGCTCTTACGTTCTTCTTGGCAGTTCCTTCTGCAGGCTTGGCTTTGTAATCAGCTGGTTTGACCAATTTCGGGCAGTCTGGCCTAAGATGTCCAGCTTCTCCACAGTTGTAACAGACTGTGAATCTCTTCTTCCTGCAATCTTCCTCTTGATGCCCCGGAATTTTGCAGAAATTGCAATATCCCTTGCATCTTCCAAAATGCTTCCTTTTTCAAGAATTGCAAAATGGACCAGTAGAAGATTGCCGGTTCCTCTTCTCTTGAAATTGTTATGGTTACCCATACAAAATCCTTGGGTAATCTTTTGAGCCACTTCCTTCTTTCTATTCTCTTCTCGCGTCCGTACAAGTTCGTCAGTCAGAGTATTGGCTAAATCCACCGCATCATCAATCGTGCGGGGTTTTGCAGCCTTGACGATATTACGGATTTCGCCAATCAATCCCCAAATATAGCGGGAAATAAGTACTGGTTCTGGCGAAGCCAGGGTTGGTACTACTCTCGCATACTAGAAGAATGTCGATGTATACCCTCGACAGTCTACATTCACCATCCGATGGTTCAGGAACTTATTTGCCATTTGTTCCTTTTCATACTCGGGACAGAATTTTCTTTCCATTAGTTGCTTAAATTCTTCCCAACTCATGGCATATGCCAAATTTCTTCATTTGGCTTGAAGTACCGTATTCCACCATTCTAACGCCCCTTTGAAAAGATTTGACGCATACATAACTTTGTCTTCTTCAGCACATTTACTTATCATAATTACTGCTTCGGTCTTTTCCAACCAATGCAGTGCTACAGTTGCCCCTTCATTGCCTGCAAATTCAGCTGGTTTACAAGCAAGGAATTCTTTGTAAGTGCAACCAGGCGTTGCAGCTTTCATTTTCTTAGGGAGTGGGGCCTGCTGTGGATCATCATCGTGATTGGTATGATTGCCGCCTCTGTTTACACTATTACTGAAGTTATCTCCTTGGGTACGTTTACTAGGAATGATTTGTTGAGGTTCAACAGGTTTCTGGGCAGCAGCAAGGATTGATGGAATAGCATTGGCTATTCCTTGAGCAACGATATTTTCTATATCTTACCTAGTCATAAATTGATCCTCCTGGTGTTGCTCAGATTGATTAACCTCGTTAACTAGTTCATTATTAGCGTTTTCCATCTGATAATTAATATATATAATTTATTAGTATAGAATAAATAACAATTATACACAAAACAATCATATAAATTTCACAACACACATATATATATATCCAAAATTATCGATTCCTCGATTTCCCTTTTTATATATCATATTATGCATCCGTACACACTGTTATGTTACAAAGTTTTATTTTTATTTTACAAGATTATATTTTTATTACTATTATTATTATTATTATTATACAATCATAGTTACGTTCTCACACTATCTCTCCTGCTGATATATTAATAACGACGCTCCCTCTCGTCGTACTTCCAGGAGATCTGTTCTCCTACTTCCCGAATCCTATTCCCTGCACCTATCAGCTCCTTGCCAAAATGGCGGAGTTCAGCTAAATTTTCATTGCTCATTGGTGGGTTTGGTATAGGTTCTGGGCCGAACTGAAGGAAAAAGGTATAAGGGTTATTTAGGAGGTTTTGAAACTGCCAGTCGTTGGTCCACCATTCGTCCATTTCTCCTAAAGGTTGAGTATGGATTAAAGGTTCTGGGATAGCTGGTTCTAAGTTTATCGGAAGTTGAGTTTCAGCAGGATAAGGGTAAAGGTTTGTATTTACAGGCCTAAGGATATCACAGCTTGCCAGTATTTGATCCAGTTGTTAGGACCAATTTTGACTCCGAAACGATTGCGAACTGACCGTGCGACGTGCGGAATCCGTGGACGAATGAGACCGAAACACACGAGACGTAATATAATATGTGATTCTATAGATTGATATGAAACCGTACAAAGAACCGTGAATCACCTTTCCACTTTCTCTCTCTAGCTCCAAAGCTCTCCAACTAGCAAATGTGGCAAAAGTTGCAAAAGTCCTAAACCTAACACCTTAGGTTCCTATTTATAGGTCAAGGCAATAAGGAATCTTTCCTTATTTACAAATATGCCACCTTGCCCTTTTCTATATAATATTACAATATAAGCACTAGAATTAAACAGTTTCAGCTACGATTTGAGATGGCGGAGGCGATATACATAAATGTACTACCAGACTCCCCCTTGGATATTGTCGCAGTCAATCTCAAACATTTAGTCAGACTCATAGCGTCTGATCTTTATCTCTCTCCGAGTCTTTCTGAAGGTATGATATCATTAGCAACCACAGACTCCCTCTTTCTCGAACAGAATCCCCGTGGATCTGTCTTCAGGCTTCCGTTGCTCTTCCTTTCGATCAGACTCCTTTTCTTCAGGCTCCCCCTTTCATTAAGCTTCCGTGATTTTGGGATCGACACCTGGCTTTCCGGATACAAGCTCCTCTGGATAGTTATCTGGCTTCTTGAATCCACGCTTCCTCTTGCGTTGAGCTCGTCTTCAGACTCCCCCTCAGACTCTGCTATCGGGATCGTAGTCTGGAATACCATCTGCAAATCTCATACATTCATAAGTAAAAACATTTTAAAACTTCAGGAATGATGACCTGGCTCTCTCAACATATACTAAAATATTTTTACAATGAAAGCATTTTCAGTTGTCCAGGAACCGTAACCTGGCACTTTTTTTTAAAAAAAACATTTCAACTTCCTCTATCAACAAATTTCATGGATTTGGCAGTTTTTAAGAATCCAACATCGAAAGCTGGCTCTTTTACAGATTTTTAACAATATAAGCATCCAAATCCCTCACAGTTAATCATCCAAGTCCAAATTAATGACCTTGGAGATATCACAATCTGTTTTTGATTTTTTTGATTAAAACTCAAGTTTCAACGTAATGAACTTTTTTTATTTTCAGAAACACAATCAGCATACTTAGATTTTGAAACTCAGCTCTTAGACATCGGTTGTCGAAAATAAAGTAGAAAACAAAATCTTTTTGTAGTTTTCTGAAATATAAAGCAGTAAAGAAATATTTACAAACATATTTACAGACAATATTTTTGTTTGAGTTTGCGTTAGAGGATCATATCAGTTTATGACTAATCACTAGTACCGTTGAGCTTTAAACACTTTAAGTTCTAAACGATTCACTTAGATTGTCAGTATACTGATCCACTTAAATTTTCACACAAACTTCAATTAATTCGAGATACGGATTAGTGTTTTAATGACTTAAACTTATTCGCGTGTCCCACCTCTTGAATATACTCCCATATCCAGATCCCAATATTCAGTCTTACAGGTGAGTATACCACATATGATATCTGTAAGGGGTTAAATGCGAGGGCCGTGAGAGCTCAGGTCAGAACTTCCGTTCAGCAGAGAGATGACGGCTTCGACTTTTGGTGTGTCCCCTTTAGAGGATCTTTTTTACAACAGCACATGATTAGCATTTTTCAATGTTTCATCATTTTTTATGCTGAGGGCAGTGCTATATTTCAAGCAAGCGGCAAAGTATTATACGGGGACTAGGCCATTGCTTCCGCAAAATCAGAAGTCCCGGGATAATACCCCAGATATCACTGAGTATAAAGACCTAGTATCTCAGAAAGAGGGATCTTTTAAACAAGATTTCAGGGGTTACCTATATATCCAAGTAGTGTTCCCCACGAAATAAGCAAGTAATGATTTAGGTTTATATCTCGAAAACAATCTACTAAGCGTGTAAAAACCTACTGACATATCATCAGTGAGACCGTTTATCACATTTAACTTTCCATTTCTTTAGCGTACTGTGATTGTCTACTGATGTACTATCATTTCCTCTTTTTACACAAAAACTCATTTTTGAATTTTATCATGTTTTTGGCTTTTTCAAATTTTCTAATGTTTTTGGATTTTCTGAAATATTCTTACTCCCCTTAAAATGCAAAACCATTTAAAGAAATTTGATAAACCGATACTGATAGCTTTGTCTCGCCATCCATTTTCTGCTTTTTATGCCCTGTTTTGCAGAAAATATAATGTACCCCCATGATTTACAACCCATTGATTTTCGACAGTTTGAAAACCATTTTTCAATCTTGTGAAAGTAATCATGTTTGTTCCGCCGTGAGGGTTTCGGCATATTCACTCAACATAATTTTGAATTTTTCAAATTTTTTGACAAAATAAAAACATATTTTTGGTTTATTAAATTTTCAGTTTTTAGGGTTTTTGAAATATTATTTATTTATGTACAAAAACTAATAAACTCCCTGTATAACCAAACCAGGGTTCTGCAGCCTTCTCCTCCTATGCCAGGCTACTCATCAATTCTCTTCCTTGACAATCAAACTTCATGAGCACCTGCACATTCACAAAAACTCAATTACTTGAACAATTTAGCCCAGGTCTGTTTGACTTTAGGCATTTCAACACAATAAGTTTCATTCAATGATGGAAAATCTTTGTCATCTCGTACAAAAACTTTTTCATCTTTGACTTTGACTTTTTCTTCATTCACATAAGTCACTTGTTTCTTAACCACCCAGTTCTGTCCTTTTGAAGCACTTCTCTTGTAAAATCGTGACTCGTTTCGATTATTTTGGCTTTGAAGAACAACTTTTGGTTTCCAAAATTGGTTTGGTTTTGTCATATCAACTGATGTTTGCCAACTTTGTGTTGTTCTGAATCTGGGTGTGTGAGAATTCTGGGTATGTCTTGAAGCAGACTTGGTCTGTTTTGATTTCCTAGTTTGATTCGAAGCAAACTTGTTTGTGTTGAACCTCCAAGTTTGTTTGGAATCAAATCTGGTAGACTTTTGTTTCTCAACCTCAGATTTCTGTTTTTCAACATCAACAGGCTTTGGGTTTGGACATTTTCGTGCAAGATGTCCAATTTGATCACATTTAAAACAAGTTTTCCTTGAAACATCCTTAGCCTGTTGTTGTTGTTTTTTTTATCATAGAACTCTTAATTAGACTGTTGTCTAAATTTGAGTTCTTTCTCTTCTTCTGAACTTTTCCCATGAACGAAATTCATTTTCTTTTGAAATTTTTGCTTTTCAAACCTTTTATTTTGATTTTGTTTCTTTTTATAACCCAACCCTGCCTTCATGTTCTTCTTTTTTTAACCGGGTTTGTTATAAAAAGTTTTCTTGCTCTTCCCAGCAAATTTTGAAATTTCTGATTTCTCAATCTCAACCAGTTTAAACACTTTGTCAATTTTTTCTGAAATCACATTTTGAATCGGGAATACAATATCTAAGAATAATTTGTTCGATCCAATCATGGTATAAACCAATCCTCTTGAATCATCATTCACAATTTTCTCAGATTTTGACTATTTAAGATAGCCATCATGAAAATTTCCCTCATTTTCATCATGTGATTCAGACTTACCTTTGGTTGACTCATCTTTCAAAACGCTTTCAACAACCTTACTTACCACCTCTGAATCATCAGCTTCATCAGATTTGGCGTAAGTCACATCGATACTTTCAGGTAATTGGTCAACGATATTCAGACCTTTTGCCACCTTTTCCTCATCATAAAAAGTATATTTATTTCTCAATGGTGGAGGTACCTGATGCAATTCTGAACCAATAGCTTTTTTATTCTTGTCAGTATCTTTGTCATCTGGTGTGATGTTGAAAATGCGTTCGAGAATGTACGAAGAGTTATGATAACTTTGAAGTTTTGTAACAATCTTTTCTTTTTCAACCAGAACTTGTTTGAGATTAGCAACTTCATCAACACACTTGTTTAATTCAAGTTGCTTTTCTTTGACCTTTCTCTCATACAGTTCTTTGGTTGTTAAAGTTTCAGACAATCTTTCATCAAAACATTTAACTTGTCTTTTCAAAGTATCATAAGCTTCTTGTACTCTCTGACTTGACCACTTCAAATTATCGTACTCTTTTTGAAAATCTTGAAACTTATTATCTTTTTCAACACAGCCAACACATTTTGCTTTACACATTTCTCTCAAAATCTCATTTTCTTTTTCAAAATCATGACATTTCTGTGTCAGCTTTTCAACCTTTTGTTTCATCATTTCTTCTTTTTCAATCAATTCTTTACATTTTATTTTGAAAACAATTTCCAGTTTATTTGTTTCAATATCTTTTGTTTTTATCATTTCATCTTTGTCGGTACAGGATTTGCACATTTCTATGCAATTCCTGCACTTGTTTTCAATTTTATTATTAGATTGTTCAATGCTTTTGTCTTTGTCAAACAATTCAGAAGATTTAGTTTGAATTTTTTCTGTTATCACACCACATTCTTCTGTCTTTTTTCTGATCTTCATCTTTCATTTGTTCTTCTTCATCAGTATCCTCTGCCGTTTTCTTTACTTCCTCTATCAGCTTTTCCAGCTCTTGTTCTTTCCTCTTTTTCATTTCTACCACCTTTGGCAGACTTGCTTCAAAAATTTCTTTTATTTTGTTCATCAAATCAGCCTCATATCCTTTTTCAGATAACCTTCTTGTATTATAAGTGCTCTCATTTGGAAACAGATTTGTTACTTCATCAAAATCCACTTTTGACGGGTCAACCACTGGATTACCCTGTGGATCCATGTAACACTCCAGTTCAGCATTCCATCTTTTGGCTCTCCGAGCTTCTTTGAATGGATCATTCAACTTTCTAATCTCCCATCTCGCGCTATCCCTTCTCCACCAATTATCATAAGCACTATATCCTGACATTTTAAATCTTCTTCTTGATATTCGCCCCTTGTAAATCTTTAATCACCTTGAATCAACAAACAAGCAAACACAATTAGTTTAAACAATACAAACAAATGAATCGGATGGGTATCCGATCGAGTAAGTCAACACAAGTCAACAGTGAAAATAATCGCGTGACAACGCTGTCCGTTCGGGTGGGGTTGAAGCTGTCCGTTCGGGTGGGGTTGTTGTCCGAACGGGTGGGGTTGTTGTCCGAACGGGTGAAGTTGTTGTCCGTTCGGGTGGGATTGGAGCTGTCCGACCGGATAGAGTTGATCCTGTCCGACCGGATGGGATTGGAGCTGTCCGAACGGGTAGTAAAGTTGTCCGAACAGATTGTCTTGATGCTGTCCGATCGGGTGGCCTCAACGATGAACTTTGAACTTCACAAGATTCTCACATGTAAACTGCCATCTTTATCTTGAATCACGTGCAATGACAGAATCTTTTAATGATATAAAGATAAATGGCCGACAATCAGATTGTTTCACATTCAAATATTCAGTATATCACATGAACTGACAAACTATTAAATGGCCTACAATTATGATTACACCGTTAACGAGGAACTAAAAATTTAGTGCTTCAGATGAATCACTGATCAATTTGACTGACAAGCCTGAGTATGTTGACTAAAAAAAAAACTCGCTTGGGTGAAATGCTTTTGACTCGGATTCCCGTCCGACCGGATGGTAATCCGAGTGGGTGACAGTCAACAAAAGTCAATTTTTTTAAATGAAGTTCAGTACCTCGGATTGCTGTCCGAGCGAGTAGGTCAAAGAAGTCAATTTTTTAAATGAAATGATATGTGTGTAATTTGAATCGGATGGTCATCCGCTCGGATTACCATCCGAGCGGTGAACAACAAGTATAACAGCAGCAACATTCAACATATTTCAAAAAACTTCGAACCACAAATTTCTAAATTTCTCTTAAACGGCTTCGAATTAAGTTCTGAAAATTTGTAGGGTTATAGATCAGATATGTTCACACAACATATCCAAAAATCAGCAACTTTCGACCGTAAAAACCTGTGTAATTTGACGATTTTTAGTTAAAAACGTGAAGATATGAAAAATATGAAGAATTTGACAAATCTGGATGATTTTGGCTCTGAATATGATCAAATCTTGTACGAATCTGTGCGTTTGATCTTCGCAACCGAGAACCTGCTCTGATACCACTTGTTAGGAGCGGTTTTGACTCCGAAACGATTGCGAACCGACCGTGCGATGTGCGGAATCCATGCACGAACGAGATCGAAACACACGAGACGTAATATAATCTTTGATTCTATAGATTGATATGAAACAGTACAAAGAACCGTGAATCACCTTGCCACTTTCTCTCTCTAGTTTCTATCTCTAGCTCCAAAGCTCTCCAACTAGCAAATGTGGCAAAATTTGCAAAAGTCGTAAACCTAACACCTTAGGTTCCTATTTATAGGCCAAGGCAATTAGGAATCTTTCCTTATTTACAAATATGCCACCTTGCCCTTTTCTATCTAATATTACAATATAAGCACTAGAATTAAACAGTTTCAGCTACGATTTGAGATGACGGAGGCGATAGACATAAATGTACTAACACCAGTTCCTCCTGAAATGGCAAGTCCTCGACTTGTCTCGAGCTTTCCTCAATTTCCATTTCTGTTTGCCTAGAACCTTCCCCAGTCTCAATCCCTTTTCCTTTATCTATGGGATTTTCTATTTTGGGAACCTTTCTAGTTGTTGGTTTCCTCCTACGCACACGCCTCCAGCCTACAAATCTTCTCCTTTTCTTAGGCTTTGGTTTTTCCAGAGGTGGAGCATGGAATTCCATAGGTTCTTCCACATCGGGTATGTAACCAGTAAAGTCTTTGGAAACTTCTACTTTCACCGGATAGAGATTGAGATTTTGAAGGGCTTCAGATAACTCATTCATGCTGTTTAGTATATATGCAAAATATACACAAAATGCTAAGTTAAAATTTTTATAACAAAATTTCACAGATAACCTTCAAGTATTATTGCATACCGTGTAACTAATTTAATACAAAGGATAACTGAAAATTAAAACATACTAGGGTTTATTGTAAAATTATTTATTTACTGGGTAAAGTTTCTGGCTTGTAGGTGATATGGGTGTTATAACTGAGTCAGGGTATTTAAAGATTTGCATTTACTGCTACAGTGGCTAGCATATAGAGATCTGTCCACTTTTCATCTAACTTGTCTTCCCATGGAGGGTTACTGTCTAATTCCTGGGTTTCCTGATTAACTCTCATTTCTTTTGGTCGTGATTTCTTTATTTTCTCCTGACTTTTCCTAATAATCAAACTTCTTTTATTAGGAGAAAGTGGTTCCTCATATTGTGCCTTTCGAACAAATATTCCTTCCTCACCTGTTGGGTATTTTGAGGATGAAGTTCCTTTTTCTTTCGGTGAAGTATCTAATTTATGATAGATATCCGAAAGTCTTTGCTTACCCATACTGTAAACAAATATTCAAATAATAAAACACGTAATCATGAAAATGGCAATCAGTAAAATTAAATATTTTCTAAATACTTAATTGGCTTAAATCAGTGGCTCTGATACCACATTTTCCTGTCACGGCCCCAGCCCCAGTTTGACCCGGTCAGGAGCCGCAGGACAGGAACCCGTGGTATCAATGATGCGACAGCGGAATATTTTTAACATGATCTTTTAAAAGTAGAAAATGCCCAATTATTTTATTTCCATAATTTGGGATAAACCCCGTAATTTACAATGGAGGAATATAACTAGGAAATTCCCTGATTTATTAAAACATGTTTATTTATTTTAACTGAGCCACCTCTTCAAGCTTGGTAGTGCTCCTTAGCACGTTTCCTTGATTTACAGCAGGTTGCCTGAAACATGTTTTAAAAATATTTTATCAGCGGGGAAATGCTGGCGACTCACTCAAATTTGATAAAATGACACATAGTTATCAATTACAGCATAAGAGCGATTACAATAGCTTTTATCTTATTTTTATCTGGCGCCGTGTCACATTGCGTGACGATGGTCATACCACTATTGGGTCCTGTCACCCAAATAGTGATGATTATCCCTGATAGGTCAATGAACCTAACCGGGAGAAAATTAGTAATGTGCACAATACCCCACTAGCCAGTGATTCAAGATATCCACGACTTACTCCCTGTAATTCTAACTTTCTAAAAATACTTTGAGGTATTGTAAAATAGTTGAGAAAAAGAGAATGACTCACATTGTAGATTTATATGGGCAGAGTTTAGCCTACTGATTAGCCTTTTAACCTAAATTTAAACAACATGCACACAAACTAGGTCAGTAACTAATACAACATTTACGATAACTCACGAGATTAAACCCTCACAACAAATGACAAAGTGCGATACTTAAACATCCATCGAATTCACGATGAATGACAAAGCATAACCCTAATGTGGGCAGCACTTAAACATCCATTGGATAGTTTTAATCGATCGAACATTGAATCGTAGCAGCGATCGAGTTATTACCCTGTTTTAGCGGCAACGTTTCGTGATCGTGTGTGTTTTTATAGTAATCAGACAATATCTTGAAGTGTAAAGCGAATTTTAACGTCGAACGAACGCAGAAATCTAAGTCCCACACCCCTATATTTATACCTGAAAAACAGCCCCCTCGCGTGGCGCGAGGGGCTGTCGCGTGGCGCGAGGGGCTGTCGCGTGGCACGAGGGGTGCCACCCTATCATAGGGTAGCCCCGTGTCCTGGTAGCTTGGGTGAGTTGGTCGTTCATGCAAATTCAAATTACACGTAAAACTGTTTAGATAATACTAACGGGGAAATACCCCCCTGAGTTTTAGGGGCCCTTATTCTGATTCCAATTGTTCTGAAAATTTTAGGGTTTATGCAGGATCACTTGGGGGTCTTAATTAGGGTTTCCTTTTGGACAAAATATAATAAGAAATAATAGTTTTGGTGAGTGTTGTTACAACCGCCACCCTCCGCCGACCAGCACCACCACCATCCTCCACGACCACCACCCGCTATCGTCAGCCACCATCACCCACCGTCGTCGCCACCGCAAACCACCGCCAACCCCGACCATCGCCGCCGCCACCGCTAACAACTGTCACCCACCCACCACGGCTACCACCGACCACCGCCACCCATCGCTGCCACCGCCACTAGCCGTCACTGATCAATGCCACCACCCATCGCCGATTTAACTCATTTCTCTTTTCTTACCTACCAAACAACACTAGGTAATGATTTATTTCTTTCCTACATGGTATCCAAACAACATGGAATGTAATGATCCATTTCATTACTTTGTCCATTCCATTACCTCGTTCATTCCATTCACTTATCTATTCCATTACGCCATACAAAATAGACTCTTAATAAAATTCATCTAGCAAAAAATGAAATCTAATTAATTATTTGTTGGCTAATGTATTATATCACTTTCTATAAATAAAAACTATTTATTAACAAGTTAATTATTACATCAAACACTTCCATTTTTTAGAAGCCTTTATATTCATGCATCAATTCTCACAATGTTTTGAACAATAGAAAAATTTACAATAATTAATATAGTTTTTTTAATAATTTTTATTATCTTCTTTACTTTTTAAGTTAGATAAACTTATGTTAACCGGTATTGGTATCGAAAATAGCAGTACGGTTATCGGTACATGAAGGTAAAAACGACACCTGCCTATAGTACAGAAAACACCAAAAGTCGGTATCGAATTGATTTTGAAAATCTTTTAGTTCAAGAAATTCGGTACTGCTACCCGGTACCATTTGCTCATTTGCTCATCCCTGATCACGGGTGTCGTACGAACAACAACGGTATCGTGCAACTTTTTTTGTTGATTTTCTTCAACTTTTAATGATTTCTTTTTTTAGTTTTAGAGGTAGGGATGAGCTCGGTACCAACCAATACCGAATCGGTACTGGTACCAAAAATACCAGTTACGGTACTGGTACATGAAGGTAAAAAACGGTAGCAAACCGGAACCGGGAACGCCAAAAGTCGTACCGAATTGGCACTTAAGATTTTAGGTTCGGGAAATTCGGTATCGGTACCCAATATCATTTGCTCATCTTTGACCACAGGTTTCATACGAACAACATTATTACCATACAACTTTTTTGGTTGATTTTCTCTTGGTTATCTTTTAGTGTTTTTTTCTATATTTCATTTTTATTCAGCGGTTTCCGTACGCAACGCGCTTGTAGTGATTTCAAAACATATGTAAACACAGACTAAAAAAAAAAGACGTTCGCCTCAACGCGACAATATTAAAAACTAGTTAAGATTTAAGAATAAGCAAAGTTTGTCTCATCAAGCATAAGATTTTAAATTAAAAGAAGCGTCAAAATCTAGTCTAACCGTGTGAAATTTCATTCACGCCAATCAGTTCTGTTTGATGTATCATTGATATTACGTTATATATTACTTTCGAGAATGTTAGATGCCACGTTTTATTAAAATATTAGAATATTATAAAGAGAATGTAAATAACTAGGTGGTGTGTCCTATCCGCGTTGCGGGGCGATTTCCGAATAATTCTCAACCAATTAAAAAAACAGTACTATAATTTTGATAGAAATAAAAAGTAAAGAGAATGTTAGGCAGTTTTTTGACACGATAAAGTCATATTTTTATTTTTACTTGGGGGAGAAATCATTTTTTTTTCCGAGGGTAAAATCCTAATTTTTAGCTAGGGGAAAACCATTTTTTTTATTTTTCACTGGGGACAAAAACGTAATTTTGAATTGAGGGTGATATCGTAATTTTGAACCGAGAGGAAATTTGTAAATTTTAGCTGGGGGCAAAAGCATAAATTTATTTTGAACTGTGGGCAAATACGTAATTTTAAACTGTGGGGAAAACCGTAATTTTAAAGTAAGTATAAAATAATAAACTGGTGTAAATTCATAATTTTGAGTCGGGGGAAAAACAAAATTTTATTTTGAACTGGGGCGAACACATAATTTTGGCTGAGAGTAAAAGCGTAATTTTTTTTACCGAGGGCGAAATCGTATCTTTTAGCTCGGGGCAAAAGGGTAAATGTATTTTGAAGTTGAGACAAAACCGTATTTTTTAACTGGGGGCAAAAACGTAATTTTAAAGTGGATATAAAATAATAAACTGGTTTGTCCAATGGGTATTGCTCGCCGACCATTTGAACCAATGGCAGAGAAACACTATTCCAGGGCAAAAACGTAATTTTAAAGTGTGTATAAAATAATAAACTGGTTTGTCCAATGAGGGAGGGTTGGCCGCCCATTTGAACCAATGGCTAGTTGATGTCCCGCCCGCGTTGCGGGGCGATGGCCGAATAGTTCTTAATAAATTAAAAAAAACACTACTATAATTTTGCTAGGAAAAAAACTAGAACGAGGATAAGACCGTAATTTTGGGCTCAGAGCAGAATTGTTATTTTTCGGGACCAATGAGCGAGTGTTAGGCAGCTCCTATAGACGAAAAAAAAATTAAATCGAGTCAACCATTTAAAATAAAAAACTTTTATAGTTTTGCTAGAAAATTTAAAACGATGGGGAAAACGTAACTTTGAACTGAAGGGGAAATCATAATTTTGTTTCCGAGATAAAATCGTAAATTAAATGGACCAATGTGGTTGAGGGCAAAATCGTAACTTGACTGTGTGAGAAAAAAAACTAATGTCAAAACTGTAAATTTAAACAGGGCAAAATCATAATTTTGAACCGAGGGCAAAACTGAATTTTTTATCTGGAAGCAAAACCGTAAATTTATTTTTAAAGGGGGTTAAAAACACAATTTTCAACAAATGGCAAAATCGTTATTATAAGGAAAAAAACATAATGGTAAAACTGTAAATTTAAACGGAGCAAAATCGTAATGTTGAACCGAGGGAAAAATTGAAAATTTTTAGCTGGGAGCAAAAGCGTAAATTTATTTTAAGTGAGGGTAAAAGCATAATTTTGAACTAATGGTAAAATCGAAATTTTAAAACAAGATAAAATCGTAAATTTGTTGGGCCAATAGGGGAGTGTCATATATGACTATAAATATAAACGGGCAAAATCGTAATTTAACAAAAAAAAATTGTGGGTGGCATGTGGCCGCCCAACTCGACCAATCCATAGAAGTACTATTGCCGGCCACTGTTTATGTTATTGTAGATAACTAGAGTTTGCACCACCTGCGTTGCGGGGCTCGACACATTTATTTGAGTTAGTTGTACATGCTACTTATAACACGATATAAAAAAAGATGCATCGAGTTAACCAAATAAAAAAAACACTATCATAGTTATGATAAAAAAATAACTAAAACGATGGCAAGCGTGTAATTTAGAGTTGGGGGGAAACAATAATTTGTCAGGACCAATTAGCGAGTACTAGGCACCTGTTTGGCACGAATAAAAACTAAATTGAGTAAACAAAGTAAAATAAAACACTACCATAGTTTTGCAAAAAAAACTATAGCAACATTGCAATTTTTAGCTTGGGTAAAATCGTAACTTTAAAATGAGGTAAAATAATATTTTGAACTGAGGGCAAAATCGTAATATTTTTACTGAGGGCAAAATCGTAATTTTTAGCTGTGGGGAAAAATTATTTTGAACTAGTAGCGAAATTGTAATTTTAAACTGGAAACCAAATTGTAATTTGGCAGAATTATAGCGGTGGGCAAAAGTATAATTTTTTTAACCAAGGCAAAATCGTAAATTTAAGCTGGAGGCAAAGCATAAATTTAATTTCTAACTGGGAGCAAGATCGTAATTTTAAACAGGGGATAAAATCGTAATTTGACAGGGGGCAAAATCGTTATTTTAAACAGGGGATAAAATCGTAATTTGGCAGGACCTATAAATAACTATTTTATTAAAAAAAAAAAAAACAAACTTGGCCGCCACTTTTGGCCAACCAAGAAAGAGAACTATTGCCGTCTACAAAGCAAACTTGTGTTTGTATGTATTGAAAATAGTAATAAAATAACAATATAATCCAGATTTTGGGGATCCTTTCACATGTGTTAAAACTTAAAACACTTACGGGTTCTACGTTTCTTTTCTCTTCCAACAAGCAAGTAGCAAGCGTTGTCAAGGTGAGGAATTAGTCTAGATTAATCTTTTTATGACAAGTGTTGTAAATATAAATTTTATATATTTTTTTTATGAGAATGACTATTATACACTTTATTCATATTCATACTATATGAAAACTGAGAGTTTGATAACTACTAAGGGGTTTTGTCAAAATTATTTCAGAACCTTTTATGTCTGTTCCACGCAAACCATACACAGACGTTTAAGTCTGCAGCGTGTTTGTTTTTTGGAAGAGCTTTCGTTAAAAAAGCTCTTCTACACCTCTTCCTCAAACGTATCTGGCCTCACATCTTCTAGCCTCTTCTTCAAGCTCCTTCTCTCTTTCAAAACGCAAACTTCAAACCCTAGCTTGGTTCTCCAGCCGTCAGCTGCTCCACCCCCACCTCCAGCCGACCTCCACCTCCAGCCGCACCTCCACTCAAGCCGACCTCCACCTCCGCCGACCTCCACCTCCGCTGACCTCTACCTCCAGTCATTCTTCACAGGTAAGGTCTTTTATATTTTTTGTCAAAAAAATTGTTTTTTTATTGTTTGTTTTTAGTTTAATTGTTTGTTCTTTTATAATTTTCATGTAGTCGTTTGTCAAAAATTCTTTTGTTAAGTGTTAGTTTATAATTTTTATGGAAAATAGATGTTTAACTAGATGAATTGTTTGATTAAAGTTTGGTGTATGTAGTATGATTAAAGTTTGGTGTATGTAGGTTGATTAAACTTGATGAATCGTTTGATTAAAGTTTGGTGTATGTAGTATGATTAAAGTTTGTAGAAGTTAAAAAACAAACAGTTTTCTTCTTGCAGACTGCAGAGGTTTTGTCCACAACTTCAGCTGCAGATGTGGTCCGCATACTGCAGACGTTTTACCCCTGAAAATACAAACAACACCTAAGTTTCTAATGACAAAAATATTGATTTCTGAATTACTTTAGTTTTTTTTTTTACCGTTAATAACATAACAATAATCTATAGATATAATAAAAGAAACCATCTTATGGACACGTGTCGATTTCTTAGGGCATCCTTTTTTTCGTATCCCGCTCATTCTTCTAAGTTATATGGGTCGCACGTCCAACCCGTTTTATTATTGATCACCTCTCCCTTGCTTTTTTTTATTCTTCACCTATCCATCTTTCAAACCCTAACATTACACCACATGAGATCTCTTCATCCTATTGAATCCTTCAAACCCTAACATTACATTGCACATCATATCCTCTTCGTCCTATTGAAATTGACCGATAATCCTTAGGGTTCCGTATCTTCAATGTGAGTTTTAGGGTTTGAATTATGTATTTAATATGATTTAGGGTTCGATTTCGTATGATTTTATATGAAACATTCATTTAGGGTTAGATTTTCATATGATATAGGGTTCGATTTCTTATTAAACATTCGTTTAGGGTTCGGTTTTTATATGATTTAGGGTTTGATTTTATATGACTCCATCTTAACATTCGTTTAGGGTTTAGTTTGTGTGACTTATTATGTTTAGGGCGATTGATGATTGTTTCTATGGCTCCAGACAAAGAAACATTGAGTACACACTTATTATGTTCCAGTCATTCCAATACAAGGTAATCTTCTTCGGATTAGGTTTAATCTTAACATTATTACGTCTTATTATTTGTGTGCTTAGGTTAAATCTATTGTTTTCCTTCCAAGTTATGCTATTCAAAATTAAAATAAGACTACAAATTGGTTTCGGGTTTTATAATCGCTGCTATCTGGAAGCACCTAATCATGGCATTCAAGAGCTTTCAACGACTCATTTAGTGAACAGATTGATAGACTTCTTTGTTTGACAAGTGAGTAGATGCTCGAATCGTCTAATATTTATTGGTGATTTTTTTATAGATTCAACGGGTCCATTTGTTGAAAGTTTTTTTTTATATAGTTTCACGCATTTAGCATTTAAAACACTATCAGGACTAGGACCACTAGCCTACCGTGATTCAGGACTTGGAGTAAAAGTGGTAGCAAAATGGACTTGACAGAATCTATTGTTCATACACCAGTAATTCAGTAATTCACATGTGTAACCCTAATCAAATACATTTACATCCCACTAAAGTTGAGCTGTGTACATTGTAGGATCGAATTTGGACCCGAACGAGTCTATCAGAAGAGCTTTTCTTAGTTTGAGCGGCGGAAACAAACAAACTGAGTTCAATTCAGCGAGTATACACTTTAAACTGTCGATTTGTATTGATCTGAAAGCTTTTTTACATGCACGACAACACTTCGGCAGCACTTCGTGGCTCACCGGAAGACAACACATACATTTCTCACTGATTTCGCTCCAAGCAACCTATTTATAGGCCAACATATGCCATCTCGAGTGGAATCAGAACTTAAACCTTTCGAGCGGAATCAGACATTAAAGACTCGAGCAGAATCAGATGTTTGAGATTTCGCTTGAAATGACTAGATGTCATTTCAAGCGGAATCACCTGCAATTATCACTATTTTGATTCCCGAGCCCTAAACTACCTATTTCTATACAAGACTCGATACTAGACGTAGGCGACAGACGGATGCACCAACAAACTCCCCCTCGGATATTGACGGAGTCTTCAGTGTCGAGTCTTCGGTTGTCAAACCTTCAGTCTTTATCAGTCTTTGTGCTTCTCTCCGAAGTATTCTCCATTGTAAGCATCTTCAATCTCTATCTTCTCTCTTCAATCTCTCTTGCGCAATCGCAGTTCCATGATCAACACTAGATCTAACTGCCTCTTCTATTTTGTCTTTAGACTCCCCCTCTCAATCTGCTGGGATCTTAGTCTGGAAATTTACTTCATACCTGCAAATTCTCTACCACACACATAAGATTCTCAAAGATTAAATCTTTAAAATTTAGAAACTATTTGCAGAAAATATTCAAAATGATTTGTTCTCTGCAAACCACTTGCAAAAACTTTTTCATACACTCTCTCCCAAACCTGTTAAACAAGTTTAGCACTTGGAATTTTGAAAATCAGTTTTTCAACATCAGTTGTCGAAAATCTTTTTGAATTTTTTCAAAATTTATGCTAAAACACACTTAAAATCTTTTTAGATTTTTGAATGAAAAAGCAGTAAAGAAATATTTACAAACAATATTTTTGTGAGTTCGAGCAAGAGGATCATATCAGTTTTTGAGACAAATCACCAACACCGTTAAGCTTTAAACATTTTAAGCTCTAAACGATTCACATTGATTGACGATATTGTTGTCCACTTAAACTCAATCTAAAAACTTTCGAAATGCTTAATGATACGTTAAGGTATATTAATTTGCACTAAATTCTTATGGACCCCACGATCTCAGCATATCCCCTCATCATGCAATACACTAACTCAAGTAATGCCTTTAAACTTTTATCAACTGTGATTTGTGCGAAAACAAAGCAGAATGTTTAAACATTAACAATCAGGTCGATACTTCCGTATACGCAGAGAAAGTCCAATGTTTAAACAAAATAAGAAAAATAAAACAAGTTGAAGTTGTTTAGGCTTTAACCACCAGGTCGATACTTCCGTATACGCAGAGGAGGTCCAAAGCTTAAACGAAACCCCAAAGAAAATAAAGCAGAACGTTTAGGCAATAACATCCAGGTCGATACTCACGTATACGCAGAGGATGTCCAATGCTTAAACAAAATAAAGAAATAAAACAAGTTTAAATCTTTGCAAAATGAAATGCACAATCAAAGCGACTTTTCAGCAAAGTTGTGAAAGTTCACAAACTTAACCAGATTTATGTCTTTCGACAATCAGCGATTACTGAGTAGGCACACAGTCAAGAAGGACAAAACTAAGTACTATGCTTTTGACCATGTTTCCCACTAGAACTAGGCTTTTTCATTTAAGTTTGTATCGTTATCGCAAATCTACTAGTCTAGCTGAGCCTACCGTCACATCTTTAGTGAGACCGTTTATCACATTTTATCATTCCATTTCTTTAGCATGTCATGACCGTCCACTGATGTACTATCATTTCCTCTTTTTGACAACAAAACTCATTTTTGATTTTATCATGTTTTTGGCTTTTTCAAATTTTCTAATGTTTTTGGATTTTCTGAAATTATACTCCCCCTAAAATACAAATACATCTAAAGAAAATTGAAAACAAACTGTACAAGAACATAACAACTGATATCGAATTGCCTCAATTCTCCATCCACTTGGCAAAAACAATCAGAACTCCCCCTCACAACAAACTATTTTCCCATTGTGATTTCAAAACACTTAAGTTTGTTTTAATCAAATGGTTTTTCTGGAAAATAAATTTTGTTGATTTTACCATTTGTAGGTTCGGGGAAAAATCATCATGTTGTTTACCAACTCTTTTAAATGATAGATAAATCAAGTTCAACTTAATGACCTTGATTAACCACTTGTAAGATCAAAAATCAAACAATTTCAACCAATCATCATCTATTGGTTGAATTTTCAAAGTGCCGATTCCTACTCCACGCTTACAAACCTGGGAGTTCCGGCAAGTCACATTTGTACAAAAACGATTTTCATAAACAAAGAATGATGCCGATTCATGCTCCACGATTACCAACTTGGGAGCTCCGGCAAGTCAGATTTTTACTCTTTGAAAAACATATCCACCCAAGCCTGACCATTCTTGGGTGTAACATCCTTTTTAGTCTCATTTGGGGTTGTATCTTTCCTTTTTGATTGATAAAACTCTTTTACCCCTTTAGCCTTCCCCTCAATCATTTTTCCAAAAATATTTTTCACTGCAGGGTTAAAAGCTTTTTCAATATCTAATTCTTTCTTTTTAGGAAAAAATTGATTTGAAATTTCGACTTTCCCAATTTTAGATTTCAAATTTTTAGCATTCAGTGGTGGAAAATTCACATCATCCACTGTCAGAACTGATTTCTCAACCTTTTCTTCAGCACGTGGCTCCTCTGATTTTGTGGAATCAGATTCATCACCAGAACTGTTTCCTGAACCCTTAACCACCCATATTTGGTTCTTCAGATTTTGTTTTCTTTTCACCACATTCTTTGAACATTCACCAACCTCAAAAATTGAATTTTCAAAACCTGTAAATTTTTTGGTTGTAAGTTCAGTTTTCTCAACAACTTTTTCTTTGAGTTTACCAGAGACTCCCTGTTTTGTTTGTATTGCCTTTGGACAATTTCTGGCAATATGACCGACTGTTTTACACTGAAAACAGGTTCTTGTCTCTGTCTTCTTCTGAGCAATACTCTTCTTCATGTCCTCTTGCTTCTTTGCAAGGAATTCTTGATTTGTTTGCTTTCTGAATGCTTGCTCTTTCTCAGCCTCTGTCGTTTTTCCTGAAACAAACACAGTTTTTGGTTTATAAACTTTTTCATTTTTATAATTTTTCGGTTGATTAAATCCAAGACCTTTCTTTTTGAAATTACGATTATGGTTTGGCTTCTTTTGAAAACTATAACCACAATTGTAACCCATTTTCTTGTTAATTCTTTGTTGATCTCTTGAAGTGTATTGTTTAGGTTTTTCCAGAAAGATTTAAATCTTTTATTTCAGAAATATTAATTTCTGTAATTTTGAAAACCTTTTTAATCATTTCAATTCTAACACTTCTTATTGGAAAAATCTCATTAGAATATAATTTGTCAGAATCTTTCAAAGTATATGCTACTTTGACTGGTTCGTCATTCAAATTAGATTTTGATAGCAAAAATTCCTTATCATAAACCCGTTTGTCCTTTTTGATTGTTGACTTTGACTTTTCGGATTCAGACTTTGACTCAGATTTGGACTCCATTTTTGACTCCTCTATGTCATCTTTATCTAACACCTGATCGACCATACGTTTAATCAGCTCGGACTCATGATCAGTGTCAGTCGATGTGAACGTAACATCAATATTTTCTGGCAAATTATCCGACGACCCTGACTCCCACTGTAAGTTAATTGCCTTTTTAACTCTTTCAGAATTTGGATTTCGAGACAAATATCCATTTTCGACTAGGGGTGGACATCTATTATAGACAACACTTGGTTTCTTACCAGAAATTTCTACTTGATCCTCTTCTTTTGTCTCGGAATTCTTTTCTTCCGAAGTCTTCTCTTCTTCAAATGTCTTCATTCTTTCAACGATCGGGTAAATCATGTCAACAACAAAAGTAGAACATGAGTAACTTTTCAATAAATTGTTGACTCTTGCAGTTTCAATCTTTTGTGTTGCCAGCTTCAATTCCAGCTCAGCACACTTCTCTGTGTAATAGTTGACGTCATCAAGCTGTCTCATGTAAGCTCCTTCGAGTGTATTCAATGCAACGGCTTGTTCACTGTTCGACTCAGTGTACGTGTTAATCTCTCTGTTCAAAGTATCATAAGATTCTTTCAATCTTTTTATGTTGTGTAGTAGCTCGTTGTTTTGCATGATCAAAGAATCACAATTCAAACACTTTTCAGGAACTTTGCCTGCTTCAGTATCAACTTTGATTTCAAATTCTGGAACATCTTTGACTGTTCTTCTTGCTTGGAAAAACTCAGCTCTTTTATTTTTCTCGGCTTCTGCTTCAGCTTTTAACATTTCTTCTTCTTCTTCTTCTTCTTCTTCTTCTTCTTCTTCTTCCTCTTCTTCAATTTTTCTCCATTTTTCTTCTTCAACTTCCCCGACTTTTCTGTATTTTGCAGCCCAATACTCATCATAAGCATTAGCAATAAAAGCTTTAACATTTGACATCTCTTTGGACATCTCTTTGGCCATGAATTCTTGATCTGGGCAAAAATTGTCCCAACTGAAACCTTCAGGCAATCTTTCATCATCTTGATCTGCCAAACACACTTTGTTGTCTGTTGGAATGTATTTATCCCAACTGAAACCACCATCCTTGCCCTGATTAACCAGACATGCTCTCTTTGAATCTTCAATTTCTTTTCTACCATGTGCAGTTTGAGCCTGATGTGGTGCCTGTTGTTGTTGATATGGCTGTTGTGTGAGTTGATGATAAATCGCCTTTTTGTAGTAATCGTTGTTTCCAAAAGGGTTTTGAGCTCCACTCGCTTCTCGATTTGTACACTCTCTCTTGAAATGCCCCTTTTCCCTGCAACGAAAACAAGTAACTTTAGACTTATCAAAACCTAAAGTTGAAATATGTGCCTCGCGAAAATCATCTCTGCCTGTGATTTGTTTAAACTTTTCAGCCCGTCTCAACACACTAGCCATGCACCATTTAATATCCATCAATTCCATTTCCTCGGCATCAATTTGATCGTAATCCTCTTTCGTAAGCATTGGATTTCCGATCCTCCCTGCAACTAAGCCTCCATAGGATTCAAGCACGGTCACCAACAAAGACATGTGACTTTTTTGCAACTTCCTCAGTATAATTTTGATCATTCTCAAGCTTTAAGGCAATGTTGCATTGAAGAACTTTGCCACTCTTTGTCGTAGAAAACTGTGGATCATAGGTTGAAAATGAAGAAAATCCGGTAGTGCTATTTGATCCCTGAGATGAACTATCAGAAGAACCTTTTGCATTAAAAACAGTTTCAACCTTTGGAGAGAGATTTGTTTTTTCACTAACACCACTCTTAAAATACAAACCAATATCCTGTTCTCCATCATAGTTCTTCATCCTGGCAATCTTTCTTTGCTCCATTGTCACACCCCGATCTCCACATGTCACCGGTGGGCCCGGTGTGGGGTAAGGTGACGTGGTTGGCGTCATCATAGACAAACAACACAATATAATAATGCACAGCGGAAGCAGAATAGATTCATTTCAACTTTAAAATAAAGTGTAATATTAATTATCACAAGTAGTTGAAACGGATCCACAGGCGGATCGAAAATAAAATAGGATAATTGTTCAACAGTTTATTTGTCGTCCAAGCTGCGAGACCTATTGTGGACGCTCTAGAAGCCTGCCAGCCTATTACGTGTAGTACCTGCACTTAATCTTTTTGGGAAAAATACGTCAGTTTACACTGGTAAATACAATTCGACTGACTCATTTTGAAAAGGTTGAAAATTGATTTAAATGCACAAGGCACAAAACATTTTTATTAACTTGGGTCAATTATTTAATATAATAATCATGTGAACGAATTACATGTTACTTGCGTTCAGTGGCCCGGATCTAGTCCGGGCTTAAGATCAATGGACCCACCACATTCAAGAGTTATATACAGACAGGTGTACGCCTACACCCCGTACTCAGGTCGCGGCCATCTCGTAAGATGATGCCAAGGATATCCGGGACATGGTCAATTAACCCCCCAAAGGCCTTAAGTGAACAAGACTGTTTAAACGAGCCGATTAAATTATTCAACTAGCCACACAACGGTGGAGGATTTAATGCTCGATCAAGCGGTATTCTATATACCGTAACCCAAGCCCGTATAGGGAAAATAAGCCAAAGAGTATTTACCTGAATAAGTATCAATCACAATCAAGAAAAATGCAAGTATCTTTTACTGGTGCTCCTAATCTGGAACAAAGGTTTATAATAACCTATTAGATTTCTAACGGGTCTTTATTTAAGCCTAAGCCTAGACCGGTTAGTTTTAAATGACGATACGGTTCACGCACGATTAAGCGAAGACCGGATGGAATGCGAATTTGACCCGACAAGTTTGAAGACTTGTATAATATGGGTTTACTAACCACATTCTGGATTTTGAGACAAAAATGATAATGTTTGACCCGTTTCGGCCAATTTATGTAAACTAGATACATAAACCGAACCGAACGCGAAAAGTGCGTTACGGGCGAACATGAGAGTCATATGCAAGTTTCCTGAGTTGATATGCTTTAAATATGTTAAAATATCAGCAAAGTAATTTCTATTATGCCCGGAACGGATTTAAACTCAACTTATGCCTCATAGGGGCATTTTGGTCATTTAAAAGATTATAAAAGATCTTATTTGCAAATCTGAGTTACGGGTCTGAATTATACAGTAAATATACTTAATTTGTCTTATTACAACAGTAGGGTATGACCCATATACAAAACTTATCATTTAAAATCAAACTATGCACCGTAGGGGTATTTTAGTAATTTCACAAGGGCTAAAAATGTCAAAACTGGAAATCTGAGTTCAAAAACTTATACCTACTGTTATTATATGAAAATATGCTAAATACATCAGTAGGTATAAGTCTTATATGCTTGACATGGTTATAGTATATACTATGCGTTAAAAATGCCTAAAAAGGCGATTTAGAGCCGTTTCCGGGTTTGTAAAAGAAAGCTGAGATTTTTATACTTCCAGAAGGTTCAACATACTTTATTTAATAAATAAAATTAGTAGGAAGTGGTTTGGGGTCAATCGGATTTATAAAACTCGTTTTATGGCCAAAAAGGGCAATTTCGGTATTTACCGAATTTAACTTAAAGACCTATGTTATGCTCTTCCAAAAATTAAATAAAAATCTTTAAAAATCTCAAAATATTATATAACATCAGTGTATAAAAAGTTTGATACCAAAAAGTGGGTTAAAATAGGCTTTGCGCTAAATGCGCTATTTACTTAACATAAAGCTTGTGATTTACGATATTGGGCATATCTCTTAAACTAGGCCACAAACTGATATGAAATTTTCGGTGCATGTTTATAAATCAGTAACAAATGATTTTACTCTTTCACTTTTTCAAAAATCGCGTTTTATATTAAAAAGGGCAAAATAGTCATATTTAAGCATAAACCGGTAACATGCATATGAATCGGTTAAACATGGAATCAAGGTGTAAAATTCCAGAGGGTTAATCTTATATAGAAGTTGGTCCAAAATATGCTCTAATGCAGATCTTAACATGCATGTACGAATCAGAACCGATAGTCAAAGAAAAAGTCCATTTATGAGACTTTCGGTTTCGATTCGGGTGTAACACAGAAAATTGTCGAGTTGATCAAGTTGAAACATGTTCTTACATTATTTATAAAGTTATTTTGATGATCAAACAGGTTGCATGTAGCCTACATTACTGATTATGCTTAAATTTGCAAAAAAAACATATTCTGTTGACTTTTTATGAAGAACTTTGACTCGACAATTAGCATGCTTAGAGTGTGAATCTGATCATACCCTTTTAGGGGTTTGTTATACTCATAAATACCAACTTGTTGGTACTTTTGATTCGAGATATGACTGAGCACATTTCGTTTAATTGCAAAGTCAAACTATATTTACGATATGTTTGACTTTTAGTAAGAACACTAAGTTAGAACGGATTTGAGGATGATATAAACACTTACAAAGGTCCTAACAAGCTTAGTGATCACTTATGAGGATGCCTGGTCGATCAGAATGCTCCAGAGAAGGATCTCGTGAATTTTGAAGTTTCAAGTGTGCTTGAATGTTGCAACTATGGTGAACTTTAAAGGAAGTTTGATCAGATTTAATGTTGTTGCAGGGGTTCTCTGATGTTATAAGAAGTGGACAAGGGTCTCATATTGCATGAAATTCGATTGGTGAAGAGCCTGAGTCGAAAACAGCTGGAATCCACTCGCAAAACAGACTGACTGACACCTGTGCATATGTTTCTGTCGTTGGCAGTTGGTCGCGTAGCGCGAGGCACCCGTCGCGCAGCGCGAGGGTGGGGGCGACCAGCTTTACAAGTTTCTTAAATGTTACAATTCAGCCCCCGATCTTGTGATACGTGTTTTGTTCGTTTATTTGGCACTCTAGACCCTCACATCTGGTTTTTAGGAACCTTGGGACTTTTATAAACTTGGCAAAGTCCTCGGTTCACTTTGCGCTTACCCGAAAAGTCACGAAATTCACGATATCGTATTTAACCTTTCGTGTACGGTTTTAATCATAACTTTCTCATACGTTCACGAAACTTCATGAAATTTTTATCATATATTCTCGTGAGTATATTTCATAATTACAAAGCTTCGGGTTTGCCAAAAGATCACTCAGAGGTATAAATTCAACATGTTGACACTTTTAGCCCCTGTAGTTTGTAATTCCTCACTTTCTTTCATTTTTCGCTTCGTATGATCCATGATTTACCCGTTTTTGATTATAAACACCATGAAGGGTTATTGTAGGGCTTATTTATTCATTGTTGACACTTCGAACCCTTGAATTTACATAGTTTCACCGTTTGTCAACTTTAGTCCCTCTAAAGTTTGTTTTCACATATTCAAAGCTTATGACACGTGTCAAGACATTATTGGACGTAAATTTCCGAGGTGTTACATCCTCACCCCCTGAAAAGAAATCTCGACCTCGAGATTTACTGAAACAAATGAGGGTATTTTTCTTTCATCGTGGATTCTACCTCCCAAGTGTATTCGGGACCTCTACGGGCATCCCATTTGACCTTAACAATAGGTATGTGCTTCCTCCGAAGCTTCTTTACCTTTCGGTCTTCAATCGATAACGGCTTTTCCACAAATTTCAAGCCTTCATCTATATGTACATCCGTATACGGTATAACCGGTGGTCCATCAGCGGAACACTTCTTCAAATTACAAATGTGAAACACATTATGGATAGCGCTAAGTTCTTCAGGCAA